>CAWUFW010000095.1:1488333-2976666 GCA_963921515.1 Calotriton arnoldi
TTCTGTTAAGACAGTCACATTTTCATTGATAGATTTTGGCGCTTTGGAGTTGTCAGTTTAATTAGATCATGGCTTTCAGGTAGAATTATTTCAAATTTATTGAGGAGATTGATTTTATTGTGGGTTTATGGTTAAATGAATGAACAGCAATTCCGGAAGATACATTATCAGGTGAGCTAACCAAATTGGCTGCAATTTCAGCTGAATTTCTTCATTTGATATCTTTTTTTTATTGGAATCAATTTCATCATATCAATTACATAGTTGATTTGCATTTTACTATTTATATTATTTGTAAGAGTATTGAGTAGAGTTTGGAGAGAGGTAAATTTGAAAGAAAATTCAGAGATCGGCCAACATTTCACGTAGTTGGGCTGCTTGTTTTTTCATCAGATCAGCTTGATTTATTAATGTGTCAGATATTTTTGATAGCATAGAGCTAACGCTGCCATAGCCGTCAATACTAGATATTGTGGGGTGGGGAGGGGCTGACCTTGTTGGTCATATTTTGCGACATCTCTTGTGTTGGAAGAAAATGAGGACCTCATAAAATGACTGGAGTACTGAAATGAATGGGTTTACTGCATGAGAGTTACGGGGAATAAGGTTACTCATTTCTATAAATAAATCTGAATCTTCTAGTGAACCTGTTATTATGTAATGTTATGTTACCCTGACGCTGTCAGATTTCGGTCTCTGCCTAATTCGAGTTAATTTATGTGTCATGGTCATAGATGGAGTCAAAGTCAGAGGCAGAAGCTGAAGAGGATCTGGAATCATTATCTGGGCAGTTGTAGTTTTGGGTGTGCTATGGCATTATCCATGAAAGGACATGTGAAATTTGATGATTTAGTTGATTCAAAGCATTCTATAATCGATTGCTGTTCACGTTTTCTATCTTTTGTGTGTTGCAATTTCATTGAATAAGTGTGAGGCACTAATTGAGGACTGCTCAGGATTAATAGTGGTTGTGATAGTTGTTATAAGGGATTGTAAAGTGGTTGCAGATTTAGGTTTAATTAATGGTCCGCTCATTATTCACACGATGAGGCAATGTAGTAGTGTGATTTGGTTGAACTAATTCCTGAGTTTTTCTCCAGGGCTCAGGTGCTTCTCAAAGCTGTTGAGTAGGGGCAGCCTGCAGGTAGCAGTGAGACAACACTGGCTATTCGAGCTGTCAGTCAGCGACCTGCAGCACGCCCCCACCTCTCCAGCTTCCTGAGGATAGGGAGCGCAGTGAAGTGGCCTGAGCAACTCTAGTTCTAGCACGAATTGGATGCTGGATTGAGCGCCTAACTGCACCAGGTCACACCAGATTCAACCACGCTTTTCCTCTACTTGAGCAGGTGCCAGGGATCCACACTACTCCGCATCACCCCTCACTCCTTGACATACCGTCACAGTCTCCGTCAGCACAGTGCACGGATTACGGCAAATGGACGCAGCTTCCAATGGAGATCATGAGTACAATACAGAGGGAAGGAAGGAGCAAATTTTCCATCCTTGGAAGGTCATTGGTAATTCAGCTACCTGTTGGTCCTTCACTTGTTTGGTTGTACTTACCTTGAATAAACACCACTGTTTGTTAACTAGTTTGGAGCTTCTTTTATCATAACAGTGGTGACGAGTTGGGCAATTCTACCCTACAAGCAACAAGGCTACCATCAAAAGATCTTTCTCAGGACTGATTCCTTGAGACACTGTGAAAGGAGCACTCTCCAATGAGGGAAATTCTTCTGCCGAGGGATTTGTGTGCAGTCTTGCCTGTCCAGTAAGGGCTTTTACCAGCACGGCATATGGGTTCCACTGTAAAGGCCTTTCAGGAGCGCTGCGGCATTGTGTCGCAAAGGTCAAGCAGTATGGAGAAGGATGCATCGCATCATCATGCCAATACACATGTGTTAAGGCAACATATCAACGTGATGCATCACAAGGTCTCATCACTAAGAAATGTGTACTAGCTTCATGTCTCACTGCTACAGAGTCGCACTGTGGAAGAAGCACGCTTAGGAGGGAGCAAGAAAAGATGTTCCCCCTCATCTTCTTGCTGTTGAGGGAGACATGCTGAATCTGGAACATGCTAAGAATGCCTGTGAATGTTTCTAATGTGAGAAAAATATACTTTGGCAGAGCGTGTTAGACTGAGTGACTACTTACCAACATATTTAGCTGCAACCACCTTAGTGGTACCATAAAAACACATGTATGACACATACAGGAACAGTGTTTGTTTCAGGATTTTGAGAAAGCAATTTCCTCAAATATTTGCTTTCTGCTCCATCAGATTTGGATATAATTGTTCTTCTGTTTTGCCACTCTTGTTTTTGTTGACTACCTATATATGTTAGACTACATTTTTGCACTACAGGAGTCTGCAATCTCAGGACATTGGTGACTGCATTTGATATTTCAGCTTATTATTTTAAATCATACCATTCTGCAAAGGAACAAGGGATTTAAAATGTGCACCATTCTCATTCCATCATTTTTCCTTCCCATTCATATGGAGCCATCAATTGAGTGGAGTGTGTGATATGAAATGTTCTTAGCCTACCTGGAGGCACATGCGGGTGAAGAGTGCACACATTAAAGGAAAATATCGTTATTAAAAAATGTTTGAGGAGAGAAGGTTTAAAAAATATATATATTAATTTCATTGACTAATGCTAAAAATTTGAAGGATTTTAACAATGTTGTGAAACAACTTTAAACCAGGTATAGTTGTAAATGTAATACCATTATGCAACAGTTCAAATTTTATTCAAGGAAGCAGGGAACTGAGGAAAGCACAGAGGATGAAATTGCTGAGCACAGAATGTTAGTTGCCAGTTGTGGATTTGAGAATATTATTTAGGACCAAGTCTTGCACAACGCAGCACACATAGAAACAGCAAAAACGAGGAGAAATGAAACATTTCTCCTCATTGCGCCAGGGTAACACCAGGTTTTCACTGGTCTTAATTTTGGCGCTGCCCCATATTTACGCTACCTTTGTAAATATGGGGCAGTGTCAAAATCAATGGGTGTTGTGGTGGAACGCCCACCGCAACACCCATTGCCCTCCCCTTTTACGCTAAGTATAGCGCGAAAGGGTGCCTTATTGACAAGGCAGCATTAAGCTACGCTAATGCTGGTTCAAGGATACTACTCGTAGTATCCTTGAACTTTTCATTTGGCAACAACAGGGAGACGGACAACGATCTCTCAGACCACGATGTTTCGACTGGCAGAGCACATTGTTTCCTGGTTGAGCCATTCCCTGGAGCGGCTTTGAAGCTGTGTTACATCTGTGCAGCAGTATCGAGATGTTGGAGGAGGGCGTTCCTGCAGCAGTCACGTTACGCCCTTGCCTGCTAGTGGTGACACTGATTCGTGTTTTGGTATTTCAGTTCCGGTCCCTGCAGCAATATCAAGATGGTGGAGGAGGGTGTTCCTGCAGCAGTTGCCCCACTAGCAGTGACACCGATTGGTGCTTTGGTTCCGGTCTCGCCCTGCCTTTTCGGCCGCACTGGTGCTATCGCGTTTTGTTCAACGCATTACGTTAGAGTCAGGCTGGTTGGCTGCCACGTTTCTGGCCCACATCTTGATAACAACTAAGTCCTTCGGGTTGCTTAGCAACTCTGGAGCCAGGGTTGTTTACTCTCGTTTACAGCAGGCCAGAGGAGAGCCGATCCACGGTGATCTGCACACCAATACTTATATGCGGCCATCTCCAGCAGATCCACGGTGATTTGCACACCTTTACTCAAGTTCTCAAGGAGATCTTCACCAAGCATACAGGAAGAAGCAGATCCTCTTTGATTTTCCCACCTTTTTCTACATTTGACAAGCTCCAACTAAAGAGGAAACCTTTGTGCACATCGGTGATACGCACACCTAGGTGTCATGAGTACCTGTAAATCCCTGTAGTGGGACTTATCTATATGTTGGCTTTTCTTTCTCTTAAACTCTAAGTTCCATTTTCAAGCCTCCTGCTCTTATTACCTAACTGCACTTCTTCAGTAGTTAATACATGCTTTCAATGTTCTGAGCATTTCACTGTACTTGTAAATTTCACAGTATTAGCATTAAGATTGTGGATTTCTCTGAATCTATTGTTATCCCTTTCAACATGCAACAGGGTGTTCTTCCTCCCAATCCTTTCCTTTCCACTCCAGGCAATCCCCCTGTAGAGTCGGAGGTGTGGTTGGAGGGTTTTGAAGCATACTTAGAAGCTGTAGAGGTGGAAGTATTCACACAAAATAAGAAGTTGGCATTGTTGCATCATTCTTTAGGCACTGAAGGCAGGAAGGTTCTTAAACATCTACCTACAGTAGTGATACTGGAGGAAGGGGATGCCATTGATGAATATGCTTCCGCAATCAAAATGTTGGACTCTTGTTTCAAAAATAAACTCAACATCATTATGGAACGACACAAATTCTACATGAGGAAACAGCTTCCTGGAGAAACACTAGAGAATTTTATGAGTGACCTCAGAGTTTTGGCTTCCACGTGCGAGTACAAAGACTTTGTAGATGAGATGTTGAGAGATCAGTTGGTAGAGAAAACCAGCAGTAACAAAGTACAGGAGAAACTATTGACGGCAGGGAACTTAATGTTAGATAAAGCTTTGGAAATAGCTAAGGGTGTGGAAGAAACTGCCAGATACATGGACCAAATGGCGTTGGAGTCACAAGTTCATACAGAGATTTCTGATACTGCAGCAAGAAAACAGAGAGGCAAAATGTTTTCAAACAAACTGTTACTTTGGAATGTTATTGATGTGGTAGCAGAAACCATTTATTTGGCAAAGATATTAATAGGAATGGGCGATAACAATCGCTCCACCAGCAGAGTTTGCGGAGATTTGCCCACTCTGCGTTACACTTGTAAGGCGGAGTGCCGGCAAAACTCCGCCAACCGCCGTGTGGTGAAGTTTTAGCTAGTGCGCAGCTTGACAAGATTAATTTGGCTAGCACGAGTGAGATTTTGTGTCCCCTAGCGTGGTTTTTGGGTGTTGGAATGGCACACAACATGATTTTCTCAACGAGGGCGGCCTTGATCGGTGAGAAAGCTGCCGCTCAAGTACAAAATACTTGAGCGGCACTAAAAAAGCAGCACCCTCTGGCCACGGTGCCGTTCGCGCTGATTTTGCAGCACTGATCAAGCTCCCGGTGCTATAAATGAGCACGAGCAGTGCTACACACCGATTTGTGCCCGCTCGAGGAACTCCGCAGAACGTTGCTGAGTTTTTATGTAACTCGCGGAATTCGGGGGAGTGAAACCACCAGTTCCGCCCACCCCTAGATATTAACAGACCTATGTGAAAGCGATTGTACTGAACCCATAGAATCACCTCCATGGATGCCGCTTATTGTAATTTTACTTAAGGGCTCAGGGTATTGTTGCTTGTGTGTCAGTTTCCATAGCCTTTCTGGGTTGAAAGCCACCAACAGCCCACCATGCAGATGTTTCAATTTTGAAGCAGAGAGTATATCTGTTCTCAGTAATGACTTGCCAGCATCTATCACCAAGTGGTATTGAAAGAGGACTTCGGACATCTCACTTCATTCGTGAGTACAAATCGAATGTTCCAATACAAGAGCATAACTTTTAGAATTGCGAGCACCGCTTCAGTGAATCACTAAGGAGATCCTAGAGGGAATAACTGGAGCAGTTGCATTTCAGAACTATTATCTTGTTTCCTGGGAGAATGTCTAAAAAGGGTTCTTCAGACATATGATAAGGATTTGACTCCGACACTAAAACAATGCTGGTTCAGGACTGTTGATTTAGAGTATTTTGGTCCTACAATCTCAAAAGATGGAATCAAAACAAGGAGCAGCTAAGCCCAATCCTGGAAGTGTCTGAACCAATATCCAAAGAACCACTGTGTCACTTTTGCGACTAATGGAGTTCTATGTGAAATTTGTGGAGGACTACTTTACGAAATTCGAACTCCTTAGACAGATGTGGGAGAAAACCAAAGGAGACCATACATTGTGCCCAGAAATGACTCTTTGTAGTTGGGAAACAATGTATTGTTTCAGTTGATACGACTGGGAGTGGTCCGGCTGTTATTTTGCAATAATGTGATAATCAGGGTGAGTAAATAGTGGCTTAGGCATCTAGGGCATTAAAGGAGTCAAAGAGGATCAATTCTGTAATAGAAAGTGAACACTGAGCACATTTGCTTGTTTTTATTCTGAGTTACCAAATTTGTCCTGAGGACGGACCCCAAACCAGTTGTGATAAGGATTTCTCCGGGAGAGGAAAGGAGGAATGGGTGCGTCCTTCAAAGGATGATCCAGTCTTGAAAGAGATGGAGTAAGGGTGGCCAGGAAAACAGAAGTAGCCCAGTATGATTAAGGGTTTCAGTAAGATCCAAGGGGAAATAGCTTGTGATGGAGGACTCATTGTGCAAGGAACACTTGGTGAGAGAGACTATAATGATCCAATGCCATACAAGTCATATGGGAATGTCAGCTACTAAGAGGCGTGTCCCAGAATATTTTTGGTAACCAGGTGTGGTCGCTATGGAGGACAAAGTAGTAAGACTTTGAGGCTATTACACCAGGAGTGGTAGACTGATCAAGTCATGTGAAACCTTCCCCATTTCTCTTCATGAAGGGTTGTGGAGGAAACCTGGTATTGTATTTTAGGATTTTTTTGTGAACCAAATGAGAGATGCAGATATTTGCCTTGGTACTGATGGATTACTATTCCAAGTGGCCAGAGGTGAACTTAATAGATAGAGTGCCAACGGATGCGGTCATTAACTATTAGGGAAGATGTGTTTTGTGAAGAGGGGCTGTCCAAGTACATTGTGTCAGACAACAGCCTCCAGTTTACAAGTACCAGGCTTGAAATGTACTTGCAAAGGGATGATGTGTTCCTTAAAGAATTGCAGGGTACCATCCTGAGGTGAATTGATAAGTGGAACACTTCGATCTTGTCCCTAACAAGTTTGTGCAGTTGAATGAATGAGGGTACTGATGGAAAGAAAGCCTTTTGGCAATGCTGATTTAGCATACAACCATGCCAAATCTTTTTGAATTGCTGCTGAACATGTTCCCGGGGACACACGGGGCACCCTGGTGGCTGAAAGTTAAACTACAAGTGTTGCGAGAGCCAGGAGATTGAAGGAAGTGCGTCAGGGGTGGATAAGTACGGATGGAGTTGGATATTGTGTGGCTCAGAGGTATAAAAACCCCAGACATGGTCTGTACTGGACAGTTTGTTCGATTGAAGCTACACATGTGACGCAGAAGTGATGGTCCAAAGCGGTCAGATCTCATCAGGGTAAGTGATAAGCTGAAAGGAGCTGTGAGAGTGGCTGGTCGGTCTGTGTAGACGCTTAACAGAATGTCAGTTTGTGGCATCCTGCAGAAGGGTAGCTTCCCGGAGTCACCTATAGAGAGGATGGCATCATACAATGTGTTCCTTGATTTGGAAAGGAATGGGCATGAGAGCTCTGGAGTTAATGTAGGAAAACGTGAGCATGTAATGTCCAGTGGACAGCCAATCTCCAGTAAGCAACTTGTTCATTCCCGTTCTGGTGATGGGGTAGCGAGGCAAAGTTCAAGATGTATAAAATTATACACTAAATTTGGGGAGTATGTTTTGTCATGAGATACCTATATGCACCTGCAGCTTTGCACCCCTTGCATTCTTTATTTTGTTTGTTTCGCATTAGTGTTTTTGTACATGAGGAAGGTGTGTGGTGTGGTGGAATGTGGACCATGTGTGGTGGAATGCTGTGGATCTTATGTTATGGGATTGTTATTTGAATGTGGGAGGCAGTTGGGAGAACCGTGCCCTTGGATAGAAGTGTGGACAGTGCTCTTTTGCACCTGTTGCCCATAAACGTGTTTGGTTGTACTTACCTTTGCTTGTCAACCAGAGTCCGGAGTTTCTTCTTTCATCACAGAATAATGTATCCCAGATAATTAGATTATAAGGATATCATAAGATTACTTAGAACATTGGAATGTTAGGAGTGCTATTGAAGTCAACAGAGTAGCTCCGGTCTTTTAATGGCTGGTATAAGCTCTGAGATTCAACATTCCACTGTTTGCATGTTTCTCCCGTTTTAATTAAGAACATTCTACCCTCAGTGGGTGTAATGTTCTAATAGCCTTATAGCCCTTCTACCTCAGGCTATACCGGTTGTTAAAGGTCCGCACCCTCGTTATGGGCCCTCGCCGCTATAACTTGGGTTCAGGGCCTTTAACAATCACTAAAGCCCTCGGCACCGGGCTATAAGGATATTAGAACATTGTAATGTTGGGAGCTCCACTGAAGACAAAGTGGGTCAGGGCTAATTATGGCTGTTGTAAGCCTTCTGTTCCAACATTCCAATATTTGTATTTGTTTCTCCCTTTTTTTAATTTATAACAATATACCCTCAGTGAGTGGAATGTTCCAATAGCCTTATAGCACTTCTGCCTCAGGCCAGGGCCTTTAACAACTGGTATAGCCTTTGGCAGTGGGCTTTAAGGCTATATTAGAGTACAATGCCTGCATAAAGTACTCCATATGTTGCCTTATTATTTGCACCATTCAAAGTTTCTGAACGGGGTGGATGGTGTACTTCATTTTCTATCAAACAGTTAAATAATGTTTTTACCTAATAGGGAAAAGACTTCAAGTCTAACTGTGATAATTACCCCATACTCCAGTCCCTCGGTTACCGCTTTAAAATAATTCACTTAGGTCACTGGGCCAACCGATTTCGAGTATTATGAAACTTAAAACATATGATAAAAACTGACAGAGCAACGAAAAGAAATTTAGCCAAATAAAGACCAAAACATGAAGATTGTTGGCTTTCAGAAAAATAAGAATACATAGAAGGGGAATTGCTTTTTGACATTTTCAATCACAACAAATTGACTGATAAGCACACACAAAGCAAAGCAATTATAATAACTTTATTAAAGCAGATGTTCAATATCATTAATTTGTTTCATACCCTGTGCGCATGTTTGAGAAATTCAAAATTAAGGTCATTTGGTGTACCCTTGCTACATTTGTACCGAAAGGACGGGTACACCAGATCATGATTAGAAACATTAGTCATAACATATCTGCACTGTAATATAAAATCATGAAGAAAGTGCATGCTTATTAGCAGTTCTAAATCAGACAAAACTAGATTACAGCATATGTGCACAGCACGAGAACCACAAAGAAGGAACGGTCCAACGTGTTGTAACGTTCTCCATGTTATACACGACAATTACTGAAGAAACGTTTCCCAAATATCTGCGAGCCCAGCTGAACCTCCTCACAGCTTAGAACTCACGACAGGATTCACTTTCTCCAGCCAGCTGAGGAGTATTTCGTTAAGTGCAGCCGGTCTGAAAGAGAAACCAAGTTTAGATTAAATACTGTTTCCCATTCTACTGGGAGCTCGCAAGAGCAAAGGCACTTCAAGCTGCATCCAAGTGCATGTCTGAAAATGGGGTAACCAGTATGAAGTCACCCATTATGATGGCATTAAAATGAGCTGAGTTAGGGTTCTGTGGTATGGTTGGGGAGTAAAATTTAATTTAACTAAGTATAGCAAACCCTTGTCTCTAAGAGATTTCCCACAGCACACTGATTTATCAACGTAAACAAATTGGAGGAATCTGCAATGTGGGCAAAACATATCTCTTGTGGCTACTGTTTGTTGGACTACTATCATGTACAAACAAATAGAGTCAAAATGAACCAATCTCTGTCTAAACCCCACGGGATCACTCTGGGCGTTCCACAGGGATCTGCTCTCTCTCCCATTCTTTTCAACTTATTCCTAGAACCACTGGCAAACCACTTAAAATCTGCTATTATCATATGTTTGCTGATGACACTCCGCTGTATCTCAAATTCGCCTCCCCAGTGGACATTATATCCCTCAATTTCACCTTGCAAAACACATCTCTGGTTCACGGATAACTATCTCAAACTTAAAGCTGCCAAAAACGAATTCCTTAGCATCGCGGAATAACATCCCCAAGATATAGCTTTAGTTGAAACATCTTACAGCCCTTAACTGCTCTCCTCACATCATAGACTCCGCTAGATCCTTGGGTATTACATTAGACAAACATCTGAATATGCAGGAACACATGCTGCCACCAAAGGAGCAAATTACCAACTGAGCATTCTGCGGAAACTTAAACCCTACCTTCCACACGAAGACCTAAAACAAGTGGTCCAAGCTCTTGTATTGCCCAGACTGGACTGTTGTTCTTGAGCAGCCACGGCTGCGGGTCCTTACATACATATTGCATTCAGATTTAAGAAGGCGTTCATATAGCTCTTTTTTACAATTTGTTTTGGAACCATAGGATAGCACGCCAACACTCCAACATGAGAGAACTAACTGGCTTGGCCTTTGATGACGCCATGGTCCAGTCCATCTTAACCACTCAAAGTATTATCAACACTGTTCAAGGTACAGGTAACACTCAAGGTGACAATTGGGCCACTCTACTCGTGTTAAAGAAATCACACTCACGCACTCTAATACACGGCGCAATAATGACAGAATATTTGCGAGGCCTGATAGTTACCAATACACCCAGACTTTTCCTTCAAGATAAAACATTTGTGAAAGATTGGTCCCTAATCGCGTGGCGATGCACACGTGATTGGCTGATTTTAATTATCAGTACGGCCAAACGTGTTGCGGACACAATCCTAATTGAAATCCAAACCCTCGAAGCACAGATCAAAACTGTCATTTCTGCCACTCTATTCAAAAGAAACACAGAAGAAACCAATAAGACTAATAAAGAATTCAAAGACTCCATCTTGATAACAAAAATTGACAAATTCAAGAAGGACTTGGCACGTTTTTCCTTAGAAAAAGTGTATCCTTACACTGGAGATAACTTTTCACCTCCAGAATTCAACAAAAAAGGAAGACGGTACGGTTCAAATTATTCATCTTCAGGTACTGATGAATGGTCAAGTGATTCTGATTCATCGTATCATGGTGGACAACAAAACAGAGGCCGAGGACGCAATAGTAGATCAAGCTGGAGAAGTGGCCCACCCGGCCCCCAACAAGCACAATGGTGGCCCCCAGTACCATGGGGATATCCTAGCCCTCAATTCTATGCTAATCAGGCTTTTTTAGGGTCTGGCCACGGACGCTCCAGAGGAAGGAGAAGAAATCAACAGGCACAAGTGCACTGGAGCCCTTCACCATCACCGAGGAGCACGCGCAGCAAGAATAAGGCTACGCCACAACCAGGGACGAGCACAGAATCAATCTAGTGGTCAACCTGAGTGAACGCAACTTGACATCAGATGAACAGGCAGCATTGAACAGAGGACTTGGATTTGTCCCCACTTATGGAGGTGATCCTTTTCAGATACAATGAGAATTAGCACATTTCTTTCGAAAAATTCGGCTTCGTTTCTTCTTCAAAGAGAAAGACATGGCCAGTGAGGAAATAGGACCAACAAACACCGGTCTAAAAATCCGCTCCACTTTTAATCCTTCCACTCACTTAGTTCCTGCTCAAGTTCTGACATTTGAGAAAGCCATGACCGATGAAGTATCCGCAGTGTGCACCTCCAACAAACGACATTTCCACAACTTGCCCTCCAAAGAGAAAAAGGCCCTACAAACATTGGCGAAAGACGCCTCTATTACCATCAAGCCGGCGGACAAGGGCGGTGCCATAGTCATCATGGAGACACCAGCATACTGCACAGAATGGTTATGCCAACTGGGCGATAGACGTTTCTATCAACCCTTGAAATCTGATCCGACACAGAGAATCATGCGAGAAATTTCTAATCTCGTAGAAGAAGCTAAAAACGAAGGATGGATTACGACCCAAGAGGCAAGCTATCTGATTACTATGCATCCTGTGATGCCGTATTTTTATGTATTGCCCAAAATACATAAACCCCAGAGACCACCACCAGGACGCCCAATCATTTCGGGCATAGGTTCCCTTTTGGAACCTCTATCCACTTTTGTGGACCATTTTTTACGACCATTGGTTAGCGAGATGCCTACATATCTTCAAGATACTAAAGATATCTTGAGAATGCTACCAGAGATAGAGTTTGACGTTACCACCGACTTTTTAGTCTCCTTTGACGTAGAGTCTCTTTATACATGCATCCCTCAAGATGAGACCTTGGATGCTATTAGGCTACTACTGGACAACAGAGACCTTGACACTATATCACCTGTGCATTTCATCATGGAATGCGCCAGGATGGCGATGAAAGAAAAAAATTTAAAATATGAAGATACCATCTACCTCCAGTCGTCAGGTACCTCTATGGGCAGCGTTTTTGCGCCTAGTCTAGCGAACCTTTACGTCACCTTTTTGAGCAGGAACATGTACTTACCAACGAAAATCCATTCAACAATCAGATCCTTGTATGGAAAAGATATATAGATGACGTTTTCGTCATTTGGATAGGCGAGCCCGATACCATCTATAGTTTTCATGCATGGCTCAACTCCAGAAATGATTATCTGCGTTTCACAGTTGAATTCAGCAAAGAAAGCTTGCCTTTCCTGGATTTACGGATCTTTCCAACTATGACAGGTTTAGAGAGTGAACTCTATAGAAAACCAATGGCACGAAATTTGCTATTATCTTATAATAGACACCATCCTAAATCGCTTCGCGATAATTTGCTGTATGGGCAATTCCTCCGCCTCCGAAGGAATTGTTACACGAAGGAGAAATTCGAAGAACATGCTAATACCCTCTCCCTACAACTCAAGGACAGAGAATACCCAAACAAACTTATACGTCGTTCTTTTAAGCGTGCATCGAACAATAATCGAGAAGCACTTCTTGAATTCCCAACACCTAAACCATCAATGTAGAGACTAACGTGTGTTAATACATTCAGCACACTATCAAGTGGTATCCAGAAAAGTGTGCGCAAACACTGGCGGATCTTAAACATTGGCAATCAAGCTATACCTCCACCTCTTTTTGCTTTCAAAAGAAGTTCAAATCTGAGAGATAATTTGGTCCACACGCGACCCAGAATCCAGGCATCTCCAATACAAGATACTCTTTGGAATCTGCCAGCAGTAAAAGGGCACTTTCCCTGTGGGTCCTGTGCTGCGTGTCGGCAAACCAAACACACTACCACAGTGGATATAGGAACAGATAGACCATGGTCTCAGGTTAAACAAACTAACTGTAATAGCGACAAATTGATCTATTTAGTCACATGTCTATGCAAGCTTCGCTATGTGGGTATGACTACCCGCAAAGTCAAGCTCAGGATCCTTGATCACAAGAGCACTATTAGGTGCAACAAACAAGCCACTAAGTTAACCAATCATTTTCTGGCTTTTAAACATAAAGTAGACAAACTTAGTTGGACGGTACAAGAGCAACCTTTCATCCCTGCCCACATCACAGATGTAGCTAAATTCCTATTCCGGAAAGAGCAGAGATGGGTTTTTAAATCGCAGAGCGACAGTAAGGGCCTTAATGATGACATACCGTGGACCTTACTGTAAACTGACTGGAAGCTTAACTCTCCAATGGTGTTATTACACCTTATGATTCAGCCTAAGCGTACTCCAATGACTCAGGTCTACACAGGAGCCTATGAGCTCTAAGCCACGTGGACTAACGCTATTCAGTGCTGATATATATACATCAATATATGCACGGTACACTACAAATCTGAGTATCGCTTAACATAATAAGACATGCCGACGTTGTAGTGGACTTTTTATTTGGTGCTCTGCTGAGTTTGTCCATGCATTACTAGAGCACTTTTCCATCGTATTATCATAAACAACAAGTCTGTTTAATAGTTCAGAGATTATGCAAAACATGTACTATATGCAGGTAAACTTGTGCTTAATGAACATATCCAAATACGAGACAGGTTTATTAAATGTTTGAATCTCCTATCCAGACACCTTGGTTAATGTGCGCGTAATGCGGGCAAATGCAGACATTACCGAGTTACATAGATAGATCTGGTTTTTACATCAACTGGGTCTGTCAGGCTCTCTAGTACCTATGAGAGCATCATGCATTTCCGCATTTATACATGCACCGAACTGTAACTACATACGCAGAGAGTTAGCTATTTAAACGACAACACAAAGTCAGGTCTCAATATCAAACCACAAATCCCATGATCCTGCAGGCCCGCGGGTAGTTTTTCACCCGCGGCGTCATTAAGATGGGCCGCGTAATTAGGTCAATTACAAACACCGGTGAGAGGCGGCCACGAGAATATGTATAAAAGACCACTTCTTACCTACTGCCAGTTACCTCCGGTCGCAGCTTTCGTAAGCCCGGGGTACCGACGGATAGGTAAGTGAACTGAATTGCCATTGAATGTTTGTGAGTCATAACTAACTGGCTTAAGCGCGTTAGACTTTGGTATACAGGTCTTATGATTTGACATCACTATAGAGTGAGAGTGTATGTCAGTGAGTTTTCTAGCTTGATTATGATGCACAGCGCAAGATAGAGAGCGTTTGTCATTCGCGGCAGAACGAGATATGGCCTAGTTTAACTTGACCATGACGCGCTGAAGTAATAGAACGTATGCGGCTGGTCGAGAGACTTACATTTCGTTTTAAACTATCGGGATGTATTCCATATCACCATATGTCTTCTTAGTGGATGTAACGCACCTTATTGATTATTTGACTCCTGCTACAAACCCTTGCTACAACTATTTATACACTGCACTATGACTTCATGCTGCGCCATAGCGAGCAGTGTGACATATTCTCCCCTTGCTGGGAGTTCATTACGGAGTCAATTGCTCAGACTATTTTATACTTTCAAATGTATGTTGTGCTCCGAGCAACAAAGAGCGTTTAATTAAATACCCATACACATGTGCAACTATTGAATAATGCACTAAACAGTGAAGTGTTTGTCTGTATGTGTAACAATCACAAATGGCAGTACCACTTTGGATGCCCTTATCAGAATTTAGACATATTAATAGTCATGTTGTCAGCATGCACCACTTTCGTGTACCACCTATGTGTTCCCACATTGCTCCTTACAGGTTGCAGTGTGAACAAATTGTTTTTAACTATCATCCAGTTGCAGGCAAGACTAGATTGTCTATCTTAGTCTGACCCCTTGCCAACATTTTTTATAGAGCGGTGCCTCCCGTCTGGAGCTGTTGCCAGGTGAGGCTTCTTACTCGTAATTCACGGGTAAGTTTACTTTATGTCTTTATTTCACTGTATACATGAAGATTTGCCCAACGATGAGTATATGTGACTCACAAGTTTATAAGTTTAATAGACACAAGCATTTGATCTCTCTTTCTGTTTTTTTACAGGTGTCACCAGTACATCATAATCTACCCAAAGTAAAACTACTGGTGATGTAGGTTGTATTTGTTCCAAACTACACTTTTTCATACATAAACTTTGTTATTTTTTTCACTTTGTTACGCAGTAGCATATAACATCATGGTCCTGAGGAAGGCCAAGACACTTTTGAGGTCACACTGGCCGAAACATGTAGACCTGCTTTTTGGACAGTTGCAGTTATTATTTTCAAACTGCACATGCACCGTTTTTAATCCTGACCCCAAGAGTTAGCTAATAAAGTCTTTTTTCTCTTGGGAGTTAGTTTTACCACACACATCACTTTTTGCGCTGCGCCCATCACTCCAGTACTATAGTGCTTTACATCTGTTGGATTTTAGTAGATCCTAGACAAGAGTAGTATCTGAAAACATCCCTGAGCTCCTCCCTCACAGTGAGGGGGTTGTAGCCCTTGGCTACACTGGGTGTTTTAGCCAAGAGGAGAAATCCCAGATGATGGGATTCCGTCCTTGTTAAAGGATTCTCACTAGACATGATTGAGAGTCTTTTGCTAGTGTTCTAAATTTCTAGTGCTTTTTTAAGCCTGTTAGACCCTTGGATTTCTAGGTGTTTTGCATGGACTATGGTAGTGCCACACTATGTGGCTTACTTCGATACAAATTGGCCCCTCTAAAGCCTCCCTCAATGCTGCAGCCAGACTTGTATCCGGTACAAAAAGAAATACACACATCTCCCCGGCCCTAAAATCCCTGAACTGGCTACCGTATGAAGCAAGAATCCAATTAAAAATTGCATGCTTGACACATAAAGCACTACATTGCAATACCCCCAGATATCTGGCTCAAAAGCTAGAAAAGTCAATGGGCTGCAGACCCTCGCGAAGTGAGCACACCCTGCTTCTGAAACCCCAACGAACCCACAAAAAGAAAACGGCCGCCAGAGCTTTCTTGGTTGTCGCACCTAAGATATGGATCTCTCTACCACCGGATCTTCGCCTAATCTCCTCTACCACTGCCTTAAAAAAATGAAGCAAAATCTTTTTTGCTGACTACGTTTTTACCCTAAGACAATATATCTGTGCCTATGGAAATGTAACCATACTAACTTCTATATGATGATTGACCATCTTATTACCGACTATAATTGAGGTCAAGCTTTTTACTCTATGAACTTTCATATATGTTTGTCATGCACACGTGTCTTTTGTTTACCACTCTAATTGATACCCTACTTCTCTACATGTAAAGCGCTCTGATACCCACAAGGGTCATGTCTGCACTATACAAAACTTTATAAATAAAAATAAAATAATAGACCTGAATTCCCAGACGCAGCAGGTGGGCCAAAGGAATGAGAGAAAGCGAGTTGTCAGCGTTTGCACCCTGCCATCCTAGGCACTACAAACATAAAAAGTACACGTGACCTACTTTAGTGCTCGCTCATAGGGAGCTGCCTATTGTCCGGGAGCTCTACATTCACTGTATCGTGCCTCATAATATATGAAGGACCAACTGGCTTCACAAAAAAATGTTAGGCATGGCCTCACACACCTCCCCAGGGAGTTAGTGGGGAATGTGAGCGATTGTGGGCAGGCGTTTGGCTGAGTGAATGCGCACATGGATGGGTGAATGGGGGAGGCATAGGTGAGTCAGCAGCAGCAAGAAAGGACAATAGTCTTCTGCTCCAGCATGGCTGACTCACTCAATGTCTTAACCCTTCATTCATCCATGTACTCGCTCACTCATCCAAACACAAGAAGCTTGAGCAGGGGTACTTTGAGGCAGACAGGCACATCACAGTTGTCTGAGCAAAAATGTTACAAGGGGTACGTACGGTGGGACAGAAAAACTACAGGACATGTGTCCAAGCAAAATAAAAGGGGGTAACTGTGGTGCTGAGTAGGACAAAAGAAGAGATGGGTATCTAAGCCAATTAAAAGTGGGACAGGAAGCGATGAGAGGAAGACAAACCGCAAGCGGTGTCAGGGCATGGCAAAGAGGTGGAACAAACAGAGGGGTAAACAAAAAAACGAAATAAGTGGGGTGAGGACACTGGTAGTGGGGAGCAGATAAAGCACATGACTGGTGCCAGAGAAAAGCATTCGGATCGACTGAGGCCAATATAAAAGCTGTTTTTTGAAGAGCAAAAATGAGAGTAAAACTGTGGCAGCTGATATGGCATAAAATCAACTTACGAATGAGTGAGAAAGTGAACTTATAAGCATACTGTGGTAGTTTCACACATGCCTTTACTAGCAGGCAACTTGGCACTACAACTAATAAAGAGGATTGTGGGCATCCAACCAGCTGTGAGAATTAGAACTAGTGACTTTCCATCAGTCGAAGGGAAAGAGGGAGCTGGTCCCAAAGCTAAGACAGGAAAGGCTCTTCCACTTGTTAACTCGAGGAACATTCTAAAGCTTCTGGGACCCTGATCAAAGGTGGTGCCAAAGGACATGGTGATGGAGTCTAGCTATTAAATACATTGGGTATAAGTACCAGAAAGTTTGAAGCACCCAACACAGTGCCCTGAAATTGATTGTTAGGCAACAGGGATCCAGAGAGGTTCACACCAGGCTTCAAAAACATGAATTTATGCAGGCTAGAAAAAGTTTAATTGCCATATTCAGAATCAAGTGAAATGTATGTATCAACCCTCTCCACAGCCTATGGGGCATATGTTGGCTTACTTCAGTATTAAAATAAATACTGGCTGGTGCAACTAAGGCCATGAAACGTTGCAGCAGGAGAAGGGAATCTTCTTCTGAAGCCTCATCTGATAAAAACAGTACAAGGCATTGGTTCACTCAGATTTCAAGCTGCACCTAAATAAAAGCCCAGAGGTTTCCATTTAATTTTAAGCAATGACAAAGAGGAGGATTCTGGGCTGGTTAAAAGGCTGCTTCCCATAAACTGGAGCTCTGTGGTTTTTTTTTTAGCAATGACCTTCGGCAAGTTCCTACTTATCCATGCCTGATGGCCACAAGGAGAGGCTAAAAGATAGACTCACATCATTGGCAAATGTTTCCCATTTTTCATGGAACAGGTATACGTTTGTGTCTACACTACCACAATGACGACCAGCGTACCCATCGCTCAGCACCTCTAGGCACTGCCTGTACAGGAGAACTGTCATGAGATCCCCAAGGCCTAAGGGGATGAAGGTGGACTATATGTCTTCCAGACTGAATTTGTGATGCATAATGGAAGGCATTGGTGACTGGTAGAAACTTCAGGTGGCAGACCAATAAAGAAAATCATCCATTCTATGGATAACTAGTAAAGAAAACAGCACTTAGCTGGACTCTTGGTGAACACCACCCATACCACAATTTGTGTGAAAAGCAAGTGGGATTGCAAAAGTTAATGGCAGCCTTCCATAAGGGATTTGAAGTATATTGCAGTGTGTAAATGAAGTTAATGTGATGAAATTGGAAGCCATGTGGTTGAGTCATTGGTGTTTACACAAACCGAAGACTAAGACGAAGCTGGCCACTGCGATCTGGATTTGTTGAGCATCAGCCAAAGGGAAGTGAGACCGGGGCTGTTTGACAGTCTCCACAAATTGTGCAAGACCAGGACTGTGGGGAAGAGCATGGTGGACATAGGAAAAAGAAAAGGGCAAAGCCAAAGTGGGTGGGGTTGCATAGTACATTGATGCCTGAGGAATTGTGAACAACAGCTGTATTCAGAGTTGCAGTCTGTGCTCAGTCTTCCGTCCACAGGTTCCGAAGCACATTCTCTTCCTGCCATAGACTCACATGCACACAACGGAGGGAGCTACAGCAGCCTGGGGTTCAATGCTACTATCTCTACAGCTGTGTCTTCAACAAAACATCGTATTGAAACAGTTTAGACAATACTCAGGAAACGTTTTGAAAAATTGGGCCAATCATTGAGAGTATACTGTACTCTTGTGTACTAGATTGCATGCATTTAATAACTGCTTTTCTTAGTGCATGGATATGAAGAGGGAGGATGGGCAGGATTTTCACAAGTGGCCCCCTTATCACTAACTCGTCCTCTGCAGAGGGTGGAGTGCCAGTATCAGAGCACCGATTTCCCAAATTGTCAGACACTCAAATCATGCCCTGAACAGCATCCGGGAACCACAAAAGTCCCTGAATCTTACCTGGCCTCAAAGTAAAGATCGCAATTAGTATTCTACCTGCTGTCATCAACATTGATAAAGGACATCATTCTTGAAGCCGATGTGGGCAATCCAAAATTGTAGCTAAACATATAGGATGGAGCAATTGGGTGACTTTCTGTTTTTCAATAGCTGCTTGAAGGGTCTCAACTGAAAGAAATTAACCGTTCCTATTACAGTGAAACATCGCTTGAGAATTTTTGTTCCATCTCATGATTGTAAAGGCAAAAAACCAATAAGGACTTCCCTGATTACCCCATCAACAGTTCAAGTCGGAACCGCACAAAATAAACACATCTATGAAAAGCCGTGGGTGGATACTAAAATTTGATGGACAACCTGGGAAGCCCATGCCTAACGTGGGCTCAAACAAGTCAAGTGCTGAAGATGGCTGACACAAAACCCCTTTCTGTATGTTATATGTTTTGTGTTGTGTAGAGAAAAGGTCTGTCCGACAGCTACAGCTGTTTGTTGTTAGACTTAAAGACACTAACATTTGCCCCCGTGTGTCTAAACCTCATACACACAAGGTGATGCATGAAGCACATTCTATCTCGTAACTTGAATTACATAAAAAGAAAATGTAATAATATATACCCTTGCTGCACCTAATACACAGCTGCTTGTGTAAAAATAGCTTGAGGATGGTATGTTGGTTCCAGAACACAAACAAAAGAATGACGTCTGAGCCTTTGCTCTCCTTACAGAAAAATAAAACAGCACAACTCCTTAAGAGCATAAAATGCAATTCCTCTTTGGAAGCAGGAACCCATGATCACTTGGAGATTATAGTTCCATTAACATGTTACAAATAAGCAGATAAAACAAGCATGCCTGTACACAGGTGAAAACCATTCCAACACTTGAGAGATTTTGATATGCTGAACGTGACAAGACTTTAACTATGAAAATGAACACAACAAAGCAGTCATCACATGTTAAACATGCATCACGCTACACTGCCAGGATAGATACCACACCCTTGTTAACAATCCATGGGATATGCAACAGAATAAGATTCGGAATCATGTTTGAGCTTAGAGAGAGCAACAGGAGAGAGAGAAACAGACGATAAAAGCTTCCCATATCAATCAATGAGAAGCCCACCCAGACTAGGTATCCGTTTTGCTTTCTGAGATTTCTAAGTTTTGTTTATTCCATTATAAAATCATGACTAGCAGTCTTAGAATACAAAGCAAGCACCTAAAGCGAATTGGACGACACCACCAAAAACATGAAAGCACTCTGAGATCTTCAACCTAGGACAAAATATTGGATCATCTCAGTCAAAAAGACCCCACCAACTACATGAAACACCACAAGTTCATGATACCCATCACGGTCAACTTCTCCCTAGGTGGAACTCTTGTATATAGACCACCAGGACCCACCCCCACCAACTTTGCCAGTGACATCACAAACTTTGTTGCACCCCTCGTCAAAGCCAGCACCTTCATCCTCTTTGGAGACCTTAACTTTTACCTAGAAAACTGCATCGACCCACACTCTACAGCCCTTCTAGACAAACCTCAGAAACCTTGGCCTCACCCAGCATGCTACCAAATCCACCTGCACCACCAGACACCTATTGAACCACATTTTCTCCTCAATCATCAACATGACAGTAGGCAAGCCAGCAACTAAGAGCTGGGCAGACCACGCCCATGTCAGTTTCAGCTTGCCCATTCCGCACCATCACAGACCTACCACCCGCCGCAGTTGGAAAAGCATCTCAGAAGACTAGTGGGCTTCTGCCCTCTCTGAGCACTGGCCCAAGCACACCGGTGACTTGCTGAAAGCCATCAAAAACATTAATAGCTGAATCACTGCATGGGCTGACACCCTGGCTTCCCTCAAGCACATCGAACAGCAAGAGTCCGACCACAGGCCAGCTGCTACACAGAGGAACCCAGGCTGATGACACGCCACTGCAAGCAACAGAAGAGCAAATGGAGAACAAGTCACGACACCACAAATACAGACATCTTCAAATCAGCCCTAAGACGCTACCACAGGCAGATACTGAACACCAAGCGCACAGCTCTTGCAGAATGCATTGAAGCTAGCACTAACAGTAGCAAGGAAATCTTTGCCTCCAGCAACATCACTCCTTCTCCTTTGCAACAAGCTCTCGTAATTCCTCTGTAACAAAATCCCCACCATACACAGCAATATCGACCCTCAACGAGACCCCTTCTCTTTCACAACTCAACTTGGCATGACAGCCGATCAACAAACCCTGACCTCCTGTTGAAATCACTGCTACAATGAAGACCATTCACTTGGAGGATCCATCTGACCCTTGCCCCCACCACGCCTTCACCAAAGGACTCCAACCGATCAGCAAAACACTAACACCCTTCCCCAATGCCTCCATCGAAATCAGCCACACTCCTGAATACCTGGAATCATGCCACATCATGCCCCTGCTCAAGAAACTATCCGCTATGTATGCCTGTGAGGAATACATTATATGAAAGATGCAGTGCTGTGCAGTGTGTGCGCAATGAAATGCAAGTACTGGATGTAAGTTTGCTTGCGGGAAGTACAATACCTGAAGGGTGAATTGTTGTGCAGCGTACACATGGTGAATGTGTTTGTGTGCTTGCAGTGTGTGTGTTTGTAAATAGCACACCCTCGTACAATACAGAGGCTACAGTACTGAACAGTGCACGCAGATTGGATGTGATTGAGACATGTTTCTGGATCCCTGGGGGAGGAGCCTTCGCTCCCTGAGCCCAGAAACAAAGCCTTTCCTGGGTGGAGGTGGTCACACCTCCCCCAGGCCAGGAAGAGCCATCTGTGGCAGGGGAGCTTCAAATGCCTTGCCGCCTTTGTAACATGACCCCGAGCCTCTCCTGCTATCAGGAGCAGGCCCCCTTCCTGTCTCCCCTCCTTTTCGGCAGGAAGACAGGCGGGAAAAATTTGCACAGCCGAGAAGGTATGCCCACCTCTGCCAACCCCACCTCTCAGGTGGGGGAGGCGAGGTGAAGCCCACTCTTCAGTGTCTGCCATCTTGCAGATGGCAAGCACTCTCCAATCAGGATTAGGGATTGTGCCCACTCCCCCACGTGGGGTGAGCACACCAAGGGTGTAGTCCCCTTAAGGTCAGTAGCCAATGGGCTACTGACCTCGAGACCCCTAAAATGCCCTGAACCAAGAAGACGGATTCCCGCAACCTACAAAGAAGGACGAAAGAAGACGCCCAGCAGAGGAGACTGCAGAGAACAACTGACTTGGCCCAAGCTGGCTCGGTATATACTATACCAAAATGAGGTATAGTGTGCACAGAGTCCAGTGGAACCCCAAAGGTAAGCAGAGGTAAAAGTAGATAGCACCTTACTCTCTATTTGTGGTAGTGTGGGCGAGCAGTAAGGCTTTATCAGAGGGTAGTGTTAAGCATTTGTTGTGCACACTCAGGCAAGAAATGATGTCACACACTCAAAGACTGAACTCAGACCAATTAGTTTGTATCAAAAATATTATTTGGTTATATTTATTTTCTAGAACCAAGCAAGCCTGGCACAGGTAAGTGTAAATGGTACTTTTCAAGGCAAGTTGAACAATACAAGCAAGCTGAATGAAAATGTCTCCGTTACAGGTTTTTAGATACTTTGAATACAGTGGAAATTACTGTTAGATTACTTTTCTGATTACTTTATGGATTACTTTTTCTACTCAGGGTGATATACCTAGATATCACACTGGGACATTTCCTAGAGAAAAGGTAAGTAAAGCAGTTTTTAGATATTTGCAGTTTTTCAAGTACTCATACAAAACCAACTCCACACGGAACAATTTTCACAAGAAAGCAGTCAATGCAGTCCTATGGAAGGAAATGAGGTTATCGGTTTCAAGGTAAGTACTTGGGTTTGGGAGTTGGTTTTCTGGGGTTAGAACCAGGGTTCCCCCAGGGTTGAGGATGCACTATCAAAGAACCCTCAGCGGCACTAGGGGGGCCGGGTGCAGAGTGCTGAGGCCCAATGTTATCCAATGAGAGATAGGGGGCCTCCGGTTGGTGGCTACTCACGAGCAGGCCACAAGGTAGTGGGAACAAAGCTCCTGGTGTTAGGATCAGGGCAAAGGGGAATCCGAATTAGCACCCAAAGTACACCCGCAGCGACGCAGGGGCGGCTGGGTGCAGGGTGCTGTTTTGGTGTCAGGTGCCCTGTTGTTTTCAATGGGAGTTGCCGGTTCCTACTCCAAAGAGACGGGAGCCATCAAAAAGCATGTCCATGAGTTATCCTGGACAAACCCCTGAAAAACCAGACGTTCTCAACCAGGCGTGGCGATGAACGGCCACCGTGGAAATCGCTCTGCCCAGCGAGTCCATTGTGTCCAAGCCCCATCTGATGGTGAAGTTAGCTGTGCCTCTCCCGTCTGAGATAGCTTGGGAGAGTAGAGCCCGGCCCTCCTCCGAGACTCTGGCCAGCACCTGTGCAACCGTATCCCATATCGAATGGGAGTAACGGTCCAAAAGGCATGCGGTGTTCACTGACCGCAATGCTAGACTGGCGGAAGAAAAAATGATGAACGCGCCACGAGAAGTAGAAGCCTGGCCCGCCAAGTTTTGAGGGGTGGGTTGGGTGTTGAGGAAAAGTGGGTCGCCGGTGGGGGGCGATGGCAGTGGGTGATCGTCCTATTTACAGGGGCCCCTGTGCTGGGTTTGGACCAGGTTCCCAGAAGGACTTCTGTTAAGGCCTTATTGAAAGGCAGTAGGGGTTCTGAGCTCGAGACTCCAAGCTGCAGGACCTCTGTCAAAACGTTAGTCTTGAGCACCACTGTAGGGAGCTGCAGGTCGCGGACCGCCGCAGCCCTATGCACCACCATTGCAAATGATGCTCCTTCCTCCAGGGTAGGAGGGGAAAGCATGCCAGAGTCTGGGAAGGAGTCAAAACCACTGGCATCAGCCAGTTCCTCATACCAGTCCACATCTTTATGGTGCGGGATTTCTAAGGGATCCTGCTTCCCCTCCCAATCATCCTCCTCCATCCCTAACCCTTCAGAATAGGGCAGGGTGAACGGCATGGAGCCGCATGGCTCCATAGGCGTGGGGCTCGGCTTCGGGGGGGATGCCCGACCGGCTCTGTGTCTTCGGGAATGAGGATCGTGGTGGCGCCGTTGAGGACCTCGGCGCTGTACGCGATGCCAGGGAAGGTCGCTGTGGAGGTGCGACCGGCGTTGGTCCGAACCTGGGTGCAATCGGAGGCCGTGGCTGGAGCCGCAGGCATGGGAACCACGGGGGACCCTCCATCTTCTGAGCCTGCAGGGCCCAAAGGAGCGCCGGCAGGGTCAGGCCGCCCAAATATGGTGCACATGGTGTCATAGAACTCCTTCAGCTGGTCGGGGGTCCTGGACCCGGAAAGGGATGGAAACGCAGAGCCGACCCGGTCCACGGAGCGGGCCTTAAATGCTGAGGTTCCTCCGCCGCGTCGCAAGACGGTCAGGGCGAAGTCAAAGCACGCTTCGACTTCTTGTGCTTTTTGTGGTGCCTCTTACCTAACTTCGACAAAGAGGACTTTGATTCACCGGAGGGGTGCTCGGACTTTCCTCTCGACCAAGACCTGGACCAGGATCGAGACCGACGAGGCGACCTCCGCGGTGCTGGATGCCGGGCCGCAAGAAGCTTTAGGCACCGCTCCCTCAAAGACTTCGAGTCGTGGTCGAGCTCCAGGCACCAGAGACATACTAAATGGGGGTCTGTGACCGACATGACGCAGTGACAGGCGCCACACGGCTTGAACCCCGAAGTCTTCTTACTCAACATGTTCTAAAACACACCAACGGAGTCGACAAAAAGTAAAAAAAAGTCGGGCAAAAAATGACGGGGTAAGCTCTCTTCAATGGATCGGCGCTGGGTGGCACAGAAAGAAAGGAACTGACGCCAGCGCGCCGGAATGGATGGTTTTATTGACGACATGGACGTCTCAACAACGACGAACACCATGCCGATGACGTCACGCGGAGTCGACCAACGCCTTCTACCGGCGTGCAGGGGTACTGCTAAGAAAAATCTTCCGGATCCAGCCTGACACCTGGAAGTTCAAAGGTAAGGAATCTGCGGCTAGATGTCTCCATCAGATACATTTTTTACTGTATAATTCGCTATGACACTTTGTAAATCTCTCGGTCAGCTAGCCATTTAGATGTAGATCACGCTACAGAAAATTGAGATGCAAGAGGAGATAGTGGGACAGTTACAGCCAGTTTGCTTGTCGACCAACTTTGAACAATAGCATTCAAAACTCAGGTTTTACAGGTTTTTTTTTTAGAACTTTCAGCATATCTGAGCTGTTAGGGGCTAGAGGTGCAAATGTATTGCAGTGGGCACATGTGAGGATAAAGAGTAGCAAGCTAAAGAGCTCTACAAGAGATCAGAGGGAAGCAAATCAGGTTGTGGTTTCCTGCTTAATTTTAGAAAAATGTAAGTGCAGGGGCTGAGAGCTGTTCTCTGCATAATATTGATTCCACCCCATGCCTCTTTCTTCCACCACCCTACACTTCCTCTTTATCTCACCATTGTAGACTCATTTTCACACCTGTTTTCTACCTTTGTCACTGTTTTCTTATCTTTCTCTGACTCCTTTGTTCTAGTTTTTTTGCCTTTCTCTTTGGCACCGCTTTGCCTGTCAAAATCTTTTTCACAGTTGAGCAATTCTCATGGATGGATTGCAGTCTGTTCTTCAAGTGCTGTGATGGGAGTATTTTAACAGCTTATTAAATGTTGGCAGTGCTTGGGAAGTGTTTGGAGATATTATGTGTCGCCAGTGAGAAGTAGGGAATGGACTTTTTAAGCACAACAGACGCAAATAGGCTGAGTTCGGGCGAGGCGAAGGAAATAAGCAGATCTCTCATTCACACAGAGGTTGCTTGTGCCCTTAGTTTGCAGTATGCCTTGGTCTGCTCACCACTTCCAGTTTTCTTAACAACTACCTAGAATTCAGGAAGGCCATTAAAACTCACCTTTTCCCTGCACCGTAGTCCTATTATCTGTTCCACCCGCACGTGTCAGTTGCTCTGCTGTCAGCGCCGGGACGCCCCTTTGCTGGGGCAGCTGTTGCGCTTTACAAGTTGTGGTAACATAACATAACATAACATATATAGAAGAAATGAAGCAGAACAGATAGATCTGTGGCCATTTGTTGGACAAACTGACATGCCAACAGGCAGCAAGAAATACTTTTGGACAGCAGATGGGTTTTAGTGTAGAAGATACAGAAGTGAAGTTGTGTAGAAAGATAAGCATGAGTTAGGGATACAACTGATGCCAACCAATAGCAAATTGCAGAATGAGAGATGGATTGCTGACATGTTAGTAGTCCACTTAGAATAAGGAAACATGGTACATGCTCCAGAATTATGTTTTCCAAGGGATCCAAAGAAAAACGTGAAAGAAATTATGCTCTCTTGGCCACAGACACAGGTGGTGTAGGCATACGTGCTACCCCTTAAAGATTTAGAGGGCAGCCCTCAAGACAGTAGTTATTGACAGCTCTGTGAAGAAAATACTATGGAAATTAAGTTCTGCTGCTAGAAAGAGGGAATTCCCTGGGGATGTTAATTATAATTTGTCTTTCTTCAGAGAAGATGTACAACAAACTGTACATGTTAAGCACATGACAGGCGTTTGGTAGTTTGATGTGGGAATTGGCAAAATACTTTTTAAAAAGACCAAAAAAACATTGAGAGTTTTCGTGAATTCTACTTAGTTTCTACGTTTTGGTAGGGAAAGGCAAAGATACAGTCAACGAGTGATTGGAGGAATAGCTTTGTCATGGGAGCAGAGGTACACTGTTCTGCACTGTGATGTACCCTTCTTTAAGGAGATGTGCCTTCAACTCTTTCCGAAATTGGAGCAGGGGTGTGGTGAGCCAGCTGGATATGGATGCTACAATGCCTGGGGTGCATACAGGGATAAGGCATGTTGGCTTGTTTTGCCTTTTGTACACGTCTTGGTTCCAGTCTAACAGTGTCCTGGCTGAGGGTGTGTAGAGAGCCACCAAAGATAGTGAGCTTGCCAGCCATATAGGCAGGGTGCTGGTCGTGATGGTTTTGCAAATTATGCAACTAGATTTGAAGAAGGAGAGAGAAGGCAAGGGCAGTCAGTAGAGTTCCATCCGGAGGAGGGCGATGTTATCATATTACTTCCGTCCCTCAATGACTTCAGGGTGTTGATGAGCGCGAGATGGTAGACATAACGGAGGACTGTTCAGTCCCGCCAACTTAAGGTCAGACCAGTAGTCCCATAAAGAGGATGTTGCCTATGTTAGATTAGAAAAGGCCTAAAATAGAGGAAATAGTGGGTTGAGGAACTAGCAACTTAGGGTTTGGGTGGTCATCGTAGAATGCGGACTGTTGGACCCAGAAGTGGGTGGTTAATTTCCAAAAAGAGGCGAAGGTGTCACAACTTAATTGAGTGGTTTATGCACGTTTTGGAAGTTGATAGAGCCATGTTTCATTTAAACAATACATAGCGTCAGTCGATGATTGTTCCTTTCCATACAGTGCGTCCTGTTCAAGTGCATGTATCCAGTCACTTAACACGGCGGTGATGTACTCAGAAGATTTTTAAGTCCTGGGCTACCACAGATTTTTTTTTTTGCAAGACTACAATAACTGATGGAATTTATGGATTCATGATAAAAACGAATAAATCTTTTCAAAACTGGTCCTGAAAAGAAAAAATAATTATGTGATTAATACTCTCTATGTGAACTAACGGCAGCGACTTGAGAAATGGGCTTTGGACTTAGTCCCCCGACGTTGTTAAACAGCCAAATACCTTGCGCCACATTTTTCAACCAGATTTGGCGTTTTTGTCCTCCGCACTGCGGAAGGTAGAATGCATGAGAGGCTTAACTATCAATTACGTAAAAGGTACCAGGGCCTTCTGAGCGCTGATTCTTGCTTTATTTTACTGCCACACATGCCGTCAGAGAGGCCATTTTTTGTTCACACCATGTCCAATGGCACTCTAACTACGCCACTGATATACAAGCCAGTACTTCCATTATTCAGATAAAAAACCTACAGCAGGCCCTACTGAATGCAAAATTATTCTTGCTAAAAACTCCGCATTGGCAGATGGTGCTACACATGGCACGCGGCCCTGGGCAGATCAAAATGTTCACAGCATGCAAATTAAAAGAAGGCAGAGATAAAGCGGCTTTTAAAAACATATATTGGCAAGGGGCCGGGCGGCGTTTTTAGCTTGAAATGTGATCAACACTCGAAGCGGGAGCGGGTCACTGCCCATTAATCACTGCTAACACCTGCGCACTCTCGCAGGAGTCACTCACTGCGCAATACCCGTGCTAGCAAGGCAGATGCGAGGTATCGATCGAACCGTCCTTCCGCGACTCCTGGCGCTGATCAGCAGTGACAGAGGGCATTGATCCTGGATTGGTGATTAGTCCTGAAGATCAACCGGCTCAGAAGTGCTCTGGCCTCCAGCGAAGGGTGAGATGAGTAATCAGATGTGAGCATGCGCCCCTGACGAGGAGGTGAGCACCGGGTCACTCTGCGCCGCGCGATCAATCTCGAAGCGCGAGCTTCATCAGAAAACCTGCACGAGGCACGCGCCGCGCGTTCCGGGTGCATTTGACGCGCGGCACGCGCCTTGGTTTAAATACTGGACAGCGCTTGGTAAATTTGACTGAACCCAAGAGTTATAGCTTTCAGCTTCTTTTTCAACGCGCCTTTCGCGTTTTGTAAAATATGCCGAGACTCGACAAGGCTCGTACTCCTGGAGAGATCATGGAGCAACGGAGTAGAAACTGGGGACAGGGCTGTCAACTCATTGCAAAAAGACGCATTCAGAATGGCGGTATTTAACAGTAATTGACGTTTCTGTCCACACAATGAGATCTGTCGAACATGCTCGACATGAAATGGTGTCAGTGTATAAACAGGAAAATAATCGAAATTCAGAGCATACCCGTCCACGTCTTGACTCAAAAAGGCGGGTGAAGACATGCGTTTAAGAGGGTGTTCTCATTAGGGTGACATACATGCCAACATTTTATGACAGGCAGGTGGGAGAATTTGGAGAAAACAAATCGGGGCCATGCACTTTCTCCATTGGCTTCTATTGAAGCAGAAGCCGGAATCAGGTCTATTGGAATGTATGAGAGTGACAGGTTTGGAAAGTATGGTGACCCTGTTAAAGTCAATGAAGGAATTTCGCATTTCAGAAGGGTGAATAGAAGTAAAATGTGGGAGACACCTGCCCAGTTCATCAGAGTTAACAGTTATGACAGAGAAAAAAGAGCATGAATAGTTCCACAGATGTAATGTGCAGCACCTTTTAGTCCTGGATTTTTGTATCCAACAGAACTTTGCATTATGGGACTTGTACTTTCACTTTTTCCATAAGAACTAGGACCATACAAGTTGTGGCAGGGAAGTGCTGTTGAACAAATGGTAAGGACTGGCTAATGATATTATAATATCAATAATAATGTCAGAGATAATGGATAGTGGGCAGCTGTGAGTTGGAACTTTGCTGAGCAACAGATTTTTGGAAATGTGATACCAACTCTTCAACACACTGATGCAGGTAAAAAATTAAGGCTCTTTACACACACTTTAAAAGGTAGCATAAAAGAACAGGCTGGGAGGCCCTCACAATAGAAACAATTGTACTAAGTATAACAAATGTGAACACCACAATAAAATGCACAAGAATGTATTCTGTTCTGAGTTTTTTCAGATATTCTTTTTGCACTTGTACTGACCGCCAACGTGAAAGTGAAAAAGTAATTGGATACCCATGAGCCAGCATGCTTGTTCTCCAAAAACGGATAGTCAGAGAATCCAAAAGAATGCCTGTCTAACGTCATGACATCTTTTGGCAGCCCTAGCTTTTGTGCCATCAACACTGTACTTACAATGTTAAAGGCAAATGTAAAAAGCAAAACTACAAGTTCTAGAAGAACAAGTCACTTACCTTCAGTAACGCTCTTTCTGGTAGAGGCTCTATCTAGTCACAGATTTCTCACCTTTTGAATATTCCCCAGGCGGCACACTGGATCCAGAAACTTTTCAGTAGTACCTCGGCACGCCATCAGGTGGCGCCGTGTAGTTCCGCATGGACGCCGTTCCGCTCCAGAAATTGCATGTGGAGCCTACCTAGCCACCATCCCGCGCTCTGACGTCAGTTGCTTTCATGGCTGTCCGTGCCCCAGACGCACAGCCCCAAGAGCAAATTGGTTGAAACCAGTTTGCAGATTCCTAGACTTGGGATCTTATTAATGAATAGAGTCCAAGCACAGAACGGGGAGGGTGGGAGGGTTGGTGAGGAATCTGCTGCTAGATTGAGTCTTTACCAGAAAGAGAATTACCAAAGGTAAGCAACTTGTTCTTCTAATAGAGACTTCTAGCCGCAGATTCCTCACCTTTTGAATAGATATCAAAGCAGCGCCAATTTAGAGGCAGATCTGTGAATGGACTCGTACTAGAAACTCTTGCAGGACTGAGTGGGCAAAATGCCCCTCTCGGTGAACCGGACTTTCCAGACAATAGTGCTTCATGAACATACGGAGGGGCGCCCATGTGGCTGCATGGCATACGTCTAGGACAGGGACTCAGAGTGCTAACAAAGTGATAGTAGCTTTGGCCGAGGTAAAATGAGCACAAAGTCCTTCTGGAGGCTATTTTTTGACTAGTGCGTTGCAGATCATAATGCAGAACACAATCCAGTGGGAGATGGTTCTCTTCTGCGCTGCTTTGACTTTTTTCGCTCTAGAGAACCACACAAAGAGCTGATCATCTACCCGGTCATCCTTGGTACGATCGATATAAAAGCTCAGTGCTCTGTTGGGATTCAATTGTCTGTCCTTTGCCGCCCGCTGCATTCCTGACAGGGGACTCCAATTCCCACAGACACACGCGCCGGGAAGGCGCCAACATTGCACTCTCGCGCCAGGAGGTGCACAAAAGGGGGCCGGGGCTCCCGCAGCGCGGGAGTGCCCGGGCCAAGCGCGGGCCCGTCCACGCCCGGAGGAGGCTGGGCTGGGCCACCCCCCTAACAACACTGCTCCACAACCTCCAGGTACTGTGGCGTATTTGCGCCGTTTATTTCTACCATAACTGGTGTTTGTGGTGTTGCTCATTTTTGTTTCCACAATGAGCAAACGCAAGGGAGTTGTGGGGACTTTGGACGCTTTTATCGTTAGGGCCGAATCTATGCTTAGTCACGAGATTTAACTGACTGAGAGGCGACTCTCTCTAAGTCCTCTACCTCTGCAGAGGTGCTCTTCCTTAGGTTCAATCATCTCGGGTGATGTTTCCCAGACTTGCTTGTCCCCCATCATACAAGGCCAGCCGCAGTCTTCTCCTGTATCTTCTCCTTCTCCTGCACCTGACTTGGAAGTTTCCTCTTCGGATTCTGTAACCAGGCCAAGCATAGTCACAAGGACACAGACTTCTAAACCCCACAGCTAGGTCAATACGAAAGAGCCACCAGTGAAGCGAAGAAGGGGTGCAGGCACACAAAAATCTAAACAACAGAAAGGGATCCGACATACTAATCCTGAGGGGATACAAACTTGTACCATCAGTACACAAACTGATGCTGTTTTCCCCGTACCTATATGTAGTACTCCTGGGGGTGTTGTTCTGGACACCGCTGGGGAGACCGCTCTTGATATTGTTCTTGCACAGTTTAAAGAATTAATAGACAATAGCCTTGTTCCACTTTGGGGGCGCTTGGAGCACTTGGATATTGCAATGAGTAAACTGATTGGCCAAAAAGAGTCATCACAGACCGCTGTTGTCACAGGGGAGGGTTTAGGCCCAGATGTTCCTCAAATACCTGCAGGCGAGTATAGACCCCCGAGGGAGGCACCTTTAAACATGCCAACGGAAGCTAATAGAATAGATGCCCGCACCACTGAGTTAGCAGTAACTACTGTTCCCCATCAAGTAGGGTCTGATTTCCATCAGAATCAAGCTTGGAGGCTTCCTACTGGCCCCAGGGGTTTCATTACTCCGAAAGGGACCTATGATCCAGTCTCCCACATGATGGACCCAAATGCTAAAGCACCTGTCCAAATAGTGCCAGGGGCGGATGGGGTAGGAGGGGACTCTCTGGTGGCTATTAAGGAAGGTACTGGAGCCGTGATGCTTCCGACTATTAATCTACCCCCAGCTTCACTTCCATATGTCATTATATTGACTGGAGTACCCGAGATCAAAGTCTGCCAGAAGGAAACACAGTTGGACCTAAGGAATAAGTGTCGATTCTGGCTGGCTAGACATGGGCAGTTTTCCTACGACCGTGCAGGAGAGATTTTAATGGTTCGTAGGGTTGGCTGGGTGGGCACGAGACCCAAAACAATGCAAGGGGACTGTATTGTCATTAATTTTAGCAACCCTCAGACTGCTCGTATCTTGGCTAGCCATATCCTCAGCCCCCAAGCGCTACCCACAGGAGTCAGGGCCCAAACTTTGGACTATTTCTACCTCCACAGTCGCAATCATAATAGGTCCACTAACATCTGTGCCCCAGTCAACAGGTCCTCAGGGCAATCTACAGATGCCCCTTACCCCAAACCTCTCTTCTTTAACATCCCAGTGGCGAACAGGTATGGGGTTTTAGAGGAGGTGGATTGACTTGCGTGGAATGGTGGATCTGACCCGAAAAGTGGGCATAGGAGTCTAGGTAGGGAACCAAGGGGCTCCAACAGTGGGCAGATGATCCAGGCTATTCCGTGTGGTGTCAGGGATGTTCCAGGGGTCTCGCTAACTGATTACGAGCAGGGAAATCCACTGTCGGTTTTGCATGATTTTCCATTTTCTGGCATTTCTGGCAGCGGTTCCCCTAGGGAAGGAGTGGAAGCAGTCCCTATGGCCCAGCATGAGAATACCTTAAGCCTAGATTCTTATAGTCATCTCCCCTCTGGTGAATACCCTAATTCTGACCATAAGTTGAGGATTCTATCCTGGAACATCGCCGGAATTAAAAACAAACTGGACTCCCCAGAATGGGGGCTTTTCGTAGGTAGTTATGACGTGTGTATGTTCCAGGAAACTTGGGCGAGGGATGATATTATGAGGATGGGGTATGCAACCTTTAACATCTCAGCTACAAAGGGGGGGAGAGGTAGACCCTCTGGGGCCTCTGTACCTGGGTTGCTACACATTTGGACTGCACAGTGGACCACTTGAACACCATGTCTAATGACATCCATTGCACCATACTTACTTTTCCACCTAGCCTCAAAATTGCCTTTATTAATATTTGCTCTCGCCCTGTAAGTATCTGCCATGAATCACAGACCTTTGAACAACTGAACACCTTCATTGGTACTGTTCCCCGAATATAAGATTGGTTGTAGGGGGTAACTTTAATTGTCAATGTGAGCCTCTTGTTGCCTCTTCTGATGCACTCCCTAGTGCTGAGGATCGGTTATGGCTAATCCCCGACCCTCAAATTCAAACAATCAAGGCCTGGACACCGCTGGCACTTCAGATTAATGCAGTTACACTAACCTACTCTCTGAGAGCTTGTAATTGCCGCACCAAGTCAGACAGACCAGGGAAGTCAACCTTTAATAGACCTGGACAATCCTCCTTGCTGGATTACATTTTAGTTGAAGCAAGATCATGGAAATGGGTGGCTGATTTAGCTGTCCTGCCACGGCAGGACAGCGATCATAATGCCTTGAAACTGGAGCTACGGCTCCCAAATTTCAACAACCCTATGGACAGCAGTACCCCGGTAGCTAGCAATCTAATTCTCGCTAACAATAGGAGGAGAATTAGATGGGGGACACTAAAGCAGTCTCCTGACAAGATAGCTGCACTATTCTCTCTAACCATAAAGCCCATTCAGGAAATGGGGGAGATTGCTAGGGAAATGAATTCTCCCCAATCTATCGATTGAATAGAGGTGCTGCACATAGAACTAACAACTAGTTTGGCTAACATATTTAACCCCCCGTTACATCCCAAAGCAAAGCAGGGTTCCAAATCAACCTGGTACAATGACACTTGTCGCAAGGCCAAGAGAGCCCTCCTCGATGCTATCAAAAGTAGTGATAGATACCTGATTAAGCAAATGAGGTGCTGCTATCGAGATGGCATTAAACAAGCAAAGAAGGTCTGGGAGTCAGATAGATGGGATGCCATCATATTAGCCCTTTCAAATAGAGACATGAAGTGTGCTCAGATAGCAACGAAGGCCAGTCAGCTCTAGAGCCCAATATTGCTGCAGCGGCATGGAAGTCCCACTTCCAAGCCTTATACTCCACAGAAGTAGGCACTGACCTAGAACCTGGCAGCTTCTCACCAATCCCTGGGATAGCAGCTGATGAGGAACAAGCTGCTATCCCAGGGATAGCTGAGGTCCTAAATGCAATTAGGAAGCTTTCTTCTGGCAAAGCACCGGGTTTAGACAAGATTCCAGGGGACTTATTTAGGGAAGAACCAACAATATGGGGACCCTACCTTTGGGTAGTCTTTAATGCCATCCTGCGAGGCATGGCGATCCCGGACACCTGGCTGGGGGCTGAAATTTACCCTGTTTTCAAAAAGGGCTCACCTCTTTTACCGACCAACTATAGGCCGATCAGTCTGATCGATGTCACACAGAAACTGTTTGCTAGGGTCCTCCTCGATCGCCTTCAAGTGTGGATGGAGGAGTGTGAAATCTTGAGGCCCTACCAGGCAGGTTTTAGGAAAAACATCTCCACTATTGACCAAATATTAAGGTTACAGCTATTATATTGGAAGACTGTATCAATGGAGGGTGGTAGCCTCTATTTGATATTTGTCGACCTGAAAACTGCCATTGATTTGGTACCTAGAGATAAATTGTGTGAGGTTCGCAAACAGGGAATCTCCCCTTATCTCTTGACATTGATCATGAGACTGCATGTGGGCAATTATGCCCAAGTAAGGTTCGGGAAATTTGGGGAACTAACCCCTCGTTTTCAAGTCAATAGAGGAGTAAGGCAGGGGTGCGTGTTTGCCCCAACCCTCTTTTGTCTTTTCATCAACGCTCTGGTTGCCCAACTAAATGAGGTAGTGGACAACGATGCCCCTAAGCTGATGCATAGCAAGGTGCCAGCAATGATGTTTGCGGATGACACCTTGCTCCTTTCTAAGTCACCCATGGGCATCCAGAGGGTTCTTGATAGCTTTGTAACATTCTGTGCAACTAGGGGCTGGACATCAACACCCTTAAAACCAAATTTATGGATTTTAATCCAGCTAAAACCTCCCGCCCTAACCCTTCTTTAAATGGTACCTTGCTAGAGCGGGTGACTGTTTTTGACTATCTTGGTGTCACACTGTCTGAAAAGTTTGACTGGGGCCCACAACTAGCTAAAGCAAGCCTCAAACTTGCCCAGACGGTAGGGGGAGTATTAAAAACTTATAGGAGCTGCTCCTGCAAACCGGCTGCCACGGTGGCCGAGATTTATAAAGTGCAAATTAGGAGTGCTGTAATGCATGGGGCTGAGCTTTGGGGGCATTGCCCCCCTGGTGGTCTGTCTAAAACTGAGAATAGCCTCTTGAGGCAGTTGCTGGGTCTTCCTCCAAGTACTCCTCTTATCCCTTTACGCATGGATCTTGGTATTAGACCCATATCAGAGGAGATTGGTCTCCGACCACTAACATTCTGGCGCAGACTGTGGGCTATCCCGGAACTCGCAGGTTATCAGTTAGAACTTAAGGAGATTCTGGGTCTTCCGGGTGCGTGCAATTTGCCATGGTTCTCACATATAAGGGACACATGCTACAAGCTAGGCCTTCCAAACCTATGGAGCAATCCGGAAGTAGCGTGTCAGGCCATCTCGCGTCTTGCATAGCTCGCTTAATCTTCCCGACGGCCCCCAGCGCCGGGACACCTCTCCGGAGGTAGCTGTGCGCTTTACAAATGCTGGTATTTCATTTCATTAGTCAGAGCATATAGATCGCTCAAACTAGCTGATATTCTGGGGAAGGCCAACTTGGTCGTCTCACAGCTGACTTTTTAAACATCGAAGCGGAGTATCACTTTGAGCACTTTTTGGATGCCGTCCAACCTCTTTTGGCAAGGAAACTTTATTTCCAGTTTAGAATAGGGACTTTGCCGCTTTGTGCCTTCACAAACAAATGGTCAAAAGCCTCCCCCCTGGTGTGCCCTGCAGGTAACTGCACCAACGAGACTGATATCCATGTTTTCATTTCTTTGTCCCGGGTATAAAATTACTAGACGGCGATGGCTAGTCCCACTTTGCAGGAACCTGGGGTGTAGGCAGTTTGTGGAGGCATTTAGACTATTGCGAACGGACTCCCACCCACTCATAGTTATTGCTGTCTCCCGCTTCTTGAATTCTATGTGGCACAACCGGAGGTCATTGTTAAATTCAGTTTTGTAATTCTAAAAATCTTTTTTATAGTCCCCATCTTGTCATTTCTTACTTATTTTAGTCATTTTAATCTTTTAATTTACTTTTAACCAGTTTCCAACATGTTATATTTTAAATATCAACGTCTTTGAACAATGGAAATTTGAAGCTACTAACTTGACAAGGGGTAATCGGTGGTCGTTGACTAGTAGCATCTTAAATCTACTAATCTTCTTCTGTCATGATGAATTTTACTGGAGTTTTTAACTGAGTTTTGTTCTCATTTTATGTCCATACATTGGCTTTACCCATGTATTAAATGTACTATAGTTTGTATTGTTCACTTTTTAAGGTCTTACAGACCGAAATAAAGTTTGTTGGAATGGAATGAATTCAATTGATGGGGATTCTTTTAGAACACCTGCAGGGTGATACTTTGACCAACGTGGAACAGCATCACAACCTTTGGTTGAAATGCTGCTTACATCCACAAACCAGTTTGGGAAGAAGGTGGTGTATGGTAGATATGCACAGAGAGCCTGAAGCTGACTCGCACATCTTGCCAAGGCGATGGCAAGGAGGAACACTGTCCTAATAGTAAGGAGCTATAAGGGACAACTGTGAAGCGGCTCCAACCAAGTGTACATTATTACAGGTCCCATTGGGGCGTTACAAAGGGAGAAGGGGGGAACATATGCTGAGCCCTCTCAAACATCACATAACAGCTGGTGACTTAAACAATAAGGGATGATCTGACAAACATAAGAAGGCCGAAAGGACCTAAAGATAACCCTTAACCATGCCCAAAACAAAGCCTTACCAGGCATGAGACAAAACTAACAACAGAACGTCAGATAACTTGCTTGGAAGGGGTTAATTTGGTGTGCCACACCAAACAGTTTTCATCGAAGGATGCCTGACTATCAACATGACATCAAACTCCTCCCGTGGGAGGTCACAGGAGTTTAGCTGTCACTGCTCAATCTGCAAGCATGAAGGTGGAGATTGCGAATGCCCGGGTGCAGAACCTGGTCTTGTTGCTGCAACAGCAGGTCCTGCCAGAGGAGCAGCCTGATCAGAGGACACATGCTTAAGCCCAGGAGTTCTGGATACTTTACTCTCCATGCAAAATCTGGTGCCACTAGGATGACTTGGGCCCAATCGGTCCTGATCTTCTTAAAAACCCAGTGAAAAAGTGATATTGGTGGAAAGACTTAAAGGACTCCATAGGTCCACTTGAGGTGGAACTCGTCTCCAAGTGGGAGACACCTTGGAAACTCCAATGCGCAGAAGGGCTGACATTGCGTGTTCTCAGTGGTGGTGAAGACAATGGGCCAAGGTTCTCCCCAGTCGCCGCAGAGGTGCCAACTCCACATGGGATTGCCACTAATGATTGACTAGGCTTCAAGTGCTGAGTTCTTCCACCTTGGCATTCAAAGAGCCTGCCAGGTGGTCACCACCAGGAAGAATTCTTGGCAGTTCAGCCATGTTAAGAGGTGCTAGACCTTCTGGCACAGGGTCCGTAACCTCACCCTACCCTGTTTTCGCAGTACCACATAACAGTGGTGCTGTCCATGAGCACCTGTACTAGCCTCCCCTTGATGGATGGAAGGAAGACTTTAAACACGAAGCAGATGGCTCTCAGCTCCAGAATATTGATATAGAGCCAGGACTCCGCTGGACACCTGATGCCTCTGCTCTCCACCTCTCCCAGATTGCAGAACCAACTCAGAAGCCATGCGTCGGTCACCACTGTCGGCTCTGGCTGGGGAAGGGAGAGGGGTCTGCTGCTGACCTAACTGCAGTCCAGTAACCACTGCTGATCTTTTGTGGTCTCCGACGAAATCAGAATATGGTCGGAGAGTCATCCTTTATGTTGGGCCCACTTAGTCTTCAATTCACACTGCATAGCCCGCATATAAGGTCTGACATGCTCAGCCAGCAGGATGCAAGAGGCCATCAGTCCCAGCTGTGACATTTAGGACCGAAGCTGAAAGATCAGAGTTATAGGGTGAATGCCCTGGACTCTTTTTCCTGGGGTAAAAGCACGAAACTGAACTGAGTATAGAAAAGCTCCAATAAAGGGAAGCATCCGAGGAGGAATCCCGTATCACTTTGACACGTTGATAGTGAACCCCAAAGATGAAAGGAGATTCGCCGTAGCCTGGAGGTGGGTGACGACTGCCCGAGGGGTGAGCCCGCCTTCAACAGCCAGTCGTGAAAGTAGGGGGAGACTGTCACCCCTGACCTCTGAAGATGCGCTATCACCACCACCATCACTTTCGTGCACACCAGAGAGTTGTTGGTTAGACCAAAGGGGAGCACAGCAAACTTAAAATGCTCCTGTCCCACCAAGAAAAGCAGGTAACACTGATGGGCAGGCAGGATGGGTATATGGAAATAAGTGTCCTGCCGGTCCGACGTCACATTTTCCAGGATCAAGAGCAGAGAAGACCAGTGCCAGGGAGAGTGAGCATCTTGAATTTTTCCTTCCCAGAAGAAGGCATTGAGAGGGCTCAGGTCTAGGATAGGTCAAAGGTCCAATCCTTCTTGGACACCAGAAAGTAGTGGGAGTAACAACCATGTCCTACTTCTGGCGCTGGCACCCTCTCAACAGTCCCTTTGGCCAAAAGGGCTTATAGTTCCTGCTGCAAAATGTAGAAATGGTACTCAGTCAGCTGCTGGGTGGATGGTGGAAAGTGCGGCTGGGAAGAGAGGAAGTGTAAGGCATATTTCCTGCAAACAATCTGTAGGACCCACCTGTCTGATGTTTTTGCCTGTCATCCCAGAAAGAATTGGTGGATTCTGAATTCCACCAGGTGGTTGTGCTCATGTAAGGGCACCCTAAGGAGGTTTAGCAGGTGGGGCTGCACAGGGAGTGATAGACTGAACGGCCCTATGATGTTGTCAGCAGGGGCAATGTGCACCAGTGCCTTAATCATGAAACTGCTGTGTACGCAGGACAGGCTGGCGATATGTGGGACCTCTACCAAAGCTGCAAAAGAAGCGGTTGAACTGGTGTGCTTGGCGAGACAGAGCAGACAGGCCCAGAGATCATGCGGTAGCCTGCTCTCTTTAAAATTCTCTAGAGCAGAATCAGCCTAGTTCCCAAACAGGCGAGTCCTGTCAACTGGCATGTCCATCAGGGAAGACTGAACATCGCCGGAGAACCCAGTTAAACACAGCCATGCATGGAGCAAATGGCAACACTAGTGCCGATGGAATCGGTGGAGTCCAAGCCACAATGAATCGTGAACTTAGCCACATCATGACCGTCTTGGATCAGCTAAGCGAGAACAGGTCAGAGATCTTCGGACACACCAGGGAGAACTTGTGCCACCGAGTCCCAAAGGGCATGGGAATACCGTTCCAACAGGCAGATGGTGTAAGCCAATTAGAGTGCCAGACTGTTAGAGGAAAACACACATTTCCCCAAATGTCTACACCCACTTAGATTTCTTGTCAGGGGGTGGTAGAGAAAGTGTTAGGGTTAAATCTGCTTGTGGAGGCTTGCACCACTAGACTTTTGAGGGAAGACTGCTGGGCGGGAAAAGCAGGGCAATGGCACCAGGCAATTTTTCGATTGACTGGGGGGCCAGAACAAAGTTTGACCCAAGCCCCCAATAAGGTATTAGTCAGTGCCTCATTAAATGGAAAAGGGGGCTCAGAAGATGTTTGCCCCAGTTGTAGGACTTCAGTCAGTACATTTATTTTAACCTCCAAGGTGGAGAGCTTGAGGCCAAGTACTTCAGCCGCCCAATACATTACCATGTTGTAGGAAGAAGATTCCCCTATAGCCAGTCAAGTGGGTGAGAGTAGGCCTGTTTTGGAGGAGTTATCAAGACCACTAGCCTCCTGCAAGTCATTGTATCAATTATCATCCTAGTAGGTTTGAGCGGTCAGAGTCGTTGTCTGAGTCTGTAACGAAAAAGGAATGCAATGTATGTGTTCTCTTTTGTGGAGGTGGTAAATCAGGTGGGGGAAGTGGCACCTCAGTTGGTATCGGGCGTGACTTCGGTCAGAGTCAGACCAGAGTCGAAAGGAACAATTGGGACCTCCGCCTCCGGCATCAATGTAGTCTGCATTGGCATCGAGGTGCCCGGGCCAGCTTAGATCGTGGTGCCGGAAGCAGGCTTGGGCTCGATAGTGTGAACTCGCTGAGAGTAATCCAGATGAAGGGCCCCTCAGCTCCTTAGGGCTCATAGCAGCCCCAGAGGGAGTCAGTAGGGATCCGAAGAGGCAGAGCATGGCTGTGCTGATCGATCACTTCAATCTGATGTGCTGTGGCTGTTGGCCCCAGAAAATCGGGTTGTCTGGAATAAAATGCTTGCTAGATCAAAGAACAGAATTTAAAGGGAATTTTAATGTGGCAGAGGTGAAAAGTGGAGTACTATCATCCGATGGTTCAAAGATTTTGTATTCATCCCAAGAACGACTATAGACTGAAGGTCTGATTTAGAGTCTGGTGGACGGGTTACGCTTTTACAAATGTAACGGGTATCTTGTCCGCCATATTACAAGTACATTATATTCTATGGCACTTTTAATAAGGTGGACAGGATATCCCGCCCGTTGTGATGGAGTTCAGTCCACCAACCTCTCAATCGGGCCCGGAGACATTTAAGAGCAAAATATGTAAGGATACTTTGAATGTATCCTAATCTCTGCCATATGTGAATAGTGAGGGTGATATCAGTTCAACTTTAGTTTCTGCTAAAGTGCCACTTCAGTTAATATTATATTCAATTAATCAATACACTTTAGTTCAAACAGCCTCCTTGATATTTGCTGAAAGAAAAATGTGATTGTTGACTTGCAGTCAGACTATCAGAATTAGTTCAAAAAGATATTACCTGGCTGTGCCTACTAGAATTCGTGCAGCCTGCTCACACGATTTCTTTCCCGTGTTGCCTTGTTCCACAAAGTAAAAGCAGAATGCATTTTTGTTTTAAAATACTGTGGTATTAACCCATTAAAATAAAATTGATTCCAAAAAAAGGTCCTATAGGAGGCTGTCTGCTGGTCAGCAGATCCTAGCCGGCAGATTACAGTGGCGGCCGGCATGGATCGTGGGTGGGGGGAGGGAGAAGGAGATACAGGGGGGGAGGGGAGAGGGGGACTCAGGAGGGGGAGAAGTGGGAGAAACGGTGTTAATTTAAAAAAAAGAAAAGAACTTACCTTCTTGCTGCTTCCTCGCCACGTCTTTCCTCGTAGTCCTTCGCTCTGTCCGGAACAGGAAGTACACCCAGGCTCGCAGTCAGCCAATCTGAGTGCTGCGGTTCTGTGCTTAGACGCTGATTGGGAGCCTGGGCATGTTCTCCACGCAGGCTGTAATGCAGCCTGTGTGCAGAACATGCAAAGTGCGCATGAATGTTTGGCCGGGCCGAGACGGCCGGCCAAACATTCATGCGCACTTACAGTGTGCTCACCACTCCCCCTGCTCCTGTCGTGAGAGCAGCCCTGCACCGCAAAGCTGCCACACATCAGGACAAAATAAAATTATAATAATGCAAGTTATCATTTTATTTTTCCTTAACTTCACTGCTAAAAAGCAGTGGGGCGATGCTCCTCCGCCTTAGCGGAGGAGCTGCCACTGGCAGATTAATGCATCTCATTCTCCTGTTAGTGCTGCAGGAACAATCAAGGTTTATACCCTGTGGTTCACAACTCTTAAACCACAAACTCTCTTTACTCTCCTGCATCATATGGATACAGACAGGCCATTGCAGTGCTTTTGAATGAAAAAGTGCATTTGATTTGCTCGAATGGCCTTTCCTCGTGCCTCATAGGATGCGAGTTGACCTATTTTCTGAGGCTACTCTTGGTACTACGCAAGGCTGCTTTAGAGCTACAGTGCATTGGATGCAATGATATCAAAGCCATCAGGTGGCCAAAGGACCGAGGCAGCGTTGCCCTACTGTCCTCCATTATTTGCCTTTGCAATAGAGCTGTTGGCATGTTTTTTCAGTGATTATCTATCCCATGCTGGTCTTAGATTTTCCTGTAATACATTTTTGATACATATGATTGCAGATGATTCACGGCATGAATTTGTCATCCACTCTGGGCATTTCAGAAATCTGGCTGCTTCTCTGGGATGCATATAAATTGGAGTAATTCCAATCTCCTTCTCTTAACAGAGAGTACACACACTTTTTGAAAAAGCAGAGAACAGTAGTGGCCTGGTCCTGAGAAAATGAGAGCTAGCATAATGCAATGATAGTACTGAATCTTTCTCTGATCTCACTCCAGCTTAGAGTACGCCTAAGGGTATCAAGGGCCCACTGTATGCATATTTGTTTGCTATCAACTCTGACAATTTATCATAAACTACTTGGATTCAAAGCACTTCACAAGAATTTGCTGTCATTTTTTTTGGTTGGCTTTTTTTGTGGATAAATATGGATGAAATTAGTTCTGCATACAAGTGGAGTATTATTTATCAGTTGTTACCTCGTCATACATTCCTGATTATGCCAATAATTATCTATTATAGCTTTGGATATTGATGCTGTACAAGATAAAATATATATGTTATTTTATTGCGGTGCTCACTACAGACATCCTTAGCAGTCTGTCGCAACAGCGCTGGATACAATATTAAAAAGAGTGGTCCCAAGGTCAGCCCCGGATCCATAATTCGATGGGTTTGTCTATCTCACTTTCATGCTCCAGAGTCAATGGTTTTCCTCATTATAATTGTCACACCCAAGGAGTATTTCAGTCTCACCATGTTTTTATTAGATGAGTTGTATCCTTCTATTGTTGAAATCAGGTAACAATGTTATCTTTAATTCTGCTGTCATTTGCCACTCAATGGAAGCGCATATTGTGGCCCTTCCTCACTCTCGCTCTCTCTACATTGAGCGTGTGCTCTTTCCCTCCTTCCCCCACCGCACCTCTTTCTCCCAACACCCCAGTCATCTTTTCTTTTCCCCTTTGGCACCAAACACTGCTGAAGCTCGGTCTTGCATCTAACCTTCTACTTCTCTCTCACCTCCCCCTCCTTCTTCTCCCACCTGCCTTTCTACCCCCCATTCTCACGCAACTCGCCATTATTGACTTTGCTACTGTAGAATGCTTTTAAAATTGAACCTGCGATGGCAAAGCCAGTGGTGGTGGGCCATCCTGAAAGTGTATTTTATCTCCAAGATTGCTACAATGTTGCGTGACAGAATGTGGAATAACTTAAAATGCTATGGCGTAATGAGGCAGTACAGAAAATAACATTCAAACTTTTTTTTCTATGCTTTCAAGATGGCTGCAAGACAGCCGGCTAGGTGCATAAATTTACTTTGAAAATGTTGGCTTAATTTTAAAAACAGTGGTCCTAGACTACTACAGATTACATTTTAGATTGTAAGAAGCATTCATTAAGTCAAAATATATCAGGTACATGTAGAATTCATATTTTATCTTCTATGTACCACCAATTCCTTCACACTTCAATTTGTATATCCTCAAAAGACACAAAGGCACAAAATATAGTTCAAGACGGTGTCTGTTTTATTTATAAATTATTTTTATATTTATCACAGATCACCATATTCAATATTCCATTAGAGAAAGGTTGCTCCAGAGGGAGTGTGGAAAAGGAAAGTGCTCGTGAAGTAGGACAGGTACAAAGGAGGGAATCCAACAGATAAACTAAACAGTTTCACATCCTAATATTCTTGGTAAATTGGACGTGGTTCACAGTGGTTGCTAATATTCTTGGTAAAGTGTGAACCACGTCCAGTTTACCAAGTTTACCAAGAATACATTCTAGAACTAGGTGTAGGGGGAAGTCTAGAAGTTTCTCCACTTCAAAGATGGCACCAGGTATAAATATTGGACCCCGAGACCCACTCTTCAGAACACTCCAAGACTTGTGGATACAACAGAAGGACTGTCCTGTTGCAAAGGGCCTGTCCTGCTATCTGAGAAGGCCGGACCTACTTGCTCTGTCCCAGGCTATTTAAGTGACTCCAAGAGTCAGCTGGCTGACCTCCTGTCTGAGGTACAGGAACTCTAAAGGACTCCCTTCCACTGCTCAGACTCAACTGCACGTTCCTGCGCCCCGCTACTGGCCTCTGCTGGAGTCTTGATGTTATAGTTAGGTTGACGAGTTACCCACACAAAACCATAGAAATTCAGCAGTTATAGCTTATACTTATGTTAAGAAACTATAACGCATGGCCTAAAGTTACTTAACGCCATGAGTTATAGTTTCTTCAGATAAGTGTAACTATAAGTATAACTCTAACTGCTGAATTTCTATGGTTTTGTGTAGTTAAAACGTCAATCTAACTATAATGTTCCAGTAACCTTTGGATTTTTCAGTGAATTTCTCTGGCTTTTTTAACGTAAAGTAATATATAATTACCGTATGTTAATACGACCACCACAGGGATTGGCCAAAGGGCCTGGCCTGTGACCAGGCCCTGCGGCCAACCCCCTGCTTGCACCAAACCCCATGCGGGAATTTGGTGCGTGAGTGGGTGTATATTTCTTTCCTGGAGTTTACAGATCCACGGATCCATCGCAGATTTTCACTGGGGGCCACGCTGAGTGCCGAGGTGGAACCGCTGTTTGGCCCAAAAATAAAAAGGGCAATTCTTTGCCCATGAGGGGTCCCTCAGAAACCCTTCCATGTGTCCTATGGGTCAGGATACTCTATCCTGACCCTTTATATTATTTTTCACTTTTCTTTTCCCCCTCCCGGGGCTGACCGAGAAAAGAAATGGCGGCTGCAACTTTCCTTTCAGGTTGCGGCCAGCCAATCAGGGCCTTACTTTTGTCCCCGGATCCCCCACTGGTGGATCGGCGAAGGATCTGCGTCCCTAGAGTTACAAATATTTCTTTCTTTAATTACTCCCAAACTACTGACCAGATTTAAACAAAATTGCAAAAAAGGCCTCTTTCTAGACCAAGATCTACCTTTCAGCAAAATTTGGTTTAATTTTGTTCAGTGGTTCGGGTTGTAGTGTGTTAAAAAAATGCTAAATCCCCGTAGATATTACATGAGGAAAAAGTGTTTTGGGACCCTCCCTTTTTCTAGGCCCCGCTTGACGAATATCCCAAAACTTTCCAGACAGCAGCTGAAGTAACTGGTACACTTGTTTTGAAAAGTTTGTGAAGATTTGTCAAATGGAGGCAAAGTTATTAGCAAAACAAAAACACTTCTTCTATGGGAAAAATTGGTCCTAACTATAACTACCTACTGGCTATTGCCAGTACTTAAAATATGTATTTTTTAGCAGTGGAAAAAACAGGGCCGATGCTCGAATTGCTCGATAATAAAAGCTGAATTTGAAGAGACAGATAATAAAAAAAACAGTCCGGCCTCCTCTAAGATTTTAAAAGAAACCAGAATACCTGAACAGCTACGTACACTTTCACCAACCCACCAGACACCTTATCTCTGCCTCACTCTCACACATTCCCTGCATCCGCAAAAGCCAAACTGGAGTTCACTCATTCTCCTACATCGCACCCAGAACATGGAACGACCTCTCTCAACCCATCAAAGCCTTCTCCTCACTTCTTGAGTTCCGCAAGAAGCTGAATACCTTGCTGTTTGTATAAGTATCTTGGGGACCACAAACCTACACACCTGCCCAAGCACCTGGATACCCTCTTGGGTGATTAGTGCACTATACAATTCAATATAACATACCATTTAGAGTTGTATATGTGACCTCCTCAAAGCCTGCAAACCAGTGCACAAGGAAGCAGCAGGATACATCGGTCTCAGGATCCTTCACAATTTCAAGGGCTCAATGCAATACATGACCTGAAACTTTACCACATAGTAAAACATACCTGGAATAGTTCGGTGCATAAGTGAATATACTGTACTTGTTTGTCTAAAGGTCTTACTAATACCAATTGAAACTAAAAATAATAAATAACTGAAGATGTTTAACTGAGAAGCAGGTGAGATTACAGAAAGTAAACATTTACCACTAAAGCTTTCATCTAAGAGTCATTCACTACAGTAACGACATGTTAGCTATAGCGTGCTGTTTAGACCAATAAAGGTCAAACTGTGTCTGTGATAGCACAAAAGCTTCGAGATATGGGGTCAGAACATAACCACCTTGTTTAAAGAATGAATCCCAATGTGCAAAATTATTCTACTGGCATGTTACCTACATCATGCTGATGAGACTGATACATGTCAAAACGTGTCTGTAATTGTTAAAAGTCTTTTGAGTGTTTACTGTATTTCGAAGAAGGATCACATTTTAAGCAACAACACGTTTAAATGACAGAATTTTATATCATGCCTGTAACTACTCAAAGTAAAGAGTCAATGCCTCCTAGTAAATATGGCCGTAACCTCTATTGTTTCTTGTGCCTGGACTCTAGTGATATCACAAGAAAAAAACAAAATGGCTGAATTTGCAGAGAGAGACAGTGCTGTGTGTTGATGTTCAGAGGGAGCGTTTGTTTCTGTACAACCAGAAGCATGTACAACATCTGCAGCCTGTGTGTGCAGTCGAGCAGGTTACTTCAATGCACTGCTTTAAGTGGAGGTACTGATTGTTTTGTAAGAAAGGATCAATCCTGAGTCAATCTCCGACGACAACAACAAAAAGCTAAATTCCTAAATTGGAGCAGGCGTTGAAAGGCTCAATTTCAATCTGCCTGATTACAGACTATTGATTACATCAGACCACGACTGACTTACTGCTGCACTGCACACCACTTTGGACAAAGCCCCTCAGATCTAAGAATGATTTAGGGCCTCTGCAGCAATGAACAGGCGCAGACACTCATTACTCTTCTTCTAGTGCATCTAAAAAATACTGACATGCATTAAAGAAGATCCGGAGGATAGCTCCCACAATGTAGCAAGGTACATAGGAGCAACAAGGACCTAGGTCTACACAGCATGGAAGAGAAAGAAGCCAGATGGACTAGTTACTTACCTTTAGTAATGCTGTATCTGGTGGTTACTTTATTTATCTGCAGATTCTTCACCTTTAGAATATCCTCAGGTGCCAGACTGGATCTGGAAAATTCTTCAGGATGCTCCTGGAAACCAGGCAGTGGCGCTGTGTGGCTCTGCAATGACTGTACAGTGCAAGAAGTAATGGAGCAGAGCAACATGAGCGCCACTCCTGCGGGCTGACATTCATTGCTTGTATCTTTTTCCTTCTCGGCCGTAAGACGTGGTGTGAAGAACAAATTGTCTGAGACAAGTGAACTGAATTTCTAACTTGGAAACCTTTTAGATGTAAAAATCCCAACCCCCACAGAACAGGGAGATGGGAGGGCAGTGAGGAATCTGAGGTAAAATAGAGTATGCACCAGAAAGAGCATTGCTAAAGGTCAGTAACTTATTCTTCTGATGGATACTTCTAACTGCAGATTCCTCATCTTTAGAATAGATACTTGTGAGAAAGTGGATTATTAGTTAAGATGAACAATAGTCCACCACAGTTAATAATGAGACTCTTCTCTTTGGGTCCAGTAAAGGTTTCCATAAATTAAACCTGAGCTCAACCCCTGGTAGTTATGGGAGAGAGCAGAGAGGCTTAACTTTTGAAAATGTGTAAAGCATTTAAAAGTAACGAAACAGTTAATAAGTCAAAAACATAATACAACAAAAATCCCACTCCAATTTATTTAAAAAACAGAAAAAAGACAATTTAATTAACAAATTGACACAGAAACAACAAAAATCCAATAAAGGGAACTGGAGATATTAATTTCGAGGGACAATTTGTGGCTGACTGCTTATGGAGCGCAGGTCAAATACAGAAACCAATTTTATCCCAGTTGGAAGTTTTACCTTCTGATTTAGTCTCCACAATGAAAGTCAAAAATCCTAAGAGGGTCAAGGCAGCAGTCTATGGCCGAAAAGGACTCCACAAGACTAGACAGCCGCCAGACGAGGTACCGATGACACCACTGACTTTTGGCAGGAATGCTAAGAGCAGGAGAAATGTAAAATACACTCCCAAGGAAAGTCCCTCACTGGCCAGATATTTGGTACCTGCTCAATGGCGCCCGGGGACAACAGAAGGAGGACTTCTTGCATCAAGCCACTCGACTGTCGGAGGGAGACTAGGTGGGTGGGGGAGCTGAATGGGACGGCTTAGCCTCTTTGAACAATTTGTAAGGCCCAAATGGCTGTCGTGATGGGTCTCTAGCTAGTGAGGAAATGACATTCTACTGACCAAGCTTGAGCCTCAGAGGACAAACTAAAGTGGCTTGGTAGCCTCTGAAACATAGGAGAAAAATTGGAGGATTGCTGTCCCTACTGGTTTGAATGGTTGCCACGTCTGCAGCCTCGTAAGGACTGGGTTGGTAGGTGCAGTACAGGTTGGGAGGGCTGGCTTTGTTTGGAAGTTAGTTCCCTGGAATTTTCTGTACTGATAGTAAAACTGCTTAGCTCGTGTCAACAGCCCCAAAGATCATGCAGTGGTGTGACTATCCTTGAATCATTCCAGCCTCAAAAATCAGCCTTTTTTCCAAAAAGCCTAGACACATCAAAGGGCATGCCCATTAAGGATTCTTACACACCTTCAGAAACCCCAGTTGATTACATCTAGTCATGACTTCTAGGCACAACTCTGGTAGCAATGGCTCTACTGATGCAGTTTGTAGTGTCAGGGACAGCTCGGAGTCCATGCCTGGCTGCACCCTGAGCAATATGTATTGTTTGGGCTAGTGAAGGTCTGGGGTCCTTAGGGATGGCCTGCATGATGCAGCTGGCTATCTCTTATAATTCATGGGAGTACCTCCTCTGAGGAAAACTGTGTTTATGGATCTGAGTGCTAGAATGACCAAAGAAAACATTCTTTTTTCGAAAGGATACATTGGATTGGAATCTGGCTGTATAACCACCGGCTGCGCTTTTGTAATTTCTTTCATAGGCCTGGATCAGGCTGACAGCGGTTCAGAGTCAGAGATCAGTGTTGGGCTTGGATCATCGACCAGCACCAATGGAGTCGGTAGCGGTGTGGAGGAGCCAGCCTGGACTTTGTTGCTGGTGTAGGAGAGAGAGACCCATGGCCTCTTGAAAGACCACTATTTGCTGTGTGATTGACGATGGCCCAGGGACTATGGGACACTCTGGGACCAAATGCGAGATCAGTTCAGATTCAGGAGATATTGGAGGAGTTAAATCTGTATCTTGACACCCTTGTGCCTTTGTCTAGACTTAGAATGGTGAGATGGGGTTGAGTCCTGCTTGGCTTACTTGCATTTGTGTCTAAACTTTGACTGACCAGACGATTTTGACTGGTAAGTAGATATTTCCCTGTAATGTCCCCAAGACCTGGACTGCAAATGAGCCTGTGACTCGGAGCGGAACCTATGCATTGACTGTAACCTCTTTTGCCCAGTGATGTAGAGTTTCAACTTCCAGTCCCGAATAACCCTGGGGTGCATGAGGGCACACTTGCCGCATAACTTGAGAGTTATGTCTGAAGCCCGAGCACCACACACACACCTTGTGCGGGTCACGACCAACATCTCTTTTCTGCAGTCTCGGCACAGCTTGAATGATGTCTGTTTTTGGTGGGGACATCACTTTATAGCACACTGTGAAAAGTTTTGGAGTGATCAGAAAGACTGACGTATTTGGGAGCAGAGCTCTGGGTCTGCATCGAAGGGTGCGGAAGGAAAGGCACACAACAGGCATGGGTGCACTTCTATATGGCTCTACTCTGTTACTTCTGGGGCGGTACGGAGTGACTGCGGAGTCACACAGCACCACCTCCTGGGTTGCGGGAGCATTGCTAAGGGATTCTCTGCTTCCAGTCTCGTGCCTGGGGATATTCTAATAGTGAGGTGTGGATGGAAATAGCCATCAGAAAAGATAGTCACAACTACTTCTATCATTGATAGTATTACAATGAGCTGAGAATATAAAGGTTGGATGTGAGACTGTCTACATGGAGTCATGAAACAGGTGTTAAATAAAGTTCTGAACTATAATAAGGAATGTACTCTACAAAGAAAGGACGCAAATTAAAGTAAACACCTGTGGGAAGTGGGAGAAATAAAACAAGTAAATGTGTATGCTTTTACAGAATACCAACATAGACAGAAATGGAAACTTAGGGCCTCATTTAAAGCCTGGTGGGCAGGACGCCAGACCATTATTGGAAGAAGGAAGCCACATCTGTCAATCCACAGCAACCCACCTGCCAAATTTAGAGTTCCTGATATTTCAGCAGAAGCACGTTTAGCCAAACTTCTAGCAGGGCTGCCATGTTGTGGTAGTCCGGTCTGCATTGTTTTCCAAAAACAAACACCCACAGTGGAAATTTATTTCTGAAAAATAAATGCCCCTGACACTCTGAGAATTTCCGTCCAGCACCTAGATGACATTTTTGCTTCTTAGGTATGGCATGGCCAGCTTTAGCTGCCTGCTCAACTTCTATATTAAAGAAAAAGTATTAATACATAAAGTAGTACAGCGAGGTGCTCTTGGTCTCCACTTTCAGCCATTGCTCTGTTGGACAGCCATTTGTATTGTAGACTAGCTCACATGGAAGCACAGATAGAATTGGGCAAGTGCCAGTCCACTTTAACCATTGCCTTGTTTCCAGTGTCATAAATATTTACACCTAGCCCACAGGACAGTTGAACTGCTTGGAGTGTCATTCAGTGTTAGTGACTGCATTTTGCCTGTTTACCACTCACTAGCATCTGCATGCAGCCTAGCCAAGTGCTGACAGGTAAAGTGGTCTGGCTGAAACAACCACTGATGACTACTGCACACATCTCCAGGGAGCTGCAGTTACATAGTTGCATAGTCGTATAACCCTTGAACACAGAGGGTAGTCTGCATCTTGCCTGTACTGATGAAGGCACAAGTCTGGAGGTGCACAGATGCAGCATACATACCAGCCGAGGAGTGATGCTGCCAAATGCTGCTGCCTGCACAACCCCCCTCCTTCGTTTGTGTCTTTTTGAGGTCTCGCTACAGACAGGTTTAGGTATCTGGCAGACCTCCCAATACAATACAGAGAAAGTGGGCTCTGGGTCTGCCCATTTCAGCCATTAGCTTTCATGGGTTTTTCATGGTTTGCCGTTGCTTGGATGGGCCCATTTATGATCCCACTGGTGATAGTGCTGCTCGAGTAGTCCTTCTCTTGGACTGTAAAATAAACATGACATGTAGGTTGTAATTGTGAGTCAATGTGTGTTCTTTGCAATATTATGACATTTGAATTGCTGGCTTATGGCTTTCTGTTTGGGAGGCAAAGAGTATTCACTAAGCACTCTTGCAGTGGCTTTACTTTGCTCTCACGATAACATGTTGTTGGAGTTACATCTTTTTTGTTCAGAAAGAAGTGCACACACTTAAAGTCTGTTATAGCTGCTCTGAAAATATTACCCAACTGTAATAACTATCTGCTATGGAAATATTTGCTGTTTACATCTTAAGTTCACCACTTGCTGCACAAACTTCATCTTCTGACTCCTTTTCATAACACAGTTATTTGTGGGTATAGCTTAAATCTGTTAAAGCGGTCTGTTCAACAAATGCTGCGCTTAGCAGTGGCAATTTTGTAAGCCCAATAGTCGGAAGGGTAGACTGCGATATTATGAGCAGGGAGAGGAAGTGGCCTAACTGCTAGAGCAGTCAACCTTGAAGTTGGGGAACTGGGTTCAAGTCTCAGCAGGGGCGCTCAACATCCTGTGATTCTGGGCAAATTATTTAATCTCCCTGTGCCTAAAAAAATGAATGTGTCTGTCTGTAACGCAACTGGTGCTCATGTAAAGCGCTCTGATACCTTCGGGTCAATTTCGCGCTATACAAAATAAAAAAGAAAAATTAGCAATTTCGACCCATATCAGCCGCCATATTGTCTTACACCTCTGGAAGAGAGGAAATCTCTAGCACACACCATCTTTCCTCTTGCAGCCATCTTTAGTGGGATGATGCCCCCAACAATCCCAGATGAAGGAAAAATATGCAGCTCCCTACTCATTCTATATATTTTGGGGTTGGCCATTATACAGCTTTAAGTGAAATTTCCCCCATTAAACTGCCATATGTAGTTTTTCTTAGTTTGAAGTGAAACACAAAATATAAAGTAAAATGTTATAAGTAACCTAACACTGAAAACATTGCAACAAAACTGTTCTTATGTAAACAGGTTGTATGAAACAGTTCTTATCTGAAGTCACCCTTCTGGGTCTAGCGCCCGCTATATAAAACAAAAATAAAAAATATAAATATAAAATTAATCTAAAAATAGGGACTTTGCCCAATTTACACATTGTTGTAGCTGAAGAAGAGGAGGAGACGTGAACACTGTAGGGTGCTGTGAGATGAGTGAGGTGAGGGGGGTGGGGTTCATCATAGTCAGAAGATGGTCCCTACACAGTGCTGAGGCAGATAAATCCATGCGATCGGTTGGATTTATTTTGAGTTGACCAAAGATGATCTGAGGAGCAAATCTAATGCCGTGAGCTAAGCATGGAATCACATTCCCATCCTAAAAATTAAGTGCGGCGTCTGTGAAGCGGGCGCCTTGATGAAACACGAGCCGAGGAGCAAATCTAATGCCGTCAGCTAAGCGCGGAATCGCGTTACTATCAAAAACATGAAGCACGGCGTCCGTGAAGCGGGCACCATGCTGTTACACAAGTTGAGGGAAACCAACAAAAAAGAGTTTGCAGGAAGGAACATACATACAAAAAGAGTAAGACCACACGTAACAGGGGCAGTCGGCTGGGAGGATCTGAAACACCAAAAGGCGGAACTAATTAAGCATATCCACCAAACAAAAGCAGGCATTTAGGAAGGGCACTGACAGGAGCCAATAGAAAAGATGGGAGGTGCTTTAAGCACATATTTTGGATACAGCATGCCTTGCAGAGCAGTGCATGCGCTGCCTAGGCTCGACCTAAAAACAGATAGCTATGACAAAGCCCCATTCTCGTTATGGGACTGTATCACTATGGTGCTCTTTCCAAACATGTCAGCTGTCTGGTGAAAAGGCTCTCACAAACCACTGGAACGGCAGACTATGTTTTTCTGTAAATCTGAGTGTGAGCACATTGTAGTACCACTTATGGTGTATGTGATCCCAGCAAAAGCTCTTTAGACACTTCTGTTAGATTTGATGACCCAGCCGTGAAATCAAAAGAATTCACACAAATCTTTGAAACTAAAGTAAAATCTATTGAGCATTTGCTGGTAATATGCCTTGATTATCAACCCAACTTGATCGCTGCATGCCAATCTAAGAGCACATGGTAACATATTAACAAATATCAGCAAGGATGGACTACTGAAGTTTATCATGCAGACTAAACTCTTCCAATGAGTTCATGGATCTGGTACCTGGATTATATCCAAAGACCTAGCTCTAAATATACTTCTGTATTGGACAAAACTAGGGAATCTCTCCCTCAGGGAAGGAGGGCTTCCAGACAGCCTCAAAAGTGGCCAAGTCAGCCTCACTTCTCAAGAAATTCTCGGCAGATGCAGATAATCTCAACAACTTTCACCTTGTATCAACCTTCCCTTTCGTGCTAACGTTATCGACAGGTGTGTTGCTATGCAACTTGCCCAACATATTCAGGACAACGACCTCTTAAATTAATAGTCAGGGTTCAATCAAGGCTGCAGCCCCAAAACAACAATGCATGAGGCTCTGGACAAAGCATGCTATGTTGTGGATTCCTGCTGCTCCTGCCTCCAGATCCTTCTCACTCTATCAGCGACTTTTGTTACAATTAATCACTGAATTCTTCTTAATGCTCTGAAGGATAAAACGGGCATTGATGAAGTAGTTCTCACATGGTTAGAGTATCCACTATCACACAGACTAAAAATTGAGTCCAGCTTCTCAAAACAGGATGCCCTAACACAAGGGGTCCCGCAGGAATCTATCCTAGCCTCTACCCTTACCAGTACTGAACAGCAGATGTGCTGCTAGACAGCATGGCTAAAAGACATTCACATTGACAAGGCCAATAGCTCGGGCACTGACGCAATATATTGGCTTTGCCAGTGCTTGTTTACATTACAGCTGGTAATCCTGCCTGATACACTTAGATGATCACTGCTGGTAATATTGCATATGACGGACACTAATATAATCTTGACTGATGTGGTCACTATTACACCACTAATAGTAGTAGCTTGCAATGATTTTCATTGAACGCAAGTAGCTCTTACTACACAAAAGGTTGGAGGCCACTGGGATAGATGGATTGCTTCACTGCAGTGTAGACAATCTGGCCATGAGGGTGACTACGCCCTCATGACCCATGCGTAGCACTCACGCATCCAACAGTCTGTCTGCTGTGGGTATGGATTAACACGGCTGTTAGGTGGATCGCCACACAGCACAGGACTCAAGAAGACTACTTGCCCACTCGCTATGGCGAGTGCCATTTTATCAGGTTGAGAAGTTTTTAGGGCCTACTCACCCATTCTGGTAAATGAACTCTTGCTAGCAAAGAACAGGTGTTATATTCATTCAGAAAGTGAATGAGCAATAAAGATGCCTTTAAAACTGGTTTTTATCTTGTCACAGTTGCTGTGCGTTCCAAGACAGAGGTCAAATGTCAGCCCATGTCTTGTTTCAAATTTCTACTTATTTTATCCTTCTGTGCCACTGGTACTAAGCTATACCTGGTTGATGGGCCCTAATCAGGGTGAAAATGATACTAAATTGCTTGTGTTCTGGTTCAGGGAGGACCTTGCCTCGCAATTTGGGCTGGACTGTTCCCATTGGAGCAAGGTCAAGACTGATTTGCATATGGTTGGGACCAAATTGAGGTGGCATGGTGGGCAAAAAAGAATGAACTAGGATGCGGTCCAAATGATTGCCAATGGTTGAGATTAATTGAAGCATTTAATTCAGCACCTTGTTGATGTTGCAATGAAGAAAATGGTGACTCGGTGAAATAAAATATTTGCCTAGAATAACACAATTTGAGACCAGTTCATGGGTCAAACACATTACAGTTAGGTCGAGTAGCTTATTCAAGTCACTAGACCTGCAGGTCTGGTAACATTTTAATGATTTTTTAAGTTCTGCAGCGCAACACACAACATCACTGTGAGGCATGGGTCTGAGGGAAAGGGCAGTGGAGAAATACCAATATGGTAACACCACATATTGCAGGGCCGTACTGCACTTCCCAGCCACAATGTGAAACAACACGGAATGCGCACCACAGAGTGGCAACTGCTCTGAGTTGTCATCGTTTACATATCTGCAAAGGTACAGGCCGGACAACTAAGGGTGAGGGAAGATGGTGCATTTCCTCCATCTTTTCTGGGGTCAGCCTAGTGCTAGCAGGGAGCTTTGTCAAGAAAAGCCATTCTTCATAAAGGCTGTTATCCACTTGGGTCGCCTGACTCATTGTCTACACAAGCTCCAAATCAGTCTTTTAAGTGACAGAGAAAGTGTTTTCTGCTGAAAAATGTAGAAAGACTGCATCCAGGCCATGTAGCACTTCAAGGTCTCAGGTGTCCCAGGTTCTGATGCCCCTGTGGACTCTTCTCATTGTCCTAAGAGCACAGGCCCACCATGGCAGTAGTGGTGCAAGTTTCCATAACAGAGAAAGATACAGCACAGGTGGCAGCAGCACGCCAAGCTTCCTACGCACACGTATCAGTAGTAGTGCAAGCTTCTCTGACATGCACAAAGAAAATAAAGCACCAGTAGTGCAAGTGTCCACTGCACAACAGTTCCAATAGTCAGATTCGGCATAAGGGGGTGTCAGAGGCGCATGCGCGCATACACACACACACACACACAGCAGTAGAGCAGGCTTCCCTGACATGCACAAAGAAGTTAAAGCACCAGTAGTGCAAGTGTCCACTGCACAACAATTCCAACAGTCAGATTCGGCGTAAGGTGGTGTCAGAGGTGCGTGCGCGCATACACACACACACACACACACACATACACAGGAGTAGAGCAGGCTTCCCTGACATGCACAAAGAAGTTAAAGCACTAGTAATGCAAGTGTCCACTGCACAACAGTTCCAATAGTCAGATTCGGCGTAAGGTGGTGTCAGAGGCGCGTGCGCGCATACACACACACACACACACACACACACACAGCAGTAGAGCAGGCTTCCCTGACATGCACAAAGAAGTTAAAGCACCAGTAGTGCAAGTGTCCACTGCACAACAGTTACAACAGTCAGATTCGGTGTAAGGTGTTGTCAGAGGCGCGTGGTGCTCGCGTGCTCACACACACACACACCCACAAAATTACAGTGTCAGCCCTGTGCCACTGCACTTTGTCCTACTAGAAAGATGCACTTGAATCAACACAATGTTGCTCTATTTGAAGCGGGTCTTGAAGCTACACAATGTGTATGCACTGTGCGGCAAGAGAGGGCTTCTACCAGCTATTGGAATTCAGTGTGCTTCCAGAGAGCAGTGGCGGCTGGTGACATTTGAAAGTGGTGACGCCTAAAATTTGTGTTTGAGTGCACAGCGGCGAGCAAGCGTAGCGAGCGAGCCCAAACAACGCAAGGGGGGTTCGCCCCCCCGAGAACATTTTGAAAGAAGTGTGGGAAAATGGTGCATTTTCAAGCAAATTTGAGAAAGCAAGAAGGTTAAAAAAGCAATTGTGAAAGTGCAGTTATTACATTAAGAGATGTCATATAACAACATAGGTACCATCCTATTCAGTATAACCACCGTGCTTCATAACAAACTTCAAGATACAATCCTGTCGGAGTTTGTCTGTGTAATTTGTGAACATAATTATCCTCTCTGAACAATACATGGCAAAATACGATCTCGTGGTATGATTAGTTCATATGGAACCAAGTGACCAAGGTTCTCATCCTGCCATCCACACTTAAATACATTGTGTGATCCTTGGCAAATGATTTATATCTGGTGATCTCATATTGCTCCATTGTCAGGTGCGAGATGGCCAGTGAGCCTCGCCTCTTTAATATCAGGTCGCCTTGCACTGAAGGCCCTGGTGTGACCTTTTCTCATCATGAATCCACGCACACAAGTACTGAAGTGTAAAAGCAATGAATGACCTGTCATGGGGAACATCTCTCACACGTATCATTATGCAAAATAATCACCATCACAGGATGCATATTGCAATTTGACAGTGGAGAATGGAGGCGGTCAGGCAAGCCTGTTTCACTAACAGTTGTCGAACATGGGTGGTTGCCCATAAGGACGTTACTGCAAACATGAAAATGTCAAATAAGCACACTGAAAAGTTGGCAGCTCTGACAAGTAATAAACACTAGCATAGGTCGGAAGCCCGAAGTCCTGTCACCTACATAGATGAGGTGCACTAAGCAAACATAAAGCATTACACCTGCCTGCAACACAAGCAGAGCATCCACTATGCACGACATTTAAGACCTACCCACCAGGGCTGTAAGGATATGCCACCGAGATACCCCCCATCCCAAGACAAGATCTGCACATTTCAATGCTTATATGGTCCGAATCAATAGCATTCAAGGTATTATTTGCCCTGACAGAGCTGCAGAAACAGTAAAGGTTGTTGGGTCCGAGTCCTCACCATGCCCGCGGCGGTGTAACACCTTTTCTCAAATGGGTACTGTATTCTTAAAGGTGTACCTGACACCAGGGCTCTGTCTACTATATAAAAAGTGGAGAAGAACTGAAGCTAGATAATTCGATGGAAATAAACAAAACACTACATTGCTTTCTTCTTTTAAAAATGTTGTCTCTAAATGTAGCGAATGAACGTAAGATTCCACATTTTTCCATTTTTTTTATTTCATGTACGCAGCTATCTTTAGCCCGAACTCGGGTGAGGGGCATTAGTGAGCTTAACAAACGAGCAAAATAAGTTAAATACAATGTTAAAACACAACCAGTTAATATTTACACAGGATTGAAACAACCAACGCCAGGTTAATGGAAACAAAGCAGGTAACTACCAAGAGAGAAAACAAGTAACGGAGCGGGAGGTGCGGGAAGTTAAGAATTTAAATAAAACAGTTTTAAGTAAATAACATCTGTGCTTTGTGTTATGGTGGGGCGGCGGGCACGGGAAACAAGGAGCATGCAACACAGTAAACCTATATTGTGTGCCGCAATGCCGTGTACACGCGTTACAAGCCGCAGTGCACGGTGTTCCTGAATCACCACACAATACATCGCGACTCCGTACATGGATCCCTGGTAAATGCTGGTGCTGTGTTTGAAAACCTGTACATAATTGTACGTGCCCACAGGGTGCGTGCTGCGGTATACTAATACTTGACACGTGAATCTCCAGTAGATACTGGTGCTGTAGCTGAACACAATAGCTCAGTGCATAAGCATGCTTTCCATCGTCACGCCCAGCACGCTGCTTACTACTTTACAGTTCAGCGCAGTGCTGCACGTCAAGAACATTACACAGCGGAAGGTCCCAGTGAAATATACAAGTTCCGCTACTAGTATACCGGCACTTTACAACAGCTGTTCTTAGCCGTGGTGAGGCTAAACCCTACAGTGTGGCACACAGGAAAGTAGTGGCAGAGCATAGAGTCTCAGGGCTGGACGCGCCTATATGCACAGTAGGTGCCCGAGCAGTCGACGGTTATCTTACAGTGTTGTGCAATGCGTTCTTTTTTTTTTTTAACGCAGCATTTGCTGACCACGAGAAATCAACGGAGTACCCCAAAAGGAGAAGGGAGGACAAGGCATGTCATGTCACTACCGAGGGTGGTACATTCACTCCCTCAACCCAGACCACACAACTTTTGGAGAGAAATTGGAACTGGGTGTACGCTACAGTAGTACTTCTGCAGGGCTACGTCATTTTACAGGGCGATGCTAGGGCGTAACGTGTGTACAACACTCTGGCAGAAAGTCATCATTGAAAACAATAGGCAGGGCCAGGGGTGGGGTAAGAGGGCTGTTGTCTCTTTTAACATTGTCTCCCATTACTTAGTCACACACCTGTGCAGGGCAATGTATAAACAACGTGGCACCCGAAAGTAAAAGTGCATTATTCCTCCAGTCTTCCGCTTCATCACCGCTACATTTGAAGGCAACCATTCTTCCACCAGTGACCTTATGTCTCCTGCCAGCCGCGGCCGGCATGCTCGCGGGAGGGACGGGGGGAGGGGGGGGCGGGTGTTGAATAACAATAAAAAAATAAAACCTTAACCTACTTTACCGCCGGCGCCGCCTCCGCTCCTGGCCGGTGTGGCGATGGTGCAGCCAGGTCCCGCTGCTTTCCTGCAGGAACAGGAAGCAGCCAGCAGGCAGCCTCCTTCCCCGGCCCTAAGCCAATCACAACGCTGCAATGGCAGCGTTGTGATTGGTGAGGCGCAGCTGAGAGCGCCCCAGCCGGGCCATTTTCTCTATGTAGGCTGCATGCAGCAGCCTACATAGAGAAAAAGGGGGAGTGCGCATGACTGCTTTGTTCGGCCCTGGGGCCGACCAAACAGTCAGTACCCACAACAGTGGGTAAGCCACTCCCCCCTGCCCTCGAGTAGGACCGCCCACCCGCCCCCAACCAAGCACTTCTGCTTTCTCGCAGTGCGAGAAACAGAAACATAAAATGGTAGTTTTTACCATTTATGTTTCTGCCTTCTTGCACTGCGAGAAAGCAGTGGGGCGATGCCCCCACACCCCAATGGGGGAGCCGCCACTGCCAGAGAGCTTCTCTTGAGACAGCCCAAGGCAACGCTACTGCATGTTTTCATAGCAGGGACATGTATTATATCCACCCCCTATACTGTGCGTCGTCAAAGGGCTGGACTTTAGTAATACCACCACGAATGATCACTGTATGAAGTCCGAAAATTGAAACTGCTGAGGAATTTGATGTCTCAAAATTACTAACAGTGACTACCAGTAGTCACTTCTGGGGACTGGCAGTGATACTGGCACAATGGCGCTACTATGTGGCCTGTTGTGCTGTCAGTATGCCAACACGTGTGTTGGCACACCAGCACCGCCAGCTTGACTTGGGGACTGCCCGAGGGGCAACAACCCCCAGGGTCTGCCCACCCTTATCCCCCCAATCCCTCACAAAATCCCAGGGATAGATCCCTGCACCGGGGTGGTTCACAACCAAACAACAGTGTGACTGCTACGTTGTTCTGGTTTCCGAGAAGCTGAGTCTGGCGGCTTAGTAGACTAATGCGTCCACTACAGGGGCCTGTGTTGGACCTCATGGTCACAAATTCAAATCCCGGCAGGTCCACTCAGCCTTTCATCCTTCTGAGGTCGATAAAATGAATACCATGGAGTTGGGTAACAATAAACCTCTGTTATTCAGCGCCAAGATACACTTTCGGGTGAACGTGCGCTTCAAATACACACGTATACCGCCACAAGGTATGAGTGAGCGCCGTCAAACTATAGTATTAATAATATCAGGTGAAGCGGCGAGGGGACCCGTCGCACCAATTTCAGTGACACCTCCAGGTGTCAACGAGGGAACAGATGGGCAGGATTGATGGATGCTCCACCTCTGAAGTTTAATGGAATTTTTGAAATGATGTCGACATCCTGACAGCACTTCAATTCACAAGCCCCTGACTGATGAAAGGAATGAGTCGGGAGAAAGGAGGCCCTGATTGCCAGGCATTCATAAATCCCTGCAGCTCTCCGAGGGCCTACCCGGGTATGTGTTCGGAGAAGGAAGGGCAATTGGTATGATCACTCTTTCTAAGAATACGCGGACAAGCACCTTTCTGAAGGATGTTCATTGCAATTCCAAGTGCAAGGTTTGAACAGGCCCATAGATACAGATAACAGATTGAAACCCGCACACCTTTCAAGTCTGTGTTTACCGTAAACAGCACCTTCTGTGTACAGTTCTGGCTTCTCTTACACTTTTTCTCCCCTAAATACCAATTTTGCTTCCATCACACCTTCCATTTTAATATATTTTAGGTACTCTAATCTCTTACACCGCCTCTCCCCCAATTGCATGTTTCTCTCCTGGCACAGGTATTACTTAAATACACTTATGCACTTGGTAGAGCACACTACAGGTTGCATTTTTTCACTGCAGCAAGAGCCCGAGGTGGAGTGGTAAGAGCGGTAAGGTGGGCGAGGTTCGGCTGAGACCACCTTACAGCTGCCATAAGGCGATGGAGTACAGGGATGGTCCTGCAACTCTGAAAGTACTAGACAGAATATTGTAAATGTGTTTATCTCTTTATATTTTGAAGCACGAGGAGATAAAGAGATTTGACAAAAATCACACCATTCTTTGGTCCAGTGTTGAAGCCGAGAATACAACTCAACTCTCCAGATCTCAAGGTCACCAACTTAAAAACAAGGCCCCACCCGTTCCCTGACGGTCAGTTCTATGCATTCTGGGTGAGGCTGCAGTTTCTTTTCACTGGGCACAGACGCCAAACAACCACATAGGTTCAATATTGTTTAAAATACCATGAAACACTGTAGGAAAAAAGCCTTCTATCATGTACCCTTGCTCTACACCCAAATGACCACTGCAATGTACACGTAGTTCTTCTACCATGTCCATATGACTGATACATTTATGTTTCTATCATATCTCCCCTCTGCAACGCTAATGTAAATATCTATTTATATTTGGCAAAGAAATCTGACTTGAGGAATGATATTAAAACCAAGGAATGAGCTTTGATTTTCACTAATGCGCAACTTACACCATTTGGGAAATTTTGCATGTGTAAATGTGACGAATATACGCATTTGATATGTATGTTTTCAGCTGTTATGTATGGGGGCGTTCCAACCTCATTTGCACTCTGCATTTACCCCAGCCTTTCAAAAGAATTCATGAGTGGGTAGCTGCCTGCAACGTTTACTTGCTTACCCACAAATGTACGAGTTTGTGTTGACACCTACTTTTGCAGATCAGCTTATCCTCAAAAGCCTACAAATCTACACCTAACACTAACTTGTGAAAGTGCTAATTCAGGCCATATTGGTTCGATTCCTGTATTAAGTGCAATTTCCAAAACGAATATTCCACACAATCCTAATTCTGTGAATTGGGGTTGGGATTTTACGTTTGGTTAAAGTTCTGTTGTACTTTTGACTTCAGCCTAGGCGCACAGCATGCTTAGGGAATTGGCCCTAAAAAAGGACCAGGCAGACATTGCTCTTGATACCCCTCATGGAGAACAATTGTTATGCAAGTGTCCTTTTTAGTGATGCTAATCCTCTCTTTAACCTGCATAGAACATTGAATAACCCAGGTGAACAGTTGAAAAGTTTTTAGTTCAAAATACTTTGTTTGAGATATTTAGCTGGAAAACGTGACGGTGTAATTACTTTTCATTTAGTATACAAATATTTAAAGAACTATTCAAAAAGGCGCCTTTGAATAAATAAAATAGTAGCCGTGTAGTACTCTTTTCTGTACTCTTACAGGCGTTTGTGAATTGGTCCCAAGTCATTTAAAATTGAAATAAAATGGAAATATTAATTTACACTTAGTACAAATAGAAAGGACGCATGAAAATTGGGGTAAAAGTACGAGTCCCCACTGGTATGTTTACTGAACATATACAATAACAACCTTCCTTTTGAAATATTTGCGATGCTGAGAAGGACTGATGTTTTAGGCTCACTCTTAGAAACGGCTATAAAGAGGCCTGGACGCATTGGTCTGCAGGGGATCCCAAGTTTCCTCCTGAGCTGAGAAGTTGATGGAACTAGATGTAAAATTGGGCTAAGCTGTAATATGTAGGCACGTTAGGGTACCAAAGCATATGAAACTAAACAGGCTTGCAGAGGGATGGCCAAGCATTGAAGATGAAATTAGGGATTTGGGGCCAGATGAACTAACATTAGGAAATGCGGTTTCCTAATTGCAATTATTACAGAATCACAATTAGAAAATCGCAGTTCCTAATGTATGAAACTTCTTATTTTAAATTAGTGACTTCTAACGGGTCGCAAATCAATCTGACTCATGAATATTAATGAGAAAGGTCGCAATTTGAGACCCATTAGGAATCGCAGGCATCACAGGGATGGTGGCCTGCTGGGGTCAGCTGACCACAATATCTGTAACTGCTTTTTAATAAAGCCAGCTTTTTTTTGTTTTTATTAAATGCAGCCCGTTTTCCGATGCATTTAAAATACTGAAAATGTAATATTCAAGTTTAAATTTTTTAGGAGCAGGCAGTGGTCAGTGGGTCATTGCCTGCTCTTAATTTTTTTTTTTAACATTCTAAAAGGGGAAGGGGTCGCGAGGGTACCCCTTCCCTTTTGCTAATGGGCTACCACCACTTTCAAACTAGTGGTAAAGTATTACTGTTTTGTGACCAGAATTTGGTCACAAAACTAATAACGATTCAGTATTTGGAAAGGACAACCTCAGAGATCGAAGTGGGTGGGATCAGAGGGACACAACATGCCCATACATTCTTAATTTATGAAAAACAGCTCCCTAACTTTTTGTGAAAAGACAACCGTTCCGGGACAGTTAACTCCAATAGTTTAAATGCTTCCTCTGACGTCTAAGCAGGGAGTCTCCTGTGCTGTGAAACCTAGGTGGACAGACAGCTAAAAAAGAAACAAGCCTTCTTGCCTGGGTACCTGCTTGCCTGACAGAAATGTAAATCTAAAGGGTGCTTGGAAGCCGCCATTGGCTTTAATTGATGGAATCACTTAAAACTTCTTGATAACACAGATTTATTATTTTTAAGTGGTAGTGCAAGAGAGTTACCAGATGAGCCGAGCTGTGAAGTCTGTAATTTTTAAGGGCCTGTTCTATTACAAAAATTGAACTTAGTACAGTCTGGATATTACTAAAATCTTTATTTTGGAAGCACCTTTTTTATCTTAAACCTTTTGACACATTTTATAGTCGGCTATCTTATACTCAGTGTAATGCAAGTTTAAAATAATGACTTACATATTCAAAGTTCTTTTTGTCACAGGTTGGGACCTCTTAGCACTAAAAATACACAAGTCACTATTCTCCACTGCACCAACCAAGATCCAGTTCTGTGTCTCTCTGGTTACACACAGACCTCTGCAGTGCATTAACAAATAGAGGTTTCATAATGTACTATAGAGCATGTCCCACTGATTAACTTAACTGATACAAGCTTAACTTGTATTTGTTTTAATTAAACTGCACCTAATATTATATGTAGTTACCTGAAGGTGAAAAATCAATTAAACGTACAGAATATTTAGATTTTTTAAGCCACACCTTTGACCCCGTCCCACATGCTCACTGACCCTGCCCTTCCTTACATGCAGTATCGGAGTTCCCATACTTTTTTTAATGCACTTCGACTACTGGACAGCCTGAAAACGCTCCTTCCAAATACCTAATCCCAAATGCAAATTGCGATTCGGTAACAATTTACTGAATCGCATGCTGCCTTTTGCAGATATGAAAAAGCATTTTTGCAATCGCAAATGACCCGATTCTGCGAATCGCGGCCTTTGTGACCGCCAAAACGCTTTTTACATCTGGCCCTTGGCTCCTTATTGCATGATAACCACAAGAGCAACTACTAGCTGTGTTATGTAGTTCTGCTTCTCTGGGATTACCCCACACAATTGCATGTCTTTACGTTTAGCTGCTTTGTAAGAAAAGAATTGTTTATGAAAGCCCACAACGTTCCATTTGTGTGGCTGTTCCATGCTTTTTGCTTACCACGACATATTTCTATTTACCCCATTTATGACCCCAATAACTAAACTGACCGCTGCAACAAATCCGTTTTTTTCAGATTTTCCCCAGCCATCAGTGTCGGAGTTGAAACATTTTGCATACGGAGTTTCTGATTTAACCTTTTCGACATTTGTAGTCATAGTTATAAATACAGGTAAAAATAAATAAATAGAGGGGTTTGCATTGAAAAGAAAAATCAACTATTTCTTCTATTTTTCATGAAAATGAACAATACCTTAATAATGACTGGCTAGCGGGGGGGAGGTAGTGACCTCCTTGCCCATGAACGTGGCCAGGTACAAAAAAACAAGAAAGCCTTGCCCGGGTCAGTCGTAATGATACATCTGGTCGATACGACAGAATCTTGCTGCAAATATTTCACCTTACGAATATCCTCCAGGGCCTGAATATAACCAGGACATTTTCATCCACAGCAGCAATCCCCCCAATAACCATTAAGATGGTGGCTTAAGGGTTCGAAGATAATGGTCATTTTGCCAGCTTGTGTATGTACCAGCCAATAAGGCACATCGTAGTCACAGTGCATAGAGGTAGACTTCTAATAGCAAAAAGCATACTGCCACATGCATCAAGGTAGACTTTTGCGATTCCTTAATTGCGATTATTAAGGAATCGCAATTAAGGAATCGCAAAAGCCTATGCATGTAGAAATCGCTAAAAAAATAGCGATTTCTAAACATTCCTTAATTGCGATTCGCAAATTGCGAGTCGCAATTAAGGAATGTCTTCCCATTCATTCCTATGGGCCTATAGGCCCATAGGAATGAATGGGAATTACCCAATAGGTACTCGCAAATTGCGCATGCAATTTCAAGGTTGCAAGGGTGTCAAAAGGACACCCTGTTGCACCCCTGAAATCTGCATATGAGTACATCTTGCACACACACATGCCCCAAGGGCATGTGTGTGTGTAAATGGAACTTTGAAAAATGCACTTTAGTGCATTTTTAAAAGTTTTGCAAATTACCATCAAGTACAAATTGATGGTAATTTGCGACTCCTATTAGCGAAATCGCTAATTTTTTTAATTTAATGCATTGCATTTAAGGAATCTCAATTTGCGATTCCTTAAATGCAATCATAATTAAGTAATCGCAATTTAGAGATTACTTAAATTGCGATTTTACATTTCGGATGATGCATCCCAAATGCAAAAATACCGATCGCAAAGGGGCAGATTCTGAGAATCTGCCCCTTTGCGACCGGTTTTTCTTTTGATGCATGTGCCTGTAAGTGTCCTGCCTCTTAAACTGCTGGCATAGAGGGACCATCGAGAATGTGTTCGCATTCACTTTCGCAGAGGAGAGTTGGACAACTAAACTTACCAGAGAATTATGTGATGACAGAAACTTTGTCACAAGGCACTGGCTTGTGTCAACGTACAATTTGCATTTGCACTGTTGGGCCTGAGAAGGTTTTCTGTCAGTCAGCCAACATGGGCTCCAAGTGTTTCCTCATTAAATGGTACAGAGCTGCTGAGACTGCAGAAGAGTTCAGGATTTCAATTAAAATGTAATCTTTCTCCTCTGTGGCAGGCAAGGTAACCTCCTCTGCCTTAGCTGCTTTTTGTACCACAAAAGTGAACAAAGATACTTCCTCCGAAGGAGGCCCACCTGAGTAAGGTTCTGCCCTCCGGAGATGTATCAAGCCCACTTGAGTTCCCTACCTCCAAGTGCAGGCCTGCATCTCTGTTGTAGGAGGGGATGAGAATGTCAGCCTCATAGTCATCATTTTCTGTGTAGCCATAGAGTTAATTTGGCATAGCAAAAGCACCTACATCTGATCTGAAAAGTGTGTCCATCCTGATGAATCTTTAATTTCTGGGGAGGTGCTCTGCCAGTTATTTTCTTTCACCACTTGGATAATGTTAGTTGACCTTTATGGTGGAAGCAGCGCTGAAATCGGCTTTAAGAGCTGCGCTGGTGATGGCCGCTCCAGTGATGATATCACAGATGACCTCAAGGACATCAGGATTGTTGCATTGAACATCATAGATTCCGCTGAAGCAGCGGCAACGCCACAGCATGTAGTAGCTCAGGCGCGTGCTGCATTGGGATTGAACCTGTCAGAATTGTCATACTCACAGGAGTGGGCCCACCCTTGAGGGGTGGTCCTCTAGAATGGATCAAGGCCTTACTGAATATGTTCAACATGGCCTGTCGAAGGCCTCAACTGGTCAATGGAGTCAGATACACCTGCTTCATGTATTTCAAAGTTCGAATTGGCTCCAATGAAGAGACCGCTTCAGGGAACAGCTTTGAATTTTTAAACACTTCCGGGAGTGGGACAGCTTCATCGAAGAAGAGGACTTTTCTTTCCCCTGGTGTTTTGTGTGCTTTTAGTGGGAAGGCCTTTTGAGAGATCATTCCCTGCCGCCAAACATAAATGCAGGAGAGGGGTATATATTTGGTGTGTTCCTGTGGGACTTGGCACAAAATAACTTCCTGCCTTTTGGTTCATCAAGGAACAGAGTCGTGGCCGTGGGGCGTATTTAGATCCTAGTAACCACATGCAGATGTTGTGCAGGTCCGATAAGAACATTTTCTTCCAGTATCTGCCACAGGGTTTAAACCATGGGTTTTACCTATTTGCCTTCAAAACATGAGGAATTTCTTAGGGAAAGCATTAAGAGGAGCTCTGGACCTGCATTGATGAGCACAGAAAACAATAAATGACACCAGAGTACCATGAGCCATTTTGTATATCCTGGGGTCATCAGATTCTGGGCAAATGAAGTCGCTGCTATGTTGCACAGCGCCACCGGATTACACTGAAGAGGTATTGCTTTGAAATACGTTTTCAGATCCCATATTACCATGGAGGTCTTCATAGGATTAGAAATCAATGGGAAACATATTAACCACAAATCTGCTTTTTGAAGTGGTGGAAATAAATGCACATTCTAGGTAGCTCTGGGACAATGCTGAGGGTCAGATAACAAACATGCCCTCTCTTTCTGTTGGTGTGATGCTGTGTGTCCTGGCCAGATGTGAAGGTTGCTTCTTGAAGTGGCAGGAATGATGGCAAACCTCAGACTGGCTGCTTGAATATACAGCAGAGAGCGCAAGCCTTTGCTCAACAGCATTCATATGATGAACAATATTCTTCCAGAGACAAATGTAAAACACACACGTATAACTTTGTAGCAGAACCGATGTCAACCACTAGCCAACAGTACCATTACTTTTATGTACAAGTATCAAGAGGTACCATGACTCCTCTTTTTTATAATAGTTCAGCTTGGCCTGTTCAGAAATATTGGTGCCTGTCGCAGCCCCTTTCTCAAGAACATAGCATCACAAGCACACAAAGTATAATGTACACGTCTCCATATCGCCTGCACTCACCAAATGACGACACGATCCATTATTTAGCAGGCAATCCATTTTTCTTTGTTTTCATAACTAAAGTTTCTAATGATACTATTGTAAAGGGAAATTCTCCAGGAATCATTTTATAGCTGTATATTTAAGAAGATAATGAAGCATTGACTCTTACTTTGTTACACTGGCAGTGGTAAGTATGGGCGTAATCCAAAGGGTTACAATGTATACATAGAAAAGATTCCAATATAGACATGGAAAGGTTTACAATATAAGTCTGTGTATGAAGTCATTATTCTTGATTACGCAAAAACAAAAAGTATGTGTATGTTTTGATCATGGATGAATACAATGCAATTTTTTTTGCGAGGCCTTTACTGATTTTAAATTTTTTTTAAAAATGAAGCCAAACAATGTAACACGCAGTAACCTTTTCAAAGAGTTGAGGGGCCATCAACCCATAAAAAACTCTAGAAGTAGACTCTGCCCATCCTTAAGGGATTTTCCCTGTTCCCTGACTGGCCAGTTCTGCCTTGATGTGCATGGATATATATAAAGACGTCCTGTCTTGATGTGCGTGGACATATTCAACGACAGTAAGCATTACTGAAAACAAAAACGAAAAGACCTATCCAATCCACATATCCACGTTTTTAAAACTTAAAATGAAAATGTCCTCACTTTATTACTTTTTAAGACAACGACAACTACCATCAGTTACAACAGCTTTGATACGGCCTATTTAATCAACTCTGCAAAGTACTTCGAAAGCACAAGTTACTAACTTGTGTAACGATATATCTGTAAGAGACAGTAGTTAGTGACAGATTCCTTACCTTAGAATATCCACAGGCGTCAGGCTGGATCCGGAAAGTTTTTGCGTAGCAGTACCCTTGCTGCGTCGGTAGCGGCGTCGTGCGGCTCCGCGTCCGTCGTCGGCGTCGTGATCGCCGGGATGACGTCGCGGGCAGTACTTAGACGCCGCCCCTGCGCGCTGACGTCAGTTCTGTACACGACTTTCCACGCCAGGAACGCAGAGCCATGCAAGAAGCTGACATAGGTGTCTGAAAAATACTAGGGCCCTGAAAGGGATGTCCTTAACCCTAGAAATCAGTTCGCAGAACGGGGAGGATGGGTGGGGCGGTAGGAATCTGTCACTAACTACTGTCTCTTACAGATATATCGTTACACAAGTTAGTAACTTGTGCATCTGAAAGAGACACGTTAGTGACAGATTCCTTACCTTAGAATAGATACCCCAGCAATACCAACCCCGGTGGTGGGTCTGCGAACAAAGATCAGACAAGGAAGTCCTGGAGGACAGAACGGCCAAAGAAGCCGTCCCTCCGGACCTGACTGTCAAGGCAGTAATGCTTTGTAAACGTGTGCAGCGAGGCCCACGTAGCTGCCTGACAGATAACCGGCAGCGGAACACCGCGGCCTAAGGCCGTAGTAGCAGCCGTCGCCCTGGTGGAATGGGCACGCAGCCCAACAGGAGGTTCCTTCTTAGCCAAAGAATAGCAGGTCTTGATGCACAAGGTAACCCAGCGGGAGATGGTTAGTTTGTGCACCGCCCGACCTTTTTTGGCGCCCACGTAGCCAACAAAGAGCTGGTCATCCACCCGGAAGTGTTTTGTGCGGTCGATATAGAAGGAGAGCGCACGTTTTGGGTCCAGACGGTGGAGCCTCTCTTCCTCTCTGGAAGGATGCGGAGGCGGAAAGAAGGTAGGCAAAGTGATGGTCTGCCCAATGTGGAAGGCAGTAACCACCTTTGGCAAGAAGGACGGACGCGTCCGAAGAACAACCTTGTCTGGATGAACAGACAGAAAGGGAGGTTTGCAAGATAGAGCCTGGAGCTCACTCACCCGTCGAGCGGAGGTGATGGCCACCAGAAAGGCTGTCTTTAGAGTCAGAAGACGAAGAGGACAGTTATGTAGAGGCTCAAAGGGAGCGCACATTAAAAAGGTAAGAACCAAGTTCAAGTCCCACTGAGGCATCACAAACGGAACAGGAGGAAAGAGGTGTGTAATGCCTTTTAAGAACCTGTTAACAACAGGGGACTTGAAAAGGGAGGGCTGATCAGGGAGCCTGAGGAAGGCCGAGATAGCACAGAGATAACCCTTGATGGTACCCAGGGCAGAACCCTGTTGGGCCAGAGAAAGAAGGAACAGAAGGACCTCAGAAAGAGGGGCAGAAAGGGGATTCACAGCCTTTGCTGTGCACCATGCCACAAATTTGTTCCACCTGCAGGCGTATACCACCTTAGTGGAGGGACGCCTGGCTGCCAGAATCACATCACAAACTTCGGGAGGCAAGTCGAAAGGAATCAACTGCCGCCGCTCAATCTCCACGCAAGCAGGTGTAGACTGGACAGGTTCGGGTGGAGGACCGTGCCCTGCTGCTGCGACAGAAGATCCTCCCGAAGAGGCAGACTGATCGGGGATCTACGCTCATACTGAGTAGCTCGGGATACCAAACTCTTCGAGCCCAGTCCGGAGCCACAAGAATGACTTGGGCCCGGTCGTGCCGAATCTTCTTCAACACTCTGGGTAGAAGTGGTATAGGCGGAAAGGCGTACAATAGACCGCAACTCCACTCGTGACGAAAGCGTCGCCGAGCGAGTGCCGCCTTGGAAATTCCAACGCGCAGAACTGATGACATTGCGCGTTCTCTTCGGTGGCGAATAGATCTAACCAAGGCTCTCCCCACTGTAGAAAGAGTCCTTGCGCCACTTCCGAGTGAAGACGCCATTCGTGATCCATCATGCACCTGCGGCTGAGTTCGTCCGCCCTGGCGTTCAGGGAACCTGCCAGGTGTTGAACCATCAGGAACATGCCCTGATGTTCCAGCCATGTCCAGAGGCGCAGAGCCTCCTGACAAAGGGTCCACGACCCCACCCGCCCTGTTTGTTGCAGTACCACATGGCGGTGGTGTTGTCGGTGAACACCTGCACTACCTTCCCTTTGACAGAGGGAAGGAATGCCTTGAGTGCAAGTCGGATCGCCCGGAGCTCCAGAAGGTTGATATGGAGCCGGGACTCCGCCGGAGACCAGAGGCCTCTGATCTCCGCCTCTCCCATGTGACCGCCCCATCCCAGAAGGGACGCGTCCGTCACAACTGTGTGCTCTGGCTGGGGAAGGGAGAGGGATCTGCCCATGACCCATTGCCGGTTCGAGAGCCACCACTGCAACTGTTTTGCAGTCCCCTCCGAGATCTGGACGTGATCGGACAGGTTGCCCTGGTGCTGCGCCCACTGGAACTTCAGGTCCCACTGCAGAGCCCGCATATGCCATCTGGCATGAGTGACCAGCAGGATGCAGGAGGCCATGAGGCCCAGCAGCCTCAGGGTCATCCGTGCCGAAACCCAGGATAAAGGCTGAAAGATCGGAATCATAGCCTGAATATCCCGGACTCGCCGTTCGGGAGGATAGGCCCGAAACTGCGTTGTGTCCAGAACTGCTCCGATGAAAAGGAGCTGTGGAGAAGGAATCAGATGCGACTTCGGCACATTGATGGAGAACCCCAGCGAGTGCAGGAGTTCGGCCGTAGTCTGGAGGTGGGAGACGACTGCCTGGGACGAGCCCGCCTTCAGCAGCCAGTCGTCGAGGTAGGGGAAGACTGAAACCCCTGCCCGGCGCAGATGAGCTGCGACCACCGCCATCACTTTCGTGAACACCCGAGGGGCACTGGTAAGGCCAAAGGGAGCACGGTGAACTGAAAATGCTCGAGGCCTACCGTGAACCGAAGGTAACGCCGGTGGGCCGGCAGGACGGGGATGTGGAAATAGGCGTCCTGCAAGTCCAACGCTACCAACCAGTCTCCGGGGTCGAGGGCAGTCAAGACCTGAGCTAGGGTGAGCATCTTGAACTTCTCCTTCCGGAGGAAGCGATTGACGTTCCGGAGGTCCAAGATAGGACGCATGTCCTCCTTGTCCTTCTTGGGCACCAGAAAGTAGTGGGAGTAGCAACCACGCCCTACTTCTGGGGTCGGAACATGCTCGATGGCCCTCTTGGCCAAGAGGGCCGTGACTTCCTTCTGCAGAAGTACCAAGTGATCCCCTGACATGCGGTGGAATTGAGGTGGCATGGCTGGGGGGGTGGTCTCAAAGGGGAGGGAGTAGCCCCTTCGGACAATGTCCAAGACCCACCTGTCCGAGGTGATGGGACGCCAGTGGTGAAGGTGATGGCGGACCCTGCCCCCTACTGGCGTGCTGTGCACCGGAAAGGAGGGACTAGGAGGGCTTGGAGGCCGCGGCCTGACCCGCAGGTGGTGGCCTGACCCGCACGCTGGTTGCCCGAACCGCCACGGCGGTATCCACGTCCTCGGCCACGCGAAGACGCCTGCTGCGCGGGCCGGTGGCTGAGCTGCTGACGTGACTGGGCGCCCCTTCCGAGGCCACGATAGGGGCGAAAAGCAGAAGTTAGCGGAGGGCGTGTAGCAGAAAGGCCCAGGGACTTGGCAGTAGCCCGTGAGTCCTTAAAGCGCTCCAACGCATGGTCTGCTTTGGACCCAAAAAGACCGACTCCATCAAAGGGCATGTCCATGAGAGAATTCTGGACATCCCCTGAAAAACCAGTGGTTCTCAGCCAGGCGTGGCGACGCAGCGCCACCGTCGTTGCAATAGACTTGCCCAGCGAGTCGGCGGTATCAAGGCCACATCGAATTGTGTATTTGGCCGCATCCCTTCCTTCCGCAATGGCGCGGGAAAGCAGTGTCTGGACCTCCTCAGAACACTGGGGCAAAACAGTCGCCACCGAATCCCACAAGGAGTGGGTATATCGGCCCAAAAGACAAGCGGTGTTGATGGACCGCAAGCCCGCACTGGAGGAAGAAAAACCCTTCTTCCCAAATTGATCCAGGCGTTTGGATTCCCTATCCGGAGGGGCGGTAGGGAAGGCGGTTTGGGAAGCGGAGGCTTGGACAACCAAGCTCTCAGGAGTGGGGTGGACAGAGAGAAATAGGGGTCGCCCGGAGCTGGGCGATGGCGTCGGGACACGTTCCTATCCACAGGAGCCCCTGTGTTGGGCTTGGACCAGGCGCCCAAAAGAACGTCAGTGAGGGCATCGTTAAACGGCAGCACAGTCTCCGTAGAGGAGGCTGCCGGCTGAAGCACCTCTGTCAAGAGATTAGTCTTGACTGCCACAGTAGGGAGTTGGAGATGTAAGGCTCCAGCCGCCCTACGCAACACCGTTGCATAATTGGCTCCCTCCTCCGTAGCCACGGGAGGAGACAGCATGCCAGTGTCAGGGGAAGTATCTAGACCACTGGCGTCCTCTAGACCCTCTGTCCAGTCCTCATCATACTGACACTGTTGTGCCAGAGGATCATCAGACCCCTCCCAGTCCTCCTGGTCCTCCTCTGGTTCAAAATAAGGAGGAGGAGGGACATTTGGGATCCAAGGCCCCATCAGCGCCGGAACCGGCGTCGAGCGACGTCGGTCCGGTTCCATGTCCTGAGCCGGAAGGAACTGGGGGACAACGCCGCCCGGAGCCCCAGGCGGCGTCGTGAACGGCACCGGAGACATCGGCGTCGGTGGAGGCGTGGTTAGGTCGACCGGCGTCGATGGGGGTTGCGGAGCCGGGATCGAGGCCGGAGCCGGGATCGAGGCTGGAGGCACGGGCGACGCCGGGACCGGAGCCGTCGGCGACGCCGGGGCAACCCCATCACGGCCCGCGGGGCCCGAAGGCGCACCGGAGGGACCTTGAGGCCCGAAGAGGCGGGCCATGGCCGACAGGAATTCCTGTACTTGGGCCGGATCCGCCCCCGAACCCGGGAAGGACGGGTATTGCGGGGGCGACTCCACAGGCATGTCCGGGGCCGCGGGGCGGGGACGGTGCCGGGAGGGCCTCAGCCGAGTCGCGAGACCGGCGAGGCGAAGTCCTAGAGCGACGATGCTTTTGGACTTTTTGTGCTTGGACTTACCGGACGAAGAAGACTTCGATGCCGACGACCGGTGAGGACTCCGCGACCGACCCTCGACCTCTCACGCGACCGGGGCTTGGCGTGGCGCGGAGCCGAATGCCGGGCCTCGAGGAGCTTTCGAGACCGCTCTCGCAAAGCTTTCGGGTTGAGGGCCCGGCAGTCGGAACACGACTCCGTGTCGTGGCCTCGGCCGAGGCAGAAGAGACACTCCCAATGCGGGTCTGTGATGGACATCATCCTAGCACAGGCGCCGCAACGTTTAAAGCCGGGCATCCCTACGACACCTTGAAGTCGATTCGAGAAACAGTGAAAAAATTCACCCAAAAAGTTAGTCAAAAAATGACTAGGGCACTGCTCTTCCCGGATCTGCGCTTGCTGGCGCGGAAAAGAAGAACTGACGTCAGCGCGCAGGGGCGGCGTCTAAGTACTGCCCGCGACGTCATCCCGGCGATCACGACGCCGACGACGGACGCGGAGCCGCACGACGCCGCCTACCGACGCGCAAGGGTACTGCTACGCAAAAACTTTCCGGATCCAGCCTGACGCCTGGAGATATTCTAAGGTAAGGAATCTGTCACTAACGTGTCTCTTTCAGATTGGGAAAATTAATGCACCTGTCAAACCTATCTTCAAATGTGAAGAAAGTTTATCATGTCCCCCATGCACTGGTTTTGGTATTTTGAACCAACTTCGTTCTGGGCACTAGCGTGGATGTCCGTGTCAACAGCACAACCTGCAGCAATCAACCACTACTGCCGTCACGGCTCGCCTCACCAGGACATTCCAGGAGATTTCCATACATTCATCAGCAGTCAGCCAAAACACGATCACAGATGTGTTTAATGTTGGTAACACCGCAACCCCGTATCCCTGTATTGTGTTGTAGAGTTGTTACAGGACTAGCTAAAAAACATCCTTTGACTTCATTTGGCACATTGTTGGTGCTGCACGCTTCTGAGTACTAGAACTGTACCTGAGACAGTGGTGCCTGAGCCAATGCCCTCCCTGCACTGCATCGCGTGTAATACCACACATCACACTGACTTTCAACATGATTCCAAGAACAGCTCAGGCTTATCCTCATGTTCTCAAGAAGTGATTCTTCACTTCTTCCTTGGGGGGTGGTGTCCATGTGGACCTGGCCTCCAGACCTCGATCTACGATTCTTACGTTTTTCAGCATCAGTTGCTGGTGGGAGTTCTGCCCCATAAATCGCTCATTAGCTCTAAAGGGGAACACCAGCTTGAGCCATTCATTTCCTCACTCTAGAGCCTTGGACAATCAAGGTCATAAGGAGGGAAGCATCACATTTTTGTCGTCATCATCAGATTACCTAGCCTCTTTGGATCTGCTGCAGCCCTTCAACTTTGAAGACTTTTTGCTCATTCTAAAAGAAGGAATGAAAAATGTGCCACACAGAATTTAAGCTGGCAGCATGATCACTTCAACCACCAAACTTATCTCCAACAAGACACAATTTCAGTGTTATCACATTGGCTCTGCGTTACGTGGCTCCAATGTGATTCCCAGGGGCATAGGTTGAATCCGACGATTCCAAGACAGCATGTTAAACGTTTATGGTTCTCAGCCTGTGTCTGGGATATTTAAAATACAACAAGCCTGTAAAGGGAATAGTAAAGCACTGAATCTCAGATGATGTCTCGAAGGTGGACAAACAGGGATGAAGGAAGAGAGTAGAGCTGACAAATATTGAAGGAAAAAGCAGACATACAGTGATAACGCAGGGAAGACATGGAGCAGGTAAATGTCTAACCAGGAGTTGACCAAAGAGAGACTTAAGGAGATGGGGTCATGAAGGCATTAGCAGAAGGAGGAAATTAAAACGTGTGACTCACCAGTACAGAAGTAGCACTAAAATCCAAAAGAATGTATGATCGCTGCAAAAACATTGTGCACATCGCTAAAAGGAGGGGATCCAAAACTTATTCTTCGGGGGAAATAATAGTGAAGATGATGAGTAGGCTCAAAGTGAACATATCAAAATACAGAACAGAAACAGTCAGAGGAGTAGGTGTCAGTCGATAAAATAAAAACAAGAGACTCTTTGAGCGGTGCATGAGCTCAAGAGAGGAGACTCCTTAACAATGTCAAAGCTGGATGAAGATACAAAATAAGTGGTGGAACTTCATGGAAGATGATTGTGGGCCCTTGGACTTAAAAGCAAACCAAACACCAGAATTAAAAGGGGATAGCCAGCATCAATGAAACTGGAATTGAGGAACTTGATTTTCATCTAAATACATCATGTCCTTTACCTTTCAACTTGTGTCCAGTGTCCACATTCTTCAATGTGCCCTCGTATTAGGTGGGGAACCTTAAAAGACATCAGTAGCAAAAGAAGTGAATAAGGCACATGGATAACCCGAAGAGCATTTTAAATACAGTATTATATATTACTGTATTATATATTACAGTAATATATATATATATATATATACACATATATAATAGTATTTTTTTTAAATAACTATTAGCTCTGTACATTGTTTAACAGAAAAGATCAAAGAGCCACAGGAACATTAATATCAAAATCATCACTATGAGTACGTATTGATCAATAAACGCCATGAGAAATTTACTTTATGAACTATGGGCCACATGCACTAAGAGCCCGGTTACAAATTGTGCACTGAATTTTGGTGAATTGACTGATTTTGAGAAATGACCTATGTACTAATAAGTGACATTGCAAGTCATCATTTGCAGGGTGTCACAGAATGACTGGCCTAATGAATATTAATTAGGCAGGTCGTAATTTGTTATCCTATCTGTGATTGGCTACAAATACAGGGATGGTGGCCTGAAAGGAACAGCATGTTACAATCCTGTGTTGTTTATAGGAACTGGTGAGGCTTTATAAAAACAATCTTTCCATTTGGGAAACTTCTGGGGGCAGGCAAAGTCCCTTGGATCAGTGCCTACTCCCTCTGAGGATGCTAACAATTCCCAAGTAGAGAGTACTCCTTTTGGAATCAATTACCACCTCCTTTGAGATGTCTGCAATTGTTCAATGGCTTGCAACATTGATACATTACGTACCATATCACAGTTTGGAAGGAACACCCCTTACAAATGACACTGTTATGGATTGCAAAATCCATTTCACAAATTGGCAAAACCTTTCCAACTGGTAAAATGGGTTTGGTATACTTGAAAAGGGCATTTTCTGGTCACAAACCCAGTGATTTTTTGTGCCACAGGGTTTATGATCGCAAAATTATTTCCTACATCTGGAAATATGTTCAAAGGCATTAGACCACCAAACACAACTAAGAAGACATGCACATGCAAGAAAATTAGTTATAATCAGGTAGCTCTAACATTCTGTAGCCGAAAAGATATTCAGAGCCAAAAAGCCTGCAATATCATTGATGATGAGGTGTACCTTACTTATATTGTCTGATCAAACTCTTATTCATATTGTATTGAAGTTCACACATTGCCTTTGTTCTTTCGGTAAAAAGATGGCCATGTCAGAGAATTGCAATGCAGTGCCTAACCTTACCATAACAATCACAGCAAGCAATTCTGTGTACTTCTCTTGGATCAGAGATTGCATATTTCATATGTTTATTTATCTCTAAAAATTTCTTAGATCACTTCATAAGCCTTCTCATAGATACTGCTGCTGTCTGGTCATTTGCTTCACAGATCTTGCATGTGTACAGCACTCACTAAAACCACCAATTGTTTGTGGGGAATGAAACAATTACCCAACTTTTGTACCCATGTTTTCCACATAATGGCAAAGAGTGACTTCCCAAGGCATAGACACGGGTTGGGAGTGAAACTAGGAGGATACAGAAAACTGAGGAGCCTCTGCAGCAGAATTGTTCTTGTGTGAGTAACAAGCTGGCATTGGCCCCAACGCACAGGCCCCTTCTATGACTCTTGACATGATCTGAGACCAGTCATACTGATCAATAATTTTGCCTCAGCAATTTGAGTTTTTATATTTCCATGCAGATAAGCTTGTTTGCCACCTTTGCTCCATTTCATACAACCGCCATGCCCATAAAATGCTAACATGGATGGGGCAGCAATCCTAATAGATTTTTCGGCTAGATACACAGAGCTCTGTGGCTATGGGGAAGTTCTCCTGTCCTACATTCTCTTTTCTTCTCTCCTAATACATGGATAGATCCCAAGAGGTTGTCTACAGGTGGCTGCCCCCATCCTTAATGTGAAGTGGGACCCCTCAGAGACAATCAGTGCCCCCCCTCCCCTGGTACAGATCCTGTCCCATGTAACTTCAGTCTCTCAGCAGTCCTGTCTCCGTTCATCCATCCTCAACCTCCAAATCACCACTTTAGTTCTAGGTTACCATTGTTGCTATTGCCCCAGTCACCGACCACTTGCAGGAGCTAGTGGGAGTGTTCTCTTTACTCAGGTCCAATATCCCTATCCTACCACTGCTGTGCGGTAGACTTGACGTTGGGCTGGACTCAAGGAGATATCCTCAGTAACCTCGGGGGACATGAGTTGCACCAGTCATCTCTCATGCATTCGGTCCTGGGCTTTGTCCTTCATTCCCCCTATAGTGCAAAGTGCTAGTTACCTGGGGTATAACCCTCCTTCGGTCCTTCAGTACTGTGACATGGATCGGCAGGTGTAATGCTTTGATGGGTCCAGTTGCATATTCTCTCTTTGTATCTCTCTCAGTTTGAGTGCTTGCACTACTTTGTCCAGTCTACAGCCCATTGCTGCACCCTCCTCCCATATTGGAAGTTTCATTTGCAATCAAATTCTCCGATTCTGCAATGGTTATCTTTGTCATACAACTGTGAGTGCAGGGCACCCATTGGCTGCTGGATTCATGAGACGGTTTTACCAGTTAAATTCACCGAACTGTAATTGTTTTGCTATTTCTGCCTGTAAAACTAGTAGTTATCTGGCTACCAGCTTGCATTTGGGGACCGAATCTGCCTCTTGGAAGCAAGGTTCATCTGTATAGTTGCCCCTCATGTGACATGTAACCTTGTAATTTAGCTTTTTCCTATGGAACCCAGGTACAGTTGCTGCTAAAAATAATTTTGCTATAAAGTTGACTGGACTGTGTTTGGTTCATGCTACTCAAAAACCTTTTAAACCATCTTAAGAAACATCAAACACACCCCTTACACCCGCCCCCCAACTCCCACTACAGCCATTGCCTTCCTAGGAAAGCTTTCTCCCCACCATCAGACATACTAGAAGACAAAACCAGGAATGAGCAGAGTGACTTATCAGTGCTCTTAAGTTTGGATAATCATGCGCATCTTGACCAGTAGCCTGGTGGTAGCACTAGTCTAAATTTCTTAACAATCCTCCCCTATATATTTAGAGTGTAGTCCTGAACTTCAATAGGCACCTTCCTTTCAATTATAGCGGTGTATGAATTGATGACCCTAATCCTAAGGCAGAAGGTCCCCTTGGGACTGGCGGGATGTAAGAATCCCCCCGTTCACTTCACCGTCCAGTAGTCTTCGCCATCCTGATTAGGGTCATCAAAGCATACACAAGGAACACATGAAGAATACGGGTGGAAGTCCAGGTGCGCTAACCATATCACACATAATACTGTGTACATGGTAGGTCACTTTAACATTGATATAGCTTTGCCTGCCAGAGTAGATTAGGTATTGAAAGGTCCTGAAGCAGTGCTGTTGATCCTCTTTGGAAAAATTAGGCATGAAACATGTCGACCAAATAAAGGGATATTGGAATCATAGATGTTCTGATGATTCATTATTTATTATATATATCCCATTAACAAAGGCCCCACTAATAAAATAGATCCAGAAGGGACCTCTAGGTAATTTAAAATTTCTGTTTTTAGACCAGTATACAAAGTCTTTATAACTCTTCTTGAATCCCTTCCTGAAGGGATTGTTGGGCACGCTCTTGTACAACAGGCAAAATAACTAAGATCTCTGGCATAGTGCCCCGCTGTGGGGCCCGTTGGGCATTGCAGCGCCAGCCCAATGAGGAGCACAGCACGATGATGAAGCATGGTAGGTGAGGGCTTGTGCTCCTAAATTGAGCTGCTCCTTGATGATTTGTTGGTCCCAGACCCCCACTGTCTGTTTTGGGACCCCCTTTTTTCGTGGCAGAACTTCACACTTATTGTTAGCTGAATACAAGTCTAGTTAGGGAGGCAGTGTGCTGGACCAAAACTCTCCCTGCCCCCTGGTATGTATGTTATTGAACAACACAAGGGGCCTGATTTAGAGATTGGTGGACGGGTTACTCCGTCACCAAGGTAACACATATCCCGTCTGCCTTTTTACCAGTGCATGATATCCTATATCCCCACCAGCCAAACTCTGAATCAGGCCCACAGAGTTTCTCACACTTTTCCAATTCTATTTACATTCTATAGTGCTCATAGCCATCAAGGAAAACCAAACACTGCACAAAATGCATAAAAGGTCAAAGTCAAACCCAAAGACAGATGTTTTAAACTTTTTCTGAATTAAAATGGTCAGGTGTTTTCTATGTTTCTGGTAGTAAAGTTTACCAAAGCAGGCAAATTATTTGCCTCCACACTGTAGGAGAGAGGAAACCTACACTTAAACTACTCTCAGGAGGACAGCTATACATGCCAATGTGTTATAGACTATGTTGTCTAGTAACTATACCTGCTGGAGTGTCTCTTCGTACAACTCTCCAATACATACAAAAGCGGCCTATGGTCCACAAGATGTTCACATTTATAAGAAAACGGGACTCCTAATACTTACCTTAAAATACTGCAAGTTATTTCAGAGGATTCCATTTGCCAAACTGGTTTGTCTACTGATGCACATACTTTCAATTTGAAGTCTTACAAAAATGAAAATAAGCTCTTTAATGGATCACTCTGTAGAGATCAATTCTAGTCACTCTTAGTAACTGTACAAGAGTTAACATTTCTCGAAAATGTAAACTAGCTCACTTAGCCAGTGAATAGTAATGAGATTTTGGTATATAGAAACTGCTTTTTAAGATGGATGAGTCACACACAACACGCTAATGTGCTTTGGATTAGAATATGGTATTAACTCACCCAGTTTTCCATTCCAGTAGTCATCTTCGGAACGAGAACTTTGTCCTTGCCTGCTGTGACCATCAGAGCTGGGACCATGATCTATGATGGGGTTTAGGAAAACACATCACAAATATTAAATCCACACCTGGAAATTATCCCTATTTGAAAGATCATCTTTCCTTTACTGCTTGTGTTGTCTTCTTTCGAGATTATGTCAGACAATCTATTTTATGCAGCCTTAAGGTAATTTACAAAATGTCAATGCATGTTTTAGGATTTGCAGAGAAACCTGTACATAAATCTCTGTATGTGACTATTAAACAAATAGGATGAAAACAGTAAAATAATATTCAAGTGAAAAACAAATATCTCATGTTACTGATGACGTTTTTTGGCTCATCAAGAAAGTGCCTCCTGAGGGTTATATGTAAAAACAGTGACATACAAAAAATATGTTTCCGAAATGATGACCTTTGCAGGTATGGTAAAGTAAAGATTTTGTGTCTTATATGTATTTCATTCATAAATACAAAATTGTACAGGTACAAAACTTCAAATCTATCTCCTATTCCCCTTGACCACAATTTAACCCTTGATTTAACTCTTAAATCTATCTCTGGCTATAGTCTTTCCTTTCTGACACTAGCCCCACCCCTTTTCCCTTACACTAACCCTACTGCCTACTGTAACCCTAATCATTACACCATCACTTACCATAATCCTAGCTCCAGCCCTAAACCCAACTTAATAACTTCCCTAGTCTTCACTATAAACCCTCTTACCCTAACTGTTACCTCTAACACTGCTCCAATCGTATCCCTCATCCTAACCCTAAACCTTAGCCCAACCATTACCCTAATCATAACCTCAACGCTTCATCCTAAAATGAAACATTTATCCCTTACTCTAATGTTAACTATTCACCTGAACCCTAATATATTAAACATAATTACTAAATCATTAGAGTATTAGTTTATTTTTAATCTTCAAAAACAAATTAAAAATAAGCACATTTACATTTGTAAAAACATATCACAACTTTATCATCAATTCACGTTTTCTGCAGCCCCACCTCAAGAGAATGAATTTCACTAGTGTAGTAGTTTCTAATATCTGGTGTGCTTTGATCTAGATGCAATGCAGGCTGGTGATGCTTGAAGCTGTGGTTGTAAAGCTGCATCCCAAGGAAGCAAGTGCTGATGAACTGACTGTCATCATATGCCAGGCATATCCGTACGATGACAGGGATGAGGTACGACATGTCATGTGACATGAATGGAACCCACAATCATATGCCAGGGACGATCAACACATAGGACAGTCACCATCAAATGCCATGGATAGCTATGTCAGAGATGGCCATCAAGTGCCACGGACAGTAAGAATATACCAAATATTCTCATCAAATGCAACTCTGCTTACCAGAGATGTTTGAGGAGAGTTGATTCATGTTGTGCCGGCACATTATATCTGAGCCTTCCAGAGCCAGTATCACACACACCATTGTGCCCAGCTAAAGACATATTTCCTCCAGAATTGTTGTTAAGTCTGAAGGTAAAATCGTTTCTCAGGACAAACCACCAACATGTGTTTGATTACTGGTCACCCATGGGTTGGCCACAGAAGGTTCTTAGGTCAGAGTTAACTGCACAAACAACAATGCCATGTTTTCATGTGTGTTTTGCCTTTTTCATAGGTTAAAACTGAATGCTTTTTCCCATATTGGGCACTTTTTGCTTTTTTATAGCTGTAAGAAATTTTCTTATTGCATTTTTGACTTTTTATTGAACTTTATTAGGACTTGCTGTGTTTGTCTAGTGAAAGGGTTTTTTTGAATGGTGATTTTAAGTGTATTGTTTAAAGAAATGCTTTTTATGCTCCTTTTTTAATTATATATAACAAATTGTTATTTTAAAGATTGCAATTGTTTGTACTGTTTTTTTAATGAATTTATAATAAATTGTTGAAGGAAAGTAGGCCCACACTGAGTATAGTAAGAACTTATTTTAATTTTCATTTATGTTTTGGTGATTTAGTTTTTTTGATATACGTATGAGATTGAAGTGATTGATTTTGCCAAAGGGACTCTTTATTTTTTGACTGTAACACAAGCTCCCATTGAGAAAAGGGAGTCTTTGTTAATCCCTACACCCCGTGGCAGGCACAGCATGGTGCCTGCCACAGGGTGTAGGGATTTACAGGGGGTACCCCCACGGCCCACAACTGTAGGTCGCAGAGGCAAGGGAGCCTTTCCATATCAAAAAGGCCAGCATGGAAAGGCAGTCTGAAACCGACATCGTAATCCCGCTGCAGAAATGCTGTCCTTAGGGGATTACTGTGCGGTTCCGATAGGCCGGCGGACTCTGTGAGCCCATCGGAACCACGTCAAAAGGCCTGCCGGTTTACACTCCGACCGCTGACCTTGTAATTCGGTGGTCGGTCCGTCAACCTACTGTGTCGGTCGGAAAGCATCCGACCGCGGTAGGAAAGCCTTCGATCAGTGGTCGGCGGCTTTCTGACCGAGATCGTAATTGGCCCCTCAGTGTGAGTACTGTGGTACTAGGTAGGGTACTCACACATTTAAGGCAATTCGTTTTTATAAAGATTTAGTTAAGAGGTGGAATATGGTGATTTACCACTGATGGGTTGCCTTCCCACATCCATAATATAAACTGCTTTTGAAATGTACTAAATGTAGGACTCTTGAATTATGTAGATTTCTGATTTGCAATCAAATCATACCTGTCCAAGCTCGGATTGGTTACTTTTGTTCTTCAAACCATCTCACTGCCTTATCTTTGCATATGACAAATTGGACACTGCTGTTTATGTCCTCTTTTGTAATTTTAAACATGTATATTAATATTCAGTTTTTAGTTACTTGTGTAATTCTGATTCCCAGCCCTCAAAAAGCTCTTCGATGGGAGTGTGAAATTCCCTGGCTGGTGTCCTGTTTTCACTATGAAGAACTTGATATTTAATAAAGGATTTTTTCCCTAAGACCCGAGTATTTGAAGCCTTACTAAAGTACTGGACTTTATACAGGAGTGAATTTACTATACTATTTTGTTGCCTCTTCTTTCAATGTGTTGATCTTCATGGGTCAGCGGCTGTTGGGGCAACCGACCTAAGGAGGTAGGCAACAAGGTTTGTGTTTGTCGGGTAATTGTTTGGATAAGTGTGGTATAAGAAGACCCCGTTGTCCCTCTTGGTCTAACAGTTTTATTATATGGCAGCTGATCCCTGGGACATCACATCACAGAGGGTATAATGGCGTGTCACTTCATTGCAATAAAATCACACGAAATGGTATCACAGCATACCCGTGGCTAAATTTAAACCCCAAAGAGACAACTTTGCTGCAAAAGCCCAGGTTCAGCCTCATAGGCCCAAGTGAAGCCTGAGTATTGTCAGGTCAAATGACTTTGTGTTATGGAATGGCAGCTATATGCCAAGGGATCCCTCACAGGCCCAGTAAAACTACCACACACACAGATATAAATTAATTAGAATCATTGCACATCCAAAAATGTTAGCATTGTACCGCTAGATTGCTCCCCGTCCACAACAGGTGTTGCTGTAATCGGTAACACGTAGTGGTGGCCCTCCAGGGCTCCCGTCTTACTACGCCTTATGGTAGCACTGAACCCTAGTTCAGTATGCTAATCACAGGCACCTATGCCAGGTTTTAATTTTATAGGAGAAAAGAAGCCTCAGATGCCTAGTTATACCAAACACATACACAGGTGCAGATTCTAATGCCCAGTTACAGACCAGAATACTCTAGGGCAACTCCTCACTCCTTGGTCACCCTCATACGTCAAGCAATATTTGCAAGCAGAGCTGTTCTGTTAACAAGAGAAGGTTGTATAACAATATGAAAAACGAAGCTCCAGAGAATTTTCTTGATACAAATACTGATTGCTAATGTGTGAATAGCTGTACAGAACAAATAAATACAGTCAATGGCTCACTTAAGAATCACAGATCCAAAAGCATAGAAATGAACGGGGAGTGGGGTGAATGGCAAACATGAACCCTAAATGGGGATGGAGCATATTGAATAGCAGCTCTGGGATAGTTCCAATTGGCAATGGAGCATACTCCAGAGTTCATTGCCCAATTGGCAATGGGGCACAATCCACAGTGCATTGCCCAATTGGCAATGGGGCATACTCCAGAGTGCATTGTCCAGTTGGCAATGGAGCACACTCCAGAGTGCGTTGCCCAGCTGGCAATGGGGCATACTCCCGAGTGCATTGCCCAGTTGGCAATGGGGCATACTCCAAAATGTATTGCCCAGTTGGCAGTGGGGCATACTCCAGACTGCATTGTCCAAGTGGCAATGAACCATACTCCAGAATACATTGTTAATTATAGATGGAAAATGAAAAGCCAGGCATCATGTTTCAAGTCAAAGAACACATCTGGGTTTCCAGCCTTCTTTAGGAAGCTCTGCAGATTAAAGTTCATTCGTACACAAAAGTGGCTTCAATGGAAAATTTAATTAAATGAATCAATAAGGGTTCAAAAAAGTGACCAATTCAGATGTCACAACAGGTATGTCTACGGAAAAAAACTGTTGTTGCAGAGGTATACAAATAAGTTAATATGTAGTAAAGGAAACAAATTGGTACATTTAATTTGCCTGTACAATGAGATCATGTGACTGCAAAAGTAGGTGCCTCCATTGTGTATTAGTCACTACAACACCAAAGGTCAATGGAGCACATCACAAGGGACCTCAGGCCTTGGCACATATATGACTAGTATAAAACGTGCTGTGGTCTTAGAGCACTGATAATATGTTAACCATAGTCCTTTAATGCTTTTAGTCCTGCTCAAAGGAATCCCTTTTGGCTGTTCTTAGACTGAGTCTTCAGGTAAACGTTTACACAGCCATGGTTGGGTCAATGCACTGAGAGTAATGTTGCTTTGTTCCACACAGATTGTCAATGCTGGGCATCTGAAGTGAAAAGGTCTAATCCATTGTCCAGTCCATTGACGTAATTACACGGACACACTCATGCAGGATGGCCTTGAATCCAGTAGGCTGACAAAGGGTGGTTTCCTAGTCAAGTACAGATCCCGATGATGACTTGAAACTGTTTAAAATCTTGCTGGGAAGAATGATGTAACTACTTGATGATGCAAATACTTCCTACTCCTTAAATGAAGACTATCAGGATAAGTATTCTTGCAAGCAATGACACTGAAGAACATTTGGCCTTGACTTTCTTTTCCAGATAGGGCATAAATCATATTTTTTGTAGTAACTATGTGATACCAATACTTAAGAACCTGAGAGAAGTTGCTTCTCCAGCCACGGGACACAAAATGCTGGTGCGTTAATTCTTCTCATTAACCTATTAAAGGCAGGCTCTGCCTCGCAGTGGCACATTGTCTCAAGTAGAATTTCCACTACAGCCACTTTTTCTTTTTAGCAACTCACTGAGGGCCTCATTATGTGGTCTCCAGATGTGGCCACGTTAACGCCTCCCTCCTCAACCCTGATAATGGGGGTACTGGTGAATCCATGGGGCCGACTTGAAAGATATTACAGATGGAAGCCTGAGGATCCCCAAAGAAATGAGGATTTACTAGGAGAACTGGTAATACCAGGTCCAATTCCCTGGATAATTCCACATTTTGCCCCAGATTTTCACCTGGAGATTGTGGCAGCTATCAGAGATGTGGCCGCAAATCTCATAATTCTGATGCGGGCAGGTCTTTGAAATTTAAAAGGAACTCATAATTAGCCACTTGGGGTACAAAGTATCTAAAAGCTGTAGGTAAAGGCTAGAAGCTTGAGTAGTTGCAAACGTATATCACATGCAACTTGCTGAAGTCTTTTCTTCAACTTTGTAATCTACATAAACTTGAGAGGCTTTAAAAGGTAAAAAAACAAATAGTGGGGAAAAATTGTCACTAGTTGCCGGTTTCACGGATAAATTCTGCAAGCAATCCACTTTTATTAGGAGAATTCTCATGCCACCAAATTAAAGTTGGAAAAGGTTCCCGCAAATTAAGAAGGTGGGCCAAATACATAAACCGAAAAACTCTTAAAATTTGGAAAAAGGCTAAAATTTGCTAGTTGAACCCATCTTCAAGGGCAAAGTTTAAAACGCTGCTATTGTAAAAAAACTAAAAAAATATGGTAGGCCAGTGCCCACATATATATTGGCATTCACTGGTGTCAGAATTGCCTCCGATTTAATATTTTAATCATGATATGATTTCTCCAGTACCCTCTCACATGGTGGGCTAAACAGAATTCTTCTGGCATACAGTGCCTCTTCCCAGCTGTCTTACCAGCAGAGCAGCATTCCTAGAAAAAGTATGTGCTTAGCCTTAATATATGTTTTACTGATAGGGCTTTATCTGTAAGACATATAATAAGTCTGAAGGGAACTACTTTATTTGTGGATGTGCACTTTGTGCAAGGAGGGAATGCCCCCCACTGTACCTAGGAGCACCTAAATCCACCTTAAGGAAGCTTCAGCCATGCCCTGTTTAAAGACCCTACACTGGCTGCCTATAGAGGAGAGGATTAAATTTAAAGCCCTCTGTACTGCCTCCTGGGTAAAGGCCCTCGCAACAACCAGTCCCTTATCACTGCATACCGTCCAAGGAAATTCCTCCGCTCGGCGAACCTAAATCTAGCCACCATCCCTAAAATCCAAAGGATGCGAAGCGGGGGTCATTCCTTATCATACAATACAGCTAAGCTGTGGAACACCCTTCCCCTGCATCTGCGCTCAGAGACTTCCCACCTCACCTTTCGGAAGTGTCTCAAAACCTGGCTATTCCAGAACATCAACTGGTAGCTACTTCTCTGCGCCTGTTCTTTCTGCCGCTAGCGCTGGGATGCCTTAGGGTAGCTATGCACTTAAGAAGTGTTAATTAATAATAATAATGCCGTAACTCACACTGATAGCTAATGGCTAACGCAGTGCGCCATCCTGTATGCTACACAGGCTGGAGCAAAAATGCGAGTGTCACAACAAACTAATGGGTGAAGAGGGTAGGCTGAAAGCCCCAGTAGGTAAGCATATCATAGATGTAATTTTAGTAAAATCAAAAGGCCTTGACTCACACCAGTCCCAAAAAATAAGAATGAAATTTGATAGCAGCCCTTGAGAAATATTTTGTCGGATTTACAAACACATTTTCGCAATCTGTGTTAGATTGGGACAAAGGGACAATATGTGCATGTGTGAATTCACAAAGAGAATTTGTGTGTTCACAAAATGAGATGCATGTGCACAAAGGGCCATTCTCCTTCTATGCAAATGTTGCTCTTGGGTGCATGGCAATGGTGTGGCAGGTGCTAATTCCAGCATGTTCTCCATTCGCAGAGAGAAGCGCTTTGCTCTGCACCAGGAGTACCTCCCTATTCCATGCAACACGCCTAGCACAGTTCTGCCACGGGGAAGGGGTAGTATAGCACAGGAAAGAAATGTCCTATCTAAAGTCAATACCCCATATACCACCGCTCAGTGAATGCATGAGCGGTGGGGTGAATACCCACATTCCAACGCCAGTTCATGGATGGGAATGTGAATGCATGCATTCACACTGAGGCGTCCTTCAGTTATCATACTTGCCAATGCTCTTCCCATTGTTGTTGTAAGTATGGAGGTGGAATTCAGTTGAAGCTAGTAGGCTTCAGTCACCATGCGCACATGGCAACAATGCACATCAAAGCAGCGGGTGTGTATCCTCTGCGTTGATAAGGATGGCGGGAAGGATTGAAAAACGGAAGTGCAGAATCTCTGCTCATCATCTGACTCTTCCACTGTCCATGGATCCTGTGGTCACCAGGATACAGAAACTGCAGCAGCACATTTCCAGAGTGCAATATGCACCTTGCAAATTTGCAAACTCTATTTTATTAACCTGGAGCACTGTATTAAAGGTTCTGCAATTCCGCTCATTTCAAGCTATCCCAGTGGGTTGAGTGTAAGTATTTAGCTGGGCCTCTTGGCCCAATTGGCCCCTTATTTTTCACCTTGGGCCCTGCATCTGTCTTCTACTGGCACTCTTTTTCTTGGTCTGCTGGTAGCTCTTTATTGGATGTATTGCACTGTCTGTGAGCATGCACTTTGTGGTGATTTTTGCACTTTTTTTGTTGTTCAACGCTCCTGGGTTGTCCAGCCATTGGTCGTGGGTCCAAGTGCACTCATTCTGTAATATTTTAGTTTTAGGTTTTGATGTGAGCCTTATCTTTGTGATTCTTTTTCCATCTGTAGTGTTTCATCTGGGTGACTCCCTCCCTCCTCATCTCCTTTGGTTTGTTTATTATTTCCTTTGCGCCCTGAAGAAGGTGTGATCGCTTATTGGGTCTCCCACTGAAACGCGCCTCAGCGCTTACCAAGAAGTGGACCCAAAGACCGCGGAAGTTGATTTTAAAGCTGACTGGACCAGCTGAATATTATACGTGTTGTATGCCAAAATTATTCACTGAACATGTAATATTACACATCTGACTATGTTTATTTGATGTAGGTTATTTATACTGATGTATGTATCTTCTATGCACTTTGGACTATTAATGTTATGAGTATCCTATATCTGTACGAAGCTAAATAATTGACATCTCTGGTTTTGTTGATCTTGGGCCCATGAAGCTGATTTGATTTTAATTGCTGTGTCTGTGTGTAACAAGGTTGTGACATGTGTAGTATGAATGGGATGTGTGAGGATGATTGAAGGTGTGTTGGTGGTGGAGTGTGAGTAGGAGGTTCCCAATGAGGATGGGAATACTGAGATTTATGTATGTCAATTTACTGGTTTCTGATTTATATGTATATGACCTAAGTTGTTTAGCTACATTCATGTAACATATTGATGAAAACAAATATATATTTTGAATAAACTGTATGTCTTTTCAGATAAATAATTATCAGAGTGTATGAGTAATCTTTGAATCACAAGGCTCAGTTGCGATTTTATTAGCGCTTCAATATATACGGAAGTTATAGCCGTATTTTCTATCTAGTAGGCAGGGATTTTGCTTTTGTTGTGTTGAGAAGAGAAGAATAAACCTACCTTCTTGCTAGGCGCAGTGCAGCCCCATTTCCAGTTCTTCTCAATGTGCCGGTACCAGTTTAAAGGGCCCCTGCAGAAGGGATATGCAAGAGAAAAGAAGAGAAATGCATAACAAATATAACACAAAGGTGGAATAAGGGAGTTGCACTACATCTACAGTACAGAATTGATGTTCATTACAAATTTCATCAAAAGAAAAAAACTAGACCAGGTCTTCATCTACTACTGCAAACAAACATAATAATTGGCCAGCATCATAGATTTCAATTTTGCTGTTTTATTATTTGAAGTATTTCCATAGCACTGACCTATTAGCCACAAGGGCAGCAGACCATTGCACAGATAACACTGGTAACAAAAACTGTAAGTGATAGTACAGAGATACAAGGTAGAATAACACAAAAGAGATAGCCTGTAATGAGTTTTTAGATCATTTTGGAAGCCCAGGAGATCAGGATTCAATCTAGTTTGATCAGCAATAGAGTCTCATAGCTTAGGAGCTAGAGAAAACAAAGCTTGTTTATATATTTTGACCGTTGTATCTTTGGGAATTAAAAAAACTAAGCTGGTTCTGTTTCTGGAAATCCACCGACCACCCATTGGTTCTACTTCATTATTCAGGTGGATGGCAGACCAGTGTTGATCACTGTATGATTTAAATAAGGTATGTTGAAATATATAATTGCTTCCAGAGGGAGTCAGTGGAGAAGTTTTAAGATCATGGTGATACTATTGACATTTGTGAACCAAGAAACCGAACGTACAGCAGAATGGCTTTTAGGTGTGTGACCATAGATTTGGGAAGTCCAGCCAGTATTGCATTTCCTCAATCAGTTCATCAGCATCCATCTCAAAAGGAAATTACATAACTCTATTTCCCTCTATCCAGCTCTACAGGAAGTAAGATCACTGGTTTCCCAACAAAACCATCTTTAAAGAAATAAGCCAGAGAAGCAGTCTTTATTCCTCCCCCTTCAACTACAGAGGAAGTGGCATCACTTAATTCCCAGCATCTATCTTTTAAAGGAAGTGAAATTACTTGTTGACAATCTGAACTATCTGTAAAAAAAAAAAACACCAGAGAAGTGGACTTCATTCCCTAGCATCGATCTCCATAGGAAATGGCATCACCAGCTTTCCACTAAATCATCTTTAAAAGAATAAGACAGTCAAAGTAACTTCATTCTCCAGCATCCACCTCAACACAATGTGAAATCACTTTATTTTTCAGCAGGCATCTCTACAGGAAGTGACACTACTGGTGTCCATCAAAACCTCTTTGCAAGAAGAAGTCAGATAAGCAGACTTCATTCCCCAGCATCAATCGCCATAGGAAGTGACTCACTTCATTCCACAGCATCCACCTACACAGAAAGTGATATCACTGCTTGCTCTCGCCCTTCATCAATTCAGTCCCCAGGGCATTCTACCACCTAGGTGTCCCTAGTCAATGAAAGACACAGAGCAGGATATCTAATGTTTTGGTCTGCTAAGGGCGGACATAAATAAGGGCATATCCTATTGAGGCCTGATAAGAACAAGACAAGGGAATATCCTGTTTGGATTTATGTTGGAAATGTAATGAAGAACTTGGGATAACCTGACCATATAATCTTTGGCTGTAGACTTCTTAAACCCTTCTGGGATAGTGTGGCAGAACGATTCTCAAAGGTTTTCAATCAAGTCATTTTATTGGACTTTCCAACAGTTATATTGGGCCCATTGGTTTTAACAATCACCCTTTCTTTGAAGATTTGAAGGGCCTTCTGCCAGAACCCCTGCTCCATTGTACCTCATCATGTGCCTCACCCAGCACACCACACTGCCAATCCAAGCAATCACACCCAGACCTAGATCACATAGGCACTCATATATTATCTTCACAAGACATAGACCGACCCACATACACATCCCACTAATCACTGCACACCCTCAGCTACCAAATACACACTTCAACTCATGTTCATATAGTCATGCCCTGCTGTACCTCAGGGTAGAGATATCACAGACCTCTTCACCTATCACAACCTTGATGCACTCTTCACCACAAGCATGGCTCATCCCCACATCCCTGCCTCTGCCCACACGCTACAGCATCCAGCAATCAGACGGTGTTCTTAAAAAGGGAGGAGGCCTTGCTTTCATCTATAAGTAACCCTAATCCTGCACTATAGCCAAGCAAGTAATGCTGAACTTCATGGAGCTCCTCACATGCCACTTCCCACCCTCTGCTATTAAATCTGCCATACCCCCTCACCACGTCATACATCTATAATGCCCACACCACAATCCTCTGTGACTTCAACTTCCCAGATAACTCGGGTATGAAAAAAACAAGAAAAACTCTCCTCAGCTTCATCAATAAACTCAACATGGTGTAGTAAGTCACCCGGCAATTAAAGTCCATAGACTACATCCTGTACCTTGACATCTCTACAACATAAACCACTCAATGGACGACTCCCATACTTGGAGACTCGACCACCCGCCTCGTCATCCCTATCACTCTGCTAAGCGGCCAAGTAAGGTGTCAACTACAAGCAGAACACACTTTTAGATATTTCAAATAATTCTCAGTAGAGAATCGTAAGCTCAAACTCATCCTGCCACTTACATATCTTTTTTTATTTCAATGCATTTTATTGAGTTTTTCAACAAAATACTACAGCAAGTGAGAAAATCATGTGAAAGAAGGCCACATAAGAGAGGTACCATGCGAACAAACATGACCACATGTGATCATGCATTATAAAGGACAATGAGGATTGGTCCATTAAATACATTTATGCACATTTGTCACAATAGTCACAATATAAACAATTTGAATTATTAGATTTGAGGTTAATGTCTGATGGGATAGCTGAAGAAATCTTTGAACACGATACAAGGCACCATAGAACCTTCAGAAAACAGAGGATAGAAGCTTGAACAAAATGATAGGGAAAGAAGAAAGATGTATAAACAAATACAAAAGGGGGAGAGAGGGGCAAGAGGAGGAAGGACCGGGGCAAGGGGAGGAAAGACCAAGGAAAGGGAGGGGGAGGGAGAGGGGAGAAGCAATTGTCAGGAAAGATATTGTAACGGGATGATAATGCCTGAAGACTTCCAGACCTGCACCAATAGCCTACATATTTGGAAGGCTATGTGTCAGTTGATGAGTCTATAAATCCATCAAGAGTATGTCAGATGTTGGTTCTTACTCTGTTGGAAACCTGTATAGGGCTATGTGATTCATGAATGCTCCTGAGATAGGTAATCTCCCCCACCATGTGCAAAAAGAAATAAGGTTGGCGGACTTCCAATCAAGCAGTCTCTATTTCACTGCAATACTTAACAGGAGGTCTGGTAATGCATACTCAATATGATTCAAAGAAAGGGTGATTGTTAAAACCAATGGGCCCAATATAAACTGTTTGAAAGCACAATAAAATTACTTGATTGAAAACTTTTGAGAGTTGTTCTGCCACACTATCCCAGAAGGGTTTAAGAAGTCTACAGCCAAAGATTATATGGCCAAGTTCCCCCTAGTTCTTCATTACAATTCCAACATAAATCTGAGTCAGTTAATTTGAGTTTGGCCAGTCTACCAGGTAACTGGTATGCTAAATGAAGCATGAATAACTTGGATTGTGTGAATGAAGGTATAATTATGTGGTGCAGTGCAGTGGCACTACTGTTAACCCATGTTTCTTCATTTGGAGTTTCCCTATTAACCTTTCTAAAATATTTGTGACACTTGCCCGGGATACGTGAGAATGGTTTGATTATGAGGCAGAATAAAAACTTAGAGGCAGTGTGGCCTAAAGAAACCCATTAACAGTCTGACGTCAGCACCCTTCTAAACAACTTCATCACATTTCTGAAAAACCATGTCAACACCAACACTCCAATTAAAACAAAAATGTGCAAGTTGAATCATTCAACACTGTTACTGCAACAGGCCTTGCTGGCAAAAAAATACTCCATCTGCAGGCAGGGTTATTTTTGGGTTGGAGTGACTTGGCTATGACTCTTTTTGAGAATTACTTTAAACACCATGAGGATGATATATGGGAACTATTTTCTTGACCCTTTGGCTCCATCTCCTGTTTTGCAAAAGTTGCAGCCACATCCATCTTCTAATCTTGGGGCTTGGAGTTACCATATGTATTGCCGAATGGGGTGTTTTGGGCTAAAATTCCTTTTAAAGTTGGCGACCAATGGAAATGGTTAAAATATCACATAATGGGCATTTTCTTGGATGACATTGTCACACCGATTCAATTTGCCAGCACGTGTGACATGAACATAGTCAAGCAGCTCTTGGGTAATCTCGATGCATATGAATGTAACTTCATAACAATGATCCTTATCTCAAAGCTGTTAATTATCTTAAAATGTACTGCTTTCACCGTTATAGATACCAATACATCCATCATTTGAGTGGTCAATGTGAACTTTATAGTTTCCACAATGAAATCACTGTCATATACTGTAAAAGCCAACAGCCCAAAGGTGCTGTAAAAAAACAAACCAGAAATTGATCATAGAGATGATTCAGATACTTAATTTGATTCGCAGGATCCAGAGAATTTACCAACAATACTAGTGGTGAGTCTTGAATCCTTCCTTGAACGCGATTATAAATACTGTGATTCTACCATTCCAGTGCATATTGTTTGGCAAACCAAAGCATGGCAAATTAAGCATTTTGTGACATATTGTCTCCTGCATGTCTTTAAGGCCAGATAATATATTTTCCACAATGACACTGTACAGCAGGCATGGATTTTATTTCCCTCAAGAATATGTTGTATTGTCTTATAAAGTGCGAGCTGATACCCAGAAGGGTGTGGCACTTAGAGCAAATCTAGGCATATTTAATCATAAATAAAGGTTTTGAGAGATTTCCTAAATTCAGGATGGTGTTCAATGGCTTTGAGAGAAGGTCAATTCAAAGTTTACCAGCTAACCAGGCAATATTTATTAAACTTAACCTTCAAATCGAAGAGACCTCTGTTGTTCACAGCACAATGGACCAAGCAGAAGGATTTGATAGAGATCCTCCCCTCATCTAGGAGACAATGGAGAGTATATGCAAAGCCGGGTACTGAGTAATTGTAATTTAGCCAAAATGTGTTTAGAAGCAGCAAGATAAAGACTATTACAATAATCTAGCCTAGAAATAATGAGAACTTAAGCAACCACTTTATACGATTATACAGAGGGAGATAAGGAAAAACGTTTTGTTTTGCAAATCCATTTAACTTTCATGGGTAGTTACTCATACATCGCAGATTTGAAATGGTAGAGAGCGGACATCTGATGAAAGCAGTTACAGAAAAATGGTAGCAGATTCAGAGTAGAAATGTGTTCTTAGATTCTTACCTCAGACCCCTGGCCCACTGTACAATAACTTAGACCCAAGGAACACACTTGTTATCATTACTAACTACAGAGTGGGTAAATTGTGGCAACTATGGTTGGCCACATTGGACCTTCAAGTGAATTTCACTGAATTCCTCTAGGTCCAGCACCCGTGAGACCTAAGCGAGGCCTGATCTCTCTTTTAATATATGCTTTAATATAGCAAAATGTTTATACACACTAGGACTGTCCTTTGATGCAATTGGACCAGGGTCATTATGTTATCCAGAACAAAAAGTCAAATGGGACTACATCAGTTGTTTTAACATGCACATGCCTCTATGTTACAAGAGTAAGCTCTTTTACATTTTCATATCAAAATTAAACAATCAAAACAAAATGCACAAAAGTTTCTTTCTGATATAAATATATTTGTTCCATCAAAATAAACACAAGGAATTATACAATAAGTGTTATAGTACAGACCTAGCAGATCGAAACGCCGACATTATACCCATGGTTGAATTCAGATTTATTCACAGGAAAACCTTGTAGTCATTGCTGTTAGGTTTCTTTTTGTTTAGAACACATACATCAACCTTGGGCACGAAAAGTGCTTGTATATGAACCTGAACATCTGATCACATGTTCTTTTTTTTTTTGTATCAATTATTTTATCGATAAAATTAAGAAATGAGGAATAACAGCAAATGCAGTGACATGCAAGTCCAGATCATACCCATATAGGGATATAAACGTTGACTATGATACATGCACCAAAAACAAACAATACTTATATATAATATTGAAGAGGGATACAAAAGGAAAGAAGGGGTGAGAGAATAAGCTATAGAAGGAAGAAAGTAAAGAGAGGAAGGGAAGAAGGACAGAGAGAAAGAAGGGAAGAAAGACAAACTACAAAGCAGGGAAGAAAGGGAGGGGGAGGGAGGGAGGAGTAGTGAGTACAATGATGATAATGAGGAAGAAGCAAGAGTCTACGTGAAATATGAGGGAAGGGGGGGGCAAACTGATCACACGTTCCTGAGCACTGCGCGGTCTGCACTATATCACTTATTGTATAGAAAAGTGTGTTTATGTCGAAATGGAAAAAATCTTTTTCTATCAAAAAGAAAATTAAAGGTTGTTGAAACTTTTAGTGCATTTAATAATGACTGTTTCATTTTGTATGAAAATTTAAAATAGCATACTAGTGTAACACAGAGGGGTGTGTATGATACAACTAAATGAGTTGCATAGGACCTTTTGTTCTGAATGTCTTGATGCAGCAAAAAGCAGGGCACCCTGAAAAAGAAGCTGTAAACATATTAGAGAGACTGGTAGGGAAACGTTTAATCGTACCTTCTCTCTCGTTGATCACAAAGTACAAACATTGTCTAAATAGTATGTTCTGTTTCTATTGTCACATCATCAGCTCTTACTATTGTAAAGAGGACGTCATTTCTTCATCAGAGCTAATCTAACCACAACACTCACCCTAGCACCACTGGTCCCTTCATACTCCCAAGTCCTATAGGATGCCCTGGCCGCTCCTCCATGAGGCGGATCGATTTGCTCCATAGAATCTCACACCATGTCAGAAATATATGGACGTAAATGATGCACCTCATAATTAGCTGTTTCCCCAACACACAGAATACACACCTTTTTCTACAACTGACAATGCTAACAAATTTGTACATAGGGCTATTAGCCTCTCCATCACTAACTTTAATTTTTATGGGTGTTTAATGCTCACCTCCTGGGGGTGATATGAGCCTTTACAAAGATGGGGCCTTCCTTTCCAGTTTGGGTGTTTGCATCTTCATGCATCAATCTTTTGGACATTTCCTTTCACATCAAATTCCTCATGCTGTGGGTGGCTTCCAAGTTATGTCCATCTTCTCACTGTATAGATGTCTATAAAATATTGCTGTGTTCCATTCTTACCACTACCCACTAGGATTCAGACATTCCCTTTTGCATCAGCATCACTCTCAGGCCTTTGCACCTTGGCAAAGTGAAGAAACTCATAGCAATTCGAACCAAAAAGAGTTTCTAAAACTTCAGCCACTTAATTGTTTAATAATCAAGGTTATGCGGCCAATGTAGCACATCAACTAAAAGGCTCAATATCTAACACACTTTGACGACCATCTCACAGCTGCGTTTCATTCAACAAACACTATGGTGTGGATGCTGCCTCTAAGCTTAGATTTCTGATCTACAACCAGCACATTCTGAGGCCAAAGTAGCACATCTACAAGCCGCTCAATACGCAACTCACTTTGTCCACCATCTCAGTGCTTTGTTTAATGCCTCAAACACAACAGGTGTGGATACTACCTTTAAGAATATAGGCACTGTGCTGCTTTCAGAATATGAAACTGTTTTATTGCTATTCTGAACTTCCTGGAATCTCTCACTTTGCACCGATTCAGTTGGACCATTCGTATCTTAATTGTTGCATGGGTAACTGACCTGGTCGCCCCACTTGAAAGATATCTATATCTATCAAATTGTAGGTGTATAGATGGATAAGGCCTGCTGTCTTGTTTTTTTCTTTTTCACACTTCTTAATCTGCAGTCCAATGGTGTCCTCGCAGCGGGTGTGCCGAGATCCACCAGAGATGGTGAGTTTCTCTCCAAGGTAAGTGAGGGTGCTGGGCGTGAAGCTTTGTAAATAATGCAGCTTGTTTTGAAGATGGTGCGGGCTGGCAATGGGAGAAAATGTAGGTCCATCAGGATGGGGTGATATGATGATATTTCTTCAGGCCTTTGATGAGACATGTAGGATGCCCTTAAGGGGTGTCAGTGGGGAGTCTAGAAGGTCATGGAGCCTGGCGTAACCACCATACAGATGCATATGTATGAGTGCTTGAACAGCAGTTTTTAAATTGCTTTCAGAAGAAACAGGTTCACTTTCTTTAGTGGAGAGAGCTTGTACCAGGCCATCTTCTGTATTTTTTGTCAATGTGTTCCTTGAGGGTGAGTTTGGTGTCCAGGTTGATCCAAGTGACTTGGCAATCATTGAAAGTTGGGGTTCGAAGCAGTCAAGGTCACTGAGCCAGGTTTATATTGTTTCTTGTTCTTGGCAAATAACCGTAATTCTTTCTTGGTTGGGTTAAGCTTCAGACAGGCGCTGGACATGGATAACATGCAGGCAATGTTTGAGGTGTTGGGTGTGTGAAGCAGAGGAGACTTTCAAGTACAGTTGTATATCATCGAAATACTGGAGAATATTACTGCTGCTGTCTGTGAGTAGAGCATCGTCTACAATGTGTAAGCTAGTTGCCTCTCTGAAGCACCATGATCTGAAGGCAGCCTGGTAGTCATGCAGGAGATGGTTATCATTGATGTGATTTTGGAATTGAACAGTGACTGCTTTTTCAATGATCTTGCAGATGAATAGTACATGAGTGATTGGCGGGTAATTGGCGAAGTGGTCAGGGTCAACTGTAGGTTTCTTTAGGAGTGGGAGAATCTGACCTGAAAATGAGTTCAACTTACTCTTCTAAGCAAAATTGCTCTTATGCCCTGTTTTTCTACTATGGTTATATTTTCTCGCTGACATGCATGACAATTGCACAAGCCCTTAGCACCAAAGTCTCGTTGTTTGTCACTGGGAGATCATTCGGCCTGCTGTTGCATGTAGTACTCCGTTCCTGATGTGTGCCTCCTGCACAGTATGCTGCACAGCATGCTTTTCAAACGTTTCCATACTCAATGATTTTGCCTTCACGCACCTTGTGTCCTATACCCAACATCCATTCACCTGCACCATCAATGTCGGCCTTCTTGCCCACAGACCCATCATCATTGACCTGGAGTCACAAGTCAGGTGGTTTGTCATCTTGTGAACTACCTGTCCTTTTCCATTACCATCCACTGATTCATTGGCTTATTTTTCATCTTCACTACCGACATTCAGGCCACACTTAGGGGCTGATTAGGATGGCGGTCGGAAAACCTCCCCGACCGCCATGGTAGCGGGAAAAGACCGCCCGCATGGACCGCGACATAACCGCTGGTCGAATTACGATGGCCCGCGGTCGAAATCCGACCGCGGCTGTACGATTGCGGGCTTTAACATTGCGGCGGTTGCTGCTGCCCGCAGCACCGCCGCGATGTCGAACGGAGCATGTCCTGCATTTCCCTGCACTGCGTGGCAGGCACTGCACAGTGCCTGCCACCTGGGACAGGGAAATGTAGGGGGGGACCATGGGTACCCCCCCAGTGCACCCACACCCCCCCAACACATTGGGGGCCCGCAACGGGCCCCCGGAAGACCATCTCCTCCAGCCTTTCCATGGCGGTTTGACCGCTGTGGAAAGGATGGCTACCGCCGGCACGATTATGATCATAATCGTGCCAGCGGAGCCTGCTCGGCACCGCCACCATTATCCCGGTCCTGCGCCGTCCGCCAGGCAGGAGTGCGGATGGCAACCGGCGGAGAAGCGGCGGTTGGAATTTCCCACCGCCGCGGTCACCACCGCCATCCTAATCTGACCGGCGGTTTTCTGGGTTGCAATCGCGGGCGGATGTCCACCGCCGGCCCGGCGGTCACCACCGCCGGCCCGGCAGTGGACATCCGCCCGCCATCCTAATCAGCCCCTTAATTCTGTCTACCACCACAAAATTATTCTGAGTGCACACAGCTGCTGCTGATTTAACTATGATGCTCTGCTTTGTATCCAGGTTTTGTATCATGATGTGGCATCTTGCTGTCGAGCCGAAGTAGGCATATGTTTAGCTTCATCATTTATAATTTGTAGGGTTGATATACGAGGGGTATACATGCATTCTGTGAAGGCCTGTCAATATTCCTTCTTAATTGCCCGAAGAAAGGGTAACCCCTCCCAGTAGCCGGAGTGCCACTCTGCACACATATGAAAGGTGTCATATGCCTCATTAAGGGACTGCCAGGGGAGGAATTAAAAATCACAAATGGCAGAAAACCTCACTATCAAGTGGTTCTTGATTGAAGCTGAAAATTCATGCAGAGGGCACCAAACTCCCCCTGAAATCAGGGCAGAGAAATCAGCCAAGCAAGGGCATCCAAGAGAAGATCTGCAGGAAAATCTGGCACACATTGGTGGGCAATACACAGATCAAAATAACACAAATGCATTGTTACATATCAATCACATGATAATGGCTCCTCTATATAAGTAACACACAGTAACTGACTTCACAGGAAAAGGCTCAGCTTTATCTTGGATTGGGATCCTGAGGCAGAAATCTCTGGACAGTGCATCACCTTGGAAACAACAATTAATAAGCCTTAGTCAGGCCCCTTTGCAATCCGAAGAGCACAAATCTGGCTAACCATGGAAATGGCAGCACAGTCTAACCTGCATTCCGCTTGAACATGCTGCCCCGAATTTTATTTGCCATTGAAAACGCTTATATTAGCAATGTGCACAAGTTTACATTTAGATGCAGAATATTCTAAATGCAAAGTTTGTAGAAGGTAACCGTACTTGAATGTTATAGGCCTACACATAAATAAAGTGCTTAAGTTACAAATCCTATATAAAAAACTATAACACACAATTTACTGGTAGACATTACCCAAAGCCACTCTTTTTGAACTGCTGGACGTAGTACTGAAGCTCATCTTCTTCCATAATTTTACTGGCAGGAGGATCTTCTGGTGTTCCAACCAAAACTCCACCTGCAGTCATTAGAGGAAAGGAGGGGCAATCAGGCAATACTGATGTATGATGTACAACAGATGCATGTTTCCATGGTTACATGGAATTTACTGTGCCAAATAAATGAATAACTACCAATTCCAGTAACTATGACAATGTTTTATTTTATCACGTGTTCGTATGCATTTATTGGTTGGAACAATTTTAGAATAACAGAAATGTTTACATATATATTAAAGGCTGCTAGCCTGGGAGTTCCTAGATACATAAACCGCTCTTTTGTTCAGACACCTATGTGCATTAAACATAATACCCTATATCTGTAACTTAGAGATGCAGAAAATGACAAACTACAGAGCATGGTTGGTGGAAGATCACAATATCCAAGAGTTACATATACAAAAACACATTCCTATCTGCTTTGTCCATCTCTTTCCATGTAAGCAGAATACATTAAAATCACATGATAATTTCAGAGAAGGAATTGTAAAGTACAAACCTGTCTTACATTAAAATCAAATAGTTTTTTTCAGATATACTTCTGTACAAACCTATTTTATATTCGCCAGACTATGAACAATACCTCGATCTGTTATAAAAAGCTAAGTGATATTTTTGTCATGATGGTTATGTCATTTCTGAAAGCGCACCAATCAGACCTGCGAAGTCATATTTCAATCAACTGTTAGAGATACTAACATTTTTTAAAGGAAATATGATCTCTCCTATAAAAAGGAAAGTCACATACAAACGATGCGTGTAACAGGCTGTTCCTGAAACAAAAAAAGCTCCCCTTTCCTTAGAGAATCATAGATGAGAAAAGATATAAAGAGACACAGGAATTTGGACAGAGCAAACACAGAGATGGATTCCTGGGGATAGTTACGTAAATGGTTAGGGATATATATATATGTGTGTGTGTGTGTGTGTGTGTATATATATTTGTATATATAGTCACACACACGCTGCAAGAAGTGTAGCAGCCCCACAGCAACATTAACAAAAAAAACAGTAAGTCTCCAGGGTCATTAAATCCATGACCCGAGGAGAACGTACTATATTATTTTAAAGCACCAATAGCTGGAGCTCTAAACTCTTCAGCTGGAGTGAAAGGCCATCTTATGGTAGTTTTTATGATTGCATTTTGTGGGCTGAAAAATGTTTTTTTTAAAATGACTGGGACATATTGGTTTGATTTAAAAAACAAAACAAAAAGAAATATATACCTCTGAGCCTTTCTTTTAACATTTTTCAGCCCACCAAATGCATAATAAATACTATGTTAAAAGAAAGACTCAGAAATGTTTTTAATTGAACCTTTAACATTTTTATAATAATCACTATTATAAACATTGCATTGTGTCAATTACTGAAGTATACAGTAGATTAAACATTTTGGTGATTTTTGGAGAAAGATGGTAGATCTGCTTAACATATATTGATATGCTCATCCCTTGAGAAAACCAATAGGCTCACTTTTATATTTTGGTGTTGTGACTCTTTAATAAAGTTAGTAAGCCTGCGGGCATGACCTGCGAGACCAACCGCACGCTGTGCAGAAGGCTGCGCGTGGCATTTGGAAGGCTGCTCACAAGGGGTTGGACGCAGGGTATGGCAGCAAGCAGGGGGTTGGCTTTACATATGGGAACACAATATCACTTTATGTTAAAAAAAAAACTTGAAATTCAATGACTAAACAAAGATTAAAGTAACGTTATAGTAGATTATAACTTCTAGTAGGTGAAAATTTCAGTGAGAACGAAGCGTTTTAAACTAAAACAAAACACTGAAAGCTATCCTGCATTTCAGGTACACAGTGGCACATAGGCAACGCCACACCACAAATTGTATAATATGAAATTTCTTCAAAGGAAAAAAGAAGCTGGTGGCACTCCAAAGTGAATATGGTGAAAGAAATCCTGTTTATTAAGGCAAACAAATGGGTCTCCCTCCAGAGTCTCGCAAGAGAAGCGTCCCGGTCCACTAGAGGTATCTATGTGTTAAGAGACCCTGTTGATGGTAGAGTTGGACTTTTGCACATTAACTTTTGGGCCACCTGACCTACCCGACAACTGGCCACTGTGCATGGTTGGTCAAGATAGTGGGCCTAACTATCAATTTTTCCAAAATCTTTCCTTACTTTTATTATTTGTACACGTTATTGCAGCAGAGTGACACTATATTATGGTCCCGAAGAATGCCTGGAACAACTAAAAGTCATATAGGGCAGAAACATGATGACCGTAACACAGGGTGAATATCCATAACCCTGTATCACTACGCTTTTAACTCCTATCCACTAAGACACATAAATAAAGTTGTAGTGTTCCTAGTGAGATAGTTTTAATACGCTTTTTTGTTGCACTCTGCCCCTCACCTTTCCCTAGAGGTATCAATACTTTGACGTGCTACTTTAAAACACTCATGCTCCTTTCCTGAGGGGAAGTCATAGCCCACATTGGGTAGCTTGCGGTCCCGGTGTGTGGAGGGACCCAATGATGAAGCATGTCACCCTCGGGTGAGTGAGGGTTCTCGTCCAAACACTAGTAGTGCCCCCATATTTGTTTCATCCTCTTTAGTTCCCTGTGCACCATGCTACCCTATACTCTGTGTGAGCAGTATAAACAAATGGGTTACACATTTCATCTACACACCTTGCTCACACCTCAAAGTATTGGATACAAAGTTGCTTATTTTGAGCCACAATACTCAACACAGAAAGGACACACTGTAGCACTCAAGGACAGCAATTCATAAAAAGCATGACCTTTTATCATAGGGTAGATTTGAACCGGACACCAGAAGCTTGTAAGGAAGAATCATAGCCACAGCATTGCATCGTAAACTATTAAATCAATCAATCCAACCAGTATATTTGAACTGGGTGGCTGCAGCATAAAATAAACAAACCTTAAGCCCTAGTGGGCATGATGATAGTGTACACCTTACTAATCAAAGATAAAGACGCTGGAGAGGAGACAAGACTCAATCAAAATTCAGCTATGTGAGAAAGTGGATTATTAGTTGATGTGGATGGTAGTCCGCCACAAGTAATAATGTTGCTATTCTTGTTAGGTTCAGTAGAAGGTTCAGTCATTTCAATCTGATCTCAACCCTTGGACGCTATGGCACAGAGCAGACAGGCTTAACTTGAGAAAATGTGTAAAGCACTTCGAGGTACCATAACAGTTCAAAAGTTGAAACACTATGCAATAGAAATCCCACTCCAATTTATAGAAATATAGAATAATTTGATAGAAAAATCATACCAAAATGGGGAACATCCAATAAAGGGAACCAGAGATATGAAGTTTTAAAGCTTTAGATAAAAATAGCGCCAAAAAGCATTAAGCACCAGCCATGGTCATCTGGTTGCCCATGACTAAAACCTAGGCATGATTTAAGGCTGACTGTGATGGAGCCCAGGTCAGATACAGAAACCAGGTTCGACACGATCATAATTTTTACCGTCGGACTTCGTCCCTGCAACAAAAGTCAAAAATCCCTAGCGGGGAAAGGAAGCAGGCTGTGACCGAGAAGGGCTATACAAGGCAGGATAGCCGCAGGGGTGAGGCCCTAGTGAAGCTGTTGACTTTTGGGAGGAAAGTTCACGTGGGAGAAATTCAAAGTCAATGCCTAAGAAAAGTCCCTTACTGACAAATGTCTGTCCATCCAAATTGGGCGGGTGGACATATAGTCAATTCTCCAACGACCCTTACTCCATTGGGCGGTCAGATACGTTTGGCCATGGCAGAGATGGAGTAGTCTTTTCCATGGCCAAAATATGGTCTGCCTGCTTCTAAATTCGGCGGGTGGACCGTAATGTTGGCAGTATGGATACACCGCCAACATATAAATTGGGACCTTAGTCACTTTTTTGGAGCTCATATTGCACCAATTTGACAAAGCTGCAAGCAGCAGCCAAACAGGCTATATGAGGCTAAATACCCTCTTGTGACATCCCGCTGAAACTGATTTGCTGCTGTGGAAAAGCTTCAAGAGAAAGAAACCCGAATCTTTTGCCAATCAGCAACGTATCTTTATCGGATTGACTTGGCAGGTTTGTTCTGGTCCTCTGGAAGTCTTTGGAGCCAAAAAGGCCCAAGTTTTTAGGATGTCAGGAGAAGTACACTTTGGCATAGGTAAGGATCCCAGGTCCTCAGGAACAGCACTTGGGGTCAAAACTCCCTCCAACAGAAATCACCAGCAGGGTCCAGACCAGGTTCAATTAGAACTATTCAGCTCGGCTGTTCAGGAAAATGACTTCTTGTAGCTTGTGTGTCCTTGTAACTTAACAAGAATTCAGCCAACTAACCTTTGGATTCCACTTCCTTGTCCTGGTTACAAGTGAGACCAGGTCAAGCATTTCACGTCTCCTCACAGGTCTCAACAGCCGGTGCAGTCCTTATTCTGTCTTCCTCACGTCTACTATTGTTCTGAAGAGGGTGCCCAGGTGTGCCACATTTAAGCCTGTTACTAGCCTGTGGGTGAGGGTGACACCTGCCTCCTCTCTAACAAGTAACCCTACACTTTTTCGCAGAAGCTCCTGTGTGCCCTAGCACAAACAATCCCACAGTGTCCATCTCTGCCCAAATCCAAGGTGGTGAAACGCTTCTTCCCTTGTGTAGAGCCTGTGTGATCACCATAGAACTGTGGCCAGAGAAATTAATAACCCTTCCTCTGATGTCACTATAAACCAATTCTGGGGGCAGCTGCTCTCCTACTGAGATTGATGCCTGCTTGGTTGGGGGAAGAAAACAGGGCAGTGCCCAGGTGTCAAATAACATTTGCCTGTGACAACGTAGGCCTCTTTGAAGTAATCAAGTTCCTGGATACAGGTCAGATGTTTATCCTGCCAGAGAAAAAAAATACCTCTCCACATCCAAGCCTTTGTCCTTCTCTGTGAGCAGTTGTCACACCTCACCAGGGGGGCTATTCAGCTGCTAGGTGACATTCGGAGCTCATGCAATGGGTTTCTAGAGGCTTTAGGCAAGGAAAAGGTTAAAAAGCCTTAGCAAAGCATTATGTGGCACTCATTGCCTAGGAGAAGTGAATATTAAATGAGCAGCTCCAGCAGCTCATTTATTATTATTTTTATATTTTTTTGGGGGGCGGTGTCCTGGTCCCACCCAGGACACCCACATGTTGATACAGTGTTGAGGGCCTCAAAGGGAGCATCAACGACCCACTGGGTTCCCCAGTCTGCACCCACCCCTTTGCTTTTTTAAAATTATTATTTATAAAATAGGGGCCCCAGTCCCACTCTGGGCACTCACAGCTATGATGGCCGTAGGGGGCCGCAACTTTTCTTACTGCTCCTGCCAGGCAGTAGAAAACCTATGGCCCCTACCCGCAACCGAGTGTGAAGGGAGTTGAATTGCTCCCTGCCCGACCTCTTGCAGGCAGGAAACAGGACAGTGTCTCGGGGATGGTGTCCCCAGGACACTGCAGTCATCGGGCCCGGATATTGGGGTCACTGTGGCCACTGGATGGCTCAGGGATGGGGGGCCCATGCCCCTCCCCAAAAAAATGATTAGGTCCCACGGATGGGGCCCGGGACCCTTACTTGGCTCTGGGTGGGGGCATGCAAACTCTTCCAAATACAAAAAGCTTCAGACTTGGGGGATGGGTTCCTCAGGCCTTCCAATGGCTCAAGGAGGGGGGCCGCATGCTCCCTTTCCTATAAAAATAATATTGTCCCCGGTGGATGGGGTCTCCGGGCCTTCAAATGGCTCAGGGAGTGGAGCCCACAACCCAAAAAAAGATGTGCCAAACCCCTAAGGCATGGTCCACCCTGTGGGGGCTTTTTTTTATTTTTATAAGAACTGAAGTCCATCCCTTTTCTTCAACTTTACTGAGGAAGCTCTGTGGTAAAATGTATTTGAAAAAATATATGTTTTTGGCCCGGAGGGAGGAGGGTGTCCCTCGGAAATGTCCCAACTAGGCCAAGGGGGTCAGGGTATCACTATCCTGCCCCCTATATGTTTTTTGTATTCTTTTTTTAGCACAGGCAACTGAGTCCCGAGTCCTAAAATGTCTGCGGTAGCATCTTTGTTAATGTAGCAACCAATCAGATCTTATTGCAGATCCATCGCATCTATATATAATACATTTTGAACCTTCATTTCCCATAAACTACCTAAAAATTAATCAAACTTGCGCACCTCCGTACACAGTGTTGTCAACACGCTAGCCACAGAAAATGAACTATAACTCAGGCCTTCCCCATGCACTGCTTTGAACCTTTCATATTACATCACTTATAGCATGCTAAAATAATAGTATTGATAACACTCATGACATCTGAAATTAATAGTTTATTTACTGTGGCTAGCAAGTTGACAGCACTGTGTACAGAGGCGCACAAGTTAGATTAATTTCTGGGTGGGGTGCAAAATATAACTTAAAGTTCTAACTATAGCTTTAGAATCTCTAATGTTTGTGTAATTTAAGTTGGTTTTGTAAAGAAATAATAAATTATGTTTTCCTAACAATAACTAGGCTTAAACCTTTGTTTTTTCTCATTGAATTTGTATGTTTTTTTTTTTTAAAGTTGCTTGTATTTGCAGTGGAGTAGAGTGTCAGAGTGGCTGGGCATGGAGTGGAGTGTCGTAGAGTGGAGTGTCGTAGAGTGGAGTGCTGTCAATTGGCATAGAGTGGAATAGAGTGTTTGTTGAGAGGAGTGGCATAGAGTGTATTACAGAGGAGGAGAGTGCCGTAGAGTGGAGTGTCAGAGTGGAGTTGCATACACTGGAGTGGCATACAGTGGAGTGCCATAGAGTGGAGTGTTGTAAACTGTTGTGGCGTAGAGTGGAGAGGCATTGAGTATAGAGGCATAGAGGAGAGAGGCATAGAGTGGTGAGCATAGAGTGGAAAGGCATAGATTGGGGTGGTGAAAAGTGGGGTGGCATAGAGTGGGGTGGCAGTGTTGTAGAGTGGAGGACCGTAGAATTTTGTAGAGTGGAGTAGAGTGGAGTAGAGTGTCATAGTGGCATGTCGTAGAGTGTCTTAGATTGGAGAGGCGTAGAGTGGTGTGGAGTGGCATGTCGTACAGTGGAGTGGCATGTCATACAGTGGAGTGGTGTGTCAGAGTGGACTGGCATGTCCTAGAGTGGAGTGTAGGAAAGTGTCATCTAGTGGAGTACAATGGCATAGATTGGTGGGGCATAGAGTGGAGTGTAAGAGTGGCGTGGCATGTCATAGCGTGGAGTACCGTGTCATAGGCTGGAGTGGTGTGTCAGAGTGGAGTGCATCGGCAACCGTGGAGCGGCATGTTGTAGAGTGTCATCTAGTGGAGAAGAATGTCGTAGAGAAAACTAGAGTGGTGGAGAGTGGGGGCATTGCCTCTGACCACTTCTCAGTAATCCAGCTGTGTGTGTCTTACTGGAGGTAACAGGAGGGCTAGTTGGCCCCCAAGGACCCTCAAGAGCCAAGGGGACTTCATCCCCCTAGTAGTAGTGTGCCAGGAGGCGTGCTTGCAGAGTGGTGGAGAAAGGGGCGTGGCCACCAAAAACCTCTAAGCAAACCCACTGTGTGGGACTTGCTGGAGGTTATAGGAGGGGTTAGTTGGACCCCAAGGACCCTCAAGAGCCAAGGGGACTTCCCCACCCCCCCCTACTAGTAGTGCACCAGGGGGTGCGTTTGCAGAATGGTGGAGAAAGGGGGTGTGACCTCCTACCAGGTCTCAGCAATCCTGCTGTGTGAGACTTACTGGGGGTAACAGGAGGGGTAGTTGGCCCCCAAGGGGGGGGTGGGGGGGAGAGGGGAGAGGGGAGAGGGGAGAGGGGAGAGGGGAGAGGGAGAGGGGAGAGGAGAGAGAGAGAGAGAGAGAGAGAGAGAGAGAGAGAGAGAGAGAGAGAGAGAGAATACACACGCATGGGGTTCAGACTAATCTATTAGGTGGGACACTGGTGAGGGGGACCAGACCCCAGTAAATGAACTATAACTCGGTGTGAGAAGCTGGCCTGGTATATGATGTCCACTTATGTAAGTGGGCACCCTGCACCAGTCCAGACAACCCTTATGGTGATTTAAGCGGTCTTAGATAACCTTAGAAAGCTCTCTAAGTGGTAGCTGTGGAGAGCAGCCTTCAGGCTTAGTCCAGAAAGAGTGTAAAGCAGCTTGTTTTACCAGTATACAATTTTATAGTATAGATTAAGTGAAAAAGAACCCTACCAGGTATTTATAAAAATATGTACTTATTATATAATACTCTTTAATATGTTTAGATATCTCCTACACAAAGATAAACACAATGCACACAATACTTTGCATAGAAATACAGTAAATAGCACGAAATACACAGTGGACCCCAGGGGGGGACCAACCATATACTAAGAAAGTGGTATAAGAAACACGACTCAGGTCACAACAATGTCGAGATGACGTAGAAGTGTTGGGGACCCAAGGAACCACCCAAGGTGGGAGACTAGGAACCCCACGGAGAGCATGTGCAGTGTGGGAACACAACTGCCTGCTCCGTACAAGTCTACGTGTAAGTCGCAGTTGGATTTTTAAGATTAAGGACCCTTCCCAGTGGACCCTGAGGAAACCCAGTGGAAGACAGAAGGTTGGAGAGCCACACCACCCGTGGATACCCTAGTACCCACGTTACCTACACCAGGGAAGCCGGATGCATAGGTGTTAAGTGGTGTCGGAAACCGCCGTCGAACCCAATGGATGACTTCAGGAAAGTGCCGCTGCTGATGAAGGAGAAATTGCCGGTGGAATCCGAAAGTGGATTCTAGATGAGAGGTGCCTGCAAGCCTGAGTCTATGTCACTCAGGAGTAACCAGGAGACTTGGAAGACGAATGCCCTCCGATGTCGGGTGTTGCAGGAGAGATGATGATGACCGGGTCTAGAAGGTTGGCACTGGGAACACTGAGAGCCTAACGGAGTGCTCTCCCAGTACTTGGAATCATACCTCCCACACCCTAAACGGTGTGGGCGTATGATTCCAACATGTTTGATACCAAACAAGATAGGATTCCTTGCAGCCAGTTTCGAGATGGTCATCGCATAATTACGCGGTGCCCCTCTATATGGTATATGGCTGCTTTACTTACAACCCGGGAGAATGGACTCCGTAGGCTGTAGGGGTGTCCTGCTCATGCAGGGGCACCCTCACACTTTGAACCAAGCACCCTGCCTTCAGGATTGATATATAAAACTATCACTACAGAGTGGCTACTGCCACTCTGTAATTAATATATGTATATATATTATAAAAAGAACTATTAAAGTGATGTTGCATTTAGATATGGTAACAAGATCTTAGCTTACTTTAAAAAAAAAAAAAAAAGATACATTAAGATCCGTCAAACGGTGGCAAAGTTATTAGCAAGCACAAATCCTAGGAATTATATGCATATATTAAAAATTAAATATTAAAGTGATGTTGCATTTAGGTATTGTAATAAGATCTTAGACTACATAAAAAGAGCTGAGCTATTGTTTAAAAAAAAAAAAAAAACACCAGTTATAGTTTAGTCAAAACACCATAAATTATGGCCCCATCATGCTCTGGCCTTCAGTCAGGTTCTGTGTCCATCACTAGGCAATCACCCAGCACACATTCTTGCCTTTTAAAAAAAAAACATTTTAAACTGGTCCTAAGTGATGTATTAGGTGAGGCCATAAGCGGTGCTTCATGGGGCAGATGTTATAGTGTTTGGACTAAACTATAACGGTTTCTTTTTTTTTTTCTCAACGTTGGCTCATTTCTCATTGTAACACCTAACTATAATGTCACTTAAACCTTAAGACTGCATGGTCTTCTCCCTTTTATTTTTAATTTTTTTTGGGTACCGCTGTATTCCTGCGGTACCTGGACCACAGGCTTCCACCCCATTGTTCTACAGTACCAGGAGATGGTTTGTTACCCGAGCACCGCAAGAGTTCCACGGTACCTCACAGACGGGCGAAGGCGAGTCCTGTGAGAGTACAGCACAATTCTTAAACCTTTTTTTTATTTTTATTTCACTTCACTGCGGGTGGTGTCCCTCTGGGTCCCCTCCACAAGTGCCTGGGGATCAGGGTGTACTATGCTGCCCTCTTATCTTTTTCTAAAACTTTTTCAGCACACAAGAACAGAACCGCACTGGCTGACAGGAGAAAAGACTCGCAAGCCAATGAGATTTTAGTATTTTCAATTTTGGTACTGCAGGAGTCCCACACGACTCCTGCAGTACAGAATGGTCCAGATATCACTACATTTCCCAGGAGATTAATACGTTCATGACCCAAGCACCTATTTCAATGCAAATTTCTCAAAAAATGGCTGAACATATTTACTTACACCAAATAATGAAAAGCACACTTTCTGAGTAAAGTTTTAACATTCTGCCAAATTTGGTGTAATTCTGTTCAGTATCGGAGAACAAAGTTTCCTTGGATATTAACAAGGGAAATCAATGTTTTGGGACCCCACTTTTTTTCTGCCCACCGCGTGACTGTTCAGCGTGAAACTTTTAATGAAGGAACCGAAGTGAGTGAACCTTTTTTGGAATGTTTTGTGCAGGTTCATTGAATGGTACCAAAGTTATTAAAAAAACAAAATAGACTTTCCTGTGGCAAGCGAGAACCAACTCAAACTATACTGGCGACTTGGCCCATGAAACATCTGAGAGGGTGTGTGTGTGTGTATGTGCGTGCGTGTACGTACGCTCATTAGGTAGGGTTCAGACTAATCTATTAGGTGGGATGCTGCTGACACTGCTGAGGGACACCAGATCCCTGTAACTGACTTAAGTCCCTTGGAAAGGGACCACCAGAGCCATAATCCCGAGCACCAAGAGGCGCCTACATCCAGGGCCGGACTGGGAACCAAAACCGACCCTGGCAAACCGATCGGCCGGCCCCCGAACTGTTTTCTAGGGCCGATTTTGTTACAGGGGGCCGATTTTGCCGCCCCCTGTAACAAAGACAGCCCCCCAGGGGTCCAAAACCGGCCCCCACCATGGCGGCCCACCGGGGAAACGCTCGGTGCCCGCTACGGCCAGTCCGGCCCTGCCTACATCGCTCCAGCAATGCGCTTATCGCGCGCCCCGGCCTTTCTGCAGCGCGGGACACGGTATGGCAAAGCCTGGGCCAAGGGTAGGCCCGTTTGTGTATGTCAGAGGCCGGGCCGGGCCACCCCCCTTGGCTGGGATTTTTGGGACTTTCTGTATTAAACTGAGGTAAGAAATCCCATCTATTGTTATATCTCAAGGGCAAGGGTTTTCTACTCTACTATAAAATGGCCAAACGCAAACCAAGGCCCTGTGGGGAAAAGCTCGAAGAGCGCAAAATCCACCAATTCTATCACAAATTATTTGACAGACGCTGGGGGCTTGATCGAAAACTAAATAGTCAACATAAAAGAAAGGTTGCCTGCACCTAAACATGCCACAAATGATGCCCTTTGTAGCAATACCCTTAGGTTTTTTCTAGAAACCCCCAGTAATCACCCCAAGACCACAGGGTTTCCAGACGTCATACCATTCTGAGCAACCATAGAACGGGCATCCCTGTGACTAGCTCACATAGATTTACTCCTCTTTTAAGCGTCAGAGAACAAGGTTGACATTTGAAGGACTGTGGGGCTACGGAGGATTCCAGAGGGCCGGGAAATGTAAGAACTGGGAATGTGGACCGGGGACAGGAAATAAGGGACATGTACACCGATAACATATTGGTTATCAGATCCTGGAACATGGCGGGAATAATAAAATAGATAACAAAGAATGGCAAAGCTATATAAACACGGTGCAGTTGCTATGTTTGCAGAAAACGTGGCAGCCACAAAGTTTACTATGGATGGCTTTGCTACCATCGTTACACCTGCAACTCCATCAACATATATATGGACAGGCAAAGGGAGATCTGGCGACCGTGAAATCGACCACATCACCAGTAACCCTAAAGAAATCACATACTAAGTCCCCTTACTTCCAGCTGGCTCTTTTACAGACTGATACGAAGCAATTCTTAGTACTGAAAAGTTTCTATAATAATGTTTTTCATAGTACAAGATATAAAGTAGTGGATGATCTTGACAAAGAATTGGAAAATGTGTAAAAGGATCAGAGGCAGAGTGTGTATATATCTGGGTGGGGAACTTTAATATTAGCAAGTGTCAGTACTCATCGATAGAGGTATGTGGATATGCCCACGCTTTAGGGAACAACCAGATCTGTTTTTACCACGATAGATATGGAGACTCCATAAATAAAGTACTATGCAAATATAACCTAGAACTGCTGGAACAAGGTAGTGATAAGGAAAAAATGTTCCTTTGCCTACATTTCAAGAAAAGAGGAGCTGCTCATACATTGATCACATCATACTCTCAGCGAATGGTGCGGAGCTATTTGGCTCTGTAGAACCCACCAGTTTTAGTGACCATCTCCCTCTAACATTAACTTTGAAAATCAAATCTAACCATCATGAGACTCCTCAGTTAGCAGCTCACATTGATGTAGCAAGTAAAAATGGCATTAATCTTAAGTGGACCAGGATTAATGATTCAGCCCTCCAGCAAAAGGTTGTACAAGATAATAAAGAGAACTTTACAGTTTGTACTGATTTGGAGCACCCCCCCCAAGAATAGATCGTGGCAGCTTTCAGTGAGGTAACATCTGCCATAGCAAATTATTTAATAGTGGCCAATAAGGGCTCTAAGAAAAAGAATCTAGGCTAGTTTGACCACCAATGCTCACAGGCCAAATCAAAACCTAAAAAAGGCCCTACAGTTAAGCTCCAGAAACTGATAGGAGGTTAAAAACGTTAGACATATTTACAAGCAAGCGTCAGGCCTGAGGAAGAGAGAATTGCAAGAGCAGGCCTGGGCCAGCCTGCAACAGGCAGCGGGAACTGGAGACTCCATACTGTTTTGGAAATAACAAACTAAACGATAACTCAGACCTGAGGGTGGATGTACTTGTTTCTCTGACGGACTGGATAAGCCATTTTGAAAGCATTTTTAACCCACAGAACGAACAATTAACATCTCTGAGGGCGATACAAATGCTATAATGTCGGCACCTTTACAACTGGTTAGTCCAGAAGAGGTTATAACTGCCACCGAAAAAATCAACTAGTGAGAAAGCCCCTGACCCCGAAGGGATCCCAGTAGATGCCTTTAAATGCTGTATAACCCTAGGGTCCCCAATATTGACACAGTTATGCAACACTGTGGCACAAGGGTTTATTCCATCTATCTGGACAGATAGCATAGTAGTCCCAATATTTAAAAAAGGGGAAGGGGGAGAAAAAAATGCGACAGCCCGATATCACTTCTGGACTCATCTGCGAAACAATGGGTAGAATTGTATTGGCTGGAGTAGTTATTTGGGCAAAAGAAAATCATGTGCTGACAGACTCCCAGTCTGCGTTCAGAAGGGATCTTGGTAACGTAGAGCAATGTATCAATCTCAACCGCCTCATTAGCAAGGATACACTAGCAAAGCAGGGATACATCCATCTCTGCCTCGCTGATTTAAGTAGTACCTTCGATCTGGTTAATCATGCAAAGTTATCGAAGACCATGATAGAAATGGGTGCTCCAGAAGAAATTATATCACACCTGTCCCAGATGTATGATAGATGTATACAAGATTGCGTTTGGGCATTCTTCATCATTTAATAGCATTCCCGAACATGGAGGCATGGACTAAAAATGTATCTAAAGGTCCGTGCGATGGGAAAGCCACCCAATCCACATCACATTTTATGTTGTTTTGTAGGTTCTTTAAGATATTAGAAACTGTTCCTACCAGAGAAATTCCTTTTTTATCAGGATGCTTTTAACTTTTTATGTAAACTAGACACTGATGTTATCTGTTGTGCTGTCCATCCATATATTATGCATGCAATTAAAAGAAGGAAGTCTCTCACATTTCTAGACAGTATGGTATATCAAAGAGCCTTATGGAGCAAAAATGGGTCTTGGTCTTTAAAGGTTATATGTATATCTGTCTGTATTCTAAATTCTGCTGCTTTCTCCTTTTAATCGCACTATACGTATTAGTATGACATTGAAGACATGGTCATGACATGATATTGTAAAGTTTGAAAGCACTGAGAAATTGTCTTTATTGCAGTTATGCTATCTTTGCACATCTATGATTAGTTTGCATTGTAGAATACCATCTATATTCAATCAGTTTGTATAACTCTTGCGATCTGTTTATGATACGATTATTTTAAAATCGAATTTTAAGAATATTTCTATATTTGTAATATATAAAATGTATTTGTATATTTTTATCTCTTTTATCGATTTCAAAAAATCCGAATAAAGATTTACTTGACTAATCTATTATGTTTTCCCTTCCGAAAGTGTTTCGCCTAAAATACTGTTGCAAATAATAATACACGCATTGGAGTGGTGTTAATTCCACCTAATTTACCTAAAATAAATAAAAATACCAACGAAATACTATGTGACAATACTGTAACCACTAATAAAGAAACAAATCTCTCCTAAACATAAACCCATTATAATCTTGATCAAAAAACGTTGCTCTAAAACCCCTGGAGCAGTACTGAGACAGGCAGCATATTCATAAACCTCTATAAAAGTGATTACCTAGACAGACAAAACTCACTGTCGCACTCCTACACAATCGCAATATGAAACAAACAACACAATATATAACACAACTGCAGTAAAAAGTAGAACATTTATCCTGGAACACAACTTCCTTGTTTTAGAAACACTCCCATACAATATAAACAATGTGTTTGTATAATAACACTACACAACCATTGATCAATACAAATACAAAAGAAAAACATAGTCTGATGACAAGCATGGAAAGATATACCATTATACACTCAATCACCAATTAACATGCAAAACCGTCTACATCACTATACAAACAAAAAATAGCATCTCAACGCCATACTCTAACCTCAGTATGTAAATACACAGACTAATTAATCATTTACATCATTAAAAAAAATCACAACTAATGCCAACAATGCCACTGGATGTTGTCATCGGTGATCTAATCAGTCATGTCATCAACAACGTCATTTGAGAGGTCATCAGCGATGTCCTCAATGATGTCATTTAACATGTCATGACTGATGTCATGTGGGAGGTCACTGTAAAGTTGGGCCCTAGGCCCACATCCAGATAAAGGAGGGACACAGACACATGGTATACTTGTGCAGTAACTGGCCTAGAGCACGTGCGCTCGGCCCCTTTTATTGTCAGGGTCACCTGACCGGTGACGCCTGTGGTGGGTGGGTGTTTAGTGTGTGTTACAACAGGGCAAAAGACTAGAACGTATCCAGCCGGATACTACATTCCTCCCAAACTTTAATGAAGGTCAAAACAATAAAGTCCAAACCTGTGGGAGAGAATACAATTTGTACATAAAACATAACTCAATAACAATGGCTTCCACGGCGTCTCTTTCGCTGTTGGCCAACCGCTGACGATGGTGTCCTTGCCGCCAGGACCACTAGTTCTCCTTGGCCCGATGTCAGGGTGCCCTGTGGATGTGGTCTTCCTTGGACTCACAGCGTGGAAGTGTGCTCTACAGTCTCCTTCTTCCTGTTCCACTTACAGTGAAAGTGCAGATGATGGTGGATCAGTTCTGTGTTATTGTCCACTGTACAGTCCTGGGTGAAGTATATTCCCCATCTGGTGATTCACTATCTCCAACGGGATATGCAGTTGCAGGACGTCCCTCTCACGGATGCCACTCTCACGTGGGTGTCCCCTCTCACTGGACGACCCGGAGGCCCTTTGCTGCCAGGCTTCCACTGGACCGGTGGATTGCCGCCTTGTCGCTCCAATCAGGTTGGAGGAGTCGCAACGGGTCACCTCGGCGTGTCCTTAGTTCCACCTGGAAGGGTGTTGTTGGCACTTGCTCCTTTGCGTGCTGCCTTTGTCCTCCCAGGATTTCCAGAGCGAGCTTCAACAGTCCATCTCTCGTGTCGGGACCCGCTGCCACCGGTGTCCCAGAGGCCTCTGCCCCTTGGATGTCCACGGTCCTGTGTCCATTCCATCCCAGAGGTGGTTGTTACCAACGGACCGGCCTGCTCGCCTCTGTCGTCCCCGGGTGATCTTGGGATTCGCAAGTGGATGTGTACTCCCAGTGATGCTGATGTTCTCCAGGTACTGTGTTCGGATGTTCATGCACCTGTCGCTCACACCTCTTTCCTCTTCTTATCTTCTTTCCTTCGCGACGCGGTCTGGTCTTCTCTCTTGCTGGTCTGCCCTAACCAGGCTTCTCCGTGCAGCGTGCACTCCACACGCTTCCCCCTGGTCTTGTCCAAACCTAGGACACTATCTTCACCACGATCTGTGACTGGACCGGTCGTCGCGACCTTCTTTCGTACACTAGTTAATGTTGTTAGACTCACAGCGTGAATGTTGTTAGACTTCTCTCTTACTGACCTCTTCGCAGGTCACTTCGCTCTCTGACCTCTTGTCGGCCAGCGTCTCTCTTACTGACCTCTTCGCAGGTCACTTCGCTCTCTGACCTCTTGTCGGCCAGCGTCATCCTTGCGACCATCTGGCCGGTTGGCTTCTTCCTCCTTGCGACCAAACTGGCAGGTCGGCTTCCTCCTCCTTGCGACCATCTGGCAGGTCGGCTTCTTCCTCCTTGCGACCAAACTGGCAGGTCGGCTTCCTCCTCCTTGCGACCATCTGGCAGGTCGGCTTCTTCCTCCTTGCGACCATCTGGCAGGTCGGCTTCTTCCTCCTTGCGACCAAACTGGCAGGTCGGCTTCCTCCTCCTTGCGACCGTCTGGCGGGTCGGCTTCTTTCTCCTTGCGACCGTCTGGCGGGTCGGCTTCTTCCTCCTTGCGACCGTCTGGCGGGTCGGCTTCTTTCTCCTTGCGACCAAACTGGCAGGTCGGCTTCTTCCTCCTTGCGACCAACTGGCGGGTCGGCTTCTTCCTCCTTGCGACCAAACTGGCAGGTCGGCTTCTTCCTCCTTGCGACCAACTGGCGGGTCGGCTTCTTCCTCCTTGCGACCAAACTGGCAGGTCGGCTTCCTCCTCCTTGCGACCGTCTGGCGGGTCGGCTTCTTCCTCCTTGCGACCGTCTGGCTGGTCGGCTTCTTTCTTCTTGCGACCATCTGGCTGGTCGGCTTCTTTGTGCTTCTGGTGGTCCGCGCAACCATCTCTTCTTCTTGTCTCCGCAGTCGCAGTGCTTTGGCGCGCTTCTGATTGCGCCCTTCTGTCCCTTCAGTGACTTGCTGCTTTGGGCTACTGTCTTGGCTTCTTCCCAGTGTCTGTGTGTAGTGCTTCACTGTCCTCTGTACTGCTGCAGTGACCATCTCTCGCTTGTGGGCGCCACCGCATACCTTCACGCCGGTCTAGGTAGCTTGTCATTTGAAAACCCTTGTGGGGTGTCTGCCACCTCGGCGTAGGCAGGTGTGTATGTCTCCACTCTGCTTAGCCGTGTCATAGTTTGCCCAGAGCTGCTGTGCTTTGCCTTCTTTCTTTTCCTGCACTTAAACAGGCTGAACCTGCCTCTCACTGCTGATGATCAGTATGCCTCAGTGCCCTTCCTTGTGTCCCGGTGCTGTTGCACTCACTGCGCTCTCTGTGCTACATGTATGCACTCCTGGCACTTTCCTGGCAGGCTTTGCTGTGTCCTAGTCGTGCTGCCGTATATTTTCGCTGGCAGGTGCAGTATCGCTAATTGGCCAAGAGATGGTGGTGCAAGGCAAACTGCGGCAGTCCACGGCCGTTCTCCTTCGTTTCTGGAACCTCGTTCGGTTCCGTGGTGCTTGGCTTTGTGTTCTGCTCTCGCAGGGGTCCCGGAGGGCAGAGGAAATGGAGGGCAACTCGTGGCTGGTGCTGCCTCCAGCCTCCTAACAGACGCTCACTCACCGCCTTCTGGGCGTAGGTCCTGCTCCGACCGCTGCCGCCTGAGACACCTTCTCCTTTTGTTTTTCGCGGTGAGTGTGTGTGCTTCTCTTTGGGGCCAAGCAGTCGTACCACATATGCTTTCGGTGCCCGGGGGGGGCTACAGCGTATTTCTCGGCGGCGCTGGCCGCACGCAGTCACTTTGCGCACCCTGCCTCTCGCAGCAGACCCTCTCGCTTCCCGGGCTGTGTGGGGCTCGTGTTGCTGCAGCTGCGGGTGGGCTCCGCTCTCTTTTCTTGCGGGGCCTCGGCAGGTCGATGGCATGGGTCACGCCACGGCTTCGCGCACTGCTTCCACTTTCGCCCGCACACGAGGCAGTCGCCGCAGCCTCTTTCGCTTCACTCGCTGGGCGGGTGGGGGGCTGGAGCCGGCGCCGGAGACCGCTAGCTCCGTGGTGGGGCAGAGTTCCTTTCACTCGCGGGGGGCTGGGGGGTGGGGGGAGTGGGTGGCTACTCCACTCTCCGACCTCACCTTCCGCCCGATGTTGATTCAGTCTACGTTCATCTCCCGGCAATCTGCAGCGGCGGCCGGCATCTCGGCAGTCCGGCCCCGCATGCCGTTTCTTCTGCCCTCCCAGGGCCTTACTTCACCGGACCCACGAGCAGCAGGCTCTTCTGATGCGGGGTAGGCTCCCGCTAGGCTGCTTTCTCGCCCGGGCTTCCTCGCGCCCCGTGGGCTATCGGGCGCGTCGGGCACCTCCTCCCGGTGGTGCAGGCATACCAGGTGCGGGGTGGGCTCCCGATCACCTTCTTCATCATGGGGCTTTTGCACACGCCCTGCGGGCTATTGGGCGCCTCTGCACAGAGGCGGATTAACTGCAGGCACACGAGGTGCGGGGTGGGCTCCCGGTCACCTCGCCTTCACCCTGCGGCTTTCGGGCGCGTTCCGCGCCGGCTTCTGGGGGTGCCCTCATCACGGGCGGTTCTCTCCCCCTTTTTCACCGCTGATGGGCTGCTGCACGCACGGGCACAGCCCCCTCGTCGCCAATGTAATGTTGGGCCCTAGGCCCACATCCAGATAAAGGAGGGACACAGACACATGGTGCAGTAACTGGCCTAGAGCACGTGCGCTCGGCCCCTTTTATTGTCAGGGTCACCTGACCGGTGACGCCTGTGGTGGGTGGGTGTTTAGTGTGTGTTACAACAGGGCAAAAGACTAGAACGTATCCAGCCGGATACTACAGTCACTAGCAGTGCATGACACAAGTTATGGTTGGTTTACCTAAGCAAAACTGCCACAATTCAGTGTTCTTTTGTTTTTGCAACCATCATTTCACTTTAAGTGTGGCTTTTTCAGTGAATATATATATATATATCCAGGAAATGTGTTATGAATGACATCTCTTGTCATTATTACATCCATACTAAGGAAGTAAATGTGCTATCTGTGGCTGATAAGTAAGCGAATAGCGGTGTTAATAACCTCATAATATAACAGGATTTGCATTGAAAATATAGTATATAGATAATATAGATAAAGGTGTAAGTCGCAGCGGGGGCCCAGGGACGACAACAAGGTCAAGAAGTGGTTTTCCCCCTCAGAGGCGGTTAGTGACGGACCCCTTCCTATAGTGAGAATTGGATGCTTTTACTAGGTAGAAACTATAAGTCCGCATTAGATATGTTTTGGTCTGATATTGTGATGAAAGAGAATTCCCAGCAGGGGTCACTCACTTGATTCGAAGTCGAAGCATGACACCAGGTAACATGTAGCCTACTAACCTATATAGCACTCCAGACCCTCATGTAGGTTTCTAAGCACTTTAATTATCCACACCTGATGATTCCAAACGAGATTCCTTCGCGTTGCCTTCCAATGGCTGGCTCTCTTGCTGCCCTTGGCCGTGCACACGGTGTGCTAGAAAGACAAGTTTGGACCTCCACACAATCTAGAAGGTTTTCCGCTTCACATCTTCAAGGTGACTTTTAGAATCCTTTCACAGCATTTACCGAACAGGCCAAACTGGCTCCATTTCACTAGAAAGAGAATCAATCAATCGCCTCTGACAAGTTGAGACTTTGCACTTCTCTCGAGATTGATTGGTCAGGGATCTGGGGGTGACCTTGCACAATTTAAACTGTGTCTGACAAGGGGCGCATTGGGCGTCAGGCAATGCAAATTCACTATTAACCAATCAGTGCAGAATACCATTAAGGCAGCTTTCTGAATACAGATGGTCTGTCAGTGAAGTTCAGCAAACATAACACGTCAGGAGCATACTGACTGGGGAGCCCTGGAGTGATGGCTGCAGCGAACCATCCGCTCATACTGCACATGATGGAGGGGCACCCGCAGGGACACCCCTGGATGCAAACTTAGGGTTGCAGGCAGAGGCGGTTGTTTTTCTCTAGTGAGAGAATGGACTAAACTCTCTAACAGTTGATCATAAGCGTGGAATGGACGTATTATGATTTCAGAAAAAACAGATGTGGTGCAAATATGTTCACTCTAAAATCTGCACAGAAAGTGGATTTAGAGTATATTGTTCTTGGCAAACTTGAAAAGTATATTTTAAAATTCGTATAATTTTTATCTGGGTGAAACATCAAATTCTTCCAGTTCTATTACCACGCACAGCAGAATAAGTGCAGTGTGAAACGATTTTGGAGTCCTTCCTTGAAACTGCTCGTTCCACCTTTAGATTGAAGACAAGTCAAAGATAGGTGCAAGGAGGGCCACGGGAACAGAAACAGATGTGGAAAGGGTGAATCAAGAAATAATGGAGATGAAAGAAATACATTCACACTTCCAAAGGGGATAACACATCATAGGACGGAGACATATTTCAGAAGAACACTATATCTACCAACATGCAAACAATATAGAACAATAAAAAGCATACAAAAGTAGACAGGGAAGACACAGACAGAAAAGTATGTGTTCAAATGTGCGGTGAAGGTAAGTAACAACTTCACCGGCTGTTCACCAGTCAAAAAGAGCTGAGTGATTAAAAACACAATAAAGCAAACGTTTGGGAACAATCGGATTTATCGGGATGGGCACAGTTGGAGACTACAAAGGATATGTGCATTAAGAGTGGGCAGAAAATGTGCAGAATGGATGGGCCAAGTACACCTCGTGTCACAACATGATAGATGTATATCACTAAAAGTACGTAGTATAGGTTAGCCCTACAATAATGATGCCATCCTCATTTTTAATAATCTCCTTGGAGTTTATATACCACCTTTCTCAATCTTGCCAATTTCAAAAGAAGGTACATTGTAGGAATCCTGAAGACCTGGTAGCTCCCATAAGGGAAATCTTAAGCATAGACTATCTCAAAAACTACTTAGAAAATGTGGAGACAGGAATTCGATTCGCAAAATCAAATTGATTAAGAAAAATATTATTTACCAGGATTAAAAACTAAGCATTCTATTACTGATCTGAAAGACTTACCCCAGCATCCAGACTGAGCACTTTGACAGGATTCCTGATTGTCTCATTACATAAAGGAACGAGAGACGTAAATGGTGGCAGAGGCAAGAGAGGAGGGCTCAGATAATCTAGAAGACCACAAGAGGATTGATTCTGTCGCAAGGAAAAGCCAAGGGTTTCAAGCTCAAGCAATGGGGCCTTCAGAGAGCAGCTGGGTGCCTAAGCTGGGAATAGCAAGGGTGGAGGGCGAGGAGGAAGGTGGGCAGGAACCACTTAGAGGAGTTGGTATGTTGGGCAGGATCATAATTTCTTGAGAAACTGGTGGATACTGGCAAACTGTAGGAATATGAAGATCGGCTGTCATGCCAATCTTAGTCTGAAAGGGTTTAACAAAAGAAAAATCAAAAGCATGTGAATCACAGGTGCAGCCGGTTTACGTAGGTAAGACGCACATTTACAGAATTTGATAAATGGTGCAGCAATGGTTATTACATGGTCCAGTCAAACAAAGAAATCCTACAGGTGTCCAAAGACTGAGGTCATTAGATAGGAAGGTAGATGACCTTCAGTCTGTATCAAGATTTAAATTTTTTTTGCCTGAACATGCTGTTGGAAAGGGAATACTCTTTACATGGTATACAGGCGTCTACCCCTGCCTGACTGCTCGACTGTATATGGAAATGGTATCCCGACTGTGTATGCGCAGCAATCATGCTAATCTAGTGTGCAGGCCTGTCCGCTATAAGTCAAGGTCCAGAACCTGTCCTGTGTCACGGAGGGGGGCGCTTAAGGTGCTTTCACGATTGACATGCGACTACTGTCCATATCTTGAAATAGTCACATAAAGAGGGTGTGGCAGCATACCAAGGTAATGTGAATCATTAGCATGGCCAGTCTTTTTTCCTCTATCAAACAAGAGATCAGTCTACTGACCCCTCTTGTGTAAGGTTTTGCTTTAAGGAGAACATCAGACCCTTGCACTGATATTCCGTGTGCGTGTCGAGTGCATGTATGTGCAGTGGATGTGTAGCACATGTGTGGTAACTGGACTCTGTCTATGGTGAGAGTTTGAACACTGGTACCATGGGATCCGTTTTGGATGCCCCCTGGTTTAGGATGCAAAAAGAACAATTGATGGACAGAATGCAGAACAATGTCATACATTCACCTCAGTACAGAGATCTGGGCCTAAATCCATCGTTTTTGCTCACCATGCCATTCCAGTTTGGACCCAGCCATATGCAAATCAGTCTTGACCCTGCGCCCAATGGGAACAGTCCAGCCCGAACTGCCAGGCCAGGTCCTCCCTGGACTGGAACCAAGCATCCTAGGACCGGTTTCGGGCTTTCAGCCCTCATCAGCCAGGATAGCTTGACTCCAGTGGCATGGAGAGCACGGGACCCACGTCTGGGCATACCCGTCCCACTCGGGGTGACAAATGCAAAAGAACAATTGATGGACAGAATGCAGAACAATGTCATACATTCACCCCAGTACAGAGATCTGGGCCTAAATCCATCGTTTTTTTGCTCACCATGCCATTCCAGTTTGGACCCAGCCATATGCAAATCAGTCTTGACCCTGCGCCCAATGGGAACAGTCCAGCCCGAACTGCCAGGCCAGGTTCTCCCTGGACTGGAACCAAGCATCCTAGGACCGGTTTCGGGCTTTCAGCCTTCATCAACCAGGATAGCTTGACTCCAGTGGCATGGAGAGCATGGGACCCACGTCTGGGCATACCCGTCCCACTCGGGGTGACAAATGCAAAAAGAACAATTGATGAACAGAATGCAGAACAATGACATACATTCACCCCAGTACAGAATGGCACACATTGGAGGGTGAATACAGCTTCCCCAGACAATGGAAGTTGTTTGACTGCATTCATGTGGCTGGATGGTGGAGACCAAGACACCGAAGTGAGGGAGGATGGAGACAGGGATACTCTTATAAATTCAGTGAGGTCCTTGTTAGCAGAGTGCTGCTGCTGATTAGTTCTTCTTGAGAATTGTCATTTGATAGATGATAGGGGTGTGAGGGGGCCTCCATCTTCACCTGTTTAAGGTGAGGAAATTTAGGGGCTGAACCGGCTAATTTGCTGTTTCCCGATTTCGCGTTCAGTAAGGTCAGTGATAGCCAGGTGCAGACATCTCAGGGGTTCATTGAGTTCTTGATTAACTTTACCTGCTGTGAGAGACATACCTTGCACAATGGGCGCCATTGAGAAACAACCTGAAAATTATCTTTGAAAAAGAACCAACCCAAACTGGAACCAATACCTTAAACAGTGGATCCACATCCCCCACCTGGAAAATGAGTATAAAGTGGGTCCTAAACCATGTCCCAGTTCTAAGTTCTTCATGAACAAGGAAGGAAGTACTCTGCAGAGTGCTCAAAGGATTGCTGTGTGACCATGGCCGAGGTCTGTATAACAGCCAGTCTCCTTGAAGTGAGGGGACATCATATGAAGTTTATGCTACATGCTGGAGCAGCTGAGGGTTCGCTGAGTTACAAGATGCCTACTTGCTTCCAGATGAAATGAGAGTGTCTGGCCACGCAGGAATAGAGACTGTCTAGGAGGAGAAACCCAGCAAGTTTGCAGCATTAAGAACACTCAGAGGAAGCCAGCCGCCAGAGGGAGCGTAGGCAGGAGCGACCACTGTTATGAGGGGTATCCCCAATTTTTGCTTTGGATCCCGCTGTGAACTGCACCAGGACTTTCAAGAGTAAAGCATCAATGTTTTGTCCTGAACCCTGCTGTGTGCTTGAGAGAATGAAGCTACTGCTGCCAGATGTCACAATTAAACACTCCTTGTTGCAACTGAGGCAGTAAGCTGTGATTGGTCTTGAGGTTGCAACTGCTGAAGATGCGTAGCCTTTGAGGATCCAGCCCAGAGACTGCAACTGTGATAAACGATCACCCATCTGCATCCAACCTTGGAGGCTGCACCTGTCAAAGACGAGTGTCTTTCTCCCCTCCCTACCCACCCACCAGTGGATCATGTTCTGAGAGGTCGCTGCTCTGGCCCTATATCATCAGTGGCCGGTATGTAGTACACGACTGCCAGTGCCACCAGGCTGCATCTTCATCAAGCAGGTAAAAGTGGAGTTTGGATGTGAATAGAACCAGAAACTGAGAGCACAGAGAAATCTGCTGCATGAACTAAAGACTTTCAAGTCGAGTCAGTATAAGCACTGAAGTGATTTGATAAGCATCTAGTGTGGGGTACTCCAGAGTGAACTGGACCTGTGCCTAATCAGTGCTTATAGCTATGCTACATACCAGGGACTGTAGACATCAGCAAACTCCTACAGAAGGGAGGGGGACCATGGGTGGCATAGTCCCTCACTTAGGATCGTAGATGAGATTACCTATACCGGATACCTCTATTGCACTGTGTAGCATTTCATTTTGCTGTGTGATTTAAGAACTTCTTTTTAACTTAAAGACAAGCACTGGGTTAGACAATAAGTTATAATGCCTGTTGATTGACTGTTGAGTTTGTAGCTCTTGCTCTCCTACTTTACCTCCCTAAGAAGCCTTTCACTGTTCATCCTCACTACCCTGAGAGTCAAGTGCAGAAAGAGTGTACTTGGCCCAGTTTGCAGAGCCCTAGCAGGACGGACCTCAGGTCTTCCATTGCAAAAGACCTTAACCGCCACGCTTGGAGCCTAGTAGCCCCTGTCTGCATTGTGGCCCTCTGAATGAGGTCGGACATTTGGCCGCAAGCGGTGCAGGATCTGCAAGTTTTAGCTCCAACTGTCTTGAACAGAACAATACTTTCAGCTTGACCACAGCATTCCCGAACAGTACAATGGTAGATACAAGGTTCATGAGAGTAGACCTTGACACCCAGTACTCAAATCAGTGTAGGGATCTGTTTTTGAAAAGACGAAGAAGGGCTCCTACTAACAAGTATAGGAAATAAATCCTTTTAGGTTGTGTTTGACACCAGTAAAGGAAACTGGGCATCAGAGAAGAAACTGTAATGGACTCCGGGGAAGGGAACCATGGTAGAAACCCAAGGGGGGAGTGCTGTAGTGTCTGGCTCTCTGAGCCCCTTTTCCCCTATGTACTCTCTCTCTGTGTGTGTCCACAAATTTGCTTTCCACAAGACCTTCCTACCCTCTCTATCTTTCTAATTGTAAAGGTTTTACTGTCACTGACTCCAGGAGGGTTACGTTTTTTTGAGAACCTGAACTTGCTGATGGTGTTTTAGAAGGCTAAAGCTGAAGAAGAGGACAACCCCATTGGGGTTTGAGAGGGAGAATTTGAGATTAGCACACCATGAATAAAGGTAAAAGAGGTAAGAGATACAGCCCTTGATATTTTAGATCAGTTTGCGAGCTTAGAGATCATTTGTAGATTTCAGGCTTTTGAATGATGTACCTAATGCAGTCACTTTCATTAGTCACTTGCACATAGAAGAAAAAGCAGTCATAGGGAAAAGGCCTGCAACTGATCAGATGAACTATGAGCAAATGAAAGAAGCTCTGATCAGATGGTTTGGGCTGAAGCCAGCTCAATACCTTTAGAGGTTCAAGGAGAGCAAGAGGGTGGATGGTGTTCTATTTGAAACTTTGATGGTGGGTTGCATGATTGGAATGAGTGGGTGAGAGGAATGGAGGATGAGGGATTTCATGCCCTTAACCAGCTGATGATGACAGCGTGACTCAAGAAAGAGTGCTCTACCCCACTAGAGCAATACCTATCGAATTTGATCCAGAAAAACTAGCAGTGTTGACTGACAAGTGGTTAGCTAACAAGGTTAACAAAGTGCTACAGCAGCATGGCTCCAAGTCAAAGGGAGAGACAAAGTCTCAACAGGCTGGTTCCAAACTGGGAGGTAAGGGCCAGTGCAATTCAAGGATCCAATGAAGGACACGGACAAAGAGAGAACTGTGTTCTCAATCAGGAACACAAGGACAGGTGAGGACAAAAAGATTCTTCCAAGCCCAAAGGGTTCAATTGTTATAAGTGTTACAAGCATGGGCACTACAAAAGGGACTGTCAGGTGACAGCTGCATTCATTAAAGCAAGGGTGCTTACTATGGGTGAGGGGATCCAAGAGAGCAGCTTGGCACTCAACTTAGTAGTAATCGATTTTTGGAAAATGGGCCCAGATGCATTAAAGCACATCCATCTAATTACAATGTGATCTGTGTTGGAACAAGACATCAATGGGAGGAAGGTTCCTGACCTGAGGGATACAGGTACTTACAGGACTCTGTCTGAAAGGATGAATGTCGACCCCACGAGATTCTCCCTGGTGACAATGGAACAGGTTGGTGGCCAGTGAGGAAGACAGGGAGTACTTATTGCCAGAGTTTAGATTGAAATCAATAGCAAGGAGGCCATGGTCAATGTAGGTGTAAAAGAGAAAGAAGGTGCTAGATTTGTCTTGGGCATTGCTTTGATTGCCCCATGTTTAGTACCACCATCAGAGGCCTACATGACTTGTACCACCTCAGCTATGTTGCCCAGTCACAGCTGCATGTCACTCTCAAGAATCGACTGGGTCCTTCTCAAATTTGCACAGACTAAAGAAGTTTAGTGAGTGAATCAGGGCAGACTCTCAGAAAGCACAAGCCGTTGCATCTCCTCTGGAGGGACAGGAGGATGGACACCTGAAGTAGACCTAGTGTTGAGACTCTCGGTTACTGCCAGAAATTCAGGGTTAACCGCTGAAGCGCCGACCCAGAAGAGTTCTGCCAAGCAAAAGCTGAGTGCCCTACATGCCAGGAGCTAGCAAGAGGATAGTGATCCCCCTAGCACACATGAACTTCCCATTGTCACTGCCCCACAAAGTTCCATCCACAGGTCACCTGGGCATCAAAATGACCCAGGATAGGTTGGACTCCTTGTTCTATTAGCCAGGGATGCACTGAGACACAGAGAAGTTCTGTAGAACCTGTGCTACTTGCCAACTGAGTGGTGTAAGTTGGGAGGGAAGATCAAAGTACTGTTATTGCCACTGCCAGTAGTAGGTGTTCCATTCAGGCAGGTGCGCATTAATATTGTCGGTCCGTTTGACACCGCCTTCTCCCTTCATCATGGGCAAAAAGTACTTCTTGGTTGTGGTGGATCATGATACTAGATAGCAAGAGGGCAAGGGTACTGCTGGGGAGTTTTCAAGGGGTTGGACTTTATAAAACTGATTTCTGACAAGGGGACAAATGTCATATCCTCCTCTATGAGAGAGATGTTGGAGAAAGCTGGTATGACCTACCACTTCTCTGGTGCACACCACCCACAGATCAGTGGGCTGGCAGAAAGGTTTAACAAACTCTATGTTAGAGAATCTTAGGAGGGAGTGGGATAATCTCCTGCCATGTCACTTGCCCTGCTACAGAGAAATGCCATAGAAGGTGTTGCAGAAAGTCTCTTAAAACTTCCATTTGAGCATCTAGTGCATGGCCCACTCATCCTATTCAGAGAGTGTTTGTAAGGAACTTCAGAAACACCACAAAAGAATGTGTTGGATTGGGTGACTGGCCACAGGAAGTTGATGACACAATACAAGAGACAGGCAAAGAAAATACAACGAAGCATGGAAAGAGTAAGAACGATAAGCCATAAAGTAGCCAGCCCTTCCATCATATTAGGTGGAAGATTTAAATTTCCTGCTCCCTATAGATTAAATTCGCCAGTGCACTTTAAAAGATACTACAAGAGTAATAAATGCAAGACCTTATCATGCGCTAACATAAGATCAAAGGAATGCTGCAGCTTTCTTATAAATCTAATGTAAAAGATGCAGTTGTTAGTTAGGATTTTATTTGGCAATTCAGGGTGGGATTTGAACAGATAACCCAATGTTTTACTTTTCTGACCACAGGAATTACATCTTTGCCAATAGTCATAAATTCACATTCCAAATTCAGGTTCAGATTTAGTTTGGTGGAGGGGGTACTCCATTGCAACAGCAACAAATTACTCTCCACGCCACACCTTCGGTCCGCCCACCTATTAAGAGGCGGGCGAAGCGAAAGTATATTGACCACAGAGCCTAGTATGGCTCCGTCATCAGCATATTCCACCGACTGCTCGATAGACTACGAGTCGTCGGAGGTTAGCCATCCAAATGCCTCCCTATTTAGAGTGAGCAGTTGGGTGACTTTTCTTTGCCTAGGAACAATAAAAAAAAACATAATGAACTCCACACCACTGGTGTGGGGCCCATTAGTTTTACATTTTTCCATACCTGTTGGAGTTTGTTTTTGGAAAATGTAAAGCGTCGTAAAAGTCTGATGGAGCCCTCCATCAAATACTTACAACATTGACAGGAACCTCAGTGATGGTGGTTTCTGTCTATGTTAAAAGATGTTTTCAGGGTCGGTGGACATCTCTAGCTGTGGTGGACAGCGTGTCTGTCAGGGGCGGAGTATTTTACATACAACCTTCTACCAAACTGTAAATTTAGACCCTCAGTTTTACAATGACAAAATCAGAATTTGTCGCCACGGAGAATCAGGTTAGAGAACGCTCGGTACCAAGACTCAGAAGCAGAGAAGGCTTGCTGAGTCCCCTTCTTAAATGCCCGAAGAAAGGGGACTTGTCCCACTATCCCCGGCGCCACACTGCATAGAACAGTATTTGTGTCAATGTCTCCTTAAGAGGGTCCCTGTGAGTAGGAAAGAACTAGAAGGAGAATGTCCCCTACATGGTGCACACTTATTCCCCCTTCCCTGAGTGCCCATATATGGCATCCTGGATTTTTTTTTTAAAGCTCAACCTCATGCCAATCTAGTGTGTGCAGAGTTCTACACTTGTCCCTAGACCCAAGTGAGGTCCTGGACCTGCCCTGGACCGCAGGGGCACACCAAGTGTGCGCTCCTTTAAGACAGAGGATAACTCTTCCTACCAGGAGTTGAGAACCGGCGGTGAGCCTGAACCCCATCCTCCGGCTATTTATTCAATTTGGACACCTATCTGGGGTTAACGTTAACTGGAGCAAATCCCAGATCTACCCTCTCACAGTCTCCACTCCCAAATTCACATCCGACTATCCCCTCACATGGTGTGCAGACACACTTACCTATCTGGGTATAACCATATCCAGGGACCGGGACGAGCTAATGAGGGAAAATTACGGGAAAGCCCTGAGCGTGTTAACGGATAAAATCACGCACTGGATAGCATTGCCTCTTTCCATGGCAGGACGCTCCGCCCTCATTAAAATGGTCATACTGCCCAAACTGTTATATCTATTTGTGAACATCCCCTACGCTCCCAGCCGGTATTTCTTCTCAAGCATTCAGAGTCAACTTATCAGGCTAATCTGGGAGGTAAACAAGCGCGCCTGAAGTTGGCTATCCTCACGCGTCCCTTCCATGAGGGTGGCTTTGAAATCCCGGACCTAGAAGTATATTTCAGCTGTGCCCAAGCCCACTTTGCAGCATATTGGATGCACCCCCCCCCTACATGCCGCACCTCGCTATAGAAAATGGATATATGAACCCTACCCCCAGCACCGCATATCTAAGCACCCCTGCTGTGCCCAGACGCTTTGCCTCCACCACTGTTCAGTGCACCACTAGTGCCTGGCGCGACCTAGCGTGCCACACACAGGCCACCCTGCTCTATTCTCCATACCTACCACTCGCAGGACGACACGACATCCCTGTCACACAAGAGGGAGGATGTCGCAACCTCCTACGTAAACTGTCAATACACACTTGGGGACAATTATATGTAAAAAACAAATTTTGTACCAAGGAAGAATTCTTTGGCCCCGTCATTCCCTCCCCCCTTGAGAGTTTCTATTACATCAGACTGCGACAAGCGGTAAAAGCATTTACCCCAGAATATCCTCAGGAACCCCCCCTCATGGTTCCTCTACACGCCATGTTACAACAATCTACCCCTTCCCATGTCATTTCGGTACTATATCGCACTGTACAGAGTGAAAAGAATTATGAACCCCCCGTAGCACGGGCCAAATGGGAACTGGAACTGGGCCACCCTGTGACTGACGACCAATGGGCATACTGTTGTGGGCAAACGGGTGAAATTTCAGCTAACAGCAAATTCCGAATCCTACACTTCAAATTCATACACCGACTATACTATACTCCAGCGCGTTTACACCGGCGGCACCTTCGGGAGAATGACCGATGTGACCGCTGCGGTCACGAGGGAGCGGACTTCCTACACATAGCATGGGACTGCCCCCCAATTAGGCAATACTGGGCGGAGGTGCTAGCCGCTCTAGACTGCATGACGGGCCTACATGTCCCGGACGATCCATTAATCACACTTCTGGGATATACTGCCCCCCTTGCGGTGAAAATCCGTAAATACACGGCACTTGCACTCCTCTTGGCTAAGAGACGAGTCGCCTGCAGATGGGGCAGAGGAAGGGCGCCGAAATTCAAGGAATGGCTCCATGACCTCACTTACTGTCAAGACCAACTGCGGACCTATGCGGAACTGTTGCCTCCCTCCTCCCAGCCGAGGGACATGTGGGCGCCCTTGCAAGCGTACCTCTTGGGCACTGCTGATACCACACCTCCTGCGTCCCCCCCCCCCGGTCACTTCAACAGCAGCGGGGCACATCACAGGATTACCTGCCCCAACCTGAGCGCAACACCTCCCCCCTCCCAGCCCACTACCCGCACGGTGGGACACTTCCGGGCCACCATTGGATACCACACGACACATAGAGTACGGCATTCTACACATAACCAGCCCACACGGAACGGCCAGTGAGAGTGGAATTGTTATATCGTTTGTTAACAAGATGTGCTCCGCACCCTTGAGCCCACTTGGAACTAAATGTTTCCTCAATCTCCTTTCCTATTAATAGACGCGGCCGTCCCGCTGTGGTTGTAGGCGACTTGCTGTGTTCTCCCCCACCCCCCTCATTGATAATGCCATATATATTGCATCGCTGTGCCGGCCCTGTGGGGGATGTAGGCATACAGCTGTGGAGGACATCTTATTTCAAAAATAAAAACCTTATAAAAAAAATAAAAAAAAATCTTCCTACCAGGAGTTAGCATATAGAGCAGTAGTGGCTGCATACTGTGTTTTTGTGAATCATTAGTCACAACCAGACCTTTTTTATCTGTGTCTCATGTAAAGTTCTGCTGCTACAGACCAACCCGAATTTTAACACTAACATCCCTACACATGTATTCTACACATGTATTCTATGTGTGATCTGCGCAACATGTTATGTGCATTTGTAAAACACACTATCACCTGAGAGTATCCTGGTGCTTTAGCAGGTGAGTGTGCCTAGCACTGCCTACGGTAGGTTGGTTAACTGAAAAGCCAGGTCTTCAGTTTCTTGAAGAATTCAAGAAGAAAGGAGAAGGCTCTGTTGTGCAGTGGGAGGTCGTTCCATGCTTTAGGAGCGATGTAAGAGAACGCCCATCCTCCTGATCTGGTTCTGTGTATAAGTGACATGCGTGCCAGTAGGAGTCCTATGGAGTGGAGGTGTCTGGGTGGTTGGTGGAAGGAGATGCAACTGTTCAGGTAGGTGGGGCCTGAGTTGTGTAGTAGAGAGAGAGAGAGTAGAGAGAGAGCGAGAGAGAGAGAGAAAGAGTGTGTGTGTGTGTGTGTGTGTGTGTGTGTGTGTGTGTGTGAATTTAGAGCGCTTGTGTATCAGGAAACAGGGTAGTTCCCTGAGGTGTGGTGTGATGTGAATTCTGTGTGGGAAGTTGAGGATGAGTCTGACTAGCGGAGTTCTGAATGGTCTGTAGTCTTCTAGTGAGTTGTTTGGGGCTTTCGGCGAAGAGTATGTTCCCATAGTCCAATTTGCTGGCATGAGTGACAGTTTTTCTAGTGTGGTTTGGGAGCCATTTGAAGATCTTCCTCACTATCTTCAGGGAGTGGACGCTGGATGCAGTAACGGCGCTGACTGGTGCAGTCATGTCCAGTTTGTTGTCGATGATTATTCTGAAGTTCCTAGCGTGGGTTCTGGGTGTGGTTTTCAAGTTCAGCTGTCCACCATTTAGAGCCCCATGGTGATGTGCTCATTACCTCTGTCCTGTCTATGTTGAGCTTGAGACAGTTAGCTTTTAACCAGTTAGCGACTTCGGTCATGCAGGCAGTGAACTTGTTTTTTGTGTTGGGGTCTTGTCCGAGAGGGTAATTATGAGTTGCATTTCATCTGCATAGGAGAGAATGTTGATGTCGAGTGCACGGATGATGTTGGCCAGAGGGATCATGTATCAGTTGAAGAGGTTTGGGCTGAGCGATGAACCTGGAGACACTCTGCAGATGAGTTTGAAGGCTTCCGAAGAGTAAGGTGCCAGGCTTACAGCCTGTGTTCTGTTTGTTAAGAAGGAGCAGAACCAGCAGGATGTGGGTCCTTGGATGCTAACTACATGCAGGTGCCTGATGAGGATCGGGTGTGAGACCTTGTCAAATGCCTCAACGTAGTCCAGGAAAATGTGGGCTGCTGTGTATCCTCTGTCAAAGACCATGCAGATGTTGTCTGTGGGTGTGATGAGTGCTGTTTCTGTACTTTGGTTGGGCCTGGATCCGGACTGGGTGGTGTTGAGGAGCCGGTTGATTAGTTTCTCCAAAACCTTTGCCGGGTATGGTAGCAGGGAAATAGATCTGTAGTTGGGAAGTGTGGATGGGTCAGCGGATGGTTTTTTGAGCTAGGGCATGACGGTGGCATGTTTCCAGGTTTCTGGGAATGTGGACGAGTTGAAGGAGGCGTTGAGGATGGGTGCTAGTGCTTCGCTGACCGGCAGGAGTCCTTTGGTGAAGACATGGTGGGGGCAAGGGTCAGATGGCGCCCCTGAGTGGATCGTCTACAGAGTAACACCAATTCTGAATGTGGGTATGCGATGCCACAAGGTCAGGGTTTGTTCATCAACCGTGATGAGAAGCAGAGTTGCGATGATGACGGGGTCAGATTGAGGGTTGAAGTTGCTGCATATGGAGGTGATTTGATTACAGAAGTCTTCAAGAGCTTGTTGCAAAGGTCTTGTGAGGGGCAGGAGGTGAGGTGAATTCTTTGATGATAGAGAAGTTTTTCCTTAATGTTAGTGTTGGTGTTGATGAGATCTCCAAGAGCTGTGTGTGGTGGTGTCGATTTGAAGATGTCTTTATCTGCAGTGTCTTGGCCATCTTCACCTTTTGCGCTGCAGTTGTTGCAGTGGAGTTTCGTCAGCCAGAGTTCCTCTGTGTAGCAGCTGACCTGTGGATGGGCTTTTGCCATTGAGTTGTGCTTGAGGGGAGCCTGGGTTTCGGCGCATGTGGTGATCCAGCTGTTGAGTTTTTTTTATGGCTTTCAGCAAGTCGCTGGTGTGCTCAGGCTGGTGCTCCTCTTTTGATATGCTTTTCCAGCTGCAGCAGGCAGTTCCGGTGGTGGTAGGTCTGTAATACTGCAAGATGGGTATGCTGAAACTGATGAGAATGAGATCTGCCCATGTCATAATTGCTGGCTTTTTTTAATGTGATGTTGCTGACTGAGGAGAAAATCGGTCCAAAAGGTGACCGGCACTGTGGGTGGGTTCGGTAACATGCTGGGGGGACGCCAACATTTCTGATGTTTTCTAGAAAGGCCGTAGTGTTTGGGCCACTGAGGTCTTCTAGGTGAATGTTAAAGTGTCTGAGGCGGATGAAAGTGCTGATGTTGATGATGAGGGGTGAAGTCGGTGATGTTGCTGGCTAAATTGGTGTGGGGTCCTGGTGGTTTGTATACAAGAGTTCCGTTCAGGGAGAAGTTGGCTATGAGTATATTGAACATGAATGTGTTCCATATAGCTGGCGGGGGTGTCCGTGTAAGTGGTGCGGCTGACTCCATTTATGGGCTTGTGCTGATGATTTTGCTTAATGGTCTTATAGCCAATGGGGATGGCTGTAGCGATGTCCGGTGCCAAAGTTGGGTTTAGTCATGTTTCAGTGAGAAAGAGCACATCCAGAGGGTGGTCTGAATTAGGTCCCATACCTCCGTGGCATGCTTGGAGAGCGAGGCGTGTATTGTGGAGCATGCATGCAGGTGTGGCGTGTTGTTTGGGTGGTGTCACGTTTGTGTGAGCTTGTGCTGGGGGCTGGTTTGTGTGTGTGAGTGAGTGGGGTGCTGTTGGTGCAGAAGTCGTGGCTGTAGGGTGATGGAAAGTGCATGAAGATTTGCAGGAGGCATACATGAACGCTCCATCCGTGTTGTGTGGTGCGGTAAGGCAACAGTGTGGTAAGCGGCGGCTGGGATTTAGAGGATGGAGGAGCGCAGCAGGGTATCAGTGGGTAGGGGAGAACCAGGGTTCTTGGTACTGGGAGCGTTCCAGGGGAGGACGGGGGCAGACAGGCTTGCCTGTGGTGCGCCCGCACTGCAGCCTCCATTAAATAGACCCTGGGAAGGACGAGTGGAGGGTACCATGGGTGGGAAACCAGTGATGTCACTTACTGTGAAGATGGATGATGGGAAATCCACTGATATCACTTCATGTGCAAATGGGAAATTGCACATGAAGTCCTCTTGCTTGGCTTCTGCTATGGTTTTGGCGGGAAACCAGTGATGTCATTTCATGTGCAGATGGATGATGGAAAATCCATTGCTGTCACTTACGTGTACAGATAGATTATGGAAAATCCAATGATGTCACTTCCTGTGCAAATGGATTATGGGAAATCCAGGGATGTCACTTCCTGTGCAGGTGGGCAATTGGAAATGCATGAAAAGTAAGTGAGTGAAGTACAGTGAAGGAGGCCTTCCGATTCCATTCTGGAAACTCCTGGCCTGTTCATGTGCACAAGGTGGAAGTGAGGTTGCTTTCCCAGACAGTGGAATTGTATTGCTGACATTCCTGAGACTGAATGAAGCGGACCTAGATATTAAAGTGGGAGAAGAAGAGACATCGCTACTCTTAGAAGTTCGATTAGGTTCCTTTACAGCAGACAGATGTTGATTAGTCTAACTGAGCACTGCCATTTGGTGGATGGTGGAGGGGTGAAGAGTAGAACTGTAGTCTTGGTTGTTTAGAGTGTGAATGATCCATTAGTTGAGGCCAGCCTTTCGTGTCCAGTTGAAGAGCACACCTCTTCGTGCCTCTTTAATTGCTGCCCCACCCTGGAGACAATACTGCAGTGAGGAGCATTATTCTACACCAAGTCTAAGTCTGGAAGAGAGCCCCAGAAGGAAATGTGAAAGCCGAACAATCCCAAGGCAGTTCTGAAGTTGCAGACACAGCATTCACATGCCATATCTTCTGTACTTTTATAAGAGTGGGAGCTGTTGACCCAAATATTGTTCCAGTTCCAAGTTCTCTCTGACCAAGGAGGGGATATTTTGAAGAGTGCCCAGACGACTGCTCTGCAACCAGGGCTGGTGACTGCCACGTAGCCAGCTCCCCAGAGGTGAGGGGACATGACTTGGAGTCTTATTTGAATGAGGCGCTATTCGCAGAACGCAGAGGACACTATAGGTACACAGATGGATGCCAGTCCTTGACGAATGTGGGACTACAGGAGCCATCCCCTCCTGGCATCTGACAAAGTTGTAAAGTACTCGCGCCCATGCTAGGGGATCACCTTCAAGCAAGTACGGTATGAAGTCTTCATTTCACTTATATGTAGAGGTGCTTTTCTAGTTTATGAAGGATTTTCATCTATACCTCTAATGGCCCCGATGAATGCCTAAGACCATTAGTTAGGCTAGTTTATGGGCCGAAATATGTTGGCAGTAAATTAAATATGAGAGTCATGCTCCCTTTAACACATTAATAGATTTGAGGGTCATAGTACCCATAAACATCTCCCATAGTTCTTCTAATCATGCGTAGGGTACCTAATAATAAAGGGATATCCTATAGGGTTACCCTAAGGTATTTTTATCTGGATCCCTGCAATTACCCAGGAATTATGATTTATCAATAACTCCTTCACACTCGTGAGGTTGCGTCTGCCCTCTTAGTACCATCTTAAAAGGGTGGGGTGAGGAAGCCTATAATGAAGAATGCCTCATTACATGGGTGAGGCGTTCTCATCCAGAACTACCGGATGTGGTCTTCAACTAGGAGCATTTAATACGGATTATAATTGTTAGAAATGGACGTCTCTAGTTGGCAGAGGTAGGTACCTTTGTCCAAATAGGGACCCTTGCTTCTAGTCAGGGTAAGGGGGATACACACCTTAACTAACCCCTGCTCACTCCCTTGGTAGCTTGGCACGAGCAGACATGCTTATCCCAAGGACAATGTGTAAAGTAGTTGTACCAACACTCACAGTAACACAGTGAAAACACCACAAAGGGACACCACACCAGTGTAGAAAAATAGAATATCTTTATCTAAACTTTAACAAGGCCAAAACGACAAAAATCCAACATACACAGTTAAAAATATCCCTTTTAAAAGGTTTCAAGAACATGTACCATAGAAAACTATGGATGCGTGACTTTTACACAAAGTACCTGTAGTTGCGTCAAAATTCATAAGGCCAAACTGCCGCAGAGTGAAGAAGCGTTGAAAACAACGAGATGCGTCAGTTCCTGAGACCTTGGGGAGGTGATGCAACAGTTCTGCTGCACGCAGGAGAAATGATGCGTCGAATCCGGTCTGTAGGGGAAAGTGATGCATCGATTCTTTGTGACAGTTCCAGTCTACAGGTGATGCGTCGGGAAAACTTGCCGCACAGGTGCGATGCGTGAAAATCCGGGATGTGTCGGTGATCGAAGCGGTGGCGTAGAGTGGCGCTGAGTCAGTTTTCTTCAGCCGCGATCCCTCAATGCGTCGATTCTTGCAGCGGTGACAGGCGCTGCGCCTGTTTTTGCAGCGGCACGGCTATGCGTGGAAATTCTTCTGGCGCCATGGAGATGAATAGGAAAAACAGCCACAAGAAGAGCGATGCGTCGATTTTTGCAGTTCTTCAAGTTTCTTCTTTCTTCCAGCTCCCAAATAGCAGCAACAACCTCCAGAGGTCCAAAACTGGCACAGGCACCTCTTGGCAGGTCAGAACTCAGAGTAGCAGAGTTCAGGGGAGCTGGTGTGTGACGTCTTTGTGTCCCTGAGACTTTAGTACAGGAGGCCAGCATACACAGGCCATTGGAGATCTCCTTCAAGCAGGGGACACAGCACACAGCAAAGTCCTTCTCCTTTCCTTGGCAGAAGCAGAAACTGCAAGCCAACCCCACACAGCACCCAGCAAAGGGGCAGTACTTCTCCTCAGTCTCTCCAGCTCTTCTCCTTGGCAAAGGGTCCTCTTGAATTCCAGGGATGATCTAAAGTTCTGGGGTCTGGGCCTCAATACTTATACAGCAAAATCCTTTGTTCTCTGGTGGCAGAGAAGCCCTGTGCCCAGTCAAAACCAGTTCTGTCCTCTCGGGTGCAGCTTCCGGGCAGGATGTGGAGACAGCATTGTGGAAGACAGACCAGGCCCATTCAGGTGAAAGGAAATCTCCTCCCCCTACTCTAAATGTAGCCAGGTCTATTCAGCCCAGCCCTGACTCATCCAGACTCCAAAGCCAGACAGTCAATACACATCCTTGCAGAGGCACACTGGATGGCTAAGCAAGAAAATACCTACTTTCTAAAAGTGGTATTTTCAAACACAGAATGTAAAAATCACCCTTACTAAAAGATGCATTTTAACATTCTGAGTTCAGGCATACTAAACTTTATTTTCCTACCTTGTTCCCAGGGGAAGTTATGCTTACAAAATGTTGTAAGCAAACTCCCCATTCTATCCTATGGGAACAGATAGCCTTGCAAAAGTGAAAAACGAAATTGGCAGTATTTCACTATCAGGACATGCCACACACACCAGGGCATGTCCTACCTTTCACATACACTGCACCCTGCCCACAGGGGTACCTTGGGCATACCTTAGGGGTGACTGACATGTAAGAAAAGGGAAGGTTAGGGCCAGGCAAGTGGGTGCACTTGCCAGGTCGACATGGCAGTTTAAAACTGCGCGCAGACACTGCAGTGGCAGGCCTGAGATACCTTTTCAGGGCTACTCATGTGGGTGGCACAATCAGTGCTGCAGGCCCACTAGTAGCATTTGACTTACAGGCCCTGGCACACGTAGTGCACATTACTAGGGGCTTACCAGTAAATCAAATAGGTCAATCAGGGAGAACCAATCATAATAACAGTTTTCATAGGGAGCACATGTACTTTGACACTGATCAGCAGTGGCAAAGTGCCCAAAGCATCTAAGCCAGCAAAAACGAAATCCAGCACAGCATCAAAAATACAGGAGGTAGAGGCAAAAAGTCAGGGGAAACCATGCCCAGGATGCCAGGTCTACCAACAATGTTCTTCTGCATTCTCTTTTGACGCCCCGTGCTCATTGTGGTTAGACGCTGAATAAGAGCTGTCTTCCTGTACTAAAGCACTTTGAACTACCCTTCTTGAAATAAGAGGGGAAGAGAGAGAAAACCCTGCAGGAGGAGCTGACTGCCAGTGTGGACATGAAGGGGTTGACCCTGACCTGAGGCTCTGTCCACCAGAGACACCTGAGAGTGTAACCGGCATGCTCCTAGATCAGAGCCTGTCTCACTCGCTGAAGCAGAGGGTTTACTTCACTTGCCCAAAGTGTTCCAAAGTGGATCATGCAGCCAAACTGGCTATTGCTAAGTCTGTGGCACGTGCCTAAAGTGTGCCTGAACAGACTTGAAAAGTTCAATGAAACATTGAGCCGAAGGTACGACTTAACTCCTCTTTATTTTCAGGTACATCACATCAACGGCAGAGCTAACGGCAGGACAGCAACTGCCGAGCTCTCACGCTCACGTATTCTCCCGGTCCGGTTGCCAAGGTGGCACCCGCCCCCACATTCTAACTGAGGTCCCAACACATCTTCCCCCTTATAATAACCACAGCACAAAAGAACAAGTTACTTACCTTCAGTAACGATATATCTGTAAGAGACATAGTTTAGTTATAGATTCCTTACCTTAGAATTACACCCCCAGGCGTAAGACTGGATCCGGAGAATTTTTTCGTCAGCAGTACCCCTGCACGTCGAAAGGTGGCGTTGTTCAGCTCCGCGTTCGTCGTTGGTGTCGTGGTGGCCGGGATGACATTGCGGTAGCTACTTAGACGCCGCCCTCGCGCGCTGACGTCAGTTCTTTTACACTACATTCCACGCCAGAAGCGCAGAGCCATGCAAGACATTGACCACTGGTGCACAAAACTAGGGCCCTGAAAGGGATTTCCTGACCCTAGAAGTCAGTTCGCAGAACGGGGAGGATGGGTGGGGCGGTAAGGAATCTATAACTAATCTATGTCTCTTACAGATATATCGTTATCGAAGGTAAGTAACTTGTTCATCTGAAAGAGACAATTAGTTATAGATTCCTTACCTTAGATTAGATACCCCAGCAATACCAACCCCGGAGGTGGGTCTGCGAACTAAGTTCACACCAGAAAGTCCTGGAGAACAGAACGGCCAAAGAAGCCGTCTCTCCGGACTTGGCTGTCCAGGCAGTAGTGTTTTGTGAACATGTGCAAAGATGCCCACGTAGCTGCCTGACAGATGTCATTGAGGGGGGCTCCCCGTCCCAAAGCAGTGGTAGCTGCCGTCGCCCTGGTGGAATGGGCGCGCAGTCCCACTGGAGGCTCCTTCTTTGCCAAAGAGTAGTAAGCTTTTATGTACAAAACTACCCACCTGGAGATGGTCCGTTTATTCACGGCCCGACCTTTTTTGGCGCCCACGTAGCCAACAAAGAGCTGGTCATCCACCCGGAATTGCTTGGTGCGATCCAAATAAAAGGAAAGCGCATGTTTTGGATCCAGACAGTGGAGCCTCTCTTCCTCCTTAGAAGGATGCGGAGGCGGAAAGAAGGTGGGCAAAGTGATGGTTTGACCAATGTGAAAAGAAGTAACCACCTTGGGAAGAAAGGAAGGTCTAGTTCTGAGGACGACCTTGTCCGGATGAACAGCCAGAAAAGGAGGTTTTGAAGAAAGAGCTTGGAGCTCACTCACCCTGCGAGCAGAGGTGATGGCAACCAGAAAAGCAGTCTTTAGAGTAAGAAGTCTGAGAGGACAGTTATGAAGCGGCTCAAAGGGAGCGCACATAAGGTAAGTAAGAACCAGGTTCAAGTCCCACTAAGGCATTACGAAGGGAACAGGAGGAAAAAGATGAGTAATGCCCTTAAGGAAGCGATTTACAACAGGGGACTTGAAAAGAGAGGGCTGATCATGGAGCCTGAGAAAGGCCGAAATAGCAGAAAGGTAGCCCTTGACAGTGCCCAGAGCAGAGCCCTGCTGGGCCAAAGAAAGAAGGAACAGTAGAACTTCAGAAAGAGGGGCAGAAAGGGGATCCACAGCCTTTGCTGTGCACCATGCCACAAACTTGTTCCACCTGCAGGCGTATACCACTTTAGTAGAGGGACGCCTGGCTGCCAGAATGACATCACAAACTTCAGGAGGCAAGTCGAAAGGAATCAACTGCCGCCGCTCAATCTCCACGCAAAGAGGTGGAGGCTGGACAGGTTCGGGTGGAGGACCGTCCCCTGCTGCTGCGACAGAAGATCCTCCCGAAGAGGCAGTCTGATTGGGGGATCGATGCTCATACTGAGTAGCTCGGGATACCATACTCTTCGAGCCCAGTCCGGGGCCACAAGGATGACTTGTGCCCGGTCACGCCTGATCTTCTTCAGCACTCTGGGCAGAAGTGGTATAGGTGGAAAGGCGTACAATAGACCGCAACTCCACTCGCGACAAAAAGCGTCGCCGAGCGAGTGCCGCGTTGGAAATTCCAACGCGCAGAACTGATGACATTGCGCGTTCTCTTCGGTGGCGAATAGATCTAACCAAGGCTCTCCCCACTGCTGAAAGAGACCTTGCACCACCTCCGAGTGCAGACGCCATTCGTGATCCAGCATGCACCTGCGGCTGAGTTCGTCTGCCCTGGCGTTCAGAGAACCTGCCAGGTGTTGAACCACCAGGGACATGCCCTGATGTTCCAGCCATGTCCAGAGACGCAGAGCCTCCTGACAGAGGGTCCACGACCCCACCCCGCCTTGCTTGTTGCAGTACCACATGGCGGTGGTGTTGTCTGTGAACACCTGCACTACTCTCCCCTTGACAGAGGGAAGGAATGCTTTCAGTGCAAGCCGTATCGCCCAAAGCTCCAGAAGGTTGATATGGAGCTTGAACTCCGCCGGAGACCAGAGGCCTCTGATCTCTGCCTCTCCCATGTGGCCGCCCCATCCCAGGAGGGACGCATCCGTCACCACTGTAAACTCCGGTTGCGGAAGGGAGAGGGATCTGCCGTCGACCCAATGCCGGTTCGTGAGCCACAACTGCAACTGTTGCGCAGTGCCCTCCGAGATCTGGACGTGATCGGATAGGTTCCCCTGATGCTGCGCCCACTGGAACTTCAGGTCCCACTGCAGAGCCCGCATATGCCATCTGGCATGATTGATCAGCAGGATGCAGGAGGCCATGAGGCCCAGCAGCCTCAGAGTCACTCTGACCGAAACCCGGGACAAGGGTTGAAAGATGGGAATCAGAGCCTGAATATCCAGGACTCGCTGTTCGGGAGGATAGACCCGAAACTGCGCCGTGTCCAGAACCGCTCCGATAAAAAGGAGCTTCTGAGAGGGAATCAGGTGCAACTTCGGCACGTTGGTGGAGAACCCCAGCAAGTGCAGGAGGTCGGCCGTAGTCTGGAGGTAGGAGACGACTGTCTGGGGCGAGCCCGCCTTCAACAACCAGTCGTCGAGATAGGGGAAGACTGAAACCCCTGATCTGCGCAGATGAGCTGCGACCACCGTCATCACCTTTGTGAACACCCGAGGGTCGCTGGTAAGGCCAAAGGGGAGCACAGTGAACTGAAAGTGCTCGTGGCCTACCGTGAACCGCAGGTAACGCCGGTGGGCTGGCAGGACGGGGATATGGAAATAGGCATCCTGCAAGTCCAGCGCTACCATCTAGTCTTGTGGATTGAGAGCAGACAAGACCTGAGCTAGAGTGAGCATTTTGAACTTCTCTTTGCGGAGGAAGCGATTGACGTTCCGGAGGTCTAAGATAGGACGCAGGCCCTTGTCCTTCTTGGGCACCAGAAAGTAGTGGGAATAGCAACCACGACCTACTTCCGGCGTCGGAACGCGCTCAATGGCCCCCTTGGCCAAGAGGGCCGCAACTTCCTGCTGAAGAAGCACCAAGTGATCCCCCGACACGCGGTGGTACTGAGGTGGCATGGCTGGAGGGGTAGTCTCGAAGGGGAGGGAGTAGCCCCTCCGGACTATTTCTAAAACCCACCTGTCCGAAGTGATGGTGCGCCAGTGGGGGAGGTGATGGCGAAGCCTGCCGCCCACTGGCGTTTGATGGGCCTGAAAGTTCGGACTAGGAAGGTTTGGAGGCAGTGGTGGCCGGGGTGGTGGTGGACTGACACGCCCGCTGGCCCCTTGGTCCGCCAAGGCGGAACCCGCGTCCGCGGCCGCGCTGGGATGCTTGCTGCGCAGGCCTGTGGCTCTGTTGCGAACGCTGCGGGGCGCCCCTTCCGGTACCACGAAAGGAGCGAAAAGCAGAAGGCGGAGGAGGGCGGACTGCAGAGAGTCCCAAGGACTTGGCCGTAGCCCGTGAGTCCTTAAACCGCTCCAACGCGCTGTCTGCTTTGTCGCCAAAGAGGCGACGGCCATCAAAGGGCATGTCCATAAGTGTGTTTTGGACATCCCCGAAAATCCAGTGGTCCTCAACCAGGCGTGGCGGCGAACCGCCACCATCGTTGCAATCGATCTGCCCAGTGAGTCGGCGGTGTCTAGGCCACAACGAATCATGAACTTAGCTGCGTCTCTCCCCTCTGCAACAGCCTGGGAGAGAGCTGGCCAGGCCTCCTCCGGACAGTGGGGCAGCACGTTTGCCACCGTATCCCACAGAGAGTGGGAATAACGGCCCAAGAGGCATGCGGTGTTCACGGACCGCAGCGCAGAACTGGTGGAAGAAAATGTTTTCTTTCCAAACTGATACAGTTTTTGGGATTCCCTATCCGGTGGTGCGGAAGGGAAGGTGGTAGGGGAAGTAGAGGCTTGGACAACCAAGCTCTCGGGGGTAGGATGTTGGGAGAGGAAAAGGGGGTCACCCGGAGCCGGGCGATGGCGTCGGGCCACATTCCTATCCACAGGAGCCCCTGTAGTGGGCCTGGACCAAGTGCCCAAAAGAATGTCAGAAAGCGCTTCATTAAAGGGAAGCAGCGGCTCCGCAGAAGTAGCTGCTGGCTGAAGCACCTCTGTCAGGAGGTTAGTCCTGACGGCCACCGTAGGAAGCTCGAGGTGTAGGGCCTCGGCCACCCTACGCAACACCACAGCATAACTAGCACCCTCCTCCATAGCCACGGTAGGAGGAGACAGCATGCCAAGGTCCGGTGAGGTATCCAGACCACTGGCACCCCCAAACTCCTCAACCCAGTCCTGTTCAGACTCGCAAGCAGCTGCGAGAGGGTCCTCAGACCCCTCCCAGTCCTCCCCTGGCTCCTCAGGCTGTTCAACAGGTGTAAAATAAGGAGCATGGACATGGGGATAGAAATCCCCGAGCAACGTCGAGAACGGCATCGATCGACGCCGGCTCGACGCCGCGTCCACTTCGGGGCTGAAACCGGGGTCGACGTCGTCCCGAGGAGCGGGCGGCGTCAAACGTGGTGCCGGTGGGGTCGACGTCGGTGGAGGTGTTATAAGGTCAACCGGCGTCGACCGGGATCCAGGCCTGGATCCAAGGGAATCCTGCGGCGCCGAGGCCGGAGCCGACAGCGATGCCGGGGCCGGAGCCGCCGGCGATGAAAGGCGAGGACCCCCAGTCGGGACCGCGGGGCCTGAAGGCGCACCAGCGGGACCCGACGGCCCAAAGAGGCGAGCCATGGCCAACAGGAATTCCTGTATTTGGGCCGGAGTCGCCGACGGACCCGGAAAGGGCGGGTAGTCCGGCGGCGACTGCATAGGCTCCGCCAGACCTGCAGGGGTGGCACCACCCGCACCCTCAGCCGCGTCGCGCGACCGGCGAGGGGAAGTCGGAGAACGATGGCGTTTCTTCGACTTCTTGTGCTTCACCTTACCTGACCCAGAGTGCGAAGACTTGGATCCCGAAGACCGATGGTGATGACTCCGTGCACGGTCCCTCAACCTCCCACGGGACCGGGACTTCGAACGGCGCGGAGCCGACTGCCGGGCTTCCAGCAACTTTCGGGACCGCTCCCGCAAAGTCTTCGGCGCCATGGCTCGGTAGTCGGGGCACGACTTGGGGTCGTGGTCGCGCCCCAGGCAAAAAAGACACACACGGTGCGGGTCCGTCACTGACATCATACGGTGACAGTACCCGCAGGACTTAAAACCGGGCATCCTATCTGCACCAGGAGTCGAAGACTCGATGAAAAAACAGAGACAAAAAGCCTCAAAAAGTCAGTCAAAAATTGACTGGGGGTTCCTGCTCTTCCCGGATCTGCGCTTGCTGGCGCGGAAAAAGAAAGAACTGACGTCAGCGCGCGTGGGCGGCGTCTAAGTAGCACCCGCGACATCATCTCGGCGACCATGGCGCCAACGACAGACGCGGAGCCGCACGACGCCACCTACCGACGCGCAGGGGTAGTGCTGACGAAAACTTTCCGGATCCAGTCTGACGCCTGGGGATATTCTAAGGTAAAGAACCTATCACTATGTGTTTCTTTCAGATATAATCATTGAAATGAGATGGTGCCCTCTTAGCTCTCAGCGGCATCCCTGAGCTAGTATCGAGGTGGATCTGTGTGGTTCTAGAGGCCTCTTTAGCCTATACACCAACCCCAGAGGCATCATTGGGCTCCCCACACTGTACTATGCCTTTTGTTGTCTGCTTAGACAATTTCTCTTTGTTCTACGATTTGCCATCACTCAATCTCATCTCTCTCTCCTTAACCACATCAACCTTCAATGGCTGGGAGAATTCAGAATGTCCCCTAGCCACTATGCCAGGTAGTTTTACTTTCACCACATCCCCTTTGATGAAAGTGGGTTGACGTCTCCCCTTTTTCAGATCGGTGCTGGCATACTTCTCCTGAGCCTCCCTACATTTCTCCTTGACACACTCCAGTTTGGCATGTGAAACTACTAAATCATTCATCCATGGTCTGACCAATGTGGTTGCAGCCATCCTTCCCTTCAGTAAAACAAAAGGTGAGACCTTGGTGGAGGTACCAGGAGTGGTACGTAATGCCCACAACAAATCCAACACTTATTTCTTCCAGTTCAACCCATTGGCTACGGAAAGCTGAATATTATCCTTGATGATTCTATTGTAGTGCTCTACTAAACCATTACTGCAGGAATGGTAGAGGGAGGTAGTGACATGCTTAAAACCCCAATGAGACACAAATCTTTGAAATTCTTTCGATGTAAATTGCACCCGATTGTCCGTAACCAGTTCTACTGGTGCCCCTTCTCTAAAGAATAAGATTTGCAAAAAGTTTAAAACCTCCTCCATGTTGGCTGATTTGACAAATTGAACCTCTGGCAACTTTGTGCCATAATCTACTAGTACTAATCCAAACCTACTGCGTTCATCCAACACATACATGGGACCAATGATATTCAAACCCAACTTAGACCAGGGTTTGTCTGAAACTGGAATAGCTTCCACCGGGCTGGGAAAAGTCACCTGAGTCTTATCAGTAACTGCACATGCTATGCAGTCCCTGATAAAACACTCTACACTCTGGTGCATTCCCGGCCACCAGAAAAGTTCCCTGATCCTCCTCTTCAGAGCTCCCATCCCCACATGTCCTTCGTGAGCTAAGAATAAAATCTTACTTTGTAGCTTCATTGGGACCACCAACAAATCCAATCATCTCAATACTCCATTATCAATGCTCAACTCAGGAAATCCATGCTTATACGAATTTAACCCAGCATCGGAATCATTGGGTGTCCAACCTTTACCCAGCATGCTCGTGAGTACTTGCATGACCTCATCACCCAAAACAGCCTCCTTCCATTCTTCTTCTGAGATACACCCAAAACCAGCTTCTCCCAGCGTGGCTACTATACACTCCTCATCACACACCACCTCCGTGACATCATCTTGGATCGGCAACCTGGATAAGCAATCCGCTAACACATTCTTTGCCCCAGGAATATATTCTAGGGTGAATTGGTACTTCATCATTCTATAATGCTATGCAGGGAGTGGCCTTTTTAGCACACTTGGTGGTAAATCGATTCAACAACGGCTTGTGGTCCATGCGGATAGTAAACACGGAACCCCACAAATAGTTCCTGAAATGATCCACTCCCCATCAGCAGGCTAAAGCTTCCTTTTCAATAACTGAGTAAGTAGGTTCGGCACCTCTCAGTGCCCTCGAAGCAAAAGCTACTACCACTTCTCTATCTTATGTAATGTTAGGGGAGATTTATAGAGCGCACATACACCAACAGGTCTCTTGGCGCTGAGTTAGTAACCACCGATATCTGAGTCCGTACCTATCTGTAGGCTTGAGTAAATAGCCATGTTTTCAGCTTTTTTCTAAAACACAAGTAATTTGCTGTGTGTCTGATTGTAATGGGCATAGAGTTCCAAAGCTGGGGACTTAGCGTGGAGAATCGTGACCCTCCCATCCTTTTGTGTCTGAATTTCGGGACCACCAATAAATTCATGTGCGCAGATCTTAGATTGCATTTTGGGGAATATCTGTGGATCCTTCTGGATAGGCATTTGGGACCTTTGCTGTGGATCGCTTTGAAGATAATGCATCCTGTTTTAATGCCAATGAAGCTCCTTCATCAGCGGCTTCGTGTGGCAATGTCTAGGTTGTTGAAAGATGATTCTAGCAGCTTGATTTTGTATCATATGAAGTCTGTGATTTTGGTGGATAGGGAGACCCAGGTAAATAGCATTAGCCTAATCAATTCTGGACAAAATCAAGGCGATAATAATTTGAGTGCTGGCCTCTCTGGTGAAGAATCTTCTAATTTTCCTGAACTTTCTGAGTTGGAAAAAGCAGGACGACGTAAACATGCTTATCTGGGGTTTCATTGATAGGTCCACGTCAATTTGAATGCCAAGACTTTTTACCGTGCTTTTGGGATTGGGTGGGGGACCTAACTCTGTTGGCAAGTAAGCAGGTGTCCAGTAGTTTAATTTAATATTGGGGATGACAATCAGTGTTTTATCAGAGTTAAGTTTTAACTGGTTGCTATTCATCCAGTCTCTGATAAACCGCATGGTATTCTGGAAGAAATCCTTGAAGCCCGATGTCTCATCAATTGTAAAAATCAACTGCATATCATCCGCGTAAATATAGATTTTTACCTTCATTTGTTGTAAGGTATGTACAGAGGGCAGATGTAGAGGTTAAAAAGATGGGAGGACAGGCAGGAGCCCTGTGGTACCCCACAGTTCATACTGACTATAGCCGAGCTATAAGGTGAGAGGTGGACTGATTGAGTTCGGTCTTTTAGGAAGGATTTCATCCAATTTAAGGCAGTTCCCCTAAGACCTGCTGCAGCCATTCAATCCACTAAGATCTCGTGATCAACGGTATCGAATGCTGCTGATAGATCCAGTAGTACCAATGCCTGTGTGCATCCCTCATCAGCCCTTTCTTTTAGGTCGTCCACTACAGATAAAATGATTGATTCCGTGGAGTGAGAGGGCCGAAAACCTGCCTGGTGGGGATCAAGGAAATGAGTCTCTTCTAAAAAGGAACAAAGATGTTTTGCTACATGTGCCTTTAGAATTTTAGCAGGAAAAGGGAGGAGAGATATGGGCCTATAGTTGTCTAACCGCTGAGGATTCATGCCAGATTTTTTTTGAAGCGGAATTATCACTGATTCTTTGAAGGCTAGGGGGACATCTCCTTGCATGAGGGATAAGTTCAATAGGGAGAGAGTGCTTTCTGGAAAGGAAGTAAGAATACGTTTTTGTATATGGGGGGCAAACGTCTTTAGGAAAGCCTTATTTAACTTTGTTTAATAATTCTGTAAGACATTCTTTGTTTATGCATGGGAAGGTAGAAATGGTAATAGGGTTACAGTTTTCATGAGTGTTTTGCATATCCTGTAGGCTCGGGACAATGGATTCTTGTATTTTCCTTATTTTGTAAGTAATGAAGATCATCGCACAATTTCTGTGCGGGAATGATAGGAGGTGTTACTCGGTCGTGTTAGATAGATCCCTTACTATATTAAAGATGTCTTTCACTTTATTATCTGAGTTTATGACTTTGTTGGTGAAAAAAGATTTTTTTGCCTCTGGCTTTTTTGATAGGCTGTCAAGCTTTGAGTAAATAACTCCTCTACCATCTCTTTTCTGCAAAAGTACAGCACCCAACCCATGTTGAATGGCATCCGTAACAACAATTGAAGGGTCATTGGTATCAAATGGTTGAAGAGGAATGGCATTCCCAAGTTCACATTTAACATCTCAGAATTCCATATCATGCACCTCCGACTACACAATCTGCTGATTCTTTTTCAATAGCTCTCTCATGTGCTGTGTCCTTCCACTGCAATTTGGAATGAATCTAGCATAGAACTCCAGCATCCCAAAGAAGGAACAAAGTTGATCCTTGTTGAGCAGAACGGGGAATTCCTTGATGGCCCTAACTAGATCCTCTTTAGGTTTTACACTTTGAAAGTACAACCTGTATCACAGATAATCTACAGCATCAACTGCAAACCTATATTTATCGTTTTTAAGTGTAACTCCTTTATTGGTCAAAATGGAAAGCACCTCAGCTAGGGTCTTAGGACTTCGTATCTTTCGCATAAACTAAAATGTCATCCTGATAGCACCTCACATGTGGAACCTCCTTAAACATTGCCTCAATGACTCTTTGAAATACTGAGGCAGCTGAGGCCAACCCAAATGGCATACTTTTAAACCTGTACGCACCAGAAGGAGTAATGAAATACGTCAAATGACGGCTCTCTTTGTGCAAAGTTACCTGATGATAAGCAGAAGACATGTCAAAGGTAGAAAAAACTTTGCCTCGCTTCAACGAGCTTAACATTTCGGTGATGTTGGGCAAGGGATGTCTATTCACCCAGATCCTGTCATTAAGATCCCTCAAGTCAATGCACATCCTGAGAGTATCATTGGTTTTCCTGGCCAAAACTACCGGGGCTAACCACTCAGAGCTTTCTATTGGTTCAATTATACCCTGTTGACATAAGTGTTACAGCTCTTGTTTTAATTCTTTCCTTATGGCAAAAGACACTTGTCTAGGTTTGTGGACTACAGGTCGGGCACCATCCTTCAAAATTATGCGATGAGAGAATCCTTTAATTCTTCCCAAAATCTCCTGAAATACTTCATGGTAACTTGCTTCCCACCTTCTGTCCTGAACTGCGCACACAGATTTGTAATCATCCTTGAGCAACACTTGCTCAGGGCTGTTAGGGTCAAGAATGATGCCTACATTATTTTGCTCTAACCATCCTAACAAATTGGGTCCTTCCTTTGCCACATAAACAGTAGCTTAGGTACTTTGACCTTTAAAATGTAATTCACTGTTAAATTCCCCCAGAATCTCCACTGGCTTACCCCCATATGCTACCAGTTTGATATGTGCCTTCTTCAAGGTAACATTGTCAATTTTTTTCCAATCATCTGGCCCGATGAGGGTAAAAAATGATCCTGAACCTGCCACAGCAGAAATACAAATGTTTGCAAGACCAATTTGACAAACAGGCTTTTTTATGCATACAGACTCTAATTTAAGTACTTTGTTTTGCACCATATTACCTGCATTGGAAATTATCATAACAACATTGTTTTCCTCGTTACCTGATTCAGAACTAGGTTCTGAAACACACACCAGAGCAAGAAGACGTTTAGGAATGGTTTGGCTATTTTTAGCTTTAGATTTGCAAACCTTAACAAAATGTCCCCTTTTTCTACATTTAGCACAAGTCTTGTCAAAAGCTGGACATGAAGGAGCATTGCCTAAATGGTTTCTGCTCCCGCATCTATAGCATTCCAAAGTAACTTTTTGTTTGAAAACATTTTTCCTCTCTGTTGTCCTTGCTGCAGTATCAGAAGTCACTGTATGAACTTGTGACTCCAATGCCATTTGGTCCATGTATCAGGCGGTTGCTTCCGCACCCTTTGCTCTTTCTAAAGCTTTGTCTAACGTTAGGTTCTCCGCAGTCAATAGTTTCTCTTGTACTTTGTTACTGCTGTTTTCTCTACCAACCGATCTCTCAACATCTCATCTACAAACTCTTTGTACTCACACGTGGAAGCCAAGACTCTAAGGTCACTCATAAAATTCTCTACTGTCTCCCTAGGAAGCTGTTTTCTCATGTAAAATTTGTGTTGTTCCATAATGATGATGTGTTTCTTTTTTAAACGAGTGTCCAACATTTTGATTGCAGACCCATATTCTTCAATGGCATCCCCTTCCCCCAGCACTACTACTGTAGGTAGATGTTTAAGAAATCTTCCTGCCTTCAGTGCCTAAAGAATGGCTTAACAATGTCAAATTCTTTTTTTGAGTAAATACTTCCCCTTGTATGGCTTCTAAGTAAGCCTTAAAACCCTACAACCACACTTCCCACTCTACAGGGGGAATGCCTGGGGTGGAAAGGAAAGGAATGGAAGGAAGCACACCCTGTTGCATGTTAGCAGGGACAAAAAGGGATTCAGGGAAAATGACCACAATATGAATGCTAAAATTGTGACATATACAAGTGCAGTGAAATGCTCAGAACATTGACAGCCTATAATAACTACTGGAGAAGTGTGTTTAAAGGCAATAAGAGCCGGAAATTTGCCAGTGGAGCTTATAGTTTAAGAGATAAAGGTGCCAAAGTATAAAAATATGTCCCCTTAGAGGGATTAACAGGTACTCACGACACCTAGGTGTGCGTATTACCGATGCACAAAATGGTTTCCTCTTTAGTTGAAGTTTGTCAAATGTAGAAATGGTGTGCAAATCACCGTAGATCTGCTCCTTCCTTGTATGCTCAGTGAAGATTTGCACCGGCTAAACTATGCGTAAAGGTGTGCAAATCACCGTGGTAGTTTTGCTGGAGATAGCCGCTTATAAGTATTGGTGTGCAGATCCTCGTGGATCTGCTATCCTCTGGCCTGCCATGAAACGAGTGTAAACAACCCTGGCTCCAGAGTTGCTAAGCTAAGTTGTTTGCGGGAAATGAGCCAGAAAAGTTGTAGCAAACCAGCCTGACTCTGTGGTAACGCGTCGAACAAAGCGCGATTACCCAATGCAGTCGAGGAGGAAGGGCAGGACCGGAACTAAGACACCTTTCAATGTCACCGCTAGGGGGGGCAAGAGCGTAGCGTAACAGTTTTGGGAACACCCTCCTCCAGCATCTCGAAACTGCAGCGCAGATGCAACGTGGCTCCAATGCCGCTCCAGGGAATGGCTCCAACAGGAACAGATGCGCTCTGCCAGTCGAAGGATCGTGGTCCGTCTCCCGGTCGGCGCCAAATGAAAAGTTCAATGAAACCATGAGCTGAAGGTACGACTTAACTCCTCTTTATTTTCAGGTCCAAAGAAGGAAAGGTGAAATCCTGAAGTTTTGCCTTTTCATGACTGCGAACTGGCCTCTTCTCGATGAGATTCTCCCTTCCGCGATGACCACCAACATGAATCTCCAGAGATACCAAGGAAGGAAAGGTGAAATACTAAAGTTTGGGCTCTTCATGACTGTGAACTGGCCTCTTTGTGCTGAGACTCGCCCGACCACGATGACAGCCAATGTGAAGCTCCAGTAACACCTGCCCTTTGCGATACAACGATCGCCAGCGACGACCGACAATGCTAGATTTGCACTCTGCACTACTGCAGCGGCAGACCATGGTGACCGCCAACGCGGAGCTCCAGTAACAACCATCTGCCACACCTGACTGGCTCTTTGCACTACAGTGATGACAGCCCATGATGCCCGGCCTGCTCTTTGCGCTACAGCAATGACCATCCACAAAGCTCTCCCTGCTCCTCGCGGTCTCCTCCACCATGAACGGAACTGTTTGCGCCAGACTTTGAGAAAGTAACTTTTTCAGCGGGACTAATCTAATCCCTGTATCCGACCCATGCTCCATCACGGTCACCCTGAACTTATGACTTTCCCCAGGTCTAGTACAACGAGTGGCACTTTGTGCTTTTAGGTGATAGATATACTAAACTTTAAAACTGCTTTTCTCTGGTTCTACTGGTTGGATTTATGTTGTTCTGGTATCATTTTATTTATTAGAGTTTGCTGTAAAATGTTTTGGGATTTTTCTTGTGTTATGTTTTCACTTTACGACTGTTTGTGTGCTACATAAATAATTTACAGATTGGCTGTAAGCTAAGCCTGACTTCTTTTGTGCCAAGCACCAAAGGGTTGAGCCCAGGTTAATTTAGTGACTTTTGAGGTTCACCCAGACAGGTTGTTGCCTGAGTGCAGCTTCCATCCCTCTCAACCAATAACCCAATTTATAAGAGGCACCATGAATCAGAAAGAAGAAAAGAGCCCAGCAAGAATATCCAGAAGTAGAATCCAGTAGAAGTTCCAAGTGTAAAGATAAAACGTCAGAAACAAAAATAGTAACAAAGGGACAAAGATTGCAGCATAAAATAAGGGAATAAATATGTTGCAACACATCCTTCTCTTTGAAAGGACTTTCTATATTGGTATTGACAGGAACTAACATCACAGGAAAAAACTCCATTTCATCTTGGATTGAGAACCTCAGTTAACATTCTGTGGGCAATCCACCATCTTGGAAAGGACAGTGTTTAAGGCTATCTATACCACCTTTCTGAACATCTTTTCTTTCATTTTCTAAACAAAGAATTCCAACAACTTTCACCCAGCACCACATTCTGAGATTCTAACATGACGTACTCCAGGTAGCTCAAGGAACACCCTTTTTGGATGATGGCGAGTGCTGAGATAACAAAGCAGTTTAAGCTGCACAAGCGCTCAGCCACTTGCTATGTGAAGCATCTCTAAACACACCACCTGCCAAAGTGAGCAGTGCTCCTTCCTCTTTGGCCCAGGCCAGGCCACCAGTAAATTCTTGGCTCAGCTCTTGCCGTAAATAAAGCACAGGGGGGGGGCAACTCTCCCAACAGCAAATAGCATCTATATTTACATCAAGATCTATCATTAAGATCTCTCTTCAAGATGTTACTTTGAAGAGATATATCCCTCCGCCTGTGTAGTTCTTTTTCTCCAGCTAAATATCTGAGGTTTGGAAGAATAACTGTGTGCCATTGGAATAGGTATAGAAACCTCCACCCTCCCCACATTTCTCATATTCAGTCATGCAATAAATGTTAAAATACTTGAAGGGAGGTGGACACCACACTCGCTCCCTCTTAGACCGAAAGTGAGGGGGGACTGCACAGAGTTCACATTGGAGAAGATTCCAAAAGAAAGACCTAAGAAATTGAAAGGACCAAAATTTAGACGTGGCCCGTGATATTTTTCAGAATGTTAAGAGGTGTGTGGCATAGAGTGTGGGTGGGATCATAGCGTGCCATGAAGTGTGATGGGGAACAAGGTATTGTACTATGGATCCATCGAGACAGACGGTAACTAGGTGAAGTGCTAAAGATTCACTGATCTACAAGTATGAATGTCCTGCACTTAGCTCTGTCCTTGCCGGAGAGCCAAAGCGTTTGATGTGTGCGTAAAGAGTTCATCACATTGTCAAAGGGGAGACCACGTATTGTGAAAGGCGCACCAGTAAACTACTAAAGTAATCATGGCTATTTATGACCAAAGTGTTGATCAAGGCTTTGTCAATTCGGAAAGTCAGAAAAGGGCATATTTTAAAGATGTTTAGAACTTGGAAAATCTGGTTGTGACTGCGATATATAACTCAAGCTTCACCATTGGGTTAAATTGTACACTGAGATTCCTGGAAGAGGGGGGAGATGGAAGGCTGTCAACAATGGGTGCAGGCAGAATCCTGAGGAAAGGCAGCAGAAAAGCAGTGCATCTGCATTTTTACTAAACTGAGTTTTCAGGGGGCAGCAAGAAGCATTGTGGTGAAGAAGTCATACATTTTGGATTGGCGGTGGGTTGTAAATAGGAGAAAATCAAAGAATATTTGTTCATCCCCCGCATACTGACAACAGAAGATGTAAATGTAAATCCAGTATTTGTAAAGCGCGAACAGCTACCCGAAGGCATCCCGGCGCTGGGGGCCGTCGGGAAGATTAAGCAAGCTATTGCCCAGAGTCACATGGTGCTGGGCTGACCTGCCGCCGGTGCTGGGGATCGAACCGTGAGCCCCAGATTCCAGCGTCAGTCGCCCTAGCCGCGGCGCCACACCTCTTCCCGAAGTCACCAAGATGATAGTATCTGTACAAAAACAGGGTGACCCAGGACTGGTCCTTCAACTGTTACTGGTGAGCGATGGAGAAGGACGAGCACCAGGAGACAGAGAGAGAAGGAGCAGTTGGACAGAAAAGCGAGAAGCAGTTGTGGGTTGTGTAGGAGATGAGTAGTAGGGGGCAGGGGTTAGGACGTTGGACATGTCAGATTCGGCCTTTTCTTTGGACTTGAGAAGAGGACTTAGCGCCCACACTATGGCTCGCAAGAACAAGATTAAGCGAAACACACCTTTAAAACACTCTGCTAGCCAGAGAAGGCGTACAGAAGAAAAGTGAATGGTCCATGCACAAGGAAGTCTGAAGCATGGCCCTGGACAACGTACCAGTTCGCTCCTCGCTATACCAATAGTAACAAATGGAGATATTTGAAAAAAATAGTTGTATTTTAAAATGCCTGGGTCCCAAATATTCTTTGCCCAACCTTCAAGTTACGCAATCTAACGCAAAAATCTGAAAAATCCTTCTTTATGCCAGGCTTTGACTGTAAATGGTATGGGTTCAGTAGCCAGATAATTGCATGTTTGGGAGGAGGGCTTCCGTGACATGACTCAAGCTGATGCAACCCATGTGCATGCTTCTGCATAAATCACCATTTTTGTTCAGCCAGGGAGTCTTATGTATGGCAAAGAGGGCTGGATCCATGCCAGTATTTCAAGATAACCAGACAATATAAATTAAATCCAATTAATATAAATTAAACTCAAGCACATCTGGTTCGTATCTGGTCCTTACTTGGACAACTCTGTTGTAGATTACCTCTTGCCATTCCATTTAACCTAGACCTCCACCTCATTTGTGAATGTTTTCCTATCAGACATGTGCTGAAAAGGTCTTCTAACATTAAAAATAAACATTCAGGGTTTTTCCAGCATGTTTTATGAAAATGTGCTTTCGGAGAATCAAAGACAGTGAATGAACAAGGAAATTACACCCTATACAAGTAAAGTATGCTGGTTGAAATCCGAAGCTCACAACACGATGCAGCGCGTCATTTCCATAAACCCTGTATTCCGCTCTGGGTGATATCTTCTGCATCAGGGCAGTGGCACGTTCTTATCCTTTCACGTTAGGTACCGCGGAATTTATATGCGCATCGTTACTTTAGAAAGAAGTCTGCATTGCTGTCAAAAGCCTCCAAGTCGCAGTGTCGGTAATTGGAATGTCATTAGTGGTCATTACATGTCATTCTGTCAATACTCATTATCCATGAGATTAGCTGTGCTCCAAGGGCTAATCCAATCAACGGATGCCCTCACCTACTCAATAGAGATGCATGGAAAAAGACAGGGTCACGAGATGAGGAGTTCACCTTATGTATTGTGATAAAATAGGCACCCCTGGCGAGGTACTCGGCCATTTACATGGGCAAACATTGCCACAACTGAGAGCACAAGGAAAGACGCTTGTTCAACCTACGCAGAGTTACGTCCACGAGGACAGTCAGTGGCGTAACAAAAGCCCCCGCAGCCCCCACAATGCGAGGGAGGCCCCAGAGCTCCGGGGGCCCCCTCTGGCACTGGCAGGTCCCTGGCCTGAGAGCTCCACACTGGGTCCGAAGCGTGTGGGGGGGCTGCATGTACTTTGCAGGGGGTTCCTCTAGTTTTGTTACGCCACTGCACCAGGACATGTTCCCCGGACAGCTGTCTCTTACACAGGCATACTCTGCTCGCCCACCACCGTCACTGGTCTAATGGCAGGGCGTGCTCGCCATGCCCTCCATTAAGTTTCACTTTCCCACAATGCATCTGTGGTGTTCTTCACAACATTTAAAGAAAGGGCCACAGCCCGAATGCCCCATTGAATATATTCCACTTAGCTTATGCATGGCATACTTACCGCTGCTGCCGCCTCTGTTTACGGACATGATGATGCTAAATGTCCACATGGAGAGAGAGAAGCATAGTGTGTAGTCTCAGGCAAGCCAGCTGACCAGGAAAAAGTGAACAGAGCCAACACCTGCAACAGGATGCAGCTCTCCATATCTACCAAGACAAAGTCCACCATACAGAGGGCTTATTGGCCTGAACTCAACAACGCTCTGATGCTCGAGCGGCAGAAGTAAAGGCAGGTGACAAGCAAACCCGAAGCCTGCTTCTGCACAAGAGAACCAGGCTCATCAATGAACAAAGACGTCCCAAAGAGTGCACTCTTGTCTTCACTCCACATCACATTGTCCAGGAAGGCCCTGTCACGGCTTCCCATCAGGCTTGATCACACCTGAAGATCTTGCCAGTGTGAAAGAAAGACGTGAACTGTTGGCTATTAGTGGCTCAATCAATCCACGATAGGCAGACCTGATGAAAACGACAAATGTTTGGTAACGGTCTAGAAGAAAACAAAGGTAAGCCACCCACATGCGCTCCTGTGTCTCTACCGCTTCCTACCCACAGCAATTGTCCAGATGCTGCCATCAGATGCCTTACAACCCAAGTCTGTGTATAAGTCATTGAAAATTACCACACTTAATAAGTTACAACCGACAGAAGACTTACAAACCCCAGAAAAGTTACAATGACCCACATGTGGCTTCACCACCCTGGGTCTATCCCACAAAACAGGTCCTTCAGACATCTTACTAGGACCTGATCTGGATATCCATGCCATAAGAGCGACTGGACTGGTGACAACACAACCCTACTAGTCCTGCAGAGAAGTGCAATGCTCCTACCACCTATTGTGAGACTTGCATTCATTCTGACTGGAGTCAGATAAACTCTCAGGACCACTCTGCTACGTTCCAAACACATCCTTGGCACTTTGTTCCTCTGAAGCAACAGCGGACCACCGAAGATGAACCTTGTCACCCCACAGGTATCCTGATACAGTCTCCAGCATGCCATGATCTTGATCCACTTGCCTGGAAGCATTTTGAGAGGGACTTGGCTGGGACTCCTTTGCAGTCTCAAAGTGGCACAGCATTGTCACAGGTCACACGCATTCCTATGTTATTACATCAAAGGTGTGTCATTACCCAAGAGAGGAACTCAGGGCAGCTCCACTGAAAGAAACCAGATTCTGAGGTGGCCCAAACGAACACCCCAGAAACTAGTTTCCAGGGCCCTGAAAGCCAGTCATTAGAAATCAAGCAATGGCACCAACGTCCTAGGAGTCCAATACAACTTCTTTGCTGATAAACTGTTTTAATTGTCGGACAAGGGCTACTCACTGTTACAGGAGTCATCAAGGTGGACTGACCTCAAACTCTTTGGGTATCAACCTGCTGAGTGCAACAGCACATCTGTAGCAGTTGTTAACATCCGGAACATGTCCAAAGCCTGCAGACAGGGTATACCTGGAAGTCTAGTGACAATGTCATTATTGCAGCTTGAATTTTGCACCAAGTGCCTACCACTCTCCTGCGGTTTGACTTTAAGTCAGGGAAAGACATATTGCATGTCCTACTGTGTGTTTTGGTTTCTACTGCTGGTCCTTGGAGCAATCCTATGTTAATGAGAACATATTCTCTGGATGACCCATTATTAGAAGGTTGTCTTTCACATATGCATGCACTCACCTCCGACATGCATCACTGATTAAATAAAAGGGAGCTTGGTGCGCGTGCTTTCAGGACAAGCAGGATTGTATCCAACTAGATGGGAGGGATGGGAAATTACATTGGAATAGCTTGCCACATTGCGAGTCACCCTTAATCGGTCTATCTCAGTTCCTAAAGGGTGAGAAGACTATAAAGTTGGACATAGGCCTTGAAGTTGGCGGAAACAATATTTGGCTTGAAGACATCTGCAGAAGAATCTGTGCGTATAGAGTACTTTCACTGGAGCTCTTCCTCAGTAAGAAGTGCTTGCAGAAAGCAAATGGCTGCCCTGAAGGCCACAGCAGTAGGGATGTTCCCCTTGAAAGCCACAGAGCAGTCTTAACTTTGATGTTGTGAACACATGATTTCTGGAAGACACCTTTAAAAAGAGCATCTGGAGATGCCAAAGGTTATCCAAGCCTGCACTAGTGTCTGAAAGCCTTCCTACCAGGGGCATCCACACCAGAGCTAAGGAATACCACAGGAAAGATCCTGGCTTTACCGGTGCTACTTCAAGACATTGTAGTGCCCGCTCCCCTGTCGGAGTAAAATAAATCCATGTCTTTCAGATATCTAGAATATAAAAAGAGTTATTTCTCTCATGTGGTTATCATACCAAAGGAAGGAGCTAGTTAGAGCGATTGACATGGGTGTCCATGCAAACCGTGGGGCTGAAGGTTTCAGGGAAACACTAAATATGATATTGATGCACCACTCTACAGATTGAGATGAAATGAAAGAAAAATACCTTTTCGAGGTATCAGTTGAATTTTACCATTAGCTATTGATTTTTCAGACTGGGCATTAGCCAACATAGCTATAGCACTATGAAGACAAGCATCCGTTCATCTCGATGGTGGTTGGCTGCTGCAGTGCTAAGCTGCAAGTGAACCCATATAATCTGTGATCCCTCCAGGGATTACTGCCTTTGTATTCAACAGCTTATTTCCGGCTGGAACTTTGACATACTTCTAACATGTACGCGGGCACACACTGAGCACTATGGGCATGGCTACTAGGATCAGAATGTGGCCAAAGACCGTGCTCTGGGCCCAATGCCAGGCTCCTGGATATGTGGTTGGAGGCCATGCTTTGTGTCCTCTGGTCATGGCAGGAAACCATGACAGTGGGTACTGTAGGTGTGCCTTGTGTTTAGTGCCCAGTGACTAAAGCAGAAGGCTATGACAACGGGCACTGAAAACAGAAGTAATGCACACCGGGCATAACTGATGACCATGCCATGTTCCTAGTGATCAGCAGTAGGTACAAGCAGCACCAAAGTACTGCATTAGGCACATACTTTAGCTACTGCCCACTGAAAGAAGCAACAGCTTGTACCCAATAAGAACGGAGGACAGGGGGACTTGGTAAGAACCATGACTCAAGGTCTGTATACATTGCTGACTCTTCAGGGCCAAGGGCGGTGCCCTCTAAAAAAAGGGAGGCAAGGGGATAGGACATGCCTGTATACCACTCCCTGTGCCCAGAAGGTATTGTGGGCAAGGGACAAAGTATGAATGAAATTATTACCCATTACATTATCAAGGACATCACTGTTCACTATATTACTGTCATTACTGTCATTACTGTTGTTATAAGCATTCGAAAGGCTGTGACTCCACTGTCAGGTATCAGATATGCTCATAGAGTTTATATGCAAACACACGGCTGTAGTACCGCTGACAGGTAATAGATGTGCAGCAAATCTAAAGACAACCAGCAGAGTGCTCACTGTGATCAAATGCAGCTGAAAAGCTGCAGTTACATCAAAGCCAATAGAGGCACCTGCAGACATTTAATGGTGATGATAGACAATCCCATACCCTAACTGCCTTAACAGATGTAAACGATGCCATCTTGTTCTTCTAAAGTGCCCTTGTTTGGCTAAATGTTGGTGTTTTTTGCTCAAGTTGTGCTGTCATATCCCTGGCATAATATCCCCAAAACGTGTAAAAACAAAAATATCGATCATCAATTGATGACATCACTTATCACGCCATTTATTGGTGAACCACAACCTTTCTAATGACCAGGGTTAAAACTATACAAATTAACCTGGCACAGAAACATTAGAAGCTTTGTAATTATGGGCAGGATGAAGATTCAGTGGTAGTCCAGGGGCTCCTCTGGGGGCACTTTGGGTGAATGTAGTAGTTGTGTAACTACAGTCACATTGAGATAGACATGAATCACTCTTGTGGACAGTGAACGGTTGATGCTGCAAATGCTGAAGATGTCACTACATCTGTCAAGGTCTTCAAGGCACATGCCAAAATTGTATCTAGTTGGGAAGAAGGCAGTCCACCTTAGCTAGAAGGATGATCTGTATACTGGTGGGCCTTGGACCCAGACGTCCGTGAATCTCCTACCTACTAAGTGTAGACAGAGTAGTGTCACTTGCAAGGCCTAGACCATACACTATGTGGCAGGTGCATTCCCTGCTAGAAAGAATAACTGGTATCTGGAGATGGTGATCTGCTGGAATTTTTACACTATGAGGAAGTCACCTTGTAAGAAGAGGTCTAGTGTTCAGGGCCAATGTTATCCATCCCTGTTTTGTTTATTTTGTGTACTCTATTAAAGCGTGTTCTCTTATAGGTAGAGGAAGTGCACAGAGGGGAAAACTGTGTGATAAGCAGTGAGAAATCGGGAACAAAAACAGCCATTAAAAAAGCATTTGTAAATGCATTAGGTTTCGCCTATGGGATTAATAATAAGTTAAGAGGTGTGGGAGCAGTGTATGAATGCAGGCAGAATGGTATGAGTGTCCTCTGTGCAGAGTGAGTGGTGCATGAATGAAGGTTGCTAAGTGTCTGAGTGCAGGGTGAAAGTGCCTCCAAGCATGGTGATTGATGTGTGTTCAGTGCAGGATGAGAATTTCGTGCGTGCACAGGGTGAGCAAGGTAAGAGGTGCGCAAGTATAGGGTGAGCGGTATGTCAATAGTATAAGTGTAGGATGAGCAGTTTGAGTTCAGGGTGAGAGGTGTGGGTGAAGGGTGAGAGGAATGTGAGTGCTGGGTGAGAGGTAGGTCAATGGTGTGCAAGTGCAGAGTCAGCACTGTGTGAGTGGTGTATGAGCAGTATCTGACTGCTAGCGCAATTAGGTTGACTGTGTAGAGCAGTGTTCTTCAAATATTTTAATGCCATGCCCCCCCCCCCCCAGTGGGGAAAAAAAATCACTGTGCCCCCCTAAATGTTTAAAATAAACTGGCAATGGTTAAATATGTATAGACGTATTTAAACATTGCAGTTAAGTTCTTTTACCGTTTTACACATGCAATCAAATACATGATTGCCAAACATACCATTCTGGTTAGGCAGGACTTTCTAATGTGTAAAAGTATCCACGGTGTGATTATTAGAAAGGGGTTGGGGGTTTCGAAGAATATTTGGAGTCCCTTTCCTTTTGACACCTTCTTCCAGCCAGAATATCAATGACAAAAGTTGTTAGCAATGGCCCATTACAGAGCAATTTACTGCAGCTCATTTTTTTCTGATGAAAACAAAGGACTGCTATCAGCATAATGCGTCTTTTGGCCAGAGCTTGGCGCCTCCCCACCCCCCCTCCCCCCAACCTCCTGGGATCACTTGAGTCCTCTCCACTGGGGGGCCAGCCCCCCAGTTTGAAGACCCCTGGTGTAGAGTAAATGGTTGGTGAGTGTGCAGAGTGAGCAATGTCTCAGAGAAGGTATGTAAGTGTTGTGCAAAGTTGCAAAATGAGGCAAAGTTGTGCTGTGTCCTAATATGCCGGAGACAGCTGACTGTGCACTGCTCACCTCACCCGGCTCCTGGCGAAGCACGGCTTTTCTGTTTTACCACACATCGCATCTGCGCAGTGCAGGAAAGAGAGACAAAGAAAAGAAAAATGATAAGTACAGAGGTGTAGAAGTGTGCAGGAAGTGGACGGACAGTAAAGTATGCAGATTGTCCAGGAGCTGATGTATTGCAATGAAAAAGGGTGCGAGGGGAGGGGGTGATTTCCTGGTTTGGCAGTGGACTGTGTAAAAGATAGTGGAGTAGGAGCAAGCAAATGTAGAAGGTGGCGCGAAGCAGGCACAAAATGATGAACATTTAGTGAGAGAAAAGAAAAGCACTAAGTGTGAAAGTGCAATCACTAGTGTGAGGAGGCTACAGACATGGATACAGCTGATCGGGTGTTTACACAGACTAGCGCCGGGTGGTCCAAGAAAAGAGCCCTATTGGGGGGTGGGATAGCATGGTGAAGAAGGTGCCGGAAAGCAAGGAAGGTGCCGGACATGGCAGAGTGACAAAGGTGCAGAGGACGGAGAAGAACCCTGAAGTGGGAAGAGAATATTCCACAGTGAGAAGGGTGGACGAGACAGCAGGACTAGGGGATTAAACCCCCACGGGGAGGAGAGCGCAGGAGTGAATAGAGTGAAGAAGGTGGAGGAGAGCCCTGGCGTGGGAGTGAAAAGGACAGAGGAGACAGCAGGAGTGGGAGGTGAGATCCCCACAGGGGAGGAAGGTGCAGGAGAGGTAGACCCCTGAGGTGGGACGTGAATATTCCTCGGTGAGAATGGCACAGGAGACAGCGGGAGTGGGAGGTGAATACTCCCTAGGGAAGGAGAGCACAGGTGTGGGCAGCCACGCTGATCTTAGGGAGGAGTCAGCACCTCAGTGGCAGGCAGGGCAGGTACTGGCGCAGCCCATAGTGCAGGTGGGGCAGGCCACAGCAGGAAGGTTTCAAGGGCAGTATCCAGGGTGTCAGTTGCAGGGGTGGAGCCAGGCAGACGAGCTGCAGCTAGTCGAGAGGCTATGAACTTAACCCGTCAGCCCCAGCCAGGGCTCTGCAGTGGTGCCAGCAAGGACTGTGCCACCCGGACTGGGGTCGGGGCGGAGCACATCACCCTGTGCCGAGCCGCGGGATGAAACACGCGGATTTGCCTACTAAGCAGAGGATAAAGATCTGTTGACAAGTGTGCCTGTTTTTAGTAACTAGGAGGTGCCTCCCCCTCTGGGTAGAAGTGTCTGGACTCGCCCTCTGCATTAAAGTGGTGCATGGGAGAAGGGAAAAGGGGTGGGGAGGAACATGAGGGACGGAGAGAGCCATGCACTCAGCAGAAACAAGCACAGGGCAATCACTATGCTGCCGCGTCCGGTACTAGGCATGTGCACATGGAAGACACTACTCACTGAAACGCAGCCCGGTACACATAGCAGCCAGTTTACAAAGGCTACGAACCCCGTGCACTCAGCACAGCCAATAATCACTCCCAGAGCACTGTAGTCTCCTGAGTTCCAATTAGTGCGACTGCTGCCTGACTCCAAGATGGCGCCAGTCTCACAAGGGCCGAGAAGGGGATGTGTAGAGATGGTTGATGTGTCATGAAAGTGATGCATGAGAGGAGGGAAAAGGGGGGGAGCAACAAGAGTGATGGAGAAAGCCATGCACTCTGCAAAAAGTAAAAAACACGCAAAGAGCAAGCACTGTGCATGCAAAAACTTTTTTTTTTAAAAGTCCCACAAAGCGGATGAATACAGTACTAAGGCACTGATAAGAGAAACACGAGAGGAACAGAAGGAAATAGTATGCTACAGCCAATAGAAACAGAGAAAAAGTAAGGGACAGGAACCAATAAAAAGCAAGGAAGCAAAGGGGATGGATGTAAGCCCCTTCTAAGATTTATACTGAATACAATAGAATTCACAAGCACAGCGCTTTGCTGGTTAAACCTAAAAACAGGTCCAGAAAACGAAAAAAGGTCCATATAAAAGAGCCATCCGTCCCAATGAAAATGTCATCCATGCATTTTGGGGATAACGTTTTCATAACTATGGTACAGTTTCTCACAACATTCTTAAGACAAAAGTTTATTAAATTGTAGACACTGCGCTTAAGTAAAGAGCATTGCACGAATGCACACAGACACATTTTTTAAACTCCTTCGGTATAAATAACATCTTGTTGAATTCACATGCACATGCCGTCTACCTCTGCATGAAAGACAGCTGCATGCTCCTTTACTCTAAGTGATTCACTTTTTATTAGGTACGTTTACAACTTTTCTTCAGCAAAAAAATGCTGTTTTACTCAATGGGCAATCAGTGATAGGTTTTTACTGCACTCTGAGGTAATCGTTAGGATACACTTACCTCTTTTACATACGTTCGCAGTATCAAAATAAATAGGTAACTGAAATAAAAAATAAAAAAAAATCTTTACAATATAAAATGCATTATTACAGTTTGAATTACCAAGGCATAACTAGGGCTTAGGTAGTATAACTGAAATTCCTTATCTATAGGCGATACTTGAGCAAATGTTTTAGATTGGGGATAGACATGGACAAGCCCACTCCCGAGGCACCCCCAAACACCCACTCTGTCTCCAGTATATTAGTGTCTTGTCTCCCCGCATAAAGGACATATTCACATAGGATCTGGTTCAAAGCAATACGTCGAGGTTGCTGGGAGTGGAATAGGCTGAAGGAGCAACAGGACTGGTGTTACTCTGGGGAGAAACCTTTACACATTCTATTTCCTCTCCTGTCTCGTATGGGATATCGCCAAAGCATATGTGATGTCACCAGTAATGACATTCAATATATAATTTGCGATCACATCTGTGAAATGATGCTAGACATCCTGACCAATGCACTGGGCTAGCTGTCACATGACTGAGGAATTTCAGTGGTTTTTTGTATTGAAATCTTAAGGAATATCACTTACCTTCGGGAACAATATTTCTGCTGGATATCTTATCTTCCTGCGGATTTCTCACTGTAAGAATATCTATCCATGCCTCCGACTGGTGCAGAAAACACTTCCTCCAGCAGCTGCTCCCCAGCATCTTCAAGTGGTTCCATGGAGCCTCAGCCATGACTCTGCCTGGCAGAGATGAAGTTACCCATCATGTCAAAAGGACCCGGTGTGCTGACATCTGTTCCTGATACTTTTTCCTCATCCCAACGAGGCATGAGGACAGGAACTGAGAGAGCATCAATGATAGCCACAAAACCAGCACATACCCTGGGAGTTTACTGGGGCAGTAAGGAATCTGTAGGAAAAATCCTCGCATTAAAAAATGAGTTCCAAAAACTATACCCACCGAGCGGTGGGGATGGGAATCAGCACTCATTGGGCAGTAAGCCCAGGTAAAGTATCTGTTACTGTATGCTTGGGCTATGAGGCAGTAATGTTCAGCCCACATATGCAGTGCTGATTGTGTGGCTGTCTGGCAGATGTCAGCCACCAGAATGCTTCTGGTGAGAGTCACAAAAGCAGATATGGCCCTAGGAGAGTCGGGACAAATGCCCTCCACAGGGTCTTTCTTTGCTAAGGCAATGCAGATCTTCATACATTGTTTAATCCAACTTGATTAAACAATGTATGAATGGTCACCACCGTGATTTTCTTGGCTCCCACAAAGCTCACAAAGAGCTGATCATCCACTCTTTCTTGTCGGGTGCAGTCGATGTACCTGGGGTCCAGTGTCCATTCTATGCAGCCACTCCTTCTACTTGATGGAATGAAGAGAGGGAGGAAAGATGGAAGGCTGAAAGCTGTATCCCAAAACTGAAACTACTTTCAGTAAGAAGGCTTGATAGGTGCGGAGGAGCAACTTGTTGAGGTACAATGCTCTGAAAGTTAGACAAACTGAGTGGGCCTGAAGTTCTCTAACCCTAAGAGCTGGAGTTATTACTACTGACAGCAGTAAGAAGAATTGATTTACTGTGCCTCAGTTCAAAAGGGGTTTCCAGTAAGTCAACACAGAATTCAAATCCCAGTGACAAACAAACATAGTGGAAGGGAACAAATAAAGTAAATATTTCAGAAGACACGCCACTAGTTGTAATCTAAACAATGATGGGTAGTCCGGAACACACATAATAGAAAATAGGTTGCTAAGTAACCATTATCTGTGGCCTCAGCCATCCGCCTATGTTTAAGGGACAGTATGAAATAAAGTATTTCATAAAAGCATGATATGAAGGGATCCAAGACGTCTGACTCAAGACTCAAGTCACTGCACAAAGCTGTTCCAGGGACTTGAATCAATGGAGTCTGTAGCAGGTTTCTGTCAGCCTATATGACATCCCCAACATCATCCGGGAGAAAAAAGGGCTCGCACTGGCATTGTTCTGTCTCCAAAATCCTGCATGGGAGAAGAAGCAGTGTCTAAAATGCAGAGTACCAACAAACTGAATTACCAGATCTCTTCAGGCACAATCTTGCTTGATCAGGATCAACTGTTCCCAATTCTCAGAACTTCTGCAGGAGTTTTGTCTGAGGTCGAATGGGTGGAAACACGTAAAGCAGACCCTGAGACAAGCTGAACATGAAGGTGTTTATAGCTAAACAAATTCTTCACAAAGGTGTCCTTTTAAGTAGTTTTATTCCAGCAGCACAGCAACACATCTGAACCGAAGGTGAGTCCAGTGCAACTGAACTTCCTAGGTTGACAGCATCATGATGGTTCCATGTGAAACTAGACCCTCCAATGAAAGTATGCATGACTCATGGACAGTGTAGGTAAACGCTGAGGGAGTGGCGCATGCCACGCTGTGTGCAAGGATATTACATACCCCCCTCATTTAATTAAAAGACAACAAAACAGATGCAGCACAAATTTCATTACCAAAATATAATTCTAAATAGCAATTGAGGGAAAGGGAACAACTAATATGAATTAACTTACAAAATCAAGCAATCTTCTAGGAGGTTGTCTAAACCGACCTGACCCTTTGACTCTTAAGGCAACCGTACCCTCACTGCCATTCATCACTTCTGGGCGGTTACTATGGTCACACCTGCGAACAGGATTGCTCACTCTTACCAAAGAATTCTCCGACGTGTCATCCTCGTTATTTACAATACCATTACTGTCAGGACATCTTGCCCCTCTTCTAACATTCCACAATCTGCCATATTGGATGATAACACTGTTGGAGAAAACTTTAATGATTTTCATGGCCTTTCCAAATCTGCCTGAACATTTACTAATGAGACCTGGCCTTAGTATTCTTACCCAATCTCCCACCTTGAAATCATGTGGTTTTGTTTTCTATTTCTTATCAAACCATACCTTAGTCTTATTTTCCTTTGTCCTGACTTTTCCTGCAGTTCTTTCAACCATACTTTCACTTCCTCTTTCACCGCTGCATTTTTCCTTGAACCACAATAGATATAATTTAGAGGCAGGATCTCTCCCTTTTAAAAGCCTAAAAGGACTAACCTCAGTGACCGTGTGCAGTGTAATGCAATATAACCACAATCTTTCCCTAAGAGAGTCCCTCCAAACACTTCCTAATTTAATGACATCTGTGATATAACCCTTCAACACACGGTTGAATCTCTCGATCTGACCATTTTCATGTGGTTCATACAATGCGGTCATAACATGTTTTATATCAAAGTGCCTAAGAAATTCCTCCATCTAAGTCGACGTAAGTTGCACCCAGTTGTCAGTAACTAACGTGGAAGGACACCACTCTCTTGCAAACACTTTCTTAAAAAACTCTATCACTACCTTAGTGGTGGTTTGGGAAACAAATTTTACCTCAGGCCACATGGAATGATAATCCACTAACCCGAAAGCATATCATGAATCATTGGGTAAACACATGAAAGGCCCTGATGTATCAAAAGCCAACTTCTTCCATGGTTCCTCAGGCCACTCCACACTCTTCAATGGTGGGGTGTTGACTTTTAACATCTTCTCACTCGAAGCACACACATCACATTCCCGAACAGTGCGATCGATGGTGCGGTCCATGCCCGGCCACCAGAAAAAATTCCTGACAAGACGTTTCATGGCAGACATACCTGGATGACTATTATAGGCCAGTTTGAGAATCATCTCTTGTACTCCATTGGGAGGTACACATTTCCGCCCTTTGCACATTAAACCCCCTTCCCTCGTCCGCAACATTGAACATGGGCATAACTTCAGTATTAAAATCTCTTTTCCTTGGCCACCCATTCAAAATGTATTGTTTATCCTCCTCTTCACACACTCTCCACCTTTCTTCAGAAATATCCTCAAATTCTCCTGAAATGCCGGACTAGATAGGCTGCCCAGCGAATTTTACAAGGCGTATGCGGACTCGATAGCCCCCAGATTGCTGGAGGTCTTCACAGAAGCGTATGAGAAGGGTGTGCTTCCCCCTTCCCTGAGGGAAGCTCTTATAGTGATGATGTTGAAACCAGACAAGGTGTCCAACAGATGCGAATCGTATAGGCCGGTCTCCATGATAAATATCGACACCAAAATATTGGCTAAAATAATAGCTAATAGACAGCAGCCCTTGATCCCAAATCTGGTTTTGCCGGATCAATTGGGCTTTGTTCCAAGAGATCCACCACACATAACCTGTGTACTATATTTGCTCTGCTGCATCGATTGGACCCTGAGCTTCCCGCTGCAGCTGTCCTTTTGGATGCGACCAAAGCATTTGATTTGCTACACTGGAATTTTATGTTTGTAGATCTACAAAGCATGGGGATACCGCCTTTTTTTCTGAAGTGGGTGCGCCTCCTTTATTCGGGCCCAGTTGCCAGGGTGCGCGTGAATGAAATGGTCACAGACCCCATAAATATCTCTAGAGGGACTAGGCAGGGTTGCCCCGTATCCCCGATGCTGTTCTCCCTGACACTTGAGCCTCTGGCTTGCAAGATAAGGCAGGGCCATGCCAACACAGCACTAGGCTTCAGGCAGTGACGGCTTGCCATTTCCCTATACGCAGACAATATTAGTGAACCTGCGAAACACCTGGCACCCCTACTGCAGGAATATGTCCGGTTTGAACGATATTTTGGCCTGGGCATTAATTGGAGTAAGTCCACGGTGTTTCCCCTCACTGAGTGTACGATGGCGCAGGAGCTGGAGTTCCCGTTGGCCTGGTCGAGTGAACCTGTGCGATACTTGGGGGTCTGGGTACATACAGACCCTGAAACAATACTTCGTATGAACTATAGTCGAGTGCTGGCGAAATTAAGCGACCAAGTTGCCAGATGGACCCGCCTCCCTCTGTCTCTAGTGGATAGGATAGCTGCTGTCAAGATGGCAATTCTTCCTAAATTGCTATATCTGTTTGTGAATATTCCAATAGTCCTAAACAAAGCTATGTTTCAGGCTATTCAGTCATGCTTACTGGAATTGGTCTGGCGGGCAAAAAAACGAGATGCAGTTGGGACGCCCTAACGCAACCATTCGAAAGGGGTAGCTTTGAGGCCCGAGATCTACGATTATATTACTTCTGTGCTCAAGCCCAATTTGCGCACTACTGGTACTTTCCGCAGTGCTACCTGCCGCACTTGGCAGTGGAGGCGGACGGTGTACACCCTATCCCGCTGACTGCTATGGTATTACACAGAACACAGGGGAAAAGGAGGGAGATAAACACTGTTGCGTGCACTGTCAGGGCGTGGAAGGCCCTGGCAGCCCGCGCAGGGTGTGACCGTTTGTACGCACCGACTATGCCGATCGTTGCACACCCGGATATCTCAGTGGCACAGGAGGCCGGGCACTGAATACTTTGTCCACCGCAGGGATTACTAAAATGGGGGATATGTATCTAAATGGAAAATTTCTATCTTTGGGTGACTTCACATCAGGGAATCAATACAATGCAATGCAAGGGTTTATCTACACCAGACTGCGCATGGCTGTCAGGGCGCTGGGCCCGGGGTTCCCGAACGAGCTGAAGATGTTGAAAGCACTGCAAATTGTATTAACAGTCGGGGAGTCCGGAGGGCTCATCTCTCGGTTGATTCTGCATCCCAAAGAGAAAATGTAAAATGCTCCACCTCCTTTGACAATTGGAATAGACAGAGGTGCCACTGGTTTGGGAAGACTGGGAAGCGTGTTGTGCATTGACTGGTCGCCTCACTGCTAACTGTAATCTTAGAATAATACATTTTAAATTCCTGCATCAAATGTATCATACACCAATGAAACTGCAGAAATATGGGCTGCGTGAGGATGCCAGGTGTGCGAGATGCGGGAAGGATGGGGCAGACTTCGCGCATTTGGCGTGGACTTGTAACTCTATCTTTGACTTCTGGAGGAATGTAACTCGGATGCTAACGTTGATCGTAATGGAAACTGTGGAGTGCACACCTGAGATGTGCCTGCTGGGTCTGGTAAAAAGACTTAAGCCATGCAATAGGCGAATAGTAGCGGTCACCACTCTCCTGGCGAAGCGCATGGTTGAAAAGCATTGGGGTGGCAGATCTGCTCCCACAAAGGCACAATGGATAAAAGAACTTGTATATTGTAAGGAACAACTAGATACGTATGCAGAGGAACTGCCTGAGGCCTCTAGACCTAAAGACTTCTGGGTGCCGCTGACTTGCTATCTTCTCGATCACCCAGACATGGTATAATTTTACAAGCCCATGAATGGGCGGCATATGGGTAAATCTGCTGATCAAGGCCTGAGCAGGGATGAACGACAGCTATAGACTTGGAATCTGTTATATGGCACTGCACATGTTTTTGTATGTCGGTTTATCTGTTTGCTTTTTTGTTGCCTGATATTTGTTGGAATGTAAGCATTACTGTACCCATAGTGAACTAACATTTCCAATGTAACGCTGTATTATTTTTGGTAACAAAAGCTAATAAAAAAATAAAAAGAAAAAGAATTCTCCTGAAACAATGTCTTTAATACTTGTCACCACATCACATTCATTCAAAACCTCCAACTGACCCTGTTGACACGGGTGACGTGACAGGAAATCGGGCGTCACATTTTTTTTTCCTGTAACAAATTCGGTATTAAAACTATACTTCTGCAGTTTAGATGTTAGTCTCGCAATACGTGTCGTGGAATTCCAACCTCCACCTGGAGATAATATGTTGACTAGTGGCTTATGATCCGTTCTTAATATGAATCTGCTGCCCCACACATAATTTCGGTAATGTTCAATTGCCCACACACAAGCAAATAATTATTTATCAATCACTGCGTACTTGCTCTCTGTCTCATTTAAAGTAGGAGGCAAATGCCACATTCCATTCCTCCTTACCACTCCTCTGTGATAACACTCCTCCAATCCCAAACAAACTTGCATCTACGGTGATTATGCATTCCTTGGTCATACAAAATGGTTTTAACGTGGGAGCCTTAACAATTTCACTTTTGATTGTCTCAAATGCTTTCTGTTGTTCATTCAGCCATTCATACATTACGTCTCAATTATTTCCTTAATGGTTCCATCTTGGTGGCAAAGTTCCCCACAAACTTACTGTAATATTCACACATGCCAGAAAACGACAACAGCTGTTCCTTATTGGTTGGGGCAGGAGAATTCACAATAGCTTCCACATTGGATTGCTTTGGAACCACGCCATCCCCAGACCATGTGTGCCCTAAGTATTCAACAGATTTCTTATACATTTTGCAGTTATGAGCCTTAAGTGTTAACCCATTCCTTGCCAATCTGTCGCACACTTCCATTAAATGTTTCATATGTTCCTCCTCATTTTGTGAAAAAAATCAATATGTCGTCCTGAAAACACTTGACATACATTTCAACATCCCTGAAAATATGAATCATAGCCCTCTGGAATAAGAAGTGACATCCTAGTATATTGGTACAAACCTTGTGGTGTAATGAATGCTGTACATTTTTTTGAATATTCATATAATTCAATCTGGTGGTATGCTGATCTTAAATCTAGGGTGGAAAATATTTTTCCACCCTCCAACATGGACACCACTTCATTAATATTCGGTAATGGGTGGGAATCCACTATGACACATGCATTCAACGCTCTTAAGTCCACACATACCCTCAAATTTTGATCTGGTTTGCGGACCAAAACGATGGGCGAAACCCATTCAGCTGATTCAATGGCCTCTATAGTGCCTTCACTGACCAACTCATTTAGCATGTCTCTTCTCGTACATTGATGGGTACTCCCCGCAATTTCTGTTTTGTGTTACTTTTAAGTTTAATTTTATGAGTGTAGTTCTTTAACTTACTGAGTTTCTCTGTAAAAACGTCTTTAAACTGTTCTCTGATATAAGTTTCCCCGTCGCTATTCCCTCTGACTGCCACTTGTTTAGACCATTCTCCCTCATCCAATAACACAGGTTCCTTTGAACGGGGATTTAAAATGATACCCAACTTCCACTGGTCTCTCCATCCAAATACATCCACTCCTTTAATAGCGATGTATAGCTTGATTTGTGCAACTCTTCCCTTAAAACATAACAAAACATTCAAATAACCATCCATGTCAATCCTGGATCCATCAAAACTTTCAGCAATAATATCAGGTGGTAGCAACGGTTCATTTTTACATGCTTTGCTTAGTTTGTCTTTGTAATAATCCCTGGAAATAATAGTCCATGGAGACCCTGAGTCAGCCATGAGTTCTAAATCTACTCCAACTACTTTCACCATACATATTGGAGATTTCCTGAGCATCTCCGCCTCTGAATTACCAGAGTTAGTTACACTATGCACTATGGATAATACAATTCCATTGTTTTCACTAAACCTACCACATTCATACGTGTGCTTGATATCACACTTCTCAGTAGTACAGGAAATTTTCCCACATGCTTGATAAGATCCCTTCCTGGGATCCTTGCATACATTCGCAAAATGACCTATCCTACCACATTTTCTACATTCCTTATTTATGACAGGACACCCTCCATACGACGCAATGTGTGTTCTGCTACCACATCTATAGCATGTACTAGACCTTTCAGGTCTATCACATCTTTTAACATTTCCATTATTGCGCATTCGTGACATATTTGACCCAGTATTTGATGACTCTGTGCCTTGATCGTGTGTGTGCCTGACTGCACACACTTCCTCAACTCCTTCTGCTTTATTGTTGGCATTCCTCACAGTGTGCATCCATTTTTCGGATTGTTCCAATGCCTTTGCAGTTGATATGGCTTCTGAAAGTTTGGGATCTCCCAAAACCAAAAGTTCTTCCTGCGTTTTTTTACTTCTAACATGTACAATGATTTGATCTCTAATGATCTCACCAGTCATCGTGCCAAAGTTGCAATGCATGCTTAGGGCCCTGAAAGCAGTTAAAAAATCATTAAAGGATTCATTCTCTTTTTGCGCTATAGTATAAAATTTGAACCTATTTAGCGCAATATTTGTGGTCGGCTTAAATCTCTGTTCCATTCTTAAAATTGCTTCCTTGTAAACATTTGAGTCCTCTGTGAGAAGTTGGCCTGGTATATGCTGTCCACTAATTATAGTGGGCACCTTGCACCAGTCCAAACAACCCCTTATTGGAGATAGGTTAAAGACAACCTTATTGAAAGCTATCCTAGTGGTAGCTATGGAGAGCAGCCTTCAGGTTAAGTCTTGAAGGAATGTAAAGCAGCTTGTTTTACCAGTCTATAATCTCTTGAGTGACCAAATGAAAGAGCACCACACCAGGTATATATTCAAAATATATGTATTTATTGCTAAACACACCCCTCTAGTCTCTTTATGAGGCTAGAGTTCGAAATACATAAGTTATAAGTTATTAAATCACAGTAATAGCACAAATACACGTTTGGGCCCTAGGGGCGTACCAAACCATATACCAATAAAGTGGTATGCGAACCACGACTGAACTAGACACTAGGCCTAGAGCCTCTAGAAGTGCTTGGACCACAAGGAACCACCCAAGGCAGTGACACAGGGGACCTACGGGAGACGGGTGCAGTGTAAATACACAACCGCGATACGCCGTTGACTTCTATGGAGAAAGTCGGGATCGGGAAAATAGAGAAAAGGGACACTTAAAAGAGGACTAGGACAAAACCCTTTGAGATCTAGGACTTTGAAGAGTCTCTACCCACGGGAGCACCGGAGTACTCGTGTTACCTCACCCAGGGAAGCCGGGTGCATAGGTGCCTTCCGGGGTCGGGTTTCGTCGTCGATTCGAATGGCGATCTGCTGCAAAGTGCTGCTGGCGGCCAAGAGAAAAGTGTCTGGGTGGATCCACGAGTGGATCGGAGTTCTGAAGAACCTGAAAGCAGAGGGGACAGAGTCTGGGTCACTAGCCAGTGACCAGGAAGGCGATGGACAGATGCCCACCGATGTCGAGTGCTTCAGGTGCGTTGACGGTCGTCTTGACTCTTCAGCCACGAGGTCCAGGAGGCGTTGTCGGCGACCAGGAGCAGGATTCGGGCTGGTACACGATGTCTGTCGAGTGCTGAGGTGTCGGCAACCGGATTGGACCCAACAAGCCTTGGCAACGGCAAGTCTCGGTGAAGATGTAGATCGTCGATGGTGCAGACCAGCAAGGTCTGTGGAACTCACCCAGCGAGGGTAAGTGAGGGCAGGCCTGGAGCAACCAGGATGCCAAGTAAGAAAAGGATTGGCCTTCGTTAAGGGCTAGCCAACGGGCTAGCGACCGCGAAGGAGCCTCATGACGCCGCACGTGGATCTGGCTTACAGGACACTCGTGGAGTGGGGGCCAGTGATCTTCGGTGCAGGTGGTGCTGGAGGCTAGGGCTACTCGGAGCCCAAAGCACGACTTCTTGGGAGCCCCAGAAGAGGATGCACTTGCAAATGTGCTCGGTGTCCAGGGGTCACGGTCTCAAGTCACCCACGATAGCCACGGGCCTCAGCTTTGCTGGGGACTCAGGGTAGCCTCGGGGAAGTCTGAGAATCCACCTCTGGTGATGCGATGACTTCGGCGTCCGACGGGAGCTTCAGAAATGCGAACCGGACAGATGCTTCTTTGGTGCCTGCCAAGCAGGGGAGTCACTCCTTGACCCCAAGGGAGATTCTTCAGTCCTCTAATCGTGAGTAGAGCGTCGAAGGTCCAGGATTCAGTTTCAGAGTTTCGTCCAGGGATAATCTAAAGTCCTAAGGACTGGGTTCCTATCTTTATACTAAAGATAGGGGTTGGACTACTCTGTGGCCCCACCTATGGGTGGGTCAGGGCAGAGGGGTGGCTACACCGCTTTCCCTTTGTCCAGTTCGTGCCAAAGCAGGGGCTGCAAGCCCCTGATCCGGTTTGAACTGGGGTATGCACAGGGACACCAAATGTGCCCCCAGTGCAGGACTTCAAAGCACCCGAAAGTGCTCCCGTCCAGCCCCAATCCACATTATCCTGTCTGGGGAGGTGGTCACACCTCCCTGGGACAGGAAACCTATTGTCCAGGCCTCCCCTGCCGGAGTTTCGTCCAGCAGCAGGAGGCCAGACTCGTGTCTGTGGCAGCAGCATCCATTTTGTGATGCCAGGGCTCTGGAAAGAAGTTACCGGACTAGTCAGAGTTAACATGTCTTTCCCTCTAGAAGGGTGGAATGCTACCCCCGCCGCCAGGATTGGCGGGGGGGTAGTATTCCAAGATGTTTGACACCAAACACGACATGTTTAGGTGCAGCCATTCCAAAGTTAGCATTTTACTGCGAGGATATAATGCGCTTAAGAGTATATGGTCAGGCTGCACTACAAACAGCCTCAGAGATGGTCTCCGAACGCTGCAGAGGGGCCCTGCTCATGCAGGGGCACCCTCTCACATAGGAACCACGCACTCTGCCTTTAGGATTGATAAGGCCTGCCTTAGGAGTGACTTATAGGTTTATATGTGTGTATGTATTTCGTGATATAGGTAACCTATATCACAGTAAGGGGTGCATGCACCATCTTACCCAGGCTGCAGTAGCAGACCTGTGGTGTCAGTTTGGATGGCCTTCCAGGGGTGGCATAATACATGCTGCAGCCCCTGGCAGGCCTCTGAGGTACCTATGCCCTTGGTACATAGTATACCATATACTAGGGACTTATAAGGGCACTCCAGATCCCAATCAGTGATGTGCCTAAGGCACATGGAAACCATTTTAGAGAGGAAGCAGCTAGGCTGGGGTTCTGATTAGCAGGGCCCCAGCCAGACTAATGTCGAAAAACAGTGAAGCATCAGCAAAAAGTGGGGGTACCCATGTGAAGCAGATCCTACTCTCCTACACAACCCCCCAAACGTAGGGACATTAAACTAACCTTGCCCAGTTAAGTCTTCATGTTCTAAGTGGAAATACCTAGAGAGTCCATCTGCATTCGCATGGTTACTCCCAGGCCTATGTTCCACTGTAAAGTCCATCCCCTGTAGGGAAATGGACCACCTAAGCAGTTTGGGGTTTTCACCCTTCATTTGTTTTAGCCATAAGAGGGGCTTATGGTCTGTCTGAACCAGGAAGTGTGTACCAAACAAGTATGGCCTCAACTTCTTCAGAGCCCAGACCACAGCAAAGGCCTCCCTCTCTATGGCTGACCAACGTTTCTCTCTAGGGGTCAGCCTTCTGCTAATGAAAGCTACTGGCTGATCCTGACCTTCTTCATTCAATTGTGACAGTACAGCCCCTACCCCCAATTCAGATGCATCAGTTTGAACAATGAACTTCTTGGAGTAATCAGGACTCTGCAGAATTGGAGCAGTGCACATGGCCTGCTTGAGGTCATCAAATGCCTTTTGACAGCTAACTGTCCACTGAACCTTTTTGGGCATTTTCTTAGAAGTTAAGTCATTCAGGGGTGTCACTATTGATCCATACCCCTTGACAAATCTCCTATAGTACCCAGTCAGGCCTAAGAAGGCTCTCACCTGAGTCTGGGTAGTGGGAGCAGTCCAGTCCATGATGGTCTGGATCTTGCTCTGCAAAGGTTGAACCTGGCCTCCACCCACAAGGTGGCCCAGGTACACAACCTGACTCTGCCCTATCTGGCACTTAGTGGCCTTGATAGTCAGGCCTGCCTTTTGCAGGGCCTGTAAAACATTCCTGAGGTGGACCAGGTGATCCTCCCAGGTGGAGCTAAAGACAGCAATATCATCTAGATAAGCTGCACTATAGGCTTCCAGTCCTGTGAGAACTGTTTTCACCAACCTCTGGGAAGTGGCAGGTGCATTCTTCAGACCAAAGGGCATTACCACAAATTGATAATGTCCACTAGGGGTCGAGAATGCTGTTTTGGGCTTTGCAGTATCAGCTAGTCTGATCTGCCAGTAGCCAGCTGTTAGGTCAAATGTGCTGAGATATTTGGCAGAGGCCAAAGTATCTATGAGCTCATCTGCCCTGGGTATTGGTTGGGCATCAGTCCTAGTGACTGCATTGAGACCCCGGTAGTCCACACAAAACCTCATCTCTCTTTTTCCACCACTGGTGTGAGGTTTCGGTACAAGGACTACTGGATTAGCCCAAGGGCTATCTGAGGGTTCAATGACTCCCAATTCCAACATTTTCTGGACTTCAGTCCCGATACAGTCCCTGACATGGTCAGGTTGCCTATAAATCTTGTTTTTAATAGGCAGACTGTCCCCAGTGTCCACTTCATGAGTGCACCAGGTGGTCTGACTGGGTGTCAGTGAAAACATATGTCTAAACTGATTGAGGACTTGCCTGCAATCAGTTTGTTGCTGGGTAGTGAGGCTGCCTGCCAAGGCTGCACCATCAACTGACCCATCGTCAGGGTTCTGTGAGAGCAGGTCAGGGAGTGGGTCACTCTCTTCCTCCTGCCCTTCATCAGTAGCCATGAGCAAGCCCATGTCTGCCCTGTCCACATATGGTTTTAACCTGTTGACATGGAGAACCCTGTGGGGACTCCTGGGTGTTCCTAGGTCTACTAAATAAGTGACCTCACCCTTCTGCTCAACAATAGTGTGGGGTCCACTCCATTTATCTTGGAGAGCTGCTGGGGCCACTGGCTCCAACACCCACACCTTCTGTCCTGGCTGGTAAACAGTCAGAACAGCCTTTTGGTCATGCCAGGCCTTCTGAAGTTCCTGGCTAGCCTCAAGGTTTTTGGTTGCCTTTTTCATGTACTCAGCCATCCTGGAGCGGAGACCAAGTACATAGTCCACTATATCTTGCTTTGGGGGCTTGAGAGGTAACTCCCATCCTTCCTTCACCAAGCACAGTGGACCCCTCACAGGGTGGCCAAACAGAAGTTCAAAAGGGCTGTAACCAACCCCTTCTGAGGCACCTCCCTATATGCGAATAAAAGGCAGGGCAAGAGTATGTCCCATCTACGCCTAAGCTTTTCTGGGAGCCCTTTAATCATGCCCTTCAAGGTTTTGTTGAATCTCTCAACTAAACCATTGCATTGTGGGTGATAGGGTGTGGTGAACTTATAAGTCACTCCACACTCCTTCCACATTGCTTTTAAGTACCCAGACATGAAGTTAGCACCCCTGTCTGATACTACCTCCTTAGGAAAGCCCACTCTTGAGAAGATTCCCAGGAGGGCCCTTGCCACCACAGGTGCTGTAGTGGTCCTGAGGGGAATAGCTTCTGGGTACCTGGTGGCATGATCCACTACCACCAGGATAAACCTGTGCCCAGAGGCTGTTTGGGGATCCATGGGACCAACAATGTCAATCCCTACCCTTTCAAAGGGCACCCCCACCACAGGTAGTGGTATCAGGGGGCCTTTGTAGTGCCACCTGCTTTGCCACTGGCTTGGCAGGTTACACAGGAGCGACAAAACTCCTTACTGTCTTCAGACATGTGGGGCCAGTGAAAGTGAGGGACAATTCTGTCCCAATTCTTGTTCTGGCCCAGGTGACCTGCTAAGGGAATATCATGGGCTAGGGTCAATAGGAAGCCCCTGAACTTCAAAGGTATTACCAACCTCCTGGTAGCACCAGGCTTGGGGTCTCTACTCTCTGAGTACAGGAGTCCATCATCCCAATACACTGTATGGGGACCACTAGCTTTCCCAGCAGCCTCAGCAGCAGCTTGCTGTCTGAGGGGTTCAAGGGAGGGGCAGCTCTGCTGCTCCTGGCTCAGATCTGCCCTAGAAGGTCCCCCTGTCCCCAAGAACTCAACCTGGTCAGGTTCAAGTTCCTCTGGGACAGTTCCTTCTTCAGGGCTGAGATCATCCCCCTCAAGGGACTGATCTTCCTCCTGAGCCAAGGGGAAGGCACTGCCTTAACCCTACTACTCCTCCTCTTGGAAGGCACTTGGTCCATTCTTCCAGAATCCAAGGCCTGTTCAGTGCTAGACATTTTGGCTTGTGACCTGGTCACAGCAAACACATCTGCAGGGATCCCCAGCATTTCTGCATGGGTCCTGAGCTCCACTTCTGCCCAAGCAGAAGTCTCTAAGTCATTGCCAAGCAAGCATTCGACTGGTAGGTTTGCACTTACCACAACCTTCTTAAGGCCAGTTACCCCTCCCCAGGAGAAGGTTAACAACTGCCAGAGTATGGTCTGTTCTGACATTGCTAGCATTGGTCACTTGGTACATCTCACCAAGCATAACGTGCCCAGGAAGCACAAGGTCTTGTGTCACCATTGTGACACTTGCCCCTGTGTCCCTAAATGCCAAAGCCTCTCGTCCATTGATTAAAGGCTGTTGTCTGTACTTGCCCAGATTACTGGGACTCACAGTGGAGGTCACATCCATGCCTCCATCACAGACTAACACAGCCTGAGTCAGTTCTCTGACTAAGTCAGAGCCCAACTCAGTTCCCAGGGTGAACCCTACTAAACCCTTTGCTGGAGCACTTCCACCAACTGTACTAGGGGGAACAGGTGCCTTAGGGGCATTGGTGGGTGCTGGACTGGAGTCTTTGGACTTGGTGCAATCACTGGTCCAGTGGGTCTTTTGCTTACAGACCTTGCACCATGGTTTTCTTTGGCCTTTCCCTTTGGTAGACTGTGAATCCCCACCAGAAGAAGATTTTTGGGGGCCTGATGAAGACTTTTGATCTTTACCCTTCTCCCCACCCTTGTCAGAGTTCTTAGCATCTTGCTTCTTGGTTTCCCCACCTTGGTTCTGTACCTTCTGCTTCACCCTGGTTCTGACCCATTTGTCTGCCTTCTTTCCCAATTCTTGGGGAGAGGTCAGATCAGAGTCTACCAGGTATTGATGCAACAGCTGATTTTGACAGTTATTAAGAATCTGCTCCCTCATTATCAGATTATACAATCCTGAGAAGTCACACACCTTACTGCCCATCAACCAGCCTTCCAGAGCCTTGGCAGAACAATCCACATAGTCTACCCAGTCTTGAGTCTGTGCTTTTTGGGTGTCTCTGAACTTCAACCTGTACTGTTCAGTGGTTAGGCCAAACCCATCAATAAGAGCACTCTTCAAGACCTTGTAATTATCAGCATCCTCCTCTCTAACAGTGAGGAGCTTATCTCTACCTTTGTCAGCAAAGGAGAGCCACAAGATTGCTGCCCACTGCTCCTGAGGGACCTTCTGTACTTTACAGGCCCTCTCTAATGCAGTTATCCATTTGTGGATATCATCCCCACTCTGGTAGGGAGGGACAATCTTGCTCAGGTTCCTATGGTCATAGGACCTTTCCCTGTCTCTAGGGACATGGCTGCCACCATGGGACTCTAGTCCCAACTTTCTTCTCTCTCTAAGGAGATCTAGGTATTCCCTATCTAAAGCCAATTGCTTTTTTCTGATTTCCAGCTGAGTTTCCTCATACTGGACCAGTCTGGCTCTCCTCTCATGAGAGGATTCCCTCCTGTGAGAAGAGACAGAGCTCCCTATAGAGGTGCCAGAGTGGTTAGACTCCTGAGAAGGAGATCTAGACTTCCTGGGCACACTCTTAATCCTTCCTGGGGGGACAAAGAGGGTGTCATCTTGATCATCCTCATCATCGTCCACAGGAGGGATTGGGTTATCCAGGTCAGGGTCATTGTCACCCTCCTGGCCAGTTTCAGAGGGGGGCTGGGGGTATTGGTACCCCTGGCCTCCTCCTCTTCTCCTGCCCCACCCTCAGCTCCTACCCCTTCAGTCCCCACGGGCTTACTAAGGTCATAAGCCACCAACAACTCCTTGAGGTGTTGGGTGGTGGGGCTTTGGCCTGTCCTTATTTTTCTCAAGTTACATAAAGCTCTCAATTCCAAGAATGGGAGTGTATCATACTTGGAGGGTGGAAGCTCAATGGCTTCCTGCAAGGATTCTTTGGATCCTGCCCTTAAAGACATTACTAGTGTGGTGTGGTGTATGCACTACCTACTCTAGTGTGGCCTACTAAACTCTCTTGAGTTGTAGAAAGGGTTGTGCTATCCCTTAACACACAACTCTAAGTTCAGTAGAACTTACTGTATTCTAAGCTTAAATTATATGTACCTTAGGTACCTTTAGTGGTTTTCAGTTGATCAATTCAATTGAGATTATCTGGTAAAACAATAGCAAGCTGGAATCCCACACGCTGCACACCAATGTGAGAAGTTGGCCTGGTATATGCTGTCCACTAATTATAGTGGGCACCTTGCACCAGTCCAAACAACCCCTTATTGGAGATAGGTTAAAGACAACCTTATTGAAAGCTATCCTAGTGGTAGCTATGGAGAGCAGCCTTCAGGCTAAGTCTTGAAGGAATGTAAAGCAGCTTGTTTTACCAGTCTATAATCTCGAGTGACCAAATGAAAGAGCACCACACCAGGTATATATTCAAAATATATGTATTTATTGCTAAACACACCCCTCTAGTCTCTTTATGAGGCTAGAGTTCGAAGTACATAAGTTATAAGTTATTAAATCACAGTAATAGCACAAATACACGTTTGGGCCCTAGGGGCGTACCAAACCATATACCAATAAAGTGGTATGCGAACCACGACTGAACTAGACACTAGGCCTAGAGCCTCTAGAAGTGCTTGGACCACAAGGAACCACCCAAGGTAGTGACACAGGGGACCTACGGGAGACGCGTGCAGTGTAAATACACAACCGCGATACGCCGTTGACTTCTATGGAGAAAGTCGGGATCGGGAAAATAGAGAAAAGGGACACTTAAAAGAGGACTAGGACAAAACCCTTTGAGATCTAGGACTTTGAAGAGTCTCTACCCACGGGAGCACCGGAGTACTCTCACCGGAGTACTCGTGTTACCTCACCCAGGGAAGCCGGGTGCATAGGTGCCATTCGGGGTCGGGTTTCGTCGTCGATTCGAATGGCGATCTGCTGCAAAGTGCTGCTGGCGGCCAAGAGAAAAGTGTCCGGGTGGATCCACGAGTGGATCGGAGTTCTGAAGAACCTGAAAGCAGAGGGGACAGAGTCTGGGTCACTAGCCAGTGACCAGGAAGGCGATGGACAGATGCCCACCGATGTTGAGTGCTTCAGGTGCGTTGACGGTCGTCTTGACTCTTCAGCCACGAGGTCCAGGAGGCTTTGTCGGCGACCAGGAGCAGGATTCGGGCTGGTACACGATGTCTGTCGAGTGCTGAGGTGTCGGCGACCGGATTGGACCCAACAAGCCTTGGCAACGGCAAGTCTCGGTGAAGATGTAGATCGTCGATGGTGCAGACCAGCAAGGTCTGTGGAACTCACCCAGCGAGGGTAAGTAAGGGCAGGCCTGGAGCAACCAGGATGCCAAGTAAGAAAAGGATTGGCCTTCGTTAAGGGCTACTAGCTAACGGGCTAGCGACCGCGAAGGAGCCTCGTGACGCCGCACGTGGATCTGGCTTACAGGACACTCGTGGAGTGGGGGCCAGTGATCTTCGGTGCAGGTGGTGCTGGAGGCTAGGGCTACTCGGAGCCCAAAGCACGACTTCTTGGGCGCCCCAGAAGAGGATGCACTTGCAAATGTGCTCGGTGTCCAGGGGTCACGGTCTCAAGTCACCCACGATAGCCACGGGCCTCAGCTTTGCTGGGGACTCAGGGTAGCCTCGGGGAAATCTGAGAATCCACCTCTGGTGATGCGATGACTTCGGCGTCCGACGGGAGCTTCAGAAATGCGAACCGGACAGATGCTTCTTTGGTGCCTGCCAAGCAGGGAGTCACTCCTTGACCCCAAGGGAGATTTTTCAGTCCTCTAATCGTGAGTAGAGCGTCGAAGGTCCAGGATTCAGTTTCAGAGTTTCGTCCAGGGATAATCTAAAGTCCTAAGGACTGGGTTCCTATCTTTATACTAAAGATAGGGGTTGGACTACTCTGTGGCCCCACCTATGGGTGGGTCAGGGCAGAGGGGTGGCTACACCCCTTTCCCTTTGTCCAGTTCGCGCCAAAGCAGGGGCTGCAAGCCCCTGATCCGGTTTGAACTGGGGTATGCACAGGGACACCAAATGTGCCCCCAGTGCAGGACTTCAAAGCACCCGAAAGTGCACCCGCCCAGCCCCAATACACATTATCCTGTCTGGGGAGGTGGTCACACCTCCGTGGGACAGGAAACCTATTGTCCAGGCCTCCCCTGCCGGAGTTTCGTCCAGCAGCAGGAGGCCAGACTCGTGTCTGTGGCAGCAGCATCCATTTTGTGATGCCAGGGCTCTGGAAAGAAGTTACCGGACTAGTCAGAGTTAACATGTCTTTCCCTCTAGAAGGGTGGAATGCTACCCCCACCGCCAGGATTGGCGGGGGGGTAGTATTCCAAGATGTTTGACACCAAACACGACATGTTTAGGTGCAGCCATTCCAAAGTTAGCATTTTACCGCGAGGATATAATGCGCTTAAGAGTATATGGTCAGGCTGCACTACAAACAGCCTCAGAGATGGTCTCCGAACGCTGCAGAGGGGCCCTGCTCATGCAGGGGCACCCTCTCACATAGGAACCACGCACTCTGCCTTTAGGATTGATAAGGCCTGCCTGAGGAGTGACTTATAGGTTTATATGTGTGTATGTATTTCGTGATATAGGTAACCTATATCACAGTAAGGGGTGCATGCACCACCTTACCCAGGCTGCAGTAGCAGACCTGTGGTGTCAGTTTGGATGGCCTTCCAGGGGTGGCATAATACATGCTGCAGCCCCTGGCAGGCCTCTGAGGTACATATGCCCTTGGTACATAGTATACCATATACTAGGGACTTATAAGGGCACTCCAGATCCCAATCAGTGATGTGCCTAAGGCACATGGAAACCATTTTAGAGAGGAAGCAGCTAGGCTGGGGTTCTGATTAGCAGGGCCCCAGCCAGACTAATGTCGAAAAACAGTGAAGCATCAGCAAAAAGTGGGGGTACCCATGTGAAGCAGATCCTACTCTCCTACACCCTCTTCACCTTCAACTGCCAAAACTCGAAGTAATGCCTGAAATACCACTTGACCTTCTGACCATAAACAATGTAAAAATATGCTTTTATTCCTCTCTGCACCCATCCACTCTCCATCTACAGCCCTCATACAAGTTAAGAATTCTTCTTTCCATCTTGTCCATGAAATTAAGGGTCCGCCTTTACTTTGTAAAACTTTTGCCGGTAGTTCAAACTGCATGTTAAGTAATACATTTTACTTGCCCTTCCAGGGACACTTGGAATATTATTGTATAATTTTTTGTAACTGAGAGGATGATGAGTTAAACACACAGCCCAAATAACGTGATGTCTTAAATAACTGTGAAATGTCTCATATAATAAATATAGAATTAACTTACTTGTACGGTAACATGCCAATTGCCCCCAATATCAGTCCTGGTTGGTCGCGTATAATTGTCTGCTCGCACCGATCGTTTGACAGCTGGCTTTTGATATACTGTGCTCACCAACGCTGCAAACGGTGTAAAACCGGAAGATAAATTGAATTCAATATGGCCGCCTAATTGCGTTCTTGCATCAGTGCTTGTAATTGACATTTGTGACACTTGCGCGGCCTCCGGAATCTATGTAAAGTATCTCAGGAGCAGCTGCATTTCACCTGTTGAGTCCACGGACCGAATGTCAAAAGTGTCTGCGTTCCGATTGTTTGGTCCGTGGCAGAATGTTACCAGCTTGAACCCAGGTATTTACTTTTAAAAATGTGCGATCGCGGTTGCCGTTGACCTCCGCTTAGCTTTATGAAGTACAATCCAGTATCAATAGTATTCACCTCCAGACTTGACAGCACGCTTTAAATCCATCATGCTACCGGTTCCATACGTGCTAGTAAGAAAGTGCCCAGCCAATAAAATGCACAAATTCCTTGAATTTCTTCTTTTCTTTTCCTCTCCGCTGGGTACAGGAAACACTCTTCTCCTGTGCTGCTTTTAGTTGACAGGAATGTTTCCTCGCTCGTCGCCAATATTGCAAATCAAATTCTTCACAAAGGTGTCCTTTTAAGTCGTTTTATTCCAGCAGCACAGCAACACATCTGAACCAAAGGTAAGTCCAGTGCAACTGAACTTCCTAGGTTCACAACGTCATGATGGTTCCATGTGGAACTAGAAACTCCACCTGAAGTATACATGGCTTATGGACAGTGTAGGGAAACGCTGAGGGAGTGGCCCGTGCCACGCTGTGTGCAAGGATATTAGGAACCATTCAGAGTGACGACTTGCCGGATCAGAAGATGCATTGAAGTCAGAAACCTCAGAATAATCTCCTGAATATCCATGATCCGCTGAGGATGAAAGGCCATCATGTAGTCTGTTTCCAGCACTGCACCTATGGGGGTAAACCTCTATGTTTGAAGTGGATGGGACTTTTTGCTGAAGATGGCAAAACCCAAGTCATGAAGTAGTGTCATTGTGTGCTGATCAACGCCAGGGGTTCCATCTTACCAGCCAATCATTCATGTATGAAAATGTTAGGGATTGAAGGGAGGTACAGGTTTTTCTGAAGGCAATTGTAAGCAAGATAACAGCAGAAGATAAATAATGGCTGTTCAGAAGATGAAACTGTGGTCACAGGACTGCAGAGGAATGAAGCGGTCTGAAAGCAGAGACAAGGAAAGAGACAAAAGAGAAGCAAGAGTACTCAGTAAGGATGTTTGATCAAAGGAAGGTATGTACTGGCATATGGCAAGGGGTCTCCAGGAAGCTTAGGGAAATCCCTTTGGATTGATACAAACAGATTGTGCTTAACAAAAGTCATACAGCAAAGTCATATTTTGGACCTGCTGCTATAGAGAGTATAAATGTGGACCCAGACTGACAATTCGGAGACAGATAAGACTCCAAGGGAGCTGGATGCAACAACTGAAGTCTTTCTGTTACCTGATTGGACTGGAGACCAGCCTAGAGGGCACACTGCACATAGATACTGAGCTGCAGCTGACAATGGACACATTTTCGACAGGGAAAACCAGAGAGGAAAGAATAACCAGAATGTAGGATAGACAAAGATCATGAGTAGAATCCAGACAATTGGAAAGAATAAACAACAGTGACTGGGGACAGGTATTATGCTAACACAAGCTCAGAGAGGTACAGAGAAGTCAGGGAAGAATTCACAATAAGAAAACAATAACAGGGCTACAGAAATCATGAAAAGGAATACAGAGATCGAGAGTGGGCTTATACAACAGCCAGTGGGATAAAACAATGCCTTGTTGATACAGGGAAACATGAACACAGATTAGGAGGATGTAGCCAAAAGGCACTGGGACAACTATTGCCTTGTTGGTACAAGGGACCAACAGAGGAACTCAGAACATGGTTACAGACAAAAGCAACAGATGTAAGGAAGAAGGAAATGTTGCCAACTCAGCAAATACATGGTCAGAAGTCCAAAAGGAAACAAAAACACAAATTCAGGATATTAAGGTAAGAAGGTAAGGTAGAAAGAAGGGAAGACTGTAATGTAGGGAGCACTGCACAAGACAGCCTGATTCTTGCTATAAAACTAGTGGCTGGAATCAGGATTCTTTGCAGGATCTCAAAGACAGCATCCCCAGTGCAGGCCACTGGAAACGAAAGGTGGTGAGCCCCCACCCCTAAAGACAGTTGACAGCAAAAAGTCTGAATCCAGAAACCAGTCTCTAATCCTTCCTCAAGCTCACGCCCATAAAGGGTGGGACTGATTGCAACAAAAAAAGGTGTAAGCCTGCTGATGCACAATGCAAGTGACAGCAGGTGAAGACTGTCCCTCATCTTTCTGCTTGAAAGAGTGAATGGAGATTCCAGGGAGCAATGGGTGGACAGAAGTGTTTTGGAACATGGCAGAAAGCCATGGAGAGGAGCACATGGGTATGGTTGAGGTGATAACATATGCTTCAGAGTTTAACTGGATCCATGAAGTAACTCCTCTCCAGCTCTCAGCCTCAGGGAAGGCATACAAGTACCACAATGCAACAGCAGTCGGGAAGCAATCCCTGAAACAGAATCTAGACTGGCTCTGGTTTCTAAGAGGATTAGGAATGCCTGGGAATTAAAATAACGGCCTTGTACAGGTCCCAACCTACTTTTCTGCAGCAATAAATTGGTGTTTTACTTTCTGGACAATCAGTAATGTTTTCTTTACTGCTCTCCGAGATAATCGTTAGGATACACTTACCTCTTTTATATACGTTCATCGTGGAGTCTTGGTCACAGAAGACTTTCCTTGAAGCGCCACCTAGTGGCATGATGAGAAGATGCTCACAGGAAATGCATGGTCCCCTGACCATCTAAATTAAGCCACCACAACTGTTAGCACTTTAATCAAAACATGAGGTGCGATCATCAGCTCTGATGGCAAGCCTACGCACTGATAGCGCTTGGATCCCCTGGTGAACCTTTGGTAGCACATGTGAACTGAGGGAACTGGCAGATCAAAGTAGACATCCTGGAGATCCAGGGAGAGCAGCCAGTCTCCCACATTCAAGGTCAGCAAGACTTCACTCACAGACAGCATCTTGACCTTGTCCTGCCAAATGAACAGCTTGAATTTGCAAATATACAAAAATGAAAGAATAGAATTGCATGATCCTTTCTATCAGAGGCACTACCTCTATGTCCCTTTTGTTCAGCTAGAAAGGGATCTCAACCTCCAGAATCAAAGCAAGTGCTGGACAGCACGTTTTGTCAGAAGGAGGATGGTCTGGAGAGAGGGACAGAAACAGTACGGGCAGGGCATAGCCCTTGTGGAGCAACAGAATGTCCCAGCAGTCCGTAATTACTATCATCCAATTGGTGGAAAAATTGGAGACCCCACCACTGAAAGATATTGGTGTCCCTACATTTTCTGTATTGCTGATGAAACGGCCTCACTAATGAGGCCAGGACCAGTGCATACATCATAGCCTTGCTATTCTTAAAATATTTCAGCGAAGAAGAGGAGGAAAAGATGCTCGCCATCAAAGGGCAGGTCCATCAATGTGGTCTGGACTTCTCTAGGAAAACCAGTTGAATGCGCCCGACAGTGTAGTGTGACGGCTGTGCCCATGGACTGCACTACAGTGTCTGCAGAATCCAGACCGCAATTCAGGATCTGCTTCAAAGCGCCCAAGCCATCAATGCCCAATTCAGAAAATGGCTTCTTCATCCCGTCATTAGTCTTTCAGCACCAATTCGGACAAAACCGGCAAGCAATGGACATAGCCTGATAGACATGGTATATGCCGTACGATGAATAAGACTGCCTGAATAGCTAACCTTCTGCCCCCTGGTGCCTAGCTGTAACTGGCTGCTACATTTCTAAGCAAATATTAGACTGTGGCTCCCAGGAGGGCTTCAGCAGTCTTTCGTATCACTGTGCTAAGGATGACAATTCCTTCTTTGGAGGACCAGTGGAGTAAGGAGGCAAGTTCCTTTCTGGTTAAGTATCCAGAAAAAATTCATTTTATAACTCAAGATATAGTGCAGCATTAGAGTAGAAAGAAGAAGCAGGGTATCAGATCAGCATATTCTATACAACATTTAATGGTGTCTTGATCAGATCCAAACAACTTCTCCATCCTAGCGAAATGCTTAGGTAGAGGTCATTCATCAAAGAAGGTTCTGACCTTCTCTTCCACCATAAGAATAATTTCAGCTGACTTCAAAGGTAGTGCTAATAAGAACTCTGAGCACGGTAATGTACTAGGCTCCAGGGGTGTTGTCATGGAAGGCGCAGGATGAACAGGAGATGGTGCCATGGTCCAGACTTTCTTTTTAGGTACCAGAGTGTGTAGAGGTGTGGAGTCAGGAGGTGGCAGGGTGAGAGTCATCAGAGTGAATAAACAGGAAAGAGCACATCTAGCCTTGGGGAGTGCCACAGAGTGCACCAGAGCCACTCTCGAAAAATCCAACATGGTTAAACAGAAGGCCTCAAGCTACGCAAGTTGGTAAGAATAGAGAGAGAAAGCAAGAGAGAGAGACACTCCTACAAGCTGGTTTCAGAAAACTAAGACTGGATTCCAGGGTCACAGTGTTTCAAGGAAGAACTATTAAAGTCAACCTCTCCACCTACTGGTTAGAGAACATGAACTACTACATGTCTTGATACAATACAATAGGAATTACAATTTAAGGTAACAGAGTTTGAGACTTATCCAGTACAATCGGAGGGCATGCTGTAACTAGCCCCCGGTGTACTGCAAACCCCGCTTAGAAGATGAAATGCCAATGCTGCTCCGGAAAAGAGGAGGCCTAGACAAGGAGACAAATTGACAAGTAGGTAACAAATAAGAACCCACAAACAACAGGTAAGGAGCCTAGAGGACCGAAGGGAACTGAACAGGAGAGAAAAAACAAAGATGAAGGGATGGAGAAAGCAGAGTTCTAAATGAAGCGAATAGCAAAGAGTCATAACAACCCTTGTTGTCAGACAGTGGGGGCCAGATGTACGACCTTTCAGTTTAGTGAGTCTCAAATTGTGCAGAATTGCGACTCGCAATTTGCGACTCGCTAAACTGAATGTACAACAGTGTCTCAGACACTGTTTGCGATTCCCAATGGGGTCTCAAATTGCATGCCTCATCAATATTCATGAGGCAAGCGCAATTTGCGACCCCATTGGGAATGGCTAGGAATCAGAGGGATGGTGGCCTGCTGGGGTCATCAGACCTCCATGTCTGGGACTGCTTTTTCAATAAAGCAGGTATTTTTTTTTTTAAATGCAGCCCGTTTTCCTTAAAGGAAAATGGGATGCATTTAAAAAAGAAAATGAAACTTTTCAGTTTCACTTTTTAAGGGCAGGCAGTGGTCCCTGGGACCACTGCCTGCTCTTAAAAAATATTTGCGCACCCATTCACAAAGGGGAAGGTGTCCCCTGGGGACCCCTTCCCGTTTGCGAATGGTTTACCACCTACTTGAAGTAGGTGGTAAACTGCGAGTGTTTTGCAAACGCAAATGTGGTCGCAAAACAACAGTACATTGCAGTCAGACTCGCTATTAGGAAGGGACGATATTGGCATGCCCCTTCCTAATAGCGAGTCGCAAACCAGATTTTGCGAGTCGCATAATATGGTTTGTACAGGATGACCAATTTTGTGGTCGCAAACGGGCTGAATTCCTGTTTGCGACCACAAAAAACGGTCGTACATCTGCCCCTAAAACTCTTAACAGGTGGGGCTTAAATACTTGCTTTGCACTATTGACCTGGAAATGTGCCTGACTGAACTGATCCTGCATGTGAGTCTGGGAAATGTCGTTTTATGGGTATGAGTGCATAATGTCTACTGTCCTGGGTGCCATCAATTCCAAGCTCCCAGTCCTCTGCATCCTCATGTATCTTGTGACCTGACAGTACCCTCACACCCTCCAAATGATCCCCTTTCTCTGAATCACAGGTTTGGATGGGAATTTCTTATGAAATCATAGGAACAATTGAGGGGCACGCAGAAATGACGTTCATTTCCACGGGTTATAAACCTCCTCCTGCACTGTCCAAGCCACCAAATACTGCAGCTGACCTCCGAACCATCAAGAGTCTAAAATGGCCTCTACCTCATATTTAGGTGAGTGGGGGAGCTGCAGGAGTAGCTGCAATCCAAAGTAACTTAAGGATCAGAAAGAGACCAACAAACTTGGAAACAAACTTAGACTGCATCCTCAAAATGGAAAGGTAATCTGTGAATAACCAGATTGCAGCAATAAACTGGAATCAAGATGAAGGCGGAAAGGGGAAATGGAGGTAACGAAGAAACAGAGAGAGACACTCCTGCAGGTTCAGAAAACCCAGACTGGATTCTGGGGGCACAACATTTTAATGCAGTACTATGAACATCAGGATCTCTACTGATGAGAAGGAGAACACAAGTTACTAAAGTTTTTGATACAGTAGGATAGGAAGTAGATTTAAATGAAAGAGAGTTCGATACTTAATGATGATAGGAGAGGGAATGCTGTACCTAGCCCCCAGCGTACTGCGAACCCCGATCAAGACCTGAAGATGAAATGTCAATACTGGGAGATAGGAGGTCTGGAGACAAAGTGGTAAGAGGGTAACATATCAGGTAACCACAAACAGGCAAGGAAACTAGAGGACCCAAAGGAACCAAACAGTGGAAAAAACAACTAAGGTGAAAGAACAGAACAAGCCAAGTGTGAATCGAAGCGTATAGCGAAGAGTCACACTAATCCTGTTCAGGTCCTGGAGCAGCATGCTACCCGCCGAAAAGCACTTCAACACCTCATCAGGGGTAGCAAGCGGTATATAAATGCAAAACCTTCCCTCTTCTCTCCCTCCACTATCCTTTTTCAATACAAATATTAAACTAGCATGTCCACCGCTCAAATTAATTTCATACTCCCCTATATTAATTCCCCACTAATCCTGTTTGGGTTTCCGGAGTAGTGTGCTTCACGCCGAAAAGCACTTCAACACCTCCTCTGGGGTAGTAAGTGCTATATAAATGCAATTACAATTACAATAACTGCTGTTGCCAGCCAAAGGAACTCTATGGAGGTGGGGTTTAAATACGCGGTTTGCTACTATGGACCCAGACGTGTGCTTGATTGTGCCACTCCTCTAGTGGCTGTGCATTTGAGTCTAGGAACTGAGGTTTTACAAGTGTGTATGTGTATTTTGCAGTGTTTTTACTACGCCTACTTTTATTGGTACATCAAACAGCAAATAATTGCCCCTGCCCTGCTTCCCCAGCCAATGAAGGTGCTAGAAGAAGGTCAAGGGTCACGAACAGCAGCCCCGAGGTTCCACTACTGTGGGAGAAAAAGGAAACACTGCAGCAGCTTGTGTAAAAATGCATTAAATATAACATTATTGCAAAGCTTTTGAGGCACTTTAGAAATCTGCTCCCCTAGCAGATAAAAAAATCGAAATGTTCTGCAGGGCTTGCTCACGCCTGTGAAACACACAATTCTAATTAAAATAGAAATAACAGGCAAGTTCTCAGGTATTGTTTGAAATCTGGCACAGCTTTAGCCATGGAAGTTTCATAATCTCATTCTGTGACTCAAGATTGACACGAACGACCCAGGAGCTGCTGCCATTTCCATGCGATCAATTTAAAATAGTAGGAAAAGTTCACAATAATGGGACAAAACAAGTGAGCCTGGGGCAGAGCCAAAGGATAGGGCCTGCGCTACATCTGCAAAGGCTGGTCCGAGTGGCCTCTGCCCCTGGACAGAGAGTTTGGCCACACATCATAGGCGAAGGCCACGCTGTTCAAAATGTCCTCTGTGCTGACCGAAGGTCGTGTAAAGTGGTTTTGGAGGCCTGCAATATGGGAAAGGCCATATGAGGTGCACTCTGCCTGTGGCCACGAAGACCTAGCCATGCCCAGGGCCCACGGCGCACTTGGAGCGGGGTGAGAGAACTGGGTGCAGGGTGTGCCTAGACCCCACACACTTCACTCACTGTTTACTCTGACACACAGTAGGCCGTGCCCTCTTGGTTTGGAGTCATGGGCCTGGGTGCAGGAGAGATCAGCAGAAAGCGACTCCCTGGGTCTAGTGTCTTGCTGTGCCGGCTGCTGGTCATGCTTTGTACCTCTGTCTTGGGCAAGAGTGCCTACCACATTTTGGGGCAGGGGGAGTTACGTTATTAAAGGTTATGTGACCTTCTAGGTAATCCCACAAGAAGTTGGCAGCCATCTTGGGTTTTCGGACATTCAGACCCCACCTAGGTACCCTCTGTGCTTCACTCCAGACTCCGGAGATGAAGAATGCCCAGCAGGTGTAAAGGAGCTGCGCACGAGCGTTTCTTACCACTAACCTCAGAGGCAGGAAAGATATAAATGGAGACAAAAGTGATTTTTATAAAAAGTTATCATCTGTCATCTACATCCAACTTGCTTATAAATGTTTGACTACCGCGTACCCTTGGGTGACGTGGACTGTCAGACTCAACACAACAAAGTACTCTTGAAACTGTAAGGTGAAAACAAACAAAAACAGCACCTCCACAAACCCAAAAAATAAACCCACACTGGAACACTATCATTTCAAATTCAATAAAGCAGCAACAGTTGACGTAGACTCCTGGTGCACCATTACTTTGATGCACTCATGATTTTCTGATCCCAGAAGCAGCACACATTTAGAGAGCTAATGGAACCGTAATAGAACATGTGGTGACCTTAAAGTAAATACCGAAGCATAGATTCATAATTTGCAAATGTAATGAGTCTCATATGGAGACGGATGTTCTTTGTAATTAAACTGCTCGGTTACGGATGGAGTGCGCGTGCCTCATCACCGGAGGACCTTCTACTGAGCGAGGGACCGCTCGGCTGGTAACGGCACTGGTCGGGTGTTTATACTGATGTATGCTGCTGCCGGCCCTCGGGCTAGGATAATAACATCATGTCATGATTCATATTAGCAAACACTCCAAAGGGGAGCGGGGCGCCTTCTCCGCTGGGACCAGCCTTCTGGCAATGAACACTGATGATATTATCCCTGGGAGGGAAGAGCCCACACCTCTTTCCCTTCAGAATTTTTAATAATTCTTTGTCCATTTCATTTTTTATTTTGTGCTCATGCTTGATAGTTTTCTACAGCTTCCCTCCCTCGTGTAAAGTCACTTAAAATACTTACAGGGGTATTTTGTCAAATGCCTCCATAATCAATAAAGTAATAAACATGGACTAGGTTCTAGCTTCATATTAATCTCGCCTGCCCATCTTCAACGGTTGCCTTTGCTGTAGTTGTTTCTGCAATGTTCTGTTATTAGGCATGGATGGTCACCATTTTCATTAGGTATGTAAAATAGTACTACCTTCCATAAATCAAATTAGAAACCAGATTCCCATTAAGGAAGGCTGCCAAAGAACAGAAGTCAAAGTGGACTTGTCATACTTGATCTCCAACTTAATCCGCACTTATTCTCCTACCAGGATAGGCGATTATCTAGGGGAACTTAACCAGCGTCTGCATTCTGTAACCTTCTACCCATGTGTAAAACTGCTGCTAGACCTACCTTTATTTGCAGGGCTTTAAGTGGGAAGAAAACAAGAGGGGGAGTGGGGGGAGGAGAGGGGGCTCTCGATTGGGCGTGGCCGATGCACTTAAGGGCGTGGCATAAAAATATGTAAGCTAAAAATCTGTGCTTAGCATAGTGTGCCGCCAAACTGGTATTTTGCTGCTTCTGTGATGTAATCCAGATATAAAGTACAACAAGTCAAATTACACCTACAGCAAGCCAGGGCTATTGGCTTTTGTCAATGGTTGTTAGTCGTATAAGATACATAAGAAACAACTAGCGTTTCGTTGTAGAATATTGAAAATGCTTCAGTTCTGAAATGATGAGACTGTGAAACAACTATAACGAGTCTCTTTGATGTTACCTCAAAGGCAATGAGGTGTGGTATTGCTGCAGAGTTAAAAAAAAAAATTCTCCCCGAGGGGAAGGGCAAAAATGGAGAGCCTGATAGGAACCCGTCTCAGCACCTGCTTTTTTAGAACTGCCAGTGCTAGGCACCGGCAGGACCTGGCCCACTTAAAGCCCTGTTTATTTGCTTGACTTAATCAAATCAAATTTCAATTTCTGCTTGACCCACCTCCCCTTCTTCCTCCGTGGCATGAATCCTGTAGGGACTACTATGTTTCCTAATGCCTTCTAGACCTAATTCCATGCTTAGGGATTCCTCCTTGTTCCAAAGCAAATTTTTGATTCTACATCTCTACTAGACAGACCTACTTACACCTTAGATGCGGAAGTTACTTGGGCAAAGCGTACCGCTGTTCAGTGACCAGGAAGATGCTGTGTTCACAGAGCATCACTGGCGCAGGAATGAGTTCCAGTGTGAGAAAGGGGAATAGACTTCCCTTGTCCATAACGAGGTAATAAAAACCCAGCCATCACTGGTGTTCACTGGACCCCTCCCTCCTCAGCCTCCCCATTGCTGGGCCCCAAGGCTCCTGCAATGATAAGTACATCCTGGACAAGCATGAGGCCCTAGCCTGCTCTCCTGAGCCTGAGTAATGTGCGGTGATCTCGCTGCCCCCCAGAGCCATCTGAAGGTGAGAAAAGTATGGGGGGAGGTCATCTATGAGATCCCTTGTGACTCACATTGGAAAGACCAGGTCTCCAAAACAGAAGCCAAAGGGGCTCTACTCCTGTGAAAGTGCCCACCTGCTCAGTGGCGTAGTAAAGGGGGGTGGGGGGGCGGTCCACCCCATGCGGCACGAGTTTTGGGGTCGGCGGCCTCCCCCCCCCGCTCTTACCTAAGGCTGTCACAGGGCAGGAAACACCAAGACCGCCACGAGCGGCAAAAGGTCTAGCTACGCCACTGCACCTGCTTGCCCTTCCAGAAAAGTTGTGTCGATTGAGTAGCAATACCGAACAAAAACTATATATGTATGCATGCACATTTGCAAGGATATTTATAGAGAGAGAACCTTGCTGCGGAGCAACAGTGTGCTAGAAGCAGGAGTGAGAACCTAGGGAACAATAGGGAACTTTTACAGAGAGATGTGGGTACCAAGCGGTTAAGGTGATAGTGTTCTGAAAAGCCATCTATCTTCGGTTTGTTCAGAGTTGCAGAAGGGTGCGACTATTCCGATGTTGTCCTGTCCACTGGGTGCATAGATTGAGAAGACACACCTGTTTGTTTCAAGTCGCGAGATGTTGTGGCTCCTTGAGTGGTGTTGCCCACCGGAGGAGGCGAGTTTCTCACAAAGGTTTGCTGGGATGTTGCTTCAAAAGGTTGTAAGTGATACAGATGTCTTGAAGATGACACGGGCCTTATGCGGGAGCCACAGAACCTCCTTCAGTTTCAGGAAGATGAGGTTGAGAGATGTGAAAGACAGGAGTTGATTGCACTAGACCCTGCTAGCTTCCTTAAAAATGCATTTGCCTCACTGAAAAATATGTTGCACTGGCTGTCCTTGTGGCGCAGCATGTTTTACTGATACAGTGTTGCACTGTTGACGATTAACCTCAAAATCCCACCACAACATTTGCACTGAGAGTTGCATCCTTTGGTTACAATTCATGAGCTGAGACGAACACAACAATCTAGAATTGTACATCAATATCCATGTAGAACTTCTTAAACAAGGCAACCATGCACATTCAATCAATTGCAATCACCTTGATTCCCAGTAAAGGCATTCGAGAATCTCTTTCCACACACAAAGTTTCAACCAAAAATCTGATCTAACCGCCAAACCTGGAAAAAAGGGATATTAAAAATTGCTGAGGGTTTTTTCCCCGCTCAGGTCACTAAAGTCACAGTTTCCTGTCTTAGTTCTAATGCTAGAGAAATTGAAAGGCTCTGCCTTAGTAAGTAATGTCTATACAGCGCACCTTCAAATAAGAAAACTGAAAAACGACAGGCGCACGAGTGACAGGTCTCCATCTGATGTGCAGCCTATGATCCCGCGCAATGTATTCATTAGTGGTGCTGAGCTTGGCCATCAGCGTGGGTGGCGGATCCTCATCCTGGGCGTCTGCACGGCGGCCCCTCAGCGTGGGCGTCTGCATGGCGGCCTGACGGATTGTTATCTGGTGTCAAAAGTGGCAGCCACTAAACAGTCTCATTAAAATGCCGGGTCACAAATTGCAGGGCCCGTGCTGGTCTGCAAGATCTCCCCTGGCAGCTTTTATCTCCCATCACACACAAAGAGGACAGTCACTGGGGCCTCTCTTCATCTCTCAAAGTCAATTGGACTGGAGTAATTACTAGCACTGTGTTTACTCGCTTTCCCGCCTCTAGGACAGGCAGGTTTTCAGCAGAGTTACAGATTTCATTCTGTTTCTTCACCTAAGCAACGGCAAGCGATGAGGGACAAAGCATTCATCAAAGTCAAGGAACAGAAAAAACTGTGTCTAAAGCTTCTGAATGTCTTCCATGAAAACACCCATGGCTCCCTCTCTTTTTCCACATACCCCTCTTTGTATGCCTTCAATCCACTGCCTTTGTTTCTCACTTTCACACTTGGTTCACTGAGCATATTAAATAGCAATTAGGCACAACAGAGAGGGACATGATCGCAATACAAAGGGAAGTGGTTTAACACTAAATGCAAATGATAAAAAACAAAGACTGGCAACCCTAGTTTGTCAGATAATTGTGGAGTTCGATCAAACGTGCGTTTGTCCGGTGCCTGGTTTCAATTTCTACCCCAGGGGGTCAGGTTGTGGCTGATACAGATTTACTTTCACACCCCTTTCAGATTTCTTATTTATACATTAATGAAACTCAGTGGATGTATACAGCAGTAGGAACCAAATTTTCTTCCAGGAGATTTTATTGGGCCCTCCTCCTCTTGTAGATTTCACTGTTCAACACTTTCATTGCATTGCAATGGAAGCAGTGGACTTTGCATAGGGAGAGCTAAGGGGCCCATAACCTAAACCTCGCGGCCTCAGTTGTCCTTGTGGAGGCTGTCTACATTCAATTTGGTGACCGGAAGTGGCTTCAGTACACATAAATTGATTGACAGACCGGAGCAAAAAAACAGAATTTGTGGAACTACATATTCAAGCACAAAATGTAGGCAGAATTTTTTTTAGAGGATGTAAAGAGGCCTTCAGCCAGGTGAGCATAAAAGCCGGAGAGAAACTGAATGATCACCTAATTACGGAGTATGGTGATCCATCTGGTGAGAGGATCCACCTTATTGCTTTCCAACCCTGGCACTTAAGTCAGCAACAGTGATAGGAGAAGAGTTCTCCGTTGTGGGTTGGTAACGCGAGACCATGGATATGCATGGCTCCACATGGCACCTTGTATAATCAGTCTGCCTGGTTGTCGGAGTGAGAATGGGCATACAGAACTTGAATGATCAGCACAAACAATAAAAGACGACTCGCTACCTGGAGGAATGGAGACATTTAGTGAATGGCAAACAGCATACCTGCTTACCCTATGGAAAAGGAGTATATGAAAGGAGTTGTTTAGATGGATGTTCTGGAGATATTATCTGACAAAAGCCAACAATCAAATTAAAGATGAACCATTGGCAGACCTGAATTCTGAACCTTATAGGATAAGTTACTTACCTTCGATAATGCCTTATCTGGTAGAGACATGATCTAGCCACAGATTCCTTACCTTTGAATTATCCCCAGGTGCGAGACTGGATCCGGAAAACTTTCCACAGCAGTACTTCTACGTGTCGGTAGGGGACATCGAGCGACTCCGTAATGATGTCATCCGCAGAAAGTGACGTCGACAGAGTCCATATAAGCCGTACCCCAACACGCTGAAATCTGTTTCTTCTGTGAGCACTTTCCGCGCTAAATCGCGGAGCCACTTATAGAAACTGTGAGGAAACAGTGTGCCCAAAAAGAATCTTCTTTTAGTAAAATGGTGGTTGTCTTTTTTTTTTATTTTTATAAAGGCACAGAGTGCTCAGAAGGGATGTGAGAAAGAATGGACAAACTAGTTTGCAGAGCGAAGAGGAGGGCGGGTTGGTAAGGAATCTGCGGCTAGATTCTGTCTCTACCAGATAAGGTGTTACCGAAAGCAAGTAACTTATCCATCTGATGGAGACATCTAGCTGCAGATTCCTTAACTTTGAATTAAATACCTAAGCAAAACCATCCCCAGAGTTGGGTCTGCGAACTGGTCCAGTAAAAACCAGGACTAGCCTGTCTCGTAGGAGAGAGAGAGAGAGTGACCGGCTGCCGGAAAGGTAGGGGAGGAAAGAAGACGCCCATCAGAAGTATTGCAGAAAACCTGTGTGGAACTGAAATCCGCAACAATGGGAAAAACATGGGAAAGACACCCCCGGCAGAAGACTAAAGAGGGACTTGAAACAACACTTCACATAACCAGAACACTACAGAGTACCCCCAACGAGCCCATTAAGCGAGCATCGTAAAGAGCACCAACCAATGCCGTAAGAAACCATAGCAAACAATAACAACAAGGACGTCCAGAGACCGGTCACACTTCGAAAAAGAAGCGAGCCTTCTCGGACCATGACCATGTCATGAGGGATGCAATATGTGAGGTCATAAGCAGTCCATTGCAGGGGTGCGAGTTATAGTTAGCTCAGCTAACTAGAACTGCTGAATTTCTCTGGTTTTGTACGATTGAAATGTCAGCCTAAATATAACGTCCCTGTAACCTTTGGTTTTTTCACTGAATATATATATCTATATATTGCTATCAAAGCAAATCCTGTAGCTCCGACTAAAGTCAAAAACCGGGCACAGACTCCATATGGACAGACACACACACAGACACACACACACACAGACACACACAGACACAGACACACACTCTCCCCCCCACCATATCCAGTGTATAATAAGATATAAGAAGGGTACATAGAAACATTCACAACAGTGGACATTGACCAAGATGTGGCAGCTGCGGTCTCTCAAAGCCACATGGGATCCTATAAACGAATATAAGGGGTAGAAGATATCACCCAACCCAGAAAAATTGAAAGCAAATGGACAGAAACAACACTACTGACTGAATGGTGACAGTCAAGCGACTTAGAGATGACTGAAAGAGAAAACAGGAGGTGAAAAACAACCCGCTAGAACAGAGAAACGAAGACCCCTACAACACAGGGGAGGCCAATGCAGATAACCAGTCTCGAACTTAAAAGAAAGAATATCAGTCAGAGGAAATGGGACCTGGCTTAAGCCACGGGGAAAAATAGAGTAATGGGTGTGGGAAGCACAACACCACAAGTTGCGGTCCACAACCAAACGATCTTATAAGAACTGAAATATCAGATGGAGTGTATAATTGAAACACAGCCAGAAACTCATAATATACCATGGCTATGGAGGAGAAAGAAACGGACAAGGTACATCCACAGGGATCCTTGAGAGAAAGAGGAATGAGAGGAGTCCTTCGTACCCTTGCAGAACAGGAACTAGCACAAGGAGGTGCAAAGCCAGAAAGAAAGAAAGAAAGAACATCGCCTGGGGCAGAAGCTGACAATGTACCCTAGGTCAAGAAGTTTGCCTCTTCCCTTGCATCTGCTAGGAAGGAAGGGCCCCATATAAAGTGCAAGGAAAAGACCTCCAGCTAGGGAGGAGAGTGGACTTAAAACAACAGGGGGGGAGGGAGCAAGAAGAAACCCCATGCACCATCCTACCGAAGCGCACAATGAGATGTCCCCTAAAAGGGGTACCAAGTGCCAGAAACATATGGAGGATTGCACGTAGGGCATACAGACAAAGTACCCTGGAGGACAGGGAACAAGGCAACAGTGCATCTGCACAAGACAAGCCAAATACCCCACACAGAACCTGGGAAGAAAAAAACAAAAGAACACCTTGCATCAACAGGTGTGGAAGCCAAAGGGCCATGAAACAATATGTGCCCATTGACGGGGAACATAGCCAGCCATTGGCAGTTCAGGAAGCAATACAAAATACCTGCAGGACGCAGGAGCACCGCACCGGGTGCCCCTCATAGAAAAGCATTGGAAAGAAAAAGGCCAATGGCACCATTCTAAAACAACTCACATGTAAAGGAAAAACAATGTGACCTTTCCGGGTACAAGCTTAGTACAGGGGGAAAAAAGAGGAGCAGATGAAATAGCAAGCAGGTCTTTAAGATTTCGCTCCACCCGGACTATCCCGAAAACAGTGTAAAGTGGAGTCAGCATGAGTGCCAAACAGATGTTGACCATCAAAAGGCATGTTTACTGAGGCAGATTGAACAGCCTTCGAAAATCGCAAGTTGCGTAGCCAGGCATGCTGGTGAAGAGCTGCCGAAAGAGGCATGGCTCGCCCGACAGAATCTGTGGTATCCATGCCACCGCGAATAAGCAATTTAGCAGTCTGATTGCCATCTTGGATCACCTGAGTAAGAGTGTTCCAGGTGTCATCCGGGATGGAGGGGAGAAGGCGCGAGACCGAATCCCACAACACGAGAGAAAAACTAATCAGAACACAAGTGGTATTAAGGGACCACAAAGCCGAACTGGTGTCAGAAAAGGTATAACAACCCAGGGCATCTAAACTCTTAAGACTCCCTGCCTGGAGGGACGTCAGGTAGGGCATCGATGTCAGGGGTGGCTGTAGCAGCCTGAACCGCAAAGCTGCGTGGAGTAAGCGGTCAGAAGGGGCAGATGGGGTCTCCAGGGGTGGGAGGTCCACAGAGGCCTTTGAAACGGGTTTAGCTCAGGAGTCCAACAGAATACCAAAAAAAGCTTCACTGAAGGGGAGCACAGGCTTAGCCCCCATCTGACTGATGAAGCACCCCAATTTGGGGATCAAAGGCCACCTCCACAGAAGGGAGATGCTGCTCCAGAACCACAGCAGCCCTCCTCAGAAGCTCAGCAAAAGCAGAGCTAGCCTCAGTAGCAAGGCTAGGAGGAGAAAACAAGCCAGAGGAAGGCGAAGAGCCAAGGCCACTAGCCTTGCCAAGGTCAGACACACAATGAAATTCAGGAGGAGGCTGAGTAGTGTCACTCATGTCATCCAGACTTCACCAAAATACTTGTCCCCCCAAGGGGAAAATAGTAGCGGGCTCCCCCAAAGATGGAGGAAGGTAGCCCGTAAAGAACTGTTCTGCAGACGCTGCCCCCGATGTCGAACGGCGCCGAAGAGTTGACACCTCGGCGTCGAAGAGGAGAGACATAGAAGCAGCGGTCGGCGCTGGCAGATCCAACACTGGCATCACAGGTAGGAACCCCAAAGGGCTATGCACCGGAGCCGATATGGATTCGATCACAGATCCAAAGGGCCTCACTGACACTGGGGGAGGTGGAGAAATAAAAGTAGCATGAAGGGAGAGATAGTATTCCCTCATCCACGGCACTAGGGAATATCGGAAGACGCAGGGTGGACTCTCGCTCCGACTCCGCAACCGGAGGAATTCGAGGCGTGTCAGAGACACCGCATGTACAGTGTGACTTACTAGTCGACAGCGAAGATGAAAGACTTTTGGAGCTGGCCCTCGAGTGGTCCTTGGAGGGAGCAAAAGAACACGACCGATGTGGGACCTTTGACTACTGCGCTGCTAACAGTGTCAAGAGGCGCTCCTGCAACGCCGATGACTGAAGCTGAAGACATGAGCCACACCCTTCAGAGTCACGGAGCATGCCCGGACACTACATGCAAATAGAATGGTGACACGGGGTCAACATTGTAGTCCACAGGACCCAGTAAACATCCAGAAAAAGGCACTCTATGTCGTTGACAGACGTCGAGATAGGCCAAAAATGGCCCGAGGTACCGCTCTCCAGATCCACGTGGAAGAGCGGAAAGGAAGACACTGATGTCAGTGCGTCAGGGAGGGCTTATATGGACTCTGTTGACATGACTTCCTACAGACAATGTCGTTACGGAGTTGCTCGACGCCCCCTACAGACAAGCAGAGGTACTGCTGTGGAAGGTTTTCCGGGTCCAGTCGGGCACTTGGGGATAACTCAAAGGTAAGGAATCTGCGGCTAGATGTCTCTATTAGATATTCCCTATATCCTATCTTCAGACTTAGGCAACAGCTCTTCACGTGAGATTATTGGCCTTAACCCTAAGGCGATGATCTGCACATGCAGACACTCTGCCAGATAGAAGAGGTCCTTGCCTGATTGTGGTTTTGAAGAGAAGTTTGAAGAGCGCTTAAGACCTGGCTGTTCGATTGAGTCACCTGAAACATCATGACTCTCAAGCGCCTGGATACCCTCACGCTATATAAATACACTGATTGATTGATTGAAGGCTTTGTTGCTACTCTCTATTAATTACTTTCATAAAGTAGTAGAGTGGAAAATATCACTGAGTGCATTGGGAATCAATTGGTCCCAAATAAGGTAAGGTACTATTGCCCAGCCTGCAGACGCAGTCTATAGAGGCACATATACTTTTAAGACTAGCACTTGAAACATATGATAAAGTTCCTTTTTAATTAAGAAACAATTTGCTAAAAACAAAATAAGAAAATATAACTGGGACGATACAAATATTAAAGTTTGACAAAACAGTTAATAAATACGTTTTCAAAGCAATTCATTATGAATTGTTAATATGAAAAATATTTCAACACAATTGTCAAATGTTTTCTCCTATACCTCATCGTTGGATGCTCGAATCACCACTTTAAATGTCCTCGCAAGGTCTTTCTCAAGTTCAGCTTCAGCCACACCCTTTAACAATGAAACAATGTTTGATCAGGTAAAATCATCACAAGGTGAGTTGCACAAAAAAGGCAAGCATTAAACTTACAAAATGTATGTGTAAACTATGAAGAGAAATGTGCACACTACATGTAAAACCAGGAGTGGCAAAGCAACTAACCACACAAAAAACACACACAAGAATGTGCAACACAACAAAATAGAAAGAACACCTTACACACATCCAACCCAGGGCAGATAAGCCATAAATATGGAATAAAGTGTCCCTGCCATACACTGTAAGGCTTTTGTACATAACCGAGGATTCCATGACCATATGGAGGAACGAGGCTAAAGGCTGAGTTCCTTTATAAGGTCATGGGACGCCGCCCTATTTCATTGCCACCTCCTTTCTCAAAAATAACAGAGAAAATTGAAAACATTCCTGTTAAAAATGGGGGTCTCTAGTCGGCAGAGGTAGGTACCTTTGTCCAAATAGGGATCTTTGCTACTAGTCAGGGTAAGGGGGATACACTTCTAAAATAACCCCTGCTCACCCCCTTGGTAGCTTGGCACGAGCAGACAGGCTTATCTCAGAGGCATTGTGTAAAGCATTCGTGAACACATACAGTAATACAGTGAAAACACTACAAATGAACACCACACCAGTTTAGAAAAATAAGTAATCTTTATCTAAACCAAAGCAAGACCAAACGACAAAAATCCAGAATACAGTAATAAAAATACGACTTTCAGATGGTACAAATAGCTCAAATCAAAGCAAATTGCAGATGCAACACTTTTCACACAAAGTACTTTGGATGCGTCGCGCACACAAACTAAACGGGCCGCAGGGAAGGTGATACGTCTGTTCCTTACTGCTGCACAGGGGAGGTGATGCATCGGTTCCTTACCGGAGAGGAGGTGATGCGTCGGTTACTTACTGCGTGGGGAGGTGATGCGTCGGTTTCTTACTGCGTCCCCCAACGATGCGGCAGACTTGGCGCCTCGATGCGATGATCCGGGACGATGCGTGGATTCTTGCAGCCGCACAGCAGGGCTTGCGTCGGATTCGTTGCGGTGATCTCGGACTTCGGAGATCATTGCACTCGATGCGGCGTGCTGCAATGTCTCGAGCCGCGGCAGGCGCTGCGACGGTTTCTTCGGCGATGCGTCGGAAATAGGTTTGTATGCGTCACGCTTCTCGGTGTTGCGTTGATTTTCAGCTCCCAGCGGAAAACAGTCTCTAGAGTTCCCAAACAACAGCAGGCACTTCTTTACAGGTCAGGACTCCCAGCAAGGAAGTTCAGGGGAGCTGGTGGTGAAGTCTTTGTGTCCCTGAGACTTTAGAACAGGAGGCAAGCTCAGTTTCAAACCCTTGGAGATCTTCCTCAAGCAGGGGAGACAGCAAACAGCAAAGTCCTTTTCTCCTTTCCTTGGCAGCAAGTAGCCACTGTAGGCCAACCCCAGACAGCAAACAGCACAGGGGCAGTATTCCTCCTCAGCTTCTCTGGCTCTTCTCCTTGGCAAAGGGTCCTCCTGATTTCCCATAAGTGATCTAAAGTTCTGGGCCCCAATATTTATACTACAAAATCCTTTGTTCTCTGGTGGCAGAGAAGCCCTGTGCTTAGTCAAAACCAATTCTGTCCTCTCTGGTGCAGCTTCCTGGCAGGAGGTGGAGACAGCATTGTGGAAGGCAGACCAGGCCCATTCAGATGAAAGGAAATCTCCTCCCCCTACTCTAAATGCAGCCCAGGTCTATTCAGCCCAGACCTGACTCATAAGACTCTCTGGAACCACTGCTCCTCCCCAGCCCCTGTCATCCAAAGCCAGACATGCAATACACAAACCTAGCTGGTGCACACTGGATGGCTAAGTAAGAAAATACCTACTTTCTAAAAGTAGTATTTTCAAACACAGAATGTAAAAATCACCCTCACTAAAAGATGTATTTTAACATTCTGAGTTCAGGCATATCAAACCTTATTTTCCTACCTTGTGCCCAGGGGCAGTTATGTTTATAAGATGTTATAAGCAAACTACCCATTCTATCCTTTTGGAACAGGTTACCTTGCAATAGTGAAAAACGAAATTGGCAGTAATTCACTATCAGGACATGCCACACACATACATTGCACCCTGCCCACAGGGGTACCTTGGGCCTACCTTAGGGGTGACTAACATGTAAGAAAAGGGAAGGTTAGGGCCTAACAAGTGGGTGCACTTGCCAGGTAGACATGGCAGTACCAGACTACACACAGGCTCTGCAATGGCAGGCCTGAGTTACACTTACAGGCTGCTTATGAGGGTGGCACAATCAGTGCTGCAGCCCACTAAATATGCCAATCATGGAATCAACAATCCATAACAATAATTTACAAAGGGAGCACTTGCACTCTGGCACTGAACAGCAGTGGCACTGAACAGCAGTGGCAAAGTGTCCAAAGCATCTAAACCAGCAAAACAGAGTCCAACACACAGCAAAAACACAGGAGGTCAAGGCAAAAATACAGGGGAAACCCACGCCAATGATGCCAGGTCTAACAATTCCCTATCTAAATACTTGGAAGCTATAATCTCTGGATTACTCCCAGTCTGGTTTTAGCCCATGCCACAGCACAGAGATAGAGGTCACATCCACAATGGATGACACTAGGATGTTATAGGAGCAGGGACAATCAGCAGCTTTGATTTCACTTCATTTTTCCACTGACTACAATACAGTGTCCTATTCAATCTTGATTGACAGGATTTTTGATTTAGGTATCCATGGTAAGGCACTTAAATGTTTTGTTAATTCCTGTCCGGTAGTAAACAGACAGTCAGGCTGTCCACCATCCCTTTCTCCTTCACAAGATCTACTTATGGCGTACCCCAGGGCTCATCCATCAGTCCAATGTTATTTAACGTGTACATCTCTCCTTTACTGAAAAAATATTAATTTGTTTGGACATAACACGTAATCCTATGCTGATTGCACTCCGATTCTCATTAACATTCCTGAGAAATGTGACATTACTTAAGTATATTTTCAGGCACGCCTCAGTGCTGTGGCAAGCTGGATGAGCACCAACTGCCTCCAGCTCAACAGTGAAAAAACTGAAATCTTGTTGTTCATCCAACAGAATTCTAGCTGGTCATAGGTTTAATCTTTTAGAGGGGCGCTACTCAACCTGTGCGTCTTACATAAGTCATATGATAGAAGATGGGCAAAGCACAATCAGGTCTCGCTAGTTCAAGCTTGAATGCAGAAGAATTACTGATACCTGGAAGGTAGAAATCCTGGGCAGCTCAAAACAGAACTGACTGCCTAGGATGGGCCCACACAGTTTGCTTTAGAGCCAAAACTTAGTAGATGTGTTTTTTAAGCACGAGTTTACCGCATGTGGTCTCCTGGTGCTAAATAAATGATTTATTCCATTTAATTGGAAGATTCAAACCGGAATTCAAATTTGTGAACATGTCATGAAACACAAACTTGTGACCATGGTGTCAAACACAGATCTCAGCTGTGAATGCATGAATCCACTATTCCAGGATGACAGACTTCACCGAACACATGAGGTCAGAAGTTTAGCTACCTCAAGTTTGAACAAGCATTGGCATAGCCAATAGGTCTCGCCTTTGGGGCCTTATAAGTGTTTAGCCAGAGCTATTGACTTTGCCAATGTCTTCAAGCTGTGCTGTAGAGAAGTGTGGCTGCTGTGCGGCATGCTGAAAAGTTATAATAAAAAAGTGTCAGAAGCATTTTTGTTACTTTATATATGACCAAGAAGGCATTATGTAAAACTGAACAACCATATTAAAAAAAGTATTTACAATAAAAAATTTCCTCAGTTTTCTTTTGTTCTTGCAATACTGGCAACTTGTTTCTGCCTTTTGCAATGGTTGTTTGTTAAAGCTTTTTTTTTTGAGGGGGCATAAACAATCGGAGGGTGAAGGTTGGGAACTAGTACCTGTATTATAACACTAGCAGCGGCCAGACGCTAGGGGAGAATCAACAGATGCCAGATTCCGAGAGCAGGCTGAGGTGGTGCTGGGTGATGCTGAGGTGGTAGTGGTGGTGGTGGTGACTGTTGCGGAGACGATGCTGAGGTGATGCTGAATGATACTCAGGTGTTGCCGAGTGATACTGCTGTGGTACTGAGTGATGCTGTGGTGGTGCTGAGTGATGCTGTGGTGGTGCTGAGTGATATTGTCTTGGCGCTGAGTGATGCTGTGGCGGCGCTGAGTGATGCTGTGGCGGCGCTGAGTGATGCTGTTGCGGCGCGGAGTGATGCTGTGGCGGCGCGGAGTGATGCTGTGGCGGCGCTGAGTGATGCTGTGGTTGCGCTGAGTGATGCTGTGGTGGCGCTGAGTGATGCTGTCGCGGCGCTGAGTGATGCTGTGGCGGCCCTGAGTGATGCTGTGGTGACCCTGAGTGATGCTGTGGTGGCCCTGAGCGATGCTGTGGTGGTGGTGAGCGATGCTGTGGCGGTGCTGATCGATGCAGTGGCGGTGCTGATCGATGCTGTGGCGGTGCTGAGCGATGCTGTGGTGGCGCTGAGCGATGCTGTGGTGGCGCTGAGCGATGCTGTGGTGGCGCTGAGCGATGCTGTGGTGGCGCTGAGCGATGCTGTGGTGGTGCTGAGTGATGCTGTGGTGGCGCTGAGCGATGCTGTGGTGGCGCTGAGCGATGCTGTGGTGGCGCGGAGCGATGCTGTGGTGGCGCTGAGCGATGCTGTGGTGCTGCTGAGCGATGCTGTGGTGGTGCTGAGCGATGCTGTGGTGGTGCTGAGTCATCCTGTGGTGGTGCTGAGTCATCCTGTGGTGGTGCTGAGTCATCCTGTGGTGGTGCTGAGTGATGCTGTGTTGGCTCTGAGTGATGATGTGGTGTCGCTGAGTAAAGCTATGGTGGTGCTGAGTGATGCTGTGGTGGCACGGAGTGATGTTGTGGTGGCGCTGAGTGATGCTGTTGTGGCGCCAAGTGATGCTGTGGTTGTGCTGAGTAATGCTGTGGTTGTGCTGAGTGATGCTGTGGTTGCACTGAGTGATGCTGTGGTTGCACTGAGTGATGCTGTGGTTGCACTGAGTGATGCTGTGATGGCGTTGAGTGATGCTGTGATGGCGTTGAGAGATGTTGTGTTGGTGCTGAGTGATGCTGTGCTGGCTCTGATTGATGCTGTGCTGGCTCTGATTGATGAGTGAGAGATAGAGTGAAGATATAATGCCCAATTAGAGAGGGTGGTGAGAGAGAAAGAGAGAGAAAGGGTGTACATAGAATAAAGAGTGGAGCGGGATAGAGAGAGAGAAAGAAGGGGAGCGAGAGTGAATGAAGGAGTTTGAAAGAGAATGAGAGAGAATGAAAGGCTAAAAAAGATAGAGAGGGGAGAGTTAATTAAGTAGAGAGAGAATTAGAGAGGGGAGAGAGAGAGAAGGAGAGAGACAATAAGAGTGGGGGGTTTAAATAGAGTTTAAATAGAGTGAAGAAGTGACGCGGAAAAAGTAACCTTAAATATAGCTTTGTGCTTTGCGCGAATAAATATTAAAAAAAAAAAAACAGTGAGAGACAAAAATACTGGTAATTAGGCTGTGACTCCCAATATAAAACAAATAGCGATATAAGGTGAAATCAACCCACCGAAGCAATATTTCGAACTAGACAAAAAAAAGCTTGCATTTCAATGCTAATCGCTGTTGTTTTTCATGTGACTGTAGTCCAGGGCCCTCAGTTGGTAATGTGAGCTGCTGCTGCGATTGAAACATCAGAGTCCAGAGAGTTAATGAGCCATGACGAGGAAATGAGGAAGAGATAGGAAACCCAGATGGCAGCTGCGCGTGCACGCCATCGTGAACTCAAGCTGGTCGCCAGCCGAAAGCCAGTGTTTGCACTTCCAAAACCCGCTTACTAAAACTCTCGGCCAGACCAGCAGAAGCGCTGGTGCAGGCCGAGACCTAAAAAAGGAACACATAGGACCTGCACAAGCAAGAGAAGTTGGATGGAGGGAAATAGTGCCTAAGAATGCCTACACTGACCTGGTTAGTGCTACCTGGTGGAGAGCCATTTAAGATGTCTTGTGCATGCAGCCAAGAATGCCCGCACCCACCCAACGTGGAATGTGCTACGGGTGTAGCTTCAGTGCAGTGCTTAATTTATGCAGGTGGTTGAAGGCATTTGGTACTGCAACTCATTTTTGGGGACTGAGACTTATTTTCATCATTAGACTTTGGCCCAGACCAAGAGAGAGAAAGGCAAAAAAGGGAGGAAGAGAAATATAGGAAACAGAGACAAAGAGAAAACACAGGGATGACTAAGAATCTGCTGGACTAACACAGAAAGACAGGAAGTGAAGACTAGGGGAAGAAAGAGGCATGTAGTAAAATGAAGGCTGAGCAGTCTATGTATTCAGCAATCCTGACATTAGTCAGCGGCGGGCTCTTAAGAAAGGCCCCTTTACTTATTCTTTTATAAATTAAGCATTGGTACCAGTACCAGCCAAGGAAGACTGTGCCCACCCATTGTGAAATGTGTGGTGGCTGTTCTCTGAGGCCCCCCACAAAGAGACTGAGAGGGCACTGCTGCTGTCATAGGGCACAGGCATATATCCAAGTAACCTGAGCATGCATAGAAGTTTGTAGTGTTTAATGTAAAATAGGGTTCACTTGGCTGGTCTGGAGCTGGCATAGGAGAAACCTCCTATGCCCGGTATGGCCGATGTATAATGCTTCATTTTCTGGCTTGCAGAACGGTGCAGTCTAGCTTTCCCCATAATCTGGTTTCCTCTCTCATTGACACCACTTCAAAATTGTGGTAATACTGTCTGCATAAAAACATGTTGATTTCACTATAATTTGCTTCTACATATGTTATTTTGGAAGTAATCGGTCTCGTGAAAAGCACTGCAGGTGGAACTATCTTATACATGGAGACAAAGCACAACGCTCTCATAGTGGAGCAGTCATGCGGTTGTGGTGGCCGGAGGAAGTCACCTATGCAAGCACATAAGATTTTGTTTTCCATTTCACCCTCTCTGTACTTCCAATGAACAACACCAAACAGCAAAATATCTACTATAAGTACCCTACATGGGGCATTATAATGCCTGAGCTAACTGTTGTGAAACTGTCAGAAATGGGTAAAAGGAGCATCTTTGCACAAGTGTACTGCTACCTGTTTCCAAGACATACACAACCCACTGTCCTTCCGACTGGCTGATGAATTCCTTAAACACCCCATTCAAGCTTAGATTTTTTATTTTTTTTGCTTTTTAGGTCTCGCCTACTAGACAGTGCATATGTTGTCTGTTGTGAGACATACGGCCAGCTTAAAGTGGGCTTAGAGCCCGCCACTGCTTACCATTAGTTGACTTCGTTGTCACTCTATCATATGCTTGCCTATTATTCATTGGCTTCTGTGGCCTTTACTTCCTCTTCGTGTGTGTCCCTCCCCTGCAGTATGGACACATTACTTGTGTCCATTCATAACTCCATTTTAGGCACTGTTTATTCTTTTTGTCTACGCACTCCACAACAGTGCATTTGTTTTCCAACTGTCTCCCTCGTGCACCACCCCACCTCACCACTGGTGTTGCTCTTTCCCCGTCTGTGTGTTTCTCACCATCGCAAAATCATGATACACCTCCATGCTTCTCCCCATTTTGCTTTATCATCGGTGTGTTACTCCCCTGCTCTATGCTCTTCTCTCTTAATTTGCTTCCCTACCCAGCACTTTCCGTGCTGCTTCCCCCACCCGCACCCTCATGATGCTTCCACCTTCCTCGTGTTGCTGCCCCCTCACTATCCTGTAACTTCACCGCCCCCAGTGAGTCGGCCCCACCTCAGTGTTGCTTCTTTCCACCCGTTTTGCTTCCCCACCCGCTCAAGCTACTTGTGTTTTTTTTTGGTTTACCAATCCAACTCAGATCGGTAAACAAAAACAAAAAAGTAAGAGGGAAGGTGCACCGGTCAAAGAAGTCCACAATGTTACCAACTTTTCCAAAATGTATTTTCTTTATTTTGTATCAAAAAGAGTATAGGGCAGCAAAAAGTCAGCCAACGCGTTTCGTTCCCATTGGAACTTCATCAGGGCTGAAATATTAATAGAATTATATATAAGACCACATATATCTAAGTAACAATAGACCACAGAATTATACAATAAGTGCACAAAACCAACCACACATATACACATACAATATACCACATTCAACACCAAACAATTATTTAAACAACTGAAATTACAAAACATTTATATATGTACAAAAACACTATCAATAAATATTGACATACCAAAACAGTACATACTTGTAATAAAAAACACAAAAAACACAAAAAGGACAAAGACAGGGAAACTTTGACATATAATAAAATCCAATTTATATATAAAAAAGCCCAATTTATATATAAAAAACATGCACAATCTAAAGCTTTTTGACTAATACAGGGGCGCCTAAATATGAGACTTTCGGTATGATCTTAATTTCAAAACATGACTCCGGCTAAAATAAGCGTGGATTTTCTTATGCCCTTTTGAACGAACATGTTACTTCAGATATAATACAGTTAGTAAGAAGATATCGGCTGTGCTTTTTAAATTTTGATATATTGGACATATGATCTTTTTGAATTCCGGTGCGTGACTCTAACTAACGACTATTTGTTTAACAAATTCTACCTCTTATATATGGTGGTGATCTTTTACATTATCCTTTTATAAAACTTTTCACTTTTAAATATAAATGGGTCAGTAAAGTGAATTATGTCACGCTGGTCAGACGATACGTATACAATATGGAATCACGTTTAATAATGAATATGTTATTTTAGACACAATACAGTTATTGAGAAGATCTTGGCTGTGTTTTTCAGACGTTGATATATTGGATATATGATCTTTCTTGAATTCCGGTGCGTGACTCTAACTAATGACTATTTGTTTAACAAAATTTACCTCTTATATATGGCGGTCATCTTTTATATTATCCTTTTATAAAATATTTCATTCTTAAATATAAATGGGTCAGTGATTTGAATCATGTTACGTTGGTCAGACCAAACGTATAGAACACGGAATCGCGTTTAATTACGGTGCGGGTTGTTACATACTAAGAATTGTCTATTATAACTTGCCTTTTATAAATGGCGGCTATTGTCATATCTACAATTCATATACCTATGAGCCGTTACGGCAATAGATAATTGCGGGTGACGTAATTCCGTTAACGCACATGCCCTTTAAAACGATTGAGGGAATATGGCGCGGGTGTTTGAATTACAACCCCGAATAGGAACGTTGGAGTGCGCCGTATCAGGGTAAGTTGCGATATTGACGTATGAAGCGATACTATGATGGTTGACACTGTGGGAAGCACTGTTGGCATTTTCTGTTTGATATGGGTTGACCGTAATACTTTCTTAAACCAACTTGGGAGGTAATCGGGTTATGGATGATTATATCCAAATACGACGGCTTTTTCGTGACTATTTTTATATGCTCGGCTGTTTGTATACAGTTGGGGAGGCTATGTTTGTATCATACCCAGTGCTGAATAAATTAGGTTATGTTCAAGTCTTTTTAGACATATTGGTTCTTCGTGAACAATTTTTCGTGACAGGTTATTTACATATGGTTGGGATAGTAATAACACTATAACGGCAAGGGCCGCACGTGACTAGGTCATGAATTAAATGTGAGGGCCTTTTATGAATTGCCATATGGAGATTTAAAATGTGAGGCTCTGTTATGTTGAGTTACACTTATCTATGGATATTTTGGGACGTATTACGCAATTTTTAAATCATTTGTGACATGAGGGAGCAATGTTAAAATGTTCTGAGCTCTATTTATTTCGGGTAATAATAATGTATATATTCCAGAGTGGAGGTAAATTGGGGAATGGTGACAATAATAATTTTTTGTAAAAATGTGCTCACACGGTTCTATAATAATAAATGGGTCTAGATGAGTTGTATCTATTCGGTTTAAACGCTGATCAATTCGTGAAGATATGTATAGATTTCCGTGCGGAGGAACAATAGGGAGGACTCTTAAAAAAAATTTTTGTGTGAAAATACGTTATAGGGTTCCATAACAATAAATGGACCCAGATGAGTTGTATTTATTTTTTCTTTTATTTTTAGGGCGTGTTTTCCCAATTTTGAGTATACCCAACTTAGGGTTTTGGATCACATAATATTGAATAATTTCCAGGACAGTACTGGCACCATTACTTACAGACAAGTAAGGTGAGAAAAATATACATTTTCATATAGGTGACCTTTTGATATTGTAAAAGGTTAGGCTTTTGAATATATTCGGCTTACTTGACCCTCCTCCCCCAACCCCTTTTTTTACATTAGGATACGACATTTGTGTATTTTTCAAACCTTGGATTGGTGGATTGTGATCCTCAACATATTTGTGACGACTTATCACATGTTTTCGATGAATATATATGAGGTGAGAATAGCCTTATTACAATAATGAATATTAATATATAATTGCATTTAAAAATATTCTCTTGCTGCTATGTTTTGGTTTTGTGGCTTTTTTCTTCTGTTCTTGTTCTCTTCTTCTTGATTTGTAATTTCTATTATGTCAAATATCTATTAGGATGATGCTAAGTGTTAGGTTCTGGCACATAAAGGTTAGAAAAAGTTTTCTTAATATTTCCCCTATGTCTTGTCTATTTTGAATGTTGTTCCAACAAGGAACTCTCTATTGATTTTTTCCCCACTTCTCTCTTTTTGATAAATAGATTGTGCATGTTTTTTATATATAAATTGGGCTTTTTATATATATAAATTGGATTTTATTATATGTCAAAGTTTCCCTGTCTTTGTGCTTTTTGTGTTTTTTGTGTTTTTTATTACAAGTATGTACTGTTTTGGTATGTCAATATTTATTGATAGTGTTTTTGTACATATATAAATGTTTTGTAATTTCAGTTGTTTAAATAATTGTTTGGTATTGAATGTGGTATATTGTATGTGTATATGTGTGGTTGGTTTTGTGCACTTATTGTATAATTCTGTGGTCTATTGTTACTTAGATATATGTGGTCTTATATATAATTCTATTAATATTTCAGCCCTGATGAAGTTCCAATGGGAACGAAACGCGTTGGCTGACTTTTTGCTGCCCTATACTCTTTTTGATACAAAATAAAGAAAATACATTTTGGAAAAGTTGGTAACATTGTGGACTTCTTTGACCGGTGCACCTTCCCTCTTGCAACAAATTTTACCTCTGGGAAATCAGTGGAGACCAAGTACGGCGGGCTCCGGAAGTGTATGCATGGGATTTTGGACAATTTTGAAATATTTGGATTAGAGGTGCAGTACCTCAGTCAGCCGTATGTTCTTTTTAGTTATTTAAAGTTTGTGGACTGTACTGCACTCATCCTCGAAGTTATAATTGTTTAAAAGATGCCAAGATTCAATGATGGACGAGAAGAATTGGCACAAAATCTGTTTGGAGCCAACCCCGTAAAGAATTTAAGTAATACAAATGTTCAGCATAAAAAAAGTCTTAAAGCATTATTTGTTAGATTAGAGCGACTCAAGAAACAGGAACTCAGTAGATGGTGGGATGGAATTACTCTCCAACAATACATTGATAATCAGAAGATTCCTAGGGATTGAGAATTTTAATTTTTCCCACTTTTGAGGATTTGAGTGGGGAACTCCTCAAGGAGTGGGAAAATAATTTAGAAGGCGCATCTCAGATTATGATGCGCATTTTAGTTAAACATGCACATGAGAAAGGAGAGAAGTTACAAGGTGAAATTGAGGAGATTGAAAAAGAAATAAATGAAATGGAACCAAATGAGTTCATTGAGAAATTTTTTGTAATTTTAAAGCAGGTAATAGAAAATCATCAGATCTATTTGAAAGATAAGAAATTGAGAAAAATTAAACGTGATGATAAAGATTACTGAGAAGGTAGAATCTACACATTTGCGAAGAAATTTGATAATTTACAAATTGTGGATGATAGGAAGCGTTCTAGGGAAAGAAGAGAGGAAGGTGATGAAAGCAGTTCTATTAGCAATGCCTCAATTTCCTCTCTGAACAGTACATCATCGAATATTACTGCTTCAGATATCCCTTTAGAGGAAGGAGTTTCCTCCTTTCAAAAAGAGATAGCCAAGGTACGCATAAGCAGCCGAATACAACAAAAAAGAGAACAGGTAAGACCAGGAGGGGTGGAAGAAGGAAGGAAGAAAGGGAGGTATCAAGGGAAAGATTGTGGACAAAACACCAACATTGGTGAAAGGGAAATAGAGTTGGACGTGCTGTATGATAACGGCATAGAATACAACGAAGATATGGAACAAGATCTCAAAATTGTTAACCTTTCAAATAAAGTTCTTGACAGCTATGAAATGAAGGTGTTAAGTTTGGGCCTCAATTTTTGTCCCACACAGAGGGGGATTTAACTAATATACATGTGGATTTATATAAATTCACAAGAAACTTAAAATTGAAGGACTTTTTTGAACATAGAGAAGGAGTTAGAAATATAAACCCGGTTTTGACAACTAAAAGTACACACACCATAGAGGATGTCAAAAACATACAGGGGTCGATTCCGATTCGGGCCGGAAAAAGCACCGACCGACTCGGAGCCGGAAAAATTACCGACCGACACGTACCAGTGGCGCCCGACACGCCAAGTACGATGCAAGCCGCGATAAATCCGACCGACACGTTAGGAAACCAAGCCGACCGACCGAGCCGCTCGGAAAATAGCAATCTGGCCGGAAAAACACGCGAATCCAACCGACCGACACGCACCCGGAACAAATCCGACCGAATCGTACCCGCCAACTCCAAACCGCAAAGTACGATGCAAGGCGCGAAAACACGACCGAGTCGGACGGAGGACAAGCCGTACGACCGACACGCATACAAAACCGAGCCGAAGCAACACAATACACCGCGACCGACGCGTACGCAGCATAGAAAACTGCACAAACACAGCGTGAACGAAACGGAAAACACCGTACGAGACCAATGCAGGGTCCGACTCGGTCACAAGAACGTTTCCAACATACACAAACAGCACAAAGGAAAAATCAACCAAAAAAGGCCAAACAAGCAATTACCAAGCCAATAAATACTGGGGGGTGGGGACAGAGAACAAAGACACACCCACAACTCCACCTATATAAAGGACACAAATCACTACCATGAGCCTTTGCAAATGCCATTCCACTGCCAGCACCCAAGAGAAAGCAACCACACACCCACAGCTCATCCCTCACACAAGCCACACACCATCAGCACACCAACAAATACCTACCTCACATACACCCAGCACAACACACACCCACACACCCTCACCTGCACACCAACACACACATCACCCACCATCACCACCCATCACCATGCCCCCCAAGAAGAATCCCAAGTTCCTAGATAGTGAATTGGAAGTCATGGTAGACGAGATCCTCAGGGTGGAGCCACAGCTGTTTGGCACTCTGGTCCAACAGACCCCCATGTCGCAGAAAACCAAGATGTGGGAGAGGATCATCAACAGGGTGAACGCCCAATCACCATGTCGGCGCACAAAGACGGACATCCAGAACAGGTGGTATGACGTGCGCAGGAGGGTACGGGACATGCTGAAGAAAGACTACATCAACAGCCAACACACCGGCAGTGGCCCTCCTGCCAAGCCAATATACCTCAGGCCCTGGGAGGAGAAGGTGCGGGCCATCCTTCCGCCAGTGAGCGTATATGGACTAGAGGACATCCCAGAGCCTGGTGAGTACACAACAAATGTACACAATAAACTGCCACAAAACACACACATCACTGTCAAGGGGAGAGTCAAACCATGCACTCATAGCAATTACACAGCAACTAGAACAGAATCATCCCAAAATGTGTATGTCAGTCAGATAAACACAACACATGCCATCAAAAAAGTCACATCCAACTGTGCCAACACATGTACAAACACAACCACAACTACAGCTAGGCAGTGGCACAAATAGAACTAACACACACATCCACACATGTAGCCACCACAACAACACCAACACACAGTGAAGACCACTCAAAGGAAGGAATTCTGTGTATGCTGGCCAAGTCAGTGTAGCCAATAGCATCATGGGAGTCGCAGTCACACATATTGCCCCCCCACAACTGTCCCATCAACACCACCCTGAACCATGCTCACATCACAGGGAGTGGAGAAGGACTCACAAGATGGCTGACACTGGCTACTGCTGTGGGGAGCACAAGGCCCTGCTGCCAACTGTGCACCAACAAACAGCAGGACACCACTGACTGACATCCTGAGAGACAACTTCCACTCCCTGCAATGCAAGCACGTTCCATGGTGGGATATCTGGCTGGGTGGGAAGGGGGACTTGCAGCACTGACTATAGTCACCAGCACCTCCCCTCACCCCCCCCCCAACACAAACTCCACAGTACCCACCTGGTAGAATGCAATGCCCTCCATCCTAACACAAGATCCCACAAAGCACCACCACCCTGGGTTATGTTGTGTGAAGCACAGGGACACTCTTGGGACTCTTAGCCAAACAACTGCCAGGACAACACTCCCAGCCATCCTGTCAGCACAGCCAGCCCACCCCACAGGGAAGCAGAGTCAAAAGGAAGGAAGCATAGGCATGCTGGGAAGGGGGTGGAGGCAATAGCATGATGGGAGTCGTAGTCACAGCCCTACATCCCCCACCACATGGCCCAGCAAGCTCACACTCACGCATGCACATCCCACAGAGAGTGGAAAGGCCCATCAAAGATGTCTGACACTGTTGCTGTGTCGTGGGGAGCACAAGGGCATGCTGGGTACTGCACACCAACCAACAGCAGGACACCACTGTCAGCCATCTTGCCATTGCCCTCACACCCACACCCACTGAACTCCACACAAAAGCAAGTAAGTATGGGAATGCTGGCAAGTGGGGTGGAGGCAATGGCATGATGGGAGTCGTAGTCACAGACATTGCTCAGCCTCACAACTGGCCCATCAACACCACCCTGAACCATGCTCACATCACAGGGAGTGGAGAAGGACTCACAAGATGGCTGACACTGGCTACTGCTGTGGGGAGCACAAGGCCCTGCTGCCAACTGTGCACCAACAAACAGCAGGACACCACTGACTGACATCCTGAGAGACAACTTCCACTCCCTGCAATGCAAGCACGTTCCATGGTGGGATATCTGGCTGGCTGGGTGGGAAGGGGGACTTGCAGCACTGACTATAGTCACCAGCACCTCCCCTCACCCCCCCCCAACACAAACTCCACAGTACCCACCTGGTAGAATGCAATGCCCTCCATCCTAACACAAGATCCCACAAAGCACCACCACCCTGGGTTATGTTGTGTGAAGCACAGGGACACTCTTGGGACTCTTAGCCAAACAACTGCCAGGACAACACTCCCAGCCATCCTGTCAGCACAGCCAGCCCACCCCACAGGGAAGCAGAGTCAAAAGGAAGGAAGCATGGGCATGCTGGGAAGGGGGTGGAGGCAATAGCATGATGGGAGTCGTAGTCACAGACATCGCTCAGCCTCACAACTGGCCCATCAACACCACCCTGAACCATGCTCACATCACAGGGAGTGGAGAAGGACTCACAAGATGGCTGACACTGGCTACTGCTGTGGGGAGCACAAGGCCCTGCTGCCAACTGTGCACCAACAAACAGCAGGACACCACTGACTGACATCCTGAGAGACAACTTCCACTCCCTGCAATGCAAGCACGTTCCATGGTGGGATATCTGGCTGGGTGGGAAGGGGGACTTGCAGCACTGACTATAGTCACCAGCACCTCCCCTCACCCCCCCCCCCAACACAAACTCCACAGTACCCACCTGGTAGAATGCAATGCCCTCCATCCTAACACAAGATCCCACAAAGCACCACCACCCTGGGTTATGTTGTGTGAAGCACAGGGACACTCTTGGGACTCTTAGCCAAACAACTGCCAGGACAACACTCCCAGCCATCCTGTCAGCACAGCCAGCCCACCCCACAGGGAAGCAGAGTCAAAAGGAAGGAAGCATGGGCATGCTGGGAAGGGGGGTGGAGGCAATAGCATGATGGGAGTCGTAGTCACAGACATCGCTCAGCCTCACAACTGGCCCATCAACACCACCCTGAACCATGCTCACATCACAGGGAGTGGAGAAGGACTCACAAGATGGCTGACACTGGCTACTGCTGTGGGGAGCACAAGGCCCTGCTGCCAACTGTGCACCAACAAACAGCAGGACACCACTGACTGACATCCTGAGAGACAACTTCCACTCCCTGCAATGCAAGCACGTTCCATGGTGGGATAACTGACTGGCTGGGTGGGTGGGTGGGAAGGAGGTCTGGCTGTCAACCAAACACAATCAATGCAGACCATGTTCACACCCCAGAGAATACATAGAAATGCCCAAATAATGCAGGACAATGTGCCACACCAATATCAACCCCTGACTGTGACGACTTAGGACAATACAATGTACAGGCCCGCACCCCGAGGCACAGTCACAACTGTCAGGTGTGTCAACCACTGATGCCTGCAGAAACATGACATACATTGTTTGTGTCTCCCAAAAACAGGTGATGATAGGGACACAGCAGCAGACGCTGAGGAGTCCCAGTCCCAGGCTCAAGAGGATGCCGAGCTCACTGGCGTCGTACAGCCTCTGTCCTCCTCGGACGATGAACAACCTGGCACATCCGGTGCAAGTCAACATGCTGCACCAGCAGGACCACCAGCTGCAGCACCAGCAGGTCCACCAGCTGCACCCCCTGCACCCACCCCTCCAACGACTGTCACCACGAATACCATCCCTGCCGACATGGACAGAATAAGGAGCAACACCAGCGCAGTGACCCTGGACCAACCTGGGGCCATGGACACCACCACCACCACCAACCCCCAAGGTGGACCAGGGTTATCTGTGCGTGCAACTGCACACACTGCACATGTCAGCAGGGGTGGTGGGAGGGGTGGGAGACAGAGGTCGCTGCTTGCAGACGTTGCTGGTGTGCATGAAGACCCACAACTGGTACGCATAGCTGATGCGTACCAGTCCAGCACCGGAGAGCTCAGCCAGGTAGTGGGGCTCCTCAGAGACATCAAACAGCAGCAGGCTGCCCATCATGCCCGCTTGGACTCCCACATGTCCCACGTGGAGTCACACATGTCACGTGTGGACTCCCACATGTCCCGCGTGGAGTCCAAGTGGGATGTACTACATGAGATGACGGCGGTGCACAGGGACATTTTACAATGCCTCCGCCAGATGAACAGCAACCAGTCCACACCTCCCTGTGTGCCAACAACATCTGGTACCGAACAAACTGCAACTGCCACAGGGAGGGAGGAGGACTCTGGCGGAGAGTCCCCTGCACCGCAGCAGCCTGCACTTGAGGGCCCCCCCCCAAGAAGAGGGGTCATCCGAGGAGGGGAAAGTGAGAGGCTGATGGCCAAGCGCAACTCCCAGGAAGCCTGAACCTGTTCTGGATTTTCGCCTTTGTGCACAGACTGTTCACCCTGTTGATGGCAACACTACTCCCACACATTGCATGGGGAGTACAAGTTGGAACAATGTGTCAGACAACTGTGGCCCCGATACTGGGGATCCTGTCTACCTGGACTTTCAATTCACCTAGGAACTTGGGATTGCAAGATTCATGTACAGCACAACCCATCCTATGCACTATTAACACAGATGTATCACAATAAACACACTAATACACCATACTTGCCTCTGTCGTGATTCCAACGTGGGTGCTGTTATGGGGATGATGAACTGCAAAATTACACTGTGTATGCGAACTGCAACAGCAAGGACAACACAGGCATGTGAGTACAGGCAACGTGACACATATGAGGGAGACACACCACCAGGGGTACACAACACATACACACCTAGGCCATCTGACTCATTGCCTACACTGATGTTGCCAGGGAAGACGGTGCAATGCACAGACACCACACCCATTCCCAGTTGTAGTCAAGTAGCCCACAGGTGCAGTAAGCAAATGGCAGTCAAATGTGTGACCACAGACAACGCACATCACTAAGTGAAGCACAGGTTTATTACACAGTAGCAACATGCCGTAACCACTACAGATGCAAGGTAACCCCACCTGGTAGCGGGCACACAGTCAACAACTGTAGACGGAAGGAAGTCCATGGGTGTGGCGCACATCACCTGTAGGGACACAACAGCTACCAGCCTGGATGTGCAATCACGTCGTCGGTGGACACAGTTGACCAAACGAATCTGAAAGTACCCTGTGAAGGACAGAAATGACACACAGTCAAAAGCAATGCAGTACAGGACAGATCAGCAAAACTCATGCACAATACATGTTACAAGATACCCACCCAGAACCAAGTTAGCATGTCAACACTGTTGGGGAGTACAGCCCACCTGTCACCACACATCGCAACACACATCCTGTCAAGTAGCCCATGGACACACTCCAACAGCACCAGAGCACCACCCACACATCATGCCAACTCACATCATTCACATGACACCTCAGGATACTCACATTCAGCTAAAGAAGTTGGTGATGAGCTGTGTGCGGACATCACCATCACCATCATCATCATCATCATCGTCACTGGCATCGTGGTCCAGGCCAGGATCCTCCACAGGTGGCGGATGTTGGTCATCGTCATCCTGGATGAGAGGCAACTCCTTCCGCACTGCCAGGTTGTGTAGCATGCAGCAGACGATGATAATCTTGCACACTTTCGCAGGGGCATATGGGAGGGACCCTCCGGTCTTGTCCAGGCAGCGGAAGCGGCTCTTCAGGAGACCAAAGGTCCGCTCAATCACTCTCCTGGTCCGACCATGTGCCTCATTGTAGCGCATCTGGGCAGGTGTCACAGGGTTCCTGAGGGGTGTCAGCAACCACGGCATGTTGGGGTATCCCGAGTCACCTACGGACAGACAAGTGCACATCAGCTGACTTGGAAAAGTGGGCGGAATACTACAGATCAGATCACACACAATGGCACAAAGTCAGTACACACCGACAAGCCAGGCACGCTGGTTCTGCATCTGTGCCATCATCCTGGGGATGCGACTACTCCTCATCACAAAGGCATCGTGTGCTGAACCAGGGAAACGGGCACACACGTGTGTGATGGTCATGTCTGCAAGACACACCACCAGTGCATTGACCGAGTGGTAGTGCTTGCGGTTCCTGTAGGCCTGCTCCTGGGCCTGTGGTGGTACCAAAGCCACATGTGTCCCATCAATGGAGCCAATGACATGCGGCATCCTCCCCAGGGCATAAAAGTCACTCTTCACGTCAGTGAGTCGTCGCAGTCTAGGGAAATAGATGTACCGGTTCAGGAAGAGCAACATTGCCGCCAAAACATCGCGGAGCACACGGCTGAACATGGTCTGTGACATCCCACCAGCAGACGCCACAGTATGTTGGAAGGTACCGGTGGCAAAGAAGTGTAGGGCTGCCATCACCTTCACCTTGGGGGTCAGCGCTGTAGGATACGTCCGGCCAGGCTGCAAATGTGGGGACAACTGCACTGCCAAATCCTCAATCAGCTGCCTGGTGAAGCGGTACCGTCGGATGCTGTCCCGTTCCACCATCGTTGCCAGGTCTGGGAATGGCCGATGGACAGCAGGAGCCCTGCAGTGCAGAGGAGAAGTAAGCAAGATCGTCAGTCACCCCACATATGCGGTATTGAACACACTCAAGATCCCAACATACATGATCATGAGGCACAACTACATGAAGTGTGCAGTACCGGAACGACATGTATGGTACATACATGGCCAACATCTGTCAACACGGTCCTACAGGTGGCATCAATTTGTCCCAGGTTGGCCCATTGGATATCATGATGCTGTGTCACAGTCACCCCCCACAGTGACATGTGAGGACAGATGTGCCCCAGGCACCACAGCTCAACGACAGGCACATTCCCAGGGACCCTGTAATGCCACATGGACACTGGCATCACCTGGAGTATCATGTGTACACCACAGCAAAACAAACATGACCCCCACAGGTAGTGGCCACACTTGCCATGGCAGGACAGCCATGGACGTCTGTGACACACACGCACAACATCAGAGTCCATGCACACACAACGTGGATGTGGAGACTGTCTCCCATTGTGCACATGAAATCAGAGACATTGTAAACACTACATGCACAAAGACTGTGGAGGGCCATCACTATTGTGCCACTGGGACACCCTGGCTCAAACATACCGTCCCACATGGGACTCACGGGGTATGTGACATGACATACACAAACACCACTGTGAAATGTGACCATGACACATGCACAGATATGAACAGTTGCACATCACAGTGGTCACGTACACGTAACACCCAGGATCCTGTCCCCATGAACACGTGCACAGCCTGGGGGTGGCTGCCCACAGGTGACACCCACAGGACAACATGTACACCAACATACACACAATAGGAAATGCAGCCTTACATGCCTTATGATAAGGTTTGGACAGGCTGTCGTGATGTAGGTGTGCCCCTCACTCCCTGGGAGCTATCTGTGGCTGGCATATGTCCATCTGAGACAGGCATGCTGACCTATGCCAGTCACATATACAGTGATGCGTTGAACCGCAATGGACCGATCGGTGCCTCCGGCCGGCCCATTGCTTTCAATGTGTGCGGGTACGCGTTGTACCCCTGTGCGCGTTGAACTGCAATGGACCGATCGGTGCCTCCGGCCGGCCCATTGCTTTCAATGTGTGCGGGTACGCGTTGTACCCCTGTGCGGCGTTGAACTGCAATGGACCGATCGGTGCCTCCGGCCGGCCCATTGCTTTCAATGTGTGCGGGTACGCGTTGTACCCCTGTGCGCGTTGAACTGCAATGGACCGATCGGTGCCTCCGGCCGGCCCATTGCTTTCAATGTGTGCGGGTACGCGTTGTACCCCTGTGCGCGTTGAACTGCAATGGACCGATCGGTGCCTCCGGCCGGCCCATTGCTTTCAATGTGTGCGGGTACGCGTTGTACCCCTGTGCGCGTTGAACTGCAATGGACCGATCGGTGCCTCCGGCCGGCCCATTGCTTTCAATGTGTGCGGGTACGCGTTGTACCCCTGTGCGCGTTGAACTGCAATGGACCGATCGGTGCCTCCGGCCGGCCCATTGCTTTCAATGTGTGCGGGTACGCGTTGTACCCCTGTGCGCGTTGAACTGCAATGGACCGATCGGTGCCTCCGGCCGGCCCATTGCTTTCAATGTGTGCGGGTACGCGTTGTACCCCTGTGCGCGTTGAACTGCAATGGACCGATCGGTGCCTCCGGCCGGCCCATTGCTTTCAATGTGTGCGGGTACGCGTTGTACCCCTGTGCGCGTTGAACTGCAATGGACCGATCGGTGCCTCCGGCCGGCCCATTGCTTTCAATGTGTGCGGTACGCGTTGTACCCCTGTGCGCGTTGAACTGCAATGGACCGATCGGTGCCTCCGTCCGGCCCATTGCTTTCAATGTGTGCGGGTACGCGTTGTACCCCTGTGCGCGTTGAACTGCAATGGACCGATCGGTGCCTCCGGCCGGCCCATTGCTTTCAATGTGTGCGGGTACGCGTTGTACCCCTGTGCGCGTTGAACTGCAATGGACCGATCGGTGCCTCCGGCCGGCCCATTGCTTTCAATGTGTGCGGGTACGCGTTGTACCCCTGTGCGCGTTGAACTGCAATGGACCGATCGGTGCCTCCGGCCGGCCCATTGCTTTCAATGTGTGCGGGTACGCGTTGTACCCCTGTGCGCGTTGAACTGCAATGGACCGATCGGTGCCTCCGGCCGGCCCATTGCTTTCAATGTGTGCGGGTACGCGTTGTACCCCTGTGCGCGTTGTACCGCAATGGACCGATCGGTGCGCACCCATTGACAATGGGCTTGCCTGGCAACGGACGCGTTTTCGAATTTCGAACGAGTCGGTTGCTGGAAAATCAGTTGGTCACCCACAACAATGTTGCAAAATCATGTATGTCATGAAGTTGAAGTTTTGAAGGATGCTGTGGGCGTGTTTTGGTGCTGCTATTCCATGGATTGGCCAGATTCAGAAGATGCAAACGACTTGGACCTATCACTTTGGACACAAGGGACAGTATCTGCCTCTCCAGCACATATATATTGCTGCCTGTTCCCCTGAGAGCCCACTTGCCTGCACTACATGCTCCAGGACGACATCTGCCACTGCACTGCTGCTGTCTCTGCCCCTCTGGACCCTGCAATGGCACGTACTGTGGAGAGAGCCCCAGCCTTCAGCCTTGAGGAGAACCAGGCCCTGCTGGACAGCCTACTTCCACAGTACAGCAAGCTGTATGGGACAGCAGGGGAGCAGGTGAGTGTTCTGTGCACTGCCTTTCTGAATGTGCATTTTGTCTGACTAGCAAGGCTGAGAGTCAGCACGCCACTGGCTAGCAGGCTCACTGAGTAGTTGTCACCCCCATAGTGTGTAGTGACTTGCACTGGACAGGTATGGTGCAGTGACAGTGCTTCTGAACAGGGTTTTACTCCCCATGCAATGATACCATGTAGTGACTTCTGGAAAACTGTCCATGGGCAGCCGTGCACTGCCTGTGTACACCATGTGCCCCTGTGATTGCGACATGTATATGCAACTGTGTCATGCACGGATATGTTGCATGTGTAGTAATGGCCTTATCACTTTGTCATCCTGACAGGCTTCTGCCCATCGGAAGCATGAGATATGGAAGGACATCGTCCGGGCTGTCCGGTCCGTGGGGGTCTACAAGCGCCGGATCCGCAACTGCCAAAAGAGGTGGCAGGACCTTCGGGGCTGGACCCGGAGGATTGCACGGGTCCAGCTGAAGCTGTCGCCTCCTCGCAGGAGGGGCGGAACACGGACCCTGACCCCCACATGCTCAGGATCCTGGCGGTGGTCTTTCCAGACCTGGATGGGCAGCTGAAGGCCAGAGAGCAGCAAGGAGGGGGTGAGTCAAAGACTGCACTGTGTACTCTGTCTAACATGCTATGTGCCCTCCTCGGGCCTGGTTAAACTGCCACAGTACAGCAGTCATGTTGTCCAGGAGCCATGTCCCTCTATTGTGCACTGCCCACTCCTCATCTGATACCCAGGTGTGGCCCTTACATGCAGGGAATTCTGTCACTTAGGACTGTGTCCTTGCAGTTTGCTTGACTCAAGGTGGGAGACAGCATCTGTTTCCCTGACTCTGTGGTGGGCATCATGGGTGGGTCCATTGCTTACACAATGCCTGTATTCTGACATGTATTCAGCGTGTTACTTTGATCTGTGGTCCAATTGCTGAGCTGATCCACCACATGTGGCTGGGGTATCTGGCACACACCCATGCTGCGGGTGGGAACAATGTTTGGGCCCCAGGAGTATGTATATGACGTGTGTCACACATACTCAGCCAGCTGCCTACAGTCCAGGGCTCATCCCTCATTCATGTGGGGCTGGACAGTCATGCCTACTCCAGGCCATACAATACACTCTGTACTCCCACTCCCGTGTATCAGCGGACACATTGTGCACAGTGATTTGACCCCTCAGGTGTCTGCCTCTGTGTCAGTGTGCTGTAGATTAGTCGCCAGGACTGCTGTGGAGTTTCTTGGTAGGGGCTCAGCATGCCACTGGAGATGTGACCATAGGAGACGATACTTGTGTGACACATAGGTGTCTGATCAGCTGCCCATGCAGACTGGGGCATGTAAATGTGAAGTTCAGGCAGCTGTTCCCCATGCACAGCAGAGTGTGAGGGGCTCAGGTTCAGAGGGTAGTGTCACAGGTCTCCCATATGTCCAATAGGTATGACCTGGACAGATGAGGGTTAAGAGGATGTGTTGTGGGGGATGTACATGTGCACTTGTGCAGCTCCAGGACTTGCATTGCCCATGACCTACTATTGTGACACAGTGCAGAGTGTTGTTGTCTGGCTGCAAAGTCATACATCACTGAGACAGTGATGTATGACTTTGCAGTCATGCCTCCGCCATGGCATGTGTCTACTGATTGGTGAGCCTGCAGGGGAGTGACATGTGCTACATGCACACCATAGTGGCGCTGGCTATCAGGACATGGGTGCATCATGGTGTCTGTCGCTGGTATGCATCACATGCATTTCCTATTTGACTCTGGGCATCCCTTTCATCCGGAAACCTGTACTGACTCAGTGGCAAGAGCTGTGATGTGTGCATGTCCACATGCCACACCGTGTCCTCTGCACTGTCCAACTACTGTGTACTTGGTGCATGTGTCAACACTGGGGTGTTGCAATCCAACAGACACCAGACAGATGGGTGCAAGGCCATGTGGGATGTGAGTGCCATGCTTGGCATCAGACTGACAATTGACTTCTCCTGTTCAATTAGGGCACTTTTAGCAATGTACAACTAATGATGCCAGGGCTTGCTCTGTGATGTGCTGTGCTCACAGTGGTGTGTGCGTTATGTGCAGGTGACTGATGTCTGTCTGTATCCCCATTGTTTGCAGATACATCCACGGCCACGGAAGGGGACAGCTCCACGGACCAGGAGGAGCCAGAGAGCCAGACTGGGTCAGCAGCTGAGGAGTGGTCGGAGGGACCCAGTGGCACGGAGGGCGAGGGGAGCCACACCGAGGAGTCCTCAGCAGCATCCACCTCAGCTGAGGACCAGAGCAACTCGGAGGATGACTCCCTTGTGGAGGCGGGTGTCAGCAGCCACCACACCCCAGCTAGTGTTGCTGTCCCCGCCACCACCAGCACCACCACCGCCCTCCCATCGGCTCCCATTCCCCAGGTCCGTGGAGGCTCCCATGTCCGGGAGCGTGTTTCCTTTGGGCCAGGCACTGCACCCCCTGCCCCTGTGTCCCCTGCTGCCCTGAGTGAGGAGTCTGTGTACCTCCTTCGCCAGCTCCATGTAGGGCAGACAGCCATGCTGAGTGTCCTCCATGCGCACACCGCGCTGTTGACTCAGCTGGTGTCGTTCATGGAGGGCATCTCATCGGGCATGTCTGACCTACAGAGGGGCAATAGGTCCATGGACTCCTCCCTGACGGCAGCAGTGTCCCTCCTCAAACGGTCCCTCACCCCTCCTGCCTCTGCTCCATCCACACTCCCCAGCACCTTACCCGTCCCAAGCACACACACACCGGCACAGGCACACACCAGCACACACACATCCAGCACACTGACACACACGCCAATGACAAAACGCACACGCACGCACATTCAGGGGACTGAAGCCAGACTCACAGGGGATGGGGCCCTGGAACACACACACGCATCCACATGCACTGCGCAGTCCTCAGTTCCCTCTCCCTCCAAAGCACCCTCCCTTGCCTCACATGCAACCCCAAAGTCACAGCAGCTCTTCCTCTGTGACCTCGGCCTCTTCCCCACCGATGAAGCTGCTCCAGCATCCCGGGGGAAGAGGAAGCCCACCCACACGGAGCAGAGTGCCCCTCGCCCCCGGACACCCTCCCCCAGGCGCAGACGGACTGAGGCCCCCACCCGCAAGTCCCCCGGAGTGGTAAGAGCAAGACCCCGCCACCGCCCTGCAGCTCAGGCACAAGGTCTTCGTCCTCCATCCCTCAGGCCCCCACTGCACAGGTGCCCCCACCACACCCTGCCCCAGGTTCCCCCACCCACAGATATACCATCCCCAAGAGGATCCGGCCTTCTCCCCCTGCCACTTGCTCTCCCAGCACCACACCCCCCGCTGCGCTTGTCTGTGCCACTGATGTGGTGAGGGTGTCCTCCCCTCTGTCCAACCCACCTTGCCTGTTCCCCATTCTCCTCCCCTGGAGGTAGGCACTGCAGTGGAGTCCACTACCGCCCTGTCTGACTTGGGCACTGCAGTGGCGGACCTGTCCACCCCATCTGCAGGGTCCACTGCAGTTGTGCCGGCACCCACGACATCTGAGTCATGCCCCCAGTTGTGCCGGCACACACCATGTCAGACACCTCCACTGCAGTTGTCAGTGGCTCTCCAGCACCCACCACCCCTTCCCTGACTCCCCCTGGTGAGCCCTGATCCTGTCCCTGCGGTGCCTGGCCTGCCACCCCGGTTGCCCCTCCTAGTGGATTGTCCCTGGTTTTGTGCAGGCATGCGTAGGGTGACATCTGCCAGTGTCACCCTGTTTGAACTTTGACAATGGACTGGCCATTGGCCTTTGCTCTAATTTCTTCTGGACGTCGTTATCAAACAACACATATGCTGAATAAAGCAACTTTCTTTTCTCTAGTGCTCATGCTTCAGATGTACATGTTGTTGGTGCAGCTAACCATGCCCTTGCTGCAGTGATGGTGATATCTGGTATCATGATTATGAAGTGTTACTGTGCAGGAACCCATGTGGTCCAGGGGGAATGTGTCCTATCATGTGGTGTATCCATGTCATCAATAGCAGCATCTGAGGGTGTCATGTGTTCAGTATTTGGCAATGGGTTTCCTACTTACATTGGCAATTTCATATCTGTGGCTTCCACCCCTGCACATCTGTTGTGCATGCCATCGTTGCATTTGTCTACTTCCCTGACCGTGTTGCCATCTCCAGTGGACATGCAGGTTTGGGCATCAATGGGGAGGGACTCATCCGTGTAGTCAGTGCAACATTGCTATACAAGTGTGTTGGATCTGTGCTGATGATTCCGTTGGCACATCCATGACCAGGCTGATGTGATGGGAGCCCTCATTTGGTGCTAATTGTTGATTGTGTGACCAAGTGCTCAGCTGACATGATGGGGCCCTACTGAGGCAACATATGGCACAGCTTTCCTCACACAGGAGTGGAGTCCCCTCATGGCAGTGTGTACACGTGTGACATTGCCTGCGCCCAAGGTGTGTGTTGTATGTGCATGTCTGTGTGTTCACTTTCATTCATCTGCGCATGCTGTGATCCCTAGTGTTGTACCTGTTTGTGATGCTTGCTGACTTGAGCTATGTTCCCCCAAAGTCTTCTCCCTGTGTTCTCTGTGATGTGGGTGCATGGCACATTACTGGTCATCAGGGTGTCACCCATAGGTGTGTTTGCTGTCAGGGCTGAGTTTGTGTGCAGACGCAGATGGGTCACAGTCAGGTTTCCCCTTGGCACTTGTTGTTTGCCCCTGTCATGTGATTTCCAGTTTGTGTTATCTTTCAGTGATTGTGACACGTTGTGTGTGTGACTGATGGCACTCCTCAGGGTCCGGGCTGCAATGTTGGTTGTTGTCTATGTGTGTTCTTTGTGGGTGACCTTGGCTTCTTCATTGGTGTGTGACTGTGGCTGGGATCCCATTGGTCGGTGTGGTATTGCCGTCATGTCCATGTACAGCGTAGTGTGCAGTGTGTCAGACATTCAGGAGTCTTGTTGAGTGTCCATGTGTGATGTGTTTCTACACCTTGGTTCCCACCCACCACCCTGGAATAGTCATGGGTGCATGTGCAATGTCACCAGTGCATGTGTACTTCACTGCTGCACATTGTTGGAGGTCGAGGGGTGTGGTGTTGAGTGTGTGCAGATGAGAGTTGTTGCCCGGCTAGGCCCCTGCCTCCATGTTGGCCTTGGCTTACTGGCCATGCTGATTGATTTGTGCTTGTGTAGGTGTGATGGTAGTTTGTTGCTCAGGACACCTGACTGTGGTTCACAGTGTGAACGACATTTAGCTTTGTCATCACAGTGGTATTTTTATTCAGCCCAGGGTCACCACATTGTGGGGGCCCTGGGGGTGGTGCTGTGGTGTGTCTGTGACTTGCTGTGTCAGTTGTTGTTCCTACGTGCCTGTGTGACATGTGTGTTTTGTGCTCCCTCTCACCTGACAATGCCTGCTTGCCCACATAGGGGATTTGGATCCATGAGTTACCTTAGTGTGGCAGTGTATGCACATCTGTATGATTGGTATTCAGCTCTCCTCATGTGTTGTGTGGTTGCCTGGGGACACTGGCACCCCCACCCCTCACCTGCTGTGTATGATGACAGTGTTGGTCTGCCTGTTTGTGTTTGTGCATCTGCACCACTGCATTGGCATATCTTGGGTGTGCCATTGGCTGTATGTTGTTTGGTGTGTTTCCCCTGCTGTCCCTGGGACTCCTAGGTCATCGGTCAGCACAGTGATCATGGTTTGTGTGTCCCATTGCTGCCATGGTATGGTATCTGTTCACCTCACATCTGCTGTCTCCACAGGGTATCTGCATTTGTGTGCCCATTGGTGCAAATATGTGGTTCTGCATTCTGATGGTCACGTCTGTCATTGTGTCATTGATGACTGTTGACGGTCTCAGCCCCCATGGGTGTTGTTTGTCTGCACATGGCCAAAGGAATGTTTCATTTGCACTGCAGTATTTGGCTCCCCAATTTATGTTGCAATGGGACACATACACTACTTTGCCACAGATGAGTTTTTGGTTCTGTGACCAGGAATGATCCATGCAGTTTGGCAGTTGCAGCTCTTTCTTTGTCAACAATTACCTTTTGGTCACTGTGATGATGAGGGTGTAGACCCCATTGCCACAATGGTCAAAATGTGCTTCAGCTATGGACCCCACACTTGCCTTTTGGTCACTGTGATGATGGGGGTTTAGACCCCATTGCCACAATGGTCAAAATGTGCTTCAGCTATGGACCCCACACTTGCCTTTTGGTCACTGTGATGATGGGGGTTTAGACCCCATTGCCACAATGGTCAAAATGTGCTTCAGCTATGGACCCCATACTTGCCTTTTGGTCACTGTGATGATGAGGGTGTAGACCCCATTGCCACAATGGTCAAAATGTGCTTCAGCTATGGACCCCACACTTGCCTTTTGGTCACTGTGATGATGGGGGTTTAGACCCCATTGCCACAATGGTCAAAATGTGACTCAGCTATGGACCCCACACTTGTCTTTTGGTCACTGTGATGATGGGGGTTTAGACCCCATTGCCACAATGGTCAAAATGTGCTTCAGCTATGGACCCCATACTTGCCTTTTGGTCACTGTGATGATGAGGGTGTAGACCCCATTGCCACAATGGTCAAAATGTGCTTCAGCTATGGACCCCACACTTACCTTTTGGTCACTGTGATGATGGGGGTTTAGGCCCCATTGCCACAATGGTCATGGGCTGCTTGCATTGTGGGTGCCACACACATATATGTGTGGCACATGTGCTAGGGGGTCACATTGTATGTTGAAAGTCATGTTCGGTGTTGTAGGCATTTGACACAGCCTACACACGCTTGTCATGGTGGTGGGGGATGTCTTAATCTTGCATTCCCTAGGTTGTGGTGTGCTTGTTGTGTCATGCATTGTCCATCCTATGAGTGGGGGTGGTAGTAGTGGTAGGCATCCAGCCCCCCTGGGTGAGGGTGGTAGTAGTGGTAGGCATCCTGCCCCCCTGGGTGAGGGTGGTAGTAGTGGTAGGCATCCTGCCCCCGTGGGTGAGGGTGGTAGTAGTGGTGGGCATCCTGCCCCCTGGCTAAGGGTGGTAGTAGTGGTAGGCATCCTGCCCCCGTGGGTGAGGGTGGTAGTAGTGGTGGGCATCCTGCCCCCTGGCTAAGGGTGGTAGTAGTGGTGGGCATCCTGCCCCCTGGGTGAGGGTGGTAGTAGTGGTAGGCATCCAGCCCCCCTGGCTAAGGGTGGTAGTAGTGGTAGGCATCCTGCCCCCTGGCTAAGGGTGGTAGTAGTGGTAGGCATCCTGCCCCCCTGGGTGAGGGTGGTAGTAGTGGTAGGCATCCTGCCCCCCTGGGTGAGGGTGGTAGTAGTGGTAGGCATCCTGCCCCCGTGGGTGAGGGTGGTAGTAGTGGTGGGCATCCTGCCCCCTGGCTAAGGGTGGTAGTAGTGGTAGGCATCCTGCCCCCGTGGGAGAGGGTGGTAGTAGTGGTAGGCATCCAGCCCCCTGGCTAAGGGTGGTAGTAGTGGTAGGCATCCTGCCCCCCTGGGTGAGGGTGGTAGTAGTGGTAGGCATCCTGCCCTCCCTGGGTGAGGGTGGTAGTAGTGGTGGGCATCGTGCCCCCCTGGGTGAGGGTGGTAGTAGTGGTAGGCATCCTGCCCCCTGGGTGAGGGTGGTAGTAGTGGTAGGCATCCTGCCCCCCGTGGGTGAGGGTGGTAGTAGTGGTGGGCATCCTGCCCCCTGGCTAAGGGTGGTAGTAGTGGTAGGCATCCTGCCCCCCGTGGGTGAGGGTGGTAGTAGTGGTAGGCATCCAGCCCCCTGGCTAAGGGTGGTAGTAGTGGTAGGCATCCTGCCCCCTGGCTAAGGGTGGTAGTAGTGGTAGGCATCCTGCCCCCCTGGGTGAGGGTGGTAGTAGTGGTAGGCATCCTGCCCCCCTGGGTGAGGGTGGTAGTAGTGGTGGGCATCCTGCCCCCTGGCTAAGGGTGGTAGTAGTGGTGGGCATCCTGCCCCCTGGCTAAGGGTGGTAGTAGTGGTAGGCATCCTGCCCCCGTGGGTGAGGGTGGTAGTAGTGGTAGGCATCCAGCCCCCTGGCTAAGGGTGGTAGTAGTGGTAGGCATCCTGCCCCCTGGCTAAGGGTGGTAGTAGTGGTAGGCATCCTGCCCACCCTGGGTAAGGGTGGTAGTAGTGGTAGGCATCCTGCCCCCCTGGGTGAGGGTGGTAGTAGTGGTAGGCATCCTGCCCCCCGTGGGTGAGGGTGGTAGTAGTGGTGGGCATCCTGCCCCCTGGCTAAGGGTGGTAGTAGTGGTAGGCATCCAGCCCCCCTGGGTGAGGGTGGTAGTAGTGGTAGGCATCCTGCCCCCGTGGGTGAGGGTGGTAGTAGTGGTGGGCATCCTGCCCCCCTGGCTAAGGGTGGTAGTAGTGGTAGGCATCCTGCCCCCGTGGGTGAGGGTGGTAGTAGTGGTAGGCATCCAGCTCCCCTGGCTAAGGGTGGTAGTAGTGGTAGGCATCCTGCCCCCTGGGTGAGGGTGGTAGTAGTGGTAGGCATCCTGCCCCCCTGGGTAAGGGTGGTAGTAGTGGTAGGCATCCTGCCCACCCTGGGTAAGGGTGGTAGTAGTGGTAGGCATCCTGCCCCCCTGGGTGAGGGTGGTAGTAGTGGTAGGCATCCTGCCCCCCTGGGTGAGGGTGGTAGTAGTGGTGGGCATCCTGCCCCCCTGGGTGAGGGTGGTAGTAGTGGTAGGCATCCTGCCCCCCTGGGTGAGGGTGGTAGTAGTGGTAGGCATCCTGCCCCCGTGGGTGAGGGTGGTAGTAGTGGTGGGCATCCTGCCCCCTGGCTAAGGGTGGTAGTAGTGGTGGGCATCCTGCCCCCCTGGGTGAGGGTGGTAGTAGTGGTAGGCATCCTGCCCCCCGTGGGTGAGGGTGGTAGTAGTGGTGGGCATCCTGCCCCCCTGGCTAAGGGTGGTAGTAGTGGTAGGCATCCTGCCCCCCTGGGTGAGGGTGGTAGTAGTGGTAGGCATCCTGCCCCCCTGGGTGAGGGTGGTAGTAGTGGTAGGCATCCTGCCCCCCGTGGGTGAGGGTGGTAGTAGTGGTGGGCATCCTGCCCCCTGGCTAAGGGTGGTAGTAGTGGTGGGCATCCTGCCCCCTGGCTAAGGGTGGTAGGCATCCTGCCCCCGTGGGTGAGGGTGGTAGTAGTGGTAGGCATCCAGCCCCCCTGGCTAAGGGTGGTACTAGTGGTAGGCATCCTGCCCCCTGGCTAAGGGTGGTAGTAGTGGTAGGCATCCTGCCCACCCTGGGTAAGGGTGGTAGTAGTGGTAGGCATCCTGCCCCCCTGGGTGAGGGTGGTAGTAGTGGTAGGCATCCTGCCCCCGTGGGTGAGGGTGGTAGTAGTGGTGGGCATCCTGCCCCCCTGGCTAAGGGTGGTAGTAGTGGTAGGCATCCAGCCCCCCTGGGTGAGGGTGGTAGTAGTGGTAGGCATCCTGCCCCCCGTGGGTGAGGGTGGTAGTAGTGGTGGGCATCCTGCCCCCCCTGGCTAAGGGTGGTAGTAGTGGTAGGCATCCTGCCCCCCGTGGGTGAGGGTGGTAGTAGTGGTAGGCATCCAGCCCCCCCTGGCTAAGGGTGGTAGTAGTGGTAGGCATCCTGCCCCCCTGGCTAAGGGTGGTAGTAGTGGTAGGCATCCTGCCCACCCTGGGTAAGGGTGGTAGTAGTGGTAGGCATCCTGCCCCCCTGGGTGAGGGTGGTAGTAGTGGTGGGCATCCTGCCCCCCTGGGTGAGGGTGGTAGTAGTGGTAGGCATCCTGCCCCCCTGGGTGAGGGTGGTAGTAGTGGTAGGCATCCTGCCCCCGTGGGTGAGGGTGGTAGTAGTGGTGGGCATCCTGCCCCCCTGGCTAAGGGTGGTAGTAGTGGTAGGCATCCTGCCCCCGTGGGTGAGGGTGGTAGTAGTGGTAGGCATCCAGCCCCCCTGGCTAAGGGTGGTAGTAGTGGTAGGCATCCTGCCCCCTGGCTAAGGGTGGTAGTAGTGGTAGGCATCCTGCCCCCCTGGGTGAGGGTGGTAGTAGTGGTAGGCATCCTGCCCCCCGTGGGTGAGGGTGGTAGTAGTGGTGGGCATCCTGCCCCCTGGCTAAGGGTGGTAGTAGTGGTAGGCATCCTGCCCCCCTGGGTGAGGGTGGTAGTAGTGGTGGGCATCCTGCCCCCTGGCTAAGGGTGGTAGTAGTGGTGGGCATCCTGCCCCCTGGCTAAGGGTGGTAGTAGTGGTAGGCATCCTGCCCCCGTGGGTGAGGGTGGTAGTAGTGGTAGGCATCCAGCCCCCCTGGCTGAGGGTGGTAGTAGTGGTAGGCATCCTGCCCCCCTGGGTGAGGGTGGTAGTAGTGGTAGGCATCCTGCCCCCGTGGGTGAGGGTGGTAGTAGTGGTGGGCATCCTGCCCCCTGGCTAAGGGTGGTAGTAGTGGTGGGCATCCTGCCCCCCTGGGTGAGGGTGGTAGTAGTGGTAGGCATCCTGCCCCCCTGGGTGAGGGTGGTAGTAGTGGTAGGCATCCTGCCCCCCGTGGGTGAGGGTGGTAGTAGTGGTGGGCATCCTGCCCCCTGGCTAAGGGTGGTAGTAGTGGTAGGCATCCAGCCCCCTGGGTGAGGGTGGTAGTAGTGGTGGGCATCCTGCCCCCCTGGCTAAGGGTGGTAGTAGTGGTAGGCATCCAGCCCCCTGGGTTGGGGTGGTGGTGCGCATTCAGGCCCCTGTGTGCATATGTGGCATTGGTGATGGGCATCCCGCCCCTATGGTGCTGCTGTTGCTGGTGTAAGTATATTCAGATTCCCCGTGTATGTGTGTGATGTGTCGTGTACGTGTTGTATGTGTTTTGTGGTTGGTGTCTGACTTACCTTCTGCGCCGTACGCGTCCGTGCCTGTTCCGGTAGTAGATGTAGAATATTGGTATGATCGGGACGAAGGGATTCATGGTTGGTTCGTGTCGTTCGTCCTTCTCGTTGCTTCGCGTCGTCCTCGTCGCTTCGCTTCGTCCTCGTCGCTTCGCGTCGTCCTCGTCGGTGCCGTGTTCGTCTCGTAGCCGTGGATCGTGTTGTGGCGCGATTCGGAGCTTATGTGCGCCTCTCCCGGATGCTTTGACGTGCCGTGCGTAGCGACGGGTTCGGCGCGTACGGGAAGCGCATCGTACTTGTCCGGCCGGACGGGGCTGCATTTTCCCTTCCGTGCGACTCGATTCGGCGTTTCCGGATTCGCCTCGGTCGGAGAACAGAACCTGGTTTGGGTGAGTACGGCTCGGCCGGAATTTTTGCTGTTGTGCGCATCGTACTTGCTCGTTCGGTGTGCTGTACGGATCGGTCGGGAAACTGGCTTTCGCATGGCTTTTTTCCCGACCGAATGGTATTGGGTGCGCCTCCGACCGAGATCGGAATCGGCCCCACAGTGTCTACTGTCGATAAGTGAAGAAGAAACATATGATGTCCCATCTTTGTTAAATGAATTTAACATTACACAGAATTCAAATAGGAACTGAGACCAAAATCCAAATTTGTGCCATCAGTAGCCACTTATCACCATAATATCGATCAGTTTCATACTAATGTAACTAGGGAACTTTACCAACTAGAGACCCCTAACCCCTATACACGTGGAAGGTATGGTAATATCACTCAGTTGGAGAGGCAGGCCCTGGATAGACTTAGAAGGGATCCCAATATTGTAATTAGAGAAGCAGATAAGGGGGGAAATGTGGTTATAATGAATCATCAGGACTACATGAAAGAGATATAGCGACAATTGAACGACGGTTTGTATTATAGAAAAATCGACACTAATCCTATCCCTTATCTGACTAATAGAATTAACGAAAGATTGAGTGATTGGCAGGATATAGGTCTATTGACTAATGATGAGTTCAAATATTTGCGGGTAGAGAGTCCTACTTTCCCCTGCATCTACATACTTCCAAAAATTCACAAGGCAGGTGCCTTTCCCCCGGCAAGACCGATCATCTCGGGGGTGGGGTCACCCACAGAAAAAATATCTGAGTATGTAGATGCAAGATTACAACAATATGTACATAATTTACCATCCTACGTCAGGGATACGAAGGACATTCTCGTCAAGTTCAAAGATTTTCAGTGGGCTGACGAGTTGCTCTTCGTTACCTTTGATGTAGAAAGCCTTTATACATGTATAGATAAAAAATTTGGAAAAATGGCCATACAAACTTTTCTGGATAAAGAGGATGCCTCACTCTTCGAATACAATGAGATGATAATGGAGATGGTGGATATTATTTTGACTTTAAACTTCTTCCTACATGATGGTCACTGGTTCCAGCAGGTGCACGGGACTGCGATGGGTTCCAGGTTTGCTCCCTCTTATGCATGTCTCTTTATGGGATGGTATGAGAGGGAGCATGCCTGGAGCAGAAGTGCCTCCCCCTGGATTGAGCACATTGTGTTCTGGGGGAGGTACATTGATGATATTATGTGTTTATGGTCGGGTACCGTGGACCAGCTGGAACAATATTTGTATTACCTTAATGATAATAACTTGAATGTTAAGCTTACCATGACCTGGAGTAAGGACAGGATTAATTTTTTGGATGTCCAATTCTATGTTGAACAAGGAGTAATTCAAAGCAAATTGTTTAGAAAGGAAACTGCCTGTAATGGGATTCTCCATGCAGCAAGTGCGCATGCTAAATCTGTAATTAATAACATCCCATTTGGGGAAATGATGCGTATAAGACGCAATTGTAGTGAGGAATCTACTTTTCTAACTAACTTACAGATGACTAAACGCAGATTCCTAAAAAGAGGCTATGATCGGAAGGTTGTGGAAAAGGCAGCATCAAAAATACAGTGTGTACAGCGAGAGGATACTTTAAGAGATAAACCTGCGCTTAATAGACAAGATGTTGAAAACTCTGTTGTGAGATTTGTGACCCAATATACGTTGCACAGTGGTACTATTTTTAACATTTTTAAAAAACACTAGCATCTTCTAACTGAAGTTCCGGGCCTCAAAAATCACATAAGGGAACGACCTTTAATAACATATAGGAGAGGATTATCATTCCGTAACTCATTATGCCCAAGTTATGTGACTAGAACAACAAACACAACATCCTGGTTACCGCCCAAACCTAAAGGTTTTTTCACATGTGGCACCTGTATTTCCTGTACCTGGGGCAGAAATAAAACTATGACCTTCTCATATAACTCTACAAAACAATATACAATTGATCAATTTATAAATTGTAATACTACTTTTGTAGTATATGTTTTGGAGTGCAAATGTGGTAAAATATACATTGGAAGTACAATCCGATGTTTGAAACATCGAATACAGGAACACTGTAGGGCTATTAAGAATAGGGATAATAGATATCCCATTGTTGAACATTATATTACGGAACATCCGGATGACACCTCAATTTGGTTCCATGGTATTGAACATGTTGTGACATCAAGGAGGGAGGTAATAGGGAACTATTACTAAGACAGACTGAGGCAAAATGGATCTGTCGCCTTAGGGCCACATTGTTGGGACACAATACGGATACTGAAATGCACTATTTTTTGTAATATCGTAGCTAGTATGTCGGTAAATTTGTTATAACATTCTGGTAAGGAACGTAATTAAGCTGTATATTATGTTATAAAATTGGAACTGTCTTATCATGAAAAGAAGAACAAGATATACTGGGTATCATCCTTTTGGATTTTGATTCTCTGTAGGTTAACATTATGGTTTAGGATTTTTTTGCTTGTGGTATATATTTGAAGGATAAATACATTTTTATTGGATGTCCAACCATGGAGCTTTTTGACTAATACAGGGGCGCCTAAATATGAGACTTTCGGTATGATCTTAATTTCAAAACATGACTCCGGCTAAAATAAGCGTGGATTTTCTTATGCCCTTTTGAACGAACATGTTACTTCAGATATAATACAGTTAGTAAGAAGATATCGGCTGTGCTTTTTAAATTTTGATATATTGGACATATGATCTTTTTGAATTCCGGTGCGTGACTCTAACTAACGACTATTTGTTTAACAAATTCTACCTCTTATATATGGCGGTGATCTTTTACATTATCCTTTTATAAAACTTTTCACTTTTAAATATAAATGGGTCAGTAAAGTGAATTATGTCACGCTGGTCAGACGATACGTATACAATATGGAATCACATTTAATAACGAATATGTTATTTTAGACACAATACATTTAGTGAGAAGATCTTGGCTGTGTTTTTCAGACGTTGATATATTGGATATATGATCTTTCTTGAATTCCGGTGCGTGACTCTAACTAATGACTATTTGTTTAACAAACTTTACCTCTTATATATGGTGGTCATCTTTTATATTATCCTTTTATAAAATATTTCATTCTTAAATATAAATGGGTCAGTGATTTGAATCATGTTACGTTGGTCAGACCAAACGTATATAACACGGAATCGCGTTTAATTACGGTGCGGGTTGTTACATACTAAGAATTGTCTATTATAACTTGCCTTTTATAAATGGCGGCTATTGTCGTATCTACAATACATATACCTATGAGCCGTTACGGCAATAGATAATTGCGGGTGACGTCATTCCGTTAACGCACATGCCCTTTAAAACGATTGAGGGAATATGGCGCAGGTGTTTGAATTACAACCCCGAATAGGAACGTTGGAGTGCGCCGTATCAGGGTAAGTTGCGATATTGACGTATGAAGCGATACTATGATGGTTGACACTGTGGGAAGCACTGTTGGCATTTTCTGTTTGATATGGGTTGACCGTAATACTTTCTTAAACCAACTTGGGAGGTAATCGGGTTATGGATGATTATATCCAAATACGACGGCTTTTTCGTGACTATTTTTATATGCTCGGCTGTTTGTATACAGTTGGGGAGGCTATGTTTGTATCATACCCAGTGCTGAATAAATTAGGTTATGTTCAAGTCTTTTTAGACATATTGGTTCTTCGTGAACAATTTTTCGTGACAGGTTATTTACATTTGGTTGGGATAGTAATAACACTATAACGGCAAGGGCCGCACGTGACTAGGTCATGAATTAAATGTGAGGGCCTTTTATGAATTGCCATATGGAGATTTAAAATGTGAGGCTCTGTTATGTTGAGTTACACTTATCTATGGATATTTTGGGACGTATTACGCAATATTTAAATCATTTGTGACATGAGGGAGCAATGTTAAAATGTTCTGAGGTCTGTTTATTTCGGGTAATAATAATGTATATATTCCAGAGTGGAGGTAAATTGGGGAATGGTGACAATAATAATTTTTTGTAAAAATGTGCTCACACGGTTCTATAATAATAAATGGGCCTAGATGAGTTGTATCTATTCGGTTTAAACGCTGATCAATTCGTGAAGATATGTATAGATTTCCGTGCGGAGGAACAATAGGGAGGACTCTTAAAAAAATTTTTTGTGTGAAAATACGTTATAGGGTTCCATAACAATAAATGGACCCAGATGAGTTGTATTTATTTTTTCTTTTATTTTTAGGGCGTGTTTTCCCAATTTTGAGTATACCCAACTTAGGGTTTTGGATCACATAATATTGAATAATTTCCAGGACAGTACTGGCACCATTACTTACAGACAAGTAAGGTGAGAAAAATATACATTTTCATATAGGTGACCTTTTGATATTGTAAAAGGTTAGGCTTTTGAATATATTCGGCTTACTTGACCCTCCCTTCCCCCCCCCCAACCCTTTTTTTACATTAGGATACGACATTTGTGTATTTTTCAAACCTTGGATTGGTGGATTGTGATCCTCAACATATTTGTGACGCCTTATCACATGTTTTCGATGAATATATATGAGGTGAGAATAGCCTTATTACAATAATGAATATTAATATATAATTGCATTTAAAAATATTCTCTTGCTGCTATGTTTTGGTTTTGTGGCTTTTTTCTTCTGTTCTTTTTCTCTTCTTCTTGATTTGCTATTTCTATTATGTCAAATATCTATTAGGATGATGCTAAGTGTTAGGTTCTGGCACATAAAGGTTAGAAAAAGTTTTCTTAATATTTCCCCTATGTCTTGTCTATTTTGAATGTTGTTCCAACAAGGAACTCTCTATTGATTTTTTCCCCACTTCTCTCTTTTTGATAAATAGATTGTGCATGTTTTTTATATATAAATTGGGCTTTTTTATATATAAATTGGATTTTATTATATGTCAAAGTTTCCCTGTCTTTGTGTTTTTTGTGTTTTTTGTGTTTTTTATTACAAGTATGTACTGTTTTGGTATTTCAATATTTATTGATAGTGTTTTTGTACATATATAAATGTTTTGTAATTTCAGTTGTTTAAATAATTGTTTGGTATTGAATGTGGTATATTGTATGTGTATATGTGTGGTTGGTTTTGTGCACTTATTGTATAATTCTGTGGTCTATTGTTACTTAGATATATGTGGTCTTATATATAATTCTATTAATATTTCAGCCCTGATGAAGTTCCAATGGGAACGAAACGCGTTGGCTGACTTTTTGCTGCCCTATACTCTTTTTGATACAAAATAAAGAAAATACATTTTGGAAAAGTTGGTAACATTGTGGACTTCTTTGACCGGTGCACCTTCCCTCTTGCAACAAATTTTACCTCTGGGAAATCAGTGGAGACCAAGTACGGCGGGCTCCGGAAGTGTATGCACGGGATTTTGGACAATTTTGAAATATTTGGATTAGAGGTGCAGTACCTCAGTCAGCCGTATGTTCTTTTTAGTTATTTAAAAACAAAAAAGTACTCCTTGTGCAGCTACAGCGGTGAGGGCTTAGTACCACAGCGCACTAGTTGATTCAAAAAATAAATTTACTTTTTAAAGAATGTTAGTGCTCACTCCTCATGGTCCACCGCATCAAAACCATCCTTGCAGAGAAAATAAATTTTATAAAAGAGGAGCACCTCCTTTATAAAAACAAAAAAGTGTTCACGTCATTTTGTAGGCGCCAGTATGCTTGGTGCACGCGCTAAGACATTACTATACAGCATGGCTAAAACCATTGGTAAAGCCAATAGGTGAAAAAGGCGGGACCCACTGGCTTTGCCAATGCTTGTTGCTTTTACATCCTGCAAGACTAAGGGCATGCTGCCACACAGATCTAAATGCATTGTTATTTCACAAGTTGCTAACAAAAGTGTGTTAATGCTGAACACTGAAATTTCTCAATAGCCTGGGGCAGTGCAGAAAAACAGTTGTCCATTCCAATAGAAACAGACATTTTTCATTCTGATCCTTGTCATTTTGAAGCTGCCAAGTACTCTTCCCTGTCTGGTCGTGGGCACAGGGTCAGGATGTTTAATGCATAACCTCCATCCCTTAAATGATTGGTTGATCGGGCTGACATAAATCATCCCACAGAGAGCAAAATAATACTTCAAAGAAATTACAATATTTCCAGTTACCCATTTCCATATACAAAAATGTATTGCTTTTCAAAGCAGTATAATATGCAGGAATGAAAAACACCCAGCCAAACTGCTGATTTTAAAGGGTTTTTCTCCTTCCCAAATAATTAAGGCCGACGTCGTCGTTTTAACCCTTTAGAGAACCGAGCTGTTGTGAATGGTATTTTCGATGGTCAACAGGAAATTAAGGCTGGCAAAGCATCAAAGCGTTTCAGAAAAGCAGGTTAAATCTGGGTGAGGTGTACCTACTACAGAGAGCCCCTCAATCATAATTTAGGAAGACTGCTCCTTGTTTGGTGATTGTCTTCAAAACTTGATGTTTGTGCACATTGGTAAGATACAGTGGGAGTAAATCACTGCTCATTCATAATCCCTCGCTCCTGCTTTACTTCTTGCCTCACTCGTCTCATCTCGTGCCTCACCCTTCTCTCTACATCCCTTAATCATCTACCTTCATCCCCCATCATTCACCGCTCAGCTCTTGCTCATTGACATCCCTCCCTCCTTATTCTTAAGTTCTCATCATGTCTGAACTATCACCCCTTGTTCCTCCTCACTCACTATATAATACTTAAGATGCCACACTCTTAGGGTAATCAACTTCAAATAATGATGTTTGTTCTACAAATTAGTATTGTATTGTGTGAGCAGATAACACCACATTACCGACTTCTCACCACACGCTCATCATGGATCATTTGCACTCTTCACTCCTCGTATCTTATTCCTTTTGCCTCATTCGTCACACTCTTCGCCGCTCACTCCTCTTATCTCATTTCTCACCCCTCATTCATCACCACCGCTCGCTTGTCATCCCTCGCCCTTTCTCCTTAATTTCCGAGTGATGGGTGGGACAGAGGTCTGATGGTGCCCTCCCTGTCCCTCACCCCACTTCCCTAACTCCACTTCCTCTTGTGAGTAGTGAAAGCACTGATGTTCTTAGGTGTGCCCAAAGTAGAGAAGCGCTCAATGCTGAGAATAACTCGGGTGCAAACTATGTACGGCACACATTTTCCAAATGTGGTCCATCATCTTGGGATCTCGCTTATACTGAGGATCCCATCTCAACCCATCCTTAAAGATTTGCAGGTGAGATGTTTAAGGATCATCAAGAAGCGGGTCTCCAGTCTACTAACAATGCTTCTTATTCGTGCTACTGGGTCTTCAAACAGCTGCATAACCTACTACACCTTTCCCTAAACCCAAGCAGCAGACACATCTTTTCATGAAACATCGAGCCTGGGTATATAGCTACAGCATGGAGCTCCACCACCATTAAAGATCATGTGGACATTTTCAACTGTGTTACCCTGTTTTTCTTCTGCATCCAAGACTGCTTGTTTGGGAGCTTAGAATTGTTTTTTTAACAAAATTCCCTGTATCAGTGGATTCTACTGCTTGAGAAAACTGAGGTATATCAACATTGAGAAAACTGAGGTGGGAGAGGATGTTCTTTCCCCAATAGACCTCTAATCAGACATAGCAGTATTTTGACATGTATGTTCCTACATCAATTTAAGCTATTGTGTGAATGTTACCACTGGTTTGCACTAAGAAGAAGTTTGCACCTTTCACTCTTACCCTTCTGGTTGTATAATTCGGTTTTCATAGGTTCTTGCAGCTACAATCTTTCCGTGCTTAAATGGAGTAACACAGAAGCCCTGTATTGTGAGGGACTGATCTAAACAATTCCTTTGAACGGTCCACATAGCTCGGCACCTAACGCATACCCTAGAAACATCACAAAAAGCGAGAACATGGGCATCATAAATCACAAAAGCCAAGATCTTGGGCATCATATTGGCTTGTTGATCACACCACAAATTAACACAATAGTCAAAGGCACCCACCTGCAATTAATCCTGCTTGGAAAAATACTTCCACTATTTTAAATCAACCACAGGGTGGAGTATTGAATGGGTAACAGCACGTTTGCGTTACTGAAGAACAAGTTACTTACCTTCGGTAACGATATATCTGTAGGAAACATAGGTTAGTTATAGAGTCCTTACCTTAGAATTATCCCCAGGCGACAGACTGGATCCGGAGAATTTTTCGTCAGCAGTACCCCTGCGCGTTGAAAGGTGGCGTCATCCGGCTTCGCGTTCGTCGTTGGCTTCATGGTCGCCAGGATGACGTCGTTGTAGCTACTTAGACGCCGCCCTCACGCGCTGACGTCAGTTCTTTTACACGACATTCCACGCCAGAAGGGCAGAGCCTTGCAAGACACTGACCACTGGTGCACAAAACTAGGGCCCTGAAAGGGATTCCCTGACCCTAGAAATCAGTTCGCAGAATGGGGAGGATGGGTGGGTCAGTAAGGAATCTATAACTAACCTATGTTTCTTACAGATATATCGTTACCGAAGGTAAGTAACTTGTTCATCTGAAAGAAACAGTTAGTTATAGATTCCTTACCTTAGAATAGATACCCCAGCAATACCAACCCCGGAGGTGGGTCTGCGAACTAAGTTCACACCAGAAAGTCCTGGAGAAGAGAACGGCCAAAGAAGCCATCTCTCCGGACATGGCTGTCCATGCAGTAGTGTCTAGTGAACGTGTGCAGAGAGGCCCAAGTAGCTGCCTGACAGATGTCATTAAGGAGGACTCCTCATCCCAAAGCAGTAGTAGCTGCCGTCGCCCTGGTGGAATGGGCGCGCAGCCCCACTGGAGGCTCCTTCTTTGCCAAGGAATAACAAACCTTAATGCACAAAACGACCCACCTAGAGATGGTCCGTTTATGCACGGCCCGATCTTTCTTAGCGCCCACGTAGCCCACAAAGAGCTGATCATCCACCCGGAATTGTTTGGTGCGATCCAAATAAAAAGAAAGCGCCCGTTTTGGATCCAGACGGTGGAGCCTCTCTTCTTCTTTTGAAGGATGCGGAGGCGGAAAGAAGGTGGGCAAAGTGATGGTTTGGCCAATGTGGAAAGAAGTAACCACCTTGGGAAGAAAGGAAGGTCTGGTTCTTAGTACAACCTTGTCCGGATGAACAGCCAGGAAAGGAGGTCTTGAAGAAAGAGCTTGGAGCTCACTCACCCTGCGAGCAGAGGTGATGGCAACCAGAAAAGCAGTCTTTAAGGTAAGAAGACGAAGAGGACACTTATGAAGTGGCTCAAAGGGAGCGCACGTAAGGTAAGTCAGAACCAAGTTCAAGTCCCACTGAGGCATTATGAAGGGAATAGGAGGAAAAAGATGAGTAATGCCCTTCAGGAAGCGATTTACAACAGGGGACTTGAAAAGAGAAGGCTGATCAGGAAGCCTAAGAAAGGCTGAAATGGCCGAGAGGTAGCCCTTAAGAGTGCCCAGAGCAGAGCCCTGCTGGGCCAAAGAAAGAAGGAACAAGAGAATCTCAGAAAGAGGGGCAGAAAGGGGATCCACAGCCTTTGCTCCGCACCATGCCACAAATTTGTTCCATCTACAGGCGTACACCGTCTTAGTGGAGGGACGCCTGGCTGCCAAGATAACATCACAGACTTCAGGAGGCAGGTCAAACGACGTCAACAGCCGCCGCTCAATCTCCACGCAAGGAGGTGGAGGCTGGACAGGTTCGGGTGGAGGACCATCCCCTGCTGCTGCGACGGAAGATCCTCCTGAAGAGGCACTCTGATCGGAAGATCGATGGCAATGTGTAGCAGCTCGGGATACCAGACTCTTCGTGCCCAATCCGGGGCCACAAGAATGACTTTGGCCCAGTCGCGCTTGATCTTCTTCAGCACTCTGGGCAGAAGTGGTATAGGTGGAAAAGTGCATAGAAGACCGCAACTCCACTCGTGACGAAAAGCGTCGCCTAGCGAGTGCCGCCTTGGAAATTCCAACGCGCAGAATTGCTGACATTGCGCGTTCTCTTCGGTGGTGAATAGATCTAACCAAGGCTCTCCCCACTGTCGAAAGAGACCTTGCACCACCTCCGAGTGGAGACGCCATTCGTGATCCATCATGCACCTTCGGCTGAGTTCGTCCGCCCTGGCATTCAGCGAACCTGCCAGGTGTTGAACCACCAGGGATATGCCCTGATGTTCCAGCCATGTCCAGAGGCGAAGGGCCTCTTGACATAGGGTCCACGACCCCACCCCGCCCTGTTTGTTGCAGTACCACATGGCGGTGGTGTTGTCCGTGAACACCTGCACTACTCTTCCCCGGACAGAGGGAAGGAATGCTTTGAGTGCAAGACGAATCGCCCGAAGCTCCAGAAGGTTGATGTGGATCCCGGACTCCGCCGGAGACCAGAGGCCTCTAATCTCCACCTCCCCCATGTGGCCGCCCCATCCCAGAAGTGATGCATCTGTCACCACTATGAACTCTGGTTGGGGAAGGGAGAGGTATCTGCCGTCGACCCAATCCTGGTTCGTTAGCCACCACTGCAATAGGTGTGCAGTGCCCTCCGAGATCTGGACGCAATCGGACAGGTTCCCCTGATGTTGTGCCCACTGGAACTTCAGGTCCCACTGCAGGACCCCATTATGCCATCTGGCATGGTCCACCAGTAGGATGCAGGAGGCCATCAGTCCCAGTAGCCTGAGGGTCATCCTGACCGAAACCTGGGATAGAGGCTGAAAGATCGGAATCATAGCCCGAATATCCCGGACTCGCTGTTCGGGAGGATAGACCCGAAACTGCGTAGTGTCCAGAACCGCTCCGATGAAGAGGAGCTTCTGAGAGGGAGTCAGGTGTGACTTCGGCACATTGATGGAGAACCCCAGTGAATGCAGGAGGTCGGCCGTAGTCTGGAGGTGGGAGACGACAGCCTGGGGCGAGCCCGCCTTCAACAGCCAGTCGTCGAGATAGGGGAAGACTGGAACCCCTGATCTGCGCAGATGAGCTGCGACCACCGCCATCACTTTCGTGAACACCCGAGGGGCGCTGGTAAGGCCAAAGGGGAGCACGGTAAACTGAAAGTGCTCGTGGCCTACCGTGAACCGCAGGTAACGCCAGTGGGCCGGCAGGACGGGGATGTGAAAATAAGCGTCCTGCAAGTCCAACACTGCCATCCAGTCTCCAGAGTCAAGGGCAGACAAGACCTGAGCTAGCGTCAACATTTTGAACTTCTCCTTCCGGAGGACGCGGTTGACGTTCCTGAGATCCAAGATAGGACGCAGGCCTTTGTCCTTCTTGGGCACCAGAAAGTAGTGGGAATAGCAACCACGACCTACTTCTGGGACAGGAACTCTCTCGATGGCCCCCTTGGCCAAGAGTGCCAAAACTTCCTTTTGGAGAAGGGCTAGATGATCCTCCGACATGCGATGGTATTGAGGTGGCATGGATGGAGGGGTAGTCTCGAAGGGGAGGGAGTAGCCCCTTCGGGCTATTTGCAAAACCCACCTGTCCGACGTGATGGTGCGCCAGTGGAGGAGGTGGAGGCGCATCCTGCCGCCCACTGCCGTTTGGTGGCCCTGAAAGGTCGGACTAGGAGGGTTTATAGGCTGCTGCAGAGGGGGCTGTGGTTGACTGGCCCGCCCGCTGGCTCCCAGAACCACGGTGGTGGTTCCCACGTCCCCGGCCGCGCAGGGGCTGACCAGCTTGCGCTGGCCTGTGGCTCTGGGCGGGACGCGGCGGGGCACCCTTTCCGTAGCCACGAAATGGGCAAAAGGCAGACTGCGCAGGGCGAGTGGAGGAGAGGCCCAAGGACCTGACCGTAGCCCGAGAGTCCTTAAAGCGCTCCAGTGCGTTGTCTGCCTTGTCGCCGAATAGGCGACGGCCATCAAAGGGCATGTACATAAGAGTGGATTGGACATCCCCTGAAAAACCAGTCGACCTCAACCAGGCATAGCGGCAAAGGGCTACCAACGTGAAAACCGTCCTGCCTAGTGAGTCGGAGGTATCCAGCCCACAGCGGATGGTAAACTTTGCTGCGTCTCTCCCTTCGGCCACTGCACGGGAGAGTACGGCCCGGGCCTCCTCTGGGCACTGGGGCAGCACTTGTGCCACCATATCCCACACGGAGTGGGTGTAACGGCCCAACAGACATGCAGTGTTTACCGACCTCAGTCCCAAGCTGGAGGAAGAAAACATCTTCTTCCCAAGATGGTCCAGCTTTTTGGATTCCTATCAGGTGGTGCGTTAGGGAATGCGCCTTTGGAAGTGGAGGCTTGGACCACCAAGCTGTTAGGGGTGGGGTGTTGGGAAAGGAAAGTGGGGTCGCCCGGAGCCGGGCAGTGGCGTCGGGCAACCATCCTATCCTATCCACAGGAGCCCCTGTGTTGGGCCTGGACAAGTGCCCAAAAGGATGTCGGTAAGGGCTTCATTAAACGGCAGTAGGGGCTCCGAAGAGGTCGCTGCGGGTTGAACCACCTCTGTCAGGAGGTTAGTCCTGACTGCCACCGTAGGTAGCTCGAGGTTGAGAGCCTTGGCCGCCCTACATAACACTACGGCATAAGACGCTCCCTCCTCCATAGCCAAGGTAGGAGGAGACAACATGCCAAGGTCTGGTGAGGTATCTCGACCACTGGCTTCCCCCAGTTCCTCTCTCCAGTCCGGTTCAGAGCCCAACTGGTCGGTGAAAGGGTCTCAAGACCCCTCTCAGTCCTCCTCACCCTCCTCTGGCTGCCAATCTGGTCTAAAAGAGCCAGGGTAGAACAAGGGCACAAAAGTACCCGTCGGATCCGGCTCTGTGTCCACATCGGGATCGAGGCCGGGATTGACGCCGGCTGGGGACACAACCGGCGTCGGCTACGGACGTGGTGCCAGTGGAATCGGCGCGGGGGGAGGTGTAATGAGGTTGACCGGCGCTGATCCGGATCCAGGCCTGGATCCAAGGGGGCCCTGCAGTGCCGGCGCCAAAGCCGCCGGAGGCGAAGACCCAGGGCCCCCAGCCGAGTCCGGCGCGCCGGCGGAGTCGGCCTGCCTAAAGATGGCATGCATCGCTTCGTAAAATTGGCGAAGCTGGGCAGGGGTTGCTCCGGGTCCCGGGTAGGGAGGGAAACCTAGAGTCGACCCTTCGGGCTCCGCACGCGGAGCCGCGGGAGGGGCACCACCCTCATCCCTCGTCGCGTCGGCCGACGGACAGGGAGAAGTCGAAGAGCGACGATGCTTCTTCGACTTCTTCTTGTGCTTCGACTTACCTGACCCAGAGTGCGAAGACTTGGAAGAAGAATGATGGTGATGACTCCGCGACCGGTCCCTTGACCTCCCACGCGACCGGGACCACGAACGGCGCGGAGCCGACTGCCAGGCCTCAAGAAGCTTTCGGGACCGCTCTTGCAAAGACTTCAGATTCATGGTCCGGCAGTCGGAGCACGACTTGGGGTCATGGTCGCGCTCCAGGCAGAACAGGCACACGCGGTGCGGATCCATCACCGACATCAGTCGGCTACAGGAACCGCAAGCCTTGAAGCCGGGCATCCCTGACGTGCACCAGGAGTCGAAGACTTGAAAGTGGTGTCGACAAAAGTCGGCAAAAAAAATCTGTCAAAAAGTGACTGGCGGTACCACTCTCTCCGGATCTGCGCTGGCTGGCGCGGAAAAAGAAAGAACTGACGTCAGCGCGCGTGGGTGGCATCTAAGTAGCTACTGCGACGTCATCCCGGCGACCACGACGCCAACGACGAACGCGGAGCCGACCGACGCCACCTTTTGACGCGCAGGGGTACTGCTGACAAAACATTCTCCGGATCCAGTCTGACGCCTGGGGGTAATTCTAAGGTAAGGAATCTATAATTAACTGTTTCTTTCAGATATGTAATCTTCACAGCTCCTCCCCAACAAAACAGTCTCAGAAAAAGAATGCAAAGGCTACAGAATCAGGCAACCAAATTATGACTACATTTTCGGATAACTCGACCACACTAACTATCTCCAAAGGCATTCCACTGGCTGCTGGTGGAGTGAAAGATAAAATTCAAGATCCTCTGGACCATCCACAAAGGCTACTGAAACAAAGGACCTGGCTACCTGCTAAATCTAGTCTCCACGATGCCCCCCAAAAGGAAACCATGATCTTCAAATATACACATTAGCTAACAACAGATCTTGAAAGAACTGGAACACAGAAGCAGATCACAAGGTATTCACAGTTCCAGACTATGTAACTCCTTTAAATACAACCTGAGAACAGACCAATTTCACTTACAAGTCAGAAAACACATGAAAACCTAACTATTTAAAACAATGTTCCGAGAAAGATGTGGGGCCAGTTGATGAAGAGAACACAATGGTTGCAACATCTCACATCCAGTTGAATTCACACTATCCTACATTTCTATCTGCAGAATAACTCAATTTCTTTTACAGTGCTCTATAGAGGCCTCGACATGGCATTATCATGCTATATAAAAATCAAAAAATGAATAAATGCATTTCAATTCTAAACACATTCATGCCTGTTTACATTGATTTTGTCTCACTGCATCAAACTGTATTGTTGAGATCTTTACTATGCTTGTACTCAGCCCACTTGCAGCTTGAGAACAACTTGATGAGTTTTAAAAAGTAAATTTTCTACTTAGTGGAGATGAATCTGAACCTGGTTTTGTTTTCTGACATTTCTGAAGGAGACTATAAAAGGCACCCCAAACACCTTATGTATTCAAACGCATGGGATAAACATTGTTGGACTTGGCCCTCTCTGCAGGGTCATCCCTAAACTGAATTTGTTTTTGCTGGCCTTAGGACTCAGCTAACCAGCACTAAAGTGCTTGAGCTCTCTCCTTAAAAACATGGTAGAATTGGCGTACACCCAATTGGCATTTTTAATTTACTTATAAGTCCCTAGTAAAGCGGTACTACAGATGGCCAGGGCCTGTAAATTAAATGCTACTAGTGGACTGAAGCACTGATTGTGCCATCAACTTATGTAGCCCTTTAAATGTGTCTCAGGCCTGCCTTTGCAGCCTGTGTGTGCAGATGAACTGGGGTGGTGGAGTGAGCTAAAGAATGATGATGGATTAAACCCAGATCAGTTGACTGGGGGTGAGTGTTTGATTTGCTCTAACGCTCCGTCCATCATCCCCTTTGGTATCGCTTTGCAGATTAAACTGCCATTTCAAACTGGCAAAATAAACCTTTTACCATGTTCAAACCTTAAGATAATTATACGTCACCCCTAGGGTAGGCCCTGGACAGTCCACAGGGCAGGGTGCAATGTATTTAAACAGCGGGACATGCAGATTTAAGTTTTACATGTCCCAGCAGTGAAAAACTCTTCAATAAATTTTTCACTAAAGCAGGGCCTACCTCTCCCATAGGATAACATTGGAGTTACCTTATTACATTTTATAGGTGTAATTGCTAAATGGGAACAGGTAATCAGTTCATGTTTGGGGTCTCTGGAATTGGAATTTAACATCCTAACTTATAGTGAAGTCGGATAATAAATTACAATTTTGGAAAATGCCACTTTTTAGAAAGTTGTGAAAAACCATACAGGGTTTGACCCTTAATCAGTAAGGCTAGGACTCTTGAAAATAAACAAACATCACAATTGCCAATACTGAAACACTTTCACACTCATTTCAATTCGTGATCATACACATAAGTTATTATGTGCGTGATTTAATCCGGTACTCTTTATAATTTTTCAGGAGGAACCTTGGCTGAACAATGGGTTTAGGAGAGTTTTTATTAGAACTATGCCCTACGGTGAAAGTAGGGAATGTGAATGAGGCAAAGCAAGAGGTAATATGGTGTGAGAAAAGTTGAGTGTGTGTCATGGAGTTTGGTATGTGCAGAGAAAGGCAACAAATGATTTTCCTTTCATTTTATTTTCACATTGCTCATATATTCTGTGTCCTGAGGAGAACACATAAAAAGAAAAGGGTTCGAAACACGTCGATACTTGGTTTTCACCAAACAAGTGCATTTCAAATAAAAAACTACTGGAGCTTGGAGTTTATATAATTTTCAGTGGTATAGGAGCAGCTAATTCTCCCCGAGCTCTGTAGAAGCACTGTTTGGACATGGCCCAGTTCATTAGGAGCGACAAATTAACAAAAAGATATTATGCTCCTTAAGGGCATGTTAAAAGTCAGAACTTGAGCAAAGAAAAGGAAATCTTTAAACTGTTTTTGTGTGTATAATTGTCTAAAAATCTTTTTTTACATGTGTAGTGTTTTGTATTGATGATGCACATTTAAATATGTTTGTCATTTGAATGTGTTAGTATATGTTTGTCTAGTATATGTACAAATCAAAGAAGTCAAAGTTTAATCATAGAGATTTTTGGGAATTCAAAATGGTCAAATAAATGGTGATCATAATAAATTATGTGTGTGATCACAAATTGAAATGAGAGTATGAAAGTGTATCAGTATTGGCAATTGTGATGTTTGTTTATTTACTTTTAGAAAGTTGGCATTTTCCTATCTTAGCCCTTTTGTACCTGTAGCCTGTCTCTCGTCACATGACTGAGTGTAGCTGACAGTTGAACTTTGTGTATTCCTCCTAGACAGCCACATACAATAGGGAGCTTAAGTGTGCCTGGATGGGCCATCACTGGAAGGATGGGAGGAAGGAGCAGGGCAAGTCCCATTTACACTTAAATGGGCTGCGTTCTGCCTCCACACAAAGGACTGCATACCCCATGCAGTTAGTCTGGAGCCAAAACAGGGAAGGCAGGATGCCTGGGGACTTCAAAGGGAAACCTCTACAAGCTCCCCCTCCCACTTAAAAGGTACCACTGGGTATAAATACTGGGCCTCAGACACCAACTCTTCAGTACACTTTTGGACCGGTGGATAATCTGCCAGGAAGGACTGCTGTGCTGCTGACAGGACTGCCACTCTGTTGGACTGCTACTATGAAGATGCTACTACCCTGCTGTGATGACCTGCTGCCCTCTTTCCTGGGTGAGGACTGAACCTGCATCTCTGAACCCAGAACCCCAGAGTGACTCCAAGGACTAGTTGGCTGGCCTTCTTATCAGCAGCAACAGGGACATTACAGGCTTTCAACCACCTTGAACCCATCACCTTGACTCTGCCATCTGTGAGTCTTGCCCTCCCAAGTGGTGCCACCACAGTCCTGGGCCCTTGGAAGTACGTCTGAACATGCTTCTGCCAAACCTAGCCATGGTCCTCGTTGGAACCGAACGATAGAAAGAAACGCAAAGCCTCTCCTCACAGCTGCAAGCTCATCGGAACCGATGCCAAGCCCCACAAAGCCTCGCCGCATAAGACGACACGAAGTCTCGCAAGGCAACGCTGCGCAGACTGCGCACCAGGATTTAAGGTACTGTGTTTAATGAACCTAAGTGGGTCCCTGCAGCCAGTTCGGGCTCCATAGTGGTCAGCCCAAACTTGTGACTGTCACAATCCGGCGCGAGCAAACAACCACAGTTGGCGGCACTTTGTGCTTTCATGTGCTATTTTATGCTTTATTGTTTAAAAATCCATAAATCCGGTTCTACTGATTGGATTTTTGTCATTTTGGTCTGGTTTTATTTACTAAATGTTACTCTATTTTTCTAACTTGGTGTGGGATCCATTTTGTGTGGTGTTATCACTGTGTTACTGTTTTATTTGTTGCACAAATACTTTAAAATGTTGCTTCTAAGTTAAGCCTGACTGCTCTGTGCCAAGCTATCAGGTGGTTGAGCACAAGTTAATTTGGGGTTTGCCACTACCTGACCCTCAAAAAGATTGTGGTTGCTGCTTGACCAGGGCCCCTGTCAACCAGTAATCTAATTTCTTCCATTGGTGGTCAGCGGTGAGGATTGGACTTGTGTTTGTGAAGTATCATACAGTGATTTGGTGTACACTACCATCCCATATCTAAGACCAATTTGAGTTTAAATTCTCCCTTATTGTCTTTTTTGCTTTTTCTAAATTCTTTCTTCGACTGTTGTGCTTGAGACCACACCTGCAAGAATGGAATTTAAGCCGGCCAACATAGATGCCCACACTAATGTTCATATGAAAATCGATGCATTCATTGATGAAAATGAAATCTTGTCCTTATTAACAGAATCGCTCATTGTGAACTCCACATCAACCTCAACTTGCAAATATGTAGACAAGCAGGCCCATCTGATTGATAGGTCACAGGTAGGAGGGTGCGCAGCTGGCAGGCAAACACTCGGGCAGGAAACTTTTGATCAATCCCACAGATAGTCCAGCGACATTGAATGGGTCAAGGGAGATTGCCCCCCAAAAAAAGCACACATGGCCGGAGGGGGTATGCACGCTCCTAAAAACACCATAAAAAGCCAGATCCCACATGAGTTAGGAACACATAGCCAATCAGGACCTAGCACACGCAGTGATAAAGCGCTCCCCATGCCGGACATCTGGACACGTTATTCACTGGCCACATTGTGGCCACGAGAGGTCGAGACACACCTGTGTTAATCATTAGACAATTAATTTAGGACTCCAAAGGCAGCAATCAACATTCCTCACCATATATGGTACGCCAGAAACTATTGTAACCCATCATGTTTTGTAAAAAGAAAGACTCATACTGATTAAAATTGAGACAGTCTTCAGTCCTTGTGCCTGTAACTGTTCTCCAGGCCGTAATGTTTGATTAAACTGTTCCTGTTTTGCCAAATGACTCTTGTCTTCTTTTTTTGAAAAGATTTCGAACTCACATAACATTTTGGCGAGCCAGACAGGAGCTGATTGGGACCTCGAACCCGACTGCAGCCGAAGAAAGGAGACCCCACCCGGACGGATTCTCGATTGTGCAACAAGAAAGGTGGGCAGACGCTGCAATTGACTGGAAGTTCTGCTGAATCCCCGGGGCGGAAGGCCATCTTGAAGCAGCCGTCACAAAGGGTAAGAGACTACATCAGAACCTCAAACACAGTCTAGAGCATTTGGCGTATGGTAATCTCGGGACAAGTGTATAAAGATAACCTAAGCGCTTGTGCCACTGACAGAGTCTGGCATATTACCTATTTTATATGTTCTAACTGAATCAGTCGTAAAGCGGCCTTGGAGGCGTTCCCGCGAAAGTCACCTTTTTTCGATAGCTGAGTATGCTAGAGAAGGTGGAGATAGCCCTTGATAACTCCCAGGATGCAGATTTTTTGTGATTTAGATATTCTGACTGGGTGGAGTTGATACCTCAGTCTCATTGTTTTTTAGTTCAATGATTTCTTTAGCACCCTTAGTATCTGGAAGGAGTGTGGGAGGTACATCTGGCTTGGACACTAGGTGTTTAACGGGGTGGAATTCGGACATAGAAAACAAAATTCGATACAGGGAAACTGGGCATAACTTGTGTGTAGCCAAGAGGGACAGTGATTCCCGAGTTATTACAATATGTTGTCTATGAGTACCACCTTTGTCTAAGAGAGGATTTTGGCAGACTATCCAGCTCACTTAGGAACGTGTTCCACGCAAGTCTTCTCTTTTCAAAAGTTAACATGTGCTGAAAGCGTACAAATTTTTTTGACAAGTAATTTTTTCTGTCAACCACTATTGAACTGTATTATGTATGTGATGATGTTGTATTGTTTGTTGATAGCAAACTGTATTGTGTACAAAAACTGAGATGTTGCAGATGCTATTCTAACATATCGCACATTCGCCTTATGTTGTCACACTACATATGCATTTTTATCTTGTTTTTATTTAAATGCTCAGTCAAATAGTTTGATACAAATACTGTAAAATTGGTTAGCTCCTAGTGCATAATTTGCAAGAGTGCACCAAGTACAACTGCGAATAAGATTAGACAAACAAAACTAAGAAACGTCATTTGAGTTGTTTTTAATCCAAATTACTAAAATTGCTGTGGATTCGCCACTGAAGTATATGGAAACAAGGTTTCCCAAACAGATAAAGAGAATTAACCCCTTCGCTGCTAGGCCTTTCCCCCCCCCCCCTGTGCTAAGCCTTTTTTGGGCTATTTGGGATAGTGCGCGCTTAGGCCCCTGTAACTTTTTGACCACATAAGGTATCCACGCCAAATTTGCGTCCTTTTTTCTAACATCATGGGGATTGTAAAGGTACCCAGGGTTTGTGGATTCCCTGGAGGGGACCCAGAAATTAGCCAAAATACAGCAAAATTTTGTTTTTTTGGGGAAAATGCAAAAAGGGCTACAGATGAAAGCGTCTTGTTTTTTCCTGCAAATGGCATCAAAAAGGGGTTGTGGTGCTGAAATCACCATCTTCCCAGCTTTCAGGGACAAGCAGACTTTTGTCAGAAAACCAACTTTCTTTACACAGTTTTGGCATTTTTCTGGGACATAGCCTATTTTTGCTATTTTTTGTGCTTTCAACCTCCTTCCAGTTAATGGTAGTAATGGGTATGAAACCAATAATGGATCCTGGAAAGCCATACATTTCTGAAAAGTAGACAAAATTCTGAATTCAGCAAGGGGTCATTTGTGTAGATCCTTAAAGTTTTCCTTATAGAAACTAACAGTTAAATAAAGGAAAAATTGAAAATTAGTTGAAAAAAACAGCCATTTGTGTCAACGTTTTCACCTGTAACTTCTTCTAATTATGACAGCTATTTGAAAGCAATATACCGTTATATCCGCTGGACCTTTCTGGTTGTGGGGATATATAGGATTTATAGGTTCACCAAGAACCCGACGAACCCAGAGCCAATAACTGAGCAGCATCTTGCAATGGTTTTTTATTATGTACCGGGTATATAGCAATTATTTTGGGAAAATGTATACATGGAAAAATTGTTATGAAAGACACCTATGTATTTCTGAAATGGGAACAAAATGTAGATTTTAGAAACAGTAGATATTTGCACATTTCCGAAATTGGGAGTACCCATACTAGCATGAGAATTATAGGTCATTTTTCAAAATGACTTCTTTTTACACATTGTCTTTCATTTGGAAGGCAGAAATGCATCGAAAGTCAATAGGTAATAACAGTTGCTCTACAATTCTGTGTTACCCTAAGTCTCCCGATAAAAATGGTACCTCACTTGTGTGGGTAGGCCTTGTGCCCACAACAGGAAATGGCTCAAAATGCAACGTGGACGTACCACATTTTCACAGTGAAAAATGACCCTTTTTTGCAAAGTGCCTAGCTGTAGTTTTTGAACCCTAGCTCTGCGGGCACTTAGGGAAACCTAGCAAACCTATACATTTTTGAAAAGTAGATACCCAGGGGAATCCAGGATGGGGTGACTTGACTGGCTCTCACCAGGTTCTGTTACCCAGAATCCCTTGCAAACCTAAAAATTGGCAAAAAACCACATTTTCCTCACTTTTCTGTGGTGGAAAGTTCTGGAATCTGCGTGGATCCACAAACTTCCACCCACCCCGCGTTCCCCAAGGTCTTCCGAAAAAACCAATGGTACCTCACTTGTTTGGGTAGGCCTAGTGCCCGCGACAGGAAGCAGCGCAAAACGCAACGTGGACGCACCATATTTTCACAGTGAAAAATGACCCTTTTTTGCAAAGTGCCTAGCTGTAGTTTTTGAACCCTAGCTCTGCCGGCACTTAGGGAAACCTAGCAAACCTATACATTTTTGAAAAGTAGACACCCAGGGAATCCAGGATGGGGTGACTTGACTGGCTCTCACCAGGTTCTGTTACCCAGAATCCCTTGCAAACCTAAAAATTGGCAAAAACCAAATTTCCTCACTTTTCTGAGGTGGAAAGTTCTGGAATCTGCGTGGATCCACAAAATTCCACCCACCCAGCGTTCCCCAAGGTCTTCCGAAAAAAATGGTGCCTCACTCGGGTGGGAGGCCCAAGTACCCGCGACAGGCAAGGGCCCACAACGTATTGAGGCGACCTCAAAATGGCCTATCACAAAATGACCTGGTTTTGCAAGGGGGGTCCCATGACGTTTTGGCCCGGGGCTCGGCGGCCACCTAGGTAAACCTACCAAACCCACACATTTCTGAAAAGTAGACACACGGGGGATTACAGGGAGGTATGGCTTGCATGGATCCCCAACGTTTTCTTACCCAGAATCCCCTGCAAACCTGACATTTTGCTGAAAAATCCCTTTTTCACACATTTTTGTGTGGTAAAGTTGTGGCATCACGGGGCTGACACAAATTTCCTACCACCCAGCGTTCCCCAGGTCTCCCGATAAAAATGGTGCCTCACTCGGGTGGGAGGCCCAAGTACCCGCGACAGGCAAGGGCCCACAACGTATTGAGGCGACCTCAAAATCGCCTATCACAAAACGACTGGTTTTGCAAGGGGTGTCCCATTACGTTTTGGCCCGGGACTCGGCGGCCACCTAAGGAAACCTACCAAACCCACACATTTCTGAAAAGTAGACACCCAGGGGATTCCAGGGAGGTATGGCTTGCGTGGATCCCCCAACGTTTTCTTACCCAGAATCCCCTGCAAACCTGACATTTTGCTGAAAAAAATCCCTTTTTTCACACATTTTTGTGTGATAAAGTTGTGGCATCACGGGGCGAACACAAATTTCCTACCACCCAGCGTTCCCCCAGGTCTCCCGATAAAAATGGTGCCTCACTCGGGTGGGAGGCCCAAGTACCCGCGACAGGCAAGGGCCCACAACGTATTGAGGCGACCTCAAAATGGCCTATCACAAAACGACCTGGTTTTGCAAGGGGTGTCCCATGACGATTTGGCCCGGGCTCAGCGGCCACCTAGTGAAACCTACCAAACCCACACATTTCTGAAAAGTAGACACCCGGGATTCCAGGAGGTATGGCTTGCGTGGATCTCCCAACGTTTTCTTACCCAGAATCCCTGCAAACCTGACATTTTGCTGAAAAATCCCTTTTTCACACATTTTTGTGTGGTAAGTTGTGGCATCACGGGGCTGACACAAATTTCCTACCACCCAGCGTTCCCAGGTCTCCCGATAAAAATGGTGCCTCACTGGGTAGGAGGCCCAAGTACCTGCGACAGGCAAGGGCCCACAACGTATTGAGGTGACATCAAAATTGCCTATCACAAAATGTTTTGGGCCCTTGCCTGTCGCGGATACTTGGGCCTCCCACCCGAGTGAGGCACCATTTTTATCGGGAGACCTGGGGGAACGCTGGGTGGTAGGGAATTTGTGTCAGCCCCGTGATGCCACAACTTTACCACACAAAAATGTGTGAAAAAGTGAATTTTTTCAGCCAAATTTCAGGTTTGCAGGGGATTCTGGGTAAGAAAACGTTGGGGGATCCACGCAAGCCATACCTCCCTGGAATCCCCAGGTGTCTACTTTTCAGAAATGTGTGGGCTTGGTAGGTTTCCTAGGTGGACGCCGAGCCCCGGGCCAAAACGTCATGGTACCCCCTTGCAAAATCAGGTCGTTTTGTGACAGGCCATTTTGAGGTCGCCTCAATGCGTAGGGCCTTGCTCTGTCGCTCGGCATTGGGCCTCCCACCGAGTGAGGCACCATTTTATCGGAGACCTGGGAACGCTGGTGGTAGGAAATTTGTGTCAGCTCCGGTGATGCCATTAACTTTCCCACACAAAATGTGTGAAAAAGTGAATTCTTTCAGCAAAATTTCAGGTTGCAGGGGATTCTGGTAGAAAACGCTGAGGTACCCATGCAAGCCATGCCTCGCTGGACTCCCGAGTGTCTAGTTTTCAGAATGTGTGGGTTTGGTAGGCTTCTAAGATGGCCGCCGAGCCCAGGCCAAAACTCATGGGACCCCCTTGCAAAAGGGGGTCCCATGACGTTTGGCCCGGGGCTCGGCGGCCACCTAGGGAAACCTACCAAACCCACACATTTCTGAAAAGTAGACACCCGGGGATTCCAGGGAGGTATGGCTTGCGTGGATCCCCCAACGTTTTCTTACCCAGAATCCCCTGCAAACCTGACATTTTGCTGAAAAATCCCTTTTTCACACATTTTTGTGTGGTAAAGTTCTGGCATCACGGGGCTGACACAAATTTCCTACCACCCAGCGTTCCCCCAGGTCTCCCGATAAAAACGGTGCCTCACTCAGGTGGGAGGCCCAAGTACCCGCGACAGGCAAGGGCCCACAACGTATTGAGGCGACATCAAAATTGCCTATCACAAAATGTTTCGGTCATCTTTGAAGTAGTGGAAACTGATAGCCCCACAATGCCGATAGCGAGCAAGGCTTTGACTCCTCCTCCACCATATGCAATGGAAGAGAGCTCCAGTCCCCCGGGAACCAATGATGAGGGTGGGGCTATAGGGATTGCATAGGTAGCCGAGGAGGAAATGGAAAGTGAATTTGAAGGTGAAGCCAGCCCTACGAAAGCAGCACGTAGCGGAGAGCAAAAGAGACAGGTCAGATGGCACAAGGAAGAGAGGGGTGAGCTGATGCTTGAGAGAGAGAAAGGGCACGCAACCAGGAGTTAGAGCAAGAGTACAGGGCAGCACGCTCTTACGAGGGAAGCAAGGCCAGGTACAGGGCACAGCGCTGGGGAGAATCAGAGGTAGGTGAAATGCTACTAGCAGGGCTCAGAGCCACCCTGTCCGGTCGATAAAGGAGAGGGTGTGACCAAGAAATTGGGGAACAAAGCAGCCTGGTACTTCCCTCACCAGCGATGCAGGAAAAACAAAATGGCACCTGTGCATACACCCAAGGGAAGCAGCAACCAGGATACGCGCTTCGCCGAACGGGTGCACGACAGAGATAAACCAACCCTGAGGGCAATAATAGCAAAAAAAGGAAGGCAAGACTTTTGCGTACCCGTTTTGCGACTTTTCAGTAGATTGGACTGAGGAGATGGGCCAATATGACAGGTCTTGGCCGAGGGAAGGATCATTTGACCCAGAAGACTTGCAGTAGTGGAAGACTGCATCAAGCATGAAGGAGGAAACCCCAAGCGGAACTTCCTCTACATGCAGCAATGCCTCGCAAGATGGGAACACTGTATTAAGGAGAAACCCTTAGAGTCACCTAGAATGAGAATGTACCCCTTACTGCAGATGGGCGCAGTGTGGATTATATTTGTGCCATTGTCCCAAATGGACAAAGAGGGGTTGAGAAAGTCGACATCATTGCTGGATGGGGCAGGGAAATGGATTACATGCTTCAAGAAAAACACAGCAGGTATCAACCTAGCTTTAGGTGACATTAAGAGCCTGCTAAACAGCCTAATTGGGGAGCAGACAAACACAGTGTTCATTCAAGCTCGCATTCCAGCAATCACGCTACCAAATACCCAGCATGACGGGCTGCATTTAATATACACAGGCACAGGATATGGACCGCCCTAAGAGAAATAATCCCTGACCACCCAGTTGAAGGAAGGCTAATGGCAGAGATCATGAAGCCAGAGGAAAGCATAATTGATTTCCTAAATAGAATGAGGAAACCGAACAGCTGTGGGCCCACAAGTCACATTTTTCTATAATATTTTGTAGATAGGGTTACCCACGGAGATACTGAGCAGGCTGGAAGGCGTAGTTGGGTTGGATACCAAACCCTGGCAGGAAATACAAGCTCACATGCTCCCCTACCATAAGAAAAAGCAAGAAAAGGATAGAGAGAAGCAGGAGCAGACCAAAAGAGATACCGCAAACTTTGTGTAGCAGAAGTTGAAAAAGACTGCCCTCAAGGGAGCAGCAATGGCCGCATCCATGCAGATGGCACCAGTCACAATGGGGACTCCACCGCAAAACTCTAGAGGGTTCCAAACATGTAGTCCTAGTAGTAGAGGCCAGGGAGGCTGGCCGCAACCAGACATTAGAACAGCAACGGCTACTGCATGAGAATGTTGAGGCCACGCCCACCCACTTTGAGGGCCCTTTACTTAATGTACTCTGCCATAAACAAAGTTAGGCATCTTCATGCTTGAATGCTTCACTCTGAGACAGAGAGACACGCAGTCAGGCACTTTTAATATCCGCACTGCACGTCTCAGTGTGTGCCTGACGCTGTGTGATATGGTAAGTAGGTCATACAGCCCTAGTGTTGCCTCGAATCCCAGGTGACGTCACTGCTCAGTCTCCTCCTGTTTCTGGCGGCGCTGTAGAAATGAGCCTTGGGCGTTCCACGCTTCAGCTCAGGCTGCAGGAAGATGAACGTCACTCAAGAACAATATCCTCACCCTTTCCCATTTTATCATAGGGCAGGGTGGGATTCAGAATCATAGTTAACCATATCCCACCCTCTGGTGAAAGGAAAGAGTTATTAAGAGTGTGAAATACTGCTACTCCTTGTTCTCTGATTCCAGGTCGTATGCACTTTCAGTTTTTCAATTGGGTATAATTATTTTTCTCCCACTAATTTTGCTTCTTGTTATGCTACTTCTATTTGGTAAACCAGTCTGCGTTTTTCTCCTACTTGAAGTGGGTGTTTGGAAAGACAGCCAGCGGAGATTACATTAGAAAGGTGGATGCTGTTTGTGTTCACAATAAGACATTTTTGGCTATGGATGTATTGTATACAAAGTTGTCACATTGCTTTATGTCCTTGGGAAACCGATTCCATCCCTGGGGTTTCTTTTAAAAAAACTCAATTGCATGACTGTAAGACGAAGAACACATAGACTACAAATCCCAGCATGCACTATTTCATTAAATCAAAGCCTAAGTTGTGTCCTGCTTGCATGTTTGTGCTGATAAGTCTCAAATTGTGCAGCACTTTCATGTTTCCCAGGTTCACGAAAGGCTCATCCAGTTCATTTTTTTTGTGTTTGTATTCTGTAAAAGTAGGAAAGACCTGGACTTGCTAGCCTATTCATGGATGAAAATTGGAATTGTGTGTCCTTTGTAAATCCTATTTTGCGGCACACCCGATCAGAGTTTTCAGTGGTTCAGTTGCAGGCTCATTTGTTTTGTATTCTGCTGTGCAGGGTCGTGCAGAGTGTCTGCAATGATGACTTGTGGTTTACATGGTTTAATTTCTTATATGGACTAGGATGAGGCGGAGCTTGCCAGGCTCCAAAATGGCCGCGAACTAGATCGGCTCCTCGAGCCGTCTACAACAATCCGATATTATTCGCACTTCCCCCGGGACCCGCTGTGCGCATTTGTGCTGAGGTGTGCACTAACGCTGGGGCTACGTTCCGGTGCCCTCGTGAGAGCTGTGCACGCCCTCCTCGTGGTGCTGATTGTGAGTAGACTGCTGCGGCCTGTGACTTGCGCCCTGGGACGGAGATTCGCTGCTGCGTTGGCGGAGCGGCCTGCTGCTGATCCCGGAGGGAAGCCATACTGTGACTGGGGGGGGCACTGGGGCCTGCCTCCGCACTGGCCCTATCTGGCTTGGGGGTCACAGCCGACGTCTACTGCTGTCTGCGGCGGGGTGCCGCTGGATTGTCCCTTGCTCGCCCTGCGAGCTGCGATCACTGTGCTGCTCCTCTGCTGGCTCTTGGATGGCGTTCGCACTGACCGGCTTGGCTGATACTGGGGCCTACCTGCTGGGTCCTTCCTCCGGGTCCTGTTGCCACTGCCCTGCCGGTGAAGACGCCCATCCTCTACACGTGACAGCGCTTATCACGCTGCACCCGACTGGGGCCTGTTACCGTGCCTTGGTCTCACATCGGAGCAGGCGGTTAACTCATGGCACACTCACCTACCAATTAGTTTGTTTCTGCCTGCACTGCACGTCGACCCAGCCAGAGTGCGCTCATTCCCTGCCTCTTGAACTAATTGCTCTTGTGTGGTGTTTCCTCATACCTGTGCAATATTGAGTTGGGTATCAAAGTTATTTGCCAGAGTGACTTAACGCTTTCAGGCTTCATTCACTCCTTGGAAGACTTCGACGTTTGGGCCGTTCCATTGTTGATAACTGGTGCTGGTTGTGTGTTCCTTGGCTTCGCCACCTGTCCCTAACTGACCGCACCGGACCTCCGGCCCACTCCTCTCTCTGTCGGTGGTTGCCGATATTGACTCTCCTGCCTGGTGTCACAGAGGTGGTGCGCATTTTCAGACCTCTGATGTTTGGGGTTTGACGTGCTGTTGAACTGATTGATTGGCTGTGGAGTCTCGGTCCGTGGTCTCGGACCCCTATCTTCAGCGTCAGTGTCCTGTTTCTCTCCCCGGATCCATTACCTGCCTCAGTGCCGCCTCATTCAGGTAACTGCCTCTGTGCGTCATTGTGTGTCCGGGCAGAGGGCGTTGTTTTTCTGCTGCTGTGTCTGGCAAGTGGGTCCTGTGACGCTTTGGAGGCAGTCTGACACTTTTGCTGGCATGACAGTTGCTAATACCGCTGTGCTTTGGCGACCTCATTCTTGGTCTGAGCCTGGCTGGGAGTTCTCTTGCAGTGGGCGTTCGCCATCTACTCATTCAATTGCTCTAGACCTCCGCTAACTGTCCTTATTTTGCCTCCTGGTTGCTGCTGTTGATAAATAGTGTCCTCCCTGCTTGGTGTTGCAACATGGGCAAGCCGGATAAGGCGCAATCCAAATTGAACTTTGAATTAAGGAAATCCAGACATAAAGATGATGTTTCCGGGGCGTTCGCCCCTGCATCTGGTGACGAATCTGAGGTCTCAGGCAGTGATTTCAAGCACATCCTAGCTACTATCCAGAAAAGCCTCTCTGCAATAGATAGCAAGATAGACTCCTTATCTTACAGAATGGACCGTATGTCCGAGCGACTCGACAAACACACTGAACGCCTTGACATGTCCGACCGACGGATCTCTGAGGTTGAAGAGGCGCAGATGGAGGTTAATAGCGCACAGAAACAAATGGATAAGGCGTTAACTATTCTGCGGGACAAGGCGGAGGACCTTGAGGCCAGGTCTAGGCGCAGTAACCTGCGCATTATAGGCCTTTTGGAGTCAACTGCCACTGGGGTGATGGAGGTCTTTGTGGAGAAACTTCTCAGGGACTTGCTGGGAGCTGAGATCTTTTCTCCTATGTTCATCGTGGAGCGCGCGCACCGCTCCTTGAGTCCTCGCCCTCCTCCTGGTGCCCCCCACGCCCCATTATTGCCAAGTTACTTAATTACCGTGACAGAGACGCAGCCCTCATGAAAGCCAGGGAGTTAGGTGCACTGCAGTTCGAAGGATCTGCTCTTTCTTTGTTCCCGGATTTCACGCTCAGAGTTCAGGAGGCTAGGAGGCTATTTGTCCCAATGAAACGCAAATTACAGGACCTAAACATCGAATATGCAATGCTCTAACCAGCTAGACTCAGGGTTATGGTTAATGGCTCTGCAAGGATTTTCACCAACCCTAAGGCTCTTCTTCAGAAAGCGCTTAAAGATTGGACAGTGGAGGAACGGAATAAGAAACCTGCAAGCACGGGTGAGGTTGGGTCCGGCTCGAGTAGCAACTTGGACGATAATGATTGACCTCGCCTTATGATGCAAGTTGCCAAGTGATCCTTTTTCTTTTTTTCCTAATTTTTTACTCTGGTCTGTTGTCGATTATTACACTGGGTGATAGTGTAATGATGATGTTTTAGTAATGTTTCTCTTATTGCAGCTGTAAGTTATCCTGCGAATCCCTGTCATGATCCGCAGCAGCTAGTTCGGTTAGTGCACAGCTTATATAAGTATAATGTACACCTTATAAAATAATGTTGTGAGATTAGGTTTGTGGGCGGCCCTCCCTTGGGGTGGAGATACAGTCCTGTTTAGACGGCATTATTTTTCTTTCTCCTTCCCCCTTTTTTTGTTTGTTGGATACAGCTATGTCTGGCCACATCCGCCTCCACGGGTTACCCCCAAGATATCTTTGTTTTTGTCTTATGAATATTTTTATGTGTTATTGTGATATTTTGGCTTTTTTGCAGGGTGGGGCCTTGCTCGTAAATGCCCAGTTGAGGTTTGAATTGCGTGGGTGGGGGAGGGTTGGGCGGGGTTTTTTCTGTTTTGTTTCCACGGTTAGTGTACATGATTCTGTTGTGAGAAGTATTATCTCCGCAGTCCTACCTAATCACTCACAGAGGCCAGAGTGAGTATACAGCGACAGTCGTTTGACGTCACTCCTCGACGACAGCCAGGGAACATTAGGCTTATTACCTGGAATATCCGAGGGCTCAATGAATATAGGAAACTGCGTAAAGTCCTAGCTTATCTCAAGCGTCATGATATAAATATTGCATTATTGCAAGAAACCCATCTAGCCCCTAATAATTGTTTTCTCAAGAACAAGAGGTTGCAGGGCTCATTTCATGCTGCGGGGTTCACATTGCATGCCAGGGGGGTTCTTACCTGGATTAATCCCAAATCAGGCATCTCCATGACAGTCATTAAAACTGATCCTAATGGAAGATATGCTATCTCACGATGTCATGGCCCTGGGTTGGATATCCAAGTAGTCAATATATATGGCCCCAATTACGATGATCCCTCTTTTTACCAGTCATTGCTAGCCCAGGTGTCCACCGGCCCGACCATGCCTCAGTTATGGGGCGGAGATTTGAATTGTATTTTGAATCCCATCCTTGAAAAGTCGGGTGGACTAGGATGCCACATTTCCGCTGCAGCCAAGGTCATCACTGATATAGCCTTCCAGATAGATCTAGTGGATGTCTGGAGAGCTGGGCACCCGGAGGCAGGTGGATTCACTCACTACTCCGCTCCTTATGACACACACACGAGGATTGATTATATATTACTAGACAGATCGCTTCTCTTCCGGGTTTGTTCCTGTGAAGTCATGCCCCGCACCCTTTTGGATCATTCTCCCGTTATTTTGGAGGTTGAGATGCCACCGCGGGTTGTTGCTCCGTTTAAATGGCGTTCCCCACCATATTCCCTACTTGACACTGCGTTCAAATGTGAGCTCGCCACCGCTATTACTGACTTCTTTGCTATTAATATAGACCCCGTTCAGCATTTCACCACTGTCTGGGAAACTTTTAAAGTATACATAAGGGGGGTCACTATTAGTAAGCATACAGGAGTGTTACGATCAATCAGGGGTAGGCTCACCACCTTCGAGAAAAAACTTGTTGAATTGGAATCTGCTCCACAGGGGTGCGGCGATCCCCAGATAGCCAAGGCCATGAAAGAAACGCTCGAGGAATACAGTGCAGAGGCTGATGCAGAAGTTAGGCACATGGGGAAATATGCTATTGCTATATCTTATGGAGAGGGAGACAGGCCAGTTGCTGTACTGGCTGCTTTGGCCCGACGACAGAGGGACACAAGAGGTGTTTCGGAATTGGATGGGGGTGATGGTACTATCCTGACAGATCCTTCGGAAATTGTGCACACATTTCGGCAGTACTATAGTGAGCTGTATAGGTCACGTATCACGGTCGATGAGTCTGCAGTCCTCGACTATTTGGAGCATGTGCAATTACCATGGCTAACCAACTAACATAGAGAATGAGGCCGCTTGATGCAACGGAAATTTGCATTGCCTTGAATTCAATGCGCGATGGAAGTGCCCCGGGGGTGGATGGTCTGACGGTTCCCTTCTATAAAACCTATATAGATCTTTTATTACCACATCCTAGCAAATTATTTGAGGAAATTGCTGACACCGGAATAATGCCGCAATCCATGAGGGAGGCGCTCATAGTCACCCTATTGAAACCCGACAAACCCCCTCAACTATGTGCATCCTAGAGACCTCTTTCACTTCTCAATGTCGACACAAAAATATTCACTAAGATCCTTGCCAATAGACTTTCCCCTCTTCTCCCTACAATGATCGGCCCAGAGCAGGCGGGCTTTGTTCCGGGTCGTACGCTCACACAAAACTTAAGGACCGTATTTGGTGTCATACAGCACGTTAAGCCCGAACTTAAAGCTGCCGCTATTTTTTTAGATGCCGAAAAGGCTTTTGACTCCGTGGAGTGGAATTTTATGATGGCAGTGTTACGAAGGATGGGGTTGGGAGCTATTTTCATAAGTTTGATCTCTGTACTATATAACCAGCCGTCAGCAAGGGTTAAAATTAGTAACAGTGTTTCACCATCTTTCCCTATATCCCGGGGCACGAGGCAGGGCTGCCTCCTTTCCCCATTATTATATGGCATAGTAGCGGAGCCATTGGCTCGTGCGCTGAGGTAATACCATGGGCATCGTGGTATACGTTTTCCCAACTATAATTTGAACATGTCTGCATACGCCGACATGTTAATATGCGTTCGGGATCCTGCCGTCAATCTTTCCCCTATAATTCGAGAAGCTATAAAATTTGGTGGCCTATCAGGATTAAAAATTAATTGGGATAAATCCATCATATTTCCTCTCACGCCATCGATAGTCCCGTTCAATCTTGATTTCCCTCTCAAATGGACCACTGACTCGGTCCGATACCTAGGCATACAAGTGCACACAGACTCTGAAGTCGTGCTTCGCGACAACTACGGTAGGGCCATTGCAAAGCTGGAGAGCGATATTGAGAGGTGGACCAAGTTACCACTCTCTCTGGTAGGCCGTGTATCTTTGATGAAGATGATAGTCTTGCCTAGACTCCTGTTTCTCTTCACGAATATACCAATGGTGATCCTTCGACATTTCTTCAAAACTCTCAAGGCCTTGGTCAGACTTGCGTGGGCAGGGAAGTCCCCTAGAGTCAAGATGGACACCCTCACACTTCCTTACTCGATGGGAGGTCTGGGTGCGCTGGACCTAGAGCTCTATTACAGAGCAGCGCAGGGCTCGCATGCTTATCACTGGTGTCACGGTCCGCACACTCTCCCGCATCTCCTTATAGAGAGTATTGCCGCTGACCCTTCCCCACTCCCTCAGAAACTCACTCAGCCTCCCAACAAACATTATGGCGTTCTTGACTCTATGAATTCGGTTGTTCATTCCTGGAGTGAACTAGTTAAAAGGCAAGCAGGCACTCTGCTTTATTCTCCGTTACTCCCATTGGATTGGTGCCACTGGTTTCCTTTGGGCACTGAAGTTGCTGTTAAGGTTGCGCTCAGAAACGTCCAAATCACAGACATGGGTGACTTTTTCTCTGAAGGCAGAGCCCGGACGTGGGATGAGGTCGCCACTGTGGATCACGGTGCTACTTCCTTGGTACAATTTCACTATTTTAGGGCACGATATGCCTTGAGGGCGCTGTTGGGCGATGAATATTTAGAACCTGTGGCTCTTCCGTCCTTCACTTACCTTTTACGCGCCAAAACCCCTTACAAATTGGTCTCTAAGATATACACCCTGTCCCAGGAATATTGCCGCGCCAATTACTCCCCACTGAGAGCGCAGTGGCAATCAGACTTGGGAGTTCCCAATGATGACAGTGTATGGAGGTACTGCTGCGAGGTCACCCAATCAGTGTCTCTAAATGGGAGGCACAGATTGATTCATTTTAAGTTTTTGAATAGAGCGTATTATACACCTGCCCGCCTTCACAGGTATGGATTAAGTGCGTCTGATAGATGTGAGCGCTGTGGGGCAAGTGGTGCTGACTTTTTCCACATGGCATGGGTGTGCCCATGCATTGCTGCTTTTTGGATACAGATATTTATGGAATTAGGGAATATCGCGGGCACCCCGCTCACTCTGGATCCATTGTTAGCCCTGTTGGGATATACTAAACCACACCCTAAAGGCATCAGGAAGCTGCTGGGTTTGGGCCTTCTCCTGGCTAAAAGGCGAATCGCTATGCGCTGGGCACGCGGTCCTCCTCCCTCCAAATCAGAGTGGGACAAAGATTTGCTCTTTTGTAATACGCAGTCCGAAATATACAGTGAGTTAATGCCTCCTCGCAGTCGCCCCAAGAATTTCTAGGGGCTATACAACCAGTATTTGATGACACAGGATGATCCTGGTATTGGCAATGTTTAATTTTTTATTATGTTGGAACAGGTCTTCTAGTTTGTGATATGTTATCACAGGTGTAAATGCAGGATATGTTTATAATCCTCTTCCCCGTTAGCTTTTTTTCCATTTGATTGATGATTGCTGTGGTTATGCCCACCGATATATGGGGTTGATCATTAGCCGCTGCTGTTTCCCCTGCATCACAAAGGTTTAATATCTTTTTCACTCATGCCTTGTTTATTTTCATTTATATCTGTAGACTGCATGACATTTCATTTTGTTTTGAAAATATTGATATTGTATTATGTACACTGCTGTGGATTGTTCAATAAAATAAATAAATATATTTTAAAAAATAAATTCCTTATATGGACTTAAGTCTCACCACTTTCTGCAATCACCAGCTGCCACTGCATTAGAGAGTGTTTCTATTGCTGTAGGCGGGGTCACCTGGCAGAGGCATGCCGGACAAAGGCATACCATGAACAGGAAAAGCACCAGAGGTTAGAGAATAAGGGCCAGCGTCCACAAAACCCCACATGACAGGATATGGTTAACATCCCTCCTCAGTACCAAGCACATGGTAATCAGAATATATCATACACTCAGTCGCATGGAGGCCGCCGTTCACCACACAACCGCAGCAGGGATCAAGTAATTGGGCGAGCATGTGGCAGCAGCAACCACAGATAGGGAACCCAGCACAACAGGGACTGGGGCCACAACACCGTCAAGGACGGGTGACAGTCTGGGAGGTAGCGCCTTCACGCAACCACAGAGCCAAAATTCACAGTAAAGTAGAAACCCCCCCAGTAAATGAAGACAGATAATAATAATCCCATCGACCTCCAGTAGTTCACCTCCGATGATATAGACAACCAACATCCCCCTAAAAATTGTATCAGATCAGAAAGGACTAACAGACAGCCCTGTTGGGGGGGGGGCAGGGGGGGGTACAAAAATGTTACTTGTGTCCAGGAATTCAGGGCTTGCTGGGGGCTATGTCGATTGGGCAGGCACACTAAAGACATGTTCATCCTACAGGGAGCACAAAATAAGCAGGTTGCCTAAGGCACCACGCAATCCAAGGCACCACTCTGCAGTTGATCCCCCCAGGGAGGGAGTTTACTGGACACACCGCAGGGGCAGTGCAGTCTGACGAGGGGGCAGAACAGAAAACTGTTTAAAAAACAGATAGCCAGGTCTCGCAGCCAAAATCTAATGGGATGCATTCCAATCACCAAGCCAAAAGGACCCCAAATTCGGGCATCATGTCCACGCTTAACGTTTCCTTCACGGCATGTAGTCCCGATAGCACCCCTAAATGCTCAAGAAGCCTCCAAATCAATGGAGGCCTCCCTTTTAGTTCTAAACTAAGCCATCCTCCGCAGTGACGGCAACAATGTTCTTCTTGCGCCTGGGATGATAAGACCCTAAAATTCCATAGCCACAACACACCAGCGTCAAAAAACTAAGAGGCCTCAGTGTGATGATAATTTTGGGACTCCAGTTGGAGGTTCACTCAACCTTTTACCCTTCCGGAGATCGACAAGTGGAGCACCAATTTTGTTAGGCAGTCGACTGTAGAGACTCCAGCCAAAAGGCAAGGACAGCGGGCCTACCAAAAACACGGATGGAAAGCGGGGTGTGGTACTAGGGAGAGGGGCTGTGCAAGGGATGGAGGCTTCCAAATCTCTACCCCTGCTCCACATGGAACACAGGGCACTTCTTCCAGGCCCACCTTCATTCCAAGCATAGTCCTCTCTTGTTGCTCTAACCTTGCAGGCACAATCCAGGAAAACAGTCAGCCCTGACTTTGGACCCCACCTGGCAGTATAGAGGAAGGGGGCCACAGAGCAGCCTCTGACCCTCTCCCCACGGGGCAAGGGAAACAATGAAATATGTGACTCAAGGAAACGTCCAAAACTAAACGAAAACCACCCAAAATTAGCTCAAAAGAAGATGCCAGATAAAAAGGCAGGGTCGAGATCAGCCAAAGCCAGGTGTCTGATGCCACAAGGAAAGGCCTTTTGGCATGCTGGAAACAGAGCATCAAACATAAAAACGTGTTCCTGGGGCACTTTGCTAGCACCAGCATCACCAAACAGCAACACACCCCTTTTCCCACATTTCCACGCACATATAGTGAATGTACAAGGACTGAATAACACAACTTACAGTAAGAGCAACTGGGGGTAATATCAAAGCAGGTAGCCCCTAGCAGGAAAATAGTCTCGGGATGGGACCACACACGCATTGTGCAAGGTGTTTTTGGAAAAACTACTGACGCCCATAGAACCCCTGATAAAGCCACAATCCTATCGCTCCTTGAAGTCATGGGACCACTCCCTGTAACACCTAACACCAATCTGATCACCCAGAACCAAAATGTCAGAAAAGGTCCCAAAACACCCCAGTAGGATAGGGGGCGGCTTAACAGCTTATAAAAATAAGATCTTTCAATAATGTTTTTAGTAATCACCCTTACTCCCTTAATCACTGAAAGACGTATCCAACAGGGGTCACCTTCCGATACCTCACCAGATTGCGACTGGTAGGTTGATGGGATCACACACCTGTGGAAAAATACAGGTTCTCCAAAACCATTGAGATTGGAGTGTATGCAACTAAACTGAATTAAAAGTCAACAAAGTTCTTATTCAAAAACAAGTAGAAGCAAGGACAACGAAGTGCACCAACGCCAACTTGTCATCAACCTCCATAATCCAAGGAAAAAGAATATTAATAAACTTGTGTAAATGAAGGAGGAAAAACCCACAGGCCCTCAGTGAGGTGTCTGCTTAACACCCATGGCCCTCAAAGAGGAGGGGAAAAGTGTGTGGGTGCGTTGTTCCAACATGCGATCGAGCCCTGAAGGCCATATCTCCCTGAACTAAAAACGGCGAACTTTCATGAACTGGTTAAAAGTAACACAGCCACCGGAGGAGCGCAGATGACTCCCAAGAGACCCATACCTAGAACTGCTGTTTAATGACACAAGGTGTATATTTATATGATTATGTATGGTCTGCCTACTATGGATAGTCCCACACTTGAGTACTACTGAGGAACTGATGAATCAAAAGAAGTTCACTAAAAGGGACCTGTGTAGGAATCTCTCATACTTTACCTACAATTACACCAACCAGAACACCAGCAATCCACATTCACTGCTCAGCATCCTTTTGCATAACACATTGTACCAGCACATAACCACAGTCATCTCCCAAGCATCAGCCAGCTCATGTTATGTCTGTTCATTAATCCCACATGCGGTAGGCGCAGACAGGCTTTACTTGTCCCAAGAAGTAGCCCCTGAGAAAGCAAAATGCCTTATACACTTCTACCTAAGTAGAATAAGGGAGAAGATCCAACCCAACAAGATAGAACCACACAGGGTAGTTGTAAACATAACCCGATACGACACCAACCCAACAGCTCTATACATCCTAACTGAACCCACTGATATCCAAATCGAGCTAGACAGGATGCGAAGGAAGGGCCACACAGCGGAAGAGATGACATAGCCCGAGATTTCCCGGAGAAAAGATTTTTGGAGGTGGCAAAACCCCCAATTCAGTGCACAAACATGTCTGCTCCAGCATCCATCTGTTGACCAAGAGTGGCTCTTAGTGTAACCGGGGCGGTCTTCTTAAATAACAAATGGTCTCCTGACATGGAATTGCTATGTAGGGATGTCCAGCTCATGGGTAAAAAGGGGAATGGATTGAATGGGGGAGGGCTGAATGAAAGTATGACCACCCCATGTCAGGAAATCTGGGACACCGAGGTGGGCGGATACACTTGGTTAGAAGGGAAAGGACAACCCCTGATTGTGCGTAAACTAACACTGTATTCCTTATGTTTCAGAGGAAAAGGAATGCTTCAGATGGGCATGAATGCTAACTGGGGAGTGATACTATATATTCCGGATATGCAGTGGAGCACCTCCATGCTGATGGATTACTATTGGCAGTGCGGTGAGTATACCTACACTCCGCTTGTTCCCGGATGGAGGGGACTGTGTTTACTTGTCACCATGCACACCCCAACCCTGGTCATTCCTGGAGAAGAGCTATCAGACTTGTACCAGCACCCGTTAAGGAAAAAGACAACCTTGCTGCACCAAGCTTGTGAAAGAATAGCTGCAGACTATTTTGGCTGGGCACAATTCAAAGACATTCCAGAAGAATTTAGACTGTTCACGGAAGCACAGCTGGGGGCTGGGGACTGTTCACGGAAGCACATCTGGGGGCTGGGGAGTCAATACCCTTCTCCACCTTGCAAATAAAAGCTAATGCCCGCAGGTGGGAAGGTGCATAGCTAGCAGGCAAATAGCTGGGCAGGAAGCTTTTGATCAATCCCACAGATAGGTACAGTGACATTACAAGGGTCAATGGAGATTGTCCGAGTAAAGCACACATGGCGATGCACGCTCCTAAAAACACCATAAAAAGTCTGATGCCACATGAGTTAGGAACACATAGCCAGTCAGGACCTAGCACATGCAGCGATCATGCGCTCCCCATGCCTGACATCTGGACACATTATCCACTGGCCTCATTGTATCCACGCAAGGTCGAGGCCCACCTGTGGTAACCATTAGACAATTCATTTACGACTCCCGGCAGCAACCAACATTCCTCACCATAAATGGTACGCCGGAAACTTTTATAACCCATGATGTTTGTGTAAAAGGATGCCTCATACTCATTGTAAATTGAGACAGTCCTCAGACCTTGTGCCTGTAATTGTTCACCCGGCCGTAATGTTTAATTAAACAAACTCTTACTGTTTTGCCAAACGCTTCTTGTCTTCTGTTTTTTAAGGGATTTCAAACTCAAGTAACACTGTGGCCCAGCTTAAGGAGTTCTGCAAACAGAGGGGACCTCCTGCCAAGAGCACCACCAGGAAGGTGGAGTTGCAAAAAGCACTGAGGGACTGGACAGAAGCCCATCAATCAATGGTGGAAGCAACAGGATAGGATAATAGGATGGGGGGGACCTGGAGAGGACCTTCCTGTGGATCCACCTGCAGTGTCTGAAGGAGAAAAAAGCTCCACATCCCCAAGGATTTGGTGCCCAGTTATGTGGGGGGAGGGGGAGGTGATACTGACAAATGACTTTCTGCCTACAAGATAGCCCTGAGGGTTCACAAAATCCCAGAAGAGCAGTGTGGGGGGAGGAGGGGTTGTGAAAACATATGCCTACAGTGGGGCGGGACACACTTCTTACTTTAGAAGTTGGGGACCAAACGAGGTATACCCCCATGAAAGACATCTTAATTGCTAAGTTTGGACTGACCCCTGGAAGCTTGCTGAGGAGGCAGACCTCTGAGGCAGTACCAGAGTATCCAAAAAGGTCCCTTGGAGTGACCCCACAAAGGGTAGTTCAGATTCTCACCAGCAGAGTGAGGGGGGGGGGGGTTGAAGATGACCCAGACAAGTCCCAGAGTAAGGAGGAAGGAAAGGGTTCCTATGCCACATCTGAGAAACAGGTTGGTGGTTCTGGTGGGCGGTGGCCTAGGGCGCCCCATTTCCAACCCGCTGCTTTGAGTGCTCACAGTTGGGACACAAGCAGGGCGAAATGATCTGCCCAAAGCAACCACCTACTGGTGGGACCACAACAGGGTTGGGCAATATGGCCTTGGGGGTAAATAGTCCTCAGGAGCAGGTCAAAGACCATGCCATGATCTCCCTTAGTTGGGGGATAGGCTCAGAGGGTAAGCTTGTGATCCCTGAGGGAGGAAGTCATCACTTCTACCAGGTGAAAGTGAATGGGATCCCGGTCAGTGCTCTGAGGACACCGGAGCTAGTCAGAGAATGATAGTGGAAAAGCGAGTTTCTTCAGAACAGTACACCGGCCAGGTGTGTAGCGTAGCACAGGCACATGGACAGGACTTTTTCCGCCCTATTGCCCTTGTATCCATGATGGAGTGGGTAGGTGAGCCAGAAAAGAGTCATAGTTAGTCCCCAGATGCCCATAGACTGCATTCTGGGGAATGATTTGCCCCTGCTAACAGGAGAACTGAGAGGGGCGACACCCTGACCGTTCAGTTTTCTGGGGTATCACTCCCAAGCAGAGCGTGTGTTGAGCGCAGATGGAGTGACATGGTGAGGAAGGACTCACCCCTGTTCAGCCTCAGATTACAGTCTCAGGATACCACCCATGAACTGGGGGGGGGGAGGCATAGTGGAAATCGCATGCATAACCACAGGGCTGTTTATATGTCACCCCACTGGCTGCCCTGATAAAGTCTTATGACTTTTTCCTGGTATCTTACTTACAACACCCAGATTGTCGTGGAAGTCGTGGGTGATCCAGATAATACGGCAGCTAAATTTCAAGACTGTATGCTCCAGGTAGGCAACTGGATGAGGGACAACCGCTTAAAGTTAAACTCCTCAAAAACAGAGGTTATTTTGTAATAATCCTTTTTTTGGTCTACTAACTGGTGGCCTCATGAATTAAGCACCCTTCCAAACCCAATGGCTAAAGTGAAAAACTTGGGGGATGAACTTTGACAACAGGTTATCTTTTGAGGGCCAAATAAATCACATTACATCCTCTTGTTTTTTCATTTTGAAAATCCTTAGGAAGGTGCTCCCTTATATCCCATCCTACTTGCGGAAAACAGTTGTTACAGCACTCATCGCCTCGAGACTGGACTATTGCAATACGCTATTCACTAGCATCCAAAAACACTGCTTAGATAAATGCCAGACCCTCCAAAATACAGTGGCCCGCCTGCTCCTATGTATTCCCAGACATAATTCTGCTTCCCAAGTGCAGTTACATTGGGTACCAGTGGCTAACCGTATCAAGTTCAAGGCTCTGTGTATAGCTTTTAAGTCTTTACATAACCTGGGCCCATTCTATTTGTTACAACACTCTCAACCTTATGTTTCAACTAGATCTATTCACTCTTCTTCCAGGGACAATCTTATAGTCCTTAGATTTAAAAGAGTTAGATGGGGCGGTAAGAGCTTTGCAACAAGCGCAGAAAGACTGTGAACACATTATGTCAGCTCTTAAGAATAAATCAAACTTGTTGGGACTTCAGGAAGAGCTTAAAAACCTGGTTACCAGTAAATTATTAATCTGTTCCTAGAAAGTCTTATCTGCTGCAGCTTCTCGAGGTCTAGCGCCTAGACACCCCAGGCTATTAGTACCACTTCATAAATCTTATTTTCATTTCATTTCAGGAAACACCTTGTCAACCCCAAGGCTGGATGAGAAGCCTACCCAATGTCCCCATTTAGAGCTTCCAATTGGCAGTGGATGGCCCGGGGTCTGGTGCCTGACACCGACAGCGGTCAGTGGCCTCCGTTGGTTACTGTCCTTATTAGCAGAATTTTCCTTGAGTTGGGGACAGACATCTGATCCAAGGGGTGGAATGAGCCACATCACTTTGTTGGCCAAGGTGGTACTGTCTGCCTACTAGGATGCATCTGTAAGCGAGTTAAGGTTAGATGCTCCACAGATGGGGTCCACAAGTGAGTAGAACGGTTCCCCATGGGTCAGTTAAGTGGCTTAGGAGAGTGTAGACAGAGGGATCAAACTGAATTCAGAAGGGCATAAAAATGATAAGTGCCTCTGAGGAAGAGGGCCATTGTCCAAATTCTATCGCCTAAGCAGGGATGTCCATCGAGGTATTGATTACCTGGCTTTTGGCTGGAGGGGTGTCATGTAGGACTTAACCCTCTCTGCAGGGTCATACCCAAACTTTTTGCCTTCACTCCTCCTATTTTTTGCTGAATTTGTTTTTGCTGGCCTTAGGACTCTGTGCACTTTACCACTGCTAACAGGTGCTAAAGTGCTTGTTCTTTCTCTTTAAAAACATGGTAGAACTGGCTTATACCCAATTGGCAGATTTAATTTACTTATAAGTCCCTAGTAAAGTGGTATTACAGGTACCTAGAGCCTGTACATTAAATGCTACAAGTAGGCATTCAGCACTGTTTGTCCCACCTACTTAAGTAGCCCTTTAAACATGTCTCAGGCCTTCCATTGCAGCCTGTGTGTGCAGTTTAAACTGCCATTTTGACCTGACAAAATACATCTTTTGCCAGGCTCAAACCTTCCTTTTTAACACAAATTTAGTCACTCCCAGGGTAGGCCCTGGACAGCCCAGAGGGCAGGATGCAATGTATTTAAAAAGTGGGAAATGTCGTTTTAAGTTTTACATGTCCTGGTAGTGAAAAACTCTTAAATTCGCTTTTCACTACTGCACAGCCTACCTCTCCCATAGGATAACATTGGTGTTACTTTACTACATTTTACAAGTGTAATTTCGAAATGGGAACAGGTAACCAGTTCATGTTTTGGGTCTCTGGAATTGGAATTTCCAATCCTTACTAATGGTGAATCTGGATTTTAAATTACAATTTTGAAAATGCCACTTCTAGAAAGTTGCAAACACAAGGAGATGATGGACGGAGCGCTGACACTTTTCAGACACTCACCCCCAGTCACAGATCTGGGTTGAATCCATCATCGTTCTTTAGCTCACTTCGTCACCCCAGTTCAGACACAGCCATATGCAAATCAGTCTTGACCCTGTGCCTCATGGGAACAGTCCAGCCCGAACTGCCAAGCCATGTCTTCCCTGGACTAGAAACAAGCATCCTGGGACCGGTTTCGGGCTAACAGCCCTCATCAGCCAGGCTAGCTTGAATCCAGTGGCAAAGTGAGCAAGGGACCCATGTCTGGGCATACCCTGCCAACTTAGGGCCAACAAAGCAAACACAAGGAGATGATGGACGGAGCGCTGAAACCTTTCAGACACTCTCCCCCCCCCCAATCACAGATCTGGGTTTAATAAATCATCATCGTTCTTTAGCTCACTTCGCCACCCCAGTTCAGACACAGCCATATGCAAATCAGTCTTGACCCTGTGCCTCATGGGAACAGTCCAGCCCGAACTGCCAAGCCATGTTTCCCTGGACCGGAAACAAGCATCCTGGGACCGGTTTCGGGCTAACAGCCCTCATCAGCCAGGCTAGCTTGAATCCAGTGGCAAAGGGAGCAAGGGACCCACGTCTGGGCATACCCTGCCAACTTAGGGCGAACAAAGCAAAAACAAGGAGATGATGGACGGAGCGCTGAAACTTTTCAGACACTTACCCCAAGTCACAGATCTGGGTTGAATCCATCATCGTTCTTTAGCTCACTTCGCCACCCCAGTTCAGACACAGCCATATGCAAATCAGTCTTGACCCTGTGCCTCATGGGAACAGTCCAGCCCGAACTGCCAAGCCATGTCTTCCCTGGACCGGAAACAAGCATCCTGGGACTGGTTAGAGGCTAACAGCCCACATCAGCCAGGCTAGCTTGAATCCAGTGGCAAAGTGAGGAAGGGACCCACGTCTGGGCATACCCTGCCAACTTAGGGCGAACAAAGCAAACATAAGGAGATGATGGACGGAGCGTTGAAACTTTTCAGACACTCACCCCCAGTCACAGATCTGGGTTGAATCCATCATCGTTCTTTAGCTCACTTCGCCACCCCAATTCAGACACAGCCATATGCAAATCAGTCTTGACCCTGTGCCTCATGGGAACAGTCCAGCCCGAACAGCCAAGCCATGTCTTCCCTGGACCAGAAACAAGCATCCTGGGACCGGTTTCGGGCTAACAGCATATGTCGCCTTAAGTGGGAAGGGTATGCCCAGACGTGGGTCCCGTGCTCACTACACCACTGGATTCAAGCTAGTCTGGCTGATGAAGGGTGATGCCCTGAAACCGGTCCCAGGATGCTTGTTTCCGGTCCAGGGAGGATCTGGCTTTGCAGTTCGGGCTGGACTGTTCCCATAAGGAACAGGATCAAGACTGATTTGCATATGGCTGGGTCTAAACTGGGGTGGGGTGGTGAGCAAAAGAATGATGGATTAAACCCAGGTCCTTGTGACTGGGGGTAATGTTTGCATTGTCCATCATTCCGTCCACCAATTGTTTTTTTGCATATGTCGCCCTAAGTGGGAAGGGTATGCCCAGACGTGGGTCCCATGCTCACTACACCAGTGGATTGAAACTAGTCTGGCTGATGAAGGGTGATGCCCTGAAACCGGTCCCAGGATGCTTGTTTCCGGTCCAGGGAGGATCTGGCTTGGCAGTTCGGGCTGGACTGTTCCCATGAGGCACAGGGTCAGACTGATTTGCATATGGCCATGTCTGAACTGGGGTGGTGGAGTGAGCTAAAGAATGATGATGGATTAAACCCAGATCAGTTGACTGGGGGTGAGTGTTTGATTTGCTATAGCGCTCCGTCCATCGTCCCTTTGGTATCGCTTTGTTCGCCCTAAGTTGGCAGGATATGCCCAGACGTGGGTCCCTTGCTCACTTTGCCACTGGATTCAAGCTAGCCTGGCTGATGAGGGCTGTTAGCCCCAAACCGGTCCCAGGATGCTTGTTTCTGGTCCAGGGAAGACATGGCTTGGCAGTTCAGGCTTGACTGTTCCCACATGGAACAGGGTCAAGACTGATTTGCATATGGTTTGGTCCAAACTGGGGTGATGTGGTGAGCAAAAGAATGATGGATTAAACCCAGATCCTTGTGACTGGGGGTGAATGTTTGCATTGTCCAGCATTCCGTCCATCAATTGTTTTTTTTTTTTGCATACTTCTAGAAAGTTGGCACTTTCCTGGCTTAGCCCTTTAGTGCATATAGCCTGTCTCTGGTCACATGACTGGGTGTAGCTGACAGTTGAGCTTGGTATATTCCTCCTAGACAGCCACACACAATAGGGAGCTTAGGTGTACCTGGATGGGTCATCGATGGGAGGCATAAGCTTGGCACAGCCCCACTTACACTTGAATATGAAGTGTCCTGCCTCCACACAAAGGGCTGCATACCCACTGTAGATAGTCTTAAGCCAAAACAGAGGAGGCAGGATGCCTGGGGACTTCAAAGGGGAATCTCTACAAGATTCTCCCCCACTTTGAAGGCACCACTGGGTATAAATACTGGACCTCAGACATTAACTCTTTAGTACACTTCTGGATCTGTGGATACTCAGCCAGGAAGGACTGCTGTGCTGCTGAAAGGACTGCCACTCTGCTGGACTGCTACTCTGAAGGAACTACTGCCTGCTGTGCTGACCTGCTGCCCTCTTACCTGGGTGAGAAGGACTTTACCTGCGTCTCTGAACCTAGAACCCCAGAGTGACTCCAAGGGCTTGTTGGCTAACCTCCTGATCAGAAGCGTCAGGGACATCACAGGCTTCAGACTACCTTGAACCCAGCCCTTGGACTCTGCCATCTGTGAGTCCTGCCCTCCTAAGTGGTGCCACCCCAGTCCTGGGCCCTTGCAAGTGGATCTGAAGGTGCTTCTGCCAAGCCAGTTGTGGTCCTCATCGGAACCGACAAAAAAGCCCTGCAAAGCCTCGCCGCTCAGCTGCCAGCTCATCAGAACGAACGCCAAGCCCAGCAAAGCCTTGTTGCACAGCTCTCCGGGACCGATGCAAAGCGATGCTTTCTTCGCAAAGTCTTGCCGCACAGTCCTCAGAAACATCGCTTGACAACTCCAAGCCTCGCAAAGGCAACGCCGATCGCACAACAGGATTTAAGGTACTGTGTTCAGCGGACCTAAGCGGGTCCCTGTAGTCGGCCTGCATTCCATCGTGGTTGGCCTGAAATGGTGACTTTGTACCAGGGTTGGAGATTTGTGCTTTTAGGCGCTTTAATATACTTTATTCTTAAAAAATTCAAAACTCTGAGTCTGCTGATTGGATTTTTGTCACTTTGGTCTTGTTTTATTTATTACATTTGACTACATGTTTCTACATAGGTGTGGGATCTTTTTTGTGTGGTGTTTTAACTGTGTTACTGATGGAGGCGTTTTTCACATTGCCTGTAAGTTAAGCCTGACTGCTCTGTGCGAAGCTACCAGGGGGTTGAGCACAGGTTAATTTGGTGTTTGCTTGTGCCTTACACTGACAGGGATTGTGGATGATGCTTGACCAGGGCTCACCCCAGTCAACCAGTAACCTAAATTCTTACAAACAACATACACTGGTGATAATCACTCAGATTCCAGTCAGGAAAAGGATTGCTTTTAGGGCATTATGTTCGACTCACAGAGTGCTCAATGGCTCAGGATCTAAGAACTTTTAAAGTAAATTCAAGTGGTACTCTCCAACAAGGTCATTATGTTCCACCTCACTTAGCCTAGTGACTATTCCTAGAATCAAGAGAACTGCGTAGGGTGGTCAAAGTTTTGACTATTCTACATGTGATCTATGGAATAGATTACCCGCGCACCTTAAAGGTCAGACCAATTTCCTCTGCTTTTGTAAGCAGCTGAAAACTTGGCTGTTCTCTTATCTGCTATAATCATCAGGGCCTTTCCTTTCATACTCCAGGTACTGGAGCGCCAAGCCACCCTAGGGAACTTGCGAGCTTTAGAAGTGTTTAAATCAAATCAAATTTAGAGACAAATAATATATTTTAGTCTGATACAAAATCCATTCTCCATAAGTGCTAATGTCAAGTCAAGTCAAAAAATCTTTATTTCGGCTATACAGCCATAAAAGCACAGATGATTAAGACGATACATAAGATACAATTAATTATTATGAACAAAAAAGTTTAAAAATTATTATACAAGTGTCATCAAATATGTGAGGGTTGAGATGCCGCATTTGTTATCCCCCCAACTACTCAACCCCATAAAATTAGTTGATGACCCTATGGATCAAGTGTAGCCAGGATATCCTATGTAGGAGCATATAAGAGCATTTAAAACAATTAGATTTAAAGAATTTAAAAAATAATTTAGAGAAGAAAGATTAAGATTAGACATCAAGAAATAAAAATTGCAGGACATTTCCCTAAATAAAGTGATGTGCAAATATAGTGCAAAACAATTTCTAGTAAAGAGCCACAGTTTAAGTATTGCCCATCTCATTTCCCTTTATAATGCTTTTACGTATGCACCACATCGCAAATAAAAATTTCGAGGTAACAACTACAAATAGTGGGTGTGTCTCGTATTTCAGTAGCCTAAAAACCTCGATGTGGTTTCTCAACCCCAAGTTTCTACAAAGCTGGAGAACCCACTTAGATCTAGACCTTTTATAGGCAGGGCAAAATAGCATGACATGGAGTTCTGTTTCTTCTGAAAAATTACACCCAGGACAATCTGATCTGGTTGCTCCCTTCCATTTTTTTGTAAATGTTCGGAGCGGGAGCGTCCCATGTCTAAATTGTAAGAACAACTTCTTTGCCATAAATGGTTGTATATTGTCCAGGACCAGTTCCAATTTGTACTGCTGCTTGACATCCAGAAATTTAGATGTCAAGCAGCATGAATTCATACTCTGGGACAATAGGGCCAGTTTATGTTCTTTAAAGGCTAGAGATAGGGATTTTTTGGGGATGGACGGGCAGGTCTCTTCGGGGGTTGCCCACATGTTTACCCATCCTAAAGAATGGCAAGTACTCCTAATGTATGACAGCCAAGGTAAATTTCCAGCACCCAATATGGACATAACATCCCTCAGTTCCTCCCTATAAGTGGATAACTCTGGGGTGCTCCATAGGCGACGCCAGAATATAAGAGGGCAAGAGGCAATTATGTCAGCAATAGGTCCTATACCCAAATCCATCCTAAGTGGGGTTAAAGGAGTACTTTTGGGAGGCCCAATAATTGCCTAATAAATGTGTTCTCTGTGGCGGATAGGGTATGGGATGGGCAATGTCCCCAAAGTTCAGCTCCATAAAGTGAGGCTCCCTCGCTTGAGTTTTATAGATTTCTGCTGGCGGACCAACCACTTTTTGGGTGCAATTTTTGTGGACTTTTAAAATGCCCCCTATTGACTGAGCTAATTTCAAATTAGCTTTCTTGATTTGGGTCCCCCAGTCCATCTTATCATTAAGTGTGAGACCCAAGTAGTCAAAGATGGAGACTTTCTCTAGAAACCTACCCTCCAATTGTGGGTGCGGGCAATTGGTGGCGTTGGCATGGAAGACCATGTATTTTGTTTTCTGGAGATTTATCTCCAGATTCCTCTTCCTGCAAAATGCACTAAACTCTTCCAGAACCCGCTGATTACCCATTGGTGATTTAGACAGGAGTAGGGTATCATCCGCAAACATTAAGGCTGGTATTTTGCGGTTCGCTAGCCTTGGTGAGTCTATGTCCTTCACTGACAGGAGCGTTTCTATTAGACCATTTAGGAAAAGGGAAAAGAGGGTTGGAGCTAACATGCATCCCTGCCTCACCCTTTCTCCACTGGAAAGGGGCTGTCAATTCTCCTTTCCTACCATATCTAACCCTCGCGTAAGTGCCTTCATGTAGGCGCTTCAACTGCTGACAGAGATAAACTGGTGCACCCATGTCGTGGAGTAGGCCCCAAAGCTGGTCACGCCGCACCATATCGAATGCGGACTTAAGATCCACAAAAGTTAAATAAAGGCTGCCAACCTCCAAGGTTACGGTTTTCCAATGGATCAGCTGCAATCTGAAAATCTGATCGATGGTCGAGGTTTTAGACCTAAAGCCTGCTTGTAGGGGCGTTAGTACATTCATCTCATCCATCCATGATTGCAGCCGACCCAAAAGGACTCGGGAAATAGCTTTTGGGTGACATCGATAAGGCTTATTGGCCGATAATTTGCCGGATTGTGCGGAGAGCCTTTTTTAAAAATAGGAATAATTTCTGCACCGGCCCAAGTCGGAGGGAGCGCCATACCCTGGAGGATGGCATTGAACCAGATCTGTAAATAGGGTGCCCACACTGTTTGTTCATTTCTAAACAGGTCACCTGGTATTCTATCCAGCCCCAGAGCTTTGTTTGGTAGCAATTTACCCAGCGCCATGGTGACTTCTGCCAATGTGCAGGGTGGTGTACCCGTGTTTAGGGGGATTTGGTCTATGTCAATTGCACTATTTACTACACCTTCATCTATGGGGCTAGAATATAAAACTTTAAAATGGGATCTCCAGGCTTCTTCCCCCAGGTTTGGTTCGATGGCAGAGTTGCCTTTGAACTTACCGGTCTTTACAAGATTCCAGAAGCCTCTCATGTCTCTATTGTCTAGGGCTATCTTAATTGCTTCCCATTTTTCAATCTCCCAGGCTGCATTGGCTTCGGCTAGGGTTTTTATAATGTGTCCTGCTAGCTTTAATACATAGGGTATCCTTGTTCTTTATCCCAAGTAGCAATCCGCGTTTTGCTTCCCTACAAGCTTTGTTATACCAGGGATGTTTAAGTTTAGGGTCGGGGTTGTTATTGTTTTCGGGGGTATAGAAGAACTCCGCCAAATTTGAAAACATGTCTTGGTGGTTCCTGCCTAGCAACAGCAGAAATTCACAGCCTTGACTCTTTTCTGACAGACAAAACGCGATCTCTAAAAAGGGAATAGTTTGTTTGTACAGGGTGGCCCTTTTTTTCGATAGAGGCTGCAAATGTTCCCCAACGTACTTTTCTCCCTCCTTCTGCTGCGATTAAGTTTGGGGCAGGTTGTCTTGTCAGGCCCTGGTCGTCTTTGAATTGGGAGTAGGCTATCTCTAACACCAATGGATTATGATCACTTTCACATCGAAATTGGACCGAAAAGTCCAAAATTCTATGCCAGTTCTCGACGTCTACCAAGATATAGTCAATGGTGGAGGCCTGTCCCAATTTGTTAAAAGTTGGGTTGCCTGGGCTGTCGGAGGGCAATCGGCCATTACATGCCCTGAGCGAGTGGCTGAGTGTAAGTGAGTTCATTTGGAGAACAAGAGGAGTCCAGCCCCTTATTGGGTAGATGTTACATTCAGGAATGGCCCAAACAGAGTCTTCCTCGCTTGATATAGTAGTGCATAGGCCATTGAGAGGTTCATAGTGGCAATTAAAATCCCCTCCAATAATTGTATGTACAGACTCAGGTAAAGTGGAGAGGAAGTTGGCCAGGCAGTCCAGGATCTGTGAAGTTTGCCCCTGCCTAACTGGTCGAGAGTAGATGTTGATAACAGCCATCTCAAGGGAGTCATCAAAAGAAAGAAGAATACATAGGATATCCGGGGAGTGGGTATCTATTCTCTTAATAGTGCAACACAGGTGGATAGAGACCCAGATACAAAGGCCCCCTGAGGGTCTCCCCCTAGGCCCCTGGAGAGCTGGAGTACAGTATGCAACGTAGGCCACTCTATGCAATGCTACGGTAGACCAAGTTTCCTGGAAAAGACATAGCTCATGTGTATCAATGTACTCTCCCCAAACTAGGAGGTCCATTTTGGAGGTGAGACCTGCTATGTTCCAGGATAAGATCTTAGTGATCTGCTGGGCTTTTACTGAGTCGGTCTGTGTATGCAGATGGCCCTGCTCATGATGGAATGCTTGATGGGGGATCCCTTCCTGACCCTGTGGGGTACCTTCCAAGTTAAATAAAACAAAAGAGAGGTAAGAGGATAAATCCCTGGTCACCCTCCTACAAGCTATAGATCCACACAACATGGACCAGGGACTACCAGGGTCATAAATCGTGAAGGGTAATAGATAGGGGGTGTAGAAAGGTGTAGAGAAGGGCACAAGCAGTGTGTGTAAAATTGCCCTCACACACAGCAAGCTGTGTCATGCTTTATCATAGGGCCTGCTAAACACACCTCGCGCTAGCCAACGCTGGAGGTGGAGCAATAGGGAGGGAAACAAACAAACACACAACATAACACATGAACAAATTGTGTGGGATTTAGAAGGTGAAAAAATGTGGCAGAGAAAATTTAAAAAGCTGGTGACAGTGTATCCCTACGCTAACTTTAATGGTGGGTACACTGTCCAGACACAAGAACTGGTCCTCATCGGACCGGTGGGTGGTGGTAATGGCTACTAGTAAAGAGAGCCCTACCCCCCCACTCTGCTAAAATGTCGACATGTTTCAGCCGAATAAAAATACTACCTCGGCTTTCTTCAGGACTTTCACCTGAGCAATCCCAACAAGGATAAAATCCCTACCTCCTTAAAAAGTCCAAGGGTAAGGAAAAGAACAGGCACCTTAATTTAGTGCGCACTCTGGTACAGGGAGTAGAGCCCCTTGCTCTCAATGAGTGTTGGGAGCGTGTACAGATTGCGGATACTAGCTTACCTTGATGAAAGTGTGACAACAGGGAGCTACTTGCACCCCCCCGCCAGTTCGAGTTTGACTATATAATAAACTCGGTTCCTCATTGAGAGCAAGGGGCTCTACTCCCTGTACCAGAGTGCGCACTAAATTAAGGTGCCTGTTCTTTTCCTTACCCTTGGACTTTTTAAGGAGGTAGGGATTTTATCCTTGTTGGGATTGCTCAGGTGAAAGTCCTGAAGAAAGCCGAGGTAGTATTTTTATTCAGCTGAAACATGTCGACATTTTAGCAGAGTGGGGGGGTAGGGCTCTCTTTACTAGTAGCCATTACCACCACCCACCGGTCCAATGAGGACCAGTTCTTGTGTCTGGACAGTGTACCCACCATTAAAGTTAGCGTATGGATACACTGTCACCAGCTTTTTACATTTTTCTCTGCCACATTTTTTCACCTTCTAAATCCCACACAATTTGTTCACGTGTTATGTTGTGTGTTTGTTTGTTTCCCCTCCCTATTGCTCCACCTCCAGCGTTGGCTAGCGCGGAGGTGTGTTTAGCAGGCCCTATGATGAAGCATGACACAGCTTGCTGTGTGTGAGGGCAATTTTACACACACTGCTTGTGCCCTTCTCTACACCTTTCTACACCCCCTATCTATTACCCTTCACGATTTATGATCCTGTTAGTCCCTGGTCCATGTTGTGTACCTTCCAAGTTCCCTGGTGAGTTAGTGGAAGCACCCAAGCTGTTATATGCCATTGTGGCCTCACAAGTCGTCCTAGGGGGATGATCCATAGGCTCAGATCTTTCACAATAATGATGCTCGACAGGGTGGTTTGCTATGCATTCCTTTTGTTTAGCTGTGGGATTCAGTCAATCGACCAGATCTAGGGAGCTGTATCTATTACTAACTGGAATGTTAAAAGGCGAGATAGTTTCAAAGCCCCGCCCCGTGTGTAGTGAGTTGCCAGTCTGAGCTCTCGTTTCCCATTTTTTGTATACACTTCCCATTCTTCCTAGCAGGGGACTGGGGGGTAAAAGTAGCCTAAGGGGAGTGTCTGTATACCACCAAACTCCCCAGATGATCCCCATTTAAAAATGTGTTGGACCGCCCTGGTATCCCTAAAGTTAATCAAAATGCAGTCCCCGGGAATTCTTTCCGCCTCTGTGCCAACCAACTGACCCTGCGTACAAATAGAATTTCACTTTGTATTAGAGGTGGGAGAGGTCTATGTTTGTTTAGCCAAAAGTACTTTTGTTCTTTAGTTCAGAGTAGGACTCCCCACTACCTTTTTTCAACTCAGGTACTCCGGCTAGTATAACGACATAGGGAGTAGAGGCTGGTGGTAAATCTATACATGGCAGGGTGGAGTTTGTTAACCTCAGGTTGGATTGGCATGTACTCCCATTGTCTCCAATGCAATTACTAGGTGGTTTACGTTCCACCATTGAACCTAAGCTTGTTGTCGTTGTCCTGGAGCCGAGGGCTTCATCTTCGGCTCGTGTTGCCCCATATTGGATAAAAATAGGGGCTGTATCTTGATGGGGATGGGAAGTAGGCCTAGTTGGAGCATTAGTTTGCACTAGTGGGTTTAACCCATGGTATACAAAGGGGGCCGTGATAACAGAAGGGATCACATGATTTCGTTGGGAAGTTGGAGCCTGGTCCAAAGATTTAGTTGTTTCAGTAGTGTTTAAAATTGTAGCAATTTTACTCCCCCAGGTGTCTACCAGCGAAGTCAGCTTCTCTATTTGTCTCATTACTACTTCTAGCTCAGCTTTTATAAGATTTTCGAGGTGGATTTTAAGATCTTTAACCAAGTTCAGCATCCAAAGTGGTTGCTCCATTAGGTCTGGATGACTTTCACTAACTACATGACCCACTGTCTGTTCCTTTGGGTCTACCAACGATGGGTGCTTCGCTTGTTTCACCCCCTTGCGAGCTTTTCGTTTCGGCTGGCCACTTTTCCTAATTACCTCCCCGTGTTAGTTTTATTTGCATTATCAATGAGTACAACTTCTTGAGCAAGCATTAAATCAGGAGTAAATCGATAGGTTTACTGTTTGGGGGGAATCGAGTACTCTAGTTTCCATGGTCGGTGTAGTGCTTGGGATCATTGGTGTTAGGGAGAGTCGTCTCTCAGTGCGTTTTATCTCACTAGAGACAGCCCCAATTGCCTGTCTTAACATTTTGTCAATAGCTGTGGGTTCCACACTAGAGGTTCGCACAGATGGTTTCTGTCTAGTGCTTGGTCTTAGGGTCGGGGCTGTACTCTTCCCCATACTTGTACAATTGCTGTGCTACCTTGGTGAAAGGGAAATTCAAATAGGATTGTGTTTCAACTGTGCAAGATGAGCGAAGTCCCAACAATGCTAGCTGTACTTCATGCCCAAAGCAACACACCTTAGAACCCAAAAAAATAACTCTCCCTAATTCAACAAAATGTAGCCAAGGTCAATCATTAGGCATATCAAGACGGCTTGACGGTGAGTGGCCCAAACCAGTCCCAATCAGTCTCAAATTAACCCGCCCTGGTCCCGAGCAGCGCTTGACGAGTACCTGGAGGCGCTGGTGTAGCGCTGTTTACCCTCAGCGGGCCAGGACCGCTGGGGTTGTAGGCCGTTCCCTCCCGGGAGTAGGTGACTCCGGTGGCACGCCCCTACTGTCTGACTACAGATCAGTTTAACACAATGCGAGCACTAAAGTGCAGAGTGTAGTGCAGAAGCCTGGGGCGTAGGGTAAGTACGAGACCTACTTCAAAGAGAGTGATATAAGCACTCCTTAATCGTCAGTGTCGGTGCAAAACAACGCTAAGGATGTATAGATTGCGAAGCGACCATTGGGCTTGTTGTCATCCAAAAGATAAAATCAAATATACCACAGAACCAACAGTACCTCCAAGCAAGCTCCTGGCCCTGCACGATGATCCTCAGATGCAGATGAAAGGCGGGTGGCCCTGCCCTGCCTCTTCCTGTCGCTGACGGGCGCAGACGGGCCCGCCCTTTGCCCGGGCTTCGCCCGCGCGCGTCCCGCGCTGCAGGAGGCCTGTGTGACCTTTATCGCGCCACCGGGCGCGAAAAGCGGCGTCACGGCTGGCGCCGCCGCTTAGGCTGCTGGGGATTGGAGTCTCCTCGCGGTGGCCGTTCCCCTCACGGCGGCGGGAGCTGGAGAGAGCGGTCGTTCGCCGTTCCCCTCACGGCTGATGCAAAGGTGAGAGTGCTTCCCGCACTGCCGGAGGCCTGTGTGACCTTTATCGCGCCTCCGGGCGCGAAAAGCGGCGTCACGGCTGGCGCCGCCGCTTAGGCTGCTGGGGATTGGAGTCTCCTCGCGGTGGCCGTTCCCCTCACGGCGGCGGGAGCGGGAGAGAGCTGTCGTTCGCCGTTCCCCTCACGGCTGATGCAAAGGTGAGAGTGCGAGTGCTAATGTGTTTAAAAATGTAAGAAATATAATGCCTTCATCTCGAAAAGGCGTGTGTAGTAAGCCTCTACAAGCTACTGCTTAAAAAAAGAATTTACCATTAGTTTAATGCGCTTTAAAAAATATATGTGGGGAAGCAGAGCTTAGCCTTGGAAAGAGACGGCAACTCTTCTTCTCCATGGCCATCTCCAGGCGCATTTAGTGCTACCTGTTGGCCTGAATGAAGAAAGACATGCTTGATCAATTGCTGCATATCTTCTAGCGCATGCAAACTTTCATTATGCCGCCACCCTTACCGACTGTGAAGAAAGGAAGAGCGAGAAACCAATGCACTGAACCTAGTGATTCCTATCAGGCAAAAATGAATGTTATATGCATGAACCCATTCAGGTCGAATCAAGTATTACCAGCTCTCAATTTTTTTGTTTAAAAGTCCAGGACTCTTTTCTACAACAATCTTTTGATGCCAACTCTCCTTGAATAGGACTTGGTCTTTTCAGACATGGGAAGCCAAAATCGTTGCAGATACATGTGAGATGAACAAGTTGGTAATGCTCTTTTTGGTGGATAATCTACCTAGCTGCAAATTCCTCACCTTGTGAATACCCCCAAGCGCCAGACTGGATCCCTAGATTTTTCTCACCACTACTTTTGTGTGCCAGCAGGTGGCACTGTGCTACTCATTGCCTTCTTCATCCTACCCTGGAAGTGACATATAAGTGCCACCCCTGCACTCTGTCAGTTTCTTTCTTGATACTGTCCACGCACGCGAACACGGAGCCCTAAATTTAAACATATGTGACAGTGTGCAGATTTCCAGATTGGGTCGTTTTTACAGATAGAAAAGAGACCACAGATAGAAAAAGAACGGATGATCCACCCAATGATTCTTCGTACAATTGATGTCAAAACGTATTGCTCTTTTTGGGGCCACGCAATGGAGTAGCTCCTCATTCGAGGGGTGAGGCAGCACTAAGAATGCCGAAAGAATGATGAACTGGTGAACATGAAAGGGAGTCATGACCTTCAGCAAAAATCCAGCTCTGGTACTCAACACCAATTTGACCGTGAAAAAGATGCTGTATGGCGGTTTAACAGACAGAGCTTGCAGTTCCCTCACATTACGCACTGAAGTTATTGCAATGAGAAAGACTGTTCTAAGAGGAAGGAAACACAAAGGACAACTGTGCATCGGCTCACATGGAGTGCACATAAGAAATTTGTGTACCAAATTAAGATCCCACTGCACCATCAAAAAAAGTTTGAGTGGGAACATGTGAACTAAACTTTTAAGGAAATGCATCACAACAGGTGATTTACACAAGAACGGCTGGCCCGACAAAAGCAAGAAGGCCAAAGCGGATGATAGATTTTAACAGTGTCCATGGCAAATTCTTGCTGGACTAAAGACACCTCATAACATCCTACAACTTTGCTTGGAAAGGGTCTGTTCGGCAGGAACACAAGGTGACAAACTTGACCCGCATTTGGCATACAGAGATTTCTATAGATGGGAGCCTGGAAGCTAGGATAACATCACGACTTTGGGAATAAGTCAAAAGCAGTCAACTAGTGCTGCTCAATCTCCACAACGGGAGGTGTTTATTATACAGGCCCAAGTGTAGGACCCTGCCATGCTGCTGCGACGGAGGATCGTCCTGAAGTGGCAGTCTGATCAGAGAACAGATGCTCATGCCCAGAAGTTCCGGGGTACCACACTCCCCTGGTTGATTCTAAAGCCAGTAGGTTGACTTGGGGCTGGTCATTTCTGATCTTATTCAGGACTCGGGCAGGAGATGTAGAGGCAGTAAGGTATAAAGGAGTCTTGAGCTCTACTATAGAGGGAAGGTGTCTCAGAGGGAGAGAGAGCCTTCTTGCTGAACTCCAGTGCGCAAAAGTGTTGACATTGCGCGCTGTCAGCGGTGGTGAAGAGATCCAACCAAGGTTCCTCCCATTGCTGGAAGACACCCTGTACCACCTTCCAGCTTTACCTGCCATTAATGATCCGCTAGGCGGTGGCAGGCGAGTTTGTCTGTCTTGACGTTTAAAGACCCCACCAGGTGGTTCACTACCAGGGAAATGCCCTGCATGCTCAGCCAGGTCAAGAGGCGTAGAGCCTTCAGGCACAGAACCCAATGCCACACCCTGCCCTGCTTGTTGCAATATCATATGGAAGCATAACCAGCCTCCATTTGCTGGTCAAAAGGAAGGCATTCTACATCAAGCAAATTGCCCGCCACTCAAAAAAGTTGATGTGAAGCTGAGACTCAGTCAGAAATCAGAGTTCTCTGATATCCACCTCTCTCAAGTGACCTCACCAACCCAACAGTGATGCATTTGTCACCGTCGGCTCTGGGTGGGGTAGGGAGAGGGATTTGCCTCCAGTCCAATAGCAGTAAACACTGCAGGTCTTTTGCAGTCTCCTGAGAAACCTGGATAGAATCCCACAGATCTCACCCAATCTGGTTGCTATGTAAGGAATCGCGCTTAGAAATGATGGTGCATTACTAATCAACGGTATGTTTTTTGTTGGTGTCAAGAGGACGACACTCTGTGTATCGAACTACTAAAATCTCCACCCTAGCAGCTTTTTGTGGTTAGGATGATCTGGTTTATGTGTATTAGACAGTGGCACGCGCTACATCCTCTGTAGGTAGGCCCCTAAAGCACCTGCGTAGATGACCAGTAATGCAGGTTGTACGATTAGAGTTTCAGCTCTGTAAATGTATAAAAGAATGGTTGGGCCAAAGTGGGCTATTTACAAAAAAATTGATAATTTTCTTTTATTTCTTTTAGAATGTTGAGGAGACAGATCACAAATTTTCTTGTCATTCTGCCTTGAAAGTGACTTTATTTTGGGAAGAAATACTTGTGGGGACTCACGAATACATTACAGGTCTAAAGAGTGGCAATTCGGCATTTAATTTTTCTTATAATTGCACGCTGCACCAAATAGTATTGGTTTCCTTTACATGGAAGCAGATCCACAAGACATTTGTAAAGCACAGTTAGCAAGGGCAGTCAAACAGGCCCTGATTACAACCTTGATTGATGCTGATTCCGCTTTCGGTGCAAACTCTCAAGCAAGGCGGCATTTACACATGTGCGAAGTGCACATGTGCGGTTTGCCCATGCGCTAAATGTGCCCTATTATGCACTCTGCTCACAGGTTTTCAGCAGGTAAAACCAAGCAAGGATTTTGTTGGTAAATAGCACAAAATTCCAATTTGTGCTCACTGAAACATGCACGGGAGTTCAATTTTGTGCACCTTACAACACCAATGAACTTTCCACAAACTTACATTTCAGGCTCGGGAAATATTGGTCAAATTCAAATTTAACAAAAAAATGTTGTTTCTACCTCAAACGGATCAAAAGTGACTGAAAAACGTGGAGGAATGTGTTCCCGCACTGTGGAAGGCCCGCCCCTTTGCGAAGTTGACTGTTCATCTTATAGGTGCTTATTGCTGTACTTAGTTTTAGACTAGTGTACTAATAAGGTGATATATTTGCAAGACAGTGTTACCATGTGTAATAGGTACAAAATAATGAAGCAACACTATCACACAATTTGCCACGCTGCTCCACATAATTTGCCTGATCTTGCCACATAATTTGATGAACCCTGCCACATAATTTGGTCCTCCCCTGCCACATAATCCCAGTGGCTTGACTATAACAATAGTCTAGCTTAGCTAGTTATTGGTAGTTTTGCAGTATAATAAGACTATCGATAAACTGGTGCCACAACAGAAGTTGCCAGGAATGCACATCTGTTGCAGTGGCAGGGGTATGCATGGCAGAGATCCACAATTCCAGCACTAGCAGACCACCCCTCATCCCCCCTCAGTAGAGTTGTGATCATTTAGAATGCAAAAAAAATAAACACAAAACAGCAGCAATAGTAACAAACACAATAAAGCGAAACGTCTAGAAAAACAGCCTACTATCTTTTGTCACAGAACACAATCTAGTATGAGTTTGGTTACTGCCTCCATGCTCACACACTGTGTCTCATAATACCCAATATTTCTTGTTAAAAGGCCATCAACTATTGATTTTACCATAATTTCTACACCCTGCCAACCAACACAGGCTTTTACCGTTCAAGTTGACACCTGACTGATTTCGTCTCCTATCCAGGCCTAAAATCGGGATACACGTGAGCTTCCTTAGCACTATATCAAAGGCTCCATCCTTGATGTACATTGTGGATAGCTTTGGACAAAAATCATCCCAGGGCTTGCATATATCACATGTTCCTGGAGAGAACATTCCCGAAAGGAAACGCACTCCAAGGGCATCCGTAAAAATGGCGGCTAATGAATTTGCTTCGCACAATGGAATCATTAATCAACAAAGGCGGAACTATAAATGCGAAATGTTTAATTTCCATCCACAGAAGATGGTCTGGCAATAAAATCACAAAGACACCTCGGCAGAGCTTGGAGGAGAGAACAAAACACAACGGCAGCTAATTATATGTGAGCATTAATGCTCCTCAAAACAGAGGGAATCTAATTGTTCAGTCGCAGCATTTCAACCTTCTGTACTGGGCATCTGAATGTTGTTATGCTTTCAGGAGGGGGCCTGCTCACGTGCCAGGAAAAGGCTCCTAGCGCTGGGTGTAACGAGGGAATTAATCAGAGATAAAAAGACGGTGCCAGCTCTGCATGCAAAGGGAAACCGCAGACTGGGGGGGAAGTGGGACTAGGGCAGGCCTGCTCATAGTCCACTTGAGATGCGGGGTCCAAAGAGATGGAAGTGATGACACTTTTTAAAATGTAAATGTTTCACACTTATATTGATGTTAACACATATCCCTTAATCAATCAAATGTGTATTTTTCATGTCTAGATTGACCATAGCGAATGTATGCCGCATTTTAAAATGGTTGCCATCTTGTTTCTCTGAGTGTCTTTTTATTCCAGTAAAAGTCGACTCCACATATATATTATCTTGTGCCCTTGGTGTTCTTTTATCATGTGAAATGTTTTCTTTTACGCAATCCTTGTAGAATGCACTAACGAGCTGTTGTGATGAACTTGCAGAGTACAGCTTGGACCATTGTATCTCATTTTGTTAGCTGCCAGTTTGAAGGACGTTTAGAGTAAGCTCGTTGTGTAGTAGCCTGAGAAAAATAGAGTTTGTTTTATCTGCTTGTGCCTTAACCTGATTAGACCTTAGTCTGGGAATCATGTGTATGCAGTGGCGGCCTGTACTATTAGCAGGGAGGGGGGCGTCGGGGCACAAACGCACACGTAAACACTCACACTCATGCATTCACACATCCACGCACACACACACACACACACGTCCATTCACAAAACATACTCCCATATATTCATGCATGCACCAAACATTAAAATAAAATGACTCTCACCTGCGCAGCTTTGCCTTGGAGATCCCATGAGGGTTGGGACTGCCACCTTTCCTCAATGGCTGGCCTTAGATCAGCCAATAAAGGAAGGCAGCCATCTCTCACTCATCACAGAGTGGGATGGAGTCAGAGAGACTGCTGACCCCACCCCACCCGGTGACGAGGTGTCAGTGACTGACACTCGGCCCTTGGCACTTCAAGGCTTAGAACTGAAGCGCCCAGGTCAAAGGAAATCAGTGACTCTCCCCCTCCTTACGAGGGGGAGGGCCTCTAGGTGCTTTGCCAGGCTGAAGATGTGACACACACAGAAGCTGTCCCTTCTTCAGACCGGCAAAGTTCAGCTCAGGGAGCCAGGAGCCTGCGCATATAGGGCATGTCGAGCTCCTGGCTGCCTGACCTGAAAATAAGGGGTGTCTGTCAGGCTGAACTTTGCTCAGCCTGACAGACATTGTTTATAGTGGCCAAAAGGTGAGGTGGCATGGACCCTAAGGCCATTAGGATGGGCCGTGGCTGTGTGTACATGTATCAAGTACTAGAATTGTGTGTTTTAAGCTAATGCAATGTAGAAGATTCTCTGGAAGCTTCTTTTCTTAACACTTAGGCAAATGCCCTTTTCACTTGCCTTCAGAGCAGATGCTTTTGAGATTTCTTTAATAATGAACCCTCCTTTTATTACTTATCAGCAGAACCTTTCCCTGACGTAGAACAATAGGGTGCTCTTGTATTGAAAGAACTCATCTTGCTTGACTTTCTTTTATGAGACAACTTTATAATAGTTTATCCTTGCTCATATGACTTGAATTCCATTGAACTATACATTGACTTCTGCGTTTATATATTGATTATTGATTACAACTAATTTGGTGATTTGAGTTTGTAACATGGCTAATCCTTTAATAAACCTTTATAGTTTTGAAAAGTAACCACTAGGTCTTCATTGTGGATCCTAATGTGCTTCACATAATTAAAAAAAAATGAATTTTTGTTGTCAGCTTCAGTCAGAATTTCCAAACCTGAATTTGCACCAGAATTTGCACAGAGCACAGTGCTGAATCAATTGGCTGCAGAGACCCTGGGTGGACTTAGGGCCTGATTTAGAGTTTGGAGGACAAACAATCTGTCCCTTAAATTTAGAGATGTCTGCCGGCCCCTCGGACAGCTTTGAACTGTGGCAGGAACCTCCGTCACATTGGTTTCTGTCAGTGTTGTAAACGTTTGACAGACAGCTCCGTCAAACATAAGATCTGGCCGAAAAACTTTTACAAAGTTTCACTTTTTTCCAAAACAAACTCCCAAAGTGGGAGTTTGATTTTGAAAAAATTAAAACTAATGACTCCCACACCACATGAGTTTTCTCCAATGTCGTGGCTGTCATTTTGTTTTATTTACTGTCACCCCTGCCAGTGATGAATAGCAAAAATAGCCATCTAATCGCCCACTTTAAATTGGGTGGCCGGTCAGATGGCTTACTTCCAACGGCTCGAACTCCATCAGGCCATCCGAAGGGTATGCAAGCAATCGAGCGAGAATAGGCTGAGTGTAAGACATAATGTTGGCCCGCCTACCTCTAAATCGGGGAGGCTAACCGCGAGTTTGGCGGAGAGGGTACTCCGTCCCCATTGCACCCTCTCATCCAAGCAGTCAATCAGTCCCTTAGTCATTGTACTGGTAGCAATTAAAGCGCATTAAAATGATGCATTAGTACAACAAAAACACTACTTCTTCTCTCATCCCTCCACTTCTCATCTCTCTCTGTAGTACTCACTCTAGAAGGAGACAAAGTCCCATCTGTTTGCATGGCAGGCATGACTAACCACCATGTCTTTGACACTAGATGCTCATGCTAAGATGTGTGTTGAGATAGCTTTAGCTTCCTGCCCAAACTCAACTCATCAACACAAAAATTAAATAAAGAGGAGCTTTGGGTCAGCCTCCTTCGGCCATTGCTTGTTAAGCGTATCATTCATGATGGATGGGCTATTAGTCTGGCTTGGAGACACCTGTAGCCTCACTGTTCATGCTATCATAACTGTGACCACTAGCAAATCCCGTGGATCTGATCAGATTTAGGCAGGTGTTGTTAGTTATTCTAGTAGTCAAAAACAATGTAACAATTGCTCACATTCCCGAGCAGGTAGGCATTGGCTGTGTAATAATATTATCACTTGAAAACATCCTTTATATTGTTTAGATAATTAACAGTTGTATAACAGCCAACACGTTTTGTCTCCTCAGGAACTTTTTCAAGACAAGAGCATCTGATACAGTATTAAAGAAAAAAATGATTCTTTTATGATATATAATTTATTAATATCGTATAAAGATATTTAAGGTTAGATTCTATGGGATTATATATACCTGCCAACTCACACGGTCCCGTGTGACACACGATATCGGCTCCCATCACACGGTCTCCCGGTGAGGAGCCGATATCACATGGAGGCAGGGAAAAGGAGCTGAAAACCACTGTAAATAGTGGATTTCCAGCTCGTTTTCCGAGGCTTTATAACTGTTGACGTCCATTAAGGGGTGTGAAATCACCCCAGAACCTGGGCACCAGCCTCAGCAAGCTTTCTTGGGGGAGGGGCTTGATGGTGGGTGGGGTTTAAAAGAGCCTTGTAGGTACTTCTCGTCACGAGGCCCCACCCCTTCAAGGCCCTGCCCCCTCCTCACACGGTGAGATTGTTGATCAAGTTGGCAGGCATGGATTAATCAGTAAAACCAATTTGCTGAATGCATTTCGTACCTGGCTCTGACGTCCTACAAATTAAAGGCTGCCAGTTGACCCCATGCCACTAGGTCACCTTTTGTCAAGTCCTATACTTTCAGTTAACAAATCATTGCATTCTGGAAACAATTATTACAATGAAAGTTCTGGCCTGGAAGAGTTGCACTCCACAGGCAGGAAGTCATCTGGTAACCCTGAATAAAGTACTCTAAATAAAGCAACAAGTAAAGAAATTGAAAATCCAATTTCAAAAGGAAAGAAGGTTAATAACTTATTGACTTCAAAAGAGAGAGGTATTTCTTAGTCTAGGCGCAGCAGAGAAATAATCAAGATTTCAGTTCTTACTCTTAAGACCTCATTACAAGTTGCCCCTAATTTGATGAGCAAATTGTATGCCTGCTAAATACTGATGTTGAATCCTGAATTCATCTGGTGCAAACTTTGCGCACCATGCCAAGTTTCAGCATTCGGAAAGGGGACTGGTGGAGTAACATGCTAATCACATGCATTTCATCTTGTTCCTTGGTGCGCACACGCAAATTTAACTTGTCTGCAAGGTTTGCCCTAAGACTTATCTGAAGAAAATTGTTCAGGCAAGTTTTGCGAGGGTTGGGGACTGGCACACAAGCAACGCCCCAGTTATTACCCTTATTCGGGGTCCTGTAGGAGTTTGTGGCTGAATCTGGGGTATCCTTCAAGTCAAAGCTTCTGAATTAAGTGATCAAGTCCATTCAAGTTAAGTGACCTGCAAGAATGTAGGTTATCACACTGCGGAACAGAAAGGGCAGGAGTAATGTCAGCATTCTATGCGCCGGCCACCGTATGCAGTATTATTAACAACAGATTTTAAAGGTAGAAAAAGGAGGTCCTTCAAACCGCGCACTGCTGGATTCTGGATGGGAGACACCGGCGCTGAGACAGCAACATGAAACTCAGAAGCAGAAATAAAAGGCTGTACCTGGTGGTGGAAGTCACGTCTGGTGATGTCAAGATTGTGCGAGCTTTGAGACTACGGGTCTGATTTAGAGTTCAGTGGATGAGTTACTGTGTCACAAATGTTACCGATATCTAGTCAACCAGGTTACAAGTGCAGTATATCCAATGGCACTTGTAATATTCCAGACCGGAAATCCATCACGTTTGTGATGGAGTAACCAGTCCGCCGAACTCTAAAACGGGCCCTACATTTGTTTTTATCCTTGCATAGACCTCAAACCATCAGTGACATAAATTGGGGTAGCCAGAAGTAGCAGCTGCTAGGCACTGCAATTGCTACCCCTGGTCTTAGGTATCATGTCAGCAGCTTTATCAGCCATGGGATGAGTAGACACAGTCTTTTCCTTGAAACCTTTCAGCTTTGGGTGACTTCGGATGCTGTAATGTAAGTTTGTTGGTCTCTTATTGAGACTACTTAGATGTTGGCTTCCCAGGCAGCCATGTGCACAAACTGGAGCTGCTGGTATCGCTTAATGAGAATCTGACCAAGTGCAGGATATGTTGCATGATTTGTCTTAGGTGTACAACTTCACACATACATCACAATGCTTCCATTGATTTTTAATTTTTTGAGAAAATGCATAATTTTTTGGTGCTTCAAATTTAATTTGCTCATTTGCAGGTTGACTATTTTAACTACTGAGCACTTTGAGCAATTCCACCTGAACAAGGGGCTTTGAAAGCTTATGCATAGGGCCGTCTTAGCATAAATGTTGTGGTTAGCCCTACGCAAATAATCTAAATCTGTGTTTTTGTTCAGCACAATAAAGTTTCTACAGAAAATGTTCAGGGTAAGCTGTAATGAAGAGCCACGAGCACATCACTGCGGCTAGTCAGTGACCAAATTTACCAGGCTGATAGACAACACAACAGAGTTCAAAAGAGAGATCCAACAAATGCCCAAGCAACACCTTTAGCAGCTTGTCCTATGTAACAAAGGACTATATGTAAATTACATAACTGTCCAGCGCACACCTCTTATCTGTCTCAAAGGCAAGCTACCCCACCGCTTCTCCCTTCATTACTACATTTACTGTTGTTTTCATACTGCCTTCACTTAGAAAGCGATTTCCTCTCTTTATCACGCTACCCATACCAAAAAGAGCATTCTAGCTATGTCAAAGTCTCACTTATGGCTCATCATTTTAATCGCATAGCATCAAGATTTACATATCTGCCCCTTTACTACGAGGACTTTGGACAGTATCTTACCTAACTTTCCAAGGCATGCTCTTTTCGATTGCAGTCCCTCATATGGACATCACTCTTTTTCTAGCTGCTTTACTCGTTTTAAATACACATTCTGAACCTTCCATCTTCTGCCTAGTATGTGCAAGAGTTTGTATTCCTCAACACTAAGCCCATCCACACCAGTCTTCAAGTCAACATACAGTCCTGAAACCAAAGGAGTGACGATGCAGATGCCTCATCTACACTCATGCTATTTATGGCACACACATCCTTCACACTTGCAACCACTTCTACATAATCATCATCAACCTACTCAAATTTCATATTAGCACAGGGCAACCTGGATAAACATTCGGCAGGTTGATTAACCCAACCGGGAACATGCTTTGTGAGGACAAGAAGGAGGCAGAGCTGATCCATGTTAGAAGATTTGTATGCAAGGGATGGCCATATATCAAAAGTTTGAAGTACTCGCTTCACTCTTTTGCCCATGTAGCTGATTAGTGTTGACGGTGTGTAAAACAATGATAGATGTGAGAATCCCTCTTCAATGAGAGTCATCAAGGGCATATGGGAATGTCCAAATTAAAAAACTTACTAAGAAGTTATTTCTGGTGATCAAGAATGGATAAGGAAGCGGAACATTTTGTGAGAAATTGTTCCATCTGCATGTCTGCGGATAAGTCATGTAAAACTTGTGTGCCTCCCATGCAGAATAATCTGTTGCCCACTGTGCCGTGGAAGAAAATAGGGATAGACATTTCTGGTCTGTTAAAAAATGCGCCTTACAACATGCAGTATGTCCTTGTGTTAATAGATTACCATTACAAATGGCCAGAAGTGATGTTCACAGAAAGGGTTATCATGGCTATTGTATTAGAGTTTCTAATAAATCTTTTCAACCGTAAGAGTCTCAGAAATGACACAATTTCTCACCACACATAAAACTAAACTTCTTGGAACTGCCCTATATGACCCACAATGTAATGGACTAGTAGAAAGATTCAACAGGTTCCTTGAGGACAGTTTGCACCTGGCTTCAGTCAACGGGGTTCCATTTAGTGTGGCCATAAAGAAGAGACTTTGGACATATTGGATCTACCCCAATTCGGTGACTGTAAATCTCCATTTTAGCTATTGAAGGGCTGAGAACCCACATCATCAATTTGTCCTTGGTGGCTCAAATCCAGCTATCTGACAGAATTATGGGAAACCTTTCTGAGGTCCAAGCAAGAGTCAAGCAATACCAGAAGACGTCTAAATCTCGTTATGATAAACTCCACAAAGTCAGGAAAACTTTATAAAATTTGGATATTTTGTTAGAGTCCACATTACCAGGATGGTGAAAAGGGGAGACAATAGATATTACAGGCCCATCAAGGTTGTGAAGGTCAACAAAAGGAGTATCATCACCCAACATGGAAACTGCTGGGGTTTTAAAAAATTGTCCAAATGTCCCCATGACTTGGCTCCTCACTTAGCCGAAACTGTGGGAAGGTAGGCTGCTAGTGATGATCATATCTTTATGTTACTTGCCTTGAAACATGACCTCCCGGGTGTAGAAAGTGTCACGTCACAAGCTACAGCTTCCCATCCTGATGTTCCTGAAACCAATCCCTTGGTGTTCCTCAAGCTTGTACTCCCAATTCCATGGTAACCACAAGCGAACTCCCTGATAAAATGTTACCTGTTCCTTCTGAGGCTGATTCAAACTCTGTTGCCGAACGTGTGAAATATGCACCACGTGGGAGACTTCCATCTTGGAAGTGCTTAATAATTCCTGATTTAGTGTCTCTTATTAAGGAGGATGTGTAATATTCCTGTTGTGTTCTTTTTTCAGAGTATTACAAGCACATTCAAGGGTATAAATCATATTGTTCGCATATGCATTCTTCCACTGTCATTCCTGTGTTCCCTTCACTATTTTCTAGCCCTATCCTTTCATCCCATTATCCTGGTACTTGCCATTCTTGTCACTAACCCACCTCCCCCGCCCCATGGTTCAACCTAGAATGTTGGTTGTGCAAGCTCGTTCTGAGCGACTATTAGAACTGGCGATGCCGACCTCCAGTTAAGAAGAAATAATAAACAGTTCTTTGTCAACACACTTTTCAGTATTTCCTTTCCTGCCTGCTATTGCAATTAGCTTTGGTAAAGGTTTCAGGTAAATTCAGAATACACGTTTAATAATGATAATGAACATCATTCCTACTCTGTGAGGCTGGGAGAGGATAGGACAAAAGCTAAAAACAAAAACTGTGGGGAAAAAATAGCTAAATAAAAATAACCTCACCAAAATAGACTGCGTTTTCGCAAAACAAAATCCTGATTTAGTATATCTAATTATAATTTAAGGCAGAGACAAAGCACAGCTGAAGCATTCATGCAGAAAGCTGGTCCCGCCTAATCAGCTTTACTCAGATAATCGAGCTGGAAAACAGGATTATATTGTTTTGGAGCGAGATAGCGCGCGGAGCTTTGTTTCCAACAAGGACGACGCGTCATCCGGTGATTTGATCATCTGTTGGCCGAGCTTGAGATGTAAATGAACAACAAACGCAGCCGAAGGGCGCTCCTCGGCGCGCGCTGCTTCTGCACGGCTTCGGTTCGCTAGCGATGGAAAGTGCGCAGTTCATTCACAGGCACGGCACAATCAGTGTGCCCCTCAGGCCTCCGTGCCACTGCGCCTGCTGCACTAATAAAAGCTACACCCCAAGGCCCATGGGTTACCATCTCCAATGTGACCTGTGTGATTTCCCTTTCTGGAACGTTCTCAGTCGAAGACAGAATTAAAAATAGTACGGCCCGGATCACAAGTAGAGCAGAGGCGAGTAAGATATTTACCAGAACTGGTAAATAACAGCACTGCAGTATGAAGGATTTACCGGTTATGGTAAACACCTCCTATTTTAAACTCAAACATGGAAATGGGGCATAACGGGTGGAGTCGGTGCCCGACAGAATTTTTTTTTGCATTTCAGGGTAGTTACCAGTCATTTGCCCAAGACAATATGATTCGGATTCTCCCTTAAGAAAATGCCAAAATGGACCAATGTAGGGGTCCGGAGTCAATCGCCAAGACCGGATGGCGCGGTATAAGAAGCCCAGGCAAAATGATCAAATCAGAGGGTGCTCAATTCATGTCTCTTTCTTACCTATATTTCTGTCTTTCTCTTTCTTTTTTTTCACTGCCTGCTGCCATAAACCCTGGCAGCACAGCTGACCTTCAACAAGCATTGGCAAAGTCAATAGGTCTCGGCAATGCCTGCGCTATTGCCGTTGTCAATGTGGAATGCGAATGCGTAGATGAAGCTGTCTGGACCTCATGCCTTGAGCTGTCACCAGAGAAACCCATATCTCAATTGCACCTGTACGGTGCTAATTACATGTGTTGGATCATGCGAAAACACAGTTTTGGCCTGGCCAGTGTGCAGCATGGCGTTTGATACGCCCCCCTCTGATTTACGGGGCAAGAGGGGCAGGGAGAAAAAAAACAAGTTGGATGCATACACAGAATTCTGTTGCATATAGTCCACAATTTCAAAAAAAGAAAATAGTATTGGAAAGTTGTAAGTAACTACTTTACATATTCGCGCATTTCAGCGCTTTTTCCCACCGAGATCGGAAGAAATGATATCCCTTTTAGGAAGATGTGGGCACCGTCTGCATTGGGGTATAGGCGGTAGGGGAAGATGTTTTAAATATTTTTGAATCAAAGATACCGACTCATCCAAACTGACGTTCAAAGGTTTCCATGAGAAGAGGTAACTACGATGCACGTTCACGCTGAGAAAGTGATCCACTAGACGTCAGCACCCGCACGGACACACCCACCCGAGCAGTGCACGCGCCGACGGGCCCGGGATTCCTTCCGGTCTCAGAGGACAGCTGCTTAGATTATTAGGAAATCTTCCTTCCTCTTCTCTATCGGAGCCTACCTCGGGAAGAAGGAGGTGCTGCCGCTGACTAAAAGATCACATTACCTGTGTGACTCCGGAACAGCTCCATTTAGAGAAGGATTATAGGAAAACCTATTCGGGAGAGTCATCCTGTCACATGACGAGACTTTACATACACAGCAAATGTACTTTGTATTAATACAAATGAGGTACCACTCTTTCGTGCAACATTTACTGCCCTTCACTGCACCCTCAGGCTTACCCACTTTCATTCCATCCTCACCTCCTTATATGTTGCCCTCCCAACTTTTCAACAACGGTTGCTCCCCCGCTAAGCTGCACAGGCACCCTCAGCCTGCGCCAACTTCCTCCTCTTCAAACATCTTAGTCTCCCCTCCCTACTTTACACATCCCAAGTAATTACTCTACCCCCAAACACACACTTGGGTGAGAGACCTTGAAGATAGTTTTAAGTTAGTGTAATGCTACTGATTGGTCCTAGGAGGCAGCAAGCAATGGGACTTTAAGCTATTCAGTTACATAAGAGACCTTAGATGATTCAGCAAGGTAGACATGGGACATTAAATCTCTGGTCATAGCAAAAGACTTCAAGGAAGAGTCAAATGTAAGGATTAGGGCATCCATCATTTGCAGACTCTGGTGAAGGCCATATTGGTAGCTCCACCTAGTGGAAGCATCAATAGTTCCACCACTGAACAACCGTTTGCTTAGTCTGTAAGCCATGACTAACCCTCCACTACCATCACTTGCTATCCCAACACCCAAAAAGTGCAAAAGCTTACAATGTGTGAACAAAGACAAATAATATATTACTTGGACACAACCACACAGCCAGTGGTGCAAACTTCCCCTCACTGACATTAGTTAGTTTGAATAGGAGAATGTGGTCTGTCCAATGTGAACTTCACATATTTTGTTTTCCGCAGCCTCGTGTTTGGCCTCTATTGACTACTGTAGTCGTTGTATTGCTTATGCATTCGTGTACAACTTTGTAATGAAGAAACCCTTAAGATCAGTACAGCCCCTGCCCAACCGGTATCAATAGGATGTCCCTTGACACAAGTGAGGGATGCTGGCCTTCAGATTTAAATTCCCTTGCTAAAAGTGTTCTTTAAGTGTGAATTTTATTGCTAAAAGGGATGAAGGTTCACATGGACAGAGCCCTCTCCAAAATACTTTGCTAGTTTTAAAGTGGGTTCTTAGAAAGTTGAACCTCTCTTCATGCGCCTCACTCTGCCCTAGGTTCAGTCAGGCCGTGCCTGCAGGTGGGACCCACATAACACTACAGCCCAGCCTTTTAACCACAGAATCAGATTACAAATATATTTTAAGACAGTGGTGGTGGCACCTCCACACCAACATTGGACGATACACATATTTTTATCTGAAACAAAGCAACGTGTAGTTTTCTAAAACCTTAGTCCTAAAGTATATTTATCAACAGGTTAAAATAATACTTTAGTCCTTCAGTCAAGCTGTCCAACATTCCTTTGGCTGAGGCACTGCTAAACAGCTCCAAGTAAATGGTAATTACTTTGGGAGATAGGAAGAAATATCAAGGTGATAATTATCAGACATTACAGGGCTACTGTTTTCAGATGGATGAAGTAAGACCACTGTCTCCAAGCCCAATGGGTGGGTATATGTACCTGTCCCGACTGGCAAATGGCTTATGATTTCATAGAAGCAAGATTGGAGACCTACGCTCGGGACAGGAAGTAAAGACGTGAGCTCTCTTCCATGCAACGCTGAAGTATGGGGTGGCAACCAAGCAGCAGCAAATGAAATCTTATGATTTGAGGATGCAGGTTAGCCTAGAGAAAGGCTAAGAATGAAACTTCAACCAACATGATTAGGGTTCTCCCTCCTGAAAATGTCAAGCTGGGTCCACAAACTCTCTAATAGTCTTGGAGATGGATATGGAATGAGATACAGTATTTACCATTGCCTAACCTCATCTACCTATAAGATAGTGTACTCTGTGTGTCTACTGGTAAGGCGCCAAGGTGGTTAAGCACAGAGCCTTTCTGAGCAGAGCCTATGCCATCCTGGTGCAGAAAGGGGAGAGTGAGTTTGACACATATTGGTCAAGTGTTGTTCTGCGATTACTCATAAACAGACATTAGTATGACCACCGTCTACACTAGCAAATATTTTAATATTCAAATTTTGCAAAAACTCTTTGGAAACACCTCTGGACAGATCAAAGAGATGATGACCTCTTTCAGTCACTGCTGATCCTTCGCCCCACTAATGCACATTTAATTCAACAACAGAAGGAGCCTAAGCGTTGCACCTCTGCGACACTAAAGGTCCAGAGGAGACCTGTTCATCCAGAGCCTGCAAGCAATCCCTGCTGGAGAGAACTCAGATCTAGAGGCGCCACAAGAAGATATGACTGAGGGAAGTCATCCTCAACATTCAACAAACTAACGCCCAGCAAGGGCTGTCAAAGGCATCTCCTCCCACCCTGGAGCTGTTGTATGTTCCTTCCCCTGTTCACTGTAACTTCAAGGTCAATATATCAAACGAAGGCCCTCATTGTATGTTGGTCTATAATTCTAGGAGGTAAAACCAGAGCCGGAAACAACAACACTGACAATATCAGTTATAAAAACCCCGTTTCTACCAGGGGATTTATTAGTTATCGACGTATATGACCACATGGAACCGGGAACAACATCAGGAACTTAGTATTAATGGTCCAATTTCCGCATGTTTTTCCCACATTCCGGGCAGTTATCCAGCCACTTTTCTCCCTGCTTTTAGTATGTGGCCAGAATTATCACAAAGTTTGTAATTAATGTTTTGGCCAAAAATGGGAACTTTTGGCCACAACAGGAATTTCACCCAAATTGTAACGAGGGCCTAAGTCGTAGCTTCATAGGATTAAGGCATGACATGACTGCCACTTAGAGGTGCAAGCCCGAAGGAAATGTCTTTTTCTAGAGAAGTCCCCAAGCCACACCAGGCCATCTACTGTCTGACAGGGTCACTTAAACAATTTTTCACTTCACTACATTGTGGCTGTAGAGACAGTAGAAATTGTCCTTTTCTTATCAGAGAATGCTCGCATCAGCGCTGGGCATACGGCTTCCCTCTTCTCCAGCTCCACTATCAGAAATAGTAACATTAATTCCCAGGCTCTGGCTGAGTCTGCGCTCCTTAGCTCTCTTCTCCCCTCTACGTGTAGTAAGGCGCTTTCACACACCGCCCAGTTAGTCATTTCCCATTGCATGTGAGGACAAAAAGAATGACCTGCGCCTCCAGGGCTTGAGAGATTCATCACGGATGCATGTATAGGAGAGGTCAGTTCTGATCTTTCTAACACCTATATCTTGCTAGCGACGCAAGCAAGGACGTAGCTGTTCTTGCTTCGCCAGCTTTTCCGTCAAAAGTTAAAAAAATAATCTTTCCTTCGCAAAAGTGTCACGTCCGCCAGTTGGCAGATTGTGTGCCCTCAATGTGCATGCCAAAAGTAGCAACTGCAAGTTTTGCACAGATTGATTATGCAGCATTGCGTCACTTGCATTCATTTGCCAGTGCACCCTCCTCCCTTTATGAATTTTGCAACACCTTTCAATAGTAGGGTACATTTCTGCAACACAAGCACATGCTCTCAAGCACCTGTCTAATATGACACTGACGTACTGTGTAACACAGGAAGTTCACCTAATGCCCGAGCTCACCATTTAACGATAGAGGAGTGGCAGTCAGTGAGTTAAAAGAAAGACTTGGCAAGGGCCGTGCATACAGGAGAAACGAGACAGCAGGATAAGAAGTTAGTTGAGACAGAAGAAAGACTTTAAGACCACACCTAGTAACCAGTGAGAATTAGAGACATCTTGAGAGGCCAGGCCCTACACTCAGAGAGGTAGAAGAAAGACTTTGGAAGGCAATTGATAGCAGTTAGTAAGCAGAGAAGAAAGCTAGAAAGGCCAGGCTCTACAGTCCCTGATTGAAAATAACTTACAAAGAGCTAACTTAGCAGCCAATGAGCTGTGAAAACGAGAGTGTTCAAGATCTGCAGTAAGTTAAAAAAAAAAAGAAGAAAGACTTAGCAAGGCCATGCATATCAGGTAGAGAAGAAAACTAGGGAGGGTATGCTCTGCAGTTTCTGTGACAGAAGCAAAACTTTACAAGACAAGGCCTATTAGTCGCGAGGCGAGTAGGAATCTAGAAGGGCCAGGCTCTGCAATCAGTGAGAGGGAATAAAGTCTTAGTGAGGAAATGCATATCACCCAGTGAGCAGTAACTAAAACTAGAGAAGGCAGATTCTGCAGTAACTGAGGAAAACTAAAATAGCAAGCCCAGCCCTACCGACCAGTGAGATTTAAAGAAAACAAGAAAGGCCGGGCTCTGCAATCAGTGGAACAGAAAAACAATTTACAAGGCCTACATAATCAGCACATCAGTGAGACTAAAGACAGCAATGCCAGCACCAGCAACCAGGCAATAGCGAAAAACAAGCATTTGCAATGCAATAGGTCTCGCATTACTGATAGTTTGAGGTATTGGCGTTGCAAATAATAATGCAACAACAATAGGTCATACTTTGAGTAATGCGAGGCCTAGTGCATTGCAAATGCTTGCGTAGTGAGCCAGGAACCAGCATTGTATGTCTCAGTGCAGTACCACTAGCTGCTCCTAGAGGTCCTTAGTGAGCAAGGCACCAGCACTGCATGTCTCGGTGTAGTACCGCAAATTGCTACTAGAGGTCCCAAGTGAGCAAGGCACCAGCACTGTATGTCTAGGTGTAGTACTGCAAGCTGCTTCTAGAGGTCCCTGGTGAGCAAGGCACCAGCACTGCATGTCTAGGTGCAGTACCGCAAGCTGCTCCTTGTGGTCCCTAGTGAGCAAGGCACCAGCACTGCATGTCTTGGTGCAGTACGGCAAGCTGGTCCTAGAGGTCCCTGGTGAGCAAGGCACCAGCACTGCATGTCTAGGTGCAGTACCGCAAATTGCTCCTAGAGGTCCCTAGTGAGCATGGCACCAGCATTGCATGTCTAGGTGCAGTACCACAAGCTGCTCCTAGAGGTCCCTAGTGAGCAAGGCACCAGCACTGCTTGTCTACAAAGTTGGAGTTATTGGCATTATAAATGGCAATGTTTTTTACCTAGCCATGTTGCAGGGTACAGTACCATACGTGGGCAAAAGGGGACCTCTTTTGGCCACACATGGTACAGCACCCTGCAGAAGATATGGGAAATCCCCCCTACCCATAATGCATTTAATGCAAGACAGTACTACGAGTACATTCAAATAGCTATATCCATATATACAATTAGTAGCTTTGAAATGTGACAAAAGAATTATTACATTAATTTCCGATTAGTTGTACTCTGTGTGGAGCTGATGAAGGGAAATTTATAGACTGTCTCATATAAAAGTGAGATGTTCTAGTGAGTTAAGTAACCACTGCCAGACTAGCTTAGGACCAAGTGTGTGTCCTGTCTGAAGCCTTTTAAGAAAATAGTGCCTTGAGGCTGTAATTAAAACCTAGGGAGTAACAACACATGTAACAGGGGGTGTCCTCATGGGAGGTTACAAGAAGAGACAAGGCGGTACTAAGGAGGGACTACTTAGCCTATTGACCAATGAAAAGCCACCATTTACAAAGGACAGGGACAGGAGCCAATTAAAAATATGGGCGGAAAGTGGGTGGAACTTTATGCCCATATCCTGAATACAGCTTGTCTCGAAGCGCTGCCTAGGCGAGACCTTAAAACAGCAAATCAATGGTCAGCAGCCTTTGGAAGAGGGAAGTAAATTAGGAATGCCAAGGACTGAGGCAACAGTAACAGCAGAGGATAGCCAAGAAGCCTAATTCCTCAGGTACAGTGCATCCTATATACCAATTAAAAATTAGTAAAACATTTATTAACTATTTTAGTAACAGCTGACACAGGGTCTATTCAACACCATTAGCTACCATTGGGAAGAATACACGTGTACTCACCGGCTCTTGAAAATAAAGCTGATAATCGAAGACAGGGTTTGCTTTAATTCTGTTAAGTGGATTCAATTCTGGGAGACAAGGCAGGTAGGGTGTATTCAGTGCAGCAACCGCTCTAGAATAGTGAAATAAAGGAACATGATTGTCATGAGCCATGTTGCATTGGGTTTCCACCGTTCTTGTTCAGTGAGCAGAAAAACAAGCTACTTTCCTTCGAGAATAGTCTTCCTGGTGGACAGTCTATCGAAATGCAGATTTCTCACCTTTAGAATATCCCCAGGTGCCAGGCTGGATCTGGAAGATTTAACAGCAATGCTCCAGCATGCCGCAGGGTGATGTCGTAAGGCTCTGCATTGGCGTCTATCTGATACAGAAATGACGAGCAGAGCTGCATAAAAGTGCCATCACTTTTTACATCGACTCGGTTCGTCGCGGCTTTACAGGATGCATGCCTGTTTCCGCTAGACAGCACTGAATTTGCCGTTGCTGTCTTTATTATAATATCGAGATTCATCACTCGGACCTTCTATTTGATTTACGTCATTTAGTACAATTAAATTGGATTTCTCTATCTTGATCTACAAAGATGTATGAATAACCAGGAACTATTCTGGTGTTATTTGGGCTGTCACCCTTGACCCCCGTTCTTTGTCCTGATGAAGACCCGTCTTGACTACCTAATGGAGCTGAGTTTGGGTTGAAACGTCGACGACCTCACATGGTCCAGACTGATCAAGGCTCTACTTGACTAATAAAATTCAATACTTAGTAGAGTCATTGTTGTCTTACAAAATTCTGGCCTACTCTTTCCCATGTACATATTTTAAACACTTTGTATATATTGCGCACTGAGCACTAGCACTGAGCACTAATGTCACTTGATCACTTATTATAAAACTTCACCTCGTGTTGACAGTCTTGTTTACGAATTTGTAAATATATATGAATGATTAAATTTATAAAAAACGAGGAAATAGACAGCAATTTGTGTCATGTGTGTTATTGTTATTTTTTGTCTGGATAACTGAGATATTGATGTTCATGATTATAGAATAATATGATAACACTAGGCGTTTTCATAAGAAATAATTAGGTAAACCCAACAGAACCATTGTTTTTGTTAATTTATCCATACCCAGGTTCTGAGGGACACAGGGTCGCCCCATTATTGTTTAAACCTCTGGAGTAGCCTGTAAAGAGACAATACTGTTGAGGAAACGGTCTTGCAGGTATAGAGAGACCCAAGGAACGTGCTGTGGCCTATCATCTTTAAAGCGCTCTATTGCTGATTCAGCCTTCTCACTGAATGGGCGCGATCCACTGAATGGTACATTCATTAAAGAAGCTTGCACCTCACCCCAGATGCCTGTGGATCTCATCCAAGTGTGCTGCTGAAGTACTACACTCATTCCAACTGTTCTGCCCAAGCAGTCAGGTTGGTGCCCAACCCAAACAGCATGATATACTTAGTGGCATCCTGGCCATCCTGTCGTTTTTGATCGAAACTGGCCCTCAATTCCTTAGGGATTCACTAACCATGTCCCACAGCACAAGGAAATGTCTTCCCAGCAAACAGTTGACATTTACATATCAAAGGGCAAGGCAGGCCGAGGAAAATATTCATTTCTCGAATGCCTCAATATGTTTTGACTCTGTCTGGGGAGTTGTAGGGAAAGAGTTGGGGTTCACCATGTTGGTGGAAGCTTGAACCACCAAACTTTGTGGTGTAGGGTGCTGTGTCAAAAAATCAGGGTCACCTGGAGCCAGTCTACGGTGCCTGGCCACCTGTCTGTTTATTGGCGGACAGCAACAAGGCGTAGTCCATGTGCCCATAAGACTGTCCATCAGGGCTTCATTTAATGGAAGTAATGGTTCAGAAGAAGTCTGCCAGGCTGCAAACCATCAGTTAATATGTTAGTCTTGTTTTAAGCTGTTGGTAGCTGTAAATCCAATACTGCTGCTGCTCGTCTATTACAACAGTAAAAGAGGCACAAGAGGCACACTCTTCTGTTGCTACTCCAGAGGGAGAACATAATCCAGAGTCTGGGGACGTTTCCAACCCACTGGCCTCCTGTGTGTACATAAAAAAGTTGTCGTCATCATATTGTGTGGGAAATAATCCCCCTTGTCTCCATTATCATCTCCACAGGCAAGGTGAATCTGATCAGACTCGGAACCAAACAATTCTTGGAGTGCTGGTGTGCAGCTCCAAGGTAGAGACACAGCTCTATCAGAGGCAAATGAAATGGGACAGCGTGCTTCAGTACCGCATCAGGATGTGACCTGGGTGGGAGTCGAGATGGATTCATCTCGGAGTCAGACAGGACAATAGGAAAAGAGACTTACTCAGGCACCAGTGGCATCAGGGCCAGCATCAATGTCAAGGGACCGGGCATGGACTTCAGTGCCAGGTTGGAAGTTGGTTCAGGCATCAGAGCAGTGTCTGAGATGTGTTCAGAAGGCAAAGATGGCGCTGTAGCGACATGCTGATGGTAAACCCAACTGGTGGTGTCCAAGGATCCTTGGGGCCCAGAAAGCATGCTAGAGGGAGCCACAAAGGTGCTGAAAATAACCAACATGGCCCCTCTTAAAGGCCACAATCTGTTGCAACATCACTGACAACACCGGAAACTCCGGGTGCATCGTGATAAACTTAGGGAATGAGAGGCACCTTGATGTCCTCGCAACAGCTTTGATTGACAGTGGCGGGACTGAGGCAAACCCCATTTAACCTTTTTTGGTTCCACTTGTTTAGCTTACCAGAAGACTTCAATCACAATGAGGAGCTGTTGCGAGAGCGGATTGGGTTCGCTCCCTCGACTTCGAGCGGGATCAAGTCTTCCTTGACTTGTTACGGTGTTAGGTGAATTACAACTTTGCTCTGCATTCCTGAATTGCATCCCAAGGACTTAAAATCATGCACCGAACCAAAACACCAGAGGCACACCTCATCGGGATCGGTCACAGACATTTGCCTTGGACACTCCCTGCAAAGGTTTAAACCCTATTGAGGGGTACACTGTAATCATGCACACTGGAACAAATTTGGTAGAAAAGCTTGCCAACTGATGAGAAAAAGTTGGGAGCGAGCTCCGGATCACAATACGAAGGCGCTGAAAGACTGGAACAGAGGTCAGCATTCAGGGGTGCTTGTGTATGAGGCTCTGCTCATCACACACAGAGCTAAAGAATACCAACACGACGCCACATGATGCTACCAAGCAGGTAGAACATCCGGAGAACAAGAGTCATTCAGGGATCCTGAAGAACACTGAACTTACAGCTTCTGCTTATCTTGATTAGTGATAAGGGGAAATTCTTCTAGGGATGGACCATCCCTATTCGTCTCAATCCATATGGAGAAAGATTCTGTTTCTTCAAAAAAAACTGCACATCAACAAATTCATATCCCTAAAACGGCAAGCTAAAGAATCGCACAATTCTTGAGAACAATTAATTGATGACGTAATCGAAGCAGGGGCAGTCATGGATATAACAATCTTAAATACGGGCTTGCTGGAGTTCTTTGCTGACTCAATCTTAGATGAATAAAAAATAGATTTAGCTCGTCTAATCTCTTCGTGATATAATTTCCCACAGGCTAGGTATGCTTCTTTGTCTTCAGTTGGCATCTCTTACGTTTTAAAGATAGTAGGTTGGAGGTGAGCCAAGGGGTCCTATTTATTCACCTAATGGTTGAATTAGATTTCACAGGGGCTAAAATGTCTACCGAAAAGGTAATCCAGGATTAAAAAAATTATTATCAGTAATCACGTCACCAGAAAAAGAAGGAGAAGCAGATGCCAGGAAAGAATTTAAATTACGTTATTTTATCTTATGACTGGGTCTAGTAGGGCCAATTCTAGATGTGTGACTGCAACTATATGTCACCTTAATCGAGAAAGGGATCACCAGATGATCCGACCAGAGAATAGAAAGCGGTCTGTCACAGGACAGATAGTGACAATAGGGTCAAATCTATTTCCAGCTGTATGAGTAGCATAGTTGACTAATTGGGTAAACTTGAAGGCTAAAAGCTCTTCCAGAAAAAGCTGTGCTATCTTATCTGTCTTACTATCAATATGATAATTGAAATCCTCCAGGATCGTAAAATTGGCAGCTTTAACGGCATATGGGGCCATCAACTTCATTAATTTAGAGGGAAAAGTTCAACCGTAGCCCGGGGCTCTGTAGATTAGTATACCGGAAAAACTAAAATTAGTAGATAGAGCCTGTGTTAGAATCACATTGAAAGATAATTCTCGAAGACTAGGCAGTGGCGGCTGGCACATATCGGGGGTGGCGGGGCAGAGGAGTTAAGGGGATCTAAAATAAGAAAGAAAAACAAACTTACCTTCAAAGTATGCTCAGCACTCCCCATGCTCCTGTCATCAGAGGAGCCCCGCCCCGCCCTGCAAAGCTGCCGGAGCTGGACAAAATAAAATGATGATAACCTCGAGTTATTATCATTTTCCTTTTCTTTTATTTCACTGCTGCAAATCAGTGGGGCGACGCTCTTCCGCCTTAGCGGAGGAGCCGCCACTGAGACAAGGGTGTCTACTTTTTTTCCTGAAGAAGACCCGAATGGATGGCTAAGCAGTCGATATGTCGATGGAATATAAGATTTGGCTTGCACTACATAAATGTGTTGGGAGAAAAGTGGATGGATTACATTATCCTGCCCAACTTGAGACATTTTAAGACTTTGTAGCCAGGCCTGATACCAACTGAAAGTGAAAAACTGTTGTTTTTATCAAACTATCCACACACATCTATGCACTGCAGGATTACCATTCACTGCGCACAGAGCACAGGGGCGTAGTGAACCCCCTGCATTAGCAGCTGCAGCGGGGGTGGGTTCTTTATGGGCCTCTTCTGTCTGCAACTCGGCAGACAAAAGCTCATAATTAATGCGATAAAGGGCTTCAGCATCAATAGAAGAGCGAGCAGGAGCAATGAAAGATGGGCAACAGAAAAGGGAAAGAAGGAATATTGAATGGAAGGGTGGATGAATGAGTGAGTTAAAGGGTGAGTGAAGAATAGGTGTATGGACAGGTGAAAATATGGCAAAATACAGGGATTGATGGATGGATGGGTGCATGGACAGGTGAAAGGATGGCAGAGTAAAGTGATGGATGGATAGGCGGATGGACAGGTGAAAGGATGGCAGAGTAAAGGTTTGGATGAGTGGGAGAAAGGATGATTGAATGGATGGCAGAGTGGATGATGAGTGAATCAATGGCAGAGTGAATGGATGGCAGAGTGAATGGATGATGGATGCATGGCAAAGTGGATAGATGGATGGATGGATGGAATGGGGAAAGTCTGAATGATGGACAAAAAATGAATGTATGACAAACAGTAAAGGTGAAATAGTGGATGGAAGGGTGCAAGGATGAATGGATAGATGCTTGGATGGAAGAGACAAGGGAGCTCTTCTAGGAAGGGTTGGACACACTTGATTCACCTGCTTGGTGTCATCAGAGATTTAAGGCCAGATGTACAAAGCTATTTAGCATTTCTTAACGGGCGGAGTCGCTATTTAGGCCCATTAGGAAATGCTAAATAGCCTTTTGGCATGTACAGGGGCCGTTTGGGAATCACAAAATGTGATTTCTACCCAGAAGAAATCGCCTTTGTCGACACCCAAATAGGAAATCGCAAATAGGGATTTCCTATTTGCAATTTCCAATGCACATGTACAAAGCATTTCCTAAATGCGAATTGGGCATTTAGGAAATGGAATTACCCTCGACTCAAAATCGATGGTAACCATGTACAATTTTAAAAAAGCACTCTAAAATGCTTTTTTTAAACTGCTATAAAGCGCACACATGCCCCTAGGGCATTTGTGTGCTTTACATGTGCGCCCCATTTTTAGGGATGCAGAGAGGGGGGCCTTAGGCCGAACGTCAGCCTTGCTTTAGCATTTCCTAATTTGCAATTCCCTGTTAGGAAATCGCAAATTAGGAAATGCAAAACCATTTGTACTGCCTTTAGGCCCATAGGAACGAATGGTTTGGTATTTCCTAATAGCGATTCCTACTCTGTAGGAATCGCTATTTGGAAATCTTTATTTTTGTGCATACCATTTTGCATTTCCTGAATAGCGATTTCTATAGAGTTGCTATTTAGGGAAAGCAAAGTAAGTAGTTCATACATCTGGCCCTTAATTCAAAATGGGGGGTATTTTAATTTTCTGGCAACTCCCTTGACGGAGCACCTTGCTGTAAATTAGGCCTGGGCGGTAAATTCCGTTCCGCTCGCGGAATTTGCTGAATTTGGGTAATTTCGCGTTCCGCGGAGAACGCGAAATTGCCAAAAATTCCGCGATCCGCGGCTTCGTGGAGTTTTTTGCTTGTTCGCGCTTTCAAAATGCCTGTTCGCGAGATATTTCTCCCCGAGCACGCAAACAGCTTTCGCGAACAGGAAAAAAGCATCGCGAATGGGCGGAACAAGAAATTCCGCGTGTTCGCGGAACTTTTGCGTGCTCGCGGAGATTTTGTACCGTTTCGTAGAGCTTTGCGTAGCGCGACTACGGAAATTCCGCCCACCCCTACTGTAAATGCATTCATGATGAAATTATATCATCCAATCAAGCACGATTTGTAGAGCGCAGCTGCTTCCTCCTGTCGGATCATGCTTGTTCTCCTATTGGTTGAACATCCAGGTCTTGAGGTCCTTCCTTAATTGCTGGAGCGATGGTGAGGCTCTGAGGTGCAGAGGGAGGTCGGTCCAGGTCTTGGCCGCCGATTGGGAGAAGGAGCGGCCTCCGCTGTTAGTCCGGCGGATGCGACGGGTGGCAGCCAGGGTGAGGGATCCAGACCTGAGTTTCCTGGTGGGCTGCTTATTGTAAAGCAATGTATCCTTTGCATATGGAACAATTCAGGTTTCTCTCTTTATGTAACCTAACGTGGTGCGGAGAAAATTGTACAACCACTTGTAAAGTCTGTAGAATGCTACTAACTCATCCTGAATAGCCATCTATGCCTTTGTACTTGTAAGAAGCCCAGGTTCTGAGGAGCACAGGCTATCCCATTGTTTATTACGTGGTTGTATATTATTTGAATAAGGTGTAGACCTCATAATGGATTAGTGAAACCCACATCACCAACCTCGCCAGGTTAGAGACCAGGAGATGCAAATAAAAAAAAACAAGGCACCAATCCTGCCCCTGTTAAGCTCCAACAATCTGGAGACCACTTATTTGCAAGTTACACTCCATCCTGCGTGTCAGAAAAGAAGACACAGCTCTTCAAGGACATCTAACCTATGTGAACCTATGTCACCTTCCACGTACCTTTGCCCCCATGTACCTGACCGGTTCCAGTCACTGTTCACTTCCACACTAGCAACGCCTGCCCACCCTCTCCACGCCACCACCTCTGATCTACTCTCCTCCACTGATGCGTCTGCACCCCTTTATTGTACAGGGCTCTGTTAATATGTAGCTATGGTCATGAAATGTGAACCCACTACCTACAGAGATACATACATTTTCTTGTAGCATGACACTTGTTCCCAATCACTTCCATGCGTTGGCTTATACTTAGTTAATGAAAAAACAAAGCTTTTGATTTAGCTTCTGGAAATGTGTGATTCGTACACAAATATTACATAATTAGAGACTTGCAGAATAATCCATCGTTATAAAGACAATGTTCTTAAAAATCACAATTTTGCTTTAGCAATATTAAGAGAATTCCTTTCATCATGTAGTTTTGCCTGATTTGAAATATTAGCTCAGTCTCTCTTTTTTTATTTTTTTATTTTATTTTTAGAGGACAAAGGTAAACACTTATTCACTACTATAAAGGAATGTTCCTAAATGACTTAAAAAATCACAAAAGACAGAAAGGAAAAGTAAAGGGGATAATGAAATGAGGGCAGAGGATACAAGACAACAGCAAATATAAAGTGCCACCTCTTAAGGAAAGCTAGGACAAAGGTTGATGTGAAAAAAAACAGTTAGGGAAGATCTTACGAGAACAATAATTATCTTAACAACTTTGTAGTCATCTGGTCAACCAGAAAAAGGAGCATACGAGTATGTACAGCCACATCAACGAATTATAAAAGAGGCCTAAATAAGGAGAGAAAAACAAACTTTCAGGCACATATCTGTTGCCTCTGAGGCAGGGACTGTCACCGTGGCAATATTCCTGGAGGTCCAGGCGACAGGATGACAGGACCAATGTCTAGACCTTTCCACTAGTATGGCAAATAACATGCAACAGTCAAATGTCCTGGGAGGACAGTCAATCGCATCTCATGCTCAGTTGATGTGAATCTCAAAATTGTCATCTAAAGGATATTTCTTTAAAAAGCGCGCGCCTTATCTTAGGTGGCAGCTCTCTATGCATCCGACTCATCACATTACATCGAGGGACTGGATCACTCGGTCCTTTGTAACTTTGTCAAACATCTGTTGACATCAGCGCCAGATGAGGTAGAAATGGTAAGTAGACAACCCAGGAACAGAAGAGTCCTTTAACAGGGATACTCCCAGAGCATTACAGGATACTACATTCCTAAGATGTGGAAAACAGATTGCTGGACACAAGCACTACTTCTATTTAACGTATTTTTTGCAAGGTACAGGCCTCATTTTACACATGCCTCAACTGGTACACTTCTGTACAAATATGACACAGTATAATTCGTTATTTCAGTAGAAAAGGCACATCTTTACTATGGGAATCACTAAGCCTAAGTATGCCTTTGTGGAACACCAACATACGAGAAACCTCTGTCAGTGCTTAATTTGAGCTGGTGGTTGCGCATGGGGCCGACTGACACTAATTTTTGGGACACAGCACTTATTTTTTCCTCATCAGACTTTGACCCAGAGCATTTGGAGAGAGGGAAACACAACAGGAGGAAAAAAGGAGGAAGAGAAAGATAGAACAATAGTAACAAAGAAAGAAAGCAGAGATGGAAAAGAGACAGAAAGAGTGAGTTAAAGGGGCAAGAGGTGTCTGGTAGTGGATGGAAAAGGCATGAGGTGAAATCAAGGCTACGCAAATTTTGTATTCGGCACCCCAACATTTAATATTGCTTGTCGCGGGCTTCTGATCAAAACTTTGGGCCTCAACACTTATTCTTTTACAAATTAAGGACTGGCTACTGGTATGGTGAATCCCTCCAGGAGGACTGGAGGCTACATTAGATTGATTGATGCGAGTAGGGACAGATAAGTTTCAAGGGATGGGCAAAGTGGGCAAATGCCCAGGGCTCCCACCTTCTAAAGGTCCCATGGAAAGGAAACTTTCTCTCCCTCTAGCTCACCTCTGTCTATTTCTCTGTCTCAACTTCATTCCTTCCTTCTACCTACCTACCACTCCCTCTGACTCTTCCTCTCTTTGCGCAGCGTCAGCTTAAGGATCTCTGGGGCTCCTGTAAAGACCTCTTTTTATTGTTTTTGAGTCAACTCCATTCCTGAAAGTTTGTTTGACATCATGCAGGCTTCAATGAGCAGAAAATGGGTGATAGAAAATTACAAGGTGTAATGAGCAGGAGCCCCTAAAAATGTGCAGTGCCCGAGGTCCTGAAAATCCTTAAAACAATACGGAGTAGAGAAAATCGCGACACAAATTAAAGAGTTGGCAGAACATTGCACACGTAGCTCGTACAAACCGGGGCCCATATGTACTATCACATGTTCCCATAAACACAGAATGGGTAAAACCCTTCCTTATATCAGACCCCAGATTCCTGTCTGTTGACAATGACTGGTCTTTCATATAGCAAAGAGAGTCACAAAATGCCCTCACCGTGTGAAAAAGCCAAAACGACATTGCCTTGTTTTAGAGAGAAAGCATGGAGGAAGGGTCCCATTTCTAGAGAGCGGAACTTGAACCTCTGGCAAGCTAATATAGAAACGGAGGGTGTAAATGTTATATCTTGTATTTTCTAGTTCCTTGCTGCTCAGCCTGTGTGAGTGTGATGTAATCGAATGTTCATGAGTGCATCTTTTGGATGTGTGGTCAGTTGGAATGAGTGGGGCTGAGCAGCAGGATGCTGTTCCCGGTGGGGCATGTACCATCTTACCTGTAACTGAATAAACCTACATACTCTACACTACTGGCTACTGGACTGATTACTACAAGGACCTAACTTCATTTACAAAAGTGGCGACGATTTTTAAAAGAACCATGCGTGCAGAGACAAGACATTAACAAGAAACTAAAAAGAAGATTGCCAGAGTCTGAAAAGAAGCCTGAAAATAAGTCTGAGCAACGCCCTCGATGCCCCACCGGTGTCTTCCACAACAGACAGCCTACACATTGGATGTTTTGGGGGCGTTGAACTTTGTGTGACCTGATGCTTGTAACCTGCCAGCCTACAGACAGCCAATTGAATTAAGTTTATGGGCGTTTGATCTTGTACCTTTAAAAGAAACGGTCTACAGAGATTTGTCTGCTGAATTGAACTTTCGTGCGTTTAATTTTGGTGGCTGAAAGTCTGAGAAGCCAGCAGTCTTCAAATATATGAAAACCAACCAGCAGCATCATATTGGGAAGTTTTCAGCTTTTAATCTGCTGGAAATCAGATAAAGCGATACCAAAGGGGATGATGGACGGAGCGTTTGAGCTAATCAAACACTCACCCCCAGTCAACTGATCTGGGTTTAATCCATCATCATTCTTTAGCTCACTCCACCACCCCAGTTCAGACATGGCCATATGCAAATCAGTCTGACCCCGTGCCTCATGGGAACAGTCCAGCCCGAACTGCCAAGCCATGTCTTCCCTGGACCGGAAACAAGCATCCTGGGACCGGTTTCTGGCTATTCAGCCGTCATCAGCCAGGCTAGCTTGAATCCAGTGGCAAAGTGAGCAAGGGACCCACGTCTGGGCATACCCTGCCAACTTAGGGCGAACAAAGCGATACCAAAGGGGATGATGGACGGAGCGTTTGAGCTAATCAAACACTCACCCCCAGTCAACTGATCTGGGTTTAATCCATCATCATTCTTTAGCCAGATCAGTTGACTGGGGGTGAGTGTTTGATTTGCTCTAACGCTCCGTCCATCATCCACTGGATTCAAGCTAGCCTGGCTGATGACGGCTGAAATGCCAGAAACCGGTCCTAGGATGCTTGTTTCCGGTCCAGGGAAGACATGGCTTGGCAGTTCGGGCTGGACTGTTCCCATGAGGCACAGGGTCAGACTGATTTGCATATGGCCATGTCTGAACTGGGGTGGTGGAGTGAGCTAAAGAATGATGATGGATTAAACCCAGATCAGTTGACTGGGGGTGAGTGTTTGATTTGCTCTAACGCTCCGTCCATCATCCCCTTTGGTATCGCTTTGGAAATCAGATAAGCCAGCAGTCATCAGCTAATTCAAAGAACCGGTACATTCATATAACCAGCAGCGCTGCATGTAATTGGTACATCGTTTCAAGTTCAAACTGTGAGTAATATGAAAGGAATACAGCAATGTAATTGTGGTGGGGAGCCAGTAACATGGGCAGTGTACAACTCTTGCAGCGAACTGTTAGATTGGATTGTGCATTTGCAGCGAACTGGCAGCGTATGTTTTCGAAAGCCGGGTGAGGCATTTGTGATTGGCAAGAAATATATTTACTACAGCGTGTTGCCTGTTTTAAGCATTTCAACCAGGCATTCTGGGGCATATGTTAAGTCATATACGCCGATGTGTGAGCTAGCGAAAAAAAAAGAAAACCCATGTGAATTTTTGAAATTCAAATGGATGATCGTGGGCAACGTTAACTGTTGTGGATGTTTACCTGTGGAGTCGCGAGGTAGTCCACGAGCAACGGAGCTCAAGCTGAAAACCGCGCGCTCAGGAGGGCTTGAGCAGCGGAGTGCATTCTGACGCATGTGCAGGAGCTTATGGCAGGAAGTATAAGTCGTTGCCTTGGCAATGAGACACACTACAGCGCGTCTGGAGCCCGGAAGTCATTATCTGCGTTACGAGGATGTTACGGCGAGCCAGAGGATTGCAGCGTAGCCAGAGAGCAGCACTTCAGTCATTGACAAGAACATCGTGATTCGAAGGAACGTGGTAAAAGTAGAATTAGCTTTCCGGTGCACAGCCAAGGATGAATGAGCTATTAACTGGGGATTCCACAGTGACTGATATTTTTTTTATGTGTTTTGTTATTGTTCTTTTGCTCTAACTCCACAGGCACTGCCTGCATACAAACACGATCAGCGGTGGCTACTTTATTTATTTCAGTTTCTTTTGTTGCAGATCCACTAATTCACAATTGTAATAATTATTGTTAACAGGCATGTGCAGGGGTGATACACATTAGTTGCTAACGGGAAAGGTACAAATGTGTAACAGGTACCGCTAGTTAACTCTGATTGAAGACAGTTTTTTTAATAGATATATGTCATCAATAATGCGTTCTCAAAATTCTTACAGAACTCTGGGGTGCCTGCCATGATGTGGGAGTATTCATTGTGTACCATGTTGAAGAGCTGTTTGCGGTTGCGAGTGTTGCACTTTTTGGATGTGTGCATGTAGTTTTTTTTACTGTATGGGTACGTGTTACATTTTGAGGTGCACAGTGAAATTTCTTTATATGTTGGGGTGTGTGGGTTAGATATTACTTTGTGACTGTGATGGTTAATGGGTTGCAATATACCCTGTATACTTTGCATAATACCCTGTATACTCTTCATAATTCCCTGCGTGTGGGGATGGGTTGGGTTGTATGTTACCCTGAATGATGCTTTCTTGTTAGTGGGAGTATGATTCTTTGTGTGTGTGTGGGTTGGATGTTACCCTGAGCGATGATTTCCTCTTTCTAGGAATGTCTGCGGCTCTTAGCGTGCAGTAGTAGGAACATGAGGGTTCCTTTGTCCTGCAAGTGTGGTATGCTGTAGTGGGAACATGTGCGTTCCTTTGTCCAGTGAGAAGTGTGCTGTAGTGGGGACATTTGCTTTCCTTTGTCCAGCGAGATGTATGCTGTAGTGGGAACATTTGTGTTCCTTTGTCCAGCGAGATGTATGCTGTAGTGGGAACATTTGCGTTCCTTTGTCCAGTGAGATGTGTGCTGTAGTGGGACATTTGCGTTCCTTTGTCCAGCGAGATGTATGCTGTAGTAGGAACATTTGCGTTCCTTTGTCCAGTGAGATGTGTGCTGTAGTTGGGACATTTGCGTTCCTTTGTCCAGCGAGATGGGTGCTGTAGTGGGAACATTTGCGTTCCTTTGTCCAGCGAGATGTGTACTGTAGTGGGGACATTTGCGTTCCTTTGTCCAGCGAGATGTATGCTGTAGTAGGAACATTTGCGTTCCTTTGTCCTGTGAGATGTGTGCTGTAGTGGGACATTTGCGTTCCTTTGTCCAGCGAGATGTATGCTGTAGTAGGAACATTTGCGTTCCTTTGTCCAGTGAGATGTGTGCTGTAGTTGGGACATTTGCGTTCCTTTGTCCAGCGAGATGGGTGCTGTAGTGGGAACATTTGCGTTCCTTTGTCCAGCGAGATGTGTACTGTAGTGGGGACATTTGCGTTCCTTTGTCCAGCGAGATGGGTGCTGTAGTGGTCCTGCAGCGTGTGAGTTGTGAGTCCTACAGAGTGAGCATAAGCGATTTAATTAGTTGTATCCTATGATATGTATATATCTGGTGTTCTCTTTGGGGAGCCCAAGATATATGTGATCCTTATATGTGTGATCTTCCTTTACATTCTCAGGAGGGTAATGATTCTTGTATCTTATGTGATCTTAATTTAAATTCAAGGTATGTAAAGATTCATTCATTGTGATGTACTTTTATGTCATCTTCCTTTTAATTTTAGGAATGCAATGATTCACGCATGTGATCTTATGTACCTGATTTTATTTTACCACCTAGGGAATGGAATGATTTTTGTAATGTAATGTGATCTTTCCTCTTGATTTAGGATTGGTTGCTTACGTGTACAGCAGGTGTGAATGTGTATTTCCTTTCATTTTGCTTCCTGTTGTTTTTATTGTTTTCCTGAAGGAAGGAGATGTGTTATATCCTGTATTTTCTAGTTCCTTGCTGCTCAGCCTGTGTGAGTGTGATGTAATAGAATGTTCATTAGTGCATGGTTTGGATGTGTGGTCAGTTGGAATGAGTGGGGCTGAGCAGCAGGATGCTGTTCCCGGTGGGGCATGTACCATCTTACTTGTAACTGAATAAACCTACATAATCTACACTATCCAGTATTTGTAAAGCGCGAACTACTCACCCTTACGGGTCTCAAGGCGCTGGGGGCCGTCGTGGAAATTAAGTGAGCTACTGCCCAGAGTCACATGGTGCTGAGCTGATCTGCCACCGGAGCCGGGGATTGAACCGTGAACCCTGTACTCCGAAGTCAGCTGCCCTGGCCGCTGCACCACACCTCTCCATACTACTGACTACTGGACTGATTACTACAAGGACCTAACTTCATGTACAAAAGTAAACACCTGAGGGGCATAGGGGATGGCCAGCCAATCAATATCCTAAAGGAAGGTGGATTTAAGAGTTAGGGATTTCCGAAGACTATAAAAGACCTCGCCCTGACCACAATCATTCTTTTTGTCAGGTGACTGGAACCGGAAATACCTCAAAACTGGAGAAGTACAGAGGGATAAAATGTGACCATCAAGGGACAGGAAACAACCCTTCCCTTAATTGGAATTGTCTAAGACTGAAAAGAGATTTGGAAACATCCAAGATTACATAAAGACATCTGGGATGCACAGAAGGGTAAGAGTTTTCTTTTTTCCCAGACAAGCTAAAGAGGCAACAGCCTCAGGAAGCGGCTTTCGACAGACAACCCGGTCTTTGAACTGAGAGACTAGATTGTTGTCTTGGCTATACTCATTTTAGAGAATAAAAGATAGTCTTCCACCTTCTGTTAGTGAGTCGTCTCTAGAGCTATCACCATTGTGATTTGGAGCACAGGAGTCCTTTGCATCAGGTACATGTGAGTGAGACATTGGGCTAGCTGAGGGATGTTGATATTGTGACTTTCACCCTTCCACCCAGTTGTGAAAAATGCATTTTGTCACAACAGGAAGACAAGTGTCTTTGAGAGCATTTCACACACACAAATACCGTTTTTGGCAGTTTAGCAAATTCTGTTTAAATACATTAGACATTATATTTTAGAAGTCAGATATTATAAAGTGTATGGATGTGGAGAACACATACCTGACTCTATCTGGGTAAAAAAGTGCCATGTTCCACACGACAGCACCACCCCAGTCATGACCGATGAATGTCACCTGAGAAAGTCCCTGAAATACAAAAAAAGAAAAAGAATTAAACAGCGAAAGTAGCAGAGCACTAAGAACTGGACTGCAGTGTTTCCTATGTCAATCCCCGACTGATTTACATATTGAAATTGAAAGAGGAACTTATGGCTTCAGACTGTACAATTTACAATTCATTCGGGTAGGTGCTACGTTTGACTGATCACACAACATGACAGAAGGGGCTGCATAGTGTCTCTCCTTTGGACCATCCCCATGATTGTGCCTATGTCCTCCAAAGACCTCTGTCACCCTCTGTGACCCAGGCTGAGACCAGCAGAATGCCAGTGCTTCATTGCCAAGACGGATCAGAGCACCAGCTGAGGAAGGGGCAGGACTCATCTACCTGGGGTATGTTTCCATGCAAATGAGCCCAGCACAGATGACCAGGCTGCTGGCAGTGAGGGTCGGTGTGTGCTGTCTGTCTGTCAGTACTTACAGCTGGGTAACCGGGTAATTGACTCTAGATACTGTTTAATACCTGCCAGAGGTCTCACACCCATTACGTAATAGAAGCTTAGGTTTCCAAACTCTTGTGTTTATTTTGGACATCAACAATCATCTCCCTATATCAAGGATTACTGTAGGGCAAGATTTTCTAAAGAACACCCAAAGACGAAGATTAAAGGTTTTGAATGACCATTATTGGGTTGAAATGTCGACAACCTCATTACCTGTGCCTGGACTAGCTCATTCTCCTTGAGGAGGGAATCATCAAGGACGGTGGAGCTTGATCCTCCACCGTAAGGATATTGGATAGGTCACCCACCATTACAACAGTTGCCTGCATGCACTGCGCTTCATATTCTATCATTTTAATTGTAAATATCCATCACCCGTTTCTTTTGCACAAGCACTTTACTTTTTCGAGCACTTTTTCACACATTGGAGCAACCATTGTATTCAGAATTTTGAGCATATATTTCAAAATCTGAATATACGTGATATTTTGCATAGTATATGGCTCTGGCATTGTTACTGTTATTTTTTGTCTTCTCCCCTTTTCCGATACCTCATAGAGTCTCAACATAGTATTGTTTTGTTTGTTCTGTGAGAATGTGTTTCCTGTTGCAAATAACTTTGATAGTTCACATTTGGACCATGTTGTTACTTGTGCCAATGATAGTACCAATACAACTACTGTCCATCGTCCTCGTACAAGTAAGACAATTCAGCCTATTCCAGGACCCCAGAGCCAGAAGAATGGCTTGGGCGGCGGATACAAGTCATTTTAATGTATACTGAATTCATAAATGGCTGTCGTTGTGCTCATCTCTAAATTAGACAAGCATCGCCACCATGTGGCAGGCTGTCATAAGTGCCAGTGTTGACAATTAAGTGCCGGTCCCGAGCACCGGAAACCACCAGTTCAAATTAAGCACTGGTGGAGCCTCATATTAAACAGATACTTTATGATATAGGCAAATCTTACAGCATTATTTAGACCCAGGCTGGCAGCCCACCGGACTTCCAGGTCAACAGAGGCCATAGTCTCAGTTCCTTTGGCAGATGACTATCTGTCAGATTTAGAGATCACTGATTGGCAGGATGGCATCTTTAACTTCAGCAGAGCCGCCAGTCCAGTAGGTCCAGTGAATGCGCTGAACTTTGCTGAGCGAATACCAGGTTTCTTGTGTCCACTCAGCAATCTTTTAGTTTTCAAGAAACAAACTCCCAAAGAGTGACTTTGATTCTTTAATGCAGTGAGTTTTCAGCCACTGTGCATCTTCACTTCCTGAAACCACCGTCCTTCATGGCGGTGACATGGCAGTCTCGGAGAGAGACAGCAAGTGATGGTCACCGCTCACCATAAATAGGGCAGGGAGATAGTCACTATCAGCTGACGGCCCTGTGGCTGTCTGGTCACAGATGTATGTCAGTGTTGCCGGTGCAGGCTTTCCAGTGCAACACCAGCGTTTCCCCAGACTCAAAATAGAACAAAGGAAGTGCAGGGTTTGCAAGAGAGGAGCTGCTGTGCCAAATTCTCAAATGACTTCCTTCACGTCCCATGGAGATCCAAACATACACACACAGCAGCTATCCTCTAGAAAAACAGCAACAACTCGCGTTTCTCATATCCTAATCCCAATCTGGACACAAGCATCATTCTCAGCCTTGGATTCTTCAACAGTGTATCCAAAGCCCCTCATAAATAAAACACAGTGGCATGTTTGCTCCTTTGCAGCAATGAATAATAATAGATGCTTTTACCTCTCTGTGGGAGAGACTAGAGTGAAGCCTACAATTTACAGTAACCGAGAATGGAAGGATTCCAGGATGGGGATAAACAGCAGGAAATCGTTGTCAATTTGAACGATTATGCTAATATATTCAGATCCCAGTGGGCTAAATGTATTTCCACCCACTGCTGAAAATCATGGTCTTTCCTACTTGGAAGGCAAGATACAATAGTTTAAGGGGAAACATCATTTGTTTCCCACAACTGCCAATTCCTGCTGAGCAGAGAGGAGGTCCAGGAAGCCCGTAAGCAGTAGTGCCTAGAAGGGTCTTTGAGGCTCTAAATAGAATGAACTTCCATTTAAAGGTTTCAGATGGTGGGACCAGCTGGCACTCTACCATTGCAACGTTTACGGTTCCCAAACCTATAAATGAGGCGGAGGCGCCGCAGGTTTGGCGGAACAAGAGAATCTGCAAGTTCACACCCATGTGCACAGATGCACAAGACACCCGCACATTCTAGGAAAGCATACACGCTGGTAGGATCAGTCCAGGAGTAACCCACCACTGAGATCCGACGTGAACATAACCCCTTTTTTAGGTCGAGCCTCGAGTAGCGCGCAAGCGCTGCTAGGCGAAGACTTTATGTAAGGGGGTTTGAAAAGCTGACCAGACGCTCGTGCGTCGTGGCCTTTTTCGGGCGGTTACGCGCGCCGCAGACATGTGTTTCCCATTATCGTGCCCAGACGCGGGCGCGATAATTGGAAACACATGCCGGGAAAAGGCCATGACGCACGAGCGTCTGGTCAGCTGAGCAGGCTGCCGCGCTCGCTCGCCCCCGCTCCTCCGTTTCGATTCCGTGCTTGTTTTAAATTAAATGCTCACGCGCTGTTTCTTGCATCCCCAGCGGACGCTCACGGCTTCAGCTTTGCCGTCACACACGGCATCTTTGTTTCCTGCTAATCCAATGCCGTCCCAGTGTGCTGTTTGTTCCGTCCACGTCCCTACTCCCCCTTGTTTTCTTTTGCTCTTATGCTTTGGGTGAGTGTTGGGAGGGCGGACCCGCACAACCTTTGCCTCTCTTCGGGCAGGAGGAGGGTGTGGCGCAGGTGAGCAGCCGCAGGAACTTCTGGTGGAAGTTTGCTGGGAGAGCCGCGGCAGCCCCCGCTCCTCCTGACCCACGGGTCCGCTGTGGAGCTCCTCTCTGCCGTGCAATGCCCCAAGATGTGCGATAATGGCTCGGCAGGATACCAACGCGGCGCTGCTCGGCCACTTGAAGCGCTTCCTGCAGGACGCCCGTCCCTCCGCCCAGGATGCATTCTCCTCTGGGCGCGGATTTAGCCGTCCGTTCTCGCTCGGGTCTGAGCACGTGGCTTGGTGGGGTCCCACTCGTGGCCCTTTGCTTCCCGCCGGGGCTCAGAGGCGATATTGAGCTCGCGGCAGCCGGCGGCACCCTCCCCTACCAGGACCTCCAGCACTGTCCATTCGAGCCAACAAGTTATGAGTTCAATGCACTGAGCGGAGCCACAAGATGAAGGAGCAGGACTCCGTGCTGCAGGTTAGAGGGGGGGGGGGCTCCGCTCACACCAAGGGCTGAGATGGAGGGTCCAGGACGAGAGCTCGCAGGCAGGTCCGGCAGCAACTTTCAGGCCGGGGGGCGGCAGGGGGACAGGATCTGTGCCAGGAAGAATTCCTTGACACACTTCCTGTGCCGTGCCGCTCACCCCTAACCCCGGCAGGACGGGCAGCCAGCTGCATACCTGAGGCTTTAGGGGCGCAGCTGACCCCAGGAGCACTCCACTGCCCAGGCAGAGTGCCATTAACACACGTGGTGGCCGTTAACACCTCTTAGCGCGTGATCCTGCTTTATTTTTTCCCCCTTTGCAGTGGGTCGGCTCCTCTGCGGGTCGCACTGATCGTACACCTTCTAGAAGGCTTTCCAGTGCCGCTTGGAGGGCAGAGACAGGATCATATGCCTTGGCGCCTTCTTCCCTGTGCGGTGCCAGCCCGGGGGCACCCGGTCTGCATAGCGGAACTGCAGCTGCTGTGGGAGGAGAGGACCAGCGGGCAGCTCCAGTCCAGCTTCAAGCTGTACTTCCTCCCGAGGACACTCCAAGGGGCCGGAGGAGCGAGCACGGCCAGGTGAGGGCGTTATTAAAGGGTAGAGCCCACTGGCAACAAGGGTTTCAGTGCCGGAGTTGTGGACGATGACCATGCTTGTGGGCTGCAAGAAGCACAAGGCATGCTATTATAGTTCTGTGATTATTGGTAGACGAACTTGAATAGCATCTGCTTCTTTTATGAACGTTTTCTTTTATACAGGGCGCTGAGACTCACTGATTTCATCCACATTGGGTGTACTAGAGCTGCGTTTGTCACGTGTCGTGGATCATGGTGTAATTAATTAGAACATTCCTCTATATTTATATATGTATGTGCGCCTGTGTGTGTACATAAAAAACTGTATTGTTAAGTGTCTCAGTGTGATCAGCGGCGGAAATTGTGAAATGGACGCCAGAATAAAAGCAGTAGGTAGCCCAGGTGTGGGGCAGTAGGGAACCCTGTAACAAGGAACGAGGGACATGGCTAAATGCTTATATGGTCCAAAAGGCGAGACCGATTGCATTGCAAATGCTTGTTACACTTTCGTGAGCACACGTGGAGATAAGCACTATATCATTCTATGGGAAATGAAAATAATTTCAATAAATCCTCTACGTGGCTAGTCTGTGTATTTGCATAATGCTAGAAACAAATGCAAACATTTACATATATGCACTGAATTGTGAAGCAAATCATGCTTTAAAACTGGATGTTCATAAAGAGGAAACTCTCCCCATTCTCGCTAGTGGAATTCTTTTTCAAAACGTAGAAGAGAACATAGGTTTACATAGTTGGAGGTTCATCTGTTAAACGAAATACTCCCTTTACCAAACCTTCCACCCCTCAAACAAATGAATCTCATGATAGCTTAAATCATTTCCTTGAGGTTAGGGAGCAAAAATAGTCCTTCCAGCCCACATATTACTCAGATATAGATCTTACATCTCCGCCCAGGATACTGTAACTTCAATTACAGTAGCTCCTGCAATCTGTTCCGCTGTAAGCGGCTTAGCCTTTGATGTGAACTTTTCATGTTGCAGCAACAAATTGTTACCATTCAATAGGCCTTATACCCATCTAGTGTATTAATAAAATGAACACTTCTTTAAACAGAAGTCCCAGAGGTGCATAGGTTCAAACATAAGGAAACATATAGATTAAATATCTCACACGAGTCCTGGATGATGTGTTCAATGGGGGTGATAAGTGATGTACCCTAGCCACAGGATTGTGCTGTTTGTACTATGAAGGCACATAGCAACCTATATATGTATAAGGTATTTGTATAGTGATGTGCAGCAGGGCACACAGGGTGATGTACAGTGGGGTTGTGTGATGAAGTACAATAGTTGGAACACGTCAATATGATCTTGCCACATGCAACACCTAAATCCAGTTCGGGCTGTACTGTTCCCAAGCGGAGCAGGGTCAAGACTGATTTGCAAATGGCTGGGTCTAAACTGGGGTGGCGTGGTGAGCAAAAGAACAATGGATTTAACCCAGATATCTTGTCTGGGGGTGAATGTTTGATTTATTCAGCATTTCGGCCATCATTTGTTCACGTGCTTTTGGGCAGCAGCATCTCACATTCTGAGATTGTTAAGTCAACCCTTATAATAGCCTAAGCACAACTTAAGGACTGAAAAGCTTTGCTGGCTAGAACTCGCTGATGGTGTCAAAAATGACATCATGATCCCCTAGCAGCTATGCATGGTGGCAAGCATGACGTCCCGATCCCGTAGCAGCTATGCATGGTGTCAAGCATGACATCATGATCCCTTAGCCACTATGATTGGTGTCAAGCAGGACATCCCAATCCTTTAGCAGCTGTGCATGGTGTCAAGCATGACATCCCGATCCCTTAGCAGCTATGTATGGTGTCAAGCATGATATCCCAATCTCTTAGCAGCTATGCATGATGTCAAGCATTACATCCTGATCCCTTAGCAGCTATGTATGGTGTCAAGCATGACATCCCAATCCCTTAGCAGCTATGCATGGTGTCAAGCATGACATCCCGATCTCTTTGCAGCTATGCATGGTGTCCATCAGGACATCCCGATCCTTTAGCAGCTGTGCGTGGTGTCAAACAGGACATCCTGATCCCTTAGCAGCTGTGAATGGTGTCAAACAGCACATCCCGATCCCTTAGCAGCTGTGCAGGGTGTCAAACAGGACATCCCGATCTCTTAGCAGCTGTGCATGGTGTCAAACAGGAAATCCCGATTTCTTATCAGCTGTGCATGGCGTCAAAAATGACAACCCTATCTCTTAGCAGCTATGCATGGTGTCAAACATGACATCCCGATCTTGTAGCAGCTGTGTATGGTGTCAAACATGACATCCCGATCCCTTAGCTGTGCATGGTGTCAATCATGACATCCCGATCGCTCAGCAGCTATGCATGGTGTCAAACAGGACATCCAGATCCCTTTGTAGCTGTGCATGGTGTCAAACATGACATCCCAATCCCTTAGCAGCTGTGCATGGTGTCAAACAGGACATCCCGATCCCTTAGCAGCTGTGCATGGTGTCAAACAGGACATCCCGATCCCTTAGCAGCTGTGCAATGGTGTCAAACATGACATCCCGATCCCTTAGCAGCTGTGCATGGTGTCAAACATGACATCCCAATCCCTTAGCAGCTGTGCATTGTGTCAAATAGGACATTGTGATCACTTAGCAGCTGTGCATGGTGTCAAGCATGACATCCCGATCCCTTAGCAGCTATGCATGGTGTCAAACATAACACCCCCGATCCCTTAGCAACTATGCATGGTGTCAAGCAGGACATCCTGATCCCTTAGCAGCGATGCACGTGGATGCTTGGGTGGAAAACAGGGAAAGAAAAAATAACTTTGAGATATTGACAAAATTCTTATTTTATTTTGCATCTTTTAAATGTTAGTATGCTTTTGCAATGTCCCACAAAAATGTGTCTGTCTGAACAATGTCACATATTTTGATTTACTGCACCTCTCTTATAGAATTACATTAGCTGTTTCAAAACCTGATCAGGAAAGATGCATGCAGTGATGGTATCGTAAATATTTAATGCCTTCCATTTCCTCACAGCCAAAATGCCCATAATTGTTTATTTTTTTGGTGCGAGGAGAGTCATTTAAAGTTTGTCGTAATGGAGAACACTGCAAATCAGCAGTTCTGGTGCTCCGCCAAACTAGCGATTCCCCCACTACATTTAGAGGTGGGGGTGGGGTGATTGACGGGGTGTGGAACCACTGACTGCAGTCAATCAAAGGAAGCGGGGGGCAGGGGAGGGGCTGATTGACGGTGTGTGGAGCTACTGACTGCAGTCAATCAAAGGAAACGGGGGGGGCTGATTGACAGTGTGTGGAGCCACTGACTGCAGTCAACGAAAGGAAGCGGGAAGGTGGAGGGAGCTGATTGACGGTGTGTGGAGCCACTGACTGCAGTCAACGAAAGGAAGCGGGAAGGTGGAGGGAGCTGATTGACGGTGTGTGGAGCCACTGACTGCAGTCAACGAAAGGAAGCGGGGAGGTGGAGGGGGGTGATTGACGGTGTGTGGAGCCACAGACTATAGTCAAAGGAAGCGACCTTCACCCGCTGCCCTATTTGAAGGCAGCCTCCTTTGAACGCATATATTCCAATGTAAGTTCGATCCACCCAAGAAAGGCAGAAAAAATAAACAATTTCCCTCTCTGCACACCAGAGCGATTGTGGTTTTTTGCTTTTCAGAAATAAACTCCACTTTAGGAGTTTGTTTCTGATTTCTGAATACCAAAATGAATGCTTAGTCGCATCACCATGGTGGCCTGCACAGCATTCAGATGTGGCCTTACGGCCTGTTCATCGCTATAATGGATGGCTTTTATGGCTTTATGCAACTAACTACGTAATAATGCTTTATGTTCACAAACAATATGATAGTGAGCTTTTTGTTCACATATAGAAAGGAATACACATGTTCATCGTGTATGGTATGTTTATCTTTTCCCTAGAGTTTCTTATAAATATATTCAAATGTATCGCTGTAAGACTTTCGTGCGTCGGCCTTTTCATTGTGCACCTGGAAACCCTTCCTCCCTTCTTCAGCACAGAACGGCATATGCTTGCACCCAGAGAGCTGCACATGCGTGCTTCCAGAGAGCTGCACATGCGTGCTTCCAGAGAGCTGCACATGCGTGCTTCCAGAGAACTCACATGCTTGCATCCAGAGAGCTGCACATGCTTGCATCCAGAGAGCTCACATGCTTGCATCCAGAGAGCTGCACATGCGTGCATCCAGAGAGCTCGCATGCTTGCACCCATTGAGCTGCACATGCATGCATCCAGAGAGCTGCACATGCTTGCATCCAGAGAGCTCACATGCTTGCATCCAGAGAGCTGCATATGCTTGCATCCACAGAGCTGCACATGCTTGCATCCGCAGAGCTGCACATGCTTGCATCCAGAGAGCTGCACATGCTTGCATCCAGAGAGCTGCACACGCTTGCATCCAGAGAGCTGCACACGCTTGCATCCAGAGAGCTGCACACGCTTGCATCCAGAGAGCTGCACATGCTTGCATCCAGAGAGCTGCACAAGCTTGCATCCAGAGAGCTGCACACGCTTGCATCCAGAGAGCTGCACATGCTTGCATCCAGAGAGCTGCACATGCTTGCACCCAGCGAGCTGCACATGCTTGCACCCAGAGAGCTCATTTCTCCAAGGACACTGGCTGAGAATAAGCTGGGCTCTCACAGACAGGCCTGCTCTTTCAGCAGAAGGAAGCAAGCCCTTTTTAAAAGGGTATGCAATAATGCAGAAACCATCGAAATCATTTGAGTCTGTGCCACGCTGTTTGTTCTGTCTTTTCAGTCCTAATGCAAAATCTTTGAACCTTAATCTTATGTCTTATTCATGTTTGAAATCATCAAATTATCTTGAATTGTTTCAGAGCAAGACTGATTAGCTTCTGTAAAAATATATCAGCTATTTTTGAATATTGTTTTGTGTTTTTGAATACTGTGTTTTTAATAATGTGGATGTGGAGTGTGCATGTGGACATAAATGAAGTTAGTATGAGTGAGTATTTTATGTAAAGTGCATTCATTTGTAACCATAAATTATGTTTTGTAATTTTTGAAAAAAATCTTTGGTTCTTTGAGTTTATTTTTGCAACTGTTGTTGTTCAATAAGTAGTTAGTTGCCTTAAGTCTTTGCACTCATTAATCGATCCCTGCCTTAAGGAACGCTCATCCTACTAGCAGGGGGCCTCTTTTTCTTTACACTTTATGCAATAATGCATTCCACCTCTAACGGTTTTAGATGCTATTTCTTGCAAGCAGAGACTCAGTAAGAAAAGGGATTCTCCAGAATACGTTATCTTTTTAGGTTTCGCCAAATAGAGAAATCTATTGTTTTTAACTTAAAAGGGACTTACTTTCCTGGCATTGGTTCCTGTGCGTGCCACCTACCTTTCCTCCATTTCTTTTGGCTGTAGCATATTATCCTGCATTTACCAATGCTTGTTCCTCGTCTGCTTCTCTTATCAGTTTTCCGCCGCCTAAATCCTGTTAACATCCACTTTGGTGGAACTATATTTTCATAAAGTTTTGCCTTTTACTATTGCAGCATATTTATATAACAATTTATCGCCCGGAGAGATTAAGTGATTTGCATAGAACCACAGGATGTTGCGTGACGCTGCCGACACTCGAACCGGGATCCCCAGCGCTCGAGTCAGCAGCGCAGGCTACTGCGCCACATCCTTTCCACTCCCGTGTTATCTGTCAGGGAGCTCTTTCCTTCTCCCGGACGATGAACGATGAAAACAGCTCTTTATTTATTACATAGGTAAAACCTATGCATTACCAATAATTGTTCATAATGTTACGTTCTCTAGGTCTGCAGTGCCACCATTATGGTGATATTGCCACTATCATTATGCATATGTTCTACACTAGTTTGGCTTCAAATAAAAGTAGCTAATAATTCTAGTTCAGATGTTTTGTGTATGTGCTCGCTCTGGAGAAAGGGTGAGGGGAACCCTAGAGCCTGTTGTCTCTGGCAAGTTTACCTGTTCATGAATGTATATCCTTTTCAGGTAAGTCTGGGAGAGGTTTGTGAGACACCTGTCTGTTTTCCTAGCTTGAAATGATACTCTGCCTGGAGAATTAGAGAAATCTACCAGGCATGACTAAGATTAGCTAGGCGACACGACAAGCAGAGACTAGGACCTCCACCCACCAGCCGGGCCGCCCATCTAATATGAAATGACCCTTTTAATACATCATTTCGAGAGAACCACATTTTGCCTGGTCTCCCAAGTGCAAATATGTGAGAGGTTTATTATTTACCTGGTGCAGATTTTAGCACCCAATTACAATGGGGGTGGGGGGGGTAACGAGTTATTGCCCGTACAGAAGTGCGCAAACAGGCATATGTGCTATTTGGCCACACAATTTGCACTAGGTTTTACCTAACAAAAATCATGCAGGCAAAAACTCAAACCCAGTGTGCACCATGTGGGCCCGGATTATAATCCCAACTCATCTGCAAATGGAGTTTGCGCCTCAACTGGAATTAGCTCCACCAGTCGAACGAGCACTTAAATGTGGTACGTTAATGAGCTTTATGTAGTGTACCCCCTGAAACACAAATGATAAAATGTGAAACATATTTACGGGCTTTCGCTACACTATCATTACTTTTCCTTGCATAGTAAAGGGTCTTTGTAATGGGACAACCCTCTCAGAAGACATACTACTCGTCAGGCAAGGCAACTGATGTGAATATGTAATCCCCAAGATAAAAATGTTTTTCTTCGAAAAGGTTTGTTGATAATAAATTTTATTTATTGCATCCATCTGCTTCATTAAAACTTCCTGACGGGGGGCGTGGCCAAGATGGCTCGACGCTCCGTCTCACCGACTGGGCCCACAGTCAAAGCATAGTGAAGCGGTGCCCCGGGGTCCTGCATTCGCCTTCGCTGGCTGCCCCGAGACGTCTGGCACACAAAAGCCCAAACTGCGGGGAGAGAGACGCGGATCTAAGCCTGGTAGTGGTACGAGGGAGGCGGACCTGCGCCGTGTGGCCAGGCCGGAAGAATCATTGAGAGTGGCAGAGGAGAGTGGACCCGGCAGAGCGCAGCTAGCAGGCTGGGAGATCGCGCCGTCCAGGATCGCTGAGCCCGAAGGTGGCGCTGTAGGGAGAGACCGCACCTTCTTGCTGCACCGTCCAGAAACGTTTTTGAGGCGGTGCCTGGTGCCAGGCAAAGACGGGCCTTGCCCGTGACGAAGCTTCCCGCGCTACTGGTCCTAGCGGACGGCCTTCAGCGCACGAAAGACACTGCGAGGAGACCAGCCTTAGGTGAGGGGGCAGAAGTCACCGGGGGGCCCAGAAGAGTGGCGAGTGTACCGAGCCGCACCCGGGAGGGAGCAGTCTGCGGGTAGAGTCCACACGCATCACTGCAGAGAGAGGGAACTGAGGGCCACACGCTTCCCCCACCACTGAACCAGACCACGACAGTGTGAGGCATAGAACCCATACTAGCTTAACTGCCCGGTGAAGGCGGGGCCGCCGGGGGTTGTCGGGGCTGGCCGGTGAGTCTCCCCCCCCCCAGAGAGGGTCTCGGCAGAGGCATAGAGTCGAGTGGAGGGTGAGGGGCCGGTCCCGGGCGGCCCTAAGGCAGGCAAAGCTGGAGAGCACTAATCAGATGCGGGCCCCCTCCCCCGTTGGCCAAGAGAGAGAGAAAGAAAGCCTGACCTGCACCTCTGAGCCGGCGGTTAGAGAGACCCCAACCTGAGGAACTACAAGAGGGAAAGTCGTGTTGGGGCTCAGGATACAGAGTCAGTCGAGCCCATTCCTGGAGTACGGTGGTGCTGCAGTTGCGCAACCACCCCTACGGCACTCCTTGGCGGTACAGAGACCCGTGCGGCGGTGAGGACTGTGAGGTGACCGCCTGATTTGTTCTTTGTGGCCTGCGGCCGACTACTTAGTGGCGTGCACTGGGCGCTGGCCTGAGTGGGGGCTGGGGGTCGCACAGCCACGCCGACTGTCACCAGCCTTACAATAGACACGAGCCCACGACACCTGGACCCCTTAGCACGATCCTAGTGCTCGCAAGAGCCTTCTCCCACGAGGTGTCCGTAAGGCCATGCCGCTCTACACGCCTTTCCAACATGGCTGCGGTCCAGGGGAAGAAAGATCGCTCCGTAAAGAACCTCCTGCTCAAAACGGCCAGCACTGGAACAACGGAGGCACAAAACGTGGCAGAACCGGGTGAAGCAGAGGCCCCCCTCACATGTTCTTTCATAGAAACCCTCTTCGCCACACTGCGAGAGGAATTAAAATCAATGAAAACAGAATTATTCCAAGAACTTGGAGAGGTAAGGAAAGACGTGGACGCACTGGGCAACAGAGTCGACATGCTCGAGTCACGAGGCACAAGCAGGGACGAAGAGCTCGAATAGCTCCAACAGGAAGTCATCTGCCTCCGGGACCAGCATCTCGATCTCCAGGCGCACGCTGAGGACTTGGAGAACCGCTCGAGGCGCAATAACATTCACGCCCGGGGGGTCTCGAATGGATCAGAAGGCAAGGACATCACTTCTTTCATCGAGGGACTTTTCAGATTAGTACTGGAGGCCCCTGAGGACATGGTGATCAAACTGGATCGGGTACACCAAGTTGGCCTGAGAAGACCCCCGCCCGCTCCTCCTGCCGATATCCTTGCCTGCGTCCATGATTTCCCACTGAAGGAACGCATATTGCAAAAAGCCAGAGATTTCCACCCAATTCAATACCAAGGGCTTCAAATCACCCTCTTCCAAGACCTGGCGGCCTCCACGCTGCAAAAACAGAGATCATTTCGGCCAGTCACGTCGCACCTCCAAGCTAATAAGATTCCGTACTCCTGGGGTCATCCCTTCTGCCTCATTTTCCGCCACGACGGGAAAGTTCACCAAATTCGATCACTCAGGGAGGCATGCCAACTACTGAACATTAATGAGGACCTGGCAGCAAGTCCAACACGTCCTAACAGATCACACGAGGGATGCGACCGAAACAGATGGAGAACGGCGGGCTCCAGCTGGTCTCCGCTCCGTCCAGATCAGAGACCATAGCAAAAGAGAGACAGGCGGTCTTGGCACCCCTGGGGGAGGACTCGACCAGCCCAGCCTGAACAGATCCGCTTCATGATAAAATGGATGAACTCAGGGTAGACAGGGGCTTCTGTGGCCCTGCGCTGACAGACCGGAAGAGAGCGTGGGCCTGGGTGGGACGGGGAGGAGGAATGTTCAGAGCCGCTTCCACCACTCTCCTATGGGTTTGACCACCCAGGACATTTACAAACTCATTTAAAATGTTGTTTGTTTGTTGTTTATGTTTTGTTTTGTAGGGTGCTCCTCTCTTCTGCGCTCTCTGGACCCGACCACTAGCTTCATTTCGCGGTTACCCCGCCGCTCCGTGACACAGACCCTCCTACTCCGCCAGCAATACCAGAGCTAAGGGATCAGCACGATGTTGTTACTAGACCGGATATAGGGGCCCGTTTCCAAGAGCAATGGGTTTATACTCCATGGAAAAGGAGTGAAGTTTTGTCTCTTAAGACTCAGTTGCCTGACCCTAGGAAGAATCCCACTGCATATTATAAAGAACTGACAGAAGCCGCCTCTTCAACAGTAATGACGCTTGCGGATATTGAAATGTTCTTTGGTTTGCTAGTTCTGGTTGATATTTGGAGGTAGGTGCATACTCAAGACCATGTAGCAGAGTTTGGGGGGGTACGTGGGATCAAATTAAAATATGGGATCAGTAGAGGAAGCCAGGTGATAAGCCTAGAATAGAGATCCCTGCTTTGCCCGGCCGTATCATTACGTATATGCATTCTCTTATTACACCGAGAAGGGTTGATTGGGACAAATTATCGGCTTGTCGTCAGAAGAAAGATGAGTGTGCCTGATTTTTTCACTTGGTTTGAAGGTGTGTTTCTAGATTATAGTGGACAGGATTTGTCGATCGAAGGAGGTGTTCGGTTGTTTGTTAATAGATTTGTTTCTAATTTGCTTCCTGAGATTGCGACTCGGTTGCAAGTTTCCGAAAGCACCTGGTCCACCTCTTCCCCTTCTGTTATTTTGAATATGGCACAGTACTATGAGCATAGAGATAATGAGGATAAGGAGAGACGGAGAAGAAGCATAAGGATTTGAAGACAAAGGTGTTGTTGCAGCAAGCTTCTAGAGGGAACGGTAAAGGACGTGGTGGTTTGGCCCGACAGCTTTCAAGCACCAGCAGGCAGCCGAATACTACGCCTTTAGGGCCGAATCAGTGTGCGTACTGTAAAGAGGAGGGATACTGGCGTAGTGAGTGTCCCGTGCTTTTGCAGAAGGTGGCGGTTCCGAGAGGACGAGGTTCTCGTGGACGGGGTCATGGAGCCGGTGTTCAGGACAGGGCTCAGAATGCTGTAGCCTCGCAGGGTCGTTCTGACCATAACTACTTTGATGACCCGCGGGGCGCACAGTATTATCATGATGATTTTGACACAGATGAGGTGACGGGAATGTCTTACAGTTAGCCAAGGACAGATTGAGGGACCAGTTCCGATACCTGTAGATCAACGCGGTCCGTATGTTAGTGCGGATTTGCATGGCTCGGCTAAGGAGTTTTTGGTGGATACAGGTGCAACAAACAGTTATATTTCTCGTTCCTTGGTCCCTGGGGCGGCTCTGTCTGGCCATAATAATGTTTCGGTAGGGTTTTCTGGTGTACCGGTTGTAAGGCCCATTTCTAAGCCCCTTGCGTTGACTATTGGTCCTTTCACTGTGGATCCGCCATTCTTGTTGACGTCTAATTGTGGAGAAAATTTGATGGGTTTGGACTTGTTGAAGAAATTGCATGCTACGATTTATTGCTCCCCGGCAGGTGTTTACATGACAATGGGTCCGGATGTAGTACGCGGTACATAGTGTCTGTCTAAAGATGCGCCCCTTCCTGCTGAGTTTAAAGATGTGCGGCCCACTCTGTGGGCGACAGGTGACACAGATGTGGGACTGTTACAGATATCGCCAGTTTCGATCCAAGTTAAAGACAATGTTATTTTACCTCGCATCCCTCAGTATAAAATACCGCAGGCAGGTGAGCGAGCCTTATTGCAAATTGTACAGGATTTGATTGAGAAAGGAGTGGTCGAGGAGACGACTGCTAATATTTGTAATAGCCCTATTCTTCCCATTCTCAAACGGACATCTTCGGGTTTCTCTGATGATCGTGCAGATGTTTACCGTTTTGTGACTGATTTGCGCGAAGTTAATAAGATAGTGGTTCCCCAGTTTCCTGTGGTCCCTGACATCACCACTCTTTTGACAATGATTCCTTCTTCTGCTACATTCTTTTCTGTCATTGATTTGAAAACTGCGTTCTTCAGTATTCCTATTCATCCTGATAGCAGATATCTGTTTGGGTTCACCCTAGCTGGTAGAAGTTTTAGATTCTGTCGCGCTCCTCAAGGCTATACAGTCCGAGTATCTATAGTCAGGCATTGAAAGGTCAGCTGGATTCCTTGTCGCTCCCTGCAGGTAATGTATTGCTTCAGTATGTCGATGACTTGCTCATCGCCTCAGATACAGAACAAAGTTGCAGAGACAGTACAGTTAAATTGTTGTAGCATTTAGCTCAACATGGCCATAAAGCATCCCTTTCCAAATTTCAGTATTGTCGACAGGAGGTCACCTACTGTCGAAGGAGGGTAGGAGACTGACTCCTGCGCGCATCAGTACCATTGTTAAAATGCCCGTTCCGCAAACTCAGAAAGATGTGCGCGCTTTCATAGGTATCACTTCCTGTTGCCGGCAGCGGATACCTAGCTATTCGGTGTTAATCAAGCCCCTGCTTGCTCTAACATTAAAAGATGTGCATGAACCCCTGCCTTGGACGCCTGAATGTCAGCAGTCTTTTGAGCAATTGAAAACTGCGCTTTGTTCGGCTCCAGTACTCTGCACCCCCGACTATACTAAACAGTTTGTGTTATATGTCCATGAGATGGCCGGTTGCGTGCTTTCTGTTTTAACACAAAAATTTGGAGATAAGCAACGGCCGTGTGCTTACTTCTCTTCTGTGCTTGCTCCTGTCGCACAAGCCCTCCTGAGCTGTCTAAGAGCTGTCGCGGCTGTGGCTGTCTCGATAAGATAATTAGTTGGACTCGTACTTGATACTGACCTCACAGTCATGGTACCCCATGCTGTGGATACCCTTTTGAATAAGACAAAGACACAGCACCTCACCAGTGCACGTCTGACAGGTTATGAATTAACGCTGTTTGCCAAACATATTACGATCAAATGATGTGCCACTCTGAACTCAGCCACGTTACTACCCCTCCCTTCTGAGAATGATGGGATTGATATACATGATTGTGTCTTCCGCACGGAAGAAGAGACGAAAGGACGGGTAGACTTGACTGATGTTCCCTTATCTGATCCCCAAGGGGAACTATATGTCGATGGCTCTTGCTTTAAATTACCAGATGGCACTACAACTGCTTCTTATGCTATCACCACATTGCGTACAGTCGTAGAGACATCACAAGTCCCGTATCAGTCAGTCCAAGCAGCTGAGTTAGCCGCCCTTATCCGAGCTTGTGAATTGAGCGAGGAACTGGTTGTCAATATTTATACTGACAGCCAGTATGCCTTCAGGGTTGCGCACAATTTCGGGCGCCTCTGGGCAGAGAGAGGGTTCCTTACTTCCCATGGTACAAAGATCCAACACTGTCACCTCATACTGATACTTTTGTCCGCTTTGACACTCCCTAAGAAGTTGGCAATAGTGAAGTGTAGCGCCCATAGGAAAGTCACTGACGATGTAGGTAGGGGGGAGCGCTTTTTCAGATCAGGCAGCTAAAGAAACAGCCCGGACTAGAATGAAAAGAATGTTTATAGCAGGTCCTGCTAGGTGGGTGCCTGAGGTCACCATGTTTGAGGATACACTTGAGAACGTGAAGGAGATACAAAGTGAGGCCACAGTAGAGGAATTAGCAGTGTGGCAAGAAAGTACAGCACAGTTGAATGACGAGGGATGTTGGATTGATAAGCCAGGGAAGCAGAGATGGATTTTGCCAGATGCATATGTGCTTCCTATAGTCACGATGGCTCATGGCCCAGCCCATATCAGTGCTAAGGGTATTTGCAAGTTGTTAGACCCTGTATGGCAGAATGATAACATCTCGAAAACCGCTGCACACTTAGTGAAGTACTGCATGGTGTGCATGATGCACAATCCTGGGAAAGGTACCCCTACACCACCCGGTAATTTTGCACCACCTACTTTCCCTTTTCAGGTCCTTCAGATAGACTATATCGAATTAGACCGGGTCAATAACTTGAAGTACGTGTCGGTGGTTGTCTGTGCATTTAGTAAATGGGTTAAGGCTTACCCCACTAAGGACAATACAGCCGTTACGACCGCAAAGGTACTCCTGAAGGAGTTCTTTCCTCGTTTCGGCTTGCCCAGTTTGATCTGGAGCGATAACGAAAGTCATTTTAATGCCAAGATCATCCAGTTAATTTGCGATGGTTTGCACATAAAGCAGAAGTTTCATGCTGCAAATCACCCACAGTCAGCAGGTTTGGTTGAGAAGTACAATGGTACTCTCAAACTGAAATTGGCAAAGATTCAGGAGACAACAGGGTTACAGTGGCCAGATGCTTTACCATTAGCTCTTTTGTCGACAAGAACAACAGCACATTCTAGGACAGGATTGTCACCGTACGAGGTCATGTTTGGACGCCCAGCAAATGTCTGGGCCGTCCCACGTCCTCGTCGGTTTTCTGATATTGAATACCCATTGTTGATAGACTACCTATGCCAGTTAACTGAAAATTTGCGTTCTATTCACCAACAGGTCCGGGCACTCTGCCAGATATACCAGAGGGGCCCGGACACGACATCCAGCCTGGTGATTGGATCCTTGTGCGCAATTTTCAGCGAAAGAAGAGTTTGGAGCCGCGCTGGAAGGGCCCAGAACAGGTCCTTCTAGCTACTTGTACTACAGTCAAGATCGCTAACCGAAAGAATTGGGTGCATGACACTCATTGTAAACGAGTACCCCTCCCGTTGCCTTATGACCAATGGGTCAAGGAAGGGGTTGGGGACACCGAGTGTGAAAAGGTGGCTCAGTTTGTCCCCCTTCAGTGATGCCAAATTGACGTGGACCCAAACAGATGCGGAAAATGATGAAGTGCTAAATGCAGCGGTCCCCCCAGAAATTCGAGCTATTAAGGAGCCGCTGTTTGTTGACCCCATTGTGCCTGGAGTCACCAATTATAATTTGCGTCCTCGGCTGAAGAATAGTGCACCAAAGGAGAAGTCAGATTAGCCAGGGATGGACTGTGTAAGTTAGGGTGTACCAACGGTGTTAGTTTAGGGTGATGTGAGATTGGTGCACTGTTCTGACATTGGACAGGATAGATCGAACATGCTCCCTCGGAGGGGGGTACATTATCCTGAGCGACATGGGATTCACCGTGAGCTTAGGACTAAGCAAGCTCCACCGCCGGTGCTCAAGAGTGCCAACGTTGATGAACAATAGGAGCCTGTACCAGTGAGGCTCTGACGGACAATGGGAACACTTCCCTTTACTATCAATCTTGTAGCATTCCTTTTCTTGCTTCATAATGCATCCATTTGGTCGGCCTATTGATGAGGAGGAACAACCATTTGCACCACCGCGTTTAGCATAGGGTTGGTCCACAAAGAGTAAAATAGTTTGCATATTAATTGTTGTGATTAAGCTAATAACAATACTTGGAATATCCTGGTTTCTAGAGGAGAAATATCCTGTACATTCCTTGGTTGGTACAACATCCACTCCCCCTGAGCACATTTTTGTTACTCTGGCTCCACACAAAGAAGCGCATAGGTTGTCATACACAGACAATGTATTTATACAAATGTTGCATCAAGCTCATAATGTCTCCAATACAACTAATTGTTGGGTTTGTGGGTTGCTCCCTTCAGTCACTCATAAGAGCGACAATTTGTTGTCCCTGCCATTGTCGTATATTGGCAGCTGCGAGGGTTGGATTCAATTGTTTTGACTGGTATATTTCCAATTTCATCTTTCTGCTTTAGATATGACATCCGCTGATTCTCGCACTGCGACTGAATATGTACGTTTCTATCAAGGGTTTACCCCCATAGGACCGGCAGGACAAGGGACCTTAGGGATACTATCTCCAAAGTCTTGTGTGAAAACATACCATAAAGTAAAGAACAATGCCTGGTTTCGAATGGAATTGGCTGATTTCCAATGGTTCAACACCTTTGAGTACTTCCAATCTTTCTGAAGTCGAAATCTTACTGAAGATAAGCCGATACCTGTGTCAGTGGTTAATACGGCAGCTAGTTTTTGTGCCCAGGGGACTGGGAAGAGAAAGGTGGGTGAGAGTAAATGTAATTCACCTTCAAGCTGAATACGACAAATAGTCCGCCTTTGATTCTGCCCCATAATGTCTATTTCGTTTGTGGGTCACAAGCTCACGTTTGGCTCCCGAGGGGATGGTCAGGTACATGTTATCTCTCTTTCCTTCTTCCCCCTGTATATGTTGCCCCGTCTAACTATCACCAAACTCATCGATTGCAACGTAGAAGTCCATTACTGTCCTGAGTCAAGAGCATTGTTGATACGAAAGATATAGATCAGACTGACACCACCGCACAGCAATTTGGGGATGCTTTGAAGGGCCTATTACCTTATTGGGGTCCCATGGCTAATAGCCTTCAAATTCGTCAGCTAACAAGAGTTGTTGAAGGGGTTATTAATACGACTGCAGGGATAATGTCAAATATCACTGCTGAGCTCCAGGCTACGAGATTAGTCACTTTGCAGAACAGGATGGTGTTAGACGTCATCCTTGCCGATCGGGGAGGGGCCTGTCGCGTCATTGGCAGAAGCTGTTGTGTTTACATACCTGATAACGCCCCCAATGTTTATTCAGCTATACAGAAATTACATAGGCTATCAGCTGAGATACACCAAGAAACAGGTACTTGGACTCTGTCGCGGTGGTTTTGGAATGCGCTAACATCATGGGGTTGGAAGATCCTCACTTTCCTGGCTGTGGTTGCCGGTATTTTCTTCACATGTTGCCTCTGTATACACTGTCTCCCAGCTTGTTGCACCTATTGTGTTAATGTTCTCACCCCCAAACAGAAAATATCAGTTCATGATACTAATGCTGCCATTATGTTACAAACAGATATCGATGATATGATGAAGATTGATGAAGGTATCTTTGAGTACTGACTATATGAACATCTCCCTATAGTGATGTCTCTTATCCTTGCAAAATGTCATATGTCCCTTGATAGTAACATACAATAGTTAGCGTCTGCTAAAAGGAGGGTCTGTTAGAATAAAAATGTCTTCGCTGTGTTGCTCATGTATTGTCCTATGTAAGTTAGCATTCGCGGCACCATTTTATGTTTGGCCGCCATTTTGAGCCATGATCAAAACTAATTTCTCTCTGTCTCTGCGAAGAGCAGCTTTGGTAAGTTTCATTTCTCCAAGGTTAGGCCTTGCTGTACTAATGAATACACAGTTCTTATTAGCGCATACCTTTCCCACTAGATAGAGGCCTGCTCCCACTTGTCTAGCGATGTGTACGGACAGAACGACCTTGACTAAGAGATAGTGTGTGCGCGGTCTCAGGATCGAAACTTATCCCTCTGTACTTCTCTGTGTAGCTGCCTCCGCCTGGAAATTTGCAGTCTGGGCGTGCCTTCATTGGTTCTGAATTGTACATAATGTATCTCCATGTTTGCTGATGTCAGTCCCTCTGCAGCAGTCCTAGAGACTGGGCAGACTGGGCTCCACTCGAGTGTAGCTGAATAAATATACTTGGTTTGTATTCTCTACTGTCTGACTGACTCTTCATTTGTATGGAAGGCTGAGAGGTGGTCGCGAGTGACCCGGGTGACCCTAATCGGGTCACTTCCTTCACCTGACAGATTTATAAACTTTTTTAGTGGCTATACCAAACCGGTAGCCTCGTTAGAGTGAACGGTTACACGTCCTCTCCCTTTCTGATACAAAGAGGGACACGACAGGGGTGTCCTTTCTCCTCCCCCTCCTTTTCGCCCTGTACATGGAGCCAATGACTCAAAGAATGCGCGAATCGCAGGGGTGAGCTTCGGAGGGGACAAACATACTCTAAGTTTGTATGCGGACAATGTGATTGCATCACTGGAGGCCCCCCAAGTCTCTCTATCCAACTTTTCTGACTGAGTTGGAGAAGTTCTCCCAAGCTGCAGGCTTTAAAATAAACCTCCAGAAATCTCAGGCTCTAAGCCTCTCACTTAAAGCTTCCACGCTAGCGGACTTACGCGAGGCATACCCCATCCAGTGGGCACCAGTTGCGATCCCGTACTTGGGAATACAACTGGCCGCTTCTCTACAGCATACTGTATTGCTGAACTACACTGTCCTGCTACGGCAGCTGCGGACACACCTCAGCCGATGGAAATCATACAAACTGTCCTGGTTAGGCCTAATAGCGGCGGTAAAAATGACAATATTACCTAAAATTCTGTTCCTCTTCCAGACATTACCACTGGAACCCCCTCCAGGTACTATAGACTCCCTTCAACAAGAGGTAGAGCGTTTTATCTGGGCTGATAAGAAACCCCGATCACGCCGAGAACTAAGCTACAGGCCCCCCGGGGAGGGTGGACTGGGGATTCCGAATCTCCAGAACTATTACTGTGCAGCTCAGATAAGGTCATTTGTGGAGTGGTCCCGCTCTGAATCTGAAAAGCACTGGCTATTTATGGACAGGGCTTTGGCCGGGGTTCCCCTGTGGAGGATTCCTTTTCTCCCTAAACAAGGTTGCCCCAAAAATCTCTATCTCTTGCTGGTCACACGGGCTCCCCTCGCGGCCTGGGATAAAGTAGCCGAAAGAAGGGCCTTAACAACGTTTCCATCTCCTCTGACACCTATAGTCGCAAACCCAGATTTCTCTCCTGGTATGGAAATGAAGACTTTCCTTTGGTGGACCCGAGAGGGTTGTAGATCTATCCGACACTTTTTTGATGAGACTGGCCCCCTGACATTTGAGGACTTTCGCCAGCATCAGGGCCTTCCCGAAAGCGAGCGATATCGATATCAGCAAATCAGACACTGGGTGATGCACCCAAATATCCGCCCTCGGGCACAGCGCCACCTGACTCCATTTGAGAAATGGCTGCTAGCCAAATCATCAGACACCTGTCTTATCTTGGAACTATATAATCAATTGAGACCCCTCCACCCCCCAACAATTACCAAATCTCCCAGCCAGCTGAGATGGGAACTTGAGTTGGGCCGGGAACTATCAAGGCCCGAGTGGGAAGACATCTATTACAGAGCCTGGCACACAGCCAGAAACGTATCAGGCATAGAGACAGCCACCAAAATAGCCACTTATTGGTATCTTATGCCTTCGAGGCTTCACAGGGGGAATCCTACAAGAGACCCCTCCTGCTGGCGGGGGTGTGTGGCTCAGGGAACTCTAACGCACATACTATGGGACTGTCCGAACCTAGCTGGTTATTGGGAACAAGTCCTCGATGAGGTCGATACTTGCTTTGATATACAACTTCCCCGCTTTCCGTCCTATATCCTCTTGAGCCTGCCTAACCCTCTCATGTTCCCTCTCAAATCCAGCAGAGGCCGGTAGATCGGCCTAGCTCTTGGGGCAGCTCTTCAAAAAATCTTAGCGCTATGGGGGTACAGACCGTCTTCCCACCTACACTGGTTGGCTGCACCGCATATGGTATGTCAAAGGCATGGAGCGCATCTCTCTTTCCCCTGCTAACCAAGGGGCATCATTCCCTGATCTCTGGAAATCATTTATAATGATGCTTTCATCCGAATTTAAAGAACTCACATGCCCCAAGTATTTACGAATTTTACGGCTTACGAAACAGCCACCCCAATAGAGTATATAGACACATACCATTAGGAGGAGGGGTGAGGGGTGGGGGAGGGCGGGATGGGAGAGAGGTGTTTAGTTTCTAGGGGGTGTGGGGGGCGATGTTGGTTTTGTTAATTTCATAACTGCTATGTGCCTTTGTGTGTGCCTATTTTGCAAGATTTTTGCGTTTTCTTTGTACAACTAAACTTAAAATTCAATAAATTATAAACCTAAATCTTCCTGACAATAAGTTATTAGCTTGGTCCATAGTAGATACCTTTAAGGAATTCTTGGTTTGACTCAGGATGGCCACTCTGGGAAGGTTGCTGTGGTGTTTTTGCACAGCCACCACAGAATGAAATGAATGAATGAAAATGAATGAATGAATTAAATTAATTCATTCCTTCATAGGTATGTTAGGCCAGTCTTTAAATACTTTGACTCAAGAGTGAATTATAGAAGCACACAATATAAACAAGAGCCATGAAGTGGATTTCTTTTACATTGAAGAAACAGCCCATGCTTCACCCATTTTTACCAAATCACACTCCGGCTTGGGGGGGCGATCCGGATAGGGAAAGCCCAGGTGGCGGGAGTGGCGACTCCGCAACGACCATCACTTCTGGGCTCATGTCATTTGCCCACGAAAAATGGCTTCTGCTAGAAGCCAAGTGAGCGCAGAGTCTTCTGGGCTGAGGTGGGATGGCTGGGGAGTAGCCCCCCCTTGGCCATAAAATCTCTAAATAAAGGTCTTGAGGACTCTTTGTGCTCCGTGACCCCACCGCCACCTCCTTCTATCAAGTAAATGTTGTTGTGTAAAATAAATATGGAGATGTTTTTTCTGATACCACAAAATATGGTCTTGGGTCAAGTGATTATTTGGTCCTCATAGTGTAGCCTCTTCTGCTCGCTGGGTCTCCTCCTGTAAATCTTTACCATAACAAATGAACATCTGGCCGAGTAAATGGCAGAATTTCTATAGGCTCTCTTTGGCTGTCATATGTCTACGACAATGGCAAAGTGAACAAACATTGTTTTTCCCATGAGATGCTCCGTCAAGTACAACCTGTGCTATTCATTCCTTACCTACAGCCGCAGCCCGTGTAGGTAAGAGAGATGGGGCAGTGGGGCCGGGTTGGGATTCGACAGACGACCACAAGGGAAAATTAAATAAAGAATTAATTTTTCCCTCGTCGTCATCTGGCGAAATGACCCCCACCCACCCGGCCCCACCGCTCTTACCTGCACGGGCCGTGGCTGCTTACCTAGATATTTTCACACTTTATAGACTGAGCCGTATTTCTTAGGATGGGGCAGGTTGGAGGGTAATTTGATGTTATGGTATTGATAATATTACTGCTTTAACGTCATTATGCTGCTACCTGCACACTTCTGATGTCATGGCTGTACTATGGTCAATTTCTTTGTGACACGGACATATATCATAGCATGTTAAGTCTTCTGGTCTATGAACCAGTGACAGCCCAATTCACTTACCCAAAAATTCCAGTCGTCAACTATACCAGAGTAATAACTGCTATTACTCAAGTTCCATACATTTTACAACTGTTGGCTAGGAAATCAAAACAATTCACAACAACATATAATCTTATTAATTTTGTTGCAGGAGCATTTTCTCTAACATGCTGTTAATGGTACTGTTCTAATTGAAGTCGTGTGCTTGACACCACCTTCAACAGGTTAATCTTGCGCGCATCGCAAGCACGTCACAGAAGAACAATCTCCATTCCTGATCCTCTCCCCAGCACAATCCCACTTCTGAGCCTGGTGACTGTGAAATCGCTCAAGCAGGTCCCACCTGCCTTCTGACTCGGATCTAATTAGATTTGTAATTGATGGTTAATTTCGCCCTCCTTGGAAATGAGGATCGCATTACTGCTGTTGATTGTGTGTCACTTATGATGATAGGGAAGGCGCTCACTGCGCGCGTACGGCGATACGCTGCAGCCAAACTGTTTTTAGTGTTTGCGGGAACCTTGTTTTTTTTTTATTTGGGACTAGGCCATATTGTTATAAACAAGAGGTTAGCCAATTTTTGCCTAGAGAATGGAAGTACATAGTTTTAAAACAAAGGGCAGCTATTTAGTTTGAATTTAGAACAATAACTGCAAATATTGCAAGCAAATATGGTAGACTTAGTCTCTTAAAGCAAGACTGCAATTGCTTCATCTCATTGTAATATGAGGATGCTATTGGAGTGATCTCATATCCTGACCCTAGTTGTATGCAATGTGCCTCTAGCATGTAAACTATCAGAATAGTCTAGGGAGTAGCCAGAAAGTTCTACGCGTGCTTTAGGCCTGGTAGGGGCACAGGTCAGTGCTTGAATACCTCAGTCGGATATCTGACAAGAGATTCCTGCCGCTGGACTTCTCTTCAGCATCCGCCCTCTACTTCTTATTATCATAGCTTGCAATCTAGATCTTGGTAACAAGGCTATCACTCGGATTCAGTCTTTTCTCTCAGAGTGTCAGAAGACCATACATCTTGATTCTCTTTGCTCACCTGAAATGCCACTAAATTGGGTGAGCTGCAATGGTCAATGTTGTCCCCTCTTTTGTTCAATATCAACAGGGCCCGTCAAAAGCTGGGTGCTTCAAAAGCTAGGTGCACAGTTTCATATTCACACAAACCACACTTAACTTCTTTTTCAACTGAAACCCAGTTGCTGGGATGCTCTATGTTCCTGATCTCTCACGCCTAAGATTCTAAAATTTGTTCATTCTTGGACGGCCACAAATTTTCAGAAACTAAACCCAACTTAGACTGAGCCGCTCGTGCACAGGGATTTGTCAGGTCACTGGAATCAAGAGCTTTGGCTCACATCATTGGCACCCTCCCTGCAGGTGGCAGAATCAGTAAACAATGTAGGTATAATAATCATCGTTGCAAACTTTTACCTGGAACCTTAAGCGGTCAGGGTATCGAGCTCTTGATTTCGCCACCTCAAATACTTAAAGAAGATTCTAATTGGCAACTCGGTTCCAATCACCTCTTGCCCCGTTCAAAAAAACAATTAAAAATCTGGCTGTTCCAAGAGGCGTTTAATATCTCCTAACTAAGTCCCTCCAACATAACATTAGATGTTTTACATCCCGCCCATATACAGTATAAGGTTCTTAATTCTTAAGTGTGGACATGTTTTGATAAGCTATCACCCTAGCGCCTTAAAGCTACAGTGTATGAAGCACTTAACAAAAAATACTTCACCTAACACAATTACAGCACCCCCACTTTGAACCAAAGCTCAGATGGCACCAAGCAAGCGAGGAAGTCAGCCGACACTCCCTAGAAAAGCTCCTTTGACTCTTCCATCCAACCATCTATGCATTCGCCCCTCCATCTGCCTGCTGATATCCACTATATCACCTCTTCATTTTGTCATCTATTCATTCTTTCATCTATCACTCAGTCTTTCACTATTCCATCTATCCGTTCACATATCCCTCATCTATGCATATATCTAGCATTAATTATGAACTTTGGTCTGCAGAGTTGCAGACAGAAGAGGCCCATAAAGAACCCCACCCACCACCTACAGCTGAAAAAGCGGGGGGGTTAACGACGCCCCTGAGTATAGTGTTCGTACAACGGCACTAGACCCCAGTAGTACCAATAACGCCCCCGTATAGCTCTAGCCCCAACACTGACCCTACCCTGATACCTGACCTCTATCATCCTGTTTTCTTCTGGCCCTAGCACACTGTCTCTATCACCCTTGAACAGTCCCCAAAACTAACGTTAGCTGCCAGCGAGGCCGGTTTTAGGGCAGTGCGACCGGTACCCTCAGACCGGGCGCCAACCTCATGGGGCACTATTTGGCTGTGACCAAAATCAGCCTCCTTTTCCACCTTTTATTTCCACGATATCAGTTGTTGTGGAAATAAATGATGGGCAACGGGGTTCACACGCTCACAGATGGCGTATGGACAGGCAGTTCCTAAAAAGAGCTTGAGATGAGAGACAGCGACATAGCAAGCCATGACACGGCCCTAAATACTGAGGCACTTTCACTGCACCTCTTGCACTGAAGGTGGTATGGTCAGAGTCCAAAATGCAGGATTCTTGCCTTCTACCCTTAAAACCAGGGGAGCTTCAGAGTCAGCTTCTTCTGTGAAAAGAAAGCGCTTGTGCTTGTCATATGAGCCTGGGTGTTTTTGTTTTTTTTGCAGTTTATATAGCGCAAACATTGCCCATGAGCTATATTACATAAGGTTACGTGAATTTTTCTTTAGGTAGGCAAGGGGAGATTAAGTGATTTGCCCTGTATCACAGGATGTTGAGCGACGCTCTGGTTCCTAAGGTTCAGAGTCGGCAGCTCTGGCTGTAACAGAGGGGTCGGGCGCAGGTGAGGGGTTATGTGTGTGTGTGATGGGCATAGGGAAAGTGGTTTATAAATGATGGGGCAGCTCCAGTCTCTCTTTGTAGTAAGGGGATTCTTTACTCTCTTCACCCAGTCATTAGTGTGTGGCAGGAGGCTCCAGCCCTATCTCTTCTCACTCCTGCTCTGCTCTCCAAGCTCCATGACAGCAAATCCTAAATACTGTACACAGAGGACAGTGTGAGTGCAGCGATGGTGGTGGGCGCAATGTGCCAGGCTGGAGAAGGTGTTGTCTGCTGCAGATCCTCGGCTGCCTCTACTCTGGATGGTGTTCCCGAGGCCTGGCATCCTCTGAAACTCATACATTTTCTTAAGTGAGGTAACTTCAAATGTGTCAGCACGTTTTGGTGGGCATCCAAAATTTTAGCTACCTTCTTCAGGACAAAACATATATTCTCCCACTCAATTGTTTAGTAGAAAACGCATACTGTGTCCATGCGTCTTGTACTCAGAAGGAGACAAGCAGCTGCTTTATTAGAAATGGCTGTTAGTGCATACTGGCAGAGGCCAAAACGCATGGAGGATTATATTCCCTGAAGCAAAATTGGAACAGGGACATAGTGTGGCAGTTTAGTCACCCCCTACAACTATCACAACAGTACCTAATGAGCTTCTTGGACCGATCTCGGGCCCTAAAATGTCTCTAACATCAATTAAAAAGTTGGCTGGGGAATTGTAACATCCCTACTTAGACCCCGAGCTGAGAGCCTAACCGCGCCCCTTGGTTTTAGTTATTTTATGACAATTGAGTAGGATAATATATGTTTTGTCCTGAAGAAGGTAGCTAAAATTGTGGATGACCACCGAAACGCGTTGACGTATTTGAAATTACCGACTCTGCTGTAATATCATGATATGATAGATGGTGCTTGTTAGAACTGGGGGTCTCTAGTTGGCTGAGGTAGGTACCTTAGTCCAAATAGGGACCCTTGCTTCTAGTCAGGGTAAGGAGGGACACACGCTTAGATAACCCCTGCTCACCTCCTGGTAGCTTGGCACGAGCAGCCAGGCTTATCTCCAAGGCAATGTGTAAAGTATTTGCACCCACACTCCCAGTAACACAGTGATAACGCCACAAATGGACACCACACTGGTTTCATAAAAATAGCGGTATCTTTATAAAAAGGAATACGATGAGATCAAACGATAGAAATCCAACATATGCGTATTCGTAATATTTCGCTTTGCGGGTTATTAGGCCAGCAATCACTTGTAGGTTCTTGCGGTATTAATGAGCAATTCACGATCTCTAATGCAGTCCTAATGCAATGCTATGCAGTTCGTAATGCAGTTCGTAATGTAGTAATAAGACAGTCCTTAATGCAAGAATCAGGCAGTTCGTAATGCAAGAATAATGCGGTTCGTAATGCAAAAATCAGGCAGTTCGTAATGCAAGAATAATGCGGTTTGTAATGCAAGAATCAGGCAGTTCGTAATGCAAGAATAATGCGGTTCGTAATGCAAGAATCAGGCAGTTCGTAATGCAAGAATAATGTGGTTCGTAATGCAAGAATCAGGCAGTTCGTAATGCGAGAATAATGCGGTTCGTAATGCAAGAATCAGGCAGTTCGTAATGCAAAAATAATGCGGTAAGCCAATCTGCGCGGTCAACTCAGGCACCACTAGGCCCCAACAACAGAGACAACGTTCGTAAGGTTAAAGGGGCGGCCCCGGTACTGCTGGCCAGGTACGGGCCGCTCGGGGACTCAGCGCGTCTAACGCGGTGCAGCGGGAGAGAGCTCGGAGCACTCCTGTACTCCTCCTGCACGCCTCCCCAGGCCACATACGCTTGCGGCTCCCGACCGGAGTTCAAGCCTTACCTGAGGGGGTGCGCTGCCTCGCTCTCTCTCTCCGGATGTCCTGCTGGGCGATCCCGATCACGTTGCAGCTCTGTTGCTAGGCGACGCTGTAGCCGGACGGGTTACGGCGCTGCCTTCTCCTTCGTTGACGATCTTGGGCAGATTCCTTTCGACGAACAGCGATCACGATCCCTTTCACCTTGTAGCTTCCTTAGCTTCAAGAAATCCTTTAGCACGTTGCGGCTCGGGCCGGCGGCAGCGATCTTTACTCACAGCCTCAGTTACGATGACGGCTCGGGCCACAAACAGCAATGCAGCAGAGTGGACGATGTTTCACGCTGCGGGGGCAATGCGGTCACGGGGCACCTCGTAAAGAGCACCACGGACCACACGGCAGTCTCAGGCGTGCAAAAAGCACACGCACACAGCGCCGCTGAGACACTGTCCTTAGTTTCAAGTAAGCCTTTAGCACGTTGCGGCTCGGGCCAGCGATCTTTACTCACAGCCTCAGTTCCGATGACGGCTCGGGCCACAAACAGCAATGCAGCAGCGTGGAGGATGTTTCACACTGCGAGGGCAATGCGGTCACGGGGCACCTCGTAAACGGCACCACGGACCACACGGCAGTCTCAGGCGTGCAAAAAGCACACGCACACAGCGTCGCTGAGACACACTTCAAAACTTTTATGTTCCTAAGTTTCCACAACAGGGGACCAGCTCTCCTCGGGCCCTTGGAGACAAGTTACTTCAGGACACAGCACACAGCAAAGTCCTCCCAAGTCGGGGGGACACAGCACACAGCAAATTCCCTTGTCCTCTCCTCAGTCAAATCAGCAAACTGCAGGCCAGCCCCAGAACACACAGCAAGGGCAGTCCTTCTCTTCAGTCTCTTCAGCTGTTCTTCTTTTGCAGAGGCTCCTCTTGATCACAAAGTAGTTTCAATCCTTTTTCAGTATGGATTTCAGTCTTGAGTTCAGGGGTTTCAGCTCTTACATTTATACCCCTAAATGCCTTTGAAGTCTTTGTGTTCAGGGGGCTCTGACCCCGGTCCAAACCAGACCTGGGTGTCTTCCTGCCAGTGCACACCCTCTTCCTTTGATAGTCAGGGTCTGGGGCCCAGACGCTCAGCAAGAGGTGGAGCCATCCTCTGGGGGCAGCAACACAGCCCTCTTCACATCCAAGGGGCTACTCTTCCCCCCCCCACATCAAACGCAGGCCAGCCTGTTGCTGTCTCACCTACTCCTCCCTGGGGTCAGGACACTTCCCAGACCCTGTCACATCCAAACCTAGACAGGCAATACACAACCAGGCAGAGGCACACAGGATGGTTTAAGACAAGAAACCAGCCACTTCTAAAAGCGTGGTTTCTAAACACACAATTCAAAACCATCTTCACAAAAAGATGTGTTATTAAATTCTGAGTTCAGGCACACTAAACTCCATCTCTCCATCTTATGCCTATGGGAAGATATGCTAGAAACATGGGACTGCGATACAAAAGGGGATGATGGACGGAACGCTTGAGCCAATCAAACACTCACCCCCAGTCAACTGATCTGGGTTTAATCCATCATCATTCTTTAGCTCACTCCACCACCCCAGTTCAGACATGGCCATATGCAAATCAGTCTGACCCTGTGCCTCATGGGAACAGTCCAGCCCGAACTGCCAAGCCATGTCTTCCCTGGACCGGAAACAAGCATCCTAGGACCGGTTTCTGGCATTTCAGCCGTCATCAGCCAGGCTTGCTTGAATCCAGTGGCAAAGTGAGCAAGGGACCCACGTCTGGGCATACCCCCGCCAACTTAGGGCGACCAAAGCAATACAAAAGGGGATGATGGACGGAACGCTTGAGCCAATCAAACACTCACCCCCAGTCAACTGATCTGGGTTTAATCCATCATCATTCTTTAGCTCACTCCACCACCCCAGTTCAGACATGGCCATATGCAAATCAGTCTGACCCTGTGCCTCATGGGAACAGTCCAGCCCGAACTGCCAAGCCATGTCTTCCCTGGACCGGAAACAAGCATCCTAGGACCGGTTTCTGGCATTTCAGCCGTCATCAGCCAGGCTTGCTTGAATCCAGTGGCAAAGTGAGCAAGGGACCCACGTCTGGGCATACCCCCGCCAACTTAGGGCGACCAAAGCGATACAAAAGGGGATGATGGACGGAACGCTTGAGCCAATCAAACACTCACCCCCAGTCAACTGATCTGGGTTTAATCCATCATCATTCTTTAGCTCACTCCACCACCCCAGTTCAGACATGGCCATATGCAAATCAGTCTGACCCTGTGCCTCATGGGAACAGTCCAGCCCGAACTGCCAAGCCATGTCTTCCCTGGACCGGAAACAAGCATCCTAGGACCGGTTTCTGGCATTTCAGCCGTCATCAGCCAGGCTTGCTTGAATCCAGTGGCAAAGTGAGCAAGGGACCCACGTCTGGGCATACCTCAGCATTCCCCATTCTGTCCTATGGACAAGATGGCCTTGCAATAGTGAAAAACGATTTTGGCAGTATTTCACTGTCAGGACATGGTGCACACATCAGTACATGTCCTACCTTTCACATACACTGCACCCTGCCCAGGGGGGTACCTTGTGCCTACTATAGGGGTGTCTGATGTACATAAAAAGGGAAGGTAAGGCCTTGCAAGTGGGTGCACTTGCCAGGAAAACAAGGCAGTTAACAAACTGCGCGCAGGCACTGCAGTGGCAGGCCTGAGATCTCTTCTTAGGGCTACTTGTGTGGGTGGCACAATTAGTGCTGCAGGCCCACTAGTAGCATTTGCATTACCAGCCCTGGCACACATAGTGCACTTTACTAGGGACTTTACTAGTAAGGCAAACATACCAATTATGGACAACCAATTACCATAACACTTTATACAGGGAGCACTTGCACTTTGACACTGATCAGCAGTGGCAAAGTGCCCAAAGCATCTAAGTCGGCAACATAATGTCAGAAAAAGGTCTAGAAGGAAGGCAAAAGGTTTAAGGAACTTTAGCCAAAAAGGACCAAGTCCAACACAACCCCCTCCCAGCATAAAGCCAGGGTAGGCCAATCAACTACCTTGATGGACTTCCCTGCTTGGGGCGATAGAACCCGGACGCGGGCCCGCTACCGCAGGGACACTCTCCTGTTCTATGCCTTCCTGACCCCAGGGGGTTCCCTTGGTTACAACTCCCTGGGCCAACTAAGCTACTCCACTGATACTTCCTGGCAGTCGGGGGCCCCCTAGGGGTGCTTGTTCCTTGCCAACTCCAGGCGGGGTTACCTTGGTGACTTCTAGGGGACCCAGCCCTTCTGGCTGGGCCCTGACCCACGGGTTTTCCTACTGGGGAACACCCCCTCTCGACCTTTCGTCTAGACTTCTGGGCCTGCCATATGGAATGGCACCCACAAACGTCAGGACCGCAGGAGCTCTGGTTACAGATGCCCCACGACCTCCTGCCGCTAGGTGTTCTTCCTCGCACAGCTGGCAAGTAGGCTCGAGACCTCCAACCGGGTGCTCTCCTAAGGAACCCTCCAGCCTCTGGGGTGGGGCTGCGGAACCCCGGGGACGCCGCTCACGCTCCCCTCTCCTTTGAGAAAGGGTGCTAGCCTGCACGCCCCCCCCACTTCTCTGGTACTTGACTGCGCCAGTCTGCCCTTCTTCCCTCCCACGGGACCGGAAGATCTCTGAGTCGCTGCTGGGATTCCCCCTTAGTGCCTCTCCAGACCCTCTGTCCCTTAACCAGAGGTCTGTCTCTGGTGCAAGCTCCTGGGAATCAAAGAGCTCGCACTCTAACAGGTGTTGGCGCAACTCTGAAAAATGATTACTGAGCCAGGGCTCCCTGGGGCCCAAATTGAGCAATCCCTTTAAATCATTTGCCATGCTAACCATCACCCAATCATCCAGTGTCCGTGTACTCATCCACACCCCCACCCCAAGGACTGGATTCCAGTTTCTTGAAGTTCCTGAATTTCTGCCTGTACTGTTCAGGAGTGAGCCCATACCTGAGGCATAAAGCCTCCTTCATGTTGGCGTAGGTCAGGGTTCCCGCCCTCTCGAAGGGTGGTAAAACATCCCTCCCAGAAGCCTCAAAGTGTTTCCATAGGCCCGCCCCCCAATGCTTCTCAGGCACCTCATTCATCCTCAGTGCGATCTCATATGCCGTGAACCACGCATAAATATCATCAACCCTCTGGTAATCTCGCACTAAGTCTTTGGGAATGTACACCTTACCCGCTGGCACTGGCTGTGCGCTGCCACCATTCGAACTGGACTCCACCTGTTTAGCTTTAATGTCCAGTTCCCTCATGCTTAACTCATGAGCTAAGAGAATCTTCTTCTCTTCCAAGGCGAGAGCGTTCTTGCTCTCCTCTGCTCGCTATTCACTTTCAATGAGCAGCTTTTTCTCCTCTGCTTGAGCCTTAAGTTTTAAAACCTCCAACTCATGCTCTCTGACCCTTTGGTTTTCCTCCAGCTCCTCTGGGGAAAAGCTCCTCCCTGAATGGTTACTACCAGCCCCTGTGGCTGGTCCTTCCACCGGCAAATCCTGTGGACCAAATCCATTCTCTGGGTCATCCTCATCCACCTCATCATCACCTGTCTCCTGAGGCTCTTTGGCTTCCCACCAGGCCCTCAAGGCCGTTTGCAGCTCCTCCTTCTTGGCGCTACTTTTCATGGGACATCCCAGAGCTCTGCAGAATTGCCTCAATTGATCAACTTTGTAGGTAAGCAATGCCTCAATGTCGAATTCCAATTCTGCAGCCTCACTGGCTACTTGACTCCTTTGAGACATGATGTGTGGTTTAAAGGTCGCTCAAAAATAGAACCAAAAAATCAAAAACACAATATGTGGTTGCGTCGTGGTCTGCGCTAAAACTAGTGATGTACACCAATCACTGTGAGTCAGTTGCAAATACACGTTCAAATCCCCAACCGCTGACCACCAATGTTAGAACTGGGGGTCTCTAGTTGGCTGAGGTAGGTACCTTAGTCCAAATAGGGACCCTTGCTTCTAGTCAGGGTAAGGAGGGACACACGCTTAGATAACCCCTGCTCACCCCCTGGTAGCTTGGCACGAGCAGCCAGGCTTATCTCCAAGGCAATGTGTAAAGTATTTGCACCCACACTCCCAGTAACACAGTGATAACACCACAAATGGACACCACACTGGTTTCATAAAAATAGGGGTATCTTTATAAAAAGGAATACGATGAGACCAAATGATAGAAATCCAACATATGCGTATTCGTAATATTTCGCTTTGCCGGTTATTAGGCCAGCAATCACTTGTAGGTTCTTGCGGTATTAATGAGCAATTCACGATCTCTAATGCAGTCCTAATGCAATCCTATGCAGTTTGTAATGCAGTTCGTAATGTAGTAATAAGACAGTCCTTAATGCAAGAATCGGGCAGTTCGTCATGCAAGAATAATGCGGTTCGTAATGCAAGAATCAGGCAGTTCGTAATGCAAGAATAATGCGGTTCATAATGCAAGAATCAGGCAGTTCGTAATGCAAGAATAATGCGGTTCGTAATGCAAGAATCAGGCAGTTCGTAATACAAGAATAATGCGGTTCGTAATGCAAGAATCAGGCAGTTCGTAATGCAAAAATAATGAGGTAAGCCAATCTACGTGGTCAACTCGGGCACCACTAGGCCCCAACAACAGAGACAACGGTCGTAAGCTTAAAGGGGCGGCCCCGGTACTGTTGGGTAGGTACGGGCCGCTCGGGGTCTCAGCGCGTCTAAAGCGGTGCAGCGGGAGAGAGCTCGGAGCACTCCTGTACTCCTCCTGCACGCCTCCCCAGGCCACACACGCTTGCGGCTCCCGACCGGAGTCCAAGCCTTACCTGGGGGAGTGCGCTGCCTCGCTCTCTCTCTCCGCTCGTCGGATGTCCTGCTGGGCGATCCCGATCACGTTGCAGCTCTGTTGCTAGGCGACGCTGTAGCCGGACGGGTTACGGCGCTGCCTTCTCCTTTGTTGACGATCTTGGGCAGATTCCTTTCGACGAACAACGATCACGATCCCTTTCACCCTGTAGCTTCCTTAGCTTCAAGAAATCCTTTAGCACGTTGCGGCTCGGGGCGGCGATCTTTACTCACAGCCTCAGTTACGATGACGGCTTGGGCCACAAACAGCAATGCAGCAGCGTGGACGATGTTTCACGCTGCGGGGGCAATGTGGGCACGGGGCACCTCGTAAACAGCACCACGGACCACACGGCAGTCTCAGGCGTGCAAAAAGCACACGCACATAGCGTCGCTGAGACACGGTCCTTAGTTTCAAGTAAGCCTTTAGCACGTTGCGGCTCGGGCCGGAGGCGGCGATCTTTACTCACAGTCTCAGTTACGATGACGGCTTGGGCCACAAACAGCAATGCAGCAGCGTGGACGATATTTCACGCTGCGGGGGCAATGCGGTCACGGGGCACCTCGTAAACAGCACCACGGACAACACGGCAGTCTCAGGTGTGCAAAAAGCACACGCACACAGCGTCGCTGAGACACACTTGGAAGCTTTTATGTTCCTGAGTTTCCACAACAGGGGACCAGCTCTCCTCGGGCCCTTGGAGACAAGTTACTTCAGGACACAGCACACAGCAAAGTCCCTTGTCCTCTCCTCAGTCAAATCAGCAAACTGCAGGCCAGCCCCAGAACACACAGCAAGGGCAGTCCTTCTCTTCAGTCTCTTCAGCTGTTCTTCTTTTGCAGAGGCTCCTCTTGATCACAAAGTAGTTTCAATCCTTTTTCAGTATGGATTTCAGTCTTGAGTTCAGGGGTTTCAGCTCTTACATTTATACCCCTAAATGCCTTTGAAGTCTTTGTGTTCAGGGGGCACTGACCCCGGTCCATACCAGACCTGGGTGTCTTCCTGCCAGTGCACACCCTCTTCCTTTGATAGTCAGGGTCTGGGGCCCTCAGCAGGAGGTGGAACCATCCTCTGGGGGCAGCAACACAGCCCTCTTCACATCCAGGGGGCTACTCCTCCCCCCCCCACATCAAACGCAGGCCAGCCTGTTGCTGTCTCACCTACTCCTCCCTGGGGTCAGGACACTTCCCAGACCCTGTCACATCCAAACCCAGACAGGCAATACACAACCAGGCAGAGGCACACAGGATGGTTTAAGACAAGAAACCAGCCACTTCTAAAAGCGTGGTTTCTAAACACACAATTCAAAAACCATCTTCACAAAAAGATGTGTTATTAAATTCTGAGTTCAGGCACACTAAACTCCATCTCTCCATCTTATGCCTATGGGAAGATATGCTGGAAACATGGGACTCAGCATTCCCCATTCTGTCCTATGGGCAAGATGGCCTTGCAACAGTGAAAAACAAATTTGGCAGTATTTCACTGTCAGGACATGGTACACACCTCAGTACATGTCCTACCTTTCACATACACTGCACCCTGCCCAGGGGGGTACCTTGGGCCTACTATAGTGGTGTCTGATGTGCATAAAAAGGGAAGGGAAGGGAAGGCCTGGCAAGTGGGTGCACTTGCCAGGAAAACAAGGCAGTTAACAAACTGCGCGCAGGCACTGCAGTGGCAGGCCTGAGATCTCTTCTTAGGGCTACTTGTGTGGGTGGCACAATTAGTGCTGCAGACCCACTAGTAGCATTTGCATTACCAGCCCTGGCACACATAGTGCACTTTACTAGGGACTTTACTAGTAAGGCAAACATACCAATTATGGACAACCAATTACCATAACACTTTATACAGGGAGCACTTGCACTTTGACACTGATCAGCAGTGGCAAAGTGCCCAAAGCATCTAAGTCGGCAACATAATGTCAGAAAAAGGTCGAGGAGGAAGGCAAAAAGTTTAAGGAACTTTGGCCAAAAAGGGCCAAGTCCAACAGTGATCTTTACAATACATCATGTATCGAGCATAGTGTTCTTAGCAGATTGGCATCAACCGAATAGACAATTGTAGTTGTCTTATGTGTCTCCTCTTTCTTCTTTTCCTTTCTATATTTATAATACTTTATATCCTTTGGTTATTTTGTGCTGCACTGATGACGTTTTATTGTATAATAATGTTTTTAAACTGTATGATGGTGATTTGATGTTGGGTACATTGAGATTGAAACTACCTGTAACTATATATGGTGTATATCATATACATTATTAAAAATCTGGAGGTTTTCCATATTCTTGTGGTACTAGTTTGATTGAAGGTTCCTTTAATATAGGATTGATTTAGAGAAGGGTGTTGAGTTCGCGGAGTGAGTCAATCTGTTGAATAAGACGTATGCCTAAGGGGAAATTTGATTTTATTGTTTTATAATGGTGCTAGGTCCCCTTGCTGTGTGTGGCCCTTTCTCTTGTTATATTGATTTGTATGAAGTGCAATCACAAAACCTGAATAAAGTGCAGCCTCCCGCTTAAACTGTGAGATGTTCGACAAATATTTAATTTCACCAAAACTCTTTTTTCTTCATTATTGTGTGTGAAGGCACTTTCAAATATGTGAGTTCAGACTACCTGCTGAACAAAACTAACACTTTTAATAAGTACCTTTAAGTGCAGTGTTATAATGTGCCCTATTAATGTCAAAGCTTCCATAAGTTAAAGAAATACACTTTTCAAATTTTGAATAGACTTTATCATATTTTACGTGATGTTTGTTGTATGTTTTACACAACAAATATTTTCAGGGCTCGGCTCATGCACGGGCTCCTAGATCTGGCTGTTAATTTATTAGTTTGCCCACCTCGTTCCACCCCACACACACACACTCTCAAACACATGCCACATACATCAGCCATGCATGAACACTTATTTATGAACTATGCACAGATATTCAAAGCAAAAAAAAGGTTGTTGGGGGAGGGAGGCAACGACAAAGATTGTCACAACAGGCGCCACCAACGCTAAAGCTGGCCCTGGCTGCCAGCTGCCAAAACAGCCACCAGTGACCAGCTGCGCAGCTTTGAGCATGCTGGGCCCAGGTCAGTGGACTAAACATGTGATCTGCCTGACCACAAAACTAGTTCAGATCCAACTCCACAGTAAAAGAACGCGTGCACCGGAAGTTATTGCGGGCAATTGGAGTCTGCCTACACCCAGCGTCTTGTTTTGTTGCCCCTCATGTGTATTGGGTATGACACAGGGAGCCCCCCAACCCTTAAGGGACTCCTTCAAACCTCCACTGGAACCCCATTGAGCCCAAGACCAAGGAAGCAGGTTTCTTGGAGACAGATGATGAACCACTGTCAGCCCTGAGCATACTATGCATAGCAGTGATGAAATGTCTGCTAGTTACAGATGAGAGACAAATGTCTCTCCAAAGCACAATGAGAAACGGAGTAGAAAATTGAGTCTGTGACACTAGCTGTATATTTCGAGGGTATTAAAAGACTAAAGTCCTAGAAATTTGCTGAAGTATTACCAAGATGAGCAGGCCGAGCGGTGCCTGAGTCCAGGGTGCTGATGCTGATTTATACAGAACTGGAAGAGAACAACTTGCAGAGTGACTGCTGCTCCGCTTACACCAGATGAAGGGCTCTCACAGGGACGATGGAGCACATTGTGTACAAGTATGAGCTCTCTTTGCTGCAGTGACCATATTTCAGTGGGCCGAGGACTGCCCACGGGATGAAAAGGATAAGACTCAAAAGCTTTGTTTCCATAAGACCACAGAGGTGTTCAGAAACATAGAAGCCTTCATTTAGACCGTGTGGTAGCATTACCTCCACCCATTCCCTAGCCCATTGCCTGCAACTGTAATTAGCCACAATTACGAGAGTGACTACGTCGTGATGGGAGGATGACTGAGCAGTGGTGGATATCAGTATGGCAGTGCAAGCGGGTCATGCAGAAACATGTCCTAGAAGAGATGCCCAGTCCATGCACGCAGAGTAAATCGGATGATTCCAGTAACGTTCACAACCCGGAACACAGTGATCGGCCGGGAGGGGTCCTGGCGTACACGCCTCTGATCTCTTACGTTACTGGAATCATCCGATTTACACAGTCTCCCTCACGGCGCCCGCAACGAAGTACTACCGACACCCCGGTTACGAACAATTCTTGTCCATCATTTTAGGACTTTATCAATAACGTGCCGGATGCTCTATCTTACGGCCTATTGGTACCCCTAGAGTCAGCTAAATCTGCTAGAGTGTTTAGCCCAGCCGGGTTGGAATTATCACCGGCTGAGTAACGACCAAGACAACTATCCTCTGTATACAGCCCTGAGAAAGTCGCGGAATTATTTTCCTAATGCGACGAAACACGTGTCGGCTGGTTTTCCTCTGTTCGATGGCTCTAGCTTAAGAGAAATTAAAGGACTGAACGTTATCCAACTCATCTGAAGATATTTCTTTCGAAAATTGTGGCTACTTCACTGTAGTTCCTGTATTTACCTACATACTGTTTGTTCACTTTTATGTGTGCTTAGGTTTTTGTTTAAAGTGTTATTGTGAGGGAGTTACCCACACAAAATTGAGGGGTTACAGGGCTTATCCCCTTACCTAGTTGCACCATACTGATTTGTTTTCATCCAAACACTTGCGTTAATTAGCAGAGCGCCAAGAATTTTCCCTGGCTACTAAAAACCCTTCTCTAAGTGTTCCCCATGCACGCAGAGTAATACAGGCTTTTCTCCAGGAACGAGGGTCCCAAGGCACTTTGGTAATGAGAAGGCTTGCCTTTCGGAGGATTCCCTCAGTGGTACCACGTGACCAATGGTGTAAGCAAGGAAACCTCCTGGATGCCTGCAGACCCAAGGGAAGGGGATCCTTGGTATTGCCAGTCTGGCTGTGGCTGGGGCTTCCTAATCTATGGGGAAGAAAATACTGTGGAGTCACAATTTTACTCCCAAGTTTACACTGGGAAACATAACTTCATATGCCATTATGTCAGAGCACATGTGGAGTAAAACTAGCTTGAGCCATGTAGTGGCCAGGGCATGAAACTTCATGCAGCATGGCTCAGGGCATTCACTCCATTCGTTGCTACATAAGCAAAACAGCCCATAACGAATTTCCAATTCTTTTTCACCAGTGCAGCGTGGTCGAGTTTTCCAGCGCATGCATGGAGTTAGTGTTGGTGCTAAAGATGAATCAAAACAGAAAACATATTTTCCATTTAATTTAGAACCAAAAGCATTTCCTCAAAGATGAGATCTTAGACAAACCCAGCTCAAGGATGAGTAGCACTTCCAGTCTTACTTTAGGTCTGTCTGTAGATAGCTTTAGCTGTCGTGTAGACAGCTACAGATTATATCCACAGTACACCAACAGAGGATCAATAGGTCGGCCTCCCCAGTCATTATTGTATTATTGACAGCTTGATCAGCCAACCTTACAGTCATTGGTTGCTGTAACTTTCACTTATTTTTCCTCTTTGCGAGCTTTGCTGAATTAGTGTCGATGGTGACAGATGGTGGGCGTTACTACTCATTTTTTGGGACCAGGACCTTTTTTTCCTCAAACTTTGACTCACAGCAAAAGGAGAAACACATTCAAGGACGCAAGAGAAAGATCGCAAAACAATGATTAGGGGTGAAAGTATAGATGGAAAAGAACCTACAAGAATCATGAGCTTTAACGACAGGTACTGTAGGGTGGTGGAAGAAAGCGGCATGAGGTGGAATCAAGACTACGCTTCCTTAGTGCTCAGTTACATCGTCATTCTGAAGCACTGGAGGTGAACTCCTAACACAATCTTTGGGCCTTTGCACTTAGTTATTTATTTATTTTTTACAGACTAAGCATTGCTCACAACTATAGAGCCATTTCATTGGACAGTATGTGTCCCAAGCGTGTATAGGGACTGATTTTTATTTTTTTCCCTTTGTGACCGCCGATCCAGAAATTCCTTTCCATTAATTGAGTCTAAATTCGATGTCAGTTCCTACTCCATTGACAGTCGTCTGATATTCCCCAACTACGGTGAGCATGGCCATAGCTTCAGCCCTCACAGGCTCACAATAGTCAGTTAGGAGAAAATATACTATTAACGGTGGGAATGGGTGTGGTCTATGATTCATTTGGGCTATCTGGGAGAGTGGTCGTTCATTGGCGGGTGGGCCTCAGAAACTGTGTACGTCTTGGAATTTGCTGGGTGAAATCTTGCCGGTTGTTCTTTGGCTGGGGTGCCTTAGAGCAAGGACAAACTCAGTACTGAATTTACCTGCTGTACTTCCCACTTTCTTCTGTGGGCTCTTTGACTATAGACTGGGTGACTCCGCTGGGCCCTCTGGGGGACGCGTGACAGGGCCTTGGCAGGTGTCTGTCTCATTGACCATGAGAACATGACTGGTGCTGGTATGTAGAGAGGCACCTGCCTTGATGACAGCTTCAGTGGCGCCACTCAACGCTCAAAGTTCTCCATCCTGTATCTGTGACACAGAAGCTGCCACTTGGGCAAAAACTGAACTCACTCACCGGACCCGTTTACAAGACCCAAAGGAGCTTTAATTAGCAGAAAAGAGATACAACGTTATCTAACATACTGAAGGTGCACTGCAGCTTAAGGTACACCAGGTCCAGTTTCTAGTTTCCTTCATACCTTTGAATTCCATTCCAGACTTTGCCTCTCTGTTTCTTCACTGACTCAGTGTTTTCTCTTTCAAGTTTTACACAATTGCACTCTCATATGTGCTCTCCAAATCATACCTGGATATCATACCAAATGAAAAAGTGAGGGGTTTGTGGGTCCTGGTGCAAGAAAGGAAAATTACCCCCATGTTTCCTGCTCAATTTACATGGCGATACGATACATTTCTGCTGGCCTCGGCTCTCTGTGTTTCCTGTGGTCGAGCCTGTGGTGGCTCTGACATTGGGAGCACTGGATTTACCCCTCCTCTCTAACAGTAGCTATGGACAGGACTTCCACCTTTTTGGTGGATGTTCTGTTACCATCCTTCTCTACAGAAAGCCCTATTTCTCAATATTAGGATCAACAGACTGCAGGTAGAAAAGAGGCTGTACCAAGAAAACCTTAGCCGACTCCTTTCTTTACTGAACAGAAGTCTATGTCAGACATTCGCTGGGATTGTAACAGAAGGAGAGAAATACATTCTTCAAAAATCTAAACAGAATCTTGTAGAATTGATGGTGTAACGTCTTGCCTGGTTCCCTTAGGAGAACTGGAAGCTGACCCTTTAAGCTTAGCTCCAAGAGCATCACAAAGGTTTAATAGAAATCATAAACACTATAATAAGACTACATTGGAGCACTTGGGGGCAGGGAGGGCACTAGAGCGACACTTGCCTATGCCCCCCAGCGCCTTGAGACCCTCACGGGTGAGTAGCGCGCTTTACACTTCCCTGATTGATTGATTGAAGTATTCATGGCCTTAAGAGAAAGCAGTCCTCACCGGAGCAATCTCTAGAAATGAAAGAGGTCAGCTCCTTAAGGACAGTGGTAGTGTCCTGAATATATCGCTGGGTGCTCTTAAGTAAATATTAGTCTAATTCTGAAGTTATAGCAGCTGTGGTCACAGGCTACAAGCAAGGCTTGTTCAGAGGGGAAAAGTGCTTAAATCTTGGAAAGGTTGGCAGCTTTCACAGTAAGGACATACTTCCTTAGCCTCAGTTCCTTAAGGTAGTAAAAGGCTCCCAAGATGCCCATGACTAAATATCTGAGAATGGTGGAGATGGTACAGAGGCTGTCACCCACTCATGCTGAAATTGTCTTCAAGTCTATTACATTTGGCATAAGTGGTGTCAGAGGTGTCACCGCTATCATCGACACTTCCATAATTACCGCCACCTTCCTGTCTTGCTGGACAAATGGAAATATCAACTCCCTATTGAAGAAACCAACAGCAGACCCCCAACACCCTCAGCAGCCCCAGACGCATCTCACTCCTGGCCTTTCCAGCTAAAGTCACTGAGAAAGTCATCAATCAGCTTGCAGACCATCTAGAACTTCATCAGCTCACACACAGCTCTAAATCAGGCTTTTGCACCAACTGAAGCACAGAGGCAGCCCTCACTGCGGCCACAGATGACTTCAGAAGCCTCCTCGACTGAGGAGAAATGGCCGCACTCATACTCCTCAACCTCTCTGCAGCTTTCGATACGGTCTCCCACAAGTCACTCACCAGAAAGCTTCAGCACTTGGGTATCTGTGGACTAGCCCTCAAGTGGATATCCTCCTTCCTCACGGACAGAACTCAACAAGTTAAGACCTCCCCCCTACACCTCAGAACCCAAGAAACACATCTGCAGAGTCCCTCAAGGATCGTCGCTCAGCCCAATACTCTTCAACATCTACTCCACGCCCCATGCGGACATCGTCCGAGCCCACGGCATCAACATAGTATCCTACGCTGATGACACATTGTTCATTCTCTCCCTTACCGACTCAACCAGCACCGCCAAAGCAAACTTCACCAACTGCATGAGCAACGTTGCTGCTTGGATGAAAAACAACTCCCTCCAGCTCAAGACTGAAAAAACTGAAGTTCTTATCTTCGGCAACAACCATTCCAGCGGGACACCTCTTGGCGGCCCTCTGAACTTGGCCCCCCACCCACCCCTGCGGACCATGCCAAGAACCTCGGAATCATCCTGGACACCTACTTCCCTATGAGCAGACAGATCAATGCCGTCGCCTCATCATGCTTACACATCCTGCAAATGTTACGCAAGATTTTCAAGTGGATCCCACTTAACCAGACGAACGGTCACCCGGGCTCGTATCACAAGTAGACTAGATTACAGAAACACCCTCTACATCAGAATCCCAGCCCATGTCCTACAAAAAACTCCAAACCACCCAGAACGCTGCCACCAGACTCATCCTGAACATCCCGCGAAATAACCTCATCTCTCCACACCTCAAAAATCTCGACTGGCTCCCAGTCCAGGAAACATGTAAGTTCAAGCTACTCACCCATGCCTACAAAGCTCTCCACAACACCGGTCCAACTTACCTCAACCACCACCTCAACTTCTACTAACCCATCAGAAACCTTCGATCTGCGTCCAGGCAAGAGCACACCTCCCTCGCATCAAGAAGACCAGAAGCGAAGGATGCCGTTTCTCATATCTCGCAGCCAAGACCTAGAAAGACCTCCTGAAACACCTCAGAACCTCCACCTCCCTCATGGACTTACGAAGGAACCTCAAGACATGGCTCTTCCAGACAAAACTGGCATGACAGGACATGGGAAGCCTGCAAGTGATTTGAAGAGATCTTTTGAATTTTGAGGTTGCAAGGATAGTCCCTGAAAGGTCGAGCTGAACCCTCTTGTAGAAAGTATTCAAGAGATGGCCCTCTGAAAAAGCTACCCATTGGGCAGAGGCTGGTGTAACCTCATGTGCAGCAGAAAGGCTACATAGCACAACTAGAGAACACTGATCCTGAGCATAGAGGAAACACAATATGGGCGGAGTGTGTGTTGAGATCCAGACGAAGAAACCTAAGTGCAGCCATCAATCAATCAATCAGGATTTATAAAGCGCAGCAAATCACCTGTGAGGGTCTCAAGGCGCTGGAGTTGCTAGCTGCTTCACGGTTTTCTGTTAATTCGAACAACCATGTTTTGAGTCCTTTTCCGAATTCCCAGATAAATGCGGCATTCCTGAGGTGAAGGGGAAGTTTGTTCCAGGCTTTGGCTGCTAGGTGAGAGAAGGAGCGTCCTCCGCTGTTGGATCGGCAGATCCGGGGGGTGTCTGCGAGAAAAACGGAGGGGGATTGCAGGTGTCTGGTTAGTTGGTGGAAGGTCATTTGTTTGCTGAGGTATGCTGGTCCTTTATCGTGCAGGGCTTTGTATGTGTGGGTCAGCATCTTGAACTGGCATCGCTTCTGGATCGGGAGTCAGTGTAGCTTCTTGAGGTGCAGGGTGATGTGAGTCCATCTGTGGAGGTCAAGGATGAGTCTTGCTGCTGCGTTTTGTGTTGTCTATAATCTCTTCAAGAGGCGTGCAGTAATTCCTATGTAAAGAGCGTTGCCATAGTCCAGCCTGCTGGTGACGAGGGCTTGAGAGATGGTCTTTCTGGTGTCAATTGGGAGTCACCTGAAGATGTTACGAAACATGCGTAGGGTGTGGTCAGTGACTGTAACTACTTCTTAGACTGGACATCACAAAAGGAAATGTTCATGCACTCTTTTATATTTATTGATTGATTTATTTTATTCAGTTCAGGGTTTGTGAATCCATGTATGACACATTCATGCCATTTCAGAATGCTCGCTTTCAAAAAGAGAGCTAAATGCAAGATGGTATGATGCACAGCATAGTTTAGAAACACGTCTGATTCTGGCAAGCGACAGTCTTCAGTGTATCATGCAGAATATGTGGCTGTCTCTTGTCATTTCAATTTGAATGACAAGTCTTGCATGTGGAAGTCTAAGATGCCAGTGCTGGCGGCAGGAGTTTGAACAGCAGAAGAGGGAGCAATGTTATGGAAAAGGACTATATCTAGTCAAGACAGCGAATCACAGACTGAACAGAAGAGGTGTGTACTCAGGCTTCTCTGAACTTTAGGAAATTTTTTTAGAATCTAAAGGTGAGACGCCGTGCATTCAAGTAGTTTAGCCGATGACCAGAAGGGTTATGCTGGCCAATCACAGGCAATTTGTTGCCCTGTATGGACACTCTAAAGGGTCTTGAACCTTTCTTGGAATGTGTCAATACCAGGCCATGGGCCTTTCCAAACTGCGCAATCTGCAAGCAGCTGCAGTAGTACTTCTAAGATGCCACTACAGCGAGAACCATGTCACTTTTCACATGGATAAGTAGAAAGGTAGCTCAGTAGCAGTCATTAATGGTTGAATGTTACCTTGATGTCTACATTTACTTGGGGAATAAAGGAGAGATAATTGTCAAGAGGGCACCAAGGTTCTGGACTTTTGGCTTGAAGGTGAGGAATATAGAGTCCCTGGTGAAAGAATGGAAGGGAAAGGAGAAGGGTCTGCTGGACCTAGTTGCATAAACTCCGATTTTGGCTTTTCGGTGAGAACCAGTTATGTTACATCAAGAGCTGAATTTGCTTCAGACGGGAAAATACCTGATGACAACTCCAGATCTTCTAGTTAAGCATACTTCTGGATGCATGAACATCCACTTAAAGGAGACCTGGCCAGAGAGACCATCTTTGCACTTTCCTACCATTGATGGCTGATTTATGGGATAGAGAGAAGGCCAGTTTGGAATGTTGGATCTAGTTTGCCAGGATGGATGCAATCGAGATGACGGAGTTGCCCCATTCTCCAGTATGAGCTCTGAATGATCAAGCAGAAATCTGTGGTTCACAGTGTTAAATCATACTGTGGGATCTAGTACACTTAGGGTGGAGGGCAGTCCATGTCTCGTGGGTTTAGAGTGCCCAAGTGAAAGTCCCTCAATAGGTTATTCAGCCATTACAGTTTGCAGTGTCTTTGCGATGCAAGACAGGCCTGAGATAGGTCAGTAATTACACAGACACTCTGGACCAGACTCTCGCATGCTCACTGCCTGCTCCATGTCCAACCAGGATTGGTTAAACGTTGTCCTCTAAACGAAACACAGGATGAATGAGTGAGAGACGTCTTTTCCAGAGGTGCAGTGCAACTGCTGAAAAAAGGGACTGTCCATTAATGCCCACCCATCTGGGATGCATCGGGGCCATTTTCCCTTCTGCAATAAACCTCCTGCACCCTTGCTACATGGCTGGTCAGCTCCTCTTTGCTGAATGTTGGCATGGTCGTCACAAAGGCAGGGGGCAGTATACCACAGGCCCATGCTTCCCAGCATCCGGCAGGCCTTCAGTAAAAGTTATTGATAGATTTTTAATCCTAAGTAAGCCTGTCATCTTCATTAATAATGAGGCAGCTTAAGTGGCCATACCTTCAGGAAGTGCCTGAGGCTATGTTTTCTTTTCATTAATACCTAGAAGCAGATATTTATGACATTTACCAAGAATAAAAAAGTGTCTGAAGGAACCCTCATTGATCTGACCGCATGACTCGCAATATCTTCTGACAAGCCTGCATGTTTTTCTTGGTCAGCACCCTGACTATGGATCCCAGAATATCAATGGGACACAACATCGAGGACAAAAATATCGAAAAATAAATATCGACAGATAAGTCTAGATTTTCTACACACAACTCTATATATATGTGGCTACACAGTACATATATCTTCAAGGTACGTAGATGTGGAGTTAGGAATACTAAATCTATATTTCCCTGTATGCACGTACCTTTTGATATTCCGTCCCTCAATTTTCTGTCCTCGAAGACATGGCTTGGCAGTTCGGTTGGACTGTTCCCATGAGGCACAGGGTCAAGACTGATTTGCATATAGCGGTGTCTGAACTGGGGTGGCAAAGTGAGCTAAAGAACGATGATGGATTCAACCCAGATCTGTGACTGGGGGTGAGTGTCTGAAAAGTTTCAGCGCTCCGTCCATCATCTCCTTGTGTTTGCGATATTCTTGTACCACGAAGTTCTGGGGATCGATAATCAGTAGTACAATTGTTTTTCATGAGTTTTAAATCCACGTAAAGCCATATCACCGCCTTTAGAAAGGTGTGTGGTTCCCTCAGCCTCTGTGAGGTTAGGAATCTGCATTTACAAGCTGCACATTGTTCACATGAAAGGCTCGAGGTAGAAACACGCGACAGAAGGATCTTGTCAAAACAATTTGTTTATGGATTTTTTGCAGCACAACATCGCTGCTGGGCGAAAAGCACTAAAAGATGCTGCATCACATACACCCATGACAGATAAATAAAATATAATCAGAAGAAAATACCACCCAACCACTTCAGGCTTTTAAATGTACAAATAAGGCTCTATCCGATTAGGCAACGTCAGTGTCTACTTGTTCAGGGTGTAATGCGCCATGACAGCAAAACCCATGTGTTTGTTTTAGCCGCCATTATTGGAGGAGACAGAAAAATCGCCAGACTGTTATTTATTTCCAAAAATGCCTGTTTAGCAAAGAGCAGTGAATGTATCTTGACAGCCAGGATTGTCAGCAACTAAGAACATAAAATAAAAAATATCCCAGCCTGCATTAGACCCACATACTCAGAGATCTAACGATATTTATTCCACCCTTCTGGACATAATTGCACTATGAAGTGAATAGAAAATCGAGCTGAATAAATCTCAGTGCTGGACACAATGGCAGGGAAACACTGAAATATGCAGTGGCCCTCCCAGAGCAGCTGCACAAGCCTCTTCAGTAAATCACAAACTCAGAGCCGAGCTCAGGGACTCTGACCTTCATGCCAAAAATCCCATTATGTTAAGCAGTCAGAATTCATTTCAGATACAGCAAAAGGGCCTCAGAGCATATTCATATACTTGAGGTGGGGGCTAGCATCTGTATTTAAACCAGCCGGTATTTCAAATTCAAATTCACACGCGGGCTCATGGTCACTAAAGATGCACAGACCTACCCAAGATTCAGAAATAATTATTTGGGTTGCAAATTGCGTGAGATATTTTCTCTGAATTTACTATGATTGATTCCCTGCACTGGACATGGACAGATCTATTAAGATGTGGCCTTGGGATCAACTCTCTTGGAATTTCATACGCTGATAACATTAAAAATGCAGATCTTGCATAAACCCTACGGCGTCTTCAGTTTCGCTGTAAATACGGAGGAGAAGTGCGGAACCACTATTTATATGCATTTTAGAGTTTTAGCAGAAGACTCGTTTTTGAGCACATGAAGCTAAAGGGATGTAGCTCCTGGAGGAGACAGATAAGCAAGATGCGGGTCTAGAAATAATTGGGTACTTCAGTCGTGGTTCCCACGCAGTGAATGCGCATGCCCCAGGCTTGGGTGTGGAGATCTAGTCAATTCAAGGGAGGGAGCTACTTTGATGATGCTGTCAATAGTTGCACAGCATTGCACAGCATTGCACGGCACACTTTTACAACTGCTATTGTAATTTGGCACTTTCAGTGAGTCTGGGTGTCCCTTTTGGAAAGCTCTAGGTATTTCGTCCAGCAGTTGTGTGGTCCCACAAAGATTGGTTGTCCTATGCATTACTTAATATGGCGTCACATTGGTAAATGTGAAAAATAAAATGTGTACAATCCCGTCAGGTATACATTTGCAGTGGACTACTTGTAACTATCTCATTTACATAAAAATGCACCTGTCACGATTGTAAAAGTTTTTTTGTTTTTTTTTAAATGTATGCATTTTTATATAGCACGTACTTTACCCGAAGGTGTCAGAGCGCTTTACAATAGAACCAATTACATAACATAAGGACTTCAGAGTACATGGATTACATATAAGAGACAAAACAGATACAAGAGTCTAAACACAAAAGGAAAACGTTACAAAGGTGTTTACAAAAGATGTGTAATTTAAACTAAGAGTGTAGATATAATCTGCCAGTATTGGCAGGAAGTGAGCACAAAGAATATAGACATAACATATTGATATTATATAGCATAACATTATGGTCTCGGCTGATTGGTTTGATCGAAGATAAGTCCAAACAACATTCAAGGGCCCCTGCCGCCAGTCCTGTCCCCGCGGTCGTGCTACATAGGGGGGTGCAAGCCAGGCTGTAGTTAACGTGCCCCAGGTGGGACATCCTTCCCGGTTGTCCCCTGGCACTGCAACAGGCATCAGGGAGGCGCAGCAGTCCGACCTCTTCACTAAGGGTCGGTTGAGTGTTGCAGGCTGGGGGAAGCTGAATCGCAGAGGTGCCCAGCGACGGTATCCTCACCCCCAATATGGCCACCATACTATACCCATTACCCGCACCGGCACTCAGCAGGCAGCAGGGGAGGGTGTCTGCAGGCTCTCCCACTCTTTCTGGAGGCGCCCAGCGGCACGGGCTCCTTCCTGCCTCACCGTTGCTGCACGGTCCTCGCCGTTAACCCCGCCTTAATCGTTCTGGCCCTGCAGGATCGCGGCACGGCTTCCCTTTTCTTGTTCTTCTTTCTTTTCTATCACAAATATGATTTATTCCACTAAACTGTAAGATTATAAACAAAATGCAGATTTTATAACATGCCCATAATATATGATATCTACGAGACATCCCATGTGCAGAAGAAACTCAGGCCTAGTGATCGCTGGAAGAACCAGTCTCTCATGCAAGTCATTCAGAGCAGCTCCCCTGCAGTCAAGGAAAGACCTGTCAGCATAAGACCTGTGATGTTTTCAGACCTTTGTTCTTCAATCAGTTTTTAAAGACTTGGCTATCGTCCACATGTGATTCCTTCTCGAGACAAGAAGCAGACACCGAAAATCACAGGAGACCCGGGAGGCCTATATTTACACTGCCACAGCGTTCAATGGAAACAGAAAAGATGCTTTGATTTAATGAATATTGACTACAGTCCGTGACATATCACAGAAGAGGTAACAATTGCCAGTTATTTATTTGGTGTATTAAAATAGAGAAAAATAATTCTATCCTAGTCAATTATTATAAATAAGTCAGTAATTAAATCAATTGTGCAGAGTAATTGAAGTTCCAGTGATCAACATTATTTTCACTGACACTCGAGTATTGCTCCAGCGAGCACAATGATTTGTGATGATGCCACTTCACAGAATGATCTGTCCTGCAGCCACTGAGGGCCTGATTCACAAAGGTAGTCGTACGCTTCTGTGTAAGTTTATCACTTCTCGGTATTTACAAACTACATGCAGAGTTTTACATTCCGCACTCCCTATACGTATGTGTGAGGAGTACTCTTTCCTCTAGTAGATTTAAAAGCCTCAATAATTCAATTTAACAAAAATAAGAGCAAATATAAATGGACCTCAGTAATAATACCATTTGCTTGGAGTGTTTGAAGAAAAATAACATAGTAGGCAGTGCTCAATTTGTAGCATAATGAGTGCCCGCAACGGCGCACTGTTAGTAGGATTCCAAGTGTGTTTGTTGTGGAACCCGGTCTCCTCCTTTTACGTTCCTTAGAATCTGATCAATACCCAGCTCCGCTCTTGTGACCGTCGCATCCTGTATCCGCGGCACATCATCACTATTATGGGCCATGGCATGAAGGAAGCTGCAGGTCACTGAATGATGGGCACATGGGAGAGGCCATGGCCAGGAGCCTATCCTCAAAGCTTCTCGCCCAAGTTTCAATCTGCCTCCCACTGGATCCACCCCAAGACCAGCCTGTAATCAGTCTCTTGTCGCTCCCTAAATGTTGGCACTGGTCTTTGAGTTCCATAGATCATCTCAGGGGTGCTGTGCTCCCCAGGGACCTGCAGCTGCCCCATCATGCCGCACAGCAGGTAAACCGTACACAGGTACCGTGCATCATAAATGTCAGGATGCATGGAGCACTCCCACCTCCACCTCTTCCCAACGTGACAGTCAGTTCTCAGATGCACTGTTTTCAGAAAAGCCAGAAAATGCCTTATTTATTAAACCCTTTCATAAATGCCTTTTTTACAATCTTAACTTTTAGGGACTGCAACAACCCATTTATGCACATTATAATCACAAGTCAAATCCTACACTTCATGATTGAGGGTTACCTCAGACGATTTTGCCTCACGGGTGATAGCCCCGACCCAATGGGCACTTGTACATACACAAGCAAAATGTCATCATTCTCAACTCATGAAACACCAAACACACAATGACTGGCCTGTGGGCCGAGCAAAAAATGAGAATGACACTGGCAACAAACCCAAACGTGGAAAGGGTCTGACTCGCTGGCGCACTTGGGGTATACTAACTGTGGGGTACAACAGAAAGTGAATGACACTTCAACAAACCAATGGCAGAAATGATTCACACTAAACCAGGGGAGTTCAACATAGGTTTAGGAGGGCACACAAAAATTATTATGTGGAAGATATTGATTTATTTTCAATGTATGTTAAATTTATCTTATGTGGCTATCCTGAAAATGTGGCATGGATCACTCCCTCAGCCTCTATTGGGAACCCCTCTGCTAAACGAAAAGTGTGGCATGGATACCGCCCTCCTCGGCCTATGTTGGACACCCCTCTGCTAAACGAAAAAATTAACACAGAACGGGCCCTCCAAAACTTAAGATGGGCACCTCTCCGCTAAAAGAGGTTAAATTGTGACTTCTTACTCTCAATTTACAAAGTCTAGGCTCCCAAAACTTGGAATTATGTTTATGGAAGAACTGTATTAAAATAGACATTTACATTGGACTTTTTTGGGTAAACTTTAATATTCCCACTTCTGTTCTGCATTGTATCTGGTGGCGGCACACCTCAGTAAAGTTCTGCAATTTCTGGCTTAATGCTGTTGACATGAGTCCTCACATAGGGTTTCTGTTCGGGGCAATTATGACTCCAATTTATAAAACATTGTATATGTGCACCATGTGCATAATTTGGAACTATATATATTTATAAATATTTTTCAACCGAGTAACTCGTGAGAAACTGATGGCTCTTGAAAGTAAAATGAGGGCGCAGAACATTCAAAGTAAGCACCACGAAAAAAAGAGTTTGAAAAATATGAGCCAAGGTTATATTAGCTTTAATCTTAGGGTTTTGATTTTAGAAGCTACATGTTTGAGCAGAAGTGTCAAGATATAAACACAAAATGGTTTAAGAATCTGGAACCAACTAACACATTTGCTGTTTAATCTGTTTGATGTGGAAGGTATCTGCCGATTTATTCTTCAAACAGGTGAGATATAAAGCATGGATTGTAGAAGAATATGAAGAATAATCATGGTTTTAATCGTTCACCTCTCAGTGAAAGCCTTCTGTTTCCAAGCATCCCTGCACATATCCCAAGAGCTGGACAGTGAAATATTTCATCTGCAGGTGAATGCCTTAAAATGGCCTTAAAATGCTGAGCAAACAGAGCAGTCAGATTGATTTAAGACATTACTGGGCTGACTTTCTGAATTATGCCAAAGGTGGCAGGCAGAGCACTGAAATCAGCAGTTCCCACGCGCACTGCCATGTTAATGGCAAACACAGAGTGGATAATGTAGTGTATACACCATTGTAAAAGGTTAGAAAATGTACCGAACGTTCGAATAGATTAATCTTATAACACTTTACAACATGGCCTGACTTTTTACAAAAAGGAAAGTTCGATCCATTAATCGCAACTCCTTCAATAAAAAGATTTTACACCGTTACAACATATTTGTTAATTTGTACTTGCATGAATATTCCAGTTTTGAAGAATTAACAGTGCAAATATATTTCCAAGCAACAAAAAAAAACATAAAACATTTGATTATGAGATTTGGAAAATGACCCTAACGTCCCGGTTGGTGGTCCTGGGCATGTTGGGTGACTTCCTCGTCATCGTCGGATGCTGCTCAGTTCGGACATAGTCAGGTCATAGTAACAAGACGAGTCCCAGCAGGAAATAGGGTGGTGGCACTGACCCCCCCACCCCACATAGGAGGGTGAAAGAGGGGGTTGGGTGGGTATTTTGTCTTAAGTGGAACGATCAAGATTGGGGGGAGCCTGGAACACACATTATGGTTTAATGAGAATTGTCTGGGGTCATTACAATTCAATCGCAGACTACTTGATGCACATCTCGTGTGCGCATTGTAATGTACTGCTGCCCGTCTCTACGATTTGTGAGCTAGGATGTGCATCTCTAGCAATGATACTCAATGGGAAATAAAAAGCTAATGTAGATTATGTGTTGTTTCCCGTCATCTGGAGTTGCTTGTATCGGTTTTTTGCATGCAATACTTTGACAAAACACATTTGTACGACTCCATCTGTAGTGAGCTACCTATCGCTCATGCAGGCTGCTTCAAATCATTAGATTATTTTGCTTGTAAACCATGCAGGATGCAAACCATACCATATACTTATTGGCACTCAGATGGGGAGGCCCTTAAGAAAGTAAATACCATCGCGTATAACTATGATGCATCTGGCTTTGCTAGCTGCAGCAGCAACTTTAGTGGGAAATGTGACTGGCAGGCTACCTCCGAGAAATGCCACAACTGGCATGAGCTGTGAAGGAGATCCACACGGCCCAAGTAGAAATGACAAAGGCGAACAAGTTACTTACATTCAGTAACACTCTTTCTGGTGGATACTCTTTTTAGTTTTCAACATAGATTTTATTTTGAGAAAATGCAACCAAGTATAAGCAATGAAACAGGCTATCAACTAACAAATGACAGCATTAAATGAAATATAACTTATGCAATATGGAAGCTAGATTTAATGAATCGAAATAGTTGCATATAGAAATATTTGTTATATGCCATATGAGAGGGAGGAGGGGGGGAAAGGAGAGATAAAGGTAAAAGAAACATTACTAGTGAGATTATATAAATACATATGATGTCGAAAGGACTTAATAATATTTTTAACAGTAACGAATAATAGAGAGAGAGAAATGCTGTAATATAACTTCAATTCAAATTTGATGACAAAAAGAGAGTATATAAATGTAAATATAAAATCAATCAATCAATCAATCAAGCATTTGTATAGCGCACTACTCACCCGGGGGTCTCAAGGCGCTGGGGGAGGGGGTCCGCTACTGCTCGAACAGCCAGGTCTTGAGCTGTTTCCTGAAGGCGAGGTGGTCTTGGGTCAGGCGGAGGTGGGTCGGAAGGGAGTTCCAGGTCTTGGCGGCCAGGTAGGAGAAGGACCTTCCTCCTGTGGTGGCTCTTCGGATGCGGGGGACGACGGCGAGGGCGTGGCTGGTCGATCGAAGCTGGCGTTTGGGAGCGTAGAAGTTGAGGCGGCTGTTGAGGTATCCTGGGCCATGGTTGTGTAGGGCTTTGTGTGCGTGGGTGAGGAGGCGGAAGGTGATTCTCTTGTTGACTGGGAGCCAGTGCAGGTCTCTCAGGTGTCCGGAGATGTGGCTTCGGCGGGGGATGTCCAGGATGAGTCGTGCTGAGGTGTTCTGGATCCGCTGGAGTCTCCTCTGGAGTTTGGCGGTGGTTCCGGCATAGAGGGAGATGCCGTAGTCCAGACGGCTGGTGACGAGGGCCTGGGTGACCGTCTTCCTGGTCTCGGTGGGGATCCACCGGAAGATCTTACGAAGCATGCGCAGGATGTTGAAGCACGACGAGGAGACAGCGTTGACTTGCCTGGTCATGGAGAGGGAGGAGTCCAGGATGAAGCCCAGGTTGCGTGCGTGGTCTGTTGGTTTGGGTGCGCTGCCCAGGGCGGGGGCCACCAGGAGTCGTCCCAGGCGGAGGGTGAGGATCCCAGGATGAGGACTTCCGTCTTGTCCGAGTTCAGTTTCAGGCGGCTGTTCGACATCCATTTGGCTACGTCTGTCATCCCTTCGTGCAGGTTGGCTCTGGCGGTGGTGGGGTCGTTGGTGAGGGAGAGGATCAGCTGGGTGTCGTCGGCGTAGGAGATGATGTTGAGGTTGTGCTGGCGTGCGATGGCTGCGAGGGGGCTCATGTATACGTTGAAGAGTGTTGGGCTGAGCGAGGAGCCTTGAGGAACGCCGCAGATGACTTCGGTGGCCTCTGATCTGAACGGGGGAGGCGGACTCTCTGTGTCCTTCCGGCGAGGAAGGAGATGATCCACTCCAGTGCCTTCTCCTGGATTCCGACGTTGTTGAGGCGCTGTACTAGGGTACGGTGGCAGACAGTGTCGAAGGCTGCGGAGAGGTCCAGGAGGATGAGGGCCGCTGTTTCTCCGTTGTCGAGTAGGGCTCGGATGTCATCGGTAGCTGCGATCAGGGCGGTCTCGGTGCTGTGGTTGGCCCGGAAGCCGGACTGCGAGGGGTCGAGGGACCCGTTCGTCTCGAGGAAGGCGGCCAGTTGCTTGTTGACGGTCTTCTCGATGACTTTTGCCGGAAACGGGAGTAGCGAGATGGGGCGGTAGTTCTTGAGGTCGGTGGGGTCGGCTGATGGTTTCTTGAGTAGAGCACTGAGTTCGGCGTGCTTCCAGCTCTCCGGGAAGGTGGCGATGTCGAAGGAGGTGTTGATGATGTCCCGCAGGTGGGGTGCGATGACAGCGTCGGCCTTGTTGAAGACGTGGTGAGGGCAGGGGTCTGTCGGAGATCCGGAGTGGATGGAGTTCATCGTGCGGATAGTGTCTTCGGTGCTGATCGGGGCCCAGGCGCGGAGGGTGGTGGTGGGGGGCGGTGGTTCGGTCGCGGCGTGCGTCGGTTGAGTGCTGAAGCTGTTGTGTATGTCCGTGATCTTGTTGTGGAAGTAGGAGGCGAGGGAGTTGCAGAGGTCTTGCGAAGGGGTGATGTCGTTGTTTCCGGCGTTGGGGTTGGAGAGTTCTTTGACGATGTTGAAGAGTTCCTTGCTGTTGTGTGCGTTGTTGTCAAGTCGTTCCTTGAATGCGGTTTTCTTGGTGGTGTGGATCAGTTGGTGGTGTTTGCGGGTGGCGAGCTTGAGGGCAGTCATGTTGTCCGGTGTTGGGTCTCTGCGCCAGGTTTTCTCGAGTGCTCTGCAGTTCTTCTTGGAGCTCTTGAGTTCGTCGTTAAACCATGGGGCTTTCTTGCTGCCGGGTCTGCTCGGCTGGGTCTTCAGAGGGGCGAGGTCGTCTGCGCAGTCGCTGATCCATTTCGTGAGGTTGGTGGCCGCTTGGCTGGGGTTCGTTGTGCTGGTGGGAGGGTTCTTGCTCAGGGAAGTGGCGAGCTGATCTGCAGTGATCTTGTTCCAGCTTCTGCGGGGAGCCTGTTGCTTGTGATGGTGGAGCGTGGTCCTTCTGAAGCTGAAGTGGACGCAACTGTGGTCCGTCCAGTGGAGTCCTGTGGCGTGGCTGAAGGCGATGTCCTTGCTGGAAGAGAAGACCGGGTCGAGTGTGTGTCCGGCGTAGTGGGTGGGGGTGGTCACCAGTTGCTTGAGTCCGAGGTTGGCGAGATTGTCCAGCAGGGTGGCGGTGTTGCGGTCTTTGTTGTTCTCCAGGTGGAAGTTGAGGTCCCCGAGGAGGATGTAGTCAGCGGAGGGGAGGGCGTGTGGGCTGATGAAGTCGGCGATGTCCTCGCTGAATTGAGTGCGTGGTCCCGGAGGTCTGTAGATGAGGGTGCCTCTGAGGGTGGTCTTGGGGTTGACGTGGATCTGGAAGTGCAGGTGTTCGGTGGGTGTGAGGGTGTCGACGGTGTTGGTCGTGATGCGGATGGAGTTCCTGTGGATGATGGCGATGCCTCCTCCTGTCTGGTTGACGCGGTCCCTCCGGATGATCTTGTAGCCGTCCGGGATGGCGATGGCGATGTCGGGCGCTGAGGAGGCGTTCATCCAGGTTTCCGTGAGGAAGGCGACGTCTGGGGCTGTGGTGTCGAGCAGGTTCCAGAGCTCGACGGCGTGTCTGTGGATGGAGCGGGTGTTGAGCAGGATGCACTTCAGGTGGGTGCTGCTGGCGTTCGGCTTGGTGGGTGCTGGTGTGGCGTGGGTCCGGTTGCAGGTGAACTTGCAGGAGTGGCAGCTGAAGGGTCCGTGGGTGCGTCTCGGTGTGGCATGGTAGCAGCCCGGGGTTCGGCCGGTGTTCAGTGCGATGAGTTCGGTGGCGTCGTAGGTCCGTTGGGTCGGCTTCCGTCGGTGGGGGCCAGGGGTCCTGGCACTGGGCGCGGTCCAGGCGCGGACGGGCGCAGACGGGCTTACCTTAGGCGCACCTTCGGCGCTCATACGGTGCTCCCGCTGCGCGCGTCCGCTGCGCGGTCGCTGAGGGGGCGTCATAAGAAGGGGGCCGGGAGGGCGGGTCAGCTGGGAGGCGGGATCGTCTGTTCCAATCGTCTGGCGTGGGGGCGGGTCCGCAGGCAGGAAGCGGCGGGAAAACGGGAGCAGGCAAGGCGGGCGGCCCAGCGGCGGCTGGGTCGCTGCGACGGCGTCGGCTCTCCGCGGTGAAGAGTTCAGGCAGCAGGAGGCTCTGGAGCAGGAGAGGTGAGGAGCGAGGGGGCGACCAGGCCAGAAGCGCAGTGGTCACTCCCAGGAGGCAGGCAGGGTCCCCTTAAGAAGGGGGCCGGGAGGGCGGGTCAGCTGGGAGGCGGGATCGTCTGTTCCAATCGTCTGGCGTGGGGGCGGGTCCGCAGGCAGGAAGCGGCGGGAAAACGGGAGCAGGCAAGGCGGGTGGCCCAGCGGCGGCTGGGTCGCTGCGACGGCGTCGGCTCTCCGCGGTGAAGAGTTCAGGCAGCAGGAGGCTCTGGAGCAGGAGAGGTGAGGAGCGAGGGGGCGACCAGGCCAGAAGCGCAGTGGTCACTCCCAGGAGGCAGGCAGGGTCCCCTTAAGAAGGGGGCCGGGAGGGCGGGTCAGCTGGGAGGCGGGATCGTCTGTTCCAATCGTCTGGCGTGGGGGCGGGTCCGCAGGCAGGAAGCGGCGGGAAAACGGGAGCAGGCAAGGCGGGCGGCCCAGCGGCGGCTGGGTCGCTGCGACGGCGTCGGCTCTCCGCGGTGAAGAGTTCAGGCAGCAGGAGGCTCTGGAGCAGGAGAGGTGAGGAGCGAGGGGGCGACCAGGCCAGAAGCGCAGTGGTCACTCCCAGGAGGCAGGCAGGGTCCCCTTAAGAAGGGGGCCGGGAGGGCGGGTCAGCTGGGAGGCGGGATCGTCTGTTCCAATCGTCTGGCGTGGGGGCGGGTCCGCAGGCAGGAAGCGGCGGGAAAACGGGAGCAGGCAAGGCGGGCGGCCCAGCGGCGGCTGGGTCGCTGCGACGGCGTCGGCTCTCCGCGGTGAAGAGTTCAGGCAGCAGGAGGCTCTGGAGCAGGAGAGGTGAGGAGCGAGGGGGCGACCAGGCCAGAAGCGCAGTGGTCACTCCCAGGAGGCAGGCAGGGTCCCCTTAAGAAGGGGGCCGGGAGGGCGGGTCAGCTGGGAGGCGGGATCGTCTGTTCCAATCGTCTGGCGTGGGGGCGGGTCCGCAGGCAGGAAGCGGCGGGAAAACGGGAGCAGGCAAGGCGGGCGGCCCAGCGGCGGCTGGGTCGCTGCGACGGCGTCGGCTCTCCGCGGTGAAGAGTTCAGGCAGCAGGAGGCTCTGGAGCAGGAGAGGTGAGGAGCGAGGGGCGACCAGGCCAGAAGCGCAGTGGTCACTCCCAGGAGGCAGGCAGGGTCCCCTTAAGAAGGGGGCCGGGAGGGCGGGTCAGCTGGGAGGCGGGATCGTCTGTTCCAATCGTCTGGCGTGGGGGCGGGTCCGCAGGCAGGAAGCGGCGGGAAACGGGAGCAGGCAAGGCGGGCGGCCCAGCGGCGGCTGGGTCGCTGCGACGGCGTCGGCTCTCCGCGGTGAAGAGTTCAGGCAGCAGGAGGCTCTGGAGCAGGAGAGGTGAGGAGCGAGGGGGCGACCAGGCCAGAAGCGCAGTGGTCACTCCCAGGAGGCAGGCAGGGTCCCCTTAAGAAGGGGGCCGGGAGGGCGGGTCAGCTGGGAGGCGGGATCGTCTGTTCCAATCGTCTGGCGTGGGGGCGGGTCCGCAGGCAGGAAGCGGCGGGAAAACGGGAGCAGGCAAGGCGGGCGGCCCAGCGGCGGCTGGGTCGCTGCGACGGCGTCGGCTCTCCGCGGTGAAGAGTTCAGGCAGCAGGAGGCTCTGGAGCAGGAGAGGTGAGGAGCGAGGGGGCGACCAGGCCAGAAGCGCAGTGGTCACTCCCAGGAGGCAGGCAGGGTCCCCTTAAGAAGGGGGCCGGGAGGGCGGGTCAGCTGGGAGGCGGGATCGTCTGTTCCAATCGTCTGGCGTGGGGGCGGGTCCGCAGGCAGGAAGCGGCGGGAAAACGGGAGCAGGCAAGGCGGGCGGCCCAGCGGCGGCTGGGTCGCTGCGACGGCGTCGGCTCTCCGCGGTGAAGAGTTCAGGCAGCAGGAGGCTCTGGAGCAGGAGAGGTGAGGAGCGAGGGGGCGACCAGGCCAGAAGCGCAGTGGTCACTCCCAGGAGGCAGGCAGGGTCCCCTTAAGAAGGGGGCCGGGAGGGCGGGTCAGCTGGGAGGCGGGATCGTCTGTTCCAATCGTCTGGCGTGGGGGCGGGTCCGCAGGCAGGAAGCGGCGGGAAAACGGGAGCAGGCAAGGCGGGCGGCCCAGCGGCGGCTGGGTCGCTGCGACGGCGTCGGCTCTCCGCGGTGAAGAGTTCAGGCAGCAGGAGGCTCTGGAGCAGGAGAGGTGAGGAGCGAGGGGCGACCAGGCCAGAAGCGCAGTGGTCACTCCCAGGAGGCAGGCAGGGTCCCCTTAAGAAGGGGGCCGGGAGGGCGGGTCAGCTGGGAGGCGGGATCGTCTGTTCCAATCGTCTGGCGTGGGGGCGGGTCCGCAGGCAGGAAGCGGCGGGAAAACGGGAGCAGGCAAGGCGGGCGGCCCAGCGGCGGCTGGGTCGCTGCGACGGCGTCGGCTCTCCGCGGTGAAGAGTTCAGGCAGCAGGAGGCTCTGGAGCAGGAGAGGTGAGGAGCGAGGGGGCGACCAGGCCAGAAGCGCAGTGGTAAAACAAACAATCTATCACTATCAACAAGTCATGGTGGTTTGGGGACCTCTTCCGATGAAGGATGGTGACGGGTAGATTTTTGTGCAGAGGCGTCCAAGAAAATAGTCACAGGAGACCATATGTGTTCTCTTTTTAGGAGCAGAGACATAGGAGACACATAAGCCCGATCCAATCGATGGTTATAGCATACACTGTACCACCACGATTGGAAGGACAGTTGTGTGGAGTGTTTCCAATTTTTTGTTATTTGCTGAAAAGCAATGGCAATCAGTAAATCCACAATGTTTATGTTATGAGAAAGGGTTTGCCAATGATCAGATAATGTACCTAGAAATGCAGCTTCAGGGGAGAAAGGGAAGTGGGTATGGCAAATAGTATTAATTTGAGACCATACTTTTAACCAAAACTGGTGTGTGTAGGGACAGGAAAAAAGCATATGAAATAGGTCTGCGTGAGGAATATTACAAGACCAACAGTCTGGAGACAGGGTAGGTTGAAATTTATGTAAGGATAACGGAGTAAATAGAAGTCGATTATATATAAAGAAAAGTGTTTTGAGTTGTGCTTGCTGATCGTGAGGTCTTTCGTAGTTTCAACCATAATTTGTCCCATATTGAGATAGGCCAAGTTGAATGAAAATCAGATTCCCATTGGAGCTCCGTGGGGGTCTTAGATCTGGGTACAGTGGGAGTACTAAGGAATTTGTAAATGGATGAAGCATTAGCATGAGCACTTAAAATGGGAAGAATGTTGCGTTGAGATAAAGAGGAGTGTGGTGTAGAGGATAGAAGAAGTAGAGACTCTGTTACTTGCTTGATCAGTAAATTAAATTTGGTAGAAAAGGATTTTGGTAATTGATAGAGTGATTGTGCATCAGAGAAAGTGAGGAAAGAATTATTTGAATATAACTGATGGATCCATAATAAACCTCTGTCCCGCCAAGTCTTCCAAAAAATGGGTTTATTTTTGATTTTGATAAATTTGTTATGCCAAATAGATGAATTAAGAAATCGGTCTTTAGGTGAGAGGTGCGATAGCATAAAAGAATGAAATAATTTATGAGTAGTATTGTGTATAGGTGAAGAGAGAGAACGAGATTTATGAGTGAAAGTGAGGGATTCATCTGATGGATACTCTAACCGCAGATTCCTCACCTTTGAAATATTTCCCAGGTGTCACACTGGATCCAGAGGATTTTTACAGCAGTGCTACGCATGCCGCTAGGTAGCGTCATGCAACGCCATGTTGACTTTGTTCTGCCCAGGAAGTTACATAAGTGACACATTCTGCGCGCAAACGTCAATTTCTTGATTGACTCTGAGGAATCTGCGGTTAGGAAGAGCGTTATCGAAGATAAGTAACTTGTTCTTCTGATGGATACTGCTAACTGTGCACTCATCACCTTTAGAATAGATACCAAAGCAATACCTTCTAAGGTAAAGGGTCTGTGGAGCAGGCTCAAACCAAAAAGTCCTGCAGAACCAAACAGACAAAATGTCCTTCCCGTCAGACCTGGTTGTCAAGACATTAGTGCTTCATGAAAGTGTGCACTGCATATTCAGGAACGCACACCCATGTCGAAGCCTCACAGAAGTCAACAGTAGGCACTCCGCGTACTAACACAGTGGTAGCAGACCTAGGTCTGGTGGAATGAGCCCTCAGTCTTTCCTGAAGTTGCTTCTTGGCCAATGTGTAGAAGATCTTGAAGCAGAAGTCTATCCATCTCAACAGGGTTGTTTTCTGCACCACCTTACATTTCTTAGCCCTGGAGAAACTCACAAAAATCTGGTCATCCTCCCTGTGGTCTTTTGAGCAATCATAAAAAAGGTCAAGGCTCTTTTGAAATTTAGTCGATGGAATCTTTTTTCCTCTTTCGAAGGGTAAGGCGAGACAAAGAACTTTGGTAGGATGGTGGACTGCCCAACGTAAAAAGGAATCACGACTTTTGGCAAAAAGTCCACCCAGGGCTGCAACACCAGTTTTTCTGGAAAAAAGGTGGTGTAGGGTGGCTGTACCGAGACAGCCTGGAGCTCACTCAAATGGCAAGTTGAGGTGATTGCGATGAGAAAGATGGTCTTGAGAGTCACAAGACATAACGACCAGCTGTACATCAGCTCAAAGGGGGTGCACATGAGGAGCGTCCGAACCAAATTAAATTTCTACTGTGACCTCACATGCAGTTTTAAGAAGGGACATATGCATCAAATGTTTAATGTACCACAAGCAAGACCTTGCAGGGCCAAAGATTAAACAGGTTCTGTATTGCAGAATCCACACCAGTCCACACATTTGTCCCAGTGTCCATAGTAAACAGATTTAGAAGAGGGACACGTGGCTGCGAGGATGACATCCACAACCTCAGGAGTTAGGTTGAACTGCTGCCACTCAATCTCTCACAAAGGAGGTGCAGATTGCACAAGCTCGGGTACAGATCCTTGCTCTGGTGGTGGGACAGGAGATCTTCCTGGAGTGATAGCCTGATTGGAGGACAAATTATCATGCAAAGAAGTGCTGGTTACCCCACTCTCCTGGCCCAATCCAGAGCCGATAGGGTGACTTGGGCCGGTTGTTCCTGATTTTCTTCAGATCTTGGGGCAGGACAGGCAGGGTAGAAAGGCATACTAAAGTCCTGTGCGCCATTCTAGCCTGAATGCATCCTAAGACAGAGGGAACTCCAACAAGCACAAGGTTTGACACTGCACATTAGACGGTGGAGAAAAGATCTAGCCAGGGTTCTCCCCACTGTTGGAAGACACCCTGCTTCAACTTGGGATGCAACCACCATTTGTGATCTTCCAGGCGCCACTGGCTGTGCTAGTCTGCCCTTCAGTTTATAATCCCATCCAGTGGTTCAAGAGTAGGGGATGCACCAGCCAACTCCAGAGCTACAGCACCTATTAGCACATGACCCCACTCTGCCCTATTTGTTACAATACTACATGGTGATGGTGTTGTCCATGAGAACCTGCACTGACCTCCACTTTATGGATGGAAAGAAGGGCTTCACTACCAAGCGGATGGCCCACAAGCCTAACAGATTTATGAGGAGCTGGTTCCTGCTGTAGACAAGGCCTCTGATCTTCACCTCTCCCAGATGACCTCCCCATCGCACCAGCACAGTATGGTGTGCCATTGGTAAGGTTGCAGTCCAGCAGCCACCACTGCAGATTTTGTCCAGTCTCCTTTGAAACATGGATAGCATCCCACAGGTTTCCTCAGTGCTGGCCCACTCAAACGGAGTCCCTCTGCAGAGCCTGCATATACCACCTGGCGATGTGGACAAGCAAGATGCATGAGGCCAGCCAGCCAAGAAGCCTCAGAGACGCTCTCACCGAGATCCATGAATGAGGCTAAAACATCAGGATCAAAGCCCAAATGTCCTTGACTAATTGTAATGGAGAAAAGGCCCTGAACTGCACCATGTCCAGAACAGCTCCTATAAAGGGAAGGCACTGTGAAGGAGGCAGGTGTGACTTGGCCTGTTGATCAAGAACCCCAACAATGTCAGAATGTTCGCCGTTTTCTGGAGGTGGTCTATGACTGACAGTGGCAAGCCCATCATTACCAGCTAATCGTTGAGGTAGCGGAAAACTAATATTCCCAGAAGAGGCACAGGGGAGGCCAATCAGGACACTGTGTTCCACACTTTTTGGAGGTAGTCACAAGAGAGAAAGATTCAGGAAGGTGCTAAAAGAGCTCTTCCAGTTTTTCTCTCACATGTCAAATGGGATTCTTCCTAGCATCCTTCCGCTCTAGTTCTAGGAACATTCTTAAGTTCAGTGGGCCAAGCAAGGTTTCTTAAAAGACAGAACTAGTTTCTCATCCACAGATGTTTCTTGGCCAAAACACAGAAAATTCCCCTAACCCGCCCGCCCCTCCTCCGCCTTTTCTACAACGTTAGGTCTTTCTGGTTCAGGAAGGGTGTCCGGTGGTATGAAAAACACGAGCCCCTTGCAGTCAAAAAGCAACATGACAAAGGCCTTCCTCACTTTGAAACAACTCTCCCCTGCCCCTAACCCCACCCAAAGGCAAATAGTTAAGCTAAGTTCACTTAAATGTAATTTGAGTACCTCTACATAACCCCAGCAGGATTTTCCACTGAGCAGGTGAACCTAAACATCTGGGTAGGACCCACTTACTGAGCAGACCCATGGTCTACAAAGCTATTCACTTTCAGCATGCGGTACACGCAGCCAGGCATCCCCTCCTTTCCATCCCATAGGTATTGTGTATCCTCAACTGGAAGCCTGTGCTGAGGCAAATGGCCATCTCTGGCCACTTACAAGTTCTAATTAGGCTGCTTTCCAGGCAGTCAGAGGTAGCATCATTACAGATTCAAGCTGAACAGGGTACTAGATGTCATATTTCTTATAAAGTTGCATTTAAAATAGACAATCAGAATCTGTTGTCAAATGTGGCTGTTTCCGGGAAAACTACAAAAATGTTGACAAACTCGTATCAATTGATGCACCAGGCTAATTTTATAACTATAAGGCCGACTTAATTAATTAGGGAAAGAGAGGCAGGGAGGCCTGCCTCTATGCTCTCTTTGTGGGTCTTCTGAAGGGTAGGTGGCCATATAGACATGGTAAAAACTGAAGTTATGCAGCCAACATCTGAAGTATGTGTTATAAATATTTTACAACCCCAGTTTGAACATTCTGACCTGCCACAAAGTTTCAGGCCTAAACATAGTATTTGTGGTAGCACTCCCTGAGGAAGAGCAGAACATTTTAACAAAGCACACAAGACCTGATCAGCAGGCCTCAGTTGATAGCGTGGGTAGAAAGGTCTTAAAAATAACTAGGGAAACACCTTAGTTTAGATGGAAGATTCACCAAGTATATTAGAGAGTTCCACACCTGGCAGATGAACCTGGACAGTATATTTGCATTGGCATGGTGTGCATGAGATCTGTGTTTGAGTCTAAAATCTGGCCTTAAATCACTCTTATTAACAGCACAGCGGATTTTCCCTTGCAGTTTAGGGTAAGAGGTGGGAACATGGGCGTTCACAGACTAGAGTTAGGGGGTAGCCATTAGGAATGTGGTGAACACCCACAAAGTCAACAGTGTCCCAGTGGTTTTTACATACAATTTTCAGACTTAAATTTAGAGGTAAAACCGTCAGGAAAAAATATGGAAATTGGGCATGACAAACATCAAATCATCCATAGTTGCCGGGTGGGTGGGTGGGAGAAGGGATTCCAATACTCAGAAACATATTTTCATAGTGAAAACGATAAGGAAAAAACATGAAATGTGTTCATGGACCTTTCTGCCATCTTTACTCCTGCGCGTTATGTTCTCTGAGCTCAACAGGCAGGAGTAAGAGTGGAGGAGCTACACTCATGGAAATCTATAACTTTCAGTTCCATGAGTACTTCTATAGATGTGTTGGAATTTTAAAAAAAAGCACAACTCTTTTATAAAATTTGCTGTCTACTGATTGTGGGTTTCTGTCTCTATTTTAGGTAGAGGTTTGTGAATCAGCCTCTTATTCTTCACTCCAACTTTCTGAAGCTTTTTTGAATCTGTACACTCACTATGTGAGATTATAGTCCTGTGGCAAGGGCATGAACTGGGAAACAGTCAGGCAGCCCATGGAGAGAGCCTGGGAGTGGGTGTGTCTTAGAACTGAGACCGCTGCCCATACTTTAGGGAAACAAATGTTAAAACGATGACTGGTGTGTGAGGGCTCACTAAAAGAAAAGGCATTTCCGGTTTTGAAAACACCTTATAGGAGGGGATTTTCAGGGCAGATTGCAAAGAGACAAGTATGGTTTTCAATAAATGTAGACAAGGGTTCTGGTTAAATACAAGAAAGAGTAGATATAAAAGTGTAGGCAAGGGTTCTGATTAGAAACCATAAAGTGCAGCTGTGCACATGAAGAAAAGAGTTTTAGTTAGACATAAGAAAGTGAAGCAATACAAATGTAGGAAAGGATTCTGCTTAGTCACAGGAAAGAGTAGATATACAAATGTAGACAGCGGTTCTGGATAGAGACAGGAAAGTGCAGCTATAGACATGTAGCCATGGTTTCCAGTTATACACAGGAACGTGCAGCAGATAGAAGGAGAATGTAAATAACCATTTCTCTGGAACAGGGCGATTTATAAAGTGAACTGGACTTGAAACAGTATGCATTTAGACGTGCAAACTAAAGTATGGATATGTCATAGTTTCACGTGGGTAGTCACAGTTTTTGGCAGTCAGGTACATTTCCCTGCGACTCATGTATTTGAGTATATAAATGGCAACTATGCATGGCAACTTAGGAAAATATTATTTGTAATATAAAGAAAAGCATATCTTCGGAGGTGTCACCTGGACGCCATGGTGGGTTGACGCGCAGAACCGGAGCTCCGGCAGAGGAAGCATGGCACCGCCTGACATCCACGCTCTCCTAGCTCTCAGGCGGCAGCTCCCAGCGGCGGAAGGGAAAGTGACCAAGGGAGAGTGACTGGAGATACCCGGTGCCATGTAATGGTATCACTGAACTGGCATTCCTGTGGCCTCAGTGTGAAGAGGTAGTCTGTTCGTGACATGGATCCAACTGTGCCCAAGGCGTAGGTGTATTGCCTACCCATGGGGTTCTCTTCCTGCCACAAATCCACCAGTCCTACCACCTCCGGGTATTTCCCTCCGTCGCCCGCAAACCCCGGATGATGATGTCCCAGTTGCCCCGCATGTTGAGATTGAAGTCTACCCTCACCAGCAATGTGGATGTGTAAGGCAGGCGAGGATCCAATTCCCCATCTGTCCAGGACCATCGACTAGCCCTGGTGGGCGGTACCAATGGCCACGCGGCTGCTGGCTCCGACTCGCGTGACCCCACAGGGCTGGAGGCTAGACCCATGGGACTTTCCTGACTGGTAAACCAAAGGGTTTCTAGGAACAGATCAATACTTTTTGGAAAATGCACAATCAGTGCTATCGAAAGTTAGTGTCTGGGAAGCCTACAAGGCAGTAATCAGAGGGCACCTCATCGCCCATGTCGCATGGGGGAAAATAAGGAGCAGGTCAGAGAAGTCACAACCCTGCAAATGCCAGTGGGAGGCGAACAGCATACACCAATCCAACCCCACCCTCACATATATAATCGGCCTCGCTAGGGATGAGTACAGGGGACTGGTGGAGCGAAAGGCACGGGCGTACTTTAGGGCCAAGAAGCATAGGCTATAAGAGATGGGGAATAAGGCAGGCAAACTGTTGGTCTGGCTGACACACAAAGTGGAGGGCCGCAATGGATACCCCAGTTGGAGGACAAGTAGCGGGGCATGGTCCACACTGCACAGGGCATAGGGGAGACATTTGTGGCATACCTGGGATGTCTGTATGAGTTTACGGTGGGGACGGTTTGGTGACAATGCAACAAATTCATTGTGGATATCCTGATGCGCAGTCCTCAACATCGAGGACACAGAGATGCTGGAGGGCAGCGTAGATGGCGGGGAGATCATGGAAGCAATCAGCCAACTTAAAGGAGGGAAGGTCCCTGGCCACAATGGGCTTCCACCAGAGTTCTACAAATGCTTGGGACGTAAGCTGATAGATCCCCCTCAGGGAAATGTTTTACGATTAGCAGGGGGAGGGATCCTTCCCGTGGGACCTCGGGACAGCTACGATAGTGCTGATCCACAAGGAGGGTAAGCCAGTGGAGCAGTGTGATTCCAACAGACCTATCAACAGACCAATCACCTTGCTCAACCTGGAGGTGAAAATCTTGCCCAAGATGCTGGCGAACCACTCGATCCAGGTCATAGATAAATGAATAGCTCCAGGCCACTCGGGCTTTATGCCCCACAGACCAAGGAGGCACAACCTCTGGTGGATGTTTGGGTGACTAGCAAGACGGGGCCTGAGGGAGCCGGCGGTATTACATTTTTTAATTAAAGATTTGATTAATTAAATGTGGTGATGTCTACAGATCCAGTTCACAGCACTTATGTGGCATTTTTTAAAAACAATACTTAACAAAACATGCACATCATTTCATCTTTACTCACTAGCAAGAAACATATCAATGACAGGACTACGAGAGTTCCCTGATGACATTGTTCAAAATTAAGCAGCATTACGTAAACTTATCCAGAGCACAGTATATAGACACATGTCACATTGAGGACATTACTTCACCTACTTCATACTCTTAGTTAAGCAAAGCATCAATTTGAATATATCTCTCATAAATACCCAACAGGTATTGAACCAATAGAAAATAAAGGACACTGGCTTGTGATACATATATTTATAAATATTGCAAATGTGTGTTCCCTTTGGGTAGCATGGGGATTGTGGAAAAAATACAGCACTTAGAGATACATTTATCCATAGAACTGTCTGCTGCCCCTTCCTATGTGAAATCTATGCGTCTGTCATTCTACAGCGGGGTTCTAGCATAGAGTATTCCATTACAGGTTAATTTGTTAGATGTGCATTATCCACACTTCCTGTTTGCAAAGATTAAAACTGGAAAAAAGGATAAATGCTTAGAAGAGGGGATGCATGTAAGCTAATGCTTTAATGAAAGTAACTTATAACAGAAACATGTAAAATGCTCCAAAGCCTGAACTGGTCCGAACAGTCCTTCATGCACACAACTGACGCATATGTAGTGATAGCCATTGTTTCTGAGCATCCTGATGTCGGTACCAGTTTTTGTATCAGGTAGAACATTTTTTTTTAAAAGGGTTTGGTACATTCAGTTACATGGACTTTCTATTAGAATCAAAAAAGTGTACGTAAAACTAATGATTGATTTAATAAAACCTGGGTATTGCCTTTGGCCACAACACTCTATAAATGTCAAGTATCCGCAGGAAGGCATATGGCGAGGCATACCACAGTCCGCATCACGTCCATCTTGCTCGACTTGTGCCGACTGTCCCAGCGCTTTATTAGATTTAGTATCTATTTCCTTGAGGTCAGGGGTCACCGGGAGGTCAGGTATGGCTTCTATGTTTAATGCACGCTTGAGTGAATACTGCTCGAAGCACGCAGCATATTTCAAATTTATATTTATTGAATGTATGAAGCACGCTCGTTTCATGAAAGGGCACCTGGGTGACTGCGCGTCAAATAATGCTGGTACAGAAAAATAAGGCAGAAATACTGAAGTGTATAGAGAAGAGGCAGTCCGCAGAAACAGTGGAACTGGTTTAGTGCAATTCTCTCCAGACCAACCTTCCCAAAAGCAAGACCTGGTAGGGCTAAGGTATCAAAGTTTTGCAGCCACCAGTAGTGGATACAAGGGGAATATAGAGGTATTTCTCTTATTCGAGATAAGTTAGTGAAAATTGGGCAAAAGAGTGTATTTAAGACAACTATCAAAATACATTTTAGAAACAGAAAAAAACATCTATAAAGATAAGGATAGAGGAGCTTGAGAACTAATCAGAGAAACAGTTTTTTTTTAGAAATAGCTTCTTGTTCTATTTTAGGCAAAAACAGGTTAAAAGATTTCAGACTGCAAAAAGTGAAAAGGTGTATGTGGTTTCTCCAAAAAGGTTACAGGTGGTGCCTCTAAGGAAGCATAAAAAACTACATAAAGATATATTTTATGATCTGCTGTTATCAGGGTTGGTCATTCTTCACCTTAAAGACTTAGAACAAAGTGCTGTATTCTTAGAACTTTTTGCACAGGTTGCAGTTGTGAAAAACATGGTCACGGGCAGTGATTCAGCACAAAATGCCAAAACATGTGTGCTAAACTCATCTCACATCAGGATTAAAGTGGTAGAGAATATGTCCATCAATAAAAGTACCAGGCGTGTTAATCTTATTAAAGTTGTTCTACCACAGAGCCTACATTTCATTCTAATTTCTGAATCTGAATACATGACACTTAACATATTACTGATATGTTGTTCCATGGCATGTCAAATTTGAGCAAGGAGACCAACACCAAACATTCTAGGGAGCAAAAATACAAATGATTCATAGAAATGACAAATGTGATAAGACAGACATTTCCAAAAAGTAAGAACAGTCCGCCTTGAATATATTTGTGTAACAAAGCTCACAGTATGAGCACAGACTTCTTCCCATATAAGCATTTGTTTATTACCTGTTTTTCTTTAGTACAAGTTTTATAACTAGCTGGGTATCCCGAGTGAGTTGCCTAAACGTAGTTAAACTGATCCAGCGACTACAAGTGAGGCTACTTCCAAGTTTGGGACCCCAGGGTAGGTGAAGTGTCACGAGGTAGTATATTGTGAAAGACCATAAAAGGTGACCATTGTCCCCATAGGGCAGGTCATAGACTATGCCATGGTCTGCCTTAACTGGGAGACAGACTTAGAGGCTGAGCTTGTGATCCTGAGGGAGGGAGTCGACACTTCCACCAGGTGAAAGTGAATGGCACCCTTGTCACTGCTCTGAGAGACACTGGGGCTAACCAAACCACGATAGTGGAAAGGCTAATTTCCCCAGATGAATACACCAGCCAGGTGTGTAGGGTAGCTGAGGTCCATGGGTATCCCTGGAGTGGGGTGAGGAGGTGACACAGAGGAGGGTCATAGTTAGTCCCCAGATGCCCATAGACTGTGTTCTGGGGAATGAGTTGCACCCGGTGTGATGAGAACTGAGAGGGGCAACCACCTAGGTCACCTTGACAGTTCAGTTTTCTGGGGATACCACTCCCAAGCAGAGGGTACAAGAACTCAGATGGAGGGACAAGGTGAAGGAGGACTCATCTCTGACCCCTGTTCAGCCTCAGGGGACAGACCGTAGGCTGAGTGGCCAGTCTCAAGAACCCATGCCTGAATTGATGAGTGGTAGAGTGGAAATAGGGTGCCTACCACCTGGGGCTGTTGCCTCCCACTCTAAATCACTGCAGAGGTCAGAGAAAGGGCCAGCTACAGGGCTGGAAGAGAAGCCTACCCAATGTGCCCACTTAGACGTTCCACCTTGCAGTCGATGTCCCAGGGCCTAACTCCTGACAGTGACAGGGCCTAACTCCTGACAGTGACAGTTGTCAGTGGCCTCTGTTGGTTGCTATCCTTATGTGCAGTGTTTTCCTTGGTTTGGGGACAGATGTCTGATCCAGGGGGTGGAATGGGCCATATCACTTTGTTGGCCAAGATGGTACTGTCCGTCTACTGGGATGCATCTGTGAGGAAGTGAAGGTTAGATGCTGCACAGATTGGGTCCACAGATAAGGATAAGCGTTCTCCATTGGACAGTTCAGTGGCTCAGGAGACGGTAGACAGAGGAATGCAACTGAATTCAGAAGGGCGTAGAACCGACAAGTGCCACTGCAGTAGCGTGCCATTGTCCACGTTCTATCACCTAACCAGGAAAGTCCATCAAGGCTTTAGGCTGGAGGAGGAGCGTATTGGACTAGGCCCTCTACATGGTCACCCCCAAACCTTTTGCCTTTATCCTCCACTTTTTGCTGAAATCGTTTTTCTGGCCTTCGGACTCTGTGTATTTTTCCACTGCTAACCAGGGCTGATGTGTTTGTGCTCTCTCCTTAAAACATCGTAGAATAAGCCTATAACCAATTGACATAGTTAATTTACTTATAAGTCCCTAATACAGCAATACTACATGTACCTAGGATCTGTAAATTAAATGCTACCAGTAGGCTTGCAGCACTGATTGTGCCATCCACTTAAGTAGCCCTTTAAACATGTTTCAGGCCTGCCATTACAGCCTGTGTGTGCAGTTTTAAACTGACATGTCGACCTGGCAAAATAAACCTTTTGCTAGGCCCCAACCTTCCCTTTTTATACACATAAGTCACCCCTAGGAGAGGCTCTGGACAGCACAGAGGGCAGGGTGCAGTGTATTCACTACTGCAAGGCCTACCTCTCCCATAGACTAACATTGGAATTGACTTATTACAGCTAATAAGCTGTAATTTCCAAATGGGAACAGGTAAACAGTTCATGTTTGGTGTCTTTGGGATTGTAATGAGAAACCCTAACTTATGGTGAAGTCGGATTTTAAATTACAATTTTGAAAATGCCACTTTTAGAAAGTTGGTATTTTCCTGCCTTAGCCATTCAGTGCCTGTAGCCTGTACCTGGGTCACATGACTGGGTGTTGCTGACAGTTGAGCTTTGTGTATTCCTCTGAGTAACCAACCATGATAGGGAGCTTATGTTTGCCTGAATGGGCCATCACTGGCAGGATGGGAGGGCGGAGCTGAGCACTGCCCTACTTACACTTAAAAAGGCTGTGTCTGTCCTCCACACAAAGGGCTGCATACCCCTGTAGTTAGTTTGGAGCCAGGTCAGGGAAAGCAGGATCCCTGGGGACTTCAAAGGGAAACCTGTAAAAGCTTTTCCCCCACTTTAAAGGCACAACTGGGTATAATTACTGAACCTCAGACACCAACTCTTCAGTTCACTTCTGGACGTGTGGATACTCTGCCAGGGAGAAGAACTGCTGTGCTACTGAAGGACAGCCACTGTTCTAGACTGCACTTTGCTGGACTACTGCCTTGCTGTGATGCTGCCTTGCTGCGCTGACCTGCTCCTTCCTGGGTGAGGACTGGACCTGCATCTCTTAAACCCAGAACCCCCAGAGTGACTTCAAGGGCTAGTTGGCTATCCTCCTGACTTGAGCCTCAGAGACAGAAGGCTCCAACAATCTTGCACCTGAACTCTGCTGGCTGTGAGTCTACCCTGCCAAGTGGTTCCACCACAATCCTGGACTCTTGAAAGTGGGCCTAAGGTGTTTTTTGAGCCTCTGTAGATCCTGCGGGACCGACGCTTCTACTCTGCTGCGCGGCACAACTCCAAGCACAACCGCTACATCGCCACTGCTGCGTGGATCAAAACAGCTGCATCCTCGACGCAGGCCCTCACATCCCTTGACTGAAGTCTCGACGACAATGCCAGACTCCGTGCCTCAGCTCCTCAGAACTGACGAATCGCGCTGAATGCGTGACGCATCCCTGACTCCGGACTTCACATCGCAAGCCCTTGTTGATGGGATCTTTAATGCCGGCGCAGCAGGACCTCACACAGCAGTATCACCGCAACGCATCTTCGGTGGGGATCCGCACAATGCTCTGCAAACTAGGATTGAAGGTACTTTGTTGAGCGGGCACAACTGGGTCTCTGTAGTCGGCCCACCCTCCATCTCTTTCAGCCTAAACTTGTGACTTTGTCAGGTCCAGCGCGAACAGATATCCACAGTTGGCGCTTTACACCTTTTGCCGCTATTTTTACAAAAATCTTTAAAAGTGAATATCTCCAGTTCTACTGATTGGATTTTTATCGTTTGGTCTTGTTTTATTTATTAGAAAATACTCTATTTTGTAAACTCTGTTGTGGGGTCCTTTGTGGTGTGTTTTTACTGTGTTACTGATTGAAATGTTGGCCAAAGACTTTATACATTGCCTCTGAGGTAAACCTGACTGCTACATTGCCTCTGAGGTAAACCGGACTGCTCTATGCCAAGCTACCAAAGGATTGAGCACAGGTTAAATTACAGTTTGCTTGTGACTTCACCCTGAGAAGAATTGTGGTTGTTGGTTGAGAAGGGTTTCATCCCCCCCCAACTAGTAACCCAGTTTCTTACAACCATTTATTCAAGTGGTTTTAAAAATCTTTTTTCTACATCATATTTTCATTGATGCCTAAAGGAGGACAATGCTAGTACGATAGGGTTGAGTCACAAAAACATATAGAAGTGTGAGAAGTAGTACCACAGGATTACACTTAAACATATCACTACATGCTATTGTGAATAGGCCTCGAAATATACAACTCCTTGTTAGTAAAGCTACAAAGAGGGCACAGTCCTTTCTATTTGTACTAATTGTGCATTACAATTCCTTGAAAATACCAATTTCTCTCATTTAATATGTTTGAAGGCAAATTCACAAAGGCATGCAATAGCATGTAAAAGAGTGCTAGTATATACACTGCTAAATGGCTTTGTGAATAGACCCCCACAGTCTTTACCATAAACTTAATAAAGATCTGAAACACCAATTTTGCATGAAATTGATGTTTGAAAAAGGAGCATACAGATAAACAGAGACTGAAATTATTTGGTTCCGAGTATGGATGGCTGTAAGGTGAAAAGAAAGTCAACAAGGGAGACTGATTGTAAGACACAACCACACTTTCCTTTCCCACGCTTTCTTTAACAATGCGTCTAAACCCCACATTCCAATTACAACGCAGGTTGTTACAACGACTTGCCTTAGGGGGGCGCTGGACTTTGGAATAGTATAATTTACTATTCCAACTCCAGTCCCCGCACAGTAGGGAAAGCACTGGACTTTAAAGTCCAACGCCGCTTTACCCAACGCATGTCGTAACGACTTGCGTTGTAAATGGAATGCATGGTTCAGACGCATTCGTTGTTCAGCCTGCGTTGCAAAGGCAATGCGTTGTTCGGCGGTAGTGGTATCTGTTGTTTCCCAGGGAGACTTAGTAGGCGTACAAGTTATTGGGAGAGGAAGAGGAATGAGCCAGGGCTCCCATGAGATAGACCTGTGTTAACTGGTACTGTGCAAGCCTGTGCTAAAAATCATGTAAAAAGTAAACAGAAGTGTCTAGAATATCAATATCCCCCCACCCTTCAGTTTGGTTCATTATGTGTTTACTCAGGTGTAATAACTTCTTATTAAACATTTTGTAGCTGTAGTCCCTTGCTGATTGGGTGGGAAACAAGTCTCACATTTCATCTGACTGCTGTGGTTATGGACACACGTTATCCAATTTAGGGCTGCAACAAACACTGTTCCACCAGATAATGAAAGACACAATTCTGAAACACCTTACGACAATTTGTTGAAAGTTGATAGCTATTAAACCATTCATTATATTTTTTTACTATACCTCTTTTTGTTGGGGAAGGCAGAGGTACTTTAGATGACTTTTTAGAGGCATATTGAGATTGATTATTTAATTAATTCCATTAATTCTGGACTAAATCATTGGATCAGTTCTGTTATCCTTCAGATCTACAGACAGAAACCTTATACCAGATGTTGGGGTCTCTTTACCCCGCTACTATCACTTAAACTCTTCAGTCAAACCTTGACAGGTGTTAATGACATACACTTCTCGAATATTATTTGGTAACATTTTTAGATGAATAGAGGCAGAAGCACGAGTTTAACTGGTGCTCAGTCACTTTTACAACCGCTTCAGGCAGAGTAAAAGAAGAACAAAAAATCTACAATTAAAGAGCATATGGCCTATGGTCTTTAATTGCAGCAACAGCATCTTCCGATGCATTATAAAAAGAAACCTTCTGCCTAAATAAGAACAAATGTCTACAGATGCTCAAAAAATAATAATAATGTGTTCTTTCACTTTATTGTCGGAGTGCGTTTTTTTATGGCAACACTATTCATCAGACAACACACACGCAGCAAGATGAGAGAGACGTATATAGACTGCATATATGAAGCCCATCAGAGGAGGCCTCTTTGAGTTAGGTGGACATCTTTGAAGGCCAGCGTCAAGAAACCCTGTCCAGTATTAGGCACTATACAAATGTCTTCAGTCAGTATGATAATCTGCAATGGTATTGTGATCAGAATGACAATTTATCTTTATCTATTCTTAGGCACTGCACATAAAATTAGCACTGCGAAAACAAACTGCTGAGGCCTTTGCAAGCTGGTGCAATGGTTAGATTTGTGTTATTTTTTTAATGCAAGCATATGCCTCAAAAATAAAGTGAAGAAAGAAAAAGAAAACATCCCTAACTGCGGGAACCACACACTTGCAATAAAAAAGGTAAATAAAAATAAATAAATATATATATATATATATATAAATATATATATATGTATATTTATATATATAATATCAGTTTTTTAATAGACCAGTACAGGTGGCATCTAGCAGTAAGGCATACTTAGGACATATATCAAAATCCTTTTTAGTTATAATGCATTGCATAAGAAAATATGATTCTTATTTGCACAAAGACAAAGTACTCTTGGTTTTGAATTGCTGAAAACTGAACACAATGTGTAGCTCTCCTTAGTCGTAGAGCTAAAGTGACACCGAAGTGTAAATCTCCCCATGGATGGAATTCCCCATTGTGTGTGTAGATTTACACCTAGATGTAGGATTAACAGTCTTTACCTCCTCGAAAGAGGGGATGAATACAACCAAATTTATGACTGAAAAGTTACTACTAGTAACTTTTTGGGTGTTTGTAGAAATATCTGCCTCCAAAGTAGAGAACTCCCTATATAGAAAGTAACAGGACATTTTATGTAAATTATTTTAAATTAAAAAAATAAAGATTGATGATTGTTTAATTAAAAATATTAAAACACATTTCTCTAACTTCTATTCACCCAGCAGTCTAAGTGCGTTAAAAGAAGTATGGGAACTGTGATGTTGCATGCAATTGGGGTGATGTCAGTGAGCGTGGGGGCGGAGTCAAAGGTGTGGCTTAAAAAACAAAATGTTCTATACTTTTTTTTGGCATTTTACTGTTAGGTAGTTACATATAAAATAACGTGCAGCTTAAATGAAAAATAAATAAATAAAGATGTTACTCTGTAGTACATTATGAAAACTCTACTAGTTAATACACTGCAGAGGTCTGCGTGTAACCAGAGACCCACAGAGTGAAATCTTGGTTGCTGCAATGGAGAATAGTGACTTGTGTATTTTTAGTGCTACGAAGTCACAGCTTGTGACAGAAAGCACTGTGAATATGTAAGTCATTATTTTAAACTTGCATTACGCAAAGTATAAGATAGACTGCTATAAAAAGCACAAAAAGATTTAAAATAAAAGGGTGCTTCCAAAATATAGATTTTAGTAATACCCAGACTGTATGTAATGCAATTTTTTTTACATAACTGTCCCTCCAACACCTCGTCAGGGATAGTAAGTGCTATATAAATACAATTACAACAAAAAGCACACGCTGCACAGCTCAGTTGTTAACTCTTTGCACTATGAATCAAAAAGAAAAAAATCTTTGTCATCACAAAGCTTTGAATGATTTGATCAATTAAAGCCAGTACTGGCTCCCAAGCATCCTTTACATTTGCATATTACCCTTTACATTTGCAGATTAACTCATTTCACAGATTTACATTTCTTTCAGGCAAGCAGGCACACTGGCAGGAAGGCTTGTTTAGCTGTCTGCCTGGCTTCGGTTTCACAGTACAGGAGACTCAATGAATGTCATTCAGCTGAAGCATTTAAACTATTGGAATTACCCGTCCAGGGATGGTAGTCTTTTTACAAAAAGTAGGGGAAGGAGTCCTCATAAATTGAAAAAGTATGGTCACATCGTGCCCCTCTGGTTCTGCCCACTTTGATCTATGTATTCACCTAGACCCACAAACCTGCACTAAAACTTAACAAATCACTTTTTTGAAGAAAAAAAATTACATTTAATGTTCATTTGCTCCCTCAACACTTGTAGCACCATTTGTGTGGAATGTATCACACGTTATCATTTACAGTATACTGTACTAAAATATTGTCTGTGCATTAAAATAGTAACATTTAAAATATTTTATTTAAAAATATATTTTTTTTAAATTTAAAATAATTTAAATTGAGTTTAATTTAAAGTGTAGTTTAATTTAAATGTTTCCATATGTGTTAGTGATATTTCCTGCCTTCATTGATTTCTGTGGGAGCGTGCTGCAGTACCAGTACTATTCTTTGTAGGCATATTTGGGTCATGTGATCAGACAAAACGCCATTGCATACAGTGCAACAGAGTCGCTGGGTGAAATGGGCTGATTCGTTGCCCCATGCTGTGGTGGGTGTCAGCATAATGTGAATGACAGCTGAACAGACCAATGAGTGAAGAGGGCTAACCCAAATCCCCTCTATATATGTATCCAAGTATATATATTTTTTTATTTTATGAAGTCATTTGATTACATGAGTGTGGCAAAGCAGCTAAAGCTGTCTCTAGGCCAGATCTAAAAAAGCTAAAAGTAGCCCACTGCAATATTATAAGGGTGCTCCTACATTAGACAAAACAATCCCTGCCTTATTTGGGGCTGACAGTGGGGATGTTTATCTCTCAAGTGGAGTTCTTCCCAGCCTGCCTAACATCAGGGCATGTCAGACTGAGAAATACCCTTTTTACACTACTATAAAAAAGTGTATGCAATTTCTATAAAACCTAAAGGTACAGTAACAGTTAATGCCATCTGAAAATACTGCAATGATTTTATTGCTAAACAGCCCCCACTGCTGAAAATCTGTGATGTCATCTCAAATGCAACAAACAGGTGGGGCTTTGAACCAAACAGAAAACATATGCAGGCCAAGATGATTCACACAAATATTGCTCCTGAAAACCTTTTGAGCATGGTGAACTGGAACATGGCCTGGAGCTCTACTCCAGTTCTAAATAGGGCAACTAAAGGCAGTGAGGTACACAAGTGCATTGATTATGATTATGATGCATTTTCACAATAAATCATTATGTGACTGAACACCTAAGCAAGTTACTACTGCTGACATCTTGTAGTGTAGCTCCTATTTCCCTAATAGGCTCTGCGCATTGGAATAATATACCCTATAGGTTTGACATAGGACTGAGGTCGGCATGTCCCTATCGAGTATATTAAACTTAATTACTTGTGCCAGCTAGCTCAGAGGCCACTAGAAACTCCTAGACAACAAGAAGGGAGTAGTTTCTGGCAGCCGCAAAACATGACTACTTTGTTTCCCTTTAGAATCAGAACGTGTCCCAGAGTCGTGGAAACAATAGATAACAGTTTCACTCAGCTCAATCGTGCATGCTTAGTTTTCCTCAAAGTTACACAGAAAGAATAGACGGGCGTTTCAATAAAAGGATTTATTGAACAGTCTTGTTTCTCGTGTAAGAGATATGTGCTGTTATGATCACAAGACAGTATGCAAGATAAATAATGTACAGCGTAAGCAGTAGAAATAAATAATACTGCGCTAGCATTATCTTTTAGCATATATTTACGTACATAAATAACATGAGCTAAAAATGCGAGTACTCATACGATGCGTCTCTAAGCTAGTTCTACCCCAATGTGCCTAACCTAATCTAGGTGTAGTGATAGGTAAGAAGTAGGTGATGTATTCCTTACTACGGTATACTAAGAGTATGGTAAGTATAGGATGCCTAGTATACTAAGTATACCTAGTATGCCAAGAGTCCCTCTAGGTTCTAGTCAGCTCCATACCTTAAGAATGAGAGAGGTGGGAATCTCTTTCCGGACTCGAACTCCAACACCCCGCGAGGGAAGTTAGATCACTGGAAGCTGGACTCTCTGCGTGCAGGGATGACAGCGTCTTCTCAGTGCGTCAGGCCGGGATACGGGCTCCTCTGAAGTCGAAGTCTCCTCTGATTGACAAGGGCTAGGGAAGGTATATTTATACCTGAGAGGTACCTCAGAATGTTAGCATTGACATGAATCGGACAGCGGAAGAAGTCATGAATGAACCCCTAAGGTATAACGGTTCATGCATAATAGATGAGTCCTTGAAGAAATCAATAGTCCTGTGCTAGGGAAACTCCCGAAGCCTAAGGGTCTGTTCTTCAAGAACTCGTTGTGACGTTAGGGTGGACGGATGTCAGGGACCATGCCTGTATTTGGAGTGCACGGTTTAATGCCTAAATAAGGACTGGGATTTTATGCCTATATAAGGGCAGGGCGAATTGTGCCTATATAAGGACATGATACAGGAAAACCTATATACGGACACCCAAAGATGAATACAACACCCTCTCCACTTTCGTGTGTACGATAATAATAAAATGCTAAACATGCTAAATGCTAAACATAAAATGTAGTACCGCATATTGCTAAAAATATTTCTTAAAAGCATTTAAAAAGCATTTAAAAAACGTATTAGAATGCAAGAAGTACTGTACATTTTTAAGCATTGCTTCTTATTTCAGGCATATATTAGAAAATGAAATGCAATCTGAATGAAATAAGCAGTATTAATTGCATGTGACAAAAAAAATGATCGATAAGTTGTTCAAAATCAAAGTCATTTCATGTCATGGAAAATAATGAAATTTTTAGACAAATAGGATGACAAAGTGTCTGAGGAAGTACCGTGAAGTCCGTACTATAAGAATAGTTCTACTTCAAGCAGATTTATTTGCTATGTAGTTTGAAAAATGGTAAAAAAGTTCAATTTGGGAAGAGTTCCAATTTTTTGAAACATGAAGGCCAAATTTTTATTGTGTCTCTGGTACACTGTGGGCTGAATCAGAGTCAGTGTACAGGTCTGGTGTAAACACGAAATCCTCTATTTCTGTAGACAAAATATCGCCCACTGATGTTGGTGACATTTGGAACACCTCGTGTAGCAGATCAATTGCACAGAGATGCGAAGCATCGCCTTCAGCATAGGATGCCGTAGCAACATTCGCGTCCGTTGTTACCTGTGAGCCTGTAGATCCATCTCGTACCTCAGCAGCAGCCGGAAGCGTCTGTGAGATCTCAATGAATGCCGTCATCAGGATTGGTAGCCTCTGGGGACAACACAGAGCATGGGCCATTATCTGGTCCAGCAGAGTATCGATATCCGTTGGCGTAGCTGATGGAAACGTTAGACAGGTGTCTAACATGCATTCTTCACCGCATTGCAGGCATCGTAGAACAGGTAAGATGCAATCTTGCCAGATTGGTCTGAATGACAGGAACCATGTGGTATTGAGTTCCCGTAGATGAGTCATGCCCAAAAGCTGTACTATTCGCTCACGGCACTTTCGTTCAAGGAGGACTTTCTCCACTTCACTCGGAGTGATGTCTGCGAATAGGCTGGCCATAGCGTAATAGCAGGAAGAGAAATAGAGTTCCGGCAACAAGTGCTAGAATTAACGGTATACCACCAAACACCGAATGTGCAAAGTTCGGGATTATTCCGAGGATTGCCTGGAAAGGTGCTAATAGACCGGAACAGATGGTCTTAAATACATGTACAATTCCACTTGTATCAGACATGTTAAAGATACGTCCTATCATTTCTACGAAATGTATAGGGCAGTTTGTACGTATTAAAGTCTGTATCTCAGCCGAAGTCCTTGCAATTTGAAGATCATAGGTTTCTTTGGCCGAGGTCAAAGGCACTGTTTGTTGTATAAGCATGGCTTTCATTCTGCTTAAAGTATCAAATCTTAAAAAAGAGACGTTCAGCGAAGGCCACAAAGGCGACTCCCTGACTGTCTATTGGGGCAAACAATACTTGCATACAGCAAGTGACCCTGGAGTTGACCGTTACTAGATATGGGATGCCTGGCAACATGCCACAGCAACTCTGATCATTCAACATGAGGTAACTCCCATTAGAAAGTTGTCCAAACGTTGGATTAATCACAGCAGCTGGTGTGCCCTGCTGATGGCAAGACAAATTTGCCACAGAACCATTACAAGCCCCGTGTAAAGAAATGTCCTGACATATTAGTGAACCGCTTAGTGCACTTTTACAGTGTGTACCGCTCAGAAACACTTCACGATCCCCACTCCAACATCTATATGTGTACGGTAAATTCCAAGATGTCTTAATGTATTCCTTACCCAACCTTTCATATTTGCCTGCTTGCATCTGTCTGAGGCAATACTGAAACTGAAAAGTAGTCTCAGGTAGGGTGATTTTGCCATGAATAAGCGATTCTGTAGCTGGTTTTTCTGCCACTGTGAATGGTAACTTTGCCAGTTTTTCAATGCTCAGCACTGTATACTTTGCTCCTCTTTGTGCCAGTTCGATCTGTTTATCAGTTAGATTGTATTCTGCAAACAGAGCCGACGTGTTGATAAAACGCCAAGGCACATAGCCCGCACGCAGATTGCAGCGTCCAGCTTAATATCATAATAGAACGTAATTGAGATTGGCCTTGTTGTAACATGGCTAAATCTTGTTCTAGTAAGTCGATAGCAGAGGATACAATGTTGTCCAATGAATAGATTCTGGATGACAAAGTTGTTAACCCGTTATCGACCACAGTGAGAGTTTTCTCTAAATTAATACGATCAAGCTCACGTATTCGTTCTGCGGCCTCTATCTGTGATACCTTCCATGCTTCATTATAAGCAGCATAGATGCCGGCATATATGAAACGTTTTTGACGCGGTTTTCTTGGTCCAAGCAAGAATTCCCTAAGGTCTGCGTCTTCTTTAAGTAAAGATAAGTGTTGTTTCACATCCTTAAGTGTAGATTTCTGCAGCCAATCGAGGCATAATTTTCCTACACTGTATGTTGTTACTACCCCTGTATGTTGTCTTTGGACGTATCTTGGGTCTGGCCTGTGAATTGTAAAGCCCTGAGTTTTATTCAGGAATCTTTCCTGACAGTTGTTCGTGTCTGTGTGCCAGATCAACCATTTTTTCCAATCAGGATTTGTTCTGTTGATTTGTAGTATTGTGTCAACTGTAACCACTGCCTGTGTATTGTTATCACTTGCAGGTGTTGGTACAGAAGGTTTATTCATATCTTTGATCTTGGCTAACCCAAGACAAGACGTTTGTTGGACTGTGTCATTCAAAAACATTAGTTGCTGAGGGATGAGACAGGCTCTAAATAAAGCTTCTAACCCCTGCACTTGCCAATCTTTAGAACCCCAGACAGTTTTTGTGTCTATTGTGTCTTTCCACAAGTCGAATCCATGTCTAGACAGTTGGGTAATAAATGCTGTTTTGTATTTGTTAACATAATTTTCTGTCCTGTTTTGTTTACATTTTTATAGTAAAATGTTTCTGGATCGGATGTATTGTACCCTGAAAAATATGGAAACCTTTTAGCAAATGTTTTGAACTACTTTTTGGAGGTGTAGGACAATGCTCCCATTGGTTAAACATAAACACATTTCTTGGTGTTGCAGATCTATGCAAAAAATGATGACCATAGTGGTTATCAATACAGCTGTTCATAGTCTGATGAACCCTCTAAATATTCATTATTAGAAAATGCAGCAGACATTTCTAGATCAAACATTAAATCGTTGACAGTCTCTAAGTCCCAATCATCAGAATAGGTACTTGACGAAATAAGATCACTTAGTGAAATTTTAAATAAATGTGGAATGTTCAATTGTTCCGTAGGACCGAATATATCAAAATCAGTTTTGTCCCACACTATACCATCCTGTATAGGAACGGCTGTGATGTTCACTGCTGACAAGTCTCTTGCTTCACGATGGGAAGATTTGTGAGGTGTCAAAAGTAAGTTCACTTCTTTCCTTTCAGTGTTCACATGGATGTATCTGCCATTTATAAGCACGCTCATAGTCATAACTAAAGCTAGCCAAAGCAGGAAAACAAATATTCCAGAAATAATCCAGAGTTCAATCCATGGTGAAACCAGATAAGTCTTTTTCAAAACGTGAAGAAAGTCTTGTACTTGCTGTTTAAAAGTTACTGCTGGCGACGTCTCGGGCTCACTCGGATCCTCAGAAAACGTATCAAAGTTAATGAAGTAGCCAGAAGCAGTTCTGTCAATTGTTGAAATTGCATCAGGATTTGTTGAAATCGCTGGAACCAGTTGATCACGTGTTACATTGGTGTAGACAGGTGTATTTGGACGAACTGTTACTTGATTTTCAAGATGGATGAGTTCCATTGCATTGTTGCTTAGTCCTTCATCTGTTACTGCTGAATTCCCAATTGTTATCAGTCTTTCAGTCTGAACCTCTTGGATAGTAGCGAGAGGAGTGTGTCTGCTACTAGGTCGGAGTCCACGAGGCCTACTATTTAGTATTGGCCACATACTGTGGTTTGATGAGGTCGATGGACACAAATCTTTTCTCCTTTCTTCCAGCAAGGGGCGGCAGAAGTACTGTTCTTGTTCCTTGAACGGCTAGGACAGGTACTGGTTGTCTGTAAGAAGGTCCAAATTCCTTCTTGTCCGCAATCTTTTCTCTGACTAGATCCCCAACTTTTGGAATCCAGACAGGCCTTGCTGGGACCGCCGGTTTTTCCCCAGTGGTGGTTGGCTGCAGGAATACGTTGCTTTGTTTCGATCTTAGTTCATTGAGTTCCTGTAAAACAGCCAAACGATCTTTGATATCAAAGGGTTTATTTTCCACCACTGTGCCTACGTGTTCGAGGTCTGGTACCCACATTCTTGTCCCAAATAGGACCTCATATGGAGTGACCCCCCCCTAGAGAACTTCTTGGCAAGTTGTTTAATGAGCGTTGGACCCCATACAGATGTTTGACCCACCCATCACCCGAACCTAATACCCTAGCTGTTATAGACTGCTTTATGTCCCGGTTTTTCCTTTCCACAACAGAATTTCCCTCAGGATGAAACGGAGAGGAGTACCGCAATGCAACGCCCAGACTGGCCATGGCTTCTTTGTAAGCCCTAGAGCTAAACGCAGGGCCCTGGTCAGAGTGTAGCGTGCCTATTGCGTATGTGCCGATAAAGACTCGCAAATCTTTTATAACAGTTCGAGCGTCAGCCGAGCCCTGAGGCCATATCCATAGGAACCTAGAGCATGAATCCACTGCGACCATGATATATTTATAGTTACCGTCCCTTTGCAAGGGACCGCAGTGGTCCAGGTAAACACAAGCTAATGGTTTGTCTGAAATTAACAAGGGTGCCTGCGCAGGACGTTTCACTGTGGAGACTTTCGTCTGTTGGCATATGTCACATTCTAAAACATAGTTCTTGGTTTGTTTTCTAATGCCAGGCCACCAATATCTTTGCTTTAGTAAAGATACTGTTGCAGAAACACCTGCATGGGCAGAAGCTATCCCTTCATGTGCTGCTAGGATTAGTCCTAATCTACGTTCCTTGTTTGGAATTACCCTATCCCCCACTCCAGGGATTCGAGCAAAAGGAACGTTGTTCGCATCAATTACATAAGAGTACTTGAGTGGAAACTTTTTTGGTAACGCTGCACCACTGGCTTTGCTTTTAGCATTGACAGCCAACATTATCTCACTGTCTATTCTCGTTTTTGAACGAGTGATCGCAGCTACGGAAGCCGTGTGAACAGCCCCCTTTGCGGCTTCGTCAGCCAATGAATTCCCTGCAACGTGAACGCCATCACGTTGATGACTCAGTGTGTGTATCACGTGAGCCTTTGGTAGTTCGTTTTTCAACTGAACTACTTGTTCCCAAAGCGTTTTATGCTTTATTGTGCCACCTTTTGCAACTTTGAACCCATTTTCAAGCCAATTTTGTATATATTCATTATACGACTGAACATAGTAAAAAGAATCGCACACTATGAGTGTGGGGAATTCGCGATCTGTACTTTCAAGTGCCAGTTTGAATGCTTGTAGTTCAGCTCGCTGAGCTGTACAATCTCCTAGAGATTGACTTTTTGTGACCATAGGTCTGAAGATACAGGACAGACCACTCAAAATGGGAGGTGGCATAGCCATTGTTTACAAAGATCCCATCAAAGTCTCCATTCTAGACCAAATCTGTAATGATACACAGGAAACACTTATTTTTAGAATTTACCTACACTCACAACTAATTTGGAAGGGAGCCCTTGTCTATCGCCCACCAGGACCTCTTTCCAATTTCACCTCACAACTAATGGAACTCATATCTCCTCACGTTATCTCAGCCAGGAATTTTGTATTACTCGGTGATTTTAACGTACACAGTGAAAATCCCACTAATCAAGAGGCGGCCTCACTTCTGGCAGATTTGTCCTCACTCAATCTTAATAAAATAAACAGCGATCCTACACATCGAGCAGGACATACGCTAGATTTAATTTTAACAAACTCTCCCAACATTACTTGTGGGGCAACCTGCCCCCTGATCTGGACGGATCACTCAATGATAGAGTTTAGCATTAGCGGCCCCAAGGAACTCTCTGCTCCTAAATTACTCACTAAAAAGAGTTATAGACAATGGCATAAAATTACGCCTACACAGTTTCAAAATACTTTTCTACCACTTGGCCCCACGCTACTGGAATCAACTCCCTATCCATTTACGACTATGCACGGACTATCTTAAGTTCAGAAAGATGTTAAAGTCGACTTTATTCTAATCTAGCATCCCCTTGGAGTCCTATAGCAGTTCAAGCGCGGAGATACCCTGATGGGGTGATTCGGGCGCTTTATAAATAAATAAATAAATAAAATAAAAATACCATCTTGCATGCGACCTTTAACGATAGCACATGCTGCACTGTAAGCTTGCTTACCCCCTGTTGCGGGCTGTGCGGATCCGTCAGTGTAAATTATGAATTCATACTGATCGAGAGGCAGAATCTCAGTGGGCAGAGGACATTCATGTTTATATTGCAGGAACGCTTGTGTTTTTAGATCAGGATCAAAAACATATTCAACATCTGTTGCAGCAAGAGAATTAACCCATTGTATCCATATAGGATATAATGCTTTAGCATTTGGAATGCTCGCTTTTGTGACCGCCTCTAAAGCCGGTACTGGGGTTACGACAATAATGAGTTTCCCTTGGGGTAGAGCGCTTTCTTTTGCTACTGCAGTTTGAACTGCTATCAGTATTTTTTCAGTTGAAGTGAAGCGCATTTCTGCTTGTGTATACAAATGTGATTTGTATGCAATTGGTACTTTTTCACCCTCATTAAATGTTAAGTAGGTGAAACCGCATTGACCCGAAATTATTCGGATCACTAAATTGCATTGACTTACGCGTGTTTGTAAGTGATTTGTTGCTAAAATGTTAGCTTGGAGTGAATGCAAGATTTCTGTGTGTTCTTGTGTCCAATTTTTGATTGAAAAATCAGGTTTGATTAATTCGTAGAGAGGTTTAACCCTTTCTGTGTAATTTAGAATGTAAGTTCTTCCAAAATTTAGGAAACCCAGGATGGATTGTCAGTTTTTCAGCGTTTTTGGAGGTTGGAGCAGCGCACACTTTTCTAAAAAGTTAGCTGCCAAGCTCTTTCCTTCACTTGAAAGCTCATATCCTAGGAAAAGGACATTGAGATGGGCAATTCTGGATTTTTTAAAGTTGAATTTATAGCCCTCAGAGGCGAAGCCCAATATAATGGTATTCACCCTGTTCAAGTGCCTGTTTAGGTCATCGTCTGTCAGATAAATGTCATCGACATATGACAATGCCTCATTATCATAAATTTGTAGTAACTCTGTTACCCTCGCTGAGAATAACCCCGGGCTGTTCTTGAACCCTTGTGGGAGTCAACAAAATTGACGCTGGGTCCCCATTATTGAGAAAGCTGTTAAGTACCTGCTTCCAGGTGCTATGTTTTGACAAAAGAAACCATTTGAGATGTCTAATGTAGTTTTATATTTTTTACGCACAATGTTATTCATTAATGCTGTGCTATGTGCATTTTGCACTGCAAATGTTTTAGAACAAGTGTTTAAGTGTCTGTAATCCAAAACTAGACGATATGAATGGTCTGGTTTGGAGACAGGAAACAAAGGATTGTTCATTGAGGAGGTGCATGTTTCAATCACCCCTTGGTATTCAAGTTGATCTAAGATCTCCCTGACCTGTTTTTTAGCTTCTTGCTTTATTGGGTACTGCCGTTGCGCAGTTGCTTCATGTTTCAGATGTATTTTATGGTGAGGTGAGTCCTCATCCCATCCTACATGATTTTTATATAATGCTGGGGCCTGGGCTACTGCCCATTTCCTGGCATATGTATATTTTAGGTGAATTGGAATATGGTTGGAGAAGGCAGGCATAATAATGTCCTCGCCATGTGGGCACTCCCTGACAAATTGTGGTGGCTAGTCTTTTTCTGCTAGCAGTATGTCATAGCCCCTTGAAAGTTTCTCCCAAAAGAGTGTTTTCACCTGTCTTGGTATGTCTCCCTCCATTCGGAGTGTTATCTCATATAACCTTTGTGGAGTACTAACCCTGGTGTCTACAGTCTCAACTGTAATGTACTCATTCAAGTCCACTATCTCCAGAAGTTCCTTCAGGTTCTGGCGAGGTATTGTGACTTCTGCTGCACTGTCCAGCATTGTCTGAGCCCATTCTCCGTTCTTGAGTTGTGTTCTCAGTATCCTCTGCATGTCTGATCTTCAGACCTGCTACCTTCTTTTTGGAGAATTGAGGTTTTGTTTTATTTTTTGGAGCGTGTTTATCTTCTTTGGATTTCACACGTTCTTCTTTATGTTCTGACCGTCCTCTTCTTTCCGAAGTCTGTGACGAGATCTGAAAGGTACGAGAGGAACGTGTATCAGTATCTTGATACCTGTCAGGTTTTCTCAAATTATCCCTATTCCTGAGGTTATACCTCCTTTCAGAGGGCTCCTTTTGAGGAGACCTACCTCGGGATTGAGAACGTTTCTCATTTGAATTATGTTTATTAGTTTCCCACTTCTTTTTAGAAGATGTAGGAGTTTGTTTAATAGAGTCCTTCTCAGGATTCTCAGATAGTTTTGGCTTCAATGGTCTTCCACCCAAACTATCTCTGCCTAATTCTGCATAAGATTGTTCTATTATTCTGGGTAGTTCAGTTTGATGTTCTGTAACATCGAATTCCCTTAATCGTTGGCGGATCGCCACTGCTGCTGCCTCCCCTTTAATATTAGATAATATTATTGTTGAGACCTGGACGAAATTTTTCAGTAATTTCATACCTAAATTTAGAGCAGGCTCTGCCCCGTATTCGTTCTGAATTTGTTTAAGGACATCTGGTATTACTGCAATTGACGGAACACCATGTGTTTTAGTATAGATGGCAGCAAAGACTGCGCAACCAAGTGGTGCAATCTTCCAGTTGTGGTGTGATCCCCATTGGTAAACAGATTGTTAGGATTCTGTGTTTCTCATAAGGGCTAGTATTTGGAAATACTGCTTCTATTTGAGTAATTTTTTGAGCTATCCAGAATGGAATTTGCTCACGTTTTGTGGGCATTTTACCCATGACTGCGTATAAAGTCTGTGGAGTTATTTTTAGTGTATTCCCCTGGTGAGGGGTTTGATTTGGAATGGTTAATGGTGGTTGGACTGTGAAAGTCCGCATGACATATTGAACCAATTGTCTGTAGATTTTTATTAACTCTGTGAGTTGAATAAGTAATTCCTTATCTGACATTGTATCCAGTTCAGGATGAGGTGTGTAGCCGGCTAGAATCGGCCATGTTGCTCCTGGTCTACCTAGTGGACCGAGCCTGGTAATGTTTCTGTGATGTTTTAGGGCGCCTTTAAACCAGAGCTGATGCTCCTGGTATGTTAGTGGAATTTCAATATCCTCGAAAGGAATATATTCCTCTGGTGGATCATCTTCTTTGTAGAAGTGAAACACGTGTGTTACTGGATTTGATTCAGGGAATACTATCCATGAATAGAATACCTCTGTCTGAAAGGATTCGTGTGCCTCAATCACGAAAACTGCTCTACCGCCTCTCGGTGGTAGGCCATGTTTTATAAGTTTTAGAGTGATGGCTCTTCTTAAGTTTGGATGGATGTGTATAACACCCTCCTCGGTTTCATTTAAACCAGTTAAGTTAAAAGCTGTTACGACTGGGTCAGCCGCAGCCACACCGGTGTCGGTTTCATTGTCCCCGCGTGAGGACATTTTTGTTTTTTGAAAAATGCATAACAAGTTTCAAGGAAACAAAAGATAAGATGCACAATATTTTGGAACACTTTATCCTGCAACGTTGAACAAACCAAACAGCTAATATATAGGGTGCTTCCCTATGTAGCCGTGGCGGATACTTAACCCTGCCCACTCCAGATGTCTTATGGAGTATATGGGTAGGGGTCTCTGAGAGAAAAGGCACGGCTGAGCTACTCAGTATCTAACGTTAAATTACCGCCTTACCAAACCGTTGTGCGCCATGTAGTGTAGCTCCTATTTCCCTAATAGGCTATGCGCATTGGAATAATATACCCTATAGGTTTGACATAGGACTGAGGTCGGTATGTCCCCATCGAGTATATTAAACTTAATTACTTGTGCCAGCTAGCTCAGAGGCCACTAGAAACTCCTTGACAACAAGAAGGGAGTAGTTTCTGGCAGCCGCAAAACAGGACTACTTTGTTTCCCTTTAGAATCAGAACGTGTCCCAGAGTCGTGGAAACAATAGATAACAGTTTCACTCAGCTCAATCGTGCATGCTTAGTTTTCCTCAAAGTTACACAGAAAGAATAGGCGGGCGTTTCAATAAAAGGATTTATTGAACAGTCTTGTTTCTCGTGTAAGAGATATGTGCTGTTATGATCACAAGACAGTATGCAAGATAAATAATGTACAGCGTAAGCAGTAGAAATAAATAATACTGCGCTAGCATTATCTTTTAGCATATATTTACGTACATAAATAACATGAGCTAAAAATGCGAGTACTCATACGATGCGTCTCTAAGCTAGTTCTACCCCAATGTGCCTAACCTAACCTAGGTGTAGGGATAGGTAAGAAGTAGGTGAAGTATTCCTTACTACGGTATACTAAGAGTATGGTAAGTATAGGATGCCTAGTATACTAAGTAAGAAAGCACTGGAAGCTTTGCTTTGGCTACCAGTGGATAAAAGAGTGTCCTTCAAGGCAATGTGCTACTGCCACCGTATCTTACTAAACAAAGGCCCGAAGTATCTCCATCCACTAATAACCAAGTACACCCCTGGCCGCAGTCTAAGATCTTCAGAGTTGGCATTGGCTACGGTGCCTAGAATATTCGGAGCCAGAATGGGCGAGCGCTCTTTTAGATATAAGGCAGCAAAAATGTGGAACAGTTTGCCTATTGAACTCCGATTAGAGCCATGCGAAAAAAGATTTCGTAGGCAACTGAAAACATGGCTATATGTGAAGTCTGATGGGTCATAGGGGTCGTAGTACCTCTATCACTGTAGTCTGCTTGTCTCACACGCCCCTTCTCTCATATTGAGCTTCTCAGCGCGGGGACACACCGGTGGTGTAACCATGCGCTCTACAAATGCTTAAACTAAACTATACATAGTATGCCAAGAGTCCCTCTAGGTTCTAGTCAGCTCCATACCTTAAGAATGAGAGAGGTGGGAATCTCTTTCCAGACTCGAACTCCAACACCCCGCGAGGGAAGTTAGATCACTGGAAGCTGGACTCTCTGCGTGCAGGGATGACAGCGTCTTCTCAGTGCGTCAGGCCGGGATACGGGCTCCTCTGAAGTCGAGGTCTCCTCCCTACAAGGGCTAGGGAAGGTATATTTATACCCGAGAGGTACCTCAGAATGTTAGCATTGACGTGAATCGGACAGCGGAAGACGTCATGAATGAACCCCTAAGGTATAACGGTTCATGCATAATAGATGAGTCCTTGAAGAAATCAATAGTCCTGTGCTAGGGAAACTCCCGAAGCCTAAGGGTCTGTTCTTCAAGAACTCGTCATGACGTTAGGGTGGACGGATGTCAGGGACCATGCCTGTATTTGGAGTGCACGGTTTAATGTTTAATGCCTAAATAAGGACTGGGATTTTATGCCTATATAAGGGCAGGGCGAATTGTGCCTATATAAGGACATGATACAGGAAAACCTATATAAGGACACCCAAAGAGGAATACAACAATCTCCCAGACATATTTATAAGACATTACAAGGTGAGTGTGTGAGGTGGAGAGCTCTAAAGCAGTAGGTGCTTTAGTAGAAAAGGGGTCACCAGCGGCTACACTTAGTTCCGAAGGCCTCAGATAAACATAGTAATTTGCCCCAGTTGACGGCCAAAGCTGGTTCAGGAGGCCTCACATCTACACAGAGATCTGATCCGGTCGTTTCCTTGCTGAAAGTTGAAGGATCTCACAGAGGAACATCTTGAGCTATCTAATAAAGGCTCTAGCTGCGAATGGCCTCAATCAGTAGTTCTTGTTCATATGCAAGGTCCTTTATTAATTTTCAGAATTAGTTTTTCTTCGCACAATGTCAATACATGGCATAGTTCTGCCCATTAGTTGCATTCACACAAACCCAGTTGGTGCTAACTTCCAGCTTCCGATGTGTTTCAAGCACACAGTCTTGAGGCAATGGCTGTGGGCCTCAAACAGTTCGCCGCTAGATATCCAAAAGTACATATCAGGTTGAGTAGGTGACTTCGTCCTTCGTTTTTGACTAGAAGGGATGGGCTCCACAGCAGCTAAGCAGTATTCATCAGCGTTTCTACAGGCCTGGTCCAACAATCGAGACGCCACACAAACCCAGGGCTGGAGCGGAAGCACTGTTTGGCATTGGTGCTGGAGTTTGTCAGCAGGCAATCATCAGGTCTGCTGTTACTCAAATAAAACTCTCTTCAGCTGTCAATGTGCATCACAGTGGTCCATTTATGCATTAAACAGGAAAATATATATCCTTGATTGGTGGAATATCTAGCTGGTATGCTAACCTCGTCTAGTTCAATGGAGTTGGAGTCCATCGGTTGAGGTTTCAGAGATTTTCCATTCCCACAAACCAGTCCAGATGGGGATGGGGAACACCTACACTCAGGAACACTTATGACTGGTCACTTTATGACATTGCAAACTCTTTGGTAAGTATCCATCTAATGTGTCCTCATATCTCCTCAAAAACATCTCTCTGTTGCTATGGTCCAACCCCAAAGCATTGCTGAAACAAAGTCATCACTATGGGAAATCTCTACATACACTGCCAGCACACAGCTCCTCCCAAGACCCAGACGGCCACGGTGAGGCTCCCACTAAGGCAAAGGCTCCCCTGCTTCCTAGAGGTCCATTTATTACCCCGGCAGCATGTGGTTTGACCTCTCCTCTATCACTGAAAGACCTTGAAATGCAGTCAGTCTTTCTGAGGCTTTGCATTGTCCTGCAATGCTCTCTTTCAGGAATCCCCTTCTCTGAACCCTCGTTGTCATTTTGCAATCACCAACTCTCACTGTACACTGCAGGTGTACAGGACAGTCAGGGGCAACTGTAGGTTAGGGGCAGGTGATAAAACAGGCCTATCAGCACAATGCGGTACAAGAGGCCAAAATAAAGATTTTAAAATTGCCTGGAAAAGGTTAACATAAGCCAAGGAACAAATATTAACTGAAAATAAGGCAACGGAAGTGGCTACCCAGGGAACACGTCTAAAGAAATAACGGGGTGAACTATTTGTGCAGTCATGGCACATGGAAGGGCGTCGCAGGAACTGCTATCAAATTTGTATCATACCCTACAATCTGCTAGGGATGGCTGTCTTCTACAGTCAAGGACTGATATGAACATACTGATATATATGGCGGCTGCTTCTCTGTAGTTATGGTTCAGCAGCACGTTCCATTGAAAAGCCATTTTTTGATTCGCAAATAAATTTTGACCCCATGGATGGATTTGCACCAAAACTGGCAATTGCTTGGCAAAGTCAGCTGAGGTACAGCGTGCCAACCTGAAGGGGAAAAAAGTTAAAGGAGAGGTGGTCAAAAAAGGTGTGTGTCCCAATTAAGCTCCGATTCTGCTCACGCCTACAACCAAACTGCTGAACTAAATTGCACTAGAGTTGGGATGAATGTAGAACCTTTCCTAGAAAGAGTCCTTTCTTTGGTGTGGAGTAAATGCATTCCGTAGTTTTGAAGATTTATGGGTTTAAACAGGGGCGGTTCCTCCACTAGGGCGGAGGAGCGTCACACCACTGCTTTCTCGCAGTGCGAGGAGCAGAAACATAAAATGGTAATGGCCGCCCGCATGTTTGGTTGCGGGCGGGCGGGTGAGGCCGGGCTGCTCTGTGAGCAGGGCAGGGGAGGGTGTGCCTGCCCACTCCGAGTGCGCAAAGACTGTTCGGTCGGCCCAAACACACTCTGCCCTTCTCCATGCAGGCTGCAATGCAGCCTGCATGGAGAACATGGCCTCCCCATAAGCCCCTTGGCTGGGTGGCGACCCGGCCAATCACAATGCTGCTTGCAGCATTGTGATTGGCTTAGGGGAGGGACCTGGCGGCCTGCTTCTGCTTCCTGTTCCTGCCGGAGGCAGGAGAGCAGGAGCAGAGAAGATGCGGGACCCGGCCGGCGGAATGGTATGTTTAATTATTTACTTTTTATTATTAAATTAACCCCCCCACACGACCTCCCCGCGCGACCCCCTACCCGCGAGCCATGCCGGCCGCGACTGGGTTTAAAAGAGTTGCTGAGCAGGCTTTAAAAGGTTAACACTTTTTAAAATCTGTGCCTTATAAAATTGCAATTCAGCAAACAGTAAATAATACATTTTTAATGTTAATATTTCATTAAACGAAAACAATTAGATTTTCGTTCAGTGGAAAAAAAATCCACAGGCATGGGGAGGCACCATGGGAGGTGCCCAACACCACATGTCTGCTGGAGGGCATCCAAAGGCTTGGAAAGAAGTGCCCCCAAAAAAAAAAAAAAAAATACAGGTCCGCAGCATTATTATCAGGATTTTAATGAAAATTGTGATCTTGTTGCTGTTGTTTTGTGAGTGGCACAAAAGGCATCACTTTGACATGAAACTGCAAATTTAGTAAAAATCGTAAATTTTACCTAAGAATAAGGAAAATTGGGAAAATAAATTACCCATTTAAAAAAAAAAAAATAGGGAAACAAATGCTGCGCATAGCCAAAGGACATGCATACCAGGGAATGGGTGTCCACGTTGGCAACAAGCGGGGGTTGACCAACCACCACTTGGCGCACAGCCAAAGGCCTTGGGCAGCATAGCTGGAAATTAATCAGCAGGCGTAGGCAGGTTGGGTACCGGACCTGACCACCACGCTCAAAATTTGCCACCATCAGAGAAATTGCAAAAAACTAAACAACAAAGAGTTATCAAGAGAACAACATGATGTGCGGCACAAGTTATGGGGTGTGTTGTGTGCTTTGCTGACCATAACTGGTGAATTTCAGTGGTTTTGTATAATTGAGACAAAACCATAACTCATTTTCAACTGTTTTGTTTTAGGTGAATATGATATATTTTAATGTAAATGTGAGAAACTGGATTATTAGATGGGGTGGATGGTAGTCCACCTCAAATAATAATGTTACTATTCTTGTGTAATTGAAACCTGAAGTCGACCCCTGGTAACTATGGCACAGATCAGTTAGGATTAACTTGAGAAAATGTGTAAAGCCTTTAGAAGTACCAAAACTGTTAAAAAGTCAAAAACACAACACATTAAAAATCTTACTCCAATATATAATTAAAAAAAATGAATTTAATGAATAAAATGACACCAATATGACAAAAATCTAAGGTGAACCGGAGATATTAATTTTTTGTTTATTTTTTTTAATAGCACCAAAAAAAGCACAGCGCCAACTATGGGCAACTGGTCGCGCCAGATCGTTACATGGGTAAGGTTGGAGGTCAAATGCCATAAAGCGCGTGGGTCAGATACAAAGCACCAGGTTCGAACATAGAAAATGTGAAGGAGAAAAAGTTGTTGATGAGTCATCGGCGTGGTAAGCAGGGTCCAGAAGTGGGGCTCAACGATGATGGGTTCCTTAAGTGCGGGGTCAACGCGCAGTTGTCAACATAGGGCGGAAACTCCGAGTGGGCAAACTCCATTTCCAAGAAGGCCTCAACATCGATCGGATGTGGTTCAGCGTCGGTCCGGGCGAAGCAATCTACTTTCGGTCTCAAAAACTTCTCTGAAAATTGCATTTCCTTCAGGGGGTAAACCAGCAACTTCAGATCAACTGGTGATTAGACATCGACGGCTGCGGCTCCAACTCTGTTGGTTCTCCAAGCAGAAAGTTGGCAAAAAGTTTCAGTTTGGGCAGCAGGAGTACACTCTAACACCATCCAAGGGTTCCAGGACCTTAGGAACAGCACTTGGGGGTCCGGACTCACACCAAGAGAAGCCACCAGCAAGGTCCAGGGCAAGTCCAGTTGAAACTGGTCAGCTGGGCTCTTTTAGGAAAGTGGTTTTCTTGCAGCTTTTGTGTCCCTGTGATTTAACAGGAGGTCAGCCAGCTGACCCTTTGATTCCACTTATCGGTCCTGGGTACATGAGGGAGCAAGTCAAGCCTCTCAGGTCACAACAGAAGGTACAGTCCTTCAGTCTTCCACAGGTCCAATAGAGTTCTGAAGAGGGTGCCCAGGAGTGCCATATTTATGTCTGCCACTAGCCTTTGGGTGGGGGTGACTCCCGGCCCCTCCCTAACCATTAGGGAAAAGGATCCCAGGGGTAGCTCTACCCATTTTTTCAGCAGTTGCTATGTGCTTTACCACAAACAAACCCAAAGTTTCTCTCTCTACCTAAATCCAACATAGCAGAACCATCCCTCCATTGTGCAGAGCTCCTGTGCCCACTCTAGAGGTGTGGCCAGGGAAATGAGCAAACCCTTTGTGGTCACTCAAACCAGTTCTATGGGCAGCTCCTTTCCCACTGGGATTATTTCCTGGCTGGCTAGTTGGATAAAAGGGAGGCAGGCCCAGGTGTGAGCTACATCTGCCAGTGACAGGTTAAGCATCCTTAGAAGATATGCAAGGGGCTCGGCACAGCCCAAGGCCATCCTGGCAAGAGAAAGTCAACTTCTCCCCACACCCAAGGCCTTTGTCTCAGCTCTCTGAGCCAATTCACACCTAATCAAGGAGCTATACAGATCCTAGGTGACAGTTGGAAGCTTCTGCAAATGGGCTTCTGGGGGCTTTAGGGAGGTAAACAGTGACTTTTTAAAACGACCTATTGTAAAATATTTGATCCATATACCAATGAATTCGATTTGTAACAAATATTTGAAAAAGTTCAAGTATGAACTTTTTATCTGGTTTCTAGGGGAAGATAACTTTAGTAACATATCCCAGTGCTTTCCTATGGAATAGCTGAATCTGCTACAGTGAAAATAACTTTTAGGGCATTGTCACTGTAAGGACATGTTCAATATTTCATTTTGCATGTCCTACTTTTAAATATTCACCCCGCCTTGAGGACATTGAAGGGTTACTTAGGGTGACTTACTAATATTTAAAAGGAGGGTTTAGGCCTGTCAAAAGGGGATATTTTGACATGTTGAATTTTTAGTTTAAACATGAACAGCAAGACTACTGGTGGCATGTATATAAAATATATATAAAATATATATGTATTGATATGTAATTCTTGTCTCCGAACTTGTTTGTCTGCGAAATGAAGGAGGCAATAGTACGCCTAAATTTAAATAATTATTCTTGACTTTATAATCATTTGTCTGCACAGTTTGAAATGCTGAACAAATGTTCATACCTGCTGTGCAATTAAACATAATTAAGAACTAGAAGACTTCAGTCTTAAGCAGTTATTTAAATTACAAAATCATCACGGTGAAATCAAGATGACATGGTAATGAGAAACAATATTTGTGAGACACATAAATGTGATATGTTAGTGAGCATGCTCTTTTTATTAGCGCTTGAAGAGACCTCTTAACTGCAGGAGCACTATACAAAAATAACAAACACAATACAATTACAAACGGAAAGGTGAAAAGAACATTTCAGATTGCATGTTTCCTTTTTGTTCATCCCTTTCATCATGTTTTCCACATATTGAGCAGAGAATTACGTTAGAAATGACAAAGTGAAAATGGTGGCTGCATTTAAAAACTGCTCCGTTTACGGAGTACATAAAATCTGCCGGCTGTATTATTGTTTAAAGAGATAATAGCTTGGTGGTAATGTGTTTGTTTACTGCTTGAGTTTTTTAGCCCGAGTCAAAGGGCAAAAGCACTTACTTCCTTCATGCGTTGGAGGTATTGCATCCATTAAGCCCCGAATATAGCCGTGAAAGGGTCAAAGGTGAGGACCGCTCTGAAGTGAAATCGTTCTACACGCGCCTCTTTGCAGGCCCTGCTCGTCAAGTGAATGTCGTCAGAGGCTTACAGAGCACACCACAAGGCCACACTGCATGTTCATGCGACAGGATACAATGACTGCGCGCAAACTTGATGGTTCACAAGCAGAGATCACAACTTAGTTCACATAAAAAAATTCAATTTTCCCTTCCTCCTTTCGTCTTTGGCGAAGGGGGACGGCGTCCCCACTCTAAAAGTGGTTGTGGGACGCCGTCCACTTGTGACCACCTTCAACTTGTACCATATCGGTACACAAATTAAAATACAAGCTGCAGCTTTTAAACTCTGAAATAGACAAGTGTTTGAAAGTCCAACCCCTATGTTATCACTGAGGCTTGAAACAACTAGACATTATCTGTCACTTTCCTCTATTGCCTCCTGCATCCCAGAAAGGAGGTCTGCTCTCAAAAACAGCTCCATCGAAGGCCGCCACCTCTGCCAGATGAACAGCAGGGCTCCGGCTCGAGCGCAAATAAGACAGACTTTATTTGCACGTCACTTAGAGTAGTGGTGTCCAAAGTAGGTCAAGAAGTGCAGGCCTCTTTTACCGATGATCAACGTACGTATATAAAATACATTTAACTACAAATAATCTGAAGAGAACTCATTTACATACATAATAACTATCAAACGATTTTCAAAAGCCCAAGGTCACACAATTTGTTCAACTACGATACTCTGATAATAACTTGTTTGCTGGATCCCCGGCACGACTAGGCCACATATACGGCACTCAAACGTCTATACCATATTTGTTGAAATGTCCTTTTAATTAAGTGAATGTGCAGTCAGGCCCCTGATGCTTTGATGAAATGCTGCGTCATTCTTCAAAAACGAGAAATGCCAAGGTGTTGCTCAGAATAAAATGAGAATCCGAAAGAGGCAACAAGGTGAAAAAATACTCCTCTCCCACGTCTGATCACAGCGATAGCACTGCTACCGTAAAACGTGCTCAAAAAGACTTAGGTAGCCAAAGGAAATTCCCCCCCAAATATGCTACGTGATGGTTTAAAAAATAATACATAATGCTTAATGCGGGCACTCGGTCAGTTAATATGCTAGAAGCTTATGTCTTCAACACAGGCACGTACTGTACACAGAGAATGGGCTTTGGGCCAGCCCTTGAGTCACTGCGTGTTTAACCTGTCAATCACATTTAGTATCCGCCCCATGGAGCGCTGAGCAGTTACACCTTTTGTAATATTAATTTTGCATTGATGAATAGCAAAAACGTTTCTCGTTTCTGACTCCCCCCTCAGGGGCGTAGCTTGGGGGGGGAGAGAGTTTGGGGTGACACACCTCCCAAATAAATGCATTCTTGGCTAGGTAGTTGGGTCTGAGCACCCTGAGTTGGGTCTGCTATCGGTGTTTCGGTTTTTCTGGTCGTGAGCCAAGAAAGACAAAAACCATGACCTTTGATGTAAACGGGAGAGACAGAGACGCCCTTCCGCTCCACCTCAGACAGACAACATCGCTCCCCATCTTCGCAAGAAACCTCAAAACCTGGCTCTTTGACAGACCCCCTCCTTGATGGATGGAACCTGCACCCCCCCACCCCCAGCCTTAGCGCCTTGAGACCCTTACGGGTGGGTAGTCGCGCTTTAACAAACCCCTGATTGATTGATTGAGAGCGAGACAATCTGGCGGCGGAATTTCAAAACGTAATCCCAGATAACCTGGAATCAATCCCAGCTTCTCTGCATGCCAAATTGTGTGATCCTAGGCAAACATTTTATTTCTCAGAGTCTACTTTTTCTTTATTATCACATATGCGCGCACGTTTAAAGGCTTGATTTCAGGATGTGGGCTGTGAAAGCATCTCTCATGTTTGATTTAAAAGAATATAATGTTGCTCCATCTATAAGAAGAATCTAGGCCACGTTTACGGTTCACATGACTTACTGACTTGGATCTTAGTGCACTATTGGTATTGTCTAAAAAAACGATCACTTTTTTTTAAAAATGTCTGTCGATGCAGTGACGTACTAAGGTAGGACGCTTCTGCATGTTAAAGAAAAACACTTTTTTAAACACTTTAAAAAGAAAAGATTGTATCATATTTTTACATTATGTTTGTTGCTCAATATGCATGCCAACCGTTTTCATGGCTCGGCTGGTTCACAGACTCTTAGAATCAAGACAGACCCATGGCTCCGCTCTGGCTCAACCTGCCCTATTAATTCGCCTTCACGCCCTCATCTATTTGTCACTCACGCTAAGTGCTTTGGGCCGTCCGTCACTTGATGAAATGATTTGTAAATGGCGAGGACTGGAAACATGGAGCCCGCCCACATGCACCGATTGAGAGCTCTACCATTAAGGCTTCACATAGAGTCGAAGAAGAGTGCGTGCAGTGAAAATACATTTAAAATAAGTAATCCCAGGGAGGGACTTCAGGCCGTTGTGTTGTAGTAACCACAGTTCTGAGCAGTTATGAGAACTACCAGGCCCAGGTGGGAAGGGCAGGGGTGTGGTTTCAGTGGGGGGGTGGTGTGGGGTGGGACACCATTCAAATGCATTTTTGGTTTGGTACTTGGGTTGGGGGGCCCTGAATCAGGTCTGCTACGTCTGTCGGTTTTTCTTATCAGTGTGTCGGTTTTTCTGAGTGTCGGTTTTTCTTGTTCTCATTTCACCAAGACGTTTTAATTTGCTCAGGTTTCCAGACACACTACTGGCAGTCAAACACTCAAAAGGTGAAGGGACGAATGCTTGCAAATAGCCCTAACCAGTGGCAAACAGGGCCAGACAGTGATCGCAAACCAGCCCTGGCAATTACGTCTGACCGGCCGGGGGGAGAGGAAACGGGGGATTCGCGGGAACACTGCTGTTGCGCTTTTGTTACAAGGGGCAGATTTTGCAGCACTGCTGCAAAACCAGCCCCCAGTAACAAAAATGGCCCCCACTGGTCCAAAACCCACCCCCACCCTTTCAGCCCACCGGGGAAACGCCCGGTGCCCGCTACGGCCAGTCCAGCCCTGGCGGCAATCATTCAGGGTAGCATTCCAACCCATCGGTATTTTGTCCACTATGCTACTCTAACAGAGGTCCACCTAATGCAAATCAGCACTGACCCTGTTCCTCATTGAAACAGTCCATCCTGAGCCTTGCCAATCTCACACCTCCACCCTGCAGCCCACTGCTTTTTTAGTGGGGACATTTGAGATTCACCCCCCGAATCTCACTAACTAACCTACGCCCCTGCTCACCCTCATCTAAAACAGATGAGGAGAGTCAACTAGTTGGGCCATTGGAGGCTTCAGGCAGGGGTCACCCCTAATTTTAAATGTCTGTTTCCAGGGCCACTGGCATGGTGGTGACTACATGTTAGTAAAGAGTTAGAAGTGCTGATCTCACTACACGTTCAACAACTTGCAGCATAGCTCCTGCAAAATAAAGGTTAGAATAAGTAACCATAGTCCTGTTCTAGAGCAATACTGTACTTATTTGTTCTAGTCATTATTTTCCGGAAATGCAAATCCTGGAAAACTGTCCTATAATAGAAAGCTACGGAATTCAATGGAACTATATGTTATGCTATTTTTATAGCCACGGATTTACAGCATCCCGGGATGCTCTGTATCAGCGTGCTGTGGCGATTTGCATATTAATTAAAACATAGAAAGACCAAACCACTGACCACAGTGCAAGAAAGATCCCATTCCACATGCTGACATTTTTTAAAAGGTTATTTAAAAATGCTTTTAAAAGTCATTATTTAGTCGAGCAAGGTGTAAGTAATTCATCTATTTTAAATCATACGTTCTGCTGACTTTAGAGCGACCTCTTGAACAACCTGAGGTACTGCACCATACCTGCTGATTGCAGAGTGACCTCTAGTTACAAGCTGTGGTACAGCACCCTTTTGGCTCACTTCAGGAGGACCTCAAGAAACAACCCGAGGCACTGCACCTGCTGATCATAGAGGCACCCCTAGTGATGACCTGAGGTACTGCACAATCTGTTGGCGCTAGAGGGACCCGCAGTATAGCACCATTGTGCAGCTGGCAGCATGACACGCATGCCAAGAGTCCAGATATAGATGGGAAACTCCCAATTTTTAAAGCTAAAAATAACTTTCTTTTAGCAGTTTCCCGCCTGAAATTGCCTCTGCTCCAGTTTAAGTCTATGAGGGAAATACAGTCCCTCGAATCTTTTTTCAAAATCTCGTTCTTTCGAATTACAAAATGTTGGCATGCATGTAACAAGGAAGGATAAGCTAAATAAATTACTGTTGGGGAACGATGAAAAGGTGGGTGGTGTCATCAGCATTAACTATGCCATTTCTAGATGCAAATAGCTTTTTTAAATATCAGCAATTGTGGCATTTTTGTTGAAATGTATGCGAATGGAAAATGGCAGCATTACTGAGTGATTGTGCGAATACGGTTATGTACTGATGTATGTGTTGTAAGGAATGGTGCAAATCTGGCCATAGACAAACTTTCTGAGTGCAACTCTGAACAAGCATGCAAGATGAACGAGGGATGATGCAAATCTGAACATGCAATAAGAATTACAGAGTAATGAGGCAAATTCAAACATGCACTTAGTAATGGTGAAATCTGAACAAGCACTTAGGATTGATGAGGGATGGTGTAAGTCTGGTGTAAATGTGAACATGCATGCATGGTTCTAGTAACTGTAATTCTTGGCAATTAATGGGCATTCTTTTCACAATCCTGTTCCCTTTCACATAATGCTTGCATTGGTATAGTGCAGTATTTATTTCTCCCAAAATATTTTTATTAAGCTGAAATAAAAACTGTATATTCAGATGCACTGCCACCTCCAATGGTGTAGCAAATGCTGCACATATCAGTCCTATACTTCAGGCAGTGAATCCTATAGCAAAACAAGCATTTATATTTTCTTTGGAATCCCTTAATCTCCCATGCTCCCACCCATTTATTGGGCTTGTGCTTGGTTGACCATTATATAATTTTAGAACTTACATCTCTCTTATCCAACCCATCTATTTCTTACCCACCACTTTCATCTGAAAACAAGATTCTCATGGTGGTTCACACGTCATACTTACCCCTTTTATCTCCTATATTTCTAGAAGAGGTTTAAAGCGCTTAACCGGGGAGGGCACACTAGTGACAGTATCCCCTCCGCCAGGAATCACGCCAAGGGGTCCAAAACTGCTTCAGTTTTTTGTATCATTGAATACGCCACAGGCTAACGTTTCCATCGCCATGATGTTCCACAGCCACGAGTACCAAAGGGTGAAGTCTGCGGGATCTTTCCTTTTCCATGAGGTTGCCGTAGCAATCTTTGCTGCTCTCAGATTGTCGCATATCAATGTTTTGTCCCTTTTGGTTTGGTACCTCAGGTCTCGAGAACCCTCTCCAATTAATGCATATGAAAAGTTCTACGGGATGTGGTATCTCCACATGTAATGTATGGTGGATATAACCTCTTAGCAAAAAGGCCTAATTTTAGAGCGGTGCCAATCAGGAGCAGACCGGTGGGGCAGTGGGGCCAGGTTGGGGGGGGGGGGGAATTCGACAGAGGACCATGGGGGAAATTTAAATAGATAATTAATTTTCCCTCGTCGTCGGCCGAAATCATCCCCCACCGCTCTTACCTGCACGGGCCACTAGATATGAGCCAGGACTCCGTCTCCCCAACATCTCAGGCTCACTGTTGCATAGTATTTGTGTAGTTTGGTAGGATACATAGACCAATCAAATAGAAGCTCTACCTAGTATCCTGTGTGTTCTCTTGTTCAGTGATTTCCACATATGGGACCATTGTGTGTCTGAGTTCTCTTTCGAGAAGAGCATCCCATTTTACTTCATTGGGGTGTGGGTTATGTCTAGGAGAAGTTCATATAAAGAGCAAATAACTCCTGGTTCCCGTGGTGTGGCGGATAAATCTATCTATGGGAGTGAGAACTCATGTAACAGATTCTTTTATGGATGGATGGGAAACCCAATGTCTCAACTGGGTATAATGTAACCCTCTTTTCTCGCCTTAAATGGAATTCTGTAGTACAATAAATATAGGTTTTAATTGTCCCTCCATGGTACAAATCATGGACCATGCAGCAGTCCCCCTCTTGTCAGGCATCAAAAGGACCAGAGGTTAATGTGGGAGTGAACTCAAGGTTGAAGTGAATGTGCGGATATGGAGAAGGGTACAGGCGCTCATTAACCTTATCCCAGACCTTCAATGTAGTGCTGCTCGGAGTGCTCAGGTGGGCATTGGGTAGCTGGGCTCCAGTTTGCCTTGTTTGGTCTGCAACTTTGTGGTTTTGTTTTTTTAACCCCTAAATTGGTGATCATTTTTTACACCAATTTGAAATTGGATGTGCATTTAACCATCGTTAGATTGGTCTGTGACGAGGATAGATTCAAAATTACTGATTTGCTCGAATTCGCCTTGAACCAAGACCCTCTCTCAAATTTATCTAGGAATAATTGGAGTCGGGGAATAATGCAGTTTTTTATTACTTGTTAGAGTTAGGCTTGTACTGTCATAATGTTTGTCATTCTGTCTGTTTGTGCATGTATACTGTAGGCATTCTTAGCATGACTGTGCCACATGTAACACTAGCATTTTATAACACATTCAACACGCAAGATTGGTGTATCTTTTCTGCATCGATCCACTCACTCAGTCCATTCATGCACGCATAAATTAATCCAATCATCTATCAATGCACTCACAAATTCAACTATACATCTATCTGTGAACTCATCTACTATATATGTATCCATGCACTCAGTTACTTATTCACTCATTCACCCATACACTCATTCATCCATCCCACTGCCAACTTGTAATTACATTCACTGACTCGCTCATCAACACATTTAAACTCGCCAATGAAGAATCACTTTCACTTATACAATAATCAGGCCTATTGGCTTTGCCGATGCTTGTTCTAAGCAGCTGTTGCCTAAGTCGGATAGGAAAAATAATGGAATGTTTTCTGTGCTCATTCTATCAGATCACAGATGCAGATATAAAAAGGTATGGACGGGATGCTTGTGATTCAACTGTGCTTTGAAATGAAAATACACATTTGTGTGCCTTTATTTTGAAGAAGTCTATGTTTCAATAGTAATAATGCAGCTGTATCCTAATTTTTAGGTATGATCTACCGACTACTTTAGCTCTCTTTCTGAGACCTCATGTTACCATTTTAAGTACTACAAATGTACGGAGATTGTTTTTTTTGGTCATCACCGTCTGTTACTCTTTGCCTAGTGGCTTTGCACGTTCGCACTACGCATGCACTTTACTTGCTCATAACTGCTGCTACCTTTCACCTTGCGACCCTGCACATCCCTCAACCAGACTACCTCCGCGTCTTTGTGCATTCTGGCCAATGATCGCTACCAGGAGGTAAGCAAGTACTATGGACTAGATATACATATGTGATTTATCTGTTTGTGGTCCTCTTTACCCCTTACCTGAAAGTCCTTGTGACTCTACCCACTCTGGCCAAAGATCTTACTATGCCAGGGGGCAGGATTCTTGATCAAATGGTTTCAACATTCGATCTGCTCCCTGGAGGAGAGTAGAACTATCCACCAGAGCTTACCCAAACATCGAGGGCTTCCACTCTTGTTAAAAAGTCCCCTGTGCAGCCTCTGTACTGTTAGGCCCCTGCCCTCCATCATTGTCTCTCTTATCTAAGTCCCTCCCCAACTCCTCCCAGCGCAGGACATAGACCTTGTCTCTATCCGCTGAAGCTGCCGGTACTGTGCACCATGCCTCTCGTGGAATTACCTTTGCCAATGCTAGTTCAACTGCATCACAAACACTAGCAAATCCAAAATAATGGCCACTTTGCATGCATGGATGCCATATTGATAAGAAGTTTGTTATTTTACATTATTGCTTGCAACTTAGATAGTAGACATGAGTCATTGGCTGTCATTATGGGTTTTTGGTGCTATAATATATGTATGTGTGTGTATGTGTACAGACCGTAGGTGGAGAAGCCATGACTGAGGGTGTCCAAATACTTAGTCATGTTGCATATCCTAAAGTCATTGATTGGAATCTTGTTTAAGGATGTGGTGCAGGCGCTAACTCTGCGTGCCGGCTCTGCATGACTCGCTACTCTGAATCTCCTGAACATGCATATCTTCAGGACTAGAAGGGGATGGAAAGGTGCACAGAGCGGACCGAAACCTTGCATTTCAAAGGGGCATGTAATGCTACATACCCGATTAAAGGCAAGAAGGTATTCAAGTCCCCTGGAGCCGCAGAACTCTTTTGAGACTGGGAAATGTTGGTGGCCATCTTACATGCTTAGAGTATATAGTCCATAGCATCCTTGCTAGGCAACCATGCTACATGGTTGATACAGCCAGCACGTGCTGTATAGACGTTGGAATCTTTGTAATCCGTTATTCTGAGAAGTTGACAAAAGACATCTTTGGCATAGGAGATGTATTCTCCCAACACGCTCATGTAAGGTTATAGATTTGCATTTATTTTTCAAACAGTATGCAATAGAATTACAAACTCATATTTTGTACTTTCTAATTTTCCCAAGGAGTCCTCCCTTCAGATTATGAAGTCTATTTTCACACTTTGTTTATTTCCACAAGGAGTTATCCATTTGGATTAAGAATACAATATTTAATTGCAGTGCTTCTACGGAAGGAGTCAGTGGAATCACGTCTGGCACAGGCATTATAGTTTTCAAGAGAAAGTATAGGAGCCAATATAGCATATACAATATCAGAGGTTAGATGCCAACATGTATACCATAGCCATATTAAAGGTCTTCTCTTGCCTTAGATCTCAATGCTCCTGCACCGACAGTCAAGCCCAGCTCTGCCACCAGACAGTGTGATGACGTCCACTGTCTCAGCTTCTCTCTCCTCTCCCATTGCCCTTTCTACTTCTAACCTACATATTATTAGTGTAAGGTTGGCGCGGGGTTCGAGGAAGCGTGGGAGCTCACATGGCTCCCACTGGATATGGACTGTAATGTTAGAGCAGCTTCACATCTCAACAGGACAACCTTTCATTGTTATTTCCGAGGTTGGCTGAGAAATTTGTGCCCAGTAATAAAGTATTTAAGCCAAATGCCATCACTTCATTTGTGGTGGCATCTGTGGTGGGCACTGAGTAAATGGTCAATATTTTAACAGTTAACTGTGAACATGTGATGCGTTGGAATGACATCATGGGTTCGGTGCAGCATCAAGTATTCCAATGTGCATTCACTATGGAAAAGGACTCCATTACAAGGTAGCCACCGTTCATGCCCGCGCATGCACAGAGACCATTCTGGAATGGTTTGGCATTGCCAATGTTTGTGATGCAATTGAACAAGCATTGGCAAACCCAAAACCAGCCTCTTGGGCAAAAAAGAAAAAAACACTCAAAAGGCCAATAGGTCAGTAACTGGTAGGAAAGGGGAGACCTATTAGCTTTGTCAATGCTTGTTCCATATTGACATGACTGTGTAAATTCATCCTACTCAGCGGATGGCTTCACAGGTGGCCATCCTCAAGTTGAGTTGGCATACGCTCGGATCACCAAGCATTGTGTGCAAGTAAGAGTAACTTAAAATGAAAGTAGAGAGACAGGGCAGAGGAATGCGTACACTTGCAGTTAAGGTGATGACTATCACAGTCATAAATAACTCTGACTATTCACTAACATTTTCGGTGCCTTTCTAACAATTATCTGCAATTCTAAACTACACCTAAATGAGTAAAGCTGAAGAAATCATATTGCAAAACCAGTCGTCCCGTTTGCAACAAGGTTCTAGTGCTCCAATGTATTGTGGAAATAGTTCTTTATTATAGATGGCCACAGCCGACATGGGCACGCGTCACTCTGGCATGTCAGCCAAGGAGCTTTTTCAGGGCAATAGTCACAGCCAAGTTTGGAATTAATTATTGGGAAAGTTCTGGCTTTCTTATAATAATTGGTAACCTAGCATCATCTCTCAAGGTAGGTAGTCTATGGCCCTACATATGCCTACATATTTTCATCAATAGGACTAGAAAATATAGGCATACAGCAGGAAGGCAGTGCTTAATCTGTTAAAAATAAATACATACATATATAAATATATAGGTGCAGCTAAGCAGTTTTTCTTAAAGCCACCAACGACTGACTGAGTGATGCCGAACACCAATGCAGCCTAGTCTTGATTCCATGACATGCCTCTTTCTTCTCCCACTGTACACTTCTTTCCTCATTGTCACACTCTTGAAGGTTCCGCTCAATCTCTTCTTTCTCCCATGGCCAATGTTTTCCTATATTTTTCTTTCTCCTTATTTCGTCCTACGCTGCTTTTCTCTCTCGTGCTCTTGTTCAAAGTCTGATGATGAAAATTAAGTCCCAGTCCCCAAAAATTAGCTCCGGGGCCCATTTCCTGCAACCACCGGCTCAAATTAAGAACTCCAAGAATATCACAACCCTTAAACGTTTGCCCAGACATACGCAAGTACATCTGAATGTTTTGTTAATTGTGCCGGAAGTCATAAATCTTAGATTTTTCCTGGAATGAGTGCACTATGGCTGTGACAGATATATCTGAATATTTTTTAATTTCTGCATGCTTCTGTGTTATTTTTAAGTGATATTAAGTGGCTGTCTCTGTTTCAATACAATGATGAGCAGTGGCAAGAGAAAATGATAGATCATGATTAATGCAGGGCTGCTCAGAGGTCACATTGCTCACAAATCAACATGGCCGAAAGCAGCAGAGATCTTTCTAAATTAGTCTCATTACTTTTGCAAACCTACAGCAGTTCACCAATTAGTAGAGGTGACCTCCTCAACACTGCATGCTGCCTCAATGCTATGTAGGAGGTCCTAATAATGTAAAGTGCAACCTTGCTGCTCAAAGGAAGGCACAGTGCAGAAGGAAAAAAAAAACACTAGCAAAATGGCTTCCACCACAGCTCATGTTTGTCAGAAGAGGGACTTGGGGGGGCAGCTGACCAGAGGGAAGTCTGCCCACCGGGCAGACTGGGAGGGTGGTGCAGTCCAGCGACTGCCAATTTGTGTTGGGCTATATACTAGCCCAAAAGTAGCCCAACGCCTATTTAGGTGTTCAGTTTGGGTTACCAGCCACCATTTTAGGTTCAGGTGACCTGGTGGCTGGTAGTCCTGGTCAGTGGGGACCTTGTCCCTAGTCTAGGTTCTATTCCGCTTTATAGGTGATTCTGGATAGCGGCCTTTTTGCACTTAAAATGTCTGATAGTGAAATGCTGGTGGCGGAGGCGATGCATCTTCTGAAGCAGGCTGGTAGAATGGATCTGGTGGTGAAGGAAACATCTCCCTGCCCAGATCGTCTGCCTCGCCGGGCCTCTTCGGGGGTGGTGGCGGTGTTGGTGTGTTCCCCGCTGCGTTCAGGGTGGGCATCCGGGGCAGTGCCCCGGGAGGTAAGCTCTCAAGGCCGCTCTGGTCACACGGGAGCGGCCACATTGGGGGCAGGGGACGGTCCGATTGCGGTGCGGCCCTCCACGATGTCCAGGGTCGCGTCAGGGAGGGCAGTGAGCGTTGTGGGTGAGGAGCGTCATGCAGAGAGGCCTGCCGGCGCATGCACAATGCAAGCAGGAGGCGTGGCCGAGCCAGGAAGGGCGGGGCTGAGAGAGGCAGTCCTGTCACATGTTAGGTGCGTCTACAGGGCCGCAGGCATGAATAAAAGAAAAAAGTGGCTGGCATCAGAGGCGCATGAGGCCGGAGGGGCCCACAGAGGCGCGCAGAGTCGGTGGACCCCTTCAAAGAAAGTGTTGCTGTCAGAAGAGAGGGGAGGGCGGGGCCAGGTGGGGGAGGGGCCAGAGGAGGTGCAAGCAGTGGGCAGCCGGCAAAAGTGGGCAGGATGGAGGGAGGTAGGTAATCCACGTGCCGCAGGAGAGGGAGGGGGCGAATGGAACTGAATTGGGAGGAGGGAGGGGCGGGGGCATGACATGACAGCCCAGATTGGGCTAGTATGGATATTTTTGGCCATTGGGAGGTGGCACCAGCAGGGAGGGGTGGGGGGGCCTGGTGTCCCGCTTGGATGGTTACATAGGTAAGGGCGGGTCCCTGCATTGGTGGGGGGGCCGAGACAGGTGCAGAGGGAGGGGGTTGGGAGCCGGGAGGTGCCCAGCTTCCACCATAGTGGCAGCCATGCTGGAATGGAGCGATGGCAAGAGAGGGGCATCGAAGCGGACTCGGTAGAGCTTGGGGCGGCTCCATCACACCGAGGTGAAGAGAGGGATGGGCCCAGCGCGGTTCACCCAAAATCGTTGAGGGATCCCGACACGGCTAACACACGAAGGTCCGGAACAACATCATTGGCCCCAGCATCCGGTAGGTTGTGAACGGCCTCTGGTACGTGAGAGACGGCAAGGGTGCCTGGGGCAGCGGCAAACCTGCAGGGCAGGGTTGCTTCGCTCCCCCCCCCAGGCGCTGGGCGTCGCGTTGCCACAGTGAAGTTTGGAGAGTGCGAGGCACCGAAGGTGCAGGGCGATGAATGGGAGTGTTAGGATGACCCGTTGGCATGGGGCTACGTTAGACTATGACGAGGACAGTTTGGAAGAGGGTGAGCTCCGGGAGGAGGAGCTGGACGTCAGTGGGGGGGCAGGGCCTTCTAACGAGGTGTCTAGTATATTGCAGGGTGTTAGAAGGTGGTTCTGACCATCTGAGCCGCCCGGATTTTTCGCTTTTTGAACACCTATTTGTTGAGCTTTTACTGTGGGAGAGCCTCATAAGTTGGGACTCATCCACAGTGAACTCATGATGAAAGAGACTGCATGTGGATTTTACCGGTGTCCCCCTGGTCAGAGTAGGCCGCTGCGCTGCAGCCAGAGTAAGGGACACCGGGCTGGTTACATGCAGACACGTGTGTACATGCGTGTGCACACGTGTAGGGGCTGTGTGGGGGGGAGATTCCTGGCGTGCTCAGCCCAGGAGCAGCTACAAATTGAATGGTGTGGCAGGAATTATGCAGAGCTGGGTGGTGACATGGAATAGGCTTTATACAATGGGAAGAAACATGTAAGGGAAAGTCAGTGTGCTTTACTGTTTTCACTGAAAGACCACTTCATTATTCTCCTATGAGGATGGGGATCACATGGGATAGTTTCACTTCCCTAGGGTCTACAAATTCCAGACACGCACTAAAGTCCACTGTAACTTAGGTGAGAAGTAATATTCTGCAGAGTCCAAAGTCATATCTGTACTGCTTTTGGGTCATCCAGAAATGTCATATTCCTCTGAGTCAGCTCATAACCAGAGCCTGGCTGGGTGTGACCCTGCCAGGCTGGATTAATGACCTTCCTCCCCAAACTGAGGCATCAGAGGCCTAGCCCTTCACGGCAAGCATTTCAAGGGCGAAGGTCTCCTCTCCAAGAAGAGAAGATGGGTGGAGCTACAGGTTAATCCATCAGCAGCTGTCACCTGGTGCCAGGCACCAAGCTGCTCTGGAGAGAAGGCAGCGAAGGGGCTTTCAGAGACCATGTGGCATGAGACCCCTGGGCGACGCCATTTTGAACTAACCCAGAGGCCTGGGCAGGAAGGAGGAAGCAGGGGCAGAGAGGTGAGGTGTCGCTGTTTGATAGGGCAAGCAGAGACTTCCTGCCAGCCCCCTCCAACTTCTTTAAGAAGAGCTTGCACAGGAAGAGGCTCTCTCTCTAGGGTGTGGTCTGCTGAGGAAGACTGGTGCTGGAGCCTGGCGCCATGGGCAGCTGGAAGGAAGAACCTCCAGACTGGCCCAGGACCCTGACTTGCGCCACAAGGGGAGACCAGGACCAGTGAGCAGAAGCCTGGGCCTCTGTGCAAGGAGAAGAGAGGCCCAGGAGGAGAGCCAGGCAAAAGGCTGGCGCAGGGAGCCAGTGAAGACAGCTCCCTGCTGAACTCACCCTCCTTGAGACCAGGAGGGCAAAGGAAAGTGCTCTCAGTGGCTGGGGAGCGCCACCAGGAGCAAGAAGAGGCCAGAATGGGGATGATCGGTCCCCTGGGGGCTGAGATATGCCCCCCAGAAGGTAGGCGACCTCTGAGAAGACCGAGGACGAAGCGCGTGGGGCTCCGCCGCCGGTCTCAAACATGCCCCCGGGGTGGGTCAGGTCCTGGGGGCTGCCCCCATAAGAAGTCAAGTCGGGGAGCGCCGTCGCGCTCCCCGTGAAACTGCCCAAGCGGGGCGCCAGGAGCCCACCCTGGCCCCCGACGAAAATGGAGACCAGGGAGCGCCATCGCGCCCTCCGGGGAATGGAGAGAGGGGCCCGGGATCCCAACTCCGGGCCCCGAACCGCCAAAGATAAGTCGGGGAGCGCCGTCGCACTCCCCTTGAAAATGCCCCCGTAGGATGCCAGGAGTCCACCCTGGCCCCTGAAGACAATGACGACAGGGGAGCGCTGTTGCGCCCCCCTGGGAATGGGAAAAGGGGCCCGGGACCCCCAACTCCGGGCTCCACGGAGGTGAAGCTAAGGCGCTCCCCATGAAAGTGCCCTGGGGCCCGGGATCTCAACTCCGGGCCCGATGTGGATCGCGAACGGGGGAGTGCCGCCGCACTCCCCCGGGGCCTGAGGAAGGCGGCGGGAGTGCCGTTGCACTCCCCCGAGGTCCAGCCGGACCGGCGGGAGTCTCCGTGTCTGCCCGCAGGAGCGGGCAGACCAGAAGAGAGGTGCCGGCTCCCGCAGCAGCACGCGAGGGTGCTGGCCAGTCGGGGAGCCGGCGAGGGCAGCTGGGGGTGGGCTCCCCGAGCTGCCCTCCAACGTATGCATGACGCGGGGTGCCCGGGTGGGACCGGGCCCCCGAGAAGAGGAGAAGAGCGGCCGGGGGTGGGCTCCCCGAGCCACGCAAAACTCACCTGGGCAGGCACGGGGTCCGGGTGGGACCGGACCCCCACCGATGGGCAAATGCGGCGCAGGGCCACCATCGACAGCATTGCGGCTCTCCCCGGAGCAGCGGGGGAGCCGCTCATCAAAAATGCGAGAGATGGGGGAAGAGCGCCCCATAATGCTTTGCAGAGCCTGGTCAGGCCTGCAGGAAAATGCCTGTTTTGCAGCGTGTGGTGACCCCAGGAGGACGGGGTCACCGCCAAGTGAGTGCAAAGGTGCAGGGGGAGCTGCAGGAGCAACGCAGTCTCCCCCAGCACGAAGAGGTAAAGTCTCCCCCTGAGTCTCTGAGGACTCCAAAGAAATAACCCCTCAAGGGCTCAGCCAGCAGTCACAGCATCCCGGGGCTGGAACTTTTGTTCTACAGCTGGGGGTGTTAGGGACTGCCTCAATGTATGGAGAGCTGTGCTGGGGATGTCTGGAGAAGGGCGTTCCCTGGAGGTGAAGAGGTGCAATTGCACGAGAAGTGCATCTACCAAGGTCATTTCTATGGTGGGACTGTAAGTCACATGTGTAATGTGAAGTCATAAGCAAAGTGGGGTTATGTTGCTGGACATTCCTGCTAGGGTGTCTGGCTTAATCCTGTGATTTTAACTGTGATACCTTTTAGGGGCTTTAATTGCCATGCATTTTAACTGTTATCAACTATGATGAGTACTGTCATTCTAAGTGATGCCCAAACATGTATTCTTGCTACTGCGTTAGGTGAAGAACAACCCAGACTGTTAGCCACTAATATGTAGAGGTGTATACTGTATGGTCAGTATGAGATGCTCAGTCAGGGTTATGTGTCCCCAGGGCAGGTGTACCTATTTTTAATGCTTGAGATGATGGGGTGGGTCGCCACTGGGATGGTGCCAGTGGGCAAGGCCCTCGCTCTAGGTTATGTCAACCCACTGCATTAGGGGGCAAGATGATGTGCATACATGGGAGTGGTGGAAATGTTACGCAATGTCGCAAAGTAATTCCAACAGCTTATGTATATTTGTAAATTGGTGCATAGTATTGAGTAGTGTGTGTGTTTAATAAATGCACTCTTCCTTTTATAAAGCAAAGTACAGACTGGACAATCAATTATTGAGTGTTATTCCTGCGTACTAGTAAATGGTGATTACTAGCCTACACCACCTCCCTTGAGCAAGCCTTAGACTGCTCTGCAACGCTACCCTCTGAGAGTCAAGCGCTACAATAGGGTGTTTGGTTCCCAGTGAAGGATAAATGTGACATGTTATTTGTGCAGGCCTCACAGATACTGCCTCGTTTTCCAACACAGGGGCACAAGGCCGATGCAGGAGGAAAAGAAGGGGCAGGACTGGCGAAGCGGATGGCATCAGCACGGGCACCGACCATGGCGCCAGGTAAGGTCATAAATAAGATTTCCGCTCCTAAAATGGTTCCACAGGCGTGGATGCCAGCACGTGTTGAGGAGAAAGAGAGGCTGCGCAAGAGCAAATACGTGACTGATGTTGGAGTGGGCACGGATGAGCAGGTGGGTACTGGGGGCACAGGAGGGGGCTCCAGCAAAACAGAGGACTTGGGGGTAGTGGCTAGGGGTTCGTGGGGGGAAGGAAAGAAAGAGGGACCAGGCAGCAAGGAATTGAAGTTAAAAAAAATTACTGTATATGGGTGTGACAAACCCGTAGGGTGTGCATTTGATATTGGCCATGAAGGAGAGCATTTGGAAAGGGGAGTATGTTGAAATATTAAAATTCCTGCATAGAGAGGTGCAGTCAAAAGAAGGTTCTAAAGAGGAGGACTATGAGCTGGCCAAGCAGCCGAAAGTTCCTCTTACGACAGAAAACTGGACGGTGGCGTTTTTAATATATGCCATCATATACTGCGAGAAATATCCAGATCACTGCATGGCCATGTTTATGGACATGATTTGGAAGGCCCAAATCACGCGGGGTGAGGGCGCGACACATGGGCACAGTACGACGAGGAGTTTCGGGCACGATTGGGGTGGGACCCGGAAGCCAAATGGGGCGAATTGGATTCAGATTTGTGGCAGCACACTATGGGGGCTGCAAAAGGAGGGAAGACTATATATACAACGAGTGGTCTGCCTATTGTGTACCGTACCTTTCAAGGGCTCCCACCCGGGGAGGTGGGGGTGGACTCTCAAAATCTCTGCCGGGGGCAGGAGGGACGTGTTGGGATTTTAACAAGGGGTTGTGCACGCAGGAGTATTGCAGATTCAGCCACAAAGGTTCGAAATGTTCAGGTAGACATCCCCCTGGTCAACTGCTATGGGGCAGGGGGTGCATACAACAATCAGGGCGGGGTCAGTGGCAGCAGTATGGGGGAGGATAGGGCGGACACCAGCAGCAATTCACGGGCCCAAGAGGGCATAGAGGGGGCCAAGTACCAGGTGCAAAGGGCTCATACTTCGGTTAACCTCAAGAGGTTAGAGTACTGGTTGGGATTTTACGGAAGAACAGAAGATGCGGAGTTGCTGCAGGATGGATTTCGATGGTGTTTTTGGTTGGGTTACGAGGGTCCGAGGATCCGTCAGTGGGCAGACAATTTGCGTTCGGCAGAGGAGCACAAGCAGATGGTGAGGGACAAGCTGGAAAAGGAGGTTCAGGAGGGTAGAATGGCAGGCCTTTCCGTGATTGGCCTATGGAGAACCTTAATGTGTCTCCAATCGGGGTTGTTCCCAAGAAGGAGGAAGGGCAATTGTTTTTGATCCAGCATTTGTCGTGGCCTGCGGGTCAGTTGGTGAATGATTTTATCGCAGATGAGGTGACATCGGTGCCCTACTCTTCGGTGGAAGAGGCCATGTCACTGGTAGTGACGGTGGGCTCAGGCGCATTGATGGCAAAATGCGACGTGAAGTCCGCTTTCTTGCTGCTTCCAGTACACCCAGAAGATTGTCAGCTACTGGGTATGCATTTTGAAGGCAAATGGTACGTTGATAAAGCACTACCGATGGGCTGCTCAATATCCTGTGCATTGTTTGAGTGCTTCAGCACATTCCTGCAACGGGTATTCACATGGCAGACAGGCCATAACCTGGTAACGCACTATCTGGATGATTTCTTCTTGGTGGGGGCACCCGGTTCGGCGGACTGCCAGAGGTTGCTGGCTAGTTTCCAAGAGCTCATGGGTGACCTACGGGTGCTGTTGGCACCAGAGAAAACAGTGGGCCCTTACAGTGTGCTGTCGTTTTTGGGCACTGAATTAGATTCAGTGCATATGGAAGTCAGACTACCAGAGGATAAGTGGGAAAAAATGCTGGCTTTCATAATGTGCATGCTGGGGAGGGAGAAGGTCAAAGTGAAGGAAATTCAGGTTCTGCTGGGTCATCCCAATTTCGCGTGCAGGGTTGTTCGGGTAGGAAGGTCCTTCTGCAGGCGGTTGGGGAGGTCATTGTCGAGAATGCTCTTCCTCACCATCACGTACCAATCTCGGCGGGAGAAGACGAGGATTTGAGGAAGTGGTGTGTTTTCTTGCAGGATTTCAACTGATTCCTCTGGCGAGATAGGGGGATCTTGAGTGGGATGTGCAATTTTTTTCTGATATGGGCGGAGACCTGGGCTTCAGCGTCCATTGGCAGGGCAGATGGTGCACAGAGCAGTGGCCGGCGGCATGGGCTCACAGAGGGAGGAGTATCGCATTCCTGGAACTCTTCCCCTTGGTGGTAGCGGTGACACTCTGGGGCACAGAGTTGGCACACTGACGGGTTCTATTTCAGGTGGACAACATGGCTGTGGTACAGGTGGTGAACAGACAGTCGGCCAATAACACGCAGGTGCTGAAGTTATTGCGGATGTTGTGACAAGCCATCACCTTTTATGAAGACTGTCTCTGTGCTGCAGAAAATGTGAAATATGAAAAGGAACCACCCAAAGCAGTTCCTGGGTATTTGCAGTGGGATCAACATTGTCTAAGTCTATCGTGTATAAAAGTGGGTCTGGTTGCAAGTTTTTCAAGACCAAAGAAGGGAGTACAGGAAGAACTGCTAAGGTCCAAGACTTGTGTCTGCTGGGCAGACAGTTTCCCCGAGGTGTGGGGACATCTCCTGAGGTTTGTGCATCTTGCAGGAAGAGTTGTGGTTCTGCCTGTGACATAACAACCTGCCTGACCTGCTAAGAAGGGGCAGATGTGAGTGCGACAAGGTCACTGATTTTAAATTTTTTAGAATAAAATATGGGTTTGAAAAATGTATGCAAATGCTGGCTGGTAAATAATACAATCATTGTGGGCTTGCCAGTATCCAGCAATTTTACTAGAATGGCTCCTGCAATGTCGGCAGAAACACTTAGCATAATATGGCTTAAAAAGTGTACCAAATATGTCTGGTAAAGTTTGAACACTGGTTTATTGGTATTACCACCTGTAATTATCTGGATTATGCCATATAATATATCTGTGTTTAATGTGTCTTTACTGAAGTGAAATTTCTATTATGAGAACTGCATGAGCCAAGGCTTTATTTCAATAAGAAGAATATTTAAAAAACTGAATAAGTTAAAGAGCCCGTGGGCAAGTGCATCAGAGCACAGTTGAAAAGTATCTTTCACAGCCTGAAATGTCATACAAAGGCTAGTTCTCTCAAAGAAAGCAGTGCTAAATGTCAAGTCATTTGTGGGGGCTTAGAGGTAAGGTCACAAATTCTTGTAGTATTAATGGACTTGAAAGTTTAAGAGATATCTCCTTCCCATCCCATATATATCCAGTAGAAAAAACTTTTCAATTTGCATATTAAAGGACCCCCTCCAATATAAATGTGTAGGAGTGGTATAAATAAGATGTGGCAATCAATGCAACATTTGTAGGTCCTACTGATGAATATGTAGATGTTGACTAGTATGATCAATTGAGAAACTGAATACAACATGCCATGACCAGTTTACACCACCCCCTCGAACATATTACTAGGGGAAGGCTAATGTCTCAAAACCATACATGGCAATGAATTCTAGTAAGAGAATTGGTATTCCATTATACATGACTAAGAGAACAGGATACACATAAAATGAAACAAAAAACTAGGAAGACCTTCTCCTTAGAGTTCATAAATTAGAGAGATAGGTCTACACTACAGGAAGTCATTCCAAGGGCAAGTACAAAGAGCACCTCAGGCCCCTCTGCCTCAAAGTGATTTATCCTGGGATATCAGGCATTTGTTGCAGAGCAAGTAGCTCTCTGGTCCTTTTGTGAAAGAAAGAAAATCAAGGAATATGTGACAATGATATTGTGAGGATACATTCTGTGTTCATGTTAAATGCTACTTAAAGGGTGTCATTCAATGGAAAGGTGTATAAATATAATATAGACTTATGCTTATGACTTGCGTTAATTTTATCATTTTCTAGGGCTTACAGAATACCTTCAAACATCTAAGCAAGTCGCGGATTTCTATTCCTACTTCCTTACACTTGCTGCTGAGGACTGGCTGTACTGCAGACAGTCCTTACGAGTAAGAATGGCAGAAATATCACTCTGTGTCTTTCAATGCCCGTTACTTTTGCCACATAGGCAACATTTTTCCACGTGGAAATCATATTTTCACATCAAGCAAACTCGTGCCACCACTCCTATGGACTGTTCCCATGAGGCACACGGTCAGACTGATTTGCATATGGCCATGTCTGAACTGGGGTGGTGGAGTGAGCTAAAGAATGATGATGGATTAAACCCAGATCAGTTGACTGGGGGTGAGTGTTTGATTGGCTCAAACGTTCCGTCCATCATCCCCTTTGTATCGCTTTGGTCGCCCTAAGTTGGCGGGGGTATGCCCAGACGTGGGTCCCTTGCTCACTTTGCCACTGGATTCAAGCAAGCCTGGCTGATGACGGCTGAAATGCCAGAAACCGGTCCTAGGATGCTTGTTTCCGGTCCAGGGAAGACATGGCTTGGCAGTTCGGGCTGGACTGTTCCCATGAGGCACAGGGTCAGACTGATTTGCATATGGCCATGTCTGAACTGGGGTGGTGGAGTGAGCTAAAGAATGATGATGGATTAAACCCAGATCAGTTGACTGGGGGTGAGTGTTTGATTGGCTCAAACGTTCCGTCCATCATCCCCTTTTGTATCGCTTTGGTCGCCCTAAGTTGGCGGGGGTATGCCCAGACGTGGGTCCCTTGCTCACTTTGCCACTGGATTCAAGCAAGCCTGGCTGATGACGGCTGAAATGCCAGAAACCGGTCCTAGGATGCTTGTTTCCGGTCCAGGGAAGACATGGCTTGGCAGTTCGGGCTGGACTGTTCCCATGAGGCACAGGGTCAGACTGATTTGCATATGGCCATGTCTGAACTGGGGTGGTGGAGTGAGCTAAAGAATGATGATGGATTAAACCCAGATCAGTTGACTGGGGGTGAGTGTTTGATTGGCTCAAACGTTCCGTCCATCATCCCCTTTTGTACCACTCCTATGGAAGCATAAAGTCGTCTTTGGCATCTTCCTACCCTATTTGCTCTCTTCTACATCTTTTTTCACTATTAATGCGGTGTAGAAATCAGTTGGGTAACTCTTTTTGTGAACCAACACTTAGTTATAACTGTGTAGGTTTTAACTTCTGCCAGAACTCATTAAGGGGACAGAGGGGCTAATGGACCACAATCTTGGTGGATGGGGTAGTTTGGCTTTCGTGTCAGCTTCTGTCCTACTATGCCCCTGAAAACTTGGTAATTTTACCCTTGACTATTAGGTCCAGGGCCGGACTGGTCATAGCGGGCCCCGGGGCGTTTTCCCGGTGAGCCGGAAGGGTGGGGGCCGGTTTTGTTACTGGGGGCCAGTTCTGCAGCAGTGTTACAATATCAGCCCCCTGTAACAAAACCGCAACAGTGCTAAAGCGGAAGCAGTGATGCTTCTCGCAAGCACTAACCCTCTCCCCCCAACTCCCCTGGGGGCCAGTCCGGCAGAATTGCCAGGGCTGCATGTGTGTTCCCAGTCCGGCCCTGATTAGGCCAGCAGGGGGAGCAGTCAAAGGATTCTTAGAGAGAGGGTCTGAGGGAGGAGAAGAGACTCAGTACTCAAACAATTCAACAACAGTTCCAAAAAAATCATTGTGCAGTCCGGGGCTTTAGTTTTAGTGAAAAGATGGGAACAAGACAAACAAGCAATGTTAACCACCCCAAGGTTGTGCACTTCAGATGCTACACACACAGAAATAATGATACCAGATTAAAGATCAAGTACGAGCTCCCTATGGCTACAGATAAGCAGCTTCCCTGGTTTCTGTGAACCGTAGGTCACTCTATTTTCCCTACTAAACAGTTCTTTGGAAGCAGGGTTAATGTTAAAGCATGGGTCACACATAAACCTGGAGTCAAATTCACAGTCAATGTTCTGTTCATGTGAAGATCATAGCTGAGGTCCTGGGAACTTTAAGGTTTAAGGAAGAGCTTGCGAGCACATGCGCTTGATAGTTTGGGATACCTGGGGACCTAGGTGGTGAGGGGGTCTCCACAAGGTTTTCCTATGTGTGAGACAAATCGCCGCACATGTGTGGGGGTGTCGAGATGCACTGTCTCTACCCATAGTCATGTGAAACTCACTTCTGGTTGCGTGGGTATACACTGCGATTTTTTTTTTTTAATGCAGACCTTTAAAATACATACACCATGAAGGGATGTATACCACTTGTTTTTCAGGCGACCGTGCAGCTTCAAAACGTTTTTTCTCCCCCTCTTCCCCTGTGGCCTGCTGGTAGGCACTCACCCGGTGGCCATCATGCAATTATGCTCCTCCTTCATTTGAAGTACAGGATCTGGGTGACTATATATAGGATTTGACGCATGTTTGTTTTGTTATCTGTCGTCCTTATCTCTTTTAATATACAGGTCTGCTGCACACATAGGTGAAACATGGTCCTCATGCCCTGGTGAAATTGCCAGTAGGTAAGGGGTGGCAATGAAACATGTCGGCAGTTCTTCTTAAAATGGTCAAATGTGGCATTTTATTTTTAATCATGTGTGAAATGAAATTAAAACACATTTATAGAGCGCATGGCTACCCGGAAGCATCCCAGCGCTAGGACTGCACACAAGAGGAAGGCGGAGGGACCGCGCAGAGCTAAGGAAACAGAAAAGTTTTCAATTATTTGCGGAAGGCAACATGGTTGGGCACTATACGGAGATAGAGAATTCTCCCTTCCCCATATGAGGACCCAGTGAGGTCTTTGAGATGTGTGCCATACACAATAGAATTATATAGATAACACACACACACACACACACACAACATTCTTCTGATTTTGTTCGGGGTTGGTTCTTCCGTATACATAGGAACAGATGCCGATGATGATGACAAAGTGAGCAAATTGGTGAGAACCTGCCAATTAGTTCCACGTTGGTTGCTTACGTGAGACACTTCCTATATTTTTCTCTATAATTTCTTCACATATATTTATGGTTTATCCATGGGCACAGGACCTGCCTTTTAAACGTAGAGCACACACTAGGGCGTTTCTAGATAGATACTACAACCGTTTCCTTCCTAAATAGTTGGAAAAAAAAGGGGGATCCCTTGTATTAAGAATTAAGTGTGTCATATATACCAAGGGCTTTGTTTTGATTAATTAGAAGAACTTGCAACAAGACCCAAGTGAGGTAGGTTATGTCCCACTTTTATACACTTTAGGACAGACAATGTTTATGGTGAGAGGATGTGGCGCAACAGCAAGAGCTGTCCACTTTGTAGCTGGGGTACCATGTCGAGTTGCGGCATCGACTCAACATCCTGTGATTCTGGACAAATCACGTAATCTCCCCGTGCTTACAAAAAATGGATGTGTCCTTGTGTAATGTACCTGGTGTTTATGTAAAGTGCTCCAATACCATCGGGTCGAGTTTGCGCTATATAAAACTGCAAAAATAAAATTGCTGATCCCACTGCAAATGCCCAGGGACTGCTTTCGGTGGTTCCATTTCATATTTCACATTTTCTGCAGCACAGTCTTTGTAAAAGGGGATGGCTCACCACAAGCAGTAATAATGATGATTCTAGGCAGGAGTACCTAAAACATGAGCACAGTGGTGTGTGAAACCTCTGCACCTGACTGCCATCAGCATTCTTGAAGTAGCACTCGGGGAGAAACAAACAGGGCAAGCCCCGTCTAGAACTTTCCCACCTCAGACTACAGAATTGGTTAACTCACCCCCATTCCCCACCATTTACTGAAATGTCAGTACTCAGGCTGGATTGATCATCAATCCTAAAAGCATCTGCATTCTCCCTCTCAAGGTCCACAATCCAGGACATGGATAGTAGTACCGTCTCAGCTGGAGGGAATGCTTGATGCGTCCCTCCAGGTCGGAGAATCGACTTCTGGAACACAGAGCACAGGACAGGCCCAGTCGCGGCCCGTGCAGTTAAGAGCGGTGGGGCCGGGTGAGGGCGGGGGAAATATTGACAGACGACGACGAGGGAAAATTATTTATTTAATTTTCCCTCATGATCGTCTGTTGAATCCCCTTTCCCCCAACCCAGCCCCACCGCCCAACCGCTCTTACCTGCACGGGCCGTGGCTGGACAGGCCAAGACCTCGGCATGGATGCTAAATTAGTGCGTGAGCTGGGCCACAAACAATCTGAATACCAGCTTTCACACATAGGTGGGTCAGTCCAGGCAGAAGTGCACACCCGTTTACCATTCAGGAGACATTCCCATCCCAATACATGAATTCCCAAGGACACCCCGCCTTCCCAAACTAACAACTGCATAAAATTCGGCACCGTGGTGGACTTCTAACAGTGGTGAGTGGAATTAGTGGTCGGTCAGAAAATCCAGCACAGCCTGATTCTGTGAGTCAGAATTTGGGAATAAGAAGGATAAATTCTCTTTTTTGCCATCGTCAGCCAAAGTGATGATGTCACAAGGTTTTTCAGAATCAAGCCCCCTGTGGTACATAAATGAGGTCTCATTAAGGAAAAGGATTGATAATGCGAATCATTTAAACTTAAAAATCGAAAAACATTCAAATTATTTTATCTAAAGTTCAAACCCAAAAAATGCCCTAAAACATTATTAACTGAAAAACACTGGTTATTGGAAAAGAGGCAAGTAAACTATCGTGGCATTACAAATGCCTTCCATAATAATACAATCATGCAGAAAAGGATTTGACAGCAGGTAATAATTTCTCTTTGAGAAAATAAAATCCTATTGTTAAGGAAATTGTTCCATGTAGGGCTCAGCTGGAGTCTGTAATGGAAACTGCAAGTTCAGCTCCCAGCAAAGCCTAGATTGTTTCAGAGTGATGTTTAATTTCCCTTTAATCAGTTACAAAAGCTGCTGATTGTAACATTTTCCTTTTTGTATTTCAATCCCGTTTTCTTGATTTAGGGCTAATGGGTTAATTATATTTTATCAAAGGAATGGAAACGGTTATCCAAAGTTCTAATTATACGGTCGGGCCAGATAAACGGCCGCAGAAGTAGGAGCAGGCAATGTTATTTAATGAGAGTGGTGGCAAAATGCTGACTTTGTCGTGTCTGCCACTTTCTTAGAACAGCTGATTTATCAAAGTACAAAGTTAACGTCGCGCTCAAGGCCAGTGCTAGAGGGAATCTCTAAATTACATTTTCATATTTATTTATTACATTTTGCGATTTGTTGAGAGCTTCAAACACACAAAAGGTTATGGGAGGATGTTTGCAATAAGTCTGACCACTGTCAATCGCTCGGGGTAGCGTTCCAACCCATTGAATTTTAGCCCACCATGCCACCTCAGTTTGGACCTAGCCATATGCAAATCAGTCTTGACTCTGCTCCAATAGGAACAGTCGTGCCCGAACTACCAGGTCATGTCCTCCCTGAAATGGAACACAAACAACCCAAGACCGGTTTCACCCTGATTGGGGGTCTTTAGTCAGGTGTACTTTGGATTTGCTGAGTGCTAACCAAGGAAGGAATGATGTGGGTGCATGGTCATGGGATATCATACAAGACACTGACGTCAAAATCTAAGCATAACAGAGGTGGATCAGGCAGTGCAAGAAGTGCTGTTGTTGGTATAACAGCAAGGACTGTGTATTTTGCACATCACACCGCCATACATCTGCAGAAGGAGCACTATCTAGAAATGTTACACAATATCTTATGGGCTCTATAGACCAAGACCGACGGGAGAGGGTGGGCCTTGCAGAGGTCCAGACAGTGAAACAGAAGTTACAGGTAGGTTGGCGGGGATACAACGGTGCCCATTGTATCATATCTAGATGGTGAGAGATGGGGTGGGTGAACATTTACATCTAGGCTAGGTTCTCAACCACAGCAACAGCATGAAGATGAGGTGGCCTGAGATGGTGTTCTTGGCACATTTTAGGAGCACTGGTGAACAGTTGCTACCACAGCCCAACTACAAAAACAACAGCAATCCAGGCACTTACGCTACCGCCTACACTTTCACAGTAAAATTGCAGACGTCAACATTGAGCAGAGCAGGAAAATAAAGCAAAGGATAAAGTGACAGTGTTGTAGGAGTTCATGAGGAGAATGGAAGAGGCTTTCCAATGTTTTACCAGGGGCCAGGACTAGGCAAAACGCAACAATTATCAGGGGGGCCATCGATGGCCATAATTTGCAAGAATTGTCGCCATTAAGCCATTGCCAGCATAGGGGGATCATCATGCTATGGATGGCCACCAGTGGCACTAATTACCATTATGCCAGGGCCAGAATTTTCCCATTTTTCGAAGGTCAGGCATCATGCAACAGATGCCCACGATTTGGCAAAAAAAATACCAGGGCCAGCATTTTACAGGGGTGGTCATCATGTGATGGATTCCCACAAACTGCTAATAATTATCACTGTTATGCCAGGACTGGCACTTTATCAGACATGTGCATTATGCCACAGATACCCGCATGCTGCCAAGAAATACCACCATGACACCAGGGGCAGCATTTCAGTAAGAGTTGGCTTTTTGCGATAAGTGTCTGAAAGTGTCCAGCAAATGCCACTATTAAACCATGGACAATAATTTGCTAGGTGTAATCAGAGGGCAAAAAACTAAAACCGACTCATGAAAATTCACAGTGAGGGTAGATTGAGATCAACAGCACGTGATAAAGGGTAACGTGGAAAGGACGGTGTTCTCAGCAGGAGCCTCCATAGTCTTCTGGTGCAAACTCCCATTGTCAATAATGGGCCGGGTGGCTTTGGCCAAAATGGTACTACTCCCATAGTTCCTTTTATGTCACAGCGTACATCCCGCTTCAGCTGACCGGGCATTTCTTTTGAGAGCTGGCTACTCAACTCACAGAATTGATATGGGTATGCATAGGAGACAGGCAGCCCGGAATATCTTATATCTGCCAACAGGTGGGTGGAGGGCTAGGTGTTCCCGTTTAGAGTCCTATAATTTAGCTGCTCAACTCCAGACTGTTCCTAGTTGGTTGAGGCCAGGTGCCTCACCCAAGCTTGCATATCTGAACGAAGGATTGCCTTCCAAGACTGTTGGGGAATACGTATTCGATAAACGCTGCGATACCCACCCAGACTCATTCTTTTTGAGAATGGCACGCTATAATTAGCACAGGTACTGCCAAATCAGCGGGCGGGGCCCATGTGCCTCAGAAATTCCATTATTGACACTTCAGTGTTTTGCGATAGAGCAGGAGTCACAACAGTTGGTGAGTTTTAGGACACTGGTTTTCCTCTAGCCTTTTGACATAATACTCCAAGCAAATGACCTTCCCTAAGGTCAGTTCTCGACTCATGCTGCTCTGACTAAACGTCTACATGGGGTGAGACTGGGACGGAACCAGAGACAGATGCCCTCACACGTACACTGTGACACAGGGCAATGGCAGACACTTCATCACGATTGGCTATAGATCCAAAAGGGATGCCAAGCTCAAAACACTGACCTCACTGAGATCTAAGTGGGAAGCAGAGCTTGGAGAACCACTGACTGATGCAGGATGGTCACCGGCCCTTCAGTATATATGCCATACCTAAATAAATGCATGCCTCAAACTCTTTCAATTTAACTTCCTATATCAATCAATTAATCAATCGAGTGGCTTGTAAAGCGTGACTACTCACCAGTAAGGGTCTCAAGGCGCTGGGGGTGGGGAGGGGAGGGACTGCAGATCTGTCGCAAGACAATGTGGTTCAGCCGAAGAGGCAGGTCCCCCACTGAATTGGGGCAGTGACGGTGATTGCCTTAGGGGGAGAGGCCGTGTGTTCCAGGTCTTTGCTGCGAGGTAGGAGAAGGATCTTCCCCCGGCCGTGGTCTTGCGGACAGGAGGCAGACCTGCACAACACAAGTTTAGAAACAAGTCTACCTTGAGAGATACTTAAAGGGAGGAATGTGCAAACATACATTGAAGCGGTGATAAATCAGCAGGGACAAACCCCAAACAAATCAGAAGTGGATGAGGTCTCAACGCCTCTGATGCTGCCAGCCAATCCAGCATTATCAGGTTAATGACTATGATGCCCCATTGAAATCCAAAGAACAAAACACTAATGTTGTGCTTAGGAACCTGGAGTAAAAGTCAACTTACGTGAATAAACTAGGCAAAGCGCGATAATGTCAATAGTGCAAAATAGAACAGAAACCCAACAAGCCCATATGAAAGGAGCACAAGGTTTTTTTTTTTTAATATGCCATACAAAACGCAAGCCGGAAAAGCTACATAACTGCAGAAACAAATACCATACAGGGCCATCAGTAAACCACAAGTTGCCAGTAAGAAATATAGCAGGAAGCTGCTCCCTCATCAGTAACCTTCAAATGACCTAAAAGTGAGGGAGCAGGACTGAAGAGGCCCCAGATCCAGGGAGGCACACAGAGCCACAGATTCGCCCCAGATCCAGGGAGGCACACAGAGCCCCAGATTCGCCCCAGATCCAGGGAGGCACACAGAGCCACAGATTCGCCCCAGATCCAGGGAGGCACACAGAGCCCCAGATTCGCCCCAGATCCAGGGAGGCACACAGAGCCACAGATTCGCCCCAGATCCAGGGAGGCACACAGAGCCACAGATTCGCCCCAGATCCAGGGAGGCACACAGAGCCACAGATTCGCTCCTCTGTAGCAGCTATGGCAAACAGAAGAAATAAGCCCTGAGAAACCCAATAGGTCTGTGTTTTAATGTGTCTATACTTGAATGATATGGTGTTAATGGGGAAGCAAACCATGTACATAGAGAGATGCATACTGACCTTTTCAAATAAGCACAACATATGTTCTTAAAGGTTTTATTGTATTTTGTAATGCAGGAAAAGAAACAGATCTGCAAATAAATTGATTAAAAAGTTTGTGTTTTGTGTGCATTCTGTTGTTAAAGGTGGTTAATACATATTGAAACACACAGAAGAGGAAGATAAGAAGTTGCCAATGCTTATTTCGTTTGCTGCTGCACTTGCATCCTGTCACCTGTCACCTGTCCTGTCACTGCTTAGTGGCTCATGAAAGCATACACGGCTGCCTGCCTGCCTGCCCATCCACACCTCTGCTGGTTATAAGCCAGGCTTGGAGGACAGCTTTACACCATGCTGAAGCCAAAATGCTTCGCACTGTAAGGGGGGGCGGGTGTGCAGGGGTGAATAGGGTAGAGGGAAGAATGCTTGGGAGTCTGCATGTATGTTGGCCTATGTATTCACTGGGAAGCCTGTAAATGTCTTGCTCTAGCTACATTGAGTGTGTTCCTCTGACCTATCGCGGTGGTCTATGTTTGGTAAGCTGGTGAGATAGCAGAGAGAGAGAGAGAGAGATAGCAGAGAGAGAGATAGCGATAGCAGAGAGATAGCAGAGAGAGAGAGAGAGAGAGAGAGAGATTATATATATATACATATATATATATATATATATATATATATGTATATATATATAATCTCTCTCTCTCTCTCTCTCTCTCTCTGCAGGCTAAAATCCTGACAAGATGAACTTAGCATTCAATCACTCCATGGTTCACAAAACTAGTATTAATTGCAACTGGAAACTAATACTTGCCTCTAAAAATGTGTTACAAAAAGGATTTTGGCTAAAATCTCTACTCAAATAACAACATTACTAATCGTTATTATTAAAACATGGCAGAAGTGAGGCCCTGCCCATCAGGCCATTTCCTCACAGCCCTTTGGCTTTTTCAGAAGTGCACAATGCATCTTACAATCATTTGAGTGAACCTTCTCCCAGCCTTAATGGTCTGTTGGAGGTGAGCCAGGCATGTGACTGGCTGCAGCCCACCCTTCTCTGCAGGCCATCAATCTGTCCTTTCTCCTGTCCCACTTGGTTTTCAAAGGAGCATCTCTTTAGCCCTACTGATCTCTGCAGGTTCACATTTTTGAAACAGCCTAGCCAGTTTTGTTTTCCAGAGGTGTGTCTGTCATGTGACTGGCTCTGACCCAGCCCTACAGCCTGTAGGGCGGGGCTGGGCAGGTCTGAGCCTGTGTGGCTAACATGTGGCCGACTCTTAGCTCTGGCAGTCACGGGTTCACCTGTAATGGCATACCCTTCTCCAGCCCTACCGGCCTTTCAATATTGTGTCAGACACGTGGCTGCCTCTGCTCAAACTCTACTGGTCTTTTCAGAGGTGGGCCTCATACGTGACCAATGTTGGCCAAATCCTACTGGCATTTTAGAAGTGTGCCTGACATCAGCAAAGCCCTACTGGTCTGCCAGATATGCACCTGGCAAGAGACTGACTCTGCTCCAGTGAGAAAGGCTTATTAGAGTCATGCCTGGGACGTGAATCTGCTTTTAATGACACTGGCCACTTGTTTCCACTTCCCCGGGAGGCCAGTCATGTGTCCGCCACGATTTCCTTCCCTAGCTCTCTTGTGAGACTTAGAATCTTGAGACCTGTCCGTGAAGCACATAAAATATCACGAAATTCAGGGCCTGTAGATGCGCCGGGACACTCTTGAGTAGCCGCGCGCGATATAAATGCTTATAACATAACATATAGCCACTGGACCACGAAGGGTGGATGCTCAGGGCAATACATTTGGAAGAATCCGCAGAAAAATATTGAACGGATCTGCAAGGTTATGCAGTGTGACCATTTTAAATATTTGATTAGGACAAGGCTTCATGTAAATCTTTGCCAAATGACAGAGGTTGAGTGGGGTAGGTTGTTCACAAACATTTTAAAAAAATGCATATAGAGTTGTTAGGGAGACAATGACAACAAACAATTTGTGTTGGATTGAACTGTACACCAGTTAAAATGAAAAAGTTGCCGCTGATTGATTCTGATGTGAATTGAAAGAATAAGATAGAAGTAAAGGAACATATATACATGCTACTAACATATTAAAACTGCATATTTATCACACGTTACCTAGTATTACATGAGCCAACTATTCTTACAGAGAAAATGTTTTTCTGAAATGTATGGCTCGATTCTGATCACAGATTCCCTATCAAAGTTATGGGTTCAGAACTCAGAAGGCAGTGATGTCAGCCAAAAACCTCAGATTATGTAAATGGAAATGTCATTGTTATGCCGCCTTGCAACAATAGATATATTTAAAAACTCCCATAGTGTTAAATGTAAAATAAGATACCTTGGTATTTTTTACGATTCTTACAGGTGACAGCTAGGTTTTAATTAGAAGCAAACAGCTGAATTTTTACAGAACATTTTGCCAAGGTGTCTAGTCAAAGAAAAATTAAATTTGGTTCAGAAAATATTTTTCCAATTTAGCAAGTAAAAAAGGAGGTGGTGCGGTGAGCCTATTAATGATCTATCTGAAATATAATTGTCTCTAAAAATATTAAATGTCCAGGTCAGTTGTTAAGCACATAACATGAATGTGAGTAAAATCTGGGACCCAGCACCTACCAGCACGCAGTGCAGTTGCCACCAAAGAAAGACTACAGAGTCAACTGAGGAAGAACAAGAAAGAATCCTAAAGAAGCCATTCCTCTACATGTGGCCGAAGAGCTGACTTGGGTGCACCGAGACAACTGGCCTAAGTCACCGTGAACTCATCCTGAAGAAGCGCGAGTACGAAGTTGCTACAAGGATCTTCAAGCCTGTGCAAGATATGGCAACGCGACGCATACCAAGAAGCCATAAGAAGAAAAGAAATATTTCTCAGGCAACTTTTGGCACTAACCTAACAATTGTAAAGGTAGATGTCTATGCAGAAAGTTCCATGACCCAGGTGCGTTCACTTAAAAAACCATGAAAGATTAGGTATAAAGGCCTTACCAACTTATTGAGGAAAACCACCAGATCCTGAAATGAAACAGAGACAGCCCTTGTTAGAAATACACGAACAAGCTTGAAGAAAGGCTACTTACTAAAGCCAGAAAAATCCCGATTATTTTTTATACCTTGCAAATTTCTTCTTGGGAATATTCACCAACGTCTAAAACAAAGAAAAACACATAAATGTTACTCATTTACATATCTTTAACAATTATCAGAGTGATGCTGCATATACACCAGTTTTCACGCTTGCAGCAATTGGAGCACTTTATAATACAAATATTACAGACAGACATTTTCATTTATTGATTTAGGAAGGATTTACCACTAACTTGATATGGATCCAACAACTCATCCTGAGCTTCCAAGACTCTACAACTGGGGCTTTAACTACTTGAGCCATGAATTCATACAGCTGTGCCTATTCATTGAAAGTTTATTAGGATTTATGGATGCTGTGAGTGTTCTCCTTGGTGGTGAGGTAGTGGCCACAAATGGTCCATCGCATATTAGAACATTGGAATGTTGGGAGCTCCATTGAAAACAATGGAGTGCTCTGGGCTTATAATGGCTGGTATAAGCCTGGAGCAGCAACATTCCAATGTTTCTTTGTTCACAGCTGTGGCTGTGAACAAAGGCTTCAGGGAGCCTGAGGGGATTTCAATCCCCTCGCGCTCCCTGAAGCCTTTGTTTTATTTGTTAGAACATTCTGCCCTCTAGTGGCAGAATGTTCTAATAGCCTTATAGCCCTTCGTAGCTGGGCTATACCGGCTATAAAAGTCCTGCTCCCTTGTTAAAGGCCCTCGCCTTCGGCTCAGGCCTTTAACGCTGGAGCGGGCCTTTAATAGCCGGTATAGCCCGCTACGGCGGGCTATAAGGCTATATTAGAACATTGGAATGTTGGAAGCTTCATTGAAAACAATGGAGTGCTCCGGGCTTCCAATGGCGGTATAAGCCTGGAGCAGCAACATTCCAATGCTCGGGCCTTTAACGCTGGAGCAGGCCATTAATGGCCACTAGAGCCCGCTATGGCGGGCTCTAAGGCTATAGTAGTATATTATTGCCTCATCTGGGCAGTGTACTACATAATCCTAGTAGTTGTCGAATAAAGTTGATTTTTCTGTACTTTTCAAATGAAGGTTGTTCTAGCAGAAGGTACATACAATATTGGAAAACTAATAGGTGCGGATAGTACTCACAACAGAGTTAGAACGGGCATGTGGTGCAGGTAATTCATCTCAAAGTGTTGGTCTGACTAACATCTTGGAATGAATGGTGCAAAAGCAGGATACGGATACAAGTGTTTCGGAAGTTAGAATGTTATATACGATGAACTACAAATATTGGCACGAATGGCAGGTCAACTGTGTCAATTTAGCAATGCAGATGTGACATTATATCATCTTAAACCACAAAACACAAAAGGAAATGACGTCATTGAAGTTGATAAAAGCACTACTTTCCGTGGAGGGCAACAAGAAAAACTGCAAAAATCGCTCTGAGGAAGGTTCAAAGACCAGCACTTTACTAACCTCAAATCCCATTGAAATTGTTCCCACACATACTGCCGGCTATTACAGGTTCACTTTCACTTCACCTCCCTTATTCTCTCACCTCCATCTATCCTGGTTCTTTGGAAGCCCGTCTTTCCCTCCGCTATGCCCTTCGTTCGCTCATCTCATTTTAGTCCGGACTTTCCCAATTCCCCCTTTATGCCTTTTATTATCTCACCCCCATCTCTACCTATTTCTCTCTAGCCCCATCTTTCCCAATACTCTCTTTATGCTCCTCATTCTCTCCAAATCTCCCCGTTTACCTGTGGTACCCATCGTTCCCTTGTTCCTGATTTATCGCTTTTATTCCCACACCTCCTCCTGTTCCAAGTTCCACATCTCATTTTGGGTTTCCAATTTCCCCATACATTTTGCTCGCTTTCTCACTTTCATATTATTCAGTTTCCCTAGCTCAACCACCTCAGCCTCTTTCAATTTTCCTCCCACATCCATCATTCTAAATGTTCTCACCTCCCTCCATAGAAACCTCGTCCCATCTTCCCTATCTCTCACATCTTTCCTGTCACCTCTACCTCTCACATTCTCTCACCTACCGCGCTCTTAGAATTTGTTTCCTCCATGTTTCAGTTTCTGTCTCACTAGATTTCTGTCTCTGTATCACCTTGCCTCCCCACTGCTCTTCTTTTTTCGCCACCACTCATTATTTCACCTTTACCCAGTCCTATCACCTTCTTATTTCTATCCCAGTTTTTCTCTTGCCACCATGTCTGATTTTTCCTCTTTCCTCCACGTTCTGGTTCTCCCCACTCTTTTCAACCTCTGTATATGCTTTCTCATTTTTTCTATCCTCCTTTCTTGCTATATATCTTGCATATATACCTTTTTATCTTCCTTTTTACCTCCTGGAACTTCTCACAACCCATCTCTATACTGATCACATTCGGTGTTGGTCCTTCTTCACCTCCATGGATGTCTTTCTGTGGATATGTATTTTTTCCCATCTCTTTCTCTCTTTTTGCCAGCTATGCCTCCCAAACACATCTGGTGGCATTGCCCATTCTTTCTCACAACTGCCCATGATTCTTTCTCACCCTGGGTTTATTACTGTCCTGTATGACTCTCTTTCTCTCTCTCAATCTATCTTTTCCTCTACTCTTCTTCGTTCGTTCATTCTCTCATACTTTTTTTTATTTACCCTCCGCCTATTATTTTTACCCCTTTCTCTTCATACTGTCTTTATTTTTGCCTTCTCCCTCTTTCTCTCACTCGCATGTTTTTTTCTACTATTTCTTACTCAGTCTTTTTCTCACTATTTATATGTCTGTATTTTCTTTTTTTATTATAATTCTATTTTCTTTCTTTTCACCTCCCTTTCGTTTTCCTCCCTGCTCTCTTTTTCTTCATAAAACTCTATTTTGTTGCTTAAAGCTTGCTATCTCCCAAAAAGACAAAGCTGTATGCAAGATCTAAAAAGTCTGTAGAATGAGACTGCTCCTTTCATATCACAGATGGCACTGACCACCATACTCATACCAGAAATAACCAGTCTCTTAAAGCCACACACAAGTGGTGTGGGACACAGAAGCTAACAAATGTTTAAAATATGTGGCTTCCTGTTTTATATTGTGACCTTTACATCAGAAACTCTTCAGCATCGCAAATAACGCTGGGAGCAACAAAGCTGCTTCTACACAAGCAGAAGTAACAAGTGACATTTCACACAGCGAGCACTCTGCACGCACCACCCACTCATCTGTGAATAAGAGACTTCTTCAGAAACAGCAGCTCTTTCTTTTAAAAAGCTGAGAGAGGATCTGGCCAAGGAGTCCAGAGCCCTGAAGCTCTCCTGGAATTCGTGCAGTTATTATTGAGCCTTAGAGACTTCCGTAGGCACACTTGACTGAAACCTTACAGGCTTCCGTAGGCACACTTGAGGCTGGAGCCTTGAGAGGGTGGGGTTTGGAAGGTAAGGGTGATTTTGGTGAAAAAAATGTAGAGAGCTGGTGTACGAAATTTCGAATCGCAAAATGTGGTTGCCACCGGCACACTGACTTTTTGCAAATAGAAGGACATTTTGAGAACCGACCAATGTGCCAACAGGTCGGGTCATAAAATTCTGAATCATAGTGGGTTGCAATCCAACCTGCCTCATCAATATTTATGAGGTAGGTTGTAAACTGTGACTCACTACGACTGGATGCCATCACAGGGATTGTGGCCTGCTAGGGTCCGGAGACCACCATGTCATTGATCGCATTTTATGTAGTCAACTTTTTTTTTTTTTTTTTTTAAATATAGCCCGTTTCCCTTACAGGATATGGGTCTGCATTTAAAAAGAAACTGTTTTGTTTGTTTGTATGATTTGGCAGTGGTCCCATGGATTATAATGGGTTAACACTGCCTTTGAAATTTTTGTAAAATTTAAATGTTTTGCAACCAGATTTCTGTGGCTAAGGATTGCAACATCTGTTAATGAATCGCTGTTTGGATGGGATGCCCTAAACAAGCCCATCCAAAGAACGACTCATTATGGGTTCTAAACTCAAGTGAAGTCAAAACAAGCTTTATTCGAATTCATAAATGATTCATAAAAGCTACAGAACAACATCCGTATCAAAAATAGTTAAAAATCAATGTAAAAGTTAGAGCGGATTAAAAAGGATAAAAGCAGCGATACATAACTACAGGTACGATCAAATACACAGTCAGTGTCAGTTTGAGTTACAGACTACAGTTGCTTCCTGCAATTAATAACTGCCAACAAAAATCGAGACATTACAGCACATATATATATGTTCGGTAGCATTTGCAGGTACAGAAAAGCTGGGCGACATTGTACAAAGCCAAGCTGCCGTAGCAGAGGGATAATATGTTTCTTCCTCATCCCAGAAAAATGTTTACAGAACAAAACAGTGTGCATTGTGGTCTGCAAAGAGATATCATCACAAGTACATTTCCCCATGTCAGATGACCAGTTGTTAATAGTGGGGAAGCTAATTAAGTGATGAAAGATGTTCAAACGAAACAGAGTCAGCACAAACCTGTGGTGAGCATTAAACACATTAGCTAAGTAAAATTGCATGTTGAAGCTAGTCAATATCGTCTGATTCCTCAGCACAGAAGGTTTTAAAATTTCAGATGCTAGTCTCATTTCCTCTAGAAGAGATGAGCATTTAATTTTGAGTACTTTTCTTTGGACAGATGCCAAGCTATCGGGATGTTCAAAGTACTCAGAGTGACCGATATCAGACAGAAAGTTATGCACGTATTTAAGCCAGGGAATTTTAAGTGCCGACATCGATCTGAGGCAATCGGTTATAATTGCTCGGTTGAGTGTAGTGTGTACCGATGACCAAATTTTGTGCCATAGTAGTACTGGCTGTTTGTTAATAAGGTCTGCAATATACAGACCCCCCAGGATATTGCGGCATAGATTTGCAAATTTAGCGGCACAAAAGTGGAAATTTAGCGGCACAAAAGTGGAAATTTAGCGGCATTATTGCGGCACTTAATTTTATTCGTAATCATTCCTTTTCAGCCTTAAATCGATGTAAACTGATTTAGCAGGGTATTCCACTGTGAAACTGGCATGTTTAAAGTGTCTTCGGCTCTACGGAAGCACAGCTCCAATCTGCACCTCGTGAGAGGGGGCCCTATTTCTCCCTGGGGTGTTCTAGCACCCATGTATGCACCCCTGCCGGGGTACCGCTGCCTCCATTGCTCATGTCAGTTTTTCTGAGTTTTCTGAAGAGCAGGTGATGTGACTGAAATTGACTCCCTGTTGATGACGGATCGCAGACCACTCTCTGATCCACAGACATGGACAGAAGCCCAAATTCACAAAACACTTCTTGCAGGTCAATCAGCAGCCGTCTCCTAATCCTGCTTTCTGACAAGGCAAGCTTTTGCTGAGCCACCACAATAAAAGCAGTGTTACATGAAGGATAAAACCAACAAAAGGCAGTACGACATGGAGCCTGCTCACCAGGCACTCGTCACCCAGCCATAAGTTTTCCTTAACATTCCATGCGTAATCTTTCTCGCCCTCTATGGAAAATGAAAAGAGACGGGATAATGGCGCCCAGGCAGAGGAGTCCTTGAGACCCACAGGCAGCCACATTATGGCGCCCAGGCTGCTAATACAGCAAGACTCTGGCTTCTGTGATGAATTCTTTCCTCTGTGTTAAAGATGGCCACTGCCACGATAAATTACGCGGCTGGAACATCTTGTATGTTCAGATTCAGAAAGAACACTTTAGCAGCTTCTGGTGTTTGAATGGACAGGCATATGAAACAGTGAGGTGGTGGGTGCCCGTCTTTTGACTACTTACAGTACAGTTTCAGTTCTCGTCCATGCTCCACTCACCTTCCCCTGTGACTGCTGTTGTAGGAGAAGCCTACTTATCCAGGGCACGCCTAACCCCTTTCTTGAGCAACCTTCCCCTAGACATTAGTGCCAGGAAATGCCCGGGCGGCAGGAAATTGCTACCATCCTGCCGCAGCCTGAGCCGACCGACACTCTCTCTTAGTCTCTGGCGTCATGAGAGTAAAACTCCTGTTCACGTGGGACTGACCGGAGCGAGGCACCAGTAGCCGAAGGTAAGGAGTGCTGCATTTGCAGATCAAAGCCACATAGGCTAAAGGCTTGGATCTTGGCCAGGAGGAAGCAGGTATTGGACGGCTGGTCAGCGGCACGTAGTGACGTGTGCGCGCACAGCCAATAAGCGGGCATTGTTTGTTTTGCAGACACTTTTTTCTAAATATCGCGGCAACAATTGTAAATATCGCGGCCATCGCGCTATTCAGCCGATTTCGCGATCTTTTCGTGAATCGCGAAATCGCGAAATGCTGGAGGGTCTGAATATACGGGACTCCCAGTTCTATATGGCAGACATAGGTTGGACTACTTTTCGGAACGGCAAGAAGGTTCCTTAAAAATGCATTTTCTTCCAATTGGAGGCTGTCTATCTGCCCATGGGCCCATAGTTCAGACCCGTACATAGCAGTGGGTCTGCATTTGGCCTTGTATATAGTCAACAATTCCCTCGGGTGTTTAATTCCTTGAGTTCTGGCAAACTGCAGCAGGGCCCTTGTAGTTTTAACAAATTGAAGTTGCCTAGATTATATAGCCCGCTGCCACTTCCCAGTGTGGCTAAATACAATCCCCAAATAGGAAAAAGTGGTGGTATACTGAATTTTAGCGCCCTCAATAAAAATGTCACAAGGTCGTGAGGTCGAATGCCCAATTTTCATAGCAAAAGTTTTGCAGATGTTGATTTTTAGGCCGTGGTTCTGCATAAAATTAGCAAAATCGTCGACTAGACGCTGTAGTCCAAGAGGAGTACGAGCCATTAGAACAGCGTCATCGGCGTAAAAAAGTTCCGGGATTGGACGATGGCCTACTTGTGGTAAGTCGGCGCACTTACTTGCCAGGATGTCACCTATGCTGTTAAAATAGAGATTGAACAGGAAAGGGGTGAGCACACAGCCTTGTCGTACCCCTCTTCTTATATTAAATGGCTGAGTGCAATTGCCGTTAACGCCGTAGCGGACTCTACCACGACCTAAAGCATACAAATCTCTAAGAAAATTAATAATGGTGCAGTCAACTCCCAGGCTAGTCATGATGGACCATAGTTTCTCATGTACCACAAAATCAAAAGCGGAAGATAAATCAACAAAGGCCAAAAGCAAATTACCTTCCTTAATGTACGTGTATTTGTTAATGAGGAAGTCCAGATTACTGGCCTGTTCCATGGTCCCCAAACCAGACCTAAAGCCATACTGCAGGTCCGAGAGTTGTTAGACTCTGCCCAGTCCTGCAGTCGGTTGAGGAGAATGCGCCCAGCCAGCCACCTTCACTAGGGAATCTAAGAGGGAGATTGTCCTGTATTGTGCTGGGCTGTTAAGCTCGCCCTTCTTATATATGGGTACGATGAGGGACTCAGGCCAAGTTTGCAGAAAACCTTTATCCAGGCAGGCTCTAAAGAGCAGGGTAATAATGGGGCCCCAAAAGTCAATGTTGGACTTAAACAGATCAATCGGGATCCCATCCGGGCCCGGGGCTTTACCACCCTTACTTGTCTTTAGTGCCACAACTACCTCATCCAGGGTAAATACTGGATAATTCCTATTGCTTAGTGGTAGGATAGTGGCAGGCTCACTGATAGGGGGGGCAGTGGCCAAGGGAATCGCAGTATCGTCCGTGGAAAAATAAAGATCTGAAAAATGAGATAGCCAAGCAGCCTCAGTAATGGCTATCTCAGCTCGGGGGCAGTCCGCAGGTTTATATAAAGGAGAATTAATGATACGCCAGAACATAATGTCATTAGACAGACTGGCTTCGAGTAAACAGTTCCAAGTATCCTCCTTTAAACTTTTTTTCCGTTGGTTAATAGCCAATTTATATGCAGATCTGCATTCCCGGACCTCCAAAACCTGTCTCGGTTTTTAGCTAAGGCTAGTTTTAAATTTCTGAGAGATTTAGTACATGGTGCGTCAAACCAACGAGGATGACGTGCCCTGGCTTTGCTCCGATTAACGTAGAGCCCTTCACCAATGCCCTTTTTTATAAGGTCAAACGCTTGTATGAGCTCATGGGCCTCTGTATTCTCATCAAGGCACTGTTCAAAAGCCTCCCTCTCTTTCCGAATTAGTTTTGCTAGGAAGTTGGGTGGATCCACCAGGGACCATCTCAGTGCGTACCCGTTACGACGTGAAATATCGATATTCTCCAGAGTAGTGACTCTATGTGCAGCCCCCCTCTGAATCAAAAGGTTGATGTTCAGGACAACACTTAGGGGGAAATGATCACTAATTGCAATACTGTGTATGGAAAATCCTAAGACCAGCTCCGCATGATGCTGGGAGAAAAGTAAAAAGTCGATCACACTATTCTCACCTCTACCATTATAAGTGCAGTTCACTGTAACTGGAGTACTAGTGAGCTCGTTACAAAACGACAAGTTGTATTTAAAAAGTAGATCGTTTAAGGTATCCCCGTATACTGAGTGAGAAAAATGGGTAATGCCGCTATTGTCAGGAGACGTCATGCCGCATACCTTATTAGATGGATACGGGCACGCACGTATGTTAAAATCACCGCCCCATAAAATAATTGGGTTCTTGCAATCTATTGGAAAGGCTGTTTCCAAGTCATGGCCTAAACAATTAAGAGCTGTAATGATTTCCTGGGTACAGGCATTATTGTAAAAGTTTATGATAGCTATGGAGGAATGTACAGACATCTGGAAGATAACAATTTGATAAAATGCGCTGGTATCAATCACAATTGTATTCAAGGGTGTCAGCAGATTTGATACATAAATACACAAGCCCCTTTTGAGCGACCACTAGTGGATTGGATAGCTGGACAATGATAGGTTTTGAAGCCAGTAATGTGGATTGGATCCACTAACCAAGTTTCCTGTAGGCATAGAATATGAAATTTTGAGATAAAATCAAACCACTCAGTCATAGAGCTTTTGCTGCGTAAGCCAGCAACATTCCAGTACAAAACTGTATTAGCTTCCGCAGAAGGCTTAATGCCTGTAGGAGATGCGCTCGGAGATATAGGGTCAACTGCAATACAAGGCTTCAGGGGCACAGCAGTGCACGGTTTTTGAAACATACACACCTTGTCAATATCCGGGCAAAGGACCCTAGCGGGCTCTGGAAGAATAACAGATCCACACAGTTTACCATCGTTGTTAGGGACCCTCAGTCAATCCACACCACAAAGAGTGGAAAAACAGTCAAACCTGTTAGAAGTTTCTGTCGGGGGATATTGGGGCGTAGGGAAATGTACCTGATGGTGTGTGTCATTATGGGTTCTAAACTCATTTTTCAATTCGGTAACCTATTACTAAATTGTGTTTAGTACATAACAAATAGCCATTTTACGAGTTGCTAACCCTGCGATTCTGCAACTGCAAAATTGCTTTGTTCATCAGGTCCATGGTTCTTCAGCAAACTAGTAAGAAAAGGGCAAAACCTAATATGAGTCACTAAATGACCTTTATTGCTTCAAGAAAAAAAAGTGAAGTGACCTTTCTTGGGTTTTGTAACGAAGAACTAGGGGGCTCATTATGATGGCGGAAGGACCGCCACCGCCGGGCCGGCGGTGGCGGTCCTTCCGCCATCAATGAGCATTTTACCCACCGCCAAATTAGGATGGCGGTGGGTATCGCGGCGGACGCAAAGTCCATCCGCCGCTTTTCCGCCAGAGGCAATCGAACCGATTGCCTGGCGGACGGAAAAGAGCCACTAATATGGTGGCAGTGCCTAGCAGGCACCGTCCGCCATATTATGATGTGCCCTGGAAGAGGCCTTTCCATGGCGGCACTGCCGCCATGGAAAGGCTGGCGGGGATTGGTTTTGGGGGCCCGTTGCGGGCCCCCTCAGTGTGGGGGGAGAGTGTAGGTGCACTGGGGGGGTACCCCCCTACATTCCCATGCACAAGGTGGCAGGCACCGCGTGGTGCCTGCCATGTTGTGCATGGGAATGCACATCGTGGCATTTAGGCATTGCGAACGGTGCTGCAGCCAGCAGCACCGCCCGCAATGTTAAAAGGCCAGGATGCGCCCGTCATACTGGCGGGCGCATCCTAATTGGGCTGGTGGGACCGCCGCAGGTCTGGCGGGCGGTCCCATCACCGCTATGATGGTGGGCGGACTGATGTCCGCCCGCCATCATAATGAGCTCCGCCTTCGTCCTCACAGGAGATTGTTCGAGGTCGCCGTTTTTCTCAGCCATATCAAGGCTGTATTGGGAGATTGCCCGTTTCCACTGTTGGCCCACTATATCACAGTGAGGCGCACTCCGGAAGGATTCGTGTGGAGGGTACTATTCCTATGAATGAATCCTGCCTTTTCCAATTAAGGAATAGTTATCTTGATTTTATTGTCACACGGAGGATAAGAGCTTTGGGCAATTTCAGCGTAACATATACCCAGAGGGTGGAACTCCGATGTTGATTTATCTCCAGGAGTGTCCGCCTTTTTGGCTCTAATGCCCTGAAGAAGTCCATCACTGGACGAAACGCGTCGGCTGTGGTTTTTATATCAAGAATATTTTGAAAAATAAAAGAAGAAAATATATGGAAAATATTATGGACACGGACTTGATGCTTTGTGATGTGTCTATTGTTTCTTGTTACTAAGTGGTGCACCTTTGCGTTTTAGTCTGTTTGTTATAATCCTGTCTTGGATTGCACCGCGGCAGTGGGTGTGTTAACGGTGTGCACACACTATCATTGGAGAAATCCTATTACATTAATTAGGGATAGTGGGTCAGGTGCTAGGTCTTTACGGGGTACACTGCCAAACTTGTGTGTTTTTCAGCTCCTAAGATATTATCAGTAGGAAGTTCAAGTAGAAGCAATTAATCGATTAGAGAAAAAAAAAATGTAGGGCCACATGTACGACGCATTATACTGGTCTCAAAAGGCCCATTGGGCCGTTTGCGACCAATAAAATGCATTCTTCTATGTACAAACCCTAACCTATTGCCGACTCACAAAATAGGGCTTGGGAGTCATTATAAGGAAGGGGCGTGCCAAGGGCGTCCCTTCTTAATAGCGAGGTGCCGGGGGATGTATGATTGTTTTGCGACCGGAATGCGGTCGCAAAACAATTGCAGTTTACCACCGACTTCAAATAGGTGGTAAGCCAAATGCAAACGGGAAGGGGTCCCCAGGGAACCCCCTTCCCCTTTATGAATAGTAGCGAAAACGTTTTTTAAGAGCAGACAGTGGTCCCAGGTACCACTGCCCATCCATAAAAAATGAAACCGAAACGTTTCTTTTTTTTTTTTTAAACGCATACTGTTTTCTTTTATGGAAAACTGGCTGCATTAAAAAAAAAAAGTTGCTTTATTTAAAAGCAAGCACAGACATGGTGGTCTGCTGCCCCCAGCAGGTCACCATCCCGGTGTTATTGCCCATTCTTAATGGGTCGCAAATTGAAACCTGCCTCATGAATATTGATGAGGCAGGTCAATTGCAACCCCATTGGAAATTGCTAATGTGCCTGAGGCACATTAGTACACTTCATTTTGCGAGTCTAATTGCGAATCACAAAAAAACACAATTAGAGACTTGCAAAATGAAATGGTTGTATATCTGGCCCTTAGCGAGAAAAGTTCATTACCGTTCACGTTACATACTGCAGATCTTTTTTTAGAGTACACCCGCAGGGAATTCACTCTACACTATTTAATCGATCTCAGATACGTTGACTATTTAGAAAGGACCAATGTCTACATTAATCGAAATGCATAGTGTAGTAGTATCCCAGCATCTTCAGTTAGACCCTGTTATGCAAGAGCTATTAGGCCCACACCCTGAAGAAGTTCTTGGATAAATGGGGGTGGGGTGTACTGACAAATACTACTGCTCTGTAACATTAATCACAGCAAAGGAACATGATGATACCAGAGAACTGGGACACCATGTTAATTATATGCCTAAGTACACACTGTGACTGCAGAGTGTAGAGAATATACCACATAGCGAGATTGTCAAACTACACTACAGTGGTAAAGTTTTTTTCACCACTATTCACGTTGCACTATCTAAAAACCAGCTCCGCTGTAATCAGGCGTTGTAGCACACCCGAGAGGCATTCGGCCACTCGGGTGGGGACACTATGATGAAGCATGTCACCAACTAGGTTGGTGAGTGAGGGTTCTTTTTAAAGAAATTTTTCATTTCTTTTCCTCCTTTCATCCAATGCACTACCTTTTGCATCAGGTGGAATAACTCCCTCTATTGTTGATTATATTGATTACCCAAGGGGACTGGGAGTAGTTCCATTGTACCCTTTCTCTCTTTGGGTTTGATTATAAACTACACTACAGTCAACAGTGCAATCTATAGTACAAAGCCACAGCTAGCTTTAGTACACCTCTTTTGGACAAAGGCCTGGTTAAAAAAGGGTCCGACAAAAAAAACGTAATAACTAGAATATAAAGACAAACCACTTAAACACACAATGCTGAGCACCATTGGTGTAGCACGTACAGGGCGAGCAATAAGCAAGTACTCTGTAGCACCAACAGCACTTTTGGAACAACCAAGAACTCGCTTCTTGCTGACCATGATAAACGTACAGGGATAGGCTCATATTTCGGTATGCAGTTTGGATTGCCTTTACCACAAATTTACATAGTCCATTAGGTTGGGGCAATTTGCTCTTAAAATGAGAAATGTGTTTATTTCCTGACAGATTCATTTCTAATAAATGTATTCTTTGAAGACCATAATGACATTGTTGCACTCTTGAGAAATGGTCCAGCTTGTTCACATTATATTCCTCAGATGCTCACTGTCCCCTGTTCTGATGATGGCCCATGAATTCTTACAGTAAGGTCGAAACTGTGTCGGAACATTAAAAAGGGAACAACTCTGTTTAAGATACAACAAATTGGGAACACAGGCTTCCTCTAATTTTCTTCCCCTTTCTATATATAGTCCTATTGCTGCTAGTAAATACATCGATGTTGCACTTTTAGTCTGCTGCTTTCATTCCAAGAGCAGTTCTTTGAGCACTGTATTGCTGCAATTCATTCCATTTTTATTATTTTGCACTCAAATGAATTGAACAATGCAAATATTCATTTTAAAAACCCCACCTTGGTCAAGTATTCTCAAATCTCTTTTGATGTGTTCTTTCAAAGTATGTCTCAGATCTTACAATAGCTAGATATTTTGTTGTAAATGGGAAGAGACAAATAGATGCTGACAACACATACAGGAGTAATTATGACTGCAGATACTGCAAGTTCTTTTGTATGTTATTTTTTTTTTTTTTTTTATGAACAGCCCCAAGCTCATTACTATGGGAAACCCTATTTTCTTACAGCTTTGAAAGTCAGCTGAGTTCTGGTGTTCCCTCAATTTTCAGTTGAGGATTCCACTGGCTTTATGTATTCCATTCTGGTGTACTATTCATTGGTACAGTGGGACCTACCTCAGTGGAATTAAGGACCTGAATCAGAGTGGAGTAGATGGGTGTGCCATCATCTAGTAAATGACCAATTATATTGTATGACGTTGCTACCTATGCCACTTTCCCCGTGTTATATGGCTTAATAGGTTCATGTGGGCAAGACAACACAACCTTTAAAACAGAGAATCGTGGAACGTAAGAGCGATGCAAGTAAAAGACATAACACTGCAACACAACTATAACAAGACACATAAATTGGTTGGAACATACTACGGCTCAATCAGAATTCAGGTTTTGGACATTATAACAAGTCACCTGCAAGAGGCGTGACCATCAACGGATTACTTAAATAGTAAAAAAGTAAATGGTATGAATGAGCAGGTAGATATTTTAAGAAAGAAACATAAGGGGTTACAGGTGCTCCATGGTCTAACCAGAGAGGTTATATAATTCTGGGCTTTCTTTTCAATTCCACCAATGAGGTTCTTGGAGGAATGACAGGTTATATAGTCTTGGTTCGTTGATTACATTTAAAATAGCAAATGCTTATTTTGGGCAAGCAGTTTGAAAGTGTTTCAGTTATGGGTGGCAGTAATGTAGGAGAATTTAGCTAGAAAGGGGGCTACTAAGTGTCCTCAGGGGGCTGTGTATAGGTGTCCATGATGACTTTCACTTAAAGACAGGCTTGCCCTGAAACACTTGCTGAGCTTTGTGACTGTACTCAAGTCTGTAGCAGCAGGGGTGTGGTTTTGGTGGTGCAGGAAAAATAAACACAGAACGTTTGATTGTATGAATGTATGCGCATTATTTGTAAAGTGCAAACCTCGCTGGAGAGTGGCGGATCGCTGAAGAAAGGATTCAGGTCTGCATGTGCGATTCATAGCTTACAATGAGGCAGAAAGCTCGTGGGCAGGTAGGTTTCAATCATGTGAGTAGGCTCATATAGTTTTAACAAGTCGTAACATCGCTCTTGGGTCTTTGCTAGGAGGTAGTGTGAAAGCTGAAAACTTTGATGAAGGACTGGTTTTGATTATACTACATCTGCCCTACTCCCAAAAACTACAAATCCCAATTCTTCAAAATGCTGATGACCCCTCAAATCAATCTCAGACTAGCATCAGCCAACATTATTCATCATCCAAAATCCTGCCTGGCCCTCATTCACTAACAGATATCAGCTATATTACTCAACCCTTCCTCACCTTATTGGGGTCCTCCTTCGTGGCAACTACTTGAAGTCTATGCTATTGAAAGGTCTCCCAGCCATGAATATGGATTGTATCTCCACTCAATCTCTACATGCAACAAGGGTCTGAAGAACAAAACCACTGTGTGATTGCAAATTTTGCGATTTGCAGATTCACAGATTTTGCCACCGCAAAATGACAATTGTATTTACTAAGCAATTTTGCGAGTTGGAAAAGCCTTTCACACTTGCAAAATGGTTTTTGGGACCCATTCCGTAATCCAATTTGGAGAGGCATGAAAGAGGCATCCCCTCAAAATTGAGACTTATAATTAGATGTATCAGTGATCTGTGACTGCAACAACTGATCTGTTATTAGCACCTCAAAGGAGGTAGTAACTAATTAACAAAGGAGAAGGTGTCTCATGGGCCACCTTTGTCTTTGTAAACCCTGTTCGGCAGTCACGGGATGAAGCAGGCAGTGATCCAGGGGAACACTCTAAGGTCCTCCTGATTTATCCCTAAACAATAACCCTTTTTTAAGCAGATTGATACAATCAATAATTATACCTCAGCAATTTAGCTGAGGTATTTAACGTTGCATATTCTATTCACTGTAATTTCAGTTTTTATGTTTTTGGAACTCTGCCGCCAAAGAGCCTCCCCTTTCCTTATGGTACATTAAAAAAATGTTCAGAGGATTTACTCCAAAGTGCAAAGCAAAAATGACAATTATTTGCAAAGTTCATAGATGTAGGGAGGCAGTAATGCTTGAATCCAGTTCTTAGCATTCAAGAATACGCCAAACAAATCTTCTTTCGTAGAAAAATACTTTATCGGTGGCTACTTCCCAAAATCAGGATCATCCCAGACTACGCATTTCGTTCCTAAACCACCATTTTATATATGATTTGGAATGGGACCCATAATGAGTCAAGTTAGTGTTTGGGACTTTAACATGGCATCCACCATTAAAGAAAAAAAAGCACTAAATACATGTGATTGAGAATGGATCTATTTAAATTTTATAATTCCAATATGGTGCCCACCACTAGCGGATAGCAGAGGTGTTCTTGGGTGCTTTTTGACATGATACTCAATGATACTGTCATAAAACAAGATAATTATGGACAAAATGAGAAACAGCTAACCTTGGTGGCCTAGTGAGAATGTTTCACTCAGCTGTGGTTGCACTGCGTTGTGTTCTTACTGATTTATTGATTTTGGGAAAGTACAAGACTTGTATACTATTTTAGAAAATCCAGAATTTTAAATTTGGTGGGGGATAACAAATGTTAATCTAATTACTTTAATTTTTACAGTGATTGAAGAGGACTATTTCATGGTAAAAGAAATTCGAGACTGGTCTTAAAATAAGACCCTCATGTGGCAGTCGGCCATAATACATGGATACAAATACGAAGTGTATGGATAAATATTAAGGCAATTTCTATACCTATCAATTATTACTGATTATTAGCTCCTCTATGAGATAAAGGTCAGGGAAAATAGTTATGAACTTTAAGGGAGATGTTATTTGTTCTTAGGGTTCAGAAACTGCATTGTGTGTGTGTGCGCGTGTGTGTGTATATATATATATATATATATATATATATATATATATATATATTCCTACGAAATCCCAGAGCATCAACTTCCACTGCGGCGCAACACCAGGGCACAGACTCCACAAGCTGGTATGTAAGTAGTTAGAACTTTATTCAAGCATCAAGGTCCAAATAACGCGTTTCGGCTGCCAGACATGCAGCCTTGATCACATATATATATATATATATATATATATATATATAGATATATATCTATATCTATATATATATATCTATATCTATATATATATTCCCCAACATTGTCCAACAAGTTAAGGACGCACTCGACAGCAGCACTTCCAAAGAACTCTTTAATAGCAGGGAAACCGGCGTTGCATTTCTGAGCTTCTTTCTGCCTGACCGGTTTCGGAGCCCCCAGCTCCTTACTCATAGGCATCACTGGAATCCTGCAGACATTTTCAAAGCATACCGAGGCTGCATGCTAATTAATTCATTGCCCATCAGAGGGCCTCGCAGGTGAGTATTTTTCGCACAGCAACGGTGTACCTTTTTTAAGCAACACCAGTTCTTTTAATGAACTTGGGCTGCTTTAAAAAAGAATCCAGTTTGGAATTGCAAATACAGGGCTGGGGCTCTGCTGCTTCTTCCAGGCCACCCCCCCATTGTTTGTAGTCAATCACAGGTGACTGCAAATTGCAGTCTGGCTAATTAATATTGATTAGGCAGGTTGTTTTGCGTCCCACAGTAACTGGAGATTTTGCAACAAGACCTATAAATACATAGTTCACATCAAAATGTCAGAGACAGATCGCAAATGTTGGTGCACATTTGCTACCACGTTTTCGAACCTATCACTTATTACATCATGCCCCAAATCACTTAAATTCTACATGAACGCTATTGTGGCCTTCGAAAGCCTACAAAATCACAAACTGCATAACAATGAATGTCCAGTCCACAGGATAAGACCCCTTCTGCTGCTAACATCCAGGCACCAGTATAGACCGGAAGCAGCACAGTAAACTTTAACCTGCCTGAAACACTTTCTCGTCTCTCTGAACGCAGTCTTTTGTGACCCAGCCCAAAACTGAGCACATTATGTGCACTCTGAGGGATCTAAATTGTGTTCCTTTTGAGGTGTGCATGGTTTCAGGGCCTCAACTCTAGTGTGGCTTTTTATCTCGAGCCGTTCATTATTTAACCAAAGTCAAGTTGTAGCCCTTCTCAAAGTCCAGAAATGTCACAAAACCTGAAATGTAAAAGAGCCATATCAGTGCTGACCAACGGATATTGGAATAAACTAGCCTTCCTCCCAGACTGGCCACTTAATCATTAGGAATACATTGAATGCCTTGCCCAAGCAAGCAAATCCTAATGCAGCGGGTTAGAATCCACCTGGGTCACACAGATTATCAATGGGATCTTAAAAATGCTCACAGTCTTCCACCCCGTCTGCTCAGGTACAAAGTACATGTATACGTGTGTTTATTTCATGTGTGTGTCTCTCGCTATCTTTATCCCCCTCAAAGGTGTATTAAATCCCTGCTCCAATTTACAACCCTGTACTTTGGGACTATGTCTGAATGCTAGAAATACCTCAAACAATTGCACTTACCCAATTGAGCAGTGGAATCTCCATAACCTTTCATGTCCACTGCAATCACCCTATAACCTGCATCAGCCAAAGCAGGTATCTAAAAGAGGAAAGAAAACCACCGACATATTACAAAAACGCATTCATGGTATGTTCATCGCAGTACAAGTGACACTATTCAATTGACCTATTCGTCTCTTATCACAAATAACAGAAAAACATTTTTCAATATAAATATTTGGAGCCTATTCATAAAGTGCCTGTTGTAGTACATAAGTATTAGTACAGCAGTACTATTCACAAGCTACAAAATGTTATTCAAAAACCTCTTGTCCTCTCCTGCCTTTCCTATGCACAGCTCTGAGCCAAGGACACATAAGTATACGGTATTAGAACATTGGAATGTTGGGAGCTCCATTGAAGACAATGGAGTTGCTCTGGGCTTATAATGGCTGGTATAAGCCCAGCACTCCAACATTCCAATGTTTGTCTTTTTGTTTCTCCATTTTTAATTTAGAACATTCTACCCTTAGTGGGTGGAATGTTCTAATAGCCTTATAGCCCTTCTGCCTCAGGCTATACCAGTTGTTAAAGGCCCTCTCCCTCGGGATCAGGGCCTTTAACAACTGGTATAGCCCTTGGCAGCGGGCTATAAGGCTATATTAGATGTCAATGTGGGAGGGACCAGGAGAAGTTGTACAAAAATGAAGAATAATTTCTCAAAAATGGGAGGGTTTAGGGAAATGTAAGGATGGGTTTATGGAGTGAAATGCTGATAAAAACAGCCCTCCTCCCTCCCCCCACAAATGAGTAAGACTATGGCTGTTCGCAAAATACTCTTCTAAAATGACTACAGCCCTAAATGGCACACAAAAGGCACAAATGTACTCTAGCTCAGCCTTGGAGTAAGTCGAGAACCACACATGACAGCTCAAAGGTTCTGCAACACAATTCCAGAGAAAACAATGAAGGCCGTTAAATAAAATATCACTCCAAAGAAACTATTGTTAAATTAATTTAATTATTTCGATATTTAAATTAAATACATATTTTTGATGTTATAATTACATACAATCATTAATAATTTTATTATTTTAAAAGTTAACAATAAACGTAATAAAAAGAAACTTTTAAACCTTTATTTAAAATTTTAAAATAATGGAAATTAAACATTTTTTACCAACATTTATCATATGTTAAATAAAAATTTTAATCAAGTGATATATTTATAGATATTTTATCTAGGTAATTATTTGATAAACATTTCATTTGATGAGTTAATGAACTTTAATTTTATTAATTTGATGCTAAAAATAAATGTGAAATTTTATTAATTTTTATTTTACTCAAAAAAAATGTTTACTTTTTAAACAATAATAATCGTTAATATTTTTCACTGTACTTTCTATTGGGAAATTTCCACCAGATGCGGCGAGATGCCCCTACATGTGCCAAGTTTCTAGTAGTGACCTTAGACTTGTAAATCCTGTTGTAGGAGGCTCAACCCGCTAATCAAGACCAGGTCTACACTTAGGGGTATATCTAAAAATGGAAATGATTAAAAAGAAAAAAAAGGCAGCGCTACACCTAGGTGCAGTAGTAAATATACACAAGTACATATGCATGTGCATATTTACTTTTGTGAATGAGCCTCACAATCAGGGAACAATAAATAGCACAACACTTTTAAATATTTTGTGACAGCTCTTTATCAAAAACATACGTCAAATGTGATTTTAACATCATGTAAGGGTTACAATAATAGTAACAATAATAATAAAAAGTTATAACAACAACAAAAACAATAATGGTTATCATCATCATCATAGTTTGGTTTAAAATGGAACTTTCTCCACAGATTTGTAGTTTCATTTAATTCAGAATGGTAGGTGTCACTACTACCCAATTCAATTGTTCTCAGTTTATGGAGAAAGACTGAAGGATGAAAGAGCAAGTCAGACTTTCCCGACTTCTATTCTCTGACCTGCAGTTTGTACTCTTGCCTTAAATATAGATTTGATGAAGCAAGAAATTCCTATAGATAAAAAGGCAATCATCAAAATTGAAATTGCAGTAATAGATTGCATACAGCTCTAGCAAATAAAGTAAAGAAGCACACATCAGAGACAATACATAATTTTTTTTTTTAAAAAGCAGCAAAATAGAAAACTGTCCATAGATCGGCTTTCATGTGTGCCATCATCCATGCCAGACTACAAAAGGCATACATACACTTTACAGGAAGGGTAGAAGTGTACGGTAACTGGCAGAGTGCTTCAGAGAAATACGGGCGCAAAAACATGCACTTGTACAGGGGTCCACTTACAAAAGCCAGTTTTCAGTCATAAAGTAGTACTGTTTTACGTACTACATAAAGTAGTAATACAATACATACTCCAGAATGTAATTCACAAAACTCTGGTCAGGGAACTCTGCCTCCGCAGCTATGTTTTCTGTGCGAAGATGACTGTCATGGTAGAAGAGATCTCCACACACAGAAGTATATGATTTAGTCGTAAATGTGGGAGGGACAATGAGAGTGGTTGGAAAATGGAGAATACTTACTCCTAAACTGGTAGGATTATTTAAGGATTGTGGTGGGAGACATCCTAATGCAAAACACACACACAATTTACAAAAACACATTTATATCTACTACAGTAGTATTATTAATGAAATAGACTCAAATCTTCTCTACCCATCTTAGGAGCAATACAAGCACCATACAAGGTTAACCACTAGTACTGTAACACGATCCCATAAAAACAAAGAGAGGCATGCACTAAGCACTACTACTACTACATTGGGAAACATATCAAATAAATTAAATCGAACATATCAAATTAAACTAGATTTAAATTATTTGTAATTTGATTATTCTATATTTTAAAAATATTTTAACTATTACATTTTGAATATACATAACATTTTAATAAAACATTGTAAATAATAAGTTATTTCTTTATTTTTTATTAGAAATCATAAATATATATTCAAATAACTTGCATCCATGATTGTGACACATTTAACATAAAAGATACTGTAAAGGTGGGATATGGAAAATGAACATGCACTTTTTATTTTAATGAGAAAAATAACTATTTAAATAAAAAAATAACAAATTAAGTTAAAACTAAGTTAAAATGTAATAATATGTTACGTTTAGTGAAGGTGTATGTCCCTTCTTACTGTGGATAAACCATGGAGTATTAATAGGAGTTCAGGAATAAGATGTTTTCAAATTTAAAATTAACTATCATAATATTCCTTATTACTTACTCGAGGGAGCTTTCCACAATGTGGTGGGGATCTACATAAACGGGAGGAATGTTATTAATAGTAACTTCACAGATACAAAATTGGTTGTAGGAGTCTCCATTTCCCCATTGTGAGAAGTTGTAGACTTATAAGTCTACACCTAGGTGAGAGCTCCCATGGAAATGGTGACTTCTATCTATAAGGAGATTTACACCTAGCTGTAGATCTACACATGAGAGCTCCACATGTAAACTTACCTTTATGAATGGGTCCCAAAGACCATCAATCGGGTTATATGATTTGATTTGTGCAAATTACAAGTGATAAAAGGGTCAGATGTATCAAAGGGTTTTACCCATTCTGTGTCTATGGGAAAATGGGTTCGTACATATGGCCCAAAGTGTTTTATGTGATATCTTCAAGGTTTAGATTTGAGATATTCAAAAGTATATGAACTGAGGAGCAGACATCTTGCATGAGCACAGCCAGTTCACCTTTGAGTGCCCCATGCCTTCAATGAACCACCTTGCATTATGTCACCTGGAGGGAGAAATAAGCCTGTTTGTAACACAGCAAAGTCCGGTGGGTGTGGATAAGTCACGATGCAAGATGGCGGTGCTGAATGTTCATCCATCATGGCTATGGCAAGTGTATTGAAGAAGAGAACCACATTTACAAGCATATAGTAGACTGCACAAAAACACTCAATGAAGACACACAAATAACCCTTAACACACAGAGAACTAAAACTGTTGACATACTGCCCACAAATGATAGTGATCAGACTCTGCCTCGCTCTCTTATGTGCCAAGATTCAAGGACACAAGAAACAATGGCAGTGTTTGGAATAATCAGGCATCTTTTATGACATATGCAAAAACACTTATCTTTCAGAAAGGCTCTGAAAAGCCCTCTATTTTGTTACCCCAATAGATAAAAAGTTGTTAAAGTCTACTTGTCTTGGTTGGGCCCAGCATTGTTCGTCGGTTGAGCCATGTTTAGTTAGTTGTTTTAAGGGGACGGGGTATTCCTGGTCTGGGACGGTTCAATGGCGCCCTAGTCAAAGGGGTAAGATTCACCACACTAACTCATGCCTAGTAGTCGTACCACCATAGGCTCATACAACCTGCTTACTTGGAATGTACGGGGGATGGGGGCAGTTCAGAAGAGACACCGTATAAACGCCCAATTACTCAGACGCAATGCTCATATCGCGTTCCTACAGGAAACGCATCTTACTGCATCAGAGGCCGTAAAGACCCGTAAGAAATGGCGAGGCAATATATTCTCCACTGATTACTCGGTGTTCGCCAGAGGGGCGGCTGTCTGGATCCGGCATGGGGTTCCCTTCCTGGAACTAGACCGCCGCATAGATGACCAGGGAAGATATGTCTTGTTAAAGGGAACCCTGGACGGAGTCTCCGTGGTCCTGGGCAGTATATATGCCCCCAATTTCGAACAGGACAAGTTTTTCCATAGACTAGGCGCAGCGCTAGTTGGGTGGGATACCCTGCCCTTGATACTGGGAGGGGACTGCAACACAGCACTAGATGTTGATTTGGATAGGTCCCACCCCCCACTACATGGTGCTGGCACTCGCAGGCAAGCAGACCTACTTAAAGCTTGGCTGGATGGCTGGGGGCTGACGGATGTTTGGAGACTGCTGCATCCTACCCATAGAGAATACTCCTTCTATTCGCCGGTCCACCACCTCCACACCAGGATAGACAGGGTTCTGTGCTCACACTCCATTGTTACTCGCGCCCGACACTCCACATACTTAGCCAAGACATTTTCGGATCACAGCCCCGTGGAGCTCACACTCACATGGGGGCGAGTACCGACCCCGGTGCCGACCTGGACATTACGGCCCCAGTTACTGGAGGACGGCCCCTTCAGGTCGGTTCTATCCACTACCATTACTAACTATTTTTCAGACAATTGGGACACTGCTTCCACTCACCTTATAGACTGGGGCGCGTTTAAGGTGGTGGTGCGGGGGGCCACTATTGGGCAAACGGTAGGGGCCAGACAAGAAATACCCCAGCGTTTGCTTAGGATAGAAAATCTGATGCACACGCTGGAGTCCGCGGCGGTGACGGATCAGGCGAAAAAGGAGGCATTGCAGGAGGCCCGCATTGACCACGCGGATGTCCTCGAAACTCTGCGTTTGATAGATAATAGGGCTTATACACAACGGAAACATACCGATGCAGATAAGGCCGGGACATTATTAGCTCGCATAATAAGAGACAGCCCAGAACCTCCACTCATTACGACAATTAATGCACCGGGGACAGGACTAGTTCACTCACAAGGCGAGATAAACGAAGCCTTTTATGAGTACTTTAGACACTTATACGCAGCCCCACCACATAATAGGGATGCGCAGATAGCGGATTTCTTTCAAGATTTACCTATCCCCTCTCTACCGGAGGATGTACAGCAAGAACTCACAGGCCCCATTACACAACAGGAGATTAGAGCCGCGATCAAAGGCCTTAATCGCAACAAAGCGCCCGGTCTAGATGGCCTACCTGTGGAGTTTTATGCCACTTATGCTGAAGCCCTGGTTCCAAAACTGGAGGTAGTCTATAAGACAGCATTGGAGATTGGCCATCTGCCTCAATCCACCATGCAGGCACTGGTCGTCTCATTGTTAAAACCAGGACGAGATGGCACCGAGATTTCAAATTATAGACCCCTGTCGTTGCTGGCAACCGAATACAAGATCTTAAGCAAAGCCCTGGCAAACCGCATACAGCCATACTTGACTACCCTAATACATAGGGACCAATGTGGTTTTTTGCCAAGCCGCAGCACGTCCCTCAATACGAGACGACTACATTCTATCATGTCAGCCATCACAGCAGACTACCCAGGGGCTGGCTGTTTGGCACTGGACTTGCGCCAGGCCTTTGATTCCATATCCTGGGATTACATGTTCGCGGCGTTGCAACGGTTTGGCCTCCCTAGGGATTATCTTAAATGGGTGCAGCTACTTTACACTTCACCTACCGCAAGAGCACGCACTGGAAGACACATCTCCCGGGAATACACGGTGCATAGGGGTACAAGACAGGGATGCCCGCTCTCCCCCCTGTTGTTTGTGCTGGCGCTGGAATCCCTGGCGATCGCCCTGAGGCGGTCAACACAACAACTGGGCATACCCATTGATGGGGCTACACACTTGATTTCAATATATGCGCATGATATCTTGTTGTATCTGAAGGACCTGAATGCTGATGTTGCACCCCTCCCTACTATTTTCTCGACATTTGAACAAATCTCGGGGCTTGCGGTAAACTCGCGAAAATCTAATGCCTTTTATTTCCATGACGGTGCCCACCCAGATACGACACATTTCGGCGCTTACACCCTTCCAGTAGCACACACTACTTTTAAATATCTCGGGATACAAATATACAGAACAAGGGCCGACCAACTCGAGGGAAACCTGGTAAAGGCTATCACTGCTATACGCTCAAGTGTGACATTTTGGACTTCACTGCCATTATCGGTGATGGGACGCGTCGCAATCTCCAAGATGGTGATGCTCCTCGCTTATTATATTTCTTTGTGAACTTGCCGCTGGTGATTCCGCAATCCATTTTCTGCACCCTGAACACTATACTCATAGAGCTTATATGGGGGAAGGGTCGCAGGAGAATCAGCCTTCAGAAATTACAATTAGATTCCAATAAGGGAGGTATGGGCGTCCCAGACTTCAAAGCATATTATTTCGCCAGTCAACTCCAATGGCTGTCTCACTGGACAGCGGGCAAGAATTTACAAGAAATAGGGTTTACCTCTCAAGACATAGAACGGGGCAACCTACATTCCTTACTGTTACCAAAAGCCAAACTTACACCTGGGAGACCCCCATTGCTTACGACAGCGATACAATGTTGGAGGAAGGCACTGTTATATACCTCCAGGGCCATCCCATATGCGCCTAACATTCCACTTCTAGGCATACCCACCCCTGGAGGGCTACTAACGCAGGCCGGACTAAAGGCTTGGACGGAGACTGGGGTGGAGGAGGTGGGACAGCTCTTTGGGGACGGCAGTCTTCTGGATCATGCAACCTTCGTGCAGACTACTGGGGCGTCAGACCCCCTGTATCTAACACACGCGGCAGTACTACATTATATTAGGAAGACATGGGCTCCGCAGCGTAGAGAGCCCCCACAACATGAACTGGTTCACCTATTGTATTATATGGGAACAGGAGGCCATCTAGTCAAATGGCTATATGCGGGCATTAGAACGCAGGTATCAACAGGTCTCCCGGGGCTCAGGACACAATGGGCGACGGACGCGCATACTGAAATTACCGACAAGGACTGGGCGAGCATGTTAGAACATCCCAAACGAGTATCACGTAATGTTAAATTTAAATTTATTCAGACAATGATCCTACACAGGTCTTATTTAACCCCACAGAAACTCCATCGTATGTACCCGGAGGCCCCCCACTGTTGCCCCCACTGTCAGGGAGATGAGGCAGGCTTTATTCACATGGTATGGGCATGTCCATGCCTCAGTGATTATTGGGTCGGAATAAGGGGGCACTTCATGAGGTGACTCATCTACCTGTCCAAAATGATACACTGGAATGCTTGGCGGGTCTCCGCAAACGCACATCTGCATTAAAGGTACCGTTGAGGTTTATAGACCTGGCACTGTTGCTTGCTGTGAGGGTAATCACTATGAGGTGGAAGTCCCCTAGAAGCCCATTAATGACTACATGGCAGAATGATGTGTTACAATGGGGTAGTGCCGAGAGTGCGGCGATCCGAAGGGAAGAGGCAAGAGGGTTACGGAAACACCCTATCTCTATGAGCTGGGACACCTGATGGAAAACTTTAAACAACTTGATCTCCTCCCCGAGAGTTCCCGGCCCACACAACAACCATGACCCTATGCGATAGCAGGGAAGTAGAGCACACACGGGCATGCGACTATAGTCACTGGGCCACAACAAGCACTAAGGGTGAAGCCAGACCAGGAGGGGGTGGGGGGCTGTTTCACAAGTTTAGATGTTAAGGTTAATATTTACACATGTTATTGGTAACAAATCCGGATGGACATTGCCTACGTGGCCTAGGTGTATCCTGGTGAGGTAGACGGGGGTGACCGTCTGCCCACAAACAACTGAATTGGTAATATTGGTGTTCATGGTATTTAATGATGGTATGATTTGAAAATATTTTGAGAGATGTCAACAAAAACTGAAATTGTCGTGTATACTGCAGATGTTTTCAACATTATACTGTTATGGCAACCAATAAAAAGTGTTTAAAAAAAAAAGTCTACTTGTCTTTTGACATAACGCCACAATTCTCTTCTGAGTGAACCTTGTACATGATAAATACTAATCTAATCTAATATTTGTTACTCAACTGTGTCTATCACGGAGTGTCACTGCCTCACAATTGCATTTGATTTCTCTTGGGCCAGTGTTGTGCACTGTAGCCCATGGCATCTGCCTGCACCCTTTTGCAGTGAGGTGACAGTTCTCATTGGATTGGTTTTCTACCTCGCTCTGGGTCTCCCTACAAGTCATGTGTCTGGTAGATTTAGCATGTCAGTCTTGTTAGAACACATGTTTTGCTTCGGGTGGATAATTCCACTATTAGAAGCAGACACTATCCAGATATAATTTGATTTGCCACACAAACGCTATTTTAGCCAACAATGTTTTTTGCTAGTACTGGGTTTTTATAAGGAAAATTAGGCAACAATACTTTATATCAGATTTTGGAAAGTGTGATATTTTTAACTGGATTGGCATCTTGGCACCTTTGTGCAATGTGACTTGTCAAACGAAGAATAAATCTGGGGATCAGATTCTATAGAAATGTTTACGTGGAGAAACCATCCATGAATGAGAGTGTATTCCTTGCTGCTGTTGCAAGGTGGAGAGAAGCTTGTTCAAGAAATCTCTTGCAAAAGAGTCCATCTTAACCAAAGAGGAGTGTGGAATTCTGGGTGTACCATAGCAATTTAATCTTTCGAAGAGAAACTTTGGTTCCTTGTTTTGCTGTGTCAGTTAATGATGCATAGGTTGGGCAATGGTGGCAATACAAAGTTAATGGTTCTTCTGCCAAACACCACCACCTTCGATGTTTCATTTGTTTGAGATCAATTATTAAGCAGGAGAAAATATCAGCTAAGGAGGCAACACAGGATCAAGTGGATCTTCAAGGGTCTGATCAGGAGATTTTGAGTAGAATTTACCAAAAGCAAAGCAAGTCTTTCTGTTTGATGCTCTGCAAACCTCCCAAGTAAAATACCCCTTTTTCAGTGGCACAGCAACGAACAGTGCTATGGCTAAATGTGCCCTAATGACACGAGAAAATGTGTTTTTCTGAATCATGAAGAGGGAAAAATAATCCGAGATTGTACACAAATGCCAAAATTGTTTTTGGCATTAGATTCCAAAGACAGATCATCAATACTTATAGTAATGGAAATCTAAGTTACAATAACATGACAGTACAAGAGAAAAGACAGGACATTAACCAAATAAAACAAAAGAAGCGAACTGCAGAATCTATGCAAAAACACTCACAAAAACAACCGAAAGGACATCATGAAAAAATGTGGCAAAAACATAAAAAGTAAAAATGAAAGACCTCAAATAATAAAATTAAAAATGTCAAAAGTTAAATTGTTCCATACAAATTAACCTGTAAAAACATTTCTCAAGATCAAACGGTGAGAGATACCTGTTCCCTTTCAAGCCTTCAGTTTCTTTATGTTTGTTCTTGTAACACAAATCGCTACACACTCACCCTTTTCCCTTTAAAAAATGCATTACTGCCTTCTTCTTGCAGTATTGTGGTATTTAGTTGTTCTATATACAGGCGTAAAGTATTTGGGGTTTTATTTTTCTTCGTTTGGATCATTCTACACCAACAGGCATTTTGAAAGCTTGTCCCACCAACCGCCGACCAGAGGAAGAATTTTTTTTAACTCAGTGATAATAATAAGACAGAGGAAGTTCTTATATGTGGTGAGGAGGTTCTCTGGACCATAGACGTTTAGCCAAACATACTGGATGCCTGTCCACAGTCCATCTCAGAGGTTAAGAACCATAGAATCACTCGATAAGAAACTATTTTTCTCTCCAAATTTGAGCCGTGACAAAGTCCTATCATCTTAAACTCTGAATTCTGGCCAGCTTTCTCTTTCAATCCAGAAAACAAAACACAAGGTGGTGGGAGGAGCTATGATCCTGTCTACACTAGATTATCTCACCTGCATCTACATGGGTTGCTGTGATATCTTATTTACCTGGGTCGCCATATCATCTTATTAAACGCCCTCCAGCGATATCAGAATATAGCAGCAAGTCGCCAAGATCGAATAACCCATCCTAGTAATGCCCTGATCTACTCGTTACTGCTCATCTACCTGTAATTTAAGCTGTGCAAACAAAGGTCTGCCGTGGAAGCTCACTTTCTGCTCTGGAAAACTCGATCTGGGGATACAGCTGTCGGGGTTTCAAGGCCCAGGCCGCCTGTTTCAAGAATACTCTCCCATTACAATGAGTGTCCAAAATGTCATTTCAGCTTAACGAAGAGACTGCAAATAAGGTATGGTCATACTCTAGCAGCTAAGGACGTTCTGGATATCATTAGCGCCACGAAGACGGTGGGTATGGGTGATGCTTTAGAAATTAATAAAATAGACATTTATCCCTTGTCAGCCCCTTCCATTAGGTACTATGTATTTTTTGTTTTTTTCTGTAAATTCTCTTTTGTGTTACCCTTTAATGCTCTCTAACACTGGGGCCTATTCACAAAGGTGTTTTGGAGTACATATAGTAAGTAGTACTACTATAGAACTCTTTAACATACTCTTACATGCCTTTGTGAATTGGCCCCAAAACATGTAAGGTGGTAATATCCATACACAGTTAGGACAAGCAGAACGGACTGTGCCCTCTTCACACTTTCACTAATAGTGAGTTAGAGATTTCGGGGCGCTTTACAAAGGTGTTTAAGACTTTGTAGAAGAGAGTCCTTTAGTACTCCTTCCTGTACTCATAAATACTCTTGTCAAACAGACCAACGTGTTTAATGTGCTGAATTACTCAAGCCCAGGATGATTTGAGTCGGACGGAGAGCAGGGAATGAGGCTGTAGTACACTCAGGTGTGCAGAAAGACTTTAAAGGAGAGTGAATCTTCAGTGCTGGTCAGAGCTGATGTAGATCTCAGTTCCTAGTACTGATGCTTCAGAAAATGGTCTCCATTCACCTGAGATCGATTTGACGCCCACAATCAGTTTTGGTGATGTCAAAGCTCCTGTAGTGGATTTAATAATTAAATTAGTAGTTTGGCCATTAAATCAGTCAGCTTTCCGCTGCCTAACTAAAATGGCGGGTGGAATGTTTGGGAGGGGAGGTGGAACTTCCAGGGCAGGACTGGGAACTAAAAGCAGCAGTGGCAAAAATATTAAAATCAGACCTGCTCCCTTTCTTCTCTCTCTCTCATCGCTCTCTTCTGCTCTCGCCCTTCTCTCTCTCTTTCCTCTATCTCTCCTAAAACAGCCCCCCTTCCTGTGCCTGCTGTAGTTACCTGGGGAAGCTGGAGAAAGATATAGAGGCTCCAGCAGCGGCCTTGGCCTACCGACCCCTAATGAGGTCAGACCAATGACGTCAAACCACCAGGGAAATTTCCAGTTAAAAAACAAGCATTTGCAATGCAATTGGTCTCGCATTTGGGAGAGTTTGAGCTATTGGCATTGTAAATGCCAATAGCGTAAACTCTCGCATTTGCATTGCAAATATTTTGTTTTCTTGTCAAAGCCCCCATGCCGCACTTTCATGTGCATGAAGGCATGGGTTTTTTTACAAAAAAAAAAAAGCATCTATTTGTCAAACAAATGCCTTTTTATTGTAAATGCCCCCATGCTACGGTTTCACTTTAATTGTGGCCGCGCACCTTTCCTTAGACACAGTGCTTCTAAAGAAAGGGGCGCGGCCTTCATGTACGTGAAAGTGTGGCATGGGGGCTTTGACAACAAAAAAAATATTTGACTGACATCCGCAGTTTGAATACTGACCGCAGTATTATGAATACTGCGGTCGGAATTCAAACCGGCCGGTCATTCCGGCTGGATTCCAACAGGCTCAAGGAGCCTGTTGGCAAGTCGGAAACCGGCCCATAATCCCTATGGACAGCATTTCTGCCATAGGGATTACGATGTCGGTTTCCGACAGGCTTTCCACGTCTGGCTTTCCGACATGGAAAGCCTGTCGGAAAGCGACATTGGGGGCCCCCTCGCAGGGCCACCTTCACCCTGTGGCCTTGAGGTGCCTGCCACGCAGTGCAAGGATGAACAGCACAAGCTCCCATAGACAAATGGGAGCATGCAACTGCACGCATTGTAATTGCGGTGTGGGGCCCGCAACTGCGACGGTGTCGGTCGGAGACATCTCCAACCGACATCGTAATGAGGCCCATAGTAGTAAATGTACTAGCTGTGGCTATTCGCAATTTACGAGTGTAAATGTACTCCAGATCCTGAATTCTAGAGTTAGAGCCTAACTTACGTGGGAAAAGTTGCTTATAGTAACATTTCACATGTAGAAGGAGATCTCTGCTACCAAAGTGAAGATCTCACTACGACAAATATTAATGTAAATAGACTTTATATATTTTAAATGTAGAAAAAAATTAAAAAAATGGTACAGCACTATTACTTTAGAATTAAATATTTAATTAATTTAAATATATTAAATTCAAATTACATTTAAAAGTTGTTGTTTTTTTTAAACCTAAAGAAAATGTTTGTATTCATTCATTATTTATTTATATTTCGTTTTTAAGAAATCAAAATAAATTATTTTAACACTATTTCTGATGGTTATTTCAAGCCCATGTCTCCATTATTTCTATGGGAGGGTCTTGCAGTACCATCGATTGGTCATGTGTTATGCCGGTCGTACTCCTGATCTGAGCTGGAGTATATTTACTATAGCTCTGGGTCCTTGGGCTGACTCCTTTCTGGGCAGGTGCCAGAAGGCGCCAAACTGTATTACATAAAATAGGCAGGGTAGCAGCAATAATAGGATCAAGATATTTTGCTATTTTATTTTTAATTCAATTTGGAGAGCATGGTATCTTGGTAGATAGGAGTAAAAGATGTAAAGTAAGCTGTCTTATTTGTTGGGTTTGGTGATGTAGATAGAGAAGTCTCAGACATCACTGCCAGAAAGATAGAGGAAAAAAGTGTTCAGCAGATTCTTGACTTTGAAAGCTCAGAACAAAGGGACACTGATGGCAACACTGTTGATTTGCTAAACTGCTAAAAATGGAGAGTCCCTCTGTGATGTTTCATGTGAGGGTAATGGATCCAGAGCCTTCTTTGTATCTCAGTTCAGCCAAATCAACAAACTCTCCCCTGCTTCCAAAGCCATCTACACACTTTTTAGCCAAGCAGCTTATTGTGCCCTGCTGAAGGTCAGCAGTTGAATCTGTCCCTCTGCTTTTGAGGCCTGTAAAACCTCACCATTTGAGGGTTGGAGTACTCACCACACCTGTAGGCCTTAACTAAAAAGACAACCAGTAAGACGCTGTTCTAATGCCTCCCTGATGGGAATGAAGCTGGGTCTGGCATTCTGAGCACTGCGTTCCATGAAACAGCAACTTGGGGTGAGAGTGCAGCCAACTTAATTGACTCTGTGGAAGCACATAGAAGCCTTTAATGATGTACCTTGAGTATTTGCCTCATACCAGTACCACTCCATTCTTCGACTGGAGTGGAAATTGCTACAGGCTAAAGCAACCGTTGATTCTCTTTACCAACTTTGAGGTTCAGAACCACTGCAGAGCTGCATTATGCCCTGGGGTTGGGGATTAAATACATTGGAAACATCGGATAAGATTACCTGCAATTGTAGACCAGTGAAAGCCTGGCGCTATCCTTCTGACAAGGAACACCTGATAACCAATGTTCATCATTTACTGTAAAATGACAGTGATCCTCCTCATACAGGACCAAAAGTTCTAAGCGGCAAGAGAAGTACATGCTACATTTGCGAGACTGACTGGTATTCTAATTCTATCCTGCGTCAATTCCTTTGTCAGTGTAAGTGCATTGATTACAAAGCAAAACAGCCGGGCTCTAAAATACGGAGTACAAGAATATCGTAGCACACTAATATTGTAGACAAACTTTTGAAAGGTAAGTGCGTTTGGGGAAGTACAGATTTGCTATTCTTAACTCACATCTAAGTACCTTAACGATATACACTTTGTTGTTAGTTGTGGAGCTAGGTATAGAAAATCTATATATAATTACTTTTCAATATTTTGTCCCTCTATATTCTGTCTACAATATTAGCGTCCTACAGAATTCTGTAGTCGACATTCAGGTTCCACACAAGCAGAACAAATAGCACACTCAAAGCCATCTCTGTGAGATTGTAGGGAGAATCTGCATTGCATGGCATTACTTGTACACAACTCTCAGTTTGAGGCTAGAAAGAACCTTACCTGGTATCTCCAGGAGTACCAACTTTCTGGAAATCCATGACAAAGGCACAGCACTGGGCCATTTCCCTTTTCAACATAGTGTATCTGGACACCAGGCTAGAGAAGAGAAAAAGGACATGGACTGCATGAATGTTTCCGACATCTATCAAACTCTCTGCAGACCAGCATTACTTTTAGTCCACCACCACAATGTGATGACCATGGGATCAAGGAACAGTGGCCGGACAATAAACAATGCATACGTGAGGAAGCAACAAACAAGCATGTCACTGAAACCTGTTCTTGACCTACTGCTCTAGCTTTTCTAGAGATTTCACTCTCATTATAAAACATTGGCAAGTCCATGAATTTGTGTAGCTAATTAAAGAATTGGTTATGTTATGGGAGCCTACATTCTCCGACTAGGAATAAAAAGGTTACTACAGGCGAGTGAAACCTCTTAGTATAATGTCAGGATCTTTTCTATCACCACATAGTGAAGAACAGATTGCCAATCGGAACTATAGATGGACGGTAAAAGGCTTGAACGATCAAGGGAATAAGCAACCAGGATACACATGAGTGCCTGACCAAACAAAAGAGCTGCTTTGAAAGTTCAACCCAGAGAGAGGATTTTACAGAATACAGACCGGTGGTAAACAAGGTGTCCCTTAGGTATTTTCGTATCCCTTTGCATATGCTGGTAATGAGTATCATATGACAGTGATACTCAACAGGAAACTAATACATAAGAATCAAGACGAGGGACATGGGGAGACAATGTATGGGTTGACATCCATATAAAGAAACAGTGGGGAGATACCCAACAACACAGGGCAGAGCGTGAGACAGAAACATGGTGAGACACAGGAATTACACACAGGAAGACAGCGGGGAGACACGGAAATACACAGAGACGTAGGGAAGCAGACATGGAAACACATCAGGTAGGTATGGGAAGACAGTGGGGAGTAGCAGACACTAGAGGGGCACAAACACTAGGAGACACAGACACTGAGAACCTGGGGAAACATGAACATGGACATAGAGACACAAAGATAAGCAATCATGCCGCCAGAGAGGAAAATGGGAAAATATTCAGTAAACATGGACAAGGAGGAGAGCTAGACACTACGACACACATAGGAAGACATATAAGGAGAGACATGGACACTGGACAGATGTGGACATTGAAGCAACACAGTCATGGAGAAATACAGATACAAAACGCATTGGAGAAACATGAGAAAGCACTGTGGAGACACGAGAAGATGACAGGAAGACATGGAAACATGAAGACAAGGGCACACGAGACATGGGGAGACACAGACAACAGGAGGCACTGTGGAGACAGATATACAAAGGTTCAGCATCTCCTTAATATCAAAAAGACCTTGCCGTGCATAAAACCACCACGACCAAGAAGAAATGTACTATCCAAAAAGTTTGTGGTAGTGCTACTTGGCAAAGCATATTTGCAGAAGTGGACCACAGGATTACAAAGTAATATAATAAATATCAAAATCTAGGAGAATTCACTTTGCGGAGTGTAAATGCCCATTGGTTTGGTGAGTGTAGTATCTCAGGTCAACTTACACAGAAATCAGACTGTACAACATTCATTCTGCTCCAAATTATAGTAGTGCAGGAAGAGATTTCTCATAGTCAAACTGGGGATCATAAAGCTTGCTTAGTGATAAAGGGTCCACCACCAATTTTTTGGGCTGAGCATCCTTGAATTGACAGTTCTAAAACGGTCTTGTAAGATGGGAAGTGAGACACATACCCCCGATTGCTTCAACATTTTTGGAGGAAAGACTATGCTAGGTGTGCAACCCCTGTGCATTGTCCTGTCTAGACAGATTGCTGCCTTTGCAAGGTACAAACTGCATCTCCATCACCACCTTGTTATCTCAGTGACAATGGTCGGCCCAGACAGGAGTACCATGGTTGCCTCCACCTAGCAGCTTTAGCTCCATCTGACACAGACACACATTCACACACACACACACACACACACACACCCTCAACCCACCCACCCCATGGTTGAATAGATGCTGGGTCTTCAAATAGCCATGCATCAAAGTAAGTACTAAAAAATCAGTGGGGCAGGGGACCTGTCTATTTCAAGATAAAAATCCTTAAGGAAAGACAAGACTTTTCTCTTAACTTAGGAAGCTGCATTTTTGGTGAATAGGTGCCACAAGGCATTCTCCGTCTTCATAAGACTGCTAAAATACACTTTCTTTCCTGAAAATGCTGGTGTTTTCCAGAGCATAGGGAATCGTCAGATACAGGCTCTTTCATCAACTTAGATTTCTTCTGGCTAGCTCCAACAAACTCACTCCACTGTAGGCTAACTCTCCTGGCTACCTATTCTAGTATTTCCTTCAGCAGGTGAGCCAGGTGCTCTTTGGGATCATCTCTTCAGGGTTATTCGGCGAGCCAGTGGGTCCTACAGGGAGTTTAAGAGGGAAGGCTAACTTGTCATTGGTAGGTACACCCAGACCTACTTTTTTCTGACACTCATGTAATCCATCCCTTCCTTACCCACAATGTGATGCCACTCTACTTCTGTAAAATCATAGACCATGTACTGTTCAGGCCAAGATAGGCCTTCCTTAAGCAGCAAGTCCTTGCTTGGATGAGAAACTCAATACCCTATCCGAATCCCTTAACCCACCTCTGGTAACTCTCACCGAAGTCTTAGGCCTATTGGAAAGTAAAGTTGACAAACAACTCAACAAATTGTCCCCTCTACAGACTTATGAATTAACCACATCAACTGCTGCACCTTAATGTTTAAAACCTGATACGTAAAAGCAGGCCTCTTCAGAGGCAGAAGATCACATCGTAATCACCATCGACTCTACTGCATGCTGGAGACACTCCAAGGGCTATAAGGCTACTTGCACTAAGACAAACATCAAGCAATCCTGTGCTTACATCAGTCACTGGGAACTCATCAGATATTTTTCAGGATTTATACTGAACAAGTTGCATCAAAGCATATCCAGTGAACCCTCGTCCTTTTACTACAACATTTTGAAATTCTAACACCTCTGTAAAACAGCAAAACTGATGTAACAAGGAAAATACTGCACTAAACTTCACCCTCCCTCATCCCGGAAATAGCATGTAACCAAGTTTCCAGCCACCTTCTGGGATTTCGACTTGGTCCATCAACTATATGTCATTAAGATCCTCTCATTGTTCCACATAATCTTGCCAACAAATGACCTCTGCAACACCAATCTCACACTGTACTTTTCCTTCTATTTCCCACAAAATATACAACCACTTCAGGGGAATTACCTCCAAATGCAAACTTTAACTCATATTGCCTCATTATAAAGTCAGATTATGATGGTATGTTCAACTACAAACCCATCCTGGAGCCATTTTCATCATCAAGGATATGGAAATGGTGCTCCTCTCTTAATTCATTCCATATTTGGGGCTGATGGATTGCTAAACAATGCCTAATCAGGCTTCTGCCCATTTCTAAAACTCAGAAAAGGAACAGCTCATGACCTGTCCCAGGAAAGTGTTCTGCTTCCTCTGGACCTCTTGACGGCTTTCTACACCATTAGCCATAATGCGCTGGTCAGTAGCCCGATTAGATAAACAGACCTCGATGGACCATCTTAATCTGGGTTCACATTTTTCATGAGTAGTGGCAGCCACCAGGTCAAACTATACCCCTACCTGTCTCACAATGAAATTGTACAAATCAATGGAAAGTCCCTTCTTACAGGGAAGTGGGATAATTGCATACAATACAGATCTCCAGAGATACCAATCTTTATAGACAGCCAGTCAATTTTCCAGAACTCTTCTCAGAAATGTTCTCAGATTAGTTAGTACATCTTAAAATGTTAGGCGGGATACCAGCTTCAAACATGTTTGTCATTTGGAATGCAAGACAAACAGCCCCTTGTACAATGCTATGTCCAAATGTACTTGGAACTGAGGATGTATGGCAGAGAACCCAAAGGAATAACTAGTTTGCACATCCAGATCAGATGTAAGAAAAACACACGAGTCGAAGATATCCTGTTCTTAATTCTCATAAGCCTTATCTGATGCAACAGTACTTGAGGGAAGTCATTCTTTGAGTTGTTGAAGCTTCAAGTGCACCAAAGTACCAGGTACTGTTACCTGTGAGAAGCTATTGACTGTGTTTAGACTGCACAAGAAGAAAGATTACAGGAAAAAATGTGGACCCCTCTAAAGGAATTTAGATACCCTCTATTCCACTCAAAGGAACAACCAAAGCTGAGACCCTTGCTGTGTGACATGCCTCAAGGAATATCTGGTTTATATAGTGACAATAGTTTTTGGGTGGGCAATCTACTGAACTGCCTGAGAAAATGAACAGTGGAGAGAGATCTAGATGGAACCTCATGTACCCGAGGGCACCTATGTACACCTGTGCCTTTCTCTGTAACAGAGGACTCAAATACGTCATCTGATGACAAAAAACTGGTAGCTCTGGCACAGAATCTTGATGTCCCTCTTGCCCAGATGACCTTGGGTGCTGTATAAAAAGTCCACACAGAATTACAAGCCTATCAGAAAGCACCTCATACTCACTGTAGGAGACCAGAGTAAGAGGGCACCACTCAAACCTTACTATCCATTTAAATGATATATTTTGTACTATCTGCCACTGCACTAAACAGGTCAGTTTAATACTCATTCCGCACACTACAAGTTTCATAAAGAAACATTTTAATTGACTGAGCAGATGGAGCATCCTGGGAATCAGTGCTTTATTTTATTGCTGTATCTGTGCGTCAAGCAGAGAATTTTGAGAATCCGACGTACACAGTATTAGATTAAAACGTTGCCAGGGGATGGGAAGCTGAGCCATCACAAGGAGGAAGCAGCTGGGGTAGACTGTCTTAGGCCCAGTGCAGTCACCGCAAAATGTATATCTACGCACATCACAATAGCAGGTCTGGTGTGTTTTTGTGAGATATTCGTGATGATGCAATGTCACTAGACCCTACTAGATGGGATTATGTCCATGGACACTGTTTTAATTCAGAACAAAGTCCTCAGGCACTGGAGACCAACTCAACAGGCCCCACATGATGTTTGAGACCCAGGCCCCACAAAAGCTTCTGACAAGCCAGAGAGGAAGAAGATGGGAAGAAGACGTGGCAAGGAGCATGTGGTTATTGTTTAAGCGTTTCTTTCTTACACTACAGCTCTGCCTGTATGATTGGCTGTGAAACCAGAACAAATAGGTACTATCAGCCTAAGAGGTGAGAGCAGGTCGTGTTGAGGTCAATGTAATCGTGAGTGGACTAATACAAAACCACTACCATAAGGTCTGAATTCTGTGCAATGGTCTGAAACAAACAAACATCTGAGAGAAAGCTTCCTGTACACCACCAAAAATGCAAAAGCAAGGTCTTTCGCCTAATTTGGCTGAAATAGGGAGTGCAGCACAGACTCCAGTTCGGATCACCCAGCAGAATAAAAGCGAGAAGTGTGACACCCATAATCCCGAAAGGTGTGACAGCGGGGATAAGTGTAAGAGACTCTCCCCCCTCCTCTGGCTATGCTGTTTCAAGTTGTGCAGCTGCAGTGTCCAACTCTGCCACAAGGAGGTGCAGCATACGTACAAGACGAAGGTTAAGAAGACATAGGATTCCTTGCACTAATTAATACAAAGTCCCAAATTGCCTAAAACAGCTGACCCACTCATTGTAAACCCAATATCCTCTGCTCAATTACGAAACACCTTAGCTGGAACAAGTGACAAACAACAAATCTGAAATGAATTAAATCAATTAGTAACCTACATGTGCTTTATCTTCCTTCCACCTACAGTAGTTCTTTTGATTTCCCAAAGACGCTCCGTTTGAGCAGCGGAACAATGCTTCACTCTCCACATAACAGGCCGCCAAGGCCATCCCTAATCTTACAGTCCGCGGACACAGGGATTACGGCATCAGCGTATCGCCATACTGCACACAATGTGTCCACCTCTGGTTGTCATTGTTCAAGTGCTCCATTCAGATTCCAGCTTTTCAATTACCCTTGAAAGCCGAGAGCAAGCGCTGAAAGCTTCTTGGAAAGGAACGATGAGCTTATGAAAAGAGTACTATCCTTGATGGCTTTCCATGGTCATGCAAGTCAAACAACGGAAAACCAGAGGAACGATAAGGCATATCCATGTCCAAACAATTATCTTAAATCATACAAATGAGATACTGAATAGCAGGCATTAAGGCAGCATAGAAGTAAGTGCTTCTCGAAGTTTTATGAACAGTTCCAGTCTCACTCAACTAATATCACAAAGTCTCCTTTTAATGCACAGCTCTGAGTTTCTTGCTTTGAAATTTAGCTCTTGCACACCACAGTATATTGAATAAATTGAAGGTGTTTATATGTTTTATATCGCTGGCACTCATAGTTTGAGCTTGTATAAAATTTTGCAAACTCATAACATGCATTTGTAAAAAATGAAGTACACATTGAACCTTTTGAATGTTACAAATTATCCTTACCATTTCACCCGACCTCCCAAGCCCTTTCTAAGTATTCTTGTTTTTGGTCCAAAGGAGGATAAACAAAGCTTTATCAATAATAACCACTTGCTTGTGATGGCAGACATGCTGGACCAGCATCAGACTCCTTCAATTCTGGAGCCACAGGAGAACATCTCTTAGAACATCAGACCACCACCCAGCAACCCTTCCCTAGACAAGGGAGTGAGGGGAGCAGTACCAATGGCGTGCCAATGCTTCTGTCCCTTGAACTCTGCCCCGCCAAGGCAGCAACACTCCCTCAGGACAAGCTGAAGGTCCTTCTCCTACCCTGAGAAAGAATACTGACAACTTTTATACTGTGTTACTCCTACAAGAGAAAAACATTCAAGAGACTGTGGGAAGGTCGGTGGGGTGTGACAGTGTTGTGGTTGCAAATTAAAATGCACTGTTCCTTTAATGGCATGTGTATAAGCAAAGGATAGACTAGTTTTCATAACTTCTACTGCTAATATTATGTTTCTCAAATCCTTTTGCTGTTTCATATTGCCAGGTAAAATTTGATATTAAAATTGGAGAGAAATTAATCAATTCCCAAAAACATTTATTTAATAGAAACTAGTATTAACAAAAACTAGGCAACTTAAAAATGTACAGCATTAAATACATTAAAGGAATATAAAGAATTCGTTTAATCGCCATTCACTGCCAAGCACTGTGTGTTGCTACAGTCAACTTTCGAAGATATATTTGCAAAACAAGCAACCTGTTTGTTGTATCCCAATGTTGAAAGCTTTAGATGAAAATCCAGAGTAATCTTAGCTGCAATCGTTAACCAATTTATTTGATTGTGCTGTGAGCTTTGTACAGATCATGTAATTCTTGAATTTTTCTTAAGATAACAAAACATTATTCTGCCTTGTGTGGGCACTTCGTGCACGCCTTTTTTGTAAAACAACACAATTCAGAAATAAAACCTCTGGTTGATTATCAGCAGGGACTTACTATACGAGTTGCATGGTTGGGGTATCAACATACAGTCAAATCAAATCAAATTAGCTTTATTCGATTTTGAGAATACAAACCATAAAAGCAGGTGCAATAAAACCGAACATCCAATAAATCAGCAATAAAGACAGATAAAAAATTGCATAAAACATCAACGAATCTAGGCACAGTTCCAAAAGTGCAAAGGTGGCTATACAGTTCGTCGTAGCAGTTGATAAACAACTAAGAACTCATCAGAACCTATATCACGACTGTTCCCCAACCTTACGGCAACCTTCAAGAAACTAAGTACACTAAAAATAATATCCCCTGAGAGCATCTGTAAATATGAGAGCTGGCATAACTTGGGAAAATGTGCCCTTTACATGATAGGGACAAGATCTGCCTTCCGGGGTATCGCATAAAAATTGCAGAACATGATAAAGTGCAGGGTATCCTGCGGAGACCTGTTGTCGCAGCCGCAGGATGCAAATATGCCCCCTGTTCTTTCCCCGGGGATAAGCTAACAAAAAGGGCAATAAATCCAATCGGAACCTGGTTAACAGGAATTTATCATACTGGTTCTTTACAAAAAGAAGGTAAGGTTCTGTAGCTGACACTTTCTTCAACATAATATGATGTCGGGCACAGGGATTTGCTAATACAGTCTCTTCTCTGTCCATAAGCCTTTGCCTGAAAAAATGTCCTTTAACCCAAGCATAATCTGCTTACAGATCCCTTCTGGTGAGCTAAATAGGTCACCCCCGCCTAGGTTCTGAAAAGAAGCCCTGATATACTTGAGCCAGGGGATATAAAGTGCATAATCTAGGGACAAACACTCTTGCAGAATCTCCTTACTTAATCTGATACCCGGCCTTGACCGAATCTTCAGCCAAAGTGCAAGGGGCCGAAAGGCTATGATGTCTAATATAAAGCCTATACCTAATTCCTCATGCACTGAAAAAGTGGAGGTACTTTGTGGAAGGCACAAAAGCCGCCTTAAAAACTTATTTTGCAATATTTACAACTCAGCCTGGTCAAGGTATCCCCAGATTTCACTCCCATAAGTTACTTTGCAGATACATTTTGTGCTATTAATCTGCAAGAGCGCCCTGGTGGATCTGCTACCCAATCTTGTACCAAAACTGCAGTGTTTGCATGTATAAAGTCCTCCTTTTTCCTGGTAATTAGAGGATGCCAACTTAATGCAGAGTCAAACAGCTGGCCCCAGTATGAAAATACTCTAGGCTTGGGAAGGACACAGGATCGTAGGTTAAACCAAGTTGATTTGGTGGATTGGGGACCTCCTACCATCACAAAGGATTTCTTCTTGTTAATCGATAAGTCCAGCTCTTCCATAAACTTAGTAAAGGAGGTCAACAGGGACTGTAATCCTCCTGCAGTTTTAGCCATGAGGACCGCGTCATCTGCGTATAATATTACCGGTAGACTAGGTGACCCTACTTGCGGGCAATCTGATTTCACATCAACCAAGTCCTGCTCTAAACTATTGATATACAAATTAAACAGAAACGGGGCCAAAATACAACCCTGTTGCATGCCTCTACTGATGCTAAAGCTACGTGAACACTAAGTCTTTGGAGAAGCAGACTGATGCCTTAGTATCGCTGTGAAGGTCTCTCAGAAACAGAACAATATCCTGCACCACCCCCAAAGACAACATAATTTGCAACAGTTTTGATTGGTTAAGCCGATCAAACGCAGATGAAAGGCCCATAAAGCCTAAGAGTATGGAACCGGAGCAGGCAACTGTGTATTTCCCTATAATCAGATAAAAATTCGGACACTGATCTACGGTGGACCTTCCTGCACGAAACCCATACTGGGCCTCTGATAGCACATTGTTTTCCTCGTCCCACACCGAAAGTCTCTCCAAGAGGATGTGACCTACTACCTTGACTATAGAGTTGAGAAAGGAGATCAGCCTATACCAAGAGGTGCTATCTCTGTCCCCCTTTTTAAAGATTGGCACAATGATGAACCTAGCCCAAGACTGAGGGGGATCTACCAACACCGCTGCATTAATGAGGGCAGTCAAAATAGGCACCAAACACCCACATCATTTACGTAAATATGAGGCGGAATTCCATCAGAGCCTGGTGCCTTATCAATGGATAAGCCCATGATGCTCTTTTTTACTTCCTCACAAGAGAAAGTCAGCATGGCAAACCCTGTCAACTCTCGTTCCCTGTCTCTGGGTTCCAAAGTGCCTAAATTATAGATGTCCTCAAAATTAGCCACCCATGCATCTTCGGTAATGTGTGCCTCCACAGATACTGTCAACTGGGAGAAGATGTGGCCTAGCGGCTCGGGCGGTCAGCCTCGAACCTGGGGAACCGGGTTCGAGTGTCAGCATGGACGCTCAACATCCTGTGATTCTGGGCAAATCACTTAATCTCCCCATGCCTAATAAAAAAATGAATGTGTCCGTCTGTAATGCAACTGGTGCTCATGTAAAGTGCTCTGATACCTTCGAGGCTAGTTCGCACTATATAAAACTCCCCCAAAAAACTCTGAGGCAAATAAGTGACCAGTAATAATGCCCCAGAATTCTTAGCTACAATTCAAGGTACTTGCCTCAATTAGGTCTGGCCAAGCCTCCTCCCTTATGTCATTTTGGCACCTGGCCTGTTCACTTTTGTACAAACAACACCCATTAATCATGGCTGGATCCCTTGGCTTATGACACAAAGCATGCTTAAGCTCCCCCAATGCTTTCGAACAGCCAGAATCAAACCATCTGGGAAACTTTATGTACTTTCGGGACTTGGGTGCCTCCAGAAGACCAGAAACTGCTTTGGAATTCTCAGAGAGGGCCCTCAAAATGTCCTGTGCACTACTTGTGGTGGAAGAACAGATATCCAACTCCTCAGTTATTATCTGGGTCTGCTTAAGTCTCCTCCCCTGACTTGTAGCCGTGGCAACCCCTGGGACACAGACCCTAGGGCTTTTAATCAGGGAAGACCAATTGATAGAGAAACACACTGGATTATGGTCACTGAAAGGGCTCATTGGTATCCAAAATTCAGAGATATGCAACAGGAGTGGTGTGGAAACAAAGATGAAATCTATGTACAAATCACAGTCTCTTCCTGTGAAGGCGGGGTTAATGTCCCTTCTAATCAGAGACATCTTATCCATTGTAAAAGTTAGATTGAACTTGTTTAACAATGGATTTAAAATAGTACCCTGTTGGCTATGTTCCAAGTGTGTATCATACACAAGAGACAACCAACATCTAAAACCCCCGTTTTCCTCGGGACCCCACACAGGTGAACATTAAATTCTCCTGCCACCATAAAATATGCTAAAGAGGATTTTGAACCCATCAGATTTTTTCACCAAAGAGTCCAATATCTGAACATTAAATTCCACATGTGGGAGGGATTTGGCATTATAAAAATGTAACATTATCAACTTATTCGGGAGAGAGAAGAATAAGTAAGCCTGCAAGGTGGTAACTCCGGTGAGTAACACCTCAAACCTTCCTTTTAATGCCAGTGAGACAAAAATGATCAGCCCCCCCTTTGCTTGACCAGCCCTAGATTCTAGCACCAGTGAAAAGAAGGTTTTATATCCCTGTAAGAAATAACAGTTCTCAATTGCTCAAGAATCTTGAAGACAGATTACTTCAAACCCTCTGATGAAGGCCAGCCATTTTGGATCATCAAATTTCCCAGCGATATCAGCAAAATTCCAACTAATAAATTTACAAACGTTCCTGGGGATACAATCCATCAAAGCCTCATTTTGCTGCAGAGGGGATACCAGCGCCTCACCGATCACTGGGGTATTCTGCCCAATATCCTCTGACAGTTAATCACCTACAGTCAATAATTTCCACCAAATGACCGTATCCAAAAAGGCAGATATTATTATTTCCTTCACCCATTGTAAGTGACCATATGTCATTCATTTCAGGAAGATAAAATACTTTACCAAACATTTCAATGTTGCCCCAAGACCAGCTCAGTTTGGCACCAGGTTTGGTCTTTATATTGAAGGCATTCCCTGTTGATCTCGTATTCTATCATTTATTGCAAGTACAAATTGAGGATAGCTGGGGAGTTCTACTCATTCCTATTGCTTTATTTGTAAAAATAAATAAGAGCATGGTACCCAAAGAATTCTCTAGGAGCTTGCTGCCGAACTCAGGTTTTGTTAAATGCCAAAGCTGCCTAGCCTAGACTACAACTCATATCTCTTTCTTCCACCTCCCTACACTTCCTGTCTCTTAATCCGACTCTTGTGGTTCTTTTTCATCTCTGATTTCTCTCTTCGTCATTTTTCCTGTCCTTCATGTCCTCCTTTTTCCCTTTTTTGCCTCTCGCTTACTCTTAGTTCTAGTCCCCAGAAATGAGTTCTGCTCTTTGCCTCCCACAAACACCAGCACAAATTAGTCACTGCTCCAGTTATATAAAGAGTTACTACTTAGAATTTAAGCACCTCTGTAGTCCAAAATACACTTATTTATCTAATTTATTGAGGTTGATTTGCAAAAATATTATCCTGTGGTAAGAAAAAAAGGTTACCAATGCGAAGGATTGTTTAGGTCTCCTATTTTTAGCGTCCTTTGACACTATGCAGAGTTTGAAGATATGTATTTCTTTTCATACAAACAAACTACTTTACTCCCCCTCTCATGACTTCTCTTCTAACTGGAAAGCAGGTGGGCAGCAGTAAAACTACATCCAAGACACATGCTGCTTCTTTATTTATTAAATGTGCTTTTATAGCCAGCCCCAATTTCATTCCTGATCTCTTTAAACCAGATTCTTAAATTAATCTATTACAACCATTTATATTAAGAGCCACAGAACATCTTAATATCTAAAATCGCTGCCATTCTGGCTAGTGCAGGTGTAGCCTACAGTCAATCCAACACCCACTGCCAGCTGTCCACGCCAAACACCACCCATGGACAATTCTCCTGCCGCCACTGCCGTCAGACCTTCACCACCCTCCGCACACCTTCGGGCACCGCCCCCACACCGGTCACCAACACCACGAAGCCCTGAAGTGCATCCTCCTCAACGTACGCTCCATGCACAGACACGCGGTAGATATCTGGGACCTCCTCGACACCCTCTCGCCAGACGTCGCCTTCTTCACGAAAACATGGACCAACGCCTCCTCCGCCCCCGACATCACCACTGCCATCCCTGATGGATACAAGATCCAGAGGAAGGACCGCCCCAACCACCCAGGAGGAGGACTCGCCATCGCACACAAAAGCTTTCTCCGACTCTCCACCTCCACCACGAGTGACTCCTTCTCCACCACCGAACACCTCCACTCCCAGATCCAGACCAGCCCTAGAACCACACTGCGTGGCACCCTAGCCTACAGACCCCCCCCGGACCTCGCGCTTCATTCGCCACTACCATCGCATACCTCATCGCACCCCACGCCATCACCTCCATGAACTACATACTCATAGGAGAACTGAACTTCCACCTCGACAACCCCCGCGACCCCAACTCCTCCACCCTCCTGGACAACCTCAGCAACATCGGACTGAAACAGCTCGTCACCACGCCTACCCACAAGGCAGGACACACCCTCGACCCCATCTTCGCAGGAGGAAACAACATCCGCTTCAGCCACACCACGCAACCTTCATGGACAGATCACCACTGTGTACACTTCCTCGTCAAACCCACGCCGCCCAAACCTGCACCCCGCCCTCCATGAAGAAACTGGAGCAAAGTCACTGAAGAGCAGCTCAACTCCACCCTCAACCGCGACGCCCCCACCACCTCGACCGATGCCAACCTCGCAGCTAAAGAACTCCACAGATTGATCTCCAACTGCGCAGATGAGCTCGCACCCCTACGTAACCCCAACAGACAACGCCCCAGGAAGACCACCTGGTTCACCACCGACCTCCAAGAATCCAGAAGCACCTGCAGACGTCTTGAGAAGAAGGACCTTCATCCAGAACAAGATCCTCGCCAACTCCAGCAACTCAAAGGAACTTTTCACATTATCCAGGAATTCACCAAGCCCCCCTGCGAAACCACGGACATCACCTCATCCCAGGACCTCTACAACAAGCTTGGATCCTACTTCCCTCTAAAAATCAAGGGCCTCTACAACAACTTCAATGACCAGACGCCTGACTCCGAAACCACCTCCCACTCCAGCAACGCCATCCAGCCCACCATCTCCTCCTGGACCCCAGTCACCACCGAAGACACCACCTCGACCATGAAAGGCTTCCACTCAGGAGCCCCCACGGATCCCTGCCCCCGCACATCTTCCACAGAGCCACCACGGTCATCGCTCCAGAACTACGACGCACCATCAACACCACCTTCAAGACCGGCATCTTTCCGGATGACTGGAAACGCGCAGAAGTCAGACCACTTTTCAAGAAACCCTCAGCAGATCCCGCGGACCTCAAGAACTACAGACCCATCTCCCTCCTCCCCTTCACTGCCAAAGTCATCGAGAAGACCGTCAACGCCCAAGTAACAAAATTCATCGAAGAAAACCCCATCCTCGACCCCTCCCAATCCGGATTCCGCAGCAACCACAGCACCGAGACCGCCCTACTCGCCGCCACAGACGACATCCGCACCCTCTTCGACCAAGGACATACCACGGCTCTGATCCTACTCGACCTCTCTGCAGCATTCGATACCGTCTCCCACCACACACTCACCGCCAGACTCCACGAGTCGGGCATACGAGGAACCGCCCTCGACTGGCTCCACTCCTTCCTCACCAGCAGAACCCAAAGAATCAGACTACCAACCTTCCTCTCCGAACCCACGGAAATCAATTGCGGAATACCCCAAGGATCGTCACTCAGCCCCACGCTCTTCAACATCTACATGGCCCCCCTCGCTGCCATCGTCAGACAGCACGGACTCAGCATAGTATCCTACGCCGACGACACCCAGCTCATCCTCTCCCTCACCAAGGACCCAATCACCACCAGACTCCACTTCCAGGAAGGAGCGAAGGACTTCGCATCCTGGATGAGCAGTAGCTGCCTGAAGCTCAACTCAGAGAAGACAGAGGTACTTGTCCTCGGACCCTCCCCCTCAGCATGGGACAACATCTGGTGGCTCACCGCCCTCTGCAGCCCTCCCACCCCCACGGACCACACCCGAAACCTCAGCATCGTACTCGATTCCTCCCTCTCCATGACCCGACAGTCAACGCCATCGCCTCCAGCTGCCACCCATGCACTCATAACCAGCATACTGAAAATGCATCTAGCTGACTCCTTCTAGCATTTTGCGCGTTAAGTTAGCATTTACGGCGCCATTTTGTACTGTGATCGAAAGTAAGACTCTGTCACGTTGCTTGCCTGCCCTGACGAAGAAGACAGCTTAGAGTTATTTCTCTGTATCATATTCAAGGCTGTATCCTAAAGTACTAATGAATTGTTTATTCTGCCACCACATGCCTTTCCTCTCTCGTTTCCCTGCTCCCACGTTGAAGAGCGCTGAGCTCGAGCAAAGCAACCTTGATAATGTGATAAGATGTACCTGTTCTGCAGGTGGTAGCTCATCTCTCTGTGCCTCCTTTGTTCACCAGTGCCCGAGCTGGAATTTTCCAGCCTGGGCGTGTTTCTAGGGATCTGGAAATGTATATTATCTGATGTTATGTTGGGGGGAGTTAGTCCCTCGGCCGTCATCTTAGGAGACTGGTCAGACTGGGCTCCGCTGCAGCGCATTAATAATAAAATTGCTTGGTTTGTATTCTCTACTGTCTTCTCGACTCTTCATTTCTTGGAAGGCAGAGAGGTGGTCAATAGTGACCCGGGTGGCCCGATTCGGGTCACTTCCTTCAGTTGGCGCCCAAACAGGGACTCCATCCGGCTGACCCATCTCGCCCGCAACCGGGTGTGGAGGACGGGGCCGCGTCAGGGCGGATCGGGGATCCCCACACGATAGAGCTTAGTTCTCGCAGCTGCTCCGCCTGTCTGATCGGGCGGTGCCTCGCCCAGCGGTCATCCCGGCTGGGGTCCGGAAAGGTGAAATCCTTGGATTTGACCGTTTGGTCCGAAGAGTCGGCAGTGGAGAATAACTTTGTTCGACCGGTGTGCACCAGGTGAGTTTGTCTTGATTCTTGGTGAATATGGCGCCATCTTGAATAATCTTGAGTATGGTCTAGAGGCCATTTCTTGACATGCTTGTACTTGGTAGGTCTGCGGACAGTTTGGAGATACGGGGTGTCTGCGGATACCCTGCCAGGCAACTTGGTGAATTTGGCTTACTCTTGAAAATGCCTGGGGCTTGAGCCTGTCTCTCTGGTGCAGTCTGAGGACTGACTTGTGGACGCCTTCGTTCGGAGTGGTCTGAGGACCAAATTACTTTGTTAATCGTCTGGTGCGAATATTGAACGTATCTTACATTGAGATGCCTTGTCTGAGCAAAATGTGGTGTTTGGGGTGCCGTTGTTGTTCTGCTGATGCTCGACTGGAGGAAAGTCAACCTGCACCTCCAGAAGGCACCCCGAACTTTGACATGTATGTGAAGCACGGTATTGGCCCCATTATGTTTAGTACATTGTGGCACAAATATACGAAGGACAATGCCGAGCTTCGGTGGCCATTAACAGGTACCTTTGTTGAACAAAATTGAATTTCTTGCAAGATAAATTGTTTGCAAAACGGAGTAGACAGTCGCTGTTTGATTCCCTTCAGGTATTGCAAAAGGAAGCCAGGCAGAGGCGCATAAGAGCAGAAAAAGAGGCTAGGCGAGGGAAGATGCAGACAGTGACTCAGAAAGCAGTAGCGCATGATAGAGAAAAAATAGAAAAAGGGATAGAATGCGCTGATAGAAAATTCCGATTGCAATGTGACAAATCCTATGTTGCTCTAGAAGAGGGTGATACATTTGTGGAGGAGCTCTTAGACTCTCGACCTCCTCACTATGCCCCGCAGAGAATATATCCAGTTGTCCCGTCGCCTTCATCTTCTGCCCCTCATGTTTACCTTATGGGTTCTCCTGCCCCTGACCAGGCTGCTTTGGCCACGGCACCCCCGTTCTTTCTCTAGCTTCACATGCTACAGATACCGTGACTGCGAGTCTCCCTGCTACGCCTATAGTTTCCGCTTATGCTCCCTCTCCGTCACTCACACCCTCAACGCAGCCATTGTTAACGCTTGTGTCTGCCCCTCCACCTATTGTGTGTTCCTCGAATGTCTCCTCCCCGGTATTGTTGAACATTGGGACGCCGGTGCATGGATCGGATGAGGGTGACTGGGCAGCAGCTCGGGAACGAATGGGAGCTGATCCGATCAGATGTGGGAAATGAGGAGAAGAAGATGGTGGCGGACCAGGCCGCGCAGTGGGCTCGGAGTCCGATTTATAGCGTGGAAGATGTGTGGAGTGTGATGAAAGATTATGAGCCGTTCGTGCAGCAACACGCCCTCAAGCATATGTCGGCCGCATTGATAGGGTTGTGGGAACAGTGTTTTAATGGTGTTGCACCTCAAATAATTTATGACATCCGGGACCACGTGTATGCCATTGACCTGGCTCCTAATGACGTATTTAGTAATGTTGCCACATTGGTAGGTTATTGAGGTAGGTTGCATCAGAGAACGCCAACGACAGGGTCTCAGTTTCCGATGAGGGAAGTACACCCTATTTTTCACCCCGAGATACCGGAGCTGCGTTATCAGCAGAACGCTATTATCAGGCAGCGAGTAGAGGCCTGTTTTCAAGAACAGTGGGTTTACACTCCATGGAAAAGGAGTGAGGTTTTATCTCTAAAGAGCCAGTTGCCCGACCCGAGGAAAAATCCAACTGCATATTACAAGGAATTGACAGAGGCTGCCTCGTCGACAGTGATGACGCTGGCAGACATTGAAATGTTTTTCGGATTGTTGGTACCGGTGTACATCTGGAGACAAGTGCATACGCAGGATCACGTTGTGGAGTTGGGTGGCACTTGGGATGAGATCAGGGCGTGGGATAAGGAGAGGAAACCTGGTGAGAAGCCTAGGGCCGAGATACTGTCTTTGACGAATCGCATTATTACCTATATGCATGCCCTAATACCACCGAAGCGGGTTGATTGGGATAAGCTAACAGCATGTCGCCAGAAGAAAGATGAAAGTGTGTCAGATTTTTTCACCAGATTCGAGGAGGTATTTTTGGATTTCAGTAGGCAGGATTTGTCAATGGAAGGAGGTGTGAGATTGTTCGTTAATAGATTTGTTACAAATTTGCTTCTAGAAATAGCTGCCCGGTTGCAGGCTTCAGAGAGTACGTGGACCACCTCCTTCCCTTCAGTGGCACAAGTTACTAACTTGTGTAACGATATATCTGTAAGAGACAGTAGTTAGTGATAGATTCCTTACCTTAGAATATCCCCAGGCGTCAGGCTGGATCCGGAAAAGTTTTGCGTAGCAGTACCCTTGCGCGTCGGTAGGCGGCGTCGTGCGGCTCCGCGTCCGTCGTCGGCGTCGTGATCGCCGGGATGACGTCGCGGGCAGTACTTAGACGCCGCCCCTGCGCGCTGACGTCAGTTCTGTACACGACTTTCCGCGCCAGGAACGCAGAGCCATGCAAGAAGCTGACACAGGTGTCTGAAAAATACTAGGGCCCTGAAAGGGATGTCCTTAACCCTAGAAATCAGTTCGCAGAACGGGGAGGATGGGTGGGGCGGTAAGGAATCTATCACTAACTACTGTCTCTTACAGATATATCGTTACACAAGTTAGTAACTTGTGCATCTGAAAGAGACACGTTAGTGATAGATTCCTTACCTTAGAATAGATACCCCAGCAATACCAACCCCGGTGGTGGGTCTGCGAACAAAGATCAGACAAGGAAGTCCTGGAGGACAGAACGGCCAAAGAAGCCGTCCCTCCGGACCTGACTGTCAAGGCAGTAATGCTTAGTAAACGTGTGCAGCGAGGCCCACGTAGCTGCCTGACAGATAACCGGCAGCGGAACACCGCGGCCCAAGGCCGTGGTAGCAGCCGTTGCCCTGGTGGAATGGGCACGCAGCCCAACAGGAGGCTCCTTCTTAGCCAAAGAATAGCAGGTCTTGATGCACAAGGTAACCCAGCGGGAGATGGTCCTCTTGTGCACCGCCCGACCTTTTTGGCGCCCACGTAGCCAACAAAGAGCTGGTCATCCACCCGGAAGTGTTTCGTGCGGTCGATATAGAAGGAGAGCGCACGTTTTGGGTCCAGACGGTGGAGCCGCTCTTCCTCTCTGGAAGGATGCGGAGGCGGAAAGAAGGTGGGCAAAGTGATGGTCTGCCCAATGTGGAAAGCAGTAACCACCTTTGGCAAGAAGGACGGACGCGTCCGAAGAACAACCTTGTCTGGATGAACAGACAGAAAGGGAGGTTTGCAAGAAAGAGCCTGGAGCTCACTCACCCGCCGAGCGGAGGTGATGGCCACCAGAAAGGCTGCCTTTAGAGTCAGAAGACGAAGAGGACAGTTATGCAGAGGCTCAAAGGGAGCGCACATTAAAAAGGTAAGAACCAAGTTCAAGTCCCACTGAGGCATTACAAACGGAACAGGAGGGAAGAGGTGAGTAATGCCTTTTAAGAACCTGTTAACAACAGGGGACTTGAAAAGGGAGGGCTGATCAGGGAGCCTGAGGAAGGCCGAGATAGCACAAAGATAACCCTTGACGGTACCCAGGGCAGAACCCTGTTGGGCCAGAGAGAGAAGGAACAGAAGGACCTCAGAAAGAGGGGCAGAAAGGGGATCCACAGCCTTTGCTGTGCACCATGCCACAAATTTGTTCCACCTGCAGGCGTATACCACCTTAGTGGAGGGACGCCTGGCTGCCAGAATCACATCACAAACTTCGGGAGGCAAGTCGAAAGGAATCAACTGCCGCCGCTCAATCTCCACGCAAGCAGGTGTAGACTGGACAGGTTCGGGTGGAGGACCGTCCCCTGCTGCTGCGACAGAAGATCCTCCCGAAGAGGCAGACGGATCGGGGGATCTATGCTCATATTGAGTAGCTCGGGATACCAAACTCTTCGAGCCCAGTCCGGAGCCACAAGAATGACTTGGGCCCGGTCGTGCCGAATCTTCTTCAACACTCTGGGTAGAAGTGGTATAGGCGGAAAGGCGTACAACAGACCGCAACTCCACTCGCGACGAAAAGCGTCGCCGAGCGAGCGCCGCCTTGGAAATTCCAACGCGCAGAACTGATGACATTGCGCGTTCTCTTCGGTGGCGAATAGATCTAACCAAGGCTCTCCCCACTGTAGAAAGAGTCCTTGCGCCACTGCCGAGTGAAGACGCCATTCGTGATCCATCATGCACCTGCGGCTGAGTTCGTCCGCCCTGGCGTTCAGAGAACCTGCCAGGTGTTGAACCATCAGGAACATGCCCTGATGTTCCAGCCATGTCCAGAGGCGCAGAGCCTCCTGACAAAGGGTCCAAGACCCCACCCCGCCCTGTTTGTTGCAGTACCACATGGCGGTGGTGTTGTCTGTGAACACCTGCACTACCTTCCCTTTGACAGAGGGAAGGAATGCCTTGAGTGCAAGCCGGATCGCCCGGAGCTCCAGAAGGTTGATATGGAGCCGGGACTCCGCCGGAGACCAGAGGCCTCTGATCTCCGCCTCTCCCATGTGACCGCCCCATCCCAGAAGGGACGCGTCCGTCACAACTGTATGCTCTGGCTGGGGAAGGGAGAGGGATCTGCCCATGACCCATTGCCGGTTCGAGAGCCACCACTGCAACTGTTTTGCAGTCCCCTCCGAGATCTGGACGTGATCGGACAGGTTGCCCTGGTGCTGCGCCCACTGGAACTTCAGGTCCCACTGCAGAGCCCGCATATGCCATCTGGCATGATTGACCAGCAGGATGCAGGAGGCCATGAGGCCCAGCAGCCTCAGGGTCATCCTTACCGAAACCCAGGATAAAGGCCGAAAGATCGGAATCATAGCCTGAATATCCCGGACTCGCCGTTCGGGAGGATAGGCCCGAAACTGCGTCGTGTCCAGAACTGCTCCGATGAAAAGGAGCTGTGGAGAAGGAATCAGATGCGACTTCGGCACATTGATGGAGAACCCCAGCGAGTGCAGGAGTTCGGCCGTAGTCTGGAGGTGGGAGACGACTGCCTGGGACGAGCCCGCCTTCAGCAGCCAGTCGTCGAGGTAGGGGAAGACTGAAACCCCTGCCCGGCGCAGATGAGCTGCGACCACCGCCATCACTTTCGTGAACACCCGAGGGGCACTGGTAAGGCCAAAGGGAGCACGGTGAACTGAAAATGCTCGGGGCCTACCGTGAACCGAAGGTAACGCCGGTGGGCCGGCAGGACGGGGATGTGGAAATACGCGTCCTGCAAGTCCAACGCTACCAACCAGTCTCCAGGGTCGAGGGCAGTCAAGACCTGAGCTAGGGTGAGCATCTTGAACTTCTCCTTCCGGAGGAAGCGATTGACGTTCCGGAGGTCCAAGATAGGACGCATGTCCTCCTTGTCCTTTTTGGGCACCAGAAAGTAGTGGGAGTAGCAACCACGCCCTACTTCTGGGGTCGGAACATGCTCGATGGCCCTCTTGGTCAAGAGGGCCGTAACTTCCTTCTGTAGAAGCACCAAGTGATCCCCTGACATGCGGTGGAATTGAGGTGGCATGGCTGGGGGGTGGTCTCGAAGGGGAGGGAGTAGCCCCTTCGGACAATGTCCAAGACCCACCTGTCCGAGGTGATGGTGCGCCAGTGGGGAAGGTGATGGCGGACCCTGCCCCCTACTGGCGTGCCGTGCACCTGAAAGGAGGGACTAGGAGGGCTTGGAGGCCGCGGACGGGTTGGAGGTGGTGGCCTGACCCGCACGCTGGTTGCCCGATCCGCCACGGCGGAATCCACGTCCTCGGCCACGCGAAGACGCCTGCTGCGCGGGCCGGTGGCTGGGCTGCTGACGTGAAGGGGCGCCCCTACCGTGGCCACGATAGGGGCGAAAAGCAGAAGGCAGCGGAGGGCGTGTAGCAGAAAGGCCCAGGGACTTGGCAGTAGCCCGTGAGTCCTTAAAGCGCTCCAACGCATGGTCTGCTTTGGACCCAAAAGACCGACTCCATCAAAGGGCATGTCCATGAGAGTATTCTGGACATCCCCTGAAAAACCAGTGGTTCTCAGCCAGGCGTGGCGTCGGAGCGCCACCGTCGTTGCAATCGACCTGCCCAGCGAGTCGGCGGTGTCAAGGCCACAACGGATAGTGTATTTGGCCGCATCCCTTCCTTCCGCAATGGCGCGGGAAAGCAGTGCCTGGACCTCCTCAGGGCACTGGGGCAAAACATCCGCCACCGAATCCCACAGAGAGTGGGTATATCGGCCCAAAAGACAAGCGGTGTTAACGGACCGCAAGCCAGCACTGGAGGAAGAAAAACCTTTCTTCCCAAACTGATCCAGGCGTTTGGATTCCCTATCCGGAGGAGCGGTAGGGAAGGCGGTTTGGGAAGCGGAGGCTTGGACAACCAAGCTCTCAGGAGTGGGGTGGACAGAAAGAAACAGGGGTCGCCCGGAGCGGGGCGATGGCGTCGTGACACGTTCCGATCCACAGGAGCCCCTGTGTTGGGCTTGGACCAGGCGCCCAAAAGAACGTCCGTGAGGGCGTCGTTAAACGGCAGCACAGTCTCCGCAGAGGAGGCTGCCGGCTGAAGCACCTCTGTCAAGATGTTAGGCTTGACCGTCAAAGTAGGGAGCTGGAGACGTAAGGCCCCAGCAGCCCTACGCAACACCGTACCAAAATTGGCCCCCTCCTCCGTAGCCACGGGAGGAGACAGCATGCCAGTGTCAGGAGAAGTATCCAGACCACTGGCCTCCCCTAGACTCTCTGTCCAGTCCTCATCATACTGACAGTTGCGTGTCAGAGGGTCATCAGACCCCTCCCAGTCCTCCTGGTCCTCCTCTGGTTCAAAATAAGGAGGAGGAGGGACATTTGGGACCCAAGGTCCCATCGGCGCCGGAGCCGGCGTCGAGCGACGTCGCTCCGGGTCCATGTCCGGAGCCGGAAGGAACTGGGGACGACGCCGCCCGGAGCCCAGGGCGGCGTCGAGAACGGCACCGGAGACATCGGCGCCGGCGGAGGTGTCGTGAGGTCGACCGGCGTCGATGGGGGTTGTGGAGCCGGGATCGAGGCCGGGGCCGAAGCCGGAGCCGGGATCGAGGCTGGAGGCCCGGGCGACGCCGGGGCCGGAGCCGCCGGCGGCGCCGGAGCAACCCCATCAGGGCCCGCGGGGCCCGAAGGCGCACCGGAGGGGCCTGAAGGCCCGAAGAGGCGGGCCATGGCCGACAGGAACTCCTGTACCTTGGCCGGATCCGCCCCGAACCCGGGAAGGGCGGGTATGACGGGGGCGACTCCACAGGCAAGTCCGGGGCCGCGGGGGCGGGGACGGTGCCGGGAGGGGCCTCAGCCGAGTCGCGAGACCGGCGAGGCGAAGTCCGAGAGCGACGATGCTTCTTGGACTTCTTGTGCTTAGACTTACCGGACGAAGAAGACTTCGACGCCGACGACCGGTGTGCACTCCGCGAGCGACCCCTGGACCTCTCACGCGACCGGGGCCTCCGTGGAGCCGAATGCCGGGCCTCGAGGAGCTTTCGAGACCGCTCTCGCAAAGCTTTCGGGTTGAGGGCCTGGCATTCGGGACAAGACTCGGTGTCGTGGCCTCGGCCGAGGCAGAAGAGACACTCCCAATGCGGGTCGGTGACGGACATCATCCGCGCACAGGCGCCGCATCGCTTGAAGCCGGGCATCCCTACGACACCTTAAAGATGGAAAAAACAGTGAAAAAATCACCAAAAAGTATGGTCAAAAATTGACCAGGGCACTGCTCTTCCCGGATCTGCGCTTGCTGGCGCGGAAAAAGAAGAACTGACGTCAGCGCGCAGGGGCGGCGTCTAAGTACTGCCCGCGACGTCATCCCGGCGATCACGACGCCGACGACGGACGCGGAGCCGCACGACGCCGCCTACCGACGCGCAAGGGTACTGCTACGCAAAACTTTCCGGATCCAGCCTGACGCCTGGGGATATTCTAAGGTAAGGAATCTATCACTAACGTGTCTCTTTCAGATATATTGAACATGGCGCAGTACTATGAGCACAGGGAGAATGAGGAGAAGGAAAAGGCGGAAAAGAAAAACAAAGAATTGAAAACGAAGGTGCTGATGTAGCAGGCAGCTAGGGGGAACGGTAGAGGACGTGGCACCGGTTCGACCCAGCAGTTGCCTCGTACCAATAGGAATAGTGTACCTGTGGGGCCGAATCAATGTGCATATTGTAAAAAGGAGGGGCATTGGCAAAGTGAGTGCCCGGAATTGTTGCAGAAAGTGGCGGTCCCTAGAGGATGGGGCTCTAGAGGACGGGGTCGTGGTGGAGGTGGTCGTGATGGGGTTCAGACAGATGAGTCCTCGCAGAGTCGTTCTGACCAAAATTATTTTGATGACCCTCGAGGAAAACAGTACTACCATGATGATTATGATATGGATGAGGTGACAGGGATGTCCTATAGCTAGGACAGCCAAGGACAGGGTGAGGGACCAGTCCAGATACCTGTAGATCAGCGTGGTCCTTATGTCACAGCGGATTAGCATGGCTCGGAGAAGAAATTTCTGGTGGATACAGGTGCAATGTATAGCTCTGTTTCTCATTCACTGGTCCCCGGGGCTGCCCTGTCTGGCCAAAATAACATGTCAGTCGGTTTTGCAGGCGTACCAGTCGTGAGCCCAATCTCCAAACCCCTTGCTTTGACCATTGGCCCCTTTACCGTAGATTCGCCATTTTTACTAACAGCAAACTGTGGTGAGAACTTAATGGGACTAAATCTGTTGAAGAAATTGCATGCTACCATTTCTTGTTCCCCGGATGGTGTCTATATAACAATAGGACCAAATGCGACTAGTACCAAGCAGTGTTTTTCCAAAGATATGCCGCTTCCCGCTGAATTCAAGGATGTGCCGCCAGAGTTGTGGGCCACAGGTGACATGGATGTGGGATTGTTTCAGATACCCCCGGTCTCTATTAAGGTGAAAGGACAACGCTGTGTTGCCTCGTATTGCAAAGTACAAAATACCCCAGGCAGGGGAGCGCGCTTTGTTACAGATTATACAGGATTTGGTTAAGTCAGGAGTGGTGAGGAGACAGCAGCGAATGTGTGTAACAGCCCTATTCTCCCCATTCTTAAGAAGGTTCCCTCAGACTCCCCTGATGACCCTCCTGATGTCTATCGTTTTGTGATTGTTTTGCGGGAAGTTAACAAGATAGTGGATCCCCAGTTCCCGGTGGTCCCTGACAACACTGCCCTCCTAACCAGGATTCCTTCCACTGCAAAATTCTTTTCTGTGATTGATTTGTAAAATGCTTTCTTTAGCATCCCCATTCACCCAGATAGCCGGCATCTTTTTGGGTTCACTCTGGCCGGTAGAAGCTTCCGATTCTGTCGCGCTCCTCAGGGGTATACTGAAAGTCCTAGCATATATAGTCAAGCCTTAAAAAGCCAATTGGATTCCCTTACACTTCCCTCAGGTAATGTATTGTTGCAGTACGTTGATGACTTACTGATAGCTTCTGACACTGAAGAAGGTTGCAAAGACGCAACGGTTAAATTATTGCTACATTTGGCACATCACGGACATAAAGTGTCCCTTTCTAAATTCCAATATTGTCGACAGGAGGTCACCTACTTAGGTCACCTACTGTCGAAGGAGGGAAGGAGACTAACACCTGAGCGTATTAATGCTGTTGCAAAAATGCCCATCCCCAAGACGCAGCGGGATGTGCGTGCCTTTATAGGTATTACCTCGTATTGTCGCCACTGGATCCCTAACTATTCCCTACTAACAAAACCCCTCCTACAATTAACCACTAACGATGTGCATGAACCTTTGCCTTGGACGCATGAATGCCAACAAGCTTTTGAGCAACTAAAAATAGCGCTTTGCTCTGCGCCTGTGCTTGGCACGCCAGACTACCAGAAGCCGTTCGTGTTGTATGTACACGAATCGGCTGGCTGCGTGCTCTCTGTTTTAACACAAGCCTTTGGAGGTAAGCAAAGGCTGTGTGCCTATTTCTCTGCGCTTTTGGATAACGTCGCCAGAGCCCTCCCGAGCTGTCTAAGAGCGGTCGCGGCCGTCTCAATCCGACAATCGGCAGGGCTCGTCCTTGATACTGATCTCACAGTTATGGTACCGCATGCTGTGGACACACTTTTGAACAGAAGAAAGACACAGCACCTCACCAGTACACGTCTGACTGGCTACGAATTGACCCTGTTTTCACCACACATCACCATCAAAAGGTGTGCCACTCTGAACCCAGCCACGTTACTACCCCTCCCTTCTGAGAGTGAGAATGCGGATGTGCATGATTGCATTTTCCGCACTGAAGAAGAGACGAAGGGACGGGTAGACCTGACTGATGTTCCCTTCCCCAAGCCCCAAGGGGAACTATATGTCGATGGCTCTTGTTTCAAATTATCAGATATGTAAAAATAAAGGACCCAGTCTTATTCAAGCAAAAACAGGGTAGGAAATGTCCCTTTTCTTGGGAAAAACCATAGGTTTTTCGTAAAACCCTCACCCACCAGGGTTACCCCTTGGTGCCATGCTTCATCATAGGGTCCTTCCCGTTCCGCTACGGAACGGGGCGTGCTGCGACCAAACGGATACGCAGGAGCACTGATTACACAGACTATGAAAGGCAGATGTTGTGCTGTGGAGGAGTGAAGTTTTATGGGGGGGGGGAGTGTACTTAAAATTACCTGGCTAGTGGGAAAAAGTGCTTTATTCTGACCCCTAGTCGGCAAGGTTAAAAAACAGGGAAAGAATAGGGTGTCTTGGGAAATTAATGTTCACACACCCTGTTGGGCGACATGTTTCTAGCCTATCCCTATCGGCTATTCTTCAGGACCTAGTTATAAAGTAATTTTTCTCCAGGACTAGTTCCACTCCTTAAGTTGTTATAACTGAACACAACTAAATATTGAGAAACGTGCAACAATCGTACATTCATGCACAGGTGTGTAATAATTCCATATCACCTGATCCTTTGTAACGTTATAATCTGTAGGAAAAAGGAAAAAAAGGAAACAAGGTAACAGGATAATGATTATCTGTCTCCATTTCGAATTCGCCAATGTGTAAGGGCTGTACCATTGAGCTCCTTTTAATTAGTGTGCACCATCTTAGTGAAAAAGAATTCAATATTCCATTAGTGACTTGTCTGCACATTCATCTGTGGTAGCCCGTGTCACATCTAGTGAAAAAAGTATGTGGTTATATGTTAATTAAAACACTTGACATACTCGTGATCCTCATACTAGAGTAAGTCCCTTGTTCGGGCTATAGAGTAAATGGAAACTGTTAGCATCACGAAAAACACATATAACATACACACATACACCATGGAGTCACATATATGTATTTAATGAAGCCCGCGCTTCATGGTTGCCCCAGCGGGAAGTCCAGCCTCTAGTGATTCACTGTGGCGGGAAAAACAATTTAAAGTTACTGGTGTTGCAGGAAAAAGAAGGATTCTGGTGGAAATTAGAGCGAGTGAGTGCAAAGGTGTGCACCCGCTTCCACAACCATTCTTTGTCTGGGCTTATGGAGGACTCACCTTAGCTCAGCCGGACCCCTCTGAAACACCTACTAGTTGCTGCCGCTCGGGAACCGCATCTTACTCGGTCCCGAAGCGGAAGTTGTTTTAAAAAAGGCCCGCGAGCACGTACGCGTGCGCTCTAGTAGTCTAGTACGCCTGTTGGGCCTTGCCCTAAAAAGACCCTTGTTGATTCTGTGGGAAATTCTGGTAGGGTCCTGGGTAATTGGCTGGCGGTGGTGGTCCCCAGAAATCCGGTCCTTGTGGATGCATATGCGGAGGCGGTGGTCCATAGTAGTACAGCATTGGGTATGTTGGTGGGCCATTGTGCTGTCCCCAGTTCTGTCCGTAGTTTCGCCCTCTGTTTCTCCTATAGCTCTTTCTGCCTCGGCGGTGGTCCTGAGGTCCCTGGTTGGAGTCTGAGCTGGTGGTCTACATGATAACATGCCCATGTGACCTCAAATACATAGGGATGACCACAAGAAAGGTAAGACCAGAATCTGTGAACATAGGAGTAATATACGCTGTGAGAGGTCAACTACCAAAATGTCTGCACACTATATTGAAATAAAACACACAGTCCAAGATTTTGATTGGGTCATCCTTAAATCACTAGAACATCACAACACAGTAGAAACCAGACTCCACGAGAAAGAACAATGGTGGGTCTTTAAACTGAGGACTCACCTTGAAGGTCTGAATGACAATATTCCGTGGAATAGCTTTGTCAGATGATCACAGAACATAAGTAAGGTATCCTGGGGAACCACCAGAGAGCGTATTTAACAGTACCACGGTCTTCGCTTAAGCGAGCTTACGGCCCTTAATTAATAAAGGGTTTGTACTAAAGGAATGAACATCCTCTAAGTAAGACTCAACAGGAAGAAACATGTGGCTGTTACGGCTTCGATTCATCCATCTAATGCCTGTGGTCTACATACACCCGCTTATAAACGCGGTCCCTGCTCTGCCCCCTCGATATATACAAGTGATCAATGTCTCGATATTTTTTCTATTTTTTCTATTTTTAGTGACCAGCAGATAACCTCCACCTTTATCCATCAATTTCGGTGGGGTTACCAGGAACAAACGATCAATATCCGCTTTGACATATTACACCACCCCCCTCTCTATGCAGAACATACGTTTGCAAAAAACTCTAGAATCATAATAAAGATATTTCATACCTTCAAATAGGATGTTAAGATAGCGTTTTAAAAAACACTCACTTCCTTTTTTCCCCACACATTGGCCCATACAGGGCGGCCATTTTCTGAAGGTCAGCGTACTAGACTACTAGAACGCACGCGAACGTGCTTGCGGGCCTTTTTTAAAACAACTTCCGCTTCGGACCGAGTAAGATGCGGGTTCCCGAGCGGCAGCAACTAGTAGGTGTTTCAGAGGGGTCCGGCTGAGCTAAGGGGAGTCCTCCATAACCCCACACAAAGAATGGTTGTGGAAGCGGGTGCACACCTTTGCACTCACTCGCTCTTATTTCCACCAGAATCCTTCTTTTTCCTGCAACACCAGTAACTGTAAATTGTTTTTCCCACCACAGTGAATCACTAGAGGCTGGACTTCCCGCCGGGGCAACCATGAAGCGTGGGCTTCATTAAATACATGTATGTGACTCCACGGTGTATGTGTGTATGTTATATGTGTTTTTCGAGATGCTAACAGTTTCCATTTACTCTATAGCCCGAACAAGGGACTTACTCTATTATGAGGATCATGAGTATGTCAAGTGTTTTAATTAACAAATAACCACATACTTTTTTCACTAGATGTGACACGGGCTACCACAGATGAATGTGCAGACAAGTCACTAATGGAATATTGAATTCTTTTTCACTAAGATGGTGCACACTAATTAAAAGGAGCTCAATGGTACAGCCCTTACACATTGACGAATTGAAATGGAGACAGATAATAATTATCCTGTTACCTTGTTTCCTTTTTTTCCTTTTTCCTACAGATTATAACGTTACAAAGGATCAGGTGATATGGAATTATTACACACCTGTGCATGAATGTGCGATTGTTGCACGTTTCTCAATATTTAGTTGTGTTCAGTTATAACAACTTAAGGAGTGGAACTAGTCCTGGAGAAAAATTACTTTATAGCTAGGTCTCGAAGAATAGCCGATAGGGATAGGCTAGAAACATGTCGACCAATAGGGTGTGTGAACATTAATTTCCCAAGACACCCTATTCTTTCCCTGTTTTTTAACCTTGCCGACTAGGGGTCAGAATAAAGCAATTATTCCCACTAGCCAGGTAATTTTAAGTACACTCCCCCCCCTTAAAACTTCACTCCTCCACAGCACAACATCTGCCTCTCATAGTCTGTGTAATTAGTGCTCCCGCGTATCCGTTTGGTCGCAGCACGCCCCGTTCCGTAGCGGAACGGGAAGGACCCTAGGATGAAGCATGCCACCAAGGGGTAACCCTGGTGGGTGAGGGTTTTACGAAAAACCTAAGGTTTTACCCAAGAAAAGGGACATTTCCTCCCCTGTTTTTGCTTGAATAAGACTGGGTCCTTTAATTTTAGATATAATTCTAGTTGGAGGGCGGCCCCAGCCCATATCCTCTTTCTCCCCCCCCCTTTTTTTGTTGATCAAATTATCAGATGGCACAACTGCGGCGTATGCCATCACTACTTTGCACACAGTAGTCGAGACATCGCGAGTCCCTTATCATGCGGCCCAAACTGCAGAATTGGTTGCCCTCCTTCTCGCCTGTGAGTTGAGTGAGGGACTGGCTGTCAATATTTACACCGACAGTCAGTACGCCTTTGGCGTCGCTCATAACTTTGGGCGGCTCTGGGCAGAGAGAGGCTTCCTGACTTCACACGGGTCAAAGATCCAAAATGGCCCACTGATTCACAGACTTTTGTCAGCCCTTACACTTCCCAAGAAGTTAGCAGTAGTGAAGTGTAGTACCCACAAGGCAATTACTGATGATGTGGGGAGGGGAAATGCATTTGCAGACCAGACAGCTAAGGAGACAGCCCGATCGAAAATGAAAAGAATGTTTGTGGAGGGTCCTGCTAGATGGGTACCCGATAATGCAATGTTTGAAGACACATTGGACAATGTGAAGGAAATTCAGAGCGAGGCAACATTAGAGGAGCTAGCAATGTGGCAGGAGAGAACAGGACGGCTAGACGATGAGGGGTGTTGGACGGACAAATCAGAGAAGCAGAGATGGATGTTAGCAGATGCATATGTACTTCCAGTAGTCACTATGGCGCATGGGCCAGCCCACATTAGTGTGAAGGGAATATGTAGACTATTGGACCCTGTGTGGCAGAAAGATAACATTCCTAGGATAGCTACTCATTTGGTGAATTATTGTATGGTCTGTATGATACATAACCCTGGAAAAGGTACCCCTACACCTTCTGGTAACTTTGCACCATCCTCCTTCCCTTTCGAGGTTCTCCAGATGGATTTCATCTAAATGGAACGAGACAACAACCTGAAATATGTGCTAGTGGTTGTTTGTGCGTTTAGCAAATGGATTGAGGCTTACCCCACTAAAGAAAACACAGCCATAGCAACTTCGAAGGCCCTTTTAAAGGAGTTCTTCCCGTGCTTCAGCTTGCCCAGTTTGATTTGGAGCGACAACGGAAGTCACTTCAACTCAAAGGTTATTCAACTGGTGTGCGACGGTCTGCACATCCAGCAAAAGTTTCATGCAGCAAACCACCCCCAGTCAGCAGGTTTGGTTGAGAAGTACAATGGTACTCTCAAGCTGAAGTTGGCAAAGATCAAGGAGAGCACAGGATTGAAATGGCCAGATGCATTACCCCTAGCCTTGTTGTCCACAAGGGCAATGGCCCACTCTAGAACAGGATTGTCCCCATATGAGGTTGTTTTCGCCCGTCCTGCAAATGTTTGGGGCGTCCCCAGGCCCCGCCGCTTCTCTGATATTGAACACCCGTTGCTTGTGGATTATTTGTGAGAGTCGACTAAAAATTTGCGTTCTATTCATCAACAGATCCACGAGGCGTTGCCACCAATATCTGAGGGGCCAGGGCACAGCATTCAGCCCGGTGATTTTGTATTGATTTGCAACTTCCAGAGGAAGGGGTGCTTGGAGCCACGTTGGAAAGAACCTCTACAGGTCCTTCTCGCTACCCAGTCGGCGGTAAAGGTGGATGGTCGGAAGCATTGGATCCACTCATCGCATTGCCGGAGAATACCGCTGCCTCTCCGCCTACGACCGGTGGGTCCTGGATGGCATAGGGGACCACGAGACGGAGAAGGTGCCGCATTTTGTTCCTTTTTCTGATGCCCGACTGACATGGGCCCAGACGGAGGAGGAGAATGAGGATGCTTTGAATGAGGCAGTCCCCCCAGAAATAAGGGCTGCTCAGGATCCCTCTCTATCTGGCCCACAAAAGCTTGAGTCTCAATCCCTTGCCCCCTCTGAGTTTAAGGTTCTTTTCCGTGACGACACAGTGCCTGGAGTGGCTAGATACAATTTGCGTCCCTGGCAGAGGGACAGTGCACCAAAGGAAAAGTCAGATTAGTAGGGATGGACTTCATGGATGAAGAATAGGGTGTATGCGCCTTGTTTATGGTACCAACGATATATTAGGGAAAGGGAGATTGGTGCATTGTCCGCACACTGGACAGGATAAGTTGGGGGTGTCTTTCCAGGAGGGAGGGTGCCCTATCCTGAGTGAAGAGGCAGAGAGGGTTGTGATCGCACAGCCCCACCGTGAAGTGCTCAATAGCATCATCGTTGATGAACAATAGGAGTCTACCAGTGAGGCTCGGACGGACACTGGACTGTTGTGTGCCTTTTTTTTCCCCACAATTCTTGGCTCCATAGTACGAACTTTCATCTGGTAGTTTTGATATTCATGTAAAAAATGTTTTACATATTTGGCCGCCTTGTTGTAGATGAAGAACAGCCCTTAGCAGCACCCCATTTTGGGCAAAATAGTCCTGGTTGGTCGAGCTGGTCTACCAAAGCTAAGGCAGTTTTTATAAAAATTGTTTTGATCGCTTCGGTAGTTGCGGTTGGGATTTTATGGTTCCTCGAAGAGAAACATCCTGTGCATTCCTTGATTGGTACTACTCCTGTTCCCCCTGAGCATGTATTTGTTACTTTGGCCCCTCACAAGGAGAGGCACAGGCAGACGTATGTTGATAATGTTTTCTTGCAGATGCTTCACCAGGCTCATCAAACCACTAATGTTACTGATTGCTGGGTTTGTGGCCTGGTCTCTCCTGTAATGCACAAAAATGATTTGTTGATGTCCCTACCTTTCTCTTATTTGGGGAGCTGTGAGGCCTGGTTTCAGTTGTTTACTATGGTGTATATCCACTACCATGCTGATGCAATGAACATAATGTACAGTGATTATGAGACTGTGTTACAGTATATTAGTGTGCACCAAGGGTTTACACCTGGGGAACAGGGGGTCCCCGACACTTTGCCCCCAGATGCCTGTATGAATGTATTTGAAGAGAAAAAAAATATTACATGGCTCCAGAATGAGATGATGGATTTTCATGACTTTAATGTTACTGAATATTTTAGGTCCTTTCACATGGGTAATATTACCCAGGACACAACGATGCCTGTGCCCATAGTTAACACAACAGCCAGTTTCTGCGTCCAGGGTTTTGGAAATGTTAAAGTGGGAAAGAGCGTTTGCAAGTATACTTATGACCTGAACACAACAAATAGTCCGCCTTTACTCCCACCCCACAATGTCTATTTTGTTTGTGGGTCCCAGGCTTATGTATGGCTTCCATGGGGTTGGTCCGGCATCTGCTATGTTTCTTTCCTTCTTCCCCCAGTATATATAGCACCGTCCACTTACCACAGAGGTCATCGACTGTACCGTAGAAGTTTATCCTTGTCTAGAGTTAGAAGGGTTATTAACACCGAAGACATTGATCAGACAGACACCACTTTGCAGAAGTTCACTGATGCCATGAAAGGTATTCTGCCTTTCTGGGGTCCCATGTCAAATAGTCTTTACATTCGCAGACTCACATGAGTTGTAGAGGGAGTAATTAACACAACGGCAGGAATACTGACAAATATCACAGCTGAGCTTCAGGCTACGAGAATTGTTGCCCTTCAAAACAGGATGGTGTTAGACGTCATCCTTGATGATCGGGGTGGGGCATGCCGCGTCATCGGTAGTAGCTGCTGTGTGTACATACCGGACCATGCCCCGAATGTCTATGCAGCAATACAAAAGTTACACCGGCTTGCATCTGACATTCATCAAGAGAATGGTACTTGGTCTCTTTCGGGTTGGCTCTGGGGTATGATAGCATCCTGGGGGTGGAAAATACTCCTTTTCCTAGTAGCCATTGCAGGTGTTGTCTTTGCTTGTTGCCTGTGTATTAATTGTCTCCCAACATGCTGTTCATATTGTGTTAGTAAGTTAACACCTGCACCCCAGGCCCCTAGGCAGAATGCAAAGCCCTCAGATATGATGATCTTATGAACATCGATGAGGGCATTTTTGAATATTAGTATGCATATGTATCACCTTGCAATTACATATCTTCCTGTCATGTTAGTATAGACAAAATTGTTAGCAAATGCTAAAAGGAGGGTCTGTTGGACTGAAAATGCGTCTAGCGGACTCCTTCTAGCATTTTGCGCGTTAAGTTAGCATTTGCGGCGCCATTTTATCTGTTGGCGCCATTTTGTACTGTGATCGAAAGTAAGACTCTGCCACGTTGCTTGCCTGCCCTGACGAAGAAGACAGCTTAGAGTTATTTCTCTGTATCATATTCAAGGCTGTATCCTAATGTACTAATGAATTGTTTATTCTGCCACCACATGCCTTTCCTCTCTCATATCCCCGCTCCCACGTTGAACAGTGCTGAGTTCGAGCAAAGCAACCTTGAGAAAGTGATAAGATGTACACATTCTGCAGGTGGTAGCTCATCTCTCTGTGCCTCCTTTGTTGACCAGTGCCCGAGCTGGAATTTTCCAGCCTGGGCGTGTTTCTAGGGATCTTGAAATGTATAATATCTGATGTTATGTTGGGGGGAGTTAGTCCCTCGGCTGTCATCTTAGGAGACTGGTCAGACTGGACTCCGCAGCAGCGCATTAATAATAAAATTGCTTGGTTTGTATTCTCTACTGTCTTCTCGACTCTTCATTTCTTGTAAGGCAGAGAGGTGGTCACTAGTGACCCGGGTGGCCCGATTTGGGTCACTTCCTTCAATACTGGACTATGGTAACGCCCTCTAGACGGGATCAACAAGTCTCTGCTCCGCAAACTCCAGACCATACAGAACACCGCAGCCAGATTGTCCTCGGCATCCCTCGACACGAACACATCACCCAACACCTTCGGAACCTCCACTGGCTCCCCGTTGAGAAGAGAATAACTTTCAAGATACTCACCCACGCCTACAAATGCCTCCACAACACTGGACCCAAATACCTCAACGAGAGAATCTCCTTCCACGAACCCAAGAGAAACCTCCGATCCGCCGACCCCACCCTCGCCAACACCCCGCGCATCCACAGAGCCAGAACAGGTGGAAAAGCCTTCTCCTACATCGCGGTCAAGACCTGGAACGAGCTCATGATCGACATCAGACGTGCGCCCTCTCTGAACATCTTCAGGAAGACACTCAAGACCTGGCTCTTCCACTGAACTTAGCGGCTCACCCCCACCCCCTACACCCCCTGCGCCTTGAGACTCATGGGTGAGTAGCGCGCTTTACAATCCCCTGTCGATTAATTGAATCCATCATCACAGTTGTGGCTAATCCAAGCCATACAATAAAAAACCTCTAAAATTGTTTTTCAGAATGTCTCCATTAACAAACATTATTTTTTGCTCAATGGGGTGCCTCTAGTTTTAACTTTCACTTTATCCATTTTTAATCACCCAAGAGGCTTTCCCCATACTCCCTCTTCTGGTATTGAGTTGCAAATGCTTGCAGGTTGGGCGCAGTTAGCACTGAGCCCTACAAGCAGATGGGGTAGTAGAAACGCGTCTCAAAGGAATGGATTAGTGGTGACGTGCCTTGGTGAAGCGGACACTGCCTATGGATGAGGATTTTTGCTCTTACGGGATATATTCTGGACACTGCGTTATCTGGAGGAACACTGTCAGCATTCTGGAAAAGATCATTTGCAATCAGAAAAGGTGTAGCTGTACCCGAGCTGGTTGTAACATTTAATGCAACATTGCTTGAGCCTGAAATGCATCACACCATCTCTAGAGTTCAAACCTCAGCAAGAATCCTTAAATGTTGCCTCTGGGGCTGGTGCATTTGATATCTTGGCCAGTCTTGTAGGGTCAAAAGGCAGAAACTAGCAAGGACTGCATCTCAGGACATCAGTAAAGATGCACCTTCATTAATGGAGAGTGCACGTGATGCAAAGGAGACAGGGATCTCTAGATTTGGTACCCTAGGACATTCAGCAGTATTGTCTTTGACATGCTACATCACTCGCAGAAGCCTAAAACATATAGGGATTAGTGCTTAGCTATGCATCAGAACTGAACGCAAAGCACTGCATCATTTACCTGGATAGTAAAAGGTGTGGTTACCTCTGTGTTAACTGTTTAGTATGCCTGTCTTATACATATCTTAATCTTTGTGACCTATCGTACAACTTATGTATGCACAGATGAAGCTGAAAACACCCAGCAACTGTTTAGTTCACCTGTATTAAGTAATTACGTGTGAAGTCTAAATTTCGAAATAAACGGTGAGAATATTTTTGTAATAAAAGTTAGAACCCTAAACATTAATAAAATTAACGTGAGAAAACAAGTTTTAAAAAAAGCGTTGAGTCAAAAAAATTCAAATTGTAAAAAACATTTAAAATTGGCAATAGACAGGCCTAGGGTAAGCTGAAGGGAAGGTGTACATTAGGTAGGGTAGGGTTATGGTTAGGATAATGGTTAAGGATATGGGTACGGTTAATATTATTATTATTACGATGAGGGTTGGAGTAAATGGTAGGGTAATGGTTTGGGTAAGGGTTAGATATCAGGATAAGATTATGAATAATGTTAGGATTGGAGTTAAGGATGGGGATACGTTAATGGTGTGGACTAGAGATAAGAGATGAGGTATGGTTAAGTGAGGATTGGGGTTATGGTTAGGATAATACGCCATGTCAGGCTATTTCAGGTTAGAGTTGGGGATGGGGTGACGGATTAGTTTAGGGTTAGGCACAGTGTTAGGGATGAGGCTAGTAATAGGATTAGGTGTAAAGTGTAACGGTACATAACAGTGGTATGTGGGGGGATTAGCCTTAGATCATGAGTGGGAGGTAATGTTTGGTATTTGGATCAAGAGTTGTATCCTGTTAAAAAAAAAAAAAGAGAAAAACTACCAATTTTATACTTCAGACTTGCAGACTAATTGCAGAATACTTTCACTGCATTAAAAGTCGATATTTTGGTTTATCACTTATTTTTGATAGGTTAATTTATATCACTTTTGAACTTTGACATACAACCTAGATTCAACAAAATAAAGTCTCACTCAATCACTTCATTTTTATCTGTAATAATGAAGTTATTAAGCATAACATATAGAACACATATCCCTCAGCATACTATTGAAATTGCAGCTTTCCTGTGTCTATGCACTAGTCTAAATGTACACATACATGAACGATCCAAAACTATGTACAGTACTGTTTAAATGCAACGTTTGGTTTCAACCCACTGGTTGCACTGAACTTCAGTCTGCGGAAACAAAAGGGCTGACTCTGGAGTCACTCTAATTCTTGGAAAAGAATTCTTCCTTCATGCTTCTGACTTGGAGACAAAGGCCATGCAGCCAAAAGGTGTTTTTGAATGCTGTTTCCAATAAGCCTGGGCTGAGTTCGCGGAGTTCCGCGAAGTGACAAAAAAACTCCGACAAGCTACGTGGAGTTCTGCGATTGGCGGCGTGGGTTACCTCGCGCCGTTCACACAGATTTTTAGTGCTGGCTGTTTGTCCCGCGCTGTAAAATCTGCACTAACGGCATCTCGCACAGTGCAAGGGGTCGCTGCTTCTTTCTGCCACTCGAGTAGATGTTCTATTCGAGCAGCAGCTTCCTCAATGCGAACGGAAGGTTTCTCAACACGAGCGGTAACGACTATCTGCAACCGCCCGCGTTGAGAAATTTTGCAGGGAAGTGGTGTGGCGTTGGATTTTCCTCGCTCGCCAACTTACTGTTGGCAAGCACGAGCGAGGAAAAAACTCCGCTCCACTACGCGGAACTGAGCAGGATTAGTTTCCAGCCAACTGAAATGTGATCCGGTGCCTCTTTCAGGCAGGAGAAGGCCAAAACGCCAACAACTAGCCCCTTCATTTTTTTTCTTTCCACAACAGGGTTTCCAGATACACCTTCGGAAACCAAGATGGCTGCCACAGCAATAGGTTTAGCTCCTCTCAGCCAATCAAATGACCAGGAAAAAAAAACACATAGTCTATGCTCCATTGAACAAACGGTGAACTCAGCTATGCATTTTTTGAGAATACATGTTATAGAGCTTGGATTCTCAAAGTATGGCTCGGGGGTCACTTTCAGCCCTACTGACGTTAATATGCTGCCCCACTTTGAACAGCAGCACTGGGCTGCTGTTTACTTGACAGAGCGCTAAAATTCAGAGAACTGTTAAATGGGCAAATATTTACATGGTGAAGTAAAGAAAAAGAAGCAAAGAAGGTGTCCTGCACCACTTATCTTTAGGAACACGTTAATTTTTAAAGACATTGTGCAACAAACAAGTAAAAATATGATAAACTCTTCTGAATTCAAAACAATGTATTTCATTAAAATGCAGAAGCGTTTTACCTTAATACATCAGATGGCATCACTGCATTGAGAGGCAATTATTGAAAGTATTAGTTTTCATACATGAATTTAATAACATTCATGCCCTCCCCCGCCCTGAAAGCACGCCATTAGTAAAGCAAGAGGCCAGTCATTTGTAATGTGCGCCCTCTGGGTGGCCTAGGTTGTTATTAAATTTGGAACAATACTATTGTTTATTAAATCAAACACAAGAGAAGGTTTTGCACAGTGCACATTCTGAACTCATGTATTTCAAGGCACTGTCATGAAGGAAAAGAAGGCAAAGTGGAAAAAACAATTGATTAGGATCACACAGTTTGGTCAAGCAGTGAAACAGGATTTGACCCCAGGTTTTCTAGTATCACATTGTGCAATTCAGCCACCAGATGGATATCGCTTTCCCTCTCAGGTTTTACATCAAAAGTTAATGCTTGGTCTTTAATTCTTGGCACATGAGGTTAGAGCGTGGGTGGCAAGACAGAAGGACGAAACGTGAAGGTGTTTCTTCTCTCTCTCTCTCTCTCTTTCTCTCTCTCCAAGGTGAGGGCTTTTTCGGTTTTTGATTGTACACATGCCGAATTCACCGATATGAATTTGACACTAATTACGGGTCAAGTAGGGGCAAAATGGGGGCGCGGGGGTCTCGCTGAAAAAAAGCCTTAGTGACATGTGGAGACAAATGCTGGGCAGGTCGGTTGTACAATAGGTTAGATCGAAGTTTTGCCTTTTATGGCTTCATCAATTCAGTTTACTGCGGTATTGACATTCAACGGGGAGCAATAAAACATGAGCTATGGCGCAATAAAAGTGATCAGTTTGAGCGGCGCCATTTTGGTTCAGTGCACGGCTGACCTCGGGGTCCCCGGAAATCGTTCTTATGAAAGGTTGCCGCCTCAGACTCTTCTTCGTTTTATGCAAATACAACAAAATGGGTTTTACACAGGAGCGGACCGTGCCATTGGGTAGGACGCTAATGGAATACTGTGTACACATTGAGAATGAATAAAGAAGGAGGCATTTACTAACTGCTAACGTTCCAAACTATAGTGGCGAGACACCAAGTGAATCTATTATTCTGTAAAATATGTAGGTAAAATATGAGGCAAAGACGATTTAGTAAGGCAGTCAAATCCCTCATTAAAGCCCACAACAATCTTTAAGTATAGGGGGGCATATCTTCGTGCAAGTCAGAAATACACCAAGAAATTCCATGCATGCGTAACCCCATTTACATGTGTGGAGATCTCCACCTGCCCCCTAAACCCATCAATCCATGCCCTCTGCACCCTAAATCCACCAATCTATGTCCTCTGCACCCTAAATCCACCAATCCATGTCCTTTGCACCCTAAATCCACCAATCCATGTCCTCTGCACCCTAAACCCATCAATCCATGCCCTCTGCACCCTAAATCCACCAATCTATGTCCTCTGCACCCTAAATCCACCAATCTATGTCCTCTGCACCCTAAATCCACCAATCCATGTCCTCTGCCCCCTGAATCCATCAATCCATGTCCTCTGCACCCTAAATCCATCTCACGGGGTGGAAAGTGGGCATTCCAATCCTTGCAAGTTTGTTAACACCCCCAAGGGTTGGTGTTAGCGGGCATTCACAAACTGCTCTCCTCTGCATTTCCACCCTGGAAAGCATCTGTGTTTTACTCCAGCAAAGGGCTGGTGTAAATCCCTTTCCAAGATGGGAAGATGTGCTGAGTGTGTAGGGCAAGGAATATTTCCACTGGGACTTTTCCTGTGAAGAAAAGAAAAAAAAAAAAGATAGATTTTTGCACAGGGGAACCTATTCCTACTGTGGAGAACTCTGCACAGCAGTAATAGGATCCTGCAGGGAATGTCACAAGACCTTGGAAGGAACACACATGGAAACCTGGGCATGCACTCCTGAGAATGTTTGTGAATTCCCAAAAATATGAGAACATTGGAATGTTGGGAGCTCCATTGAAAACAATGGAGTGCTCCACGCTTCTAATGGCTGGTAGAAGCGCGGAGCTCCAACATTCCAATGTTTGTTCACAGCGGTTGCTATGAATAAAAGGCCTTGCGGAGCCCGAGGGAATTTCAATCCCCTCGGGCTCCGTGAAGCCTTTGTTTTACAAATTAGAACATTCTGCCGAAGCGTGCTCTACCGGCCATTAACGGCCCACTCCGCCTTTAATGGCCAGTAGAGTCCGCTACGACGGGCTCTAAGGTTATAGTAAATATACACTCTCACATACAGCTTTCTTGCGAATTGGGCCCATGATCTCAATAATACCTAATCTCTCGGTTTACCGCATGCAACATTAAGTAGTTTATAAATTCCTCAAAGTTTGATTTTGCTGCCACAAAATACCATTCTCAGAGATGATCTATGCAAAAACGTGCCACCGCGGGCATTCTGTCGCCAGTCTAAGGGTAGTCATATTAGAAGGATTTATTTAGGCTCGCTAAGCCCCTTGGTGCTCGGCTAAAAACAAAACACCTTGACTCTGGAAAAGCAAGAAACATATAAAACCGAGGGGGCAGGGACATACAAAATACGAACGAACAAAGAAGTACAAAGATAAGATAATGGAAAAGAAATTGAGATGGATAACAATGTCAACCAGTCGTGAACAAAAATTCAAGTCTTGATTTTACGCTGAAAAGCAAGCAGTCTTAATTCAGTTCGCAATGCTACTGAAAGAGTGTTCTAGAGCCTGAGAGTGGCAATCAATAATGTGGGATCACCAAAAGTCAGTCTTAGAAATTGGAACTTCCGATTTCCACATATTTACGAAGTGAGAAGTTTTCCATGGACATTGTGATTTCACTCTGCTGCCAAAAAAGTCTGGATGGCAAAGGTGAACGGCCTTATGTGTGATGGCCATTGCTTTGAAAAGCAATCTCTGATTCATTGGCAACCAGGGCAGGTGTTTAATACTTGACTTGTTGGGGTCACACTTTGAAAGACCATCCTAGGTACATTCTGGAAGAGTTGTAGTTGATGGAAGATTTTCTTTGGGGATCCAACATAAAAGATTCCATAATCTAGTCTAGTGCGTTGACTACGGGAACATGGTTTTTAAGGTTTAGAAAAGGCAGGGCCCTTCTTAAGCACCTTAATTTGAAAGAAATGGAGCATGCAAATTTTGCCGGGTATGGTGGCTTAGTGAACTAACGCGTCCAATGTATGGGGCCTGTGTTTGACCTCATTGTCAGATTCAAACCATAGCAGGTCCACTCAGCCTTTCATCCTTCCGCGGTTGATATAATGAGTAGCATTGAGTTGGGTAACAATAAACATATGCTATTCAGCACCAATATACCCTTCTGGGTGAACATGCGCTTTACAAATACATATGTTATGTTAAATTTAGAGGTCTGGGTTTCCAATAATAGATGACTATCAATATATATCCCTAAGAAACAAGCATGGTTGACTGCTAAAGGTGACACCTGTAGAAGAAAGCCATGCCAGAGGGATTAAGCCCATCAGGTTGTGCTTGGTGATGAGGAACTCAGTTTTGGATATATTCAGCTTTAGAAAAATGGTTGCCATCCACCAATAAACCAAAAGTAGTTCTCGTCAGAGAATCAATTCTCCTTCTTTATTAATGGCACACTCTTTCTTGGCAATTCTGAAAATCGTGTCTCTACCTGATGTAATAAATAGGCTAGGGGGCACGTGCATAAGCTGAAAGGCAGAGATGACAAAAATTGAGACCTGTGGAACCCTACGTTAGCTTTAAGCTTGCTTTATGAAGCCTGATGAAAAAGAGGGCATATTACCATCTGTGCTATTTCATAGATGTAAGAATGTAGACACTGTAGTACCAGACCGCTGAGGCCCACTCCTTGTAGCCTTACAAGAATGGAATGGTCCAGGGGGTCTAGCACCAGCAGTCGGACATCACTGCTACTGACCATTCGGCACAGACCATCCAAGGATGAGAGGACAGCCAGATCTGTGCTTTCGCACCGGACAGAAACCTGCTTTAAATGGATAGAGCAGGGCATGCTTGTGCTCCAGCAATTGGAAGCATGCCATTCTTTCTAGCCATTTGCCCGGGTATGGTAACAAGGAAAAGGGGATAATAGCCCAGGACATTCGGATCAAGCTAAGGTTTTATCAGCAGGAGTTTGACTGCAGTACTTTAACTTTCCTGCTGCACTATTCTGCTGGAAAGAGAACTGTTAAAGATTTCAAGAATGTAAGAAACAAGAAAGAGGCATTGTTGATCATTAACCTAGCTGGACAGATATTTTGTGGAGAACCAGATGGCTGACTATTTGTTAGTGAATAAAGATCTGTCTGTGAGATGGGAGTAAAATCTGTAAATTGGATGATTTTAGCAATAAAGGCTGAGGGTTTAGGATGGCAAACAACTGGAGTTGGGCAATATCTTCAGGTAAGGCCTTGGAGCAAATGGTGCTAATTTTGTTTTAAAAGAACGAGGCAAAGGAGAGCTTATCTGAGTAGGCTTTGAGGGTTGTAGCGTGTGGATGACTCCGCATAACTCCTTGGTGAGGTTTGGAGCTTTGCTAAAACACTCTGAAAAAGATATGCTTTTTGCTGACAATGGGTGTGTGAGAGGCCCGGGCCTCCAAATATCGTATCTTGATGGTCCGGTCACTTGAATGCTGCCATTTCCTGTCACATTGTCTAACCTGCAGTTTGACCCTCCCTCGGGCCATGGATAACCATGGGTTGTATCCGTGCGTGGAGCTGCTCCATCGTCTAGCCTCTTAGAAGAATGGTATCCACAGCACCTTCTAGGGTATTGTTAAAAGTGTTTAGGAGGTATTTTATCTCAGTAGGTGATGACTACAGAGGCCCTTCAATCTTTCACATCACAGGCTTGGATGTCACATGGCCCATGACCAACAATCATTACTGAAAACATGAGACCGTAGAATATTAAATCATTTATTGACAACGGACCTAACAACCAGCTTCTAACAATGGCAAGATCTACCACTGATTTTACCTAAAAAAATATTCGAGGCAAGAATCATAACCCACAGAAGTATGACGTGCGAACATTATACCTTTTCTAAACTTCTAATGTGTTTGAAATCAAGCTTGTACTAACTTAACCGAAAAGTGTACTGTCTTCCATTTTGAGATGACGCTGTGCTACACCACGTGACCATTGTTGTTGTCATTGCCTTTGTTCTAACTGAGAATTGTGAGCTTTCCCAGTCTTTGGGATTAAGATGTATCTAACCATCCCAGACCACTGTCTGGGATGTGGTCTGGAATGTCCCAGACCGCATCCCAGACCGATCTGTACACAATGTTGCAGTTTATATTACTTGTATTGACTCCGGGAACCCCTGAATCCAATGTCATAGTGTCATGAGCTCTACTGATGTATATTTCTATTCTTGAATGGGAAGGACTAGATTCTGCTATATTTTAATTTTATTTGCATTGAACTAGTATTAATTGCATTTTGGAAGATGTTAAATCTTTCATAAATAAAAATAATTGGTGGCGTTACAGACAACTCACTATTATTTTTTCTGTTACTGTCACTAATCTTAGAGGGATGAATGGCTAAATCGACCTAGCTGGTATCGGAACCTTCTGGTACTCAGTATCTACCAGGGATGATCCAATTTGACGACTTGGCAAAAATCTCAATCCTGGTTGGAGAATGTATGTGAGACAGACCAGAAACCCAAACTCCTCAGAATATATTAACAATGATACCTGATATTGTGAAAATTGCATCACAATAATGAACCTGCAAATGTAGTTAGAATTGGGTGAATAAATCTTCCCAGATGGACAACAGGAAGGGTTGTTGGGAACCAGTGATAAGAGTAATACTCCTAGATTTCCTCAGGTGCCACTACAACAAGGGGCTAGAAAGTAGTAACTTAAGATCTATGCGAAGATCTGCAACTCCCTGCCTCTACATCCCAGGCAATCACAGTCACTGCCTCAATTCAGGAAGGACCTCAATACCTGCTCTTCGACAGAACCGCAGACCCACCCCTCCTCCCCCACATCGCCTCGAGACCGTAACGGGCAAGAAGTCACGCTTTACAAGAAACCTGATTGAGATCTGTGACGTGTAGATTATAACACTGATTTAAGGACGTTGACTAAAAAGTTGACTGTTATATTTAATGACGTTTTCTTTACAAAGATCAGCTTCTAAATAAAAAAATCATTTTACTAAAACTATTTTATTGAATTCGTGTTCTTTGTATTTATTCTAAAGTTTGTATAAAGTCCTCATATGATCAATGGATGCTACCAGGAGCCAAATGCAATTGAGGAAGGGACTAAAGATAGGTTAAAATTAATTCAACAGCAAACGCTTGACGGAAGTGGAAGATCTTCAAGGTCTGATGATCGATTCATAGAGAAGATGCGGTGGAAGAGAATTCCAGAGAGAAATGCCTTGTGGGTGCAGTTACCTTCCCTAAACCATTTCAATCTTAAAGGGAAAATCTTAAAGAAAACAATGTGAGACTGCGCTGGGACGTTGACCTTAGGCTTTTGGTCAGGCTCGCAGTACTAATTCAATATCACTATGGAAATGGGTCAGGGTTCCAAAGGTAATACTAGTTTATTATAATAAATTTTAAAACAAAATTAAACACCATATTGGGAAACTTATGTTTGAAAAAGCATCCATTAGCTTTGGATAAATTAAGGTGTTCTGCGATGACCAATAAATCAAGCAAATTGTTGACCCTGGCTACTGTCTTGCGAATTTGACCTGCACTTGAAAAGGGCTATCAAGTAATTTAAGATCAGTTTTGTAAAACGATGTAAAAGGGAGCAACATGAATCTTAATGGATTAATAAAGTATATGCATAACAATAAAATAAACAAGGAAACATAATTCACCTTAATTTGAACATATCCATGACTTATTTCATCTGGACGGCAAAAGGTTGGGCTATTATCTTCAATGTCAATAAGCTACAAAAGGAAGAAAACAAGTCTTATTAGCAAAAGCTCGCAATAACTGGAAAAAAAAAATCACTTTTTTTTTATTCCTTCTGCAAAAAAATGTAAAAGATATAGGGCCAGATGTACGACCCGTTTTGCATGCGCAAACGGGTTTGCGACCCGTTTGCGCATGCAAAAACCTACAGGGTCATGTACAAAGCCTATTTAGCGAGTCGCAATTTATTTGCGACTCGCTAAATAGATTTTGCGACTTGCTATTAGGAAGGGGCGTTCCCTTCCTAATAGCGACCACAAAGCCATGTACCAATGTTTTGCGACCGCAATTGCGGTTGCAAAACACTCGCAAATTATCACCCTCTTCAAGAGGGTGGTAATGGAGTCACAAATGGGAAGGGATCCCCAGGGGACCACTTCCCCTTTGTGACTGGCTCGGAAAATATTTTTTAAGGGCAGGCAGTGGTCCCAGGGACCACTACCTGCCCTTAAAAAATGAAACAAAAACGTTTCATTTTTTTTTTTTTTTTTAAATGCAGCCCGTTTTCCTTTAAGGAAAACGGGCTGCATTTAAAAAAAAACACTGCTTTATTGAATAGCAGACCCAGACATGGAGGTCTGCTGAGCCCTGCAGGCCACCATCCCTGGGAGGGCCAGCCATTCCCAATGGGGTTGCAAATTGCGAGTGGCTCATTAATATTCATGAGCCTCGCATTTTGCGACCCCATCGGGAATCGCTAACAGTGTCTCGGACACTGTTGTACATCCCAATTTGCGACTCGCAATTGCGACGCAATTTGCGAGTCGCAAACTGGGTGGTCATACATCTGGGCCATAGTATATAAGGGTCAATTCACAAAGGTACATTCAGTAGTACTCCAACAGTACTACTTCATGTACTACTAAATGCAATTGATTAAGGTGCAGGTAGAGATCTACGCATATACATGTCCTATACATTGGGCCCCATTCCTAAAAGATGTACTCTTGTAGCAGTCCTGAATTAAAGTACTAAGCTATGAATACTACAGAAGGGTAATTGAGCTGCAATTCAATAAAAACAACCACATTTGCTCCAGTAGTGTTAAATTTAGTATAGTAACCTAAATAAAATTAATTTAAAATCAGTTCAAAACATTTTGATTTTGCATATATATCACAAGGCAAAATTTAAAAAATATAATCTGTATACTTAATATAAAAATGTACAAAAAGGTCATAGCAATAAGCATTGCAGACATCTGTACAAATCATATAATGATGTACACATAACAGATGTACATACATAGAAACTTATCGATGTGTGAACATGATTCCTCTCACATCTAACACTACTATTCATTCCCTCAAACACACATCATTCATTTCATGTCCCAACCAAACAAACACAAATGTCATTTCTATGACTGCAATGTCTCTCAGCACAAAGGAAAGAGGCAGAGTGTGGGATTTATTATGCGGTTCCACTGGCAATGTTTCTCGGGTATGTTTTATTTTCTTCAGGTGATGCCTGTTTCCCTATTCTTCTCATTTCATAGTTCTGCATAGAATAGGCAATAATCTACACTTATGCCATTTAGAACAAAGTTTGGGTGATATGCAACTCAAATATGCCCAGAAAGTTACTAGTAATGGGTTTAACGTATTTGGAGCTGTATGTATCCCCTCCATTTTAAGCTAAGGGTGGAGTTATGTACTGCAAGTACTAGGCATAACATTCTGTACAGGCTTAGTGAATTAAATATGGGCAGAAATGTACACCTAGGTGTATACATTTTTGGGGGAGGAGTTTTTTATGTAGCAAGAAGTTGACCCAAAGGTATCAGAGCGCTTTACATGAGCACCAGTTGCGTTACAGACGGACACATTCATTTTGTTAGGCACGGGGAGATTAAGTGATTTGCCCAGAATCATAGGATGTTGACCGTCCCTGCAGAGACTCGAACCCAGTTACCCAGCTTCGAGGTCACCCACTCCAGCTGTTAGGCCACATCCTCTAAATCCACAGCTGCAGAGATCGCAGCACACAGATTTGACTTAGTGAATTGAGGAGTAAGCTCGGAACAGGCCTAAAATTCAAGAGTAAGCAAGGAGTACTTACTACAAGAGTAAAACTTTTATGAAGCATGCACACAGTGTTTTAAAACATTTTTAAGGCACCCCCATGAATCCTTTAAAATTAATGTTTTTATATTGCAGCTTTCTTTTACATATACGTGCTGTTTAAAAAAACTATATTCAGTGCTTCACAAAAGACGAAGTTAATATGGCAGGCATTGGAGATTCAAAAATGTGTTTATATTTTTCAAAAATCTAACTCTACGCTACAAACAATCGTTATTCAAATATGTTTCAAAGTAAGGCAGAAAAAAATAGTAAAATTGTCAAGACCACACAATTGAGGATGGGTGTCCAATTTAAGCCCAGGAAGGCCTGCTCCAGGCCAGCTTTTAAGGACAAACACATGCAGTAAGAAAGAAAATATAAATGCCAATGATTTTATAGGGTTGTACAGAAAATAAGGCGTGGATCTATACAGTACACACTGTTCACCATTATATACTACGCGTATAAAAATCAATTTGAAATTAAGATGTAGAAATGGCATCCAACAAACCTTTTTGGAAAAAAATATTGAGCCTGAAAAAAAGTTTGGAGAGAAGAGGAAACATTTATGCAACAGCTTTCAGATTATTATAACAGAAAGGCTAAAAGATGAAGGAAGCCAGCGCTAAAGTAGGTGAGACGGATCCATGGCAGATTTTCAGGACAACCACTGACTAGGTAAATGAGACCAGTTTAGATTAATTGAATGTAAAATTAATTATAAGTAGGTATCTTGAAAACCTGCCATCGGTCCAGCCATAAACTGTGCATGCTCTGACACACCCTAGTGCTCAGTAGTGTGATATCACCTTGCTAAAACAGAGGAGGTAACTATGCAGCCTCCTGCATCAATCGTTAAGACAGGCTGCATATGGACCTGTGCAGCTCTGACAGACTCTCCCTTGAAGTGACTGTGAGGAAACGGACTATTCGATGCATGGCCTATGTAAGTAATGGGTCCACTGGGAACCAAACACCCCATCGTAGCACTGGACTCTCTCAGGGTAGTGAAGCAGAGCAGTCCAAGGCCCATTCAAGGGAGGGGGTGTGGGCTAGTAATCACCATTCACTGGAACGCAATAACAACACTCAATAAATGATTGTCCTGTCTGTGCTTTTCCTTTAGAAAAGTAGAAGTACATTTATACACACACACACTACTCACTACTACAAAGTATGTTACAACTATACATGACACTGGTGGAAATACCATTGGCAACATTACATTTGACCCCCCAATACAGCACATAACCATACATGGGGTGTCATTGAGTCAATGTTGCCCCTTTTCAAGATTGGAATCACATGTTATGGTAATGCTGCATTCCATCACTGACTTCAGTAACCATAATCCCAATGTATTTATAAAGAATAGTCAAGCATTGCAGTCATGTGCCCACATTATCTGTAACAAATGATGGCCTCCTTTTCATTTTCAGCAATAAAACAAGATATCCCCTTCTGCACTTATTATGAGTAATCAGGCATTGCAATAAGGTGCTCACATCATCATTAGCAAAACATTGCAGCCTCTCAAGAATATAAATTACTGTCAGCATTAACAACCCTTTTAGCAAAGCATTGTTGACATCTTTGAATAAAGCATTGCTGAGACTCATGGGGAATAATACTTTGAAAGAAAGCAGTGCCAAACTGTCACGAAGAACACTCTTCAATAAAGCATTTCAAATCATTAGGACAGCCATCTTTAAATAAAGCAATTTGCAACGTGTGCCATGTGTCTTCTGTTTTAACCATCTTTAGGCCACAGAAGCTGCAGCCATTAACTCAGCCCCTAGAGGGCACTGCACTCCCAGCTGTAGAGCAGGGGAGTGCTTGAAACTCAACAGGAAATCCTGAGGTGGTTCTCCTTTCTTTGACCCCTCACACTTAAGGTCTGCACGTCGAAAATTCCTTTTAAGGACTACTTGGAGGGAACTGTGGCGCTACTGCAGCTCCCCTGTGCTCTTTTTTCCTGGTTGGATGTGGCCCCGTCGTCCTAGGGCCACCACAAGCAGCCTTTGTCTATTTCTAGCCCCACAGGGCATCGTGGGGTGCTCCCTCAGGAGCGAGCATAGTTTAATTAGCAGCTTCAGTTGCTTTCTTTTGGAGTAATGGCGGCCTCGCCGCTTGCTTTTCCCTGTTCTCTTATTTTTATCTTCGAGTGGGACTGGACACCCCCGCATGCAGCCCCTGGCTGCCCCGCCAACTCCACGTGCAACTGTGGGAGCCGGCAGCTCTCCTTCCCTGCCAGCTCCTTCGGGCAGACTCTACCTACAGTGGTGGTCACACGCTCCCCCAGACACGGACACAGGGCAGGCCCGCTAGTACTATGGGCACTTCTCCTCCTGTGGGGCCCAGAGTTGGGGGTCCTAGACACCCTGGCTTCATACGCGGAGGGCACAATGGTGCTCCCTGCCTTCTTGTGGTGCTGGGGGTCCGGAGCTCGGGGTCCCGGGCCCACAGAAATGAAATAGGGTCCAGGGGTTGGGATCTCTGGCCCCTCTTAGCTCTGGGGAGAGGGCCCCATGCACGCCCACCCAGGATTTTGAAATGTAAAATCTCCACACGGCGATCCCCGCGCCCTGCCCCCCCGGAGGGGGGAACTAGCAGTCAGGCAGGGGAGCCCCACAAGCTCCATAATCGTGTTGGGGAGGGTGAAAGTACAAATTAGTCTGCTGATATCACGTGCCCGGTTGGTCCCTTTTACATGCTTTTGCACTTATTTTCTCCTGGTGGCGAGCCTTAGCCACCTGGAGTACTTTCCTCAGGCCTCTTGGCCTCCAAGGTAGTAAACTTTGCAGGAAGCTAGTTCCCCTGGCTCCCTGCGGCAGCCTTCTTGCTCTTTCTCCTCTGCCGCTTCACTCTTCTTTGGAGCAGAAGTCCAGTTCTTCCCCCCGCTAGTCCTTAGAAGGTGTAAGGGGACCAGCTTCCATGGCCCTGGGGAAAGCACCACTGGTCCTGGGGGCAACTGTAGTCAGATGAATATCAGGGGGTTTCTCCTTCCAGTTGTCCTTGGCTGCCACCTCCCGTCTATGTGTCCAGCAAAAAACACAACCAAGAGAGAGCTTTCCGCCTTGTACAAGACCTTTTAAGTGGGAGCAGAAGGTTATAGAAGCAAAGCACCTCTGACCTATCCTGGGGTGCCACATCACATCACCTCTCCGCCCCGTACCAACCCTCCTGCACAGCATGTTGGGTCAATTCAAAATGGCGTCACCCAGGAGTCACTGGCCACATCTCCTCTGGGGACCTCAGCTCTGCCCCTCGCTGACATCACTGCCAGGGCCTTTCCCACCTAATCTTCAAAGGGAAGCCCCCTCCTGTGTTGGCTCCAGAGGTCTGGCTCCCTTCTTGGCTCCTCTGAGTGCCAAGTCTGGTGGCTTAGTGGACTAAGCGTTCACTGAAGGGTCTATGTTCGACCTCATGGTCACAGGTTCATATACCAGCGGGTTCACTCATCCTTTCATCCTTCGGAGTACCATTGAGTTGGGTAACAATAAACATCTGTTATTCACCTCCAAGATACCCTTGGGTGAACATGCGCTTTACAAATACACCTGTTATGTTATGATGTTCAGTGGGCTTGGGCTGGCCCATCCCTAATACAGTGTGACAGCTGATTGACTGATGTAGCGCCTTCATCCCCACCCATTTTCCCCTCAGGAGCTGAGTGAAGCACTGTTAAGTGCCGCCCTTGAGTGGGGAGGCCTTTGTTCCTGCCGCTGGAGAGAAATGTTATTTATTGGCAGAGCGGGGTGACAAATGGCCTGGGCTCTGATCTTGAACAGAGCCAGAGAAATATGACAATCCTAGATGACCTATAAGTTGTACACCACACTAACTTTCCCTATGAGTGTACACTTACATCATGAAGCAGGTCAATATCCGACCCTTCAGAGTCCTCTGTGCCAGGCTACCTGTGTGTAGTTACCGCAATGCACACAACAGCAGTCTCACATGTGCAGCTATAATGTGTGTGGACACGTGTTCACGTGTAATCAGCCAAGTGCCCCTTACCCTTTCTGCGTCGCAGCAGCCTCATCTTAAAAGGCAGACATTGGCGGTAAACATGTGCAATTCATTTACCGTGAGCTTACCGTGGTTGTGCAGCTCACCCACAGTAAAAAGGTAAAAAAAACCTGGTGATCAAAAGCGAAAAATCCGGGGGGATTTGATGGACAGGACGCATCACCTTACAGTGACCCAGATGTTTTTTCCACATGGAGTGGCAGCCAGTTTGGAGCAAGCGTTTGTCTCATGAAAGATGTTGTGCTCTGAATCCATGAAATATTTTTCAGGGTTATATCAGAAAACAGTCCCTTGACAAAGGTCTCCAACTGTAGACAATCCACATTTTAAATGAACTCTCAGATCATGCTCCCTGGGAGGATTGCTGCCCATCATGTATTTTAAGATAACTAGACTCTTTAACACTTTGACATATGTCCCTTAACAGTGGGTAAAAGACAGGTACAAAACAGAAGAAACAAAAATGCACGGATTTGAAAAACCCACTTCTTGGAACTGTATCGTGTTGAAATCATGTTTTTGTTGCAGTTTTATATAGAGTTCACTTTGCTCAAGGGCGTTAGAGATTCATTTTTTGGGCACAAGCAGATCGGAGGGTGTCCCTGGCCTGGTGTGAGTAGCCCATCCCTTGATGGCGTAGCTGGCAAAAAAATGATGCAGCCTCAAATAACTCGTAGGCGCATTGCATTCTGGCACTTGCAGTTCAGCACGTGGAAAGAGTATGCACACCAGATTTTAAATGTAAAGCTAATACGAGGTGATAAGCTCACGCCTAACACCCGAGACCTCTATTAATGTATTTGTTTGCAGGCTCTACCCGAAGATCTACATAAACACCAGTTACATTGCACATGCAGTGTTCGTAAGCACTGTGAGATTAACGGATTTGCCCAGGGTCACAGGATGTTGAGTTGACGCCGGGACCTGAACCTGGTTCCCCAGTTCCAAGGTCGGCAGCTCTAGCCGTTACGCCACATCTCCGCCTCTAATGGCTGGATATGTGAAGTGATAAGGCAACTATCGGGTAATAGTACAGTAGGCATGCTTACACAGCGGGACCTGTACGGAATGAGTGTACTGCTGTCACCCTGGTTTGCTGGCTCGGCACATGATGCGACAAGACATCCCCTTCTCATTGACGAACCGCATGTAACCCGTCGATAGCAAGTCCTCTGCAGGCCCCCGGGAGCCACCACTCTCAGTCCTGTTTACTACGCGCATCCATCTCCCAGCTGGGAAATCAGCGAGGAAAAACAAGATTGTGTATTGATCCCCCGTATCGCGGCCTTCCGCGGTAATCAGAGAAACCGCAGGTGACTCTGGAGCCGTGAGAGGCACTTTGGAGCAGGCTGTGATCTCCTCATCTTCATTAGATGCCCGTGGGGAGCCATCTTTAAAGGGCTAAGAGCTGCTCATCTCCAGGCCACGGAGACTTCTCTGCAGCCGCGCGCTGCACTGCAGACGCCTTGCAACTGGAGTCATATGTAAGAGAACCATCAATGCTGGCATATGTGTGGATAAGTAAAGGAACTAACATTTATGTCAAAAAGTTCTTTTTCAAAATAAATATCCACAACATAAAGGATAAAATGGACGTCACAGCGCAAGGTGTCTATCTGGCGATTGTAGGGGCCTCACGTGCAGAATCCACACCACAGAGCTTGTCCAATATGAAAATTAGTGCAGACGCCCAAAATGTTCCTCAAAGACACTGCCCACTTCCACCACCCGCCCAGTCCACTTTTACTAGCTGTGCAGCCCACTTCCACCACCCGCCCAGTCCACTTTTACTAGCTGTGCAGCCCACTTCCACCACTGGCGCTGTCCACTTTTACTAGTTGCGCAGCCTACTTCCATCACTGGTACTGTCTACTTTTACTAGTTGTGCAGTCCACTTCCACCACTGGTACCGTCTACTTTTACTAGCTGTGCAGCCCACTTCCACCACTGGCGCTGCCCACTTTTACAAGTTGCGCAACCCACTTCCACCACTGGCACTGTCCACTTTTACAAATTGTGCAGCCCACTTTCAACACGGGCTTTTACTAGTTGCATAGCCCCTTTCCACCACCAGCGGTGTCCACTTTTACTAGTTTCATAGCCCACTTCCACCACCGGCGCTGTCCACTTTTACTAGCTGCATAGCCCATTTCCACCAGCAGTGCTGTCCACTTTTACTAGTTGCTTAGTCCACTTCCACCACCGGCGCTGTCCACTTTTACTAGTTGCATAGCCCTCTTCCATCACCGGCATTGACCGCTTTTACTAGTTGAGCAGCCCACTTCCACCACCGGCGCTGTCCACTTTTACTAATTGCGCAGCCCACTTCCACCACCGGCGCAGTCCACTTTTACTACTCACGCAGCTCACTTCCACAACTAGCGCTGTCCGCTTTTACTAGTTGCATAGCCCACTTCCACCACCGGCACTGTCCACTTTTGCTAATTGCGCAGCCCAATTTCAGCACTGGTGCTGTCCACTTTTACTAGTTGTGCAGTCCACTTCCACCACTGGCACTGTCCACTTTTACTAGTTGTGCAGCCTACTTCCATCACTGGTACTGTCTACTTTTACTAGTTGTGCAGTCCACTTCCACCACCGGCGCTGTCCACTTTTACTAATTGCGCAGCCCACTTCCACCACCGTCGCAGTCCACTTTTACTACTCACGCAGCTCACTTCCACAACTAGCGCTGTCCGCTTTTACTAGTTGCATAGCCCACTTCCACCACCGGCACTGTCCACTTTTGCTAATTGCGCAGCCCAATTTCAGCACTGGTGCTGTCCACTTTTACTAGTTGTGCAGTCTACTTCCATCACTGGCACTGTCCACTTTTACTAGTTGTGCAGCCTACTTCCATCACTGGTACTGTCTACTTTTACTAGCTGTGCAGCCCACTTCCAACACTGGTGCTGTCCACTTTTACTAGTTGTGCAGTCTACTTCCATCACTGGCACTGTCCACTTTTACTAGCTGTGCAGCCCTCTTTCAGCACTGGCGCTGTCCACTTTTACTAGTTGCGCAGTCCACTTCCACCACTGGCATTGTCCACTTTTACTAGTTGTGCAGCCCACTTCCATCACTGTACTGTCTACTTTTACTAGCTGTGCAGCCCACTTCCACCACTGGCACTGTCCACTTTTACTAGCTGTGCAGCTCACTTCCACCACTGGCGCTGCCCACTTTTACAAGTTGGCCATCCCACTTCCAGCACTGGCACTGTCCACTTTTACTAGTAGCATAGCACACGTCCACCACCTGCGCTGTCCACTTTTACTAATTGTGCAGCCCACTTCCACCACTGGAGCGGTCTGCTTTTACTAGTTGCATGGCCCACTTACAACAATGGTGCTGTCCACTTTTACTATTTGTGCAGTCAACTTCCTCCACCGGCGTTGTCTACTTTTACAAGTTGCGCAGCCCACTTCCAACACTGGCACTGTCCACTTTTACTAGTTGCATAGCCCACTTCCATCACCGGCGCTGTCCACTTTTACTAGTTGCATAGCCCACTTCCACCACCGGCGCTGTCCACTTTTACTAGTTGCATAGCCCACTTCCATCACCGGCGCTGTCCACTTTTACTAGTTGCATAGCCCACTTCCACCACCGGCGTTGACCACTTTTACTAGTTGTGCACCCCACTTCCACCACCGGCGCTGTCCACTTCTACTAATTCCGCACCCCACTTCCACCACTGGAGCTGTCCAATTTTACTAATTGCGCTGCCCCCTTCCACCACGGGCACTGTCCACTTTTACTAATTGCGCAGCCCTCTTCCACCTCTGGTGCTGTTCACTTTTATTAACTGCGCAGCCCACTTCCACCACTGGCGCGGTCTGCTTTTACTAGTTGCATGGCCAACTTACACCACTGGCGCTGTCCACTTTTGCTAGTTGCATAGCCCACTTCCACCACCGGCGTTGACCACTTTTACTAGTTGCATGGCCAACTTCCACCACCTGCGCTGTCCACTTCTACTAATTGTGCAACCCACTTCCATCACTGGCGCTGTCCACTTTTGCAAGTTGCCCAGTCCACTTCCACCACCGGCGCTGTCCATGTTTACTAATTGCTCAGTCCACTTTCAGCACTGCCGTTGTCCACTTTTACGAGTTGCGCAGCCCACTTTCAGCATCGGCGCTGTCCACTTTTACTAGTTGCATGGCCAACTTCCACCACCTGCGCTGTCCACTTCTACTAATTGTGCAACCCACTTCCATCACTGGCGCAGTCCACTTTTGCAAGTTGCCCAGTCCACTTCCACCACCATGTCCATGTTTACTAATTGCTCAGTCCACTTTCAGCACTGCCGTTGTCCACTTTTACGAGTTGCGCAGCCCACTTTCAGCATCGGCGCTGTCCACTTTTACTAGTTGCATGGCCAACTTCCACCACCTGCGCTGTCCAATTTTACTAGTTCCGTAGCTCACTTCCACCATCTGCGCTGTCCACTTTTACTAGTTCCGTAGCCCACTTCCACCACCGGCGCTGTCAACATTTAGTAATTGCGCAGCCCACTTGCAACACTGGCGTTGTCCATTTTTACAAATTGCGCAGCCCACTTTCAGTAAATAAGCTAACCTTATCCGAGCAGCTCTTTCCAGTGGCCAAGAGTGCCGTTTCCCTCCTTCCGCCCACCCAGACGTTGCAGCGTTTCCCGACACCGAGCCATCTGCACCTTCATCCTCATGTTCCAGGGAGATCTCCATGGAGTGTTAAACGTCACCATTCACGCTGGAGCGCGCTGCGCGCGGCCTTTCCGCTATCACCAGAATCTGCACCAGAGAGTCCACCGTGACGAACGGATCTGCCAGGCTCGAGGGGTTACGTAGCGGTGGGTAGGCGGACATCGGCTTCAGCATCCTGACCGGACACAACGCGCCCTCTGCAGTGCTTTATTTGAGCCTGTGAATGCCGGTGGGGGTCTTCGGCACTCTTTTTGGGGGACCAGCACTTATTTTTGCTGACACGTGAGGTAAAACACACAAACAAGAAATGAGGAAGAATACGACACAAATCGTTCATAAAGGGAGAAAGTAGGAACCTGCAAGAGTGAGTTAAAGGGGCAGAGTGTCTGGTAGTAAAAGTCAAGGCACGAAGTACATTTAGGACTTTGCAGCACTGGTATTCAGCGTGGCAACATTTAATTGCACCGGGCACGGGCTTCTGAGCAGAGTTTCGGGCACCGGCACTCATTCTTTTACAAATTAAGCACTGGCTCTGTCATGCAGAACACATCCGAAGCTTCATGACCCAGACACCATCTTGTGCATTGGACATGTGTGTTTGTGCTGCCTTGGAGAAGCATCAGTCTTTGCAATAGAAACCGACTGTTCGTGCCCAGTGCAACCAAAGCAACAACGCTCTGGCAAGGCAGCCTTACAGGAGGTAAAACTCTCTGTAAAGAAATTAGTAAAACAAGCATTTGCAATGCAATAGGTCTCGCATTTACATGAGTTTGTGCTATTGGCATTGTAAATGACAATGCCTTTTATTTATGTTTTGGTTTTTAAAACATAAATAAAAGGCATTGTCATTTACAATGGCAATAGCATAAACTCTTGCAAATGCAGAACTATTGCATTCCAAATGCTTGTTTGTAAGCACGGGGAGATTAAGTGATTTGCCCAGAATCACAGGATGTTGAGCCGATGCTGAGACTTGAACCCAGTTCCCCAGCTCCAAAGTCGGCAGCTCTGACCGTAAGGTCACATCCTCTCCCTTCTGTGAACTCAGCCGTGACACTTTGTTCCTATTGGCTGTTGCTTTGAATCAGCACTGCGAACGCCTATGAGGGGCTTTTCTGTGCTGACTGACCTACAATGCGAAGATCTTGCTAAATTCTTTCTTAGCAAAGTGGAAAAAATATATTCAGCATTAAATGTCAAGTCAGTGAACACTACACAGCCAACTGAGACTTCTCCTGCCACGCAGAGAAATACGGAACAGCTGGAAGGTCTGACCATCGAGCCCACTTATAAATTGGAAATTTGGTCACTCCTTGATATAACATCTTTTAAAATGATTCTTGACAGTCTCAAATCTGGCTCTCCCAGAGATCCTCTTCCTGTAACTGTGCTGCAGAAGCTGGAGTTGCCATCTCTGAAGCTAATCATGAAGTTACTCAATGCTTCTTACAGGAGGCAATTGTTCCACCCGCATGGAATCATGCTACGGTCCTACCACTTTTAAAAAAAGCTAATGCAGACTCGATGCAATTGTCCAATTTTCGGCCTATTTCATTACTCCCGATCTGTTCCAAAATTCTGGAAAAACACATTAATTTACAATTGACTCACTTCATTGATGCTCAAAAATTTTTACACCCTTCACAGTCCGGCTTTAGAGACGGCTTCTCGACGGAAACCACTCTTCTTGGAGTAACAGATGATGCGAAGCCGTCTGGATGCTGGAGAAACTGTGGCACTCTAATGACTTGATTTGGGTGCTGCTTTCGACACGGTGTCTCAAACCGTGTTATTGAAAGCTTTACAGTCAATGGGTGTCATTGGCTCCGCACTAAATTGGCTTTCGGATTTTCTGGCAGATCGCACGTTCCAGGTATTCTCCTCTAAGGCCAGCTCCAAAACCCATGTATTACCTTATGGAGTACCGCAGGGCTCCATTCTTAGCCCCCTACTATTTAATGTTTATGTTAGGCCTCTGGCTATCATTGCTGAAGATGCTGGGTTGTCTATTTTCTCTTATGCTGATGACACCCAAATTATTTTCTCTCTCTCCGCTGAACAAACGTCTAAGTCATCTTCTCTTCAGTGTGGACTGCGGAATATTGCAAGTTGGATGCAAACCAACTTGCTTAAACTCAATGGCGAAAAGACGGAAGTGCTAATTTTGGGTAAAAATAAAGATCTTTGGGGTCCTCAACACTGGCCTTCTGAAATGGGGGTTTTGCCACAGCCTAAGCACCAGGTCCGCAACCTAGGCTTTTTCATTGATGACCAACTATCAATGAAGCAACAAGCGGTGAAGGTGGCTTCAACCTGCTTCACTATCCTTAAATGGCTCAAAAAATCCTCTGGATGTTGCCTGCTTCCACTCAAAGAACTGTGGTCCAGGCTCTTGTCACTTCCAGACTGGATTATGGCAACATCCTATATTTAGGAGCCAATAAGGATGTGGTACGTAAACTACAGGTGGTGCAGAATGCGGCTGCTAGGCTGCTCTGCCAGGTTCCCAGAATGGCTCCCATTTCAGGTCATCTTCGGGACCTTCACTGGCTCAGGGTGGAAAATCGGATTAAATTCAAAGCCCTGAGCTATATGTTTAAGATCAAATTGGGCAAAGCTCCCCAATACCCAAATGTCCTAGCTCACCCTTACGTACCACCGCACCTTCTCCGCTCTGCCACTCAGGCCAAATATTCGGTCCCTAGGACCAGATTGTCGCGAATTGGGGGGGTGGGGGGGGTCGGTCCTTTTCTTGTCTGGGCCCCTCTATGTGGAACTCCCTTCCTTTGCCGCTTCGAAATGAAAGTCTACGGGAATTTCCTAAAGGGCTTAAAAACCTGGCTGTTTAATCAATAGATCTCCAATTCTTCTTCTGCTCCTGTCAAGCGGCGCCGGGAAACCTTCGGGTAGCTGTTGCGCCTTACAAGAATAAAATAACATAACATAACATAACATTCTTACCTCCGTTGTGTCAAGGTTGGCTGGCCTGATTTAGGGAACCAGATACTCACCTCTTCTCTCTGTAGACACAGTTGATCCAGGAACACGTGTGTCCTTAACTCCAATAACTCTTTGCGTCCACAGTACTTGACTTGGCCAGAATTCCCTTGCGGCTGTGATGGCTCTTGCTGTTTCCTGCACCCAGTTTCTTTCATTCTGCTCTTGTAAACTCTCCCAATAGCACTGGCCTATGAAAGTTGCCGATCTCTGAATTGGCCTCCTGTGCGACAAGCACTGAGTGTAATTCTGACCTCCCTTGACCTCACCCCTCACAGTGCTCTGTTGCAGTTCAAAAAGATGTGTTAAATCAAGGATTTACCACATTAGCCACATGATCTACAGTCTGCCACATAATTTCCAGAATTCAACAATAAAAGCATTATGTTCTAACTCAAATAGAACAAACGTTTCTAAAAGAAACACCACGTGATGCAGTGCAGTAGCCCACTCACTGCAAAAGTCACTGGAATTATGCAAAGGTTCACTGATCATCTTCCAGTTGAGGATTGATGCATTCAAGTGATAACCTGGTATCAATGGGTGAACCTTTTACCAGAAGACTGTTAATGTTTAATAAAATGACAAAATAGTGAAATAACATTGTTGCAGAATGGGGCACGTTATGCCGCATATTTTGATTTTTCTTGCCAAATAATTATGCCAACCTTGCTGTATAATTTGGTACCCCGTTGCTGCATAAATCTAATGGCCCTGGTTAAAGGCAGCCCAGAGAAGCATTTTGAAAAATAATTGTATTCGCCGGTTGAAGGTTAGAGCAAGGGGATTAATGCACAAGTTACTAACTTGTGTAACGATATATCTGTAAGAGACAGTAGTTAGTGACAGATTCCTTACCTTAGAATATCCCCAGGCGTCAGGCTGGATCCGGAAAGTTTTTTGCGTAGCAGTACCCTTGCGCGTCGGTAGGCGGCGTCGTGCGGCTCCGCGTCCGTCGTCGGCGTCGTGATCGCCGGGATGACGTCGCGGGCAGTACTTAGGCGCCGCCCTGCGCGCTGACGTCAGTTCTGTACACGACTTTCCGCGCCAGGAACGCAGAGCCATGCAAGAAGCTGACATAGGTGTCTGAAAAATACTAGGGCCCTGAAAGGGATGTCCTTAACCCTAGAAATCAGTTCGCAGAACGGGGAGGATGGGTGGGCGGTAGGAATCTGTCACTAACTACTGTCTCTTACAGATATATCGTTACACAAGTTAGTAACTTGTGCATCTGAAAGAGACACGTTAGTGACAGATTCCTTACCTTAGAATAGATACCCCAGCAATACCAACCCCGGTGGTGGGTCTGCGAACAAAGATCAGACAAGGAAGTCCTGGAGGACAGAACGGCCAAAGAAGCCGTCCCTCCGGACCTGACTGTCAAGGCAGTAATGCTTTGTAAACGTGTGCAGCGAGGCCCACGTAGCTGCCTGACAGATAACCGGCAGCGGAACACCGCGGCCCAAGGCCGTGGTAGCAGCCGTTGCCCTGGTGGAATGGGCACGCAGCCCAACAGGAGGCTCCTTCTTAGCCAAAGAATAGCAGGTCTTGATGCACAAGGTAACCCAGCGGGAGATGGTCCTCTTGTGCACCGCCCGACCTTTTTGGCGCCCACGTAGCCAACAAAGAGCTGGTCATCCACCCGGAAGTGTTTTGTGCGGTCAATATAGAAAGAGAGCGCACGTTTTGGGTCCAGACGGTGGAGCCTCTCTTCCTCTCTGGAAGGATGCGGAGGCGGAAAGAAGGTGGGCAAAGTGATGGTCTGCCCAATGTGGAAAGCAGTAACCACCTTTGGCAAGAAGGACGGACGCGTCCGAAGAACAACCTTGTCTGGATGAACAGACAGAAAGGGAGGTTTGCAAGATAGAGCCTGGAGCTCACTCACCCGCCGAGCGGAGGTGATGGCCACCAGAAAGGCTGTCTTCAGAGTCAGAAGACGAAGAGGACAGTTATGTAGAGGCTCAAAGGGAGCGCACATTAAAAAGGTAAGAACCAAGTTCAAGTCCCACTGAGGCATCACAAACGGAACAGGAGGGAAGAGGTGAGTAATGCCTTTTAAGAACCTGTTAACAACAGGGGACTTGAAAAGGGAGGGCTGATCAGGGAGCCTGAGGAAGGCCGAGATAGCACAAAGATAACCCTTGATGGTACCCAGGGCAGAACCCTGTTGGGCCAAAGAGAGAAGGAACAGAAGGACCTCAGAAAGAGGGGCAGAAAGGGGATTCACAGCCTTTGCTGTGCACCATGCCACAAATTTGTTCCACCTGCAGGCGTATACCACCTTAGTGGAGGGACGCCTGGCTGCCAGAATCACATCACAAACTTCGGGAGGCAAGTCGAAAGGAATCAACTGCCGCCGCTCAATCTCCACGCAAGCAGGTGTAGACTGGACAGGTTCGGGTGGAGGACCGTCCCCTGCTGCTGCGACAGAAGATCCTCCCGAAGAGGCAGACGGATCGGGGGATCTACGCTCATATTGAGTAGCTCGGGATACCAAACTCTTCGAGCCCAGTCCGGAGCCACAAGAATGACTTGGGCCCGGTCGTGCCGAATCTTCTTCAACACTCTGGGTAGAAGTGGTATAGGCGGAAAGGCGTACAATAGACCGCAACTCCACTCGTGACGAAAGCGTCGCCGAGCGAGTGCCGCCTTGGAAATTCCAACGCGCAGAACTGATGACATTGCGCGTTCTCTTCGGTGGCGAATAGATCTAACCAAGGCTCTCCCCACTGTAGAAAGAGTCCTTGCGCCACTTCCGAGTGAAGACGCCATTCGTGATCCATCATGCACCTGCGGCTGAGTTCGTCCGCCCTGGCGTTCAGGGAACCTGCCAGGTGTTGAACCACCAGGAACATGCCCTGATGTTCCAGCCATGTCCAGAGGCGCAGAGCCTCCTGACAAAGGGTCCACGACCCCACCCCGCCTTGTTTGTTGCAGTACCACATGGCGGTGGTGTTGTCTGTGAACACCTGCACTACCTTCCCTTTGACAGAGGGAAGGAATGCCTTGAGTGCAAGTCGGATCGCCCGGAGCTCCAGAAGGTTGATATGGAGCCGGGACTCCGCCGGAGACCAGAGGCCTCTGATCTCCGCCTCTCCCATGTGACCGCCCCATCCCAGAAGGGACGCGTCCGTCACAACTGTGTGCTCTGGCTGGGGAAGGGAGAGGGATCTGCCCATGACCCATTGCCGGTTCGAGAGCCACCACTGCAACTGTTTTGCAGTCCCCTCCGAGATCTGGACGTGATCGGACAGGTCGCCCTGGTGCTGCGCCCACTGGAACTTCAGGTCCCACTGCAGAGCCCGCATATGCCATCTGGCATGAGTGACCAGCAGGATGCAGGAGGCCATGAGGCCCAGCAGCCTCAGGGTCATCCGTACCGAAACCCAGGATAAGGGCTGAAAGATCGGAATCATAGCCTGAATATCCCGGACTCGCCGTTCGGGAGGATAGGCCCGAAACTGCGTCGTGTCCAGAACTGCTCCGATGAAAAGGAGCTGTGGAGAAGGAATCAGATGCGACTTTGGCACATTGATGGAGAACCCCAGCGAGTGCAGGAGTTCGGCCGTAGTCTGGAGGTGGGAGACAACTGCCTGGGACGAGCCCGCCTTCAGCAGCCAGTCGTCGAGGTAGGGGAAGACTGAAACCCCTGCCCGGCGCAGATGAGCTGCGACCACCGCCATCACTTTCGTGAACACCCGAGGGGCACTGGTAAGGCCAAAGGGAGCACGGTGAACTGAAAATGCTCGAGGCCTACCGTGAACCGAAGGTAACGCCGGTGGGCCGGCAGGACGGGGATGTGGAAATAGGCGTCCTGCAAGTCCAACGCTACCAACCAGTCTCCGGGGTCGAGGGCAGTCAAGACCTGAGCTAGGGTGAGCATCTTGAACTTCTCCTTCCGGAGGAAGCGATTGACGTTCCGGAGGTCCAAGATAGGACGCATGTCCTCCTTGTCCTTTTTGGGCACCAGAAAGTAGTGGGAGTAGCAACCACGCCCTACTTCTGGGGTCGGAACATGCTCGATGGCCCTCTTGGCCAAGAGGGCCGTGACTTCCTTCTGTAGAAGCACCAAGTGATCCCCTGACATGCAGTGGGATTGAGGTGGCATGGCTGGGGGGTGGTCTCGAAGGGGAGGGAGTAGCCCCTTCGGACAATGTCCAAGACCCACTTGTCCGAGGTGATGGGACGCCAGTGGTGAAGGTGATGGCGGACCCTGCCCCCGACTGGCGTGCTGTGCACCTGAAAGGAGGGACTAGGAGGGCTTGGAGGCCGCGGACGGGTTGGAGGTGGTGGCCTGACCCGCACGCTGGTTGCCCGAACCGCCACGGCGGTATCCACGTCCTCGGCCACGCGAAAGCGCTTGCTGCGCGGGCCGTTGGCCGGGCTGTGGACGTGACTGGGCGCCCCTTCCGTGGCCACGAAAGGGGCGAAAAGCAGACGTTTGCGGAGGGCGCACAACAGCAAGGCCCAGGGACTTAGCAGTAGCCCGTGAGTCCTTGAAACGCTCCAGCGCATGGTCTGCCTTCGAACCAAAAGACCGACTCCATCAAAGGGCATGTCCATGAGAGTATTCTGGACATCCCCTGAAAAACCAGTGGTTCTCAGCCAGGCGTGGCGACGCAGCGCCACCGTCGTTGCAAGCGATCTGCCCAGCGAGTCGGCGGTATCAAGGCCACAGCGGATGGTATATTTAGCCGCATCACGCCCTTCCGCAATAGCGCGGGTAAGCAGTGTCTGGACCTCCTCAGAACACTGCGGCAAAACATCAGCCACCGAATCCCACAGGGAGTGGGTGTATCGGCCCAAGAGGCAAGCAGTATTAACAGACCGCAAGCCAGCACTGGAGGAAGAGAAAGCCTTCTTCCCAAAGTGATCCAGGCGCTTGGATTCCCTATCCGGAGGGGCGGTAGGGAAGGCTGTTTGGGAGGCAGAGGCTTGGACAACCAAGCTCTCAGGGGTGGGGTGTTGGGAGAGAAACAGGGGGTCGCCCGGAGCCGGGCGATGGCGTCGGGCCACGTTCCTATCCACAGGAGCCCCTGTGGTGGGTTTGGACCAGGCACCCAAAAGAACGTCAGTGAGTGCATCGTTGAACGGCAGCACAGGCTCCGAAGAGGAGGCCGCCGGCTGAAGCACTTCAGTCAGGAGGTTAGTCCTGGCGGCCACTGTAGGCAACTGGAGATTTAAGGCTCCAGCAGCTCTACGCAACACCGTTGCAAAATTAGCCCCCTCCTCCGTTGCCACGGGAGGAGACAGCATGCCAGAGTCGGGGGAGGTATCCAGCCCACTGGCATCCCCAAGTTCCTCAACCCAGTCCGGGTCAAACTCGCACTGTTGTGTGAGAGGGTCGTCAGACCCCTCCCAGCTCTCCTGGTCCTCCTCAGGTTGAAAAGATGGAGGAGGAGGGACATAAGGGACCCAAGGCCTCATCGGCGCCCGAACCGGCGTCGGGCGACGCCGGTCCGGCTCCATGTCCGGACCCGGGGAGAACCGGGGAACGACGCCGCCCGGAGCCCCGGACGGCGTCGGAAACGGCACCGGGGACATCGGCGTCGGCGGAGGCGTGGTTAGGTCAACCGGCGTCGATGGGGGTTGCGGCACCACCGGAACCGGGGTCGAGGCCGGAGCCGAGGCCGGGACGAAGGCTGGTGGGACAGGCGACGCCGGGACCGGAGTCGACGGCGACGCCGGAGCAACCCCATCAGGGCCCGCGGGGCCCGAAGGCGCACCGGAGGGACCTTGAGGCCCGAAGAGGCGGGCCATGGCTGACAGGAATTTCTGTACTTCGGCTGGAGTCGCCCCCGAACCCGGGTAGGACGGGTAATGCGGGGGCAACTCGACAGGCACGTCCGGGGCCGCGGGGGCGGGGACGGTGCCGACAGGGACCTCAGCCGAGTCGCGCGACCGGCGAGGCGAAGTCTTAGAGCGATGACGCCGCTTAGACTTCTTGTGCTTCGACTTACCGGAGGAGCGCGAAGACTTGGATTCCGACGAACGGCGGGGACTCCGCGTCCGGCCCCTCGACCTCTCCCGGGACCGGGGCTTGCTGCGGCGCGGAGCCGACTGCCGGACTTCAAGGAGCTTTCGAGACCGCTCTCGCAAAGCCTTCGGATGAAGTTTCCGGCAGTCAGGGCACGACTTCGTGTCGTGGCCTCGGCCGAGACAGAAGAGACACTCGAGGTGGGGGTCCGTGATGGACATCATACGACCACATTCCTCGCAGGGCTTAAAGCCGGGCATCCCTACGACACCTTAGGAGTCGTGAAGACTCGTTGAAGAGAACAGTGAAAAATTTCACAAAAAAGATAGTCAAAAAGTGACTAGGGCACTGCTCTTCCCGGATCTGCGCTTACTGGCGCGGAAAAAGAAGAACTGACGTCAGCGCGCAGGGGCGGCGCCTAAGTACTGCCCGCGACGTCATCCCGGCGATCACGACGCCGACGACGGACGCGGAGCCGCACGACGCCGCCTACCGACGCGCAAGGGTACTGCTACGCAAAAAACTTTCCGGATCCAGCCTGACGCCTGGGGATATTCTAAGGTAAGGAATCTGTCACTAACGTGTCTCTTTCAGATACACACACACGAAAAGTGGTAGTGAATCATGAAGGGCCTATTTTTATGACCGCCTCGAGACCACAAATATGTCATGGTGCGTATTACACTGTCTCATTAAACAATGCTAAACCCTGCTTACTTAAGTCGTGGGCAGATAGGGTTGGTAAGGCGCTCTTAATGTCGTTTTAATTTGCCCTATTCATGCGGTAACCCTCTCGAATCCGGTTACAGTGTGCGCCGAACAGCTGACGCGCTGGAAATGCAACCCTTATGAACGGTCCTAAATCTGTCATTGTGCTGCGGATCCTGCTCTGAAAATAGCAAAAGCTCTTTTTGTAAATTAAAATTGGTGTGAATGGGAGCAGATGTTGACAAGCGCCGCGTGCAGAGATCTCAGCCCGGAGAAACCAGAGGATAAGTCAGATTCGATCGATGTCACAAATGTGCAAAGTGTTGAAGCGTGTGCACAGTTAGTGCTGTGACGATCCCCCACACATGGTTCTGGTGTAAATGCGCTGCCGTTTATTTATAGATGATGCTGTGCTTTCAGTGTAGTAACAAGCTGTCGGCATTGCGCAAAGGCAGCCGCTTGTTTAGATTTGCATTGCGCTTTCACTTTACAATAGCTGCCGCCCAACACAGCACTCGCGGGGTGGGGCGACAGCTATTGTTAAAGTGAAAGTGAGATGCAAAAATAAACATGCAGCCACCATTGCCAAAATAGTGCTTACCGACTAATGAAGGAGACAGTGTAACGCCGCAAGTAAAAGATCCAGTCCTGATGGGCGGTCACAAAAGGAGACAGGGCGGTAACAAGGAGGGACTAAGAAGCCTCATTATCAATCGGAAGCCAGCGTTTACCAAAGACAATGCCACCAGCCAATGAAAAAAATGGGCGGGGCTTCCTCTCCACTTCTAAAACATACCCTACAACAGCATGCCTCGCAGTGCGAGCAGCGAATGCGCTGCAACGCTAGGCTCGACCTAAAAAAGGGAACATTCACAATAATATATGCAGCACTCATCCATTGCATGCAACTTTATGGAACAGCTAAACTTGTACCCTCAAATTTGAAAAATCCTGTTATGGAAGGGTATCTACACTTGACCATTTTTGGCAGTCACAGGCACCCCACCCACCTCTTGTCTAGCAGCAGCAGAAGGAAGCTTTTGAAGCTTACCATGGTAATACTGATGAGAATGTAAAATGACAAATGAAAATAAGAAAGCACCACTGATACATAATTTAGGTCCTGAAGGAAGATCAAATGTAAAAATATTACCTGTGCAGAAAGCGAAGGTTTTGTGCAGGTGAAGCTGACCTTGATATTGAAGTAACTGATGTGTACACCACTGCATTAAAAACTCTAGACAAAAGATTTTGCCCTCACAATAAAGTGCTGTCCTGGACAGACATATTTCTACAAAGAAGCCCAACAAACTAGGGAGCCTGTGGATGATCGTGTAGCATTTTTGAGAACTTTGGTGGCCACATGTAATTATTATTAATTAAAGATTGAGATTATGAGAGATCATTTAACTGAAAAAAGGAACAACAAAAAATTAAAGAAAAACGCTTATCAACAGAGGATCTAGATACGGAGACCACTTTGAATATTGCAAGAGGGGTCGAGCACTCCGAGATGTATGTCAAGGAAATGGCCAACTCAGGTGACACAAAGTAGTACAAAGAGTTTAATATCTACAACATGGAAAACCCTGTGTACCAATGGGGGACACACAAATATATATATATAGTTATAGTTAGGAGCTAGTTTCCATAGGAAAAGCGTTTTTTGTTTTCCCAATAACTTTTGCGCCGGATGACGAATCATCGCGAAATTTTCAAAACTAGTGGGGCGCTCCGGTCAGCTCCTGTCTTGAAAGTTTCGGGGTGATTCGGCAAGCGGGGGCCGAGAAAAAAGGAGGGTCCCAAAACGTGTTTTCTCCATGTTAATTCCCATAGGAAACTTTAGCCACGGCTACAGCCCGAACTGCTGAACGGAATCACACCAAATTTGGCAAAAAGGTAGTGCTTGGTTCAGAAAGCGCCCTTTTTTTAAAATGGTGTAAATCCGTTCAGTAGTTGCGGAGAAAATCAAAAAATAGAGGTCAAAAAATCAATTTGGTTACAGCCAAAACTGCTGAACGGAATTACACCAAATTTGGCAAAAAGGTAGTGCTTGGTTCAGAAAGCGCCCTTTTTTTTTTAAAATGGTGTAAATCCGTTCAGTAGTTCCTGAGAAATTCAAAAAAATAAAAGTTTCAATATCTATGGCCGCGGTGGATCCGCGCACCCTCCCGATCACGAGCTTCATGCTAATTGGCTGTCAACACTCCAAACCAGGAAGTGTTGGCAGCCATCTTGTGTCTCGGTAGAACCGAGGCACAAGAAAAGAGAAAAACAAACGTGAAAAAAAGGAAAGGGGGCAGGGTAGAAACACCCTGACCCCCTAGGCCTGCTCAGGGGGTCCCACAAGGACCCCCAGGGCCCAAAAAAGCATTTTTTTTTTTTTATTCTTTTATTCTTTTTTTTAATTACATTTTTTTTTTTTTTTTAAATCGGCGGGATCCGCGCACCCAGCGCGAATTTTGGCCGGAAAAAAAAAAAAAAAAACGAAGCGCGGGCTCCCGCGCGTAGTTATAATTAAGACCCCGGGTGGGCCAGGTCCCGGGGGCACTTAAAAAATGTGTGGGGGGGGCCCCAATCCCCCCACACTGCCCGGGGGACCGCCACCTCCCCGGGGCTTGATTAAAGAGTTGCGGGGGGCACGCAGCCCCCCCGGGGACCGCCACCCCCCGGGGCTAATTTTTAAATGGTGGGGGGCCTCCAAGGCCCCCCCAAGCCCCGCGGACCGCCACCCCCCGGGGCTTTCATTAATTATTTGCGGGGGGCACACTGACCCCCCCGCAGCCCCGGGGACCGCCACCCCCCGGGGCTTCTTTTAAAAAAATATATATATACCTGCGTGGGGGGGCTCGAGCCCCCCACACGCCCCGGGGACCGCCACCTCCCCGGGGCACTAAAATGCTAATTTGGGGGTCCGTAACGGACCCCCGAGCCCCGGGGACCACCACCTCCCCGAGGCTGTGCAATAGGTAGGAGGGGGGCCGCTGGAGGTACCTGGTGGGCTAGTTGGCTCCCAAGGTCCCTCAGGATTCAAGGGGAATTAATTCTCCAACTTAAAACGCGCCACGGGGCGCGTTTGCACACTTGTCACATCAGGCCCCACCCGCTCCCTTCACCACTGTGCAAACAGGCCCTCTGGCGCGTTGTAAGTTGGGGGATTAAGTCCCCTTGAATCCTGAGGGTCCCTTGGGTCCAACTAGCCCACTAGGTACCTCCAGTAAGCGCCACAGAGCTGCGTTGCAGAGAGGTGTAAAAGGGGAGTGGCCTTGGACCACCTCTCTGCAACGCAGCTCTGTGGCGCTTACTGGAGGTACCTGGTGGGCTAGTTGGCCCCAGGGACCCTCAGGATTCATGGGGAATTAATCCCCCAACTTAAAACCCGCCAGGGGGCGCGTTTGCACAGTGGTGGAGGGAGGGGGCGGGCCTGATGTGACATGTGTTTACTTATCCAATCACTCTGCCAAAACCCAAGCACTTATAAATTCACCATGCACTCTCATTGCATTACTCTAATCATCCAGTCACTACCCATGTACTCATGCAATGACCCAGGCACTAACACATGCACTGCTACAATCCCCTGAGCACTACTGATGCAGCCCAGCCATCTCTTTGTCACTACCCATGCACTCCTCCAATTACCCAGCCAGAATCATGTACTTATCCAAACACTCCGCCAAAACCCAAGCACTTATAGATTCACCATGCACTCTCCTTGCAGTACTCTAATCATCCAGTCAGTACCCATGCACTCATGCAATGACGCAGGCACTAACACATGCACTGCTACAATCCCCTGAGCACTACTGATGCAGTCCAGCCATCGCCCTGTCACTACCCATGCACTCCTCCAATCACTCAGCGAGCACCATGTACTTATCCAATCACTCCGCCAAAACACAAGCACTTATAAAATTCACCATGCACTCTCCTTGCATTACTCTAATCATCCAGTCACTACCCATGCACTCATGCAATGACGCAGGCACTAACACATGCACTGCTACAATCCCCTGAGCACTACTGATGCAGTCCAGCCATCGCCCTGTCACTACCCATGCACTCCTCCAATCACCCAACCAGTTCCATGTACTTATCCAATCACTCCGCCAAAACACAAGCGTTTATAAATTCACCATCCACTCTCCTTGCAGTACTCTAATCATCCAGTCAGTACCCATGTACTCATCCAATGACCCAGGCACTAACTCATGGCAAATACAGAGGAGGTCATGCTAATCGCAGGGGTACGCCAACGCATAGTGTTCCCTAGTGTATGTAGGTGTTTTCATTGTATTCTAAGTGTCTTTTAGCATAGCACTGGCTCTAGGGCCGGTTAGTCAGAGTCAGTTACCACCAGTACCCATCAGCAAAAAGTTAGGGGCACAGGAGGACTTTCTGCTCCTCTGTTGGTTCTTTCTGCACATCTCTTGCTTCTTCTTCTTCTTGCACTTTTCTTCGTCTTTCTGGACTTCTGTTGCCTCTTTCTGCATTTGTCTTGCTTCTTTGTGCGCTTTTCTTCCTCTTTCCTCACATGTCCTACCTTTGTAGGCATAGTTAGAAATTAGCATTTAAAAAACCTTTGAAATTCACTGAAAAAACCATGGATTTCAGGCATGTTATAGTTAGAAATTAACATTTAAAAAACCTTTGAAATTCACTGAAAAAACCATAGGTTTCAGGCACGTTATAGTTAGAAATTAGCATTTAAAAAACCTTAGAAATTCACTGACAAAACCATAGGTTTCAGGGCGTTACTCGTACAAAACCATAGAAATTCCCCCGTTATAGTTAGTTCAGCTAACTATAACTCGCGCCTCATAATGCCCTGCTGATGACATCACATATTACATCACTCATGACATGGTCAGTGACATCACTGATGACATCACTGATGACATCTCAAATGACCTCACTGATGACATCACTGATGACATCATCCATGTGATAATTTGCTACATCTTCTCACACCCTAATATAACATTTGATACACCCACTCTAAATTACAGAGTGCCATTCTCAAAACCATAGACACTCCAACACCAATAACTACATACCCACTCACTGATTCTTAGGTCTACACAAACATCCACTCACTCACCCGTACAGTCACTCATACTTACGGTCACTCAGTACAGGACTATCATATGCACTCATACACCTATATAGACACTCACACACCGCCACTCATCCATAGAGGTACTCACACACCTAGTCAGTCATGCAAATAATTAATCACACTCCCATTTACTCACCTATACAGTTATACACACCAGCTCACTTACTCATACAAATATTAGCACATTCTTACGCTCTTATACAATCACTGAAACAAGTACACACTCATCCATACAGCCACTCTCACAATCACACACTCTCACTTATAGCCATTTATATACTCCAACACACATATATACTGCCTTTCACATATGTAGTTACTCACACATGTACCACTGAGATATACATTCACTCACTAACACACCAATACACACACTCACCCACCCATACAGTCCATCACAGATGCACTCTTGAAACCATGCACCCAGTGAATCACCCACTCACACATCTATGCACAGAGTCACACACACCCCACCCACACAAACACTCAGGCACCCATACAGATACTCAGACAACCAATCAATAACTCATCTAGACACTCATGTAGCTATTCACAAACCCATGCAGCCGCTTACACACCAACAGACAGACGGATACAGACATTCACACAGTTTAGTCACTAACCCATGCATTCAGTAAGATACGTTTAATCACTCACTTATAGAGTCAGTCACGCACCTACTAAATCATCCATTCAGACACTTATACACCCACTCATTCTTCAATACGCCTTTCCCTATATATATTAAACATATTTAAACTTTACAGAAACACACAGTCACTGGATGATGTCATCAGTGATGTCATCAGTGATGTCATTTGAGATGTCATCAGTGATGTCATCAGTGATGTCACTGACCATGTCATGAGTGATGTAATATGTGACGTCATCAGCAGTGTATTGCGGGGGCGCGAGTTATAGTTAGCTGAACTAACTATAACGGGGGAATTTCTATGGTTTTGTACGAGTGAAATGTCCAACTAACTAGAACGTCCCTGAAACCTATGGTTTTTTCAGTGAATATAATATATATATATATATTCACTGAAAAAACCATAGGTTTCAGGCACGTTATAGTTAGAAATTAGCATTTGAAAAACCTTTGAAATTCACTGAAAAAACCATAGGTTTCAGGCACGTTATAGTTAGAAATTAGCATTTAAAAAACCTTAGAAATTCACTGAAAAAACCATAGGTTTTAGGGAAAGTTATAGTTAGTTGCTCATTTCACTCGTACAAAACCATAGAAATTCCCCCGTTATAGTTAGTTCAGCTAACTATAACTCGCGCCCCCGCAATGCACTGCTGATGACGTCACATATTACATCACTCATGACATGGTCAGTGACATCACTGATGACATCACTGATGACATCTCAAATGACATCACTGATGACATCATCCAGTGACTGTGTGTTTCTGTAAAGTTTGTTTAATATATATAGGGAAGGCATATTGAAGAATGAGTGGGTGTATAAGTGTCTGAATGGATGATTTAGTAGGTGTGTGACTGACTATAAGTGAGTGATTAAACGTATCTTACTGAATGCATGGGTTAGTGACTAAACTGTGTGAATGTCTGTATCCGTCTGTCTGTTGGTGTGTAAGCGGCTGCATGGGTTTGCGAATAGCTACATGAGTGTCTATATGGGTTATTGATTTGTTGTCTGAGTATCTGTATGGGTGCCTGAGTGTTTGTGTGGGTGGGGTGTGTGTGACTCTGTGCATAGATGTGTGAGTGGGTGATTCACTGGGTGCATGTTTTCAAGAGTGCATCTGTGATGGACTGTATGGGTGGGTGAGTGTGTGTATGGCTGTGTTAGTGAGTAAATGTATATCTCAGTGGTACATGTGTGAGTAACTACATATGTGAAAGGCAGTATATATGTGTGTTGGAGTATATAAATGGCTATAAGTGAGAGTGTGTGATTATGAGAGTGGCTGTATGGATGAGTGTGTGCTTGTATCAGTGATTGTATAAGAGCGTACGAATGTGCTAGTATTTGTATGAGTAAGTTAGCTGGTGTGTGTGTATAACTGTATAGGTAAGTAAATGGGAGTGTGATTAATTATTTGCATGACTAACTAGGTGTGTGAGTATCTCTATGGATGAGTGGCGGTGTGTGAGTGTCTATATAGGTGTATGAGTGCATATGATAGTCCTGTACTCAGTGACCATAAGTATGAGTGATTGTACGGGTGAGTGAGTAAATGTGTGTGTAGACCTAATAATCAGTGAGTGGGTATGTAGTTATTGGCGTTGGAGTGTCTATGGTTTTGAGAATGGCAGTCTGTAATTTAGAGTGGGTATATCAAAGGTTATATTAGGGTGTGAGAAGATGCATCAAATTATCACATGGATGATGTCATCAGTGATGTCATTTGAGATGTCATCAGTGATGTCATCAGTGATGTCATTGACCATGTCATGAGTGATGTAATATGTGACGTCATCAGCAGTGCATTGCGGGGCGCGAGTTATAGTTAGCTGAACTAACTATAACGGGGAATTTCTATGGTTTTGTACGAGTGAAATGTTCAACTAACTATAACTTTCCCTAAAACCTATGGTTTTTTCAGTGAATTTCTAAGGTTTTTTAAATGCTAATTTCGAACTATAACGTGCCTGAAAACTATGGTTTTTTCAGTGAATTTCAAAGGTTTTTCAAATGCTAATTTCTAACTATGCCTACAGAGGTAGGACATGTGAAGAAAGAAGAAAAAACGCACAGAAAGAAGCAAAAGAAATGCAGAAAGAAGCAACAGAAGTCCACAAAGACGAAGAAAAGTGCAGGAAGAAGCAAGACATGTGCAGAAAGAACCAACAGAGGAGCAGAAAGAGGCCTTGTTGCAAAATCATCCTGTGCCCACATCTTTTTCGGACGGGTACTGGTGGTAACTGACTGATTAACCAGGCCCAGAGCTATGCTAAAAGTCACTTAGAATACAGTGAAAACACCTACATACACTAGGGAACACTATGCGTTGGGGTACCCCTGTGATTAGCATGACCTCCTCTGTAAGGCCCTAGTATATAATAGGGCAGGGGGATTAAAACTACCTCTTAAAACGCTCTACTGGGCGCGTTTGCACAGTGGTGAAGGGAGGGGGGGGGCCTGAGGTGACATGTGTGCAAACACGCCCTGTGGCCGTTTTAAGTTGGGAGATTAAGTCCCCTTGAATCCTGAAGGTCCCTGGGGTCCAACTAGCCAACCAGGTACCTCCAGTAAGCGCCACAGAGCTGCGTTGCAGAGAGGTGTAAAAAGGGGCATGGCCTGGACCACCTCTCTGCAACGCAGCACAGTGGCGCTTACTGGAAGCACCTGGTGGGCTAGTTGGCCCCCAGGGGCCCTCAGGATTGAAAGGGAATGAATTCCCCAACTTTAAATGCGCCACAGGGCGTGTTTGCACACATGTCACTTCAGGCCCCGCCCCCTTCCTTCACCACTGTGCAAATGCACCCCGTGGCGCGTTTTAAGTTGAGGGATTAAGTCCCCTTGAATCCTGAGGGTCCCTGGGGTCCACCTAGCCCACCAGGTACCTCCAGTAAGTGCCACAGAGCTGCATTGCAGAGAGGTGTAAAAAGGGGCATGGCCTGGACCACCTCTCTGCAACGCAGCCCTGTGGCGCTTACTGGAGGTACCTGGTGGGCTAGTTGGCCCCAGGGACCCTCAGGATTGAAGAGGAATTAATTCCCCAACTTAAAACGTACCACAGGGCGTGTTTGCACACATGTCACCTCTGGCCCCGCCACCTCACTTCACCACTGTGCAAACGCGTCCCGTGGCGCGTTTTAAGTTGGGGGATTATGTCCCCTTCAATCCTGAGGGTCCCTGGGGTCCAACTAGCCCACCAGTTACCTCCAGTTAGCGCCACAGGGCTGCGTTGCAGAGAGGTGGTCTGAGGCCACGCCCCTTTTTACACCTCTCTGCAACGCAGCCCTGTGGCGCTTACTGGCAGTACCTGGTGGGCTAGTTGGCCCCCAGGGACCCTCAGGATTGAAGGGGAATTAATTCCCCACCTTAAAACGCGCCACAGGGCCTGTTTGCACACATGTCACCTCTGGCCCCGCCCCCTCCCTTCACCACTGTGCAAACGCGTCCCGTGGCGCGTTTTAAGTTGGGGGATTAAGTCCCCTTGAAACCCGAGGGTCCCTGGGGGCCAACTAGCCCACCAGGTCCCTCCAGTAAGCGCCACAGAGCTGCGTTGCAGAGAGGTGTAAAAAGGGGCGTGGCCTGGACCACCTCTCTGCAACGCAGCCCTGTGGCGCTTACTGGAGGTACCTGGTGGGCTAGTTGGCCCCCAGGGACCCCCAGTATTCAAGGGGAATTAATTTCCCAACTTAAAACGCACCACAGGGCGCGTTTGCAGAGTGTTGCTGGGAAGGGGCGGAGCCTCGGCGATGCCGGTGTTTTTTTTTTTTTTTAAAGAAGGGGGGCTGTGTGGCCCCCCTTCCTTTCCTATTTTGTGGGCCCTGGGGACCCCATCCCCCAGGGCCTGGCCCCTTTTTAAAAAAAAAAAAAAATGTAAATGGGAGGGGGGCCGCGTGTGCCCTCGTGGCCAATTCCGGCCCCGGGGCATGGCCAAACATCTTGTTTTTTTATAGGAAGGGGGGGCTGCATGGCCCCCCCCTCCTAAGGCCTCTATTGGCCCCGGGGACCCCACCCCCCGGGGCCCGCCTTTATTTATTTTTGTTGGGGGAGGGGGGCCGCATGGCCCCCCTCCCGGGCCACTTCTGGCCCCGGGGACCCCATCCCCCGGGGCCTGGCCATCCTTTTTATTTTTTTGTGAGGAGGGCCGCGTGGCCCCCCTCCTCAGGCCAAATATGGCCCCGGGGACCCCATCCCCGGGGCCTGGCCTCTCCTTTTAAAAAAAAAAAAAATACACAGGGGAGGGGGGCCGCGTGGCCCCCCTCCCGGACCACTTCTAGCCCCGGGGACCCCATCCCCCGGGGCTGGCCCTCTCCTTTGAGGACCGTGGGGGGAGCCCCAATGCCCCCACGGTCCCTGCCGGCTCCCCGCCTCCTGCGGGAGCCGGCATTGCTTTTCCACATGGGGAGCTGCTAACATGCAGCTCCCCTTGTGGAAAAGCAATCTGCTTTGCTTCATTGAAGCAAGAGCAGGTTTCCCTGCTCTCGCTTCAATGAAGCAAGCAGCTTGCAATGACAGGGCGGGAGCCGCGCGGCTCCCGCCCTGTCATTGCAAACAGCAGTGTCCCGGGGCTGGGCACCCGGGACACTGCAGGAGCTGGCCCTGGGGGTGGCGGTCCCCAGGGCCATCACAGACTCCTGGAGGGGGGCCGCGCGGCCCCCCTCCCATCACATGCACAGCCCCGGGGAGGTGGTGGTCCCCGGGGCTCGGGGGTCCGTCACGGACCCCCAAATTTGTATAATAAAGAGGTGGCGGTCCCCGGGGCGTGTGGGGGGGCTCAAGCCCCCCCACACAGGTATTTTTAAACAAATGAGAGCCCCGGGGGGTGGCGGTCCCCGGGGCAGCGGCGGGGTCGTGTGCCCCCCCGCAAAATTATTAATCAAAGCCCCGGGGATGGCGGTCCCCGGGGCTTGGGGGGGCTTGGAGTCCCCCCCACACAACAAAACAAAGCCCCGGGGGGTGGCGGTCCCCGGGGCTGCGGGGGGGCCGTGAGCCCCCGCTATTAAATTTTCGCATGCCCCCGGGACTTGGCCCACCCGGGGGCTAAATAATAACAAAGCGCGGAAGCCTGCGCTTCGCTTTTTTTTTTCTTTTTCGCGGCCGGATTCACGCACCCAGCGTGAATTCGGCCGATTTTTTAAAAAAAAAAAATGCTTTTTGTGGGACCCCCTGAGCAGGCCTGGGGGGTCAGGGTGTTTCTACCCTGCCCCCTTTTCTTGTTTTGCGCCTTAGTTTTTCTCTTTTCTTGTGCCTCGGTTCTACCGAGACACAAGATGGCTGCCAACACTTCCTGGTTTGGAGTGTTGACAGCCAATTAGCATGAAGCTCGTGATCGGGAGGGTGCGCGGATCCACTGCGGCCATAGATATCGAAACTTTTATTTTTGAATTTCTCAGGAACTACTGAACGGATTTACACCATTTAAAAAAAAGGGCGCTTTCTGTACCAAGCACTACCTTTTGGTCAAATTTGGTGTAATTCCGTTCAGCAGTTTTAGCTGTAACCGTGTCTAAAGTTTCCTATGGGAAATTGATTTTTTGACCTCTATTTTTTTATTTTCTCCGCAACTACTGAACGGATTTACACCATTTTAAAAAAAGGGCGCTTTCTGAACCAAGCACTACCTTTTTGCCAAATTTGGTGTAATTCCGTTCAGCAGTTCGGGCTGTAGCCGTGGCTAAAGTTTCCAATGGGAATTAACATGGAGAAAACACGTTTTGGGACCCGCCTTTTTTCTCGGCCCCCGCTTGATGAATCACCCCGAAACTTTCAGGATAGGAGCTGACCGGAGTGCCTCACTAGTTTTGAAAATTTCGCGAAGTTCGTCGTCCGGCGCCAAAGTTATTGGGAAAAGAAAAAACGCTTTTCCTATGGAAACTAGGTCCTAACTATAACTATCTACTGGCGACCGCCAGTAGATAATATATATATTACCTACTGGCGCTTGCCAGTAGGTCGTTATAGTTAGGACCAAGTTTCCACTGGAAAAGCCTTTTTTGACTTGCCTATAACTTTGGCGTCATTTGAACAATCTTCATGAAATTTTCCCAAAAAAGTGTCAAAGTAGGCTCTGTATGTCATGGAAAGTTTAGGGGTGATCTGTGCAGTGCGGACCGAGAAATAGGGGCACGAAAAAAGGGTGCGTTTGTAATATTAATTCCCATAGGAACGCGTTGTCAAACATACAGCCTGAACCGCTGGATAGAATTACACCAAATTTGGCAGAAAGGTAGATGTTATTACGCAGACTGTGCTTTTTGTTATTTGGTGCAAATCCTTCCAGTAATTTTTGAGAAATTTAAGCTGAAAACTATAGATATATCTCTGGCCGGCGTTATTTAGTGGGGGCTGATATTTTGTGGTGGTTTTGCGATTAATTGCGGATGCGCGCGCCATCGGGAATGCTGTGATTGGCTGTACGCAACCTGAACAGAAAGTTGCGGCCACCATTTCATGGTTCCCGGGGGTGAAAATTTGTGTGAAAGATAACATACTGGGTCAGGGTAGAGATACTCTGACCCCATGTTTGAGAAATGGGTGTGTTAGAGACATAAGTTATGGGTCCAAAATTGATTTTTTTAACCGTGCGCGATATTTGCGATGACGATGCGACCTCCAGCACGGCCCCCCATGTATCATCGCGGGGACATCGCGAATATCGCAGCGACACTGTGAATATTTGGGGTAACATAAAAAATATATATATATATATACATATATATATATATTTGTATACACTTGCCGGTCACTGTCACAGACTCATGTACACACTCACAAACACAGACACTTATACACCCATTCACACACTTATACAGCCAGTCACATACCCGCTCAGATACTCATGCACCTGCTCACATACTCATTCAGGTACTCATGCACCCACTTACATACTCATTCAGGTACTCATGCACCCACTTACAGACTCACTCGGAGAGTGACGCACCCATGTACACACTCACTCAGAGACTCAAGCAGCAACTTAGAGACCCACTCATAGACTCATGTGCACACTCTCATACCCACTTAGAGACTCTTACACCCACTCCCAGACCCACCTCGGAAGTCATGTACCCACTCACAGACTCACTCAGATACTTATGCACCCACTTACAGACTCACTCAGAGTCATGCACCCATGTACAGACCCATTAAAAGACTCATGCACCCACTTAAAGACCCAATCACACATGCACGTATGTACTCACAGACCCACTGAGACTCACACACCCACTGACAGACCCACTGAGACACTCATACACCCACTCATACACCCACTCAGAAACTCATACACCCACTCACACACCCATACACTCATACACCCACTCACACACCCATACAGTCACTCACACACTCTGTCACAGATCCTGACAAAGAGTTATGCACTCAGTTACTCAATCTTACACTCAGAAACTCACATAACCACTCAGACTCCGAGATGTACACGCACCCACTCAAAGACTTACGCATCTACTCACAGACCCACCCAGACACTTGTCCTCCCAGTCACAGACCCTCTCAGACACTCATGTATGTACTAGTTCACTCACTCACTCACTCACAGACTTATGCTCTCACTCACAGATCCATTGAGACACTTGTACACCCACTCACAGATTCATTCAGACACTCATACACCCACTCACAGACCCACTCAGAGACTTATGCACCCACTCACAGTTGCAGTCAGAGATCCATGCACCCATTCACAGAACCACTCAGACCCTCACATCATAGACCCACTGAGAGACTCAGGCACTCACTCACGGATCCACTCAGACACTCATGCACCCACTCACTCACTCCCTCACCCACCCACTCAGACACTCACTTAGACACTCTTATCCACTCACAGATCCTGTCAGACAGTCATATACTCACAGATTGACTGATAGACTCATGCAACCAATCAGACCCATTGAGACACTGATGCACCCACTCATAGATGCACTGAGACAGTCATGCAGTTTGTTACAGAACCACTGATAGAGTGATGCACCGTCTCACAGAGCCACTTAAATACTTATACAGTGAATGAGAGACTTACTGATACAGTGATGCATGAAGTCACAAATTCCACTGAAAAAGTTATACACTGTGTTATAGAGATATTAAGGGAGTTATACACGCTATTATAGAGTCATTTAGATAGTAATGTGGTTATTGTGTCGATTGTAATCCATGTTGCAGTTATAAGTTTTGAATGTGGTGGTGGCTGAAATTCACCTAAAAACCCAAAGGTTACAGAGACGTTATAGCTAGGCTGACATTTCACTCGTACAAAACCAGAGAAATTCAGCAGTTATAGTTAGCTGAGCTAACTATAACTCGCGCCCCGAAATCCACAGCTTATGACCTCACATATTACATCACTCATGACATGGTCAGTGACATCACTCATGACATGAAAATTAGCCAAGGTGGTGGATGTGAGAAGGTGTGTGACAAGAAAACATTCTGGAGTGAAGGAGAATTGTGGTGCAAGGAAAGTGTTGGTGGGGGACTGGGTGAGAGTCGAATAAACTGGTTTTGTCAGCAAGTGTGAATCGGTTCTCAGTGCTACTCCGTATTGAAAGAGTAAGGGGCCAAGCTGGTACTATGGACAGTGGCATAGCTAGACCTACTGTCACCCTGGGGCGGCCCCTAGGTTTGCCACCAGGTCCAGGATAAGAATGGGTGGTGGATTGGGGGGGGATGGGATTGGCGGCCAGCGGCTGACTTGTTGCGGAGGGGATTGGGATTGGCAGCCGACGGCCAACTTGTTCGGGGGGGTGGGGGCTGACGGACGACTTGTTCTCGGGGCAGGGGGATTGTAGAAGTCAACAGACACGACTTGCTCACCTCTGCTCCCCCAAAAAAAGAGTGACGCCCACCCCCTCCAGAACCCCCCCGGCTACGCCACTGATTATGAACGATAGAAAGGTGCAGAAGTTTGAAAAGTTATGCGTGGTGCCAAGCAGCAAAGCTTAATTTGTTTGTAAGTGGATGGGTGAAGATTGATTGAAAGAGCGGTGAGAAAATGGTGGTGAAAGAAAGTTCTTCTTCAAGAAAACAGCATCCTCCAAGTCACTTAAAGGATTTGATGACATGTGCTGGAAGTGTGGTTAAAATAATGACGTCCCACACAATGGCATCACTCTCCTGGTCCCTAAAGGATTTTATGAAGCTGTAGCTCTCTGGTCTCCAACTGATAAGAAATGTTGTCATTTTTTTGCGTTAAGGGTATTGTGGTGGCCCCCTCACATACTCCTTGTTCCAGGTGTTCTGATTTTCTTGTGCCAAGTACTTATTATAATTTGTTATTAATAATTGTATTGTTATTTTTTCTTTTCTCTAGGGAGGGGTATATGATGTATAGAAAAGTATCCTATAATGGAATTTGTTTGTGTTAGTGAGGCACAATTCCAAGCCCTGGTAGTTGCTGCTTGGGCAAGGGGCTAGCACCCTTTTGTGCCACTCTTGGTGTCTTTATTTCCACCCTTTTTTCCCTTGTGCTGCGCTTCCCTTTCCACCTCCCACCACTTTCACCCCTTCTTTCCTCCCCCTGCTCCTTCTCCCACGCTTTCTCACCTGCACAGCCCTGCTCACCACATCTCGCCCTCCTCCCAGGACCTACTTAATGGCAGTTTGGACATGGACAAGCCTGTCTGTGCCAGTCTGTGCCTGGATGTGCTCAGAACCAGAAACCCTGGTCCGACTGCTCCCCAGAGGTACTTTGCTGCACTCCTGCAATTGCTTAACACATGCTGCACATCTCCCCACTGCTGCAGCACTGCACCACACAAGGAGCCTTTTCAAGCATGAACTGCCACTTCACATGCAACATTAGACCCACAATGCAAGCACCACCTACAATCACTCCGCCCTCCTACATAACTCTGCCCCGCCCGACCAGCAAACTTGCAACCCCAGAATCACTTTCATGCATGCTACTCAACACTCGCTTACTGTGCAAACACAACACCAAGATCTGGGATCTGCTCAGCAATGATGCCCCAGACCTCCAATTCCTGAATTAAACCTGGCTGACCCCCTTGTCAGCCTTGGACATTACCACAGCAATCCTGGCAAGATACAAGATTACAAGACGGGACTAACAACACAAACCAGCAGTTGCAGACGCTGTCATCTTCAAGGGATCTCCCAACTGCATCACAGCCATTGAAAACACAATCCTTTCCATGGAGCACCTTCACTTCAAGCTCCAAATTACAGCCAAAGCCCCCCTGAACAGAACCCTTGCCTACCGCACACCTGGAACGCAAACTAACTTAACTCAAGAAATTACTGACTCTGTCACCCCCTCTCACCTTGGTCTTCAAGGCATACACCCTCCAGGACACCTCAACTCCCACCTGGAAGATCAGACCGACTCCAGCTCCACAGTACTCTGAGAGCCTCAGCATCCTCAGACTCACACAGCACATCACCGAACCCCACCCACACTGCCAGACACACCCTCGACCAAGTCTTCGCTACCTTCAACGGAGTCAAGTTCACCGACACTGCACCCCTCATTTAGACCGACCACTCCATCGACCCCTTCCAGATACCCACCAACACCAGGAACAGAAGCACAGAAGCAGCCTGGGCCCACGCAAGATTAGACCCATCCTGACTGGACACATAAACGCTGACACAGACCAATTCGACAATTAGTTATCATACTATGCCAGTTCCCTGCCACCCCTCAAACACAGCCAACACAAAAGAGCCAGAAAGCAGGTCAACTGCTACTAAGAAGTACTCCAGGCAACCAAACAACACTGCAAACATTTATAGAGGAAATGGAGAATCAGACAAAAAGATACCAACAAGGATACTTTTGGAGCCTCCCCTAAACGATACCACCACCAGATCAGGGAAACCAAACAGAAGGCCCTAGCCGAACGCATAGAGAACAGTGCCAACAGCAACAAGGAGATGTTTGCGTTGGTCAAAATCTTTATCTCCCCCTCTGCCTCATCTAACATCACCCCCTCTCGTAGGACCTGTGTGACACACTATCATACTACTTAAGTGACAAACTACTAACCATCATGGAAAAGGCCATATACTGATAACTCACCAACCACCTCGACCAACACCAACTTCTGGACACCGCGCAATCCGGATTTTGATCAAACAACAGAAGAGAAGCCACACTCACTGCAGCCACAGACAACATCAGGATGCTCCTCGACCGAGGAGACACAGCTGCCCTCATCCTGTTCGACCTTTCAAACACTTTTGACACTGTCTCCCACTTCGCCATGATCAAAAGACTCTACAAGGCAGACAAACATCAGGGAATTAGATGACACTGACTGGCAAGAAGTGCTAGAGTCCCCACGGGAGGTGGCAATACCCTCTAGACTGCGACTGGTGCAGCTTAAAGTGCTCCACAGGATATACTTATCCAGGGCAAAGTTAGCCAAAATGGGGAGAGCTGACACCCAACTCTGTTTGCGTAAATGTGGGGCCACTGGCACATTCTTTCATACGCTATGGGAGTGTCCTGAGATCAGAGCATACTGGGAGGCAATCATGAACACAATAACACACGTTAGCGGGGCCCCGGTACCACCAGAACCCAAAAGATGCCTCCTTAACCCCTTCGGCGCTGTGCGGGAGAATTAATGAGTGGGCGTGTTTCGGACGACCCCCGGCCGTCCTCCGCACACGCCCACCGTGACGTCGGACGGCCGGGGGCCGTCCTGAGCACCGAAGGGGTTAACATATGGGAAGCCACAGACCTCAATCGTAAAACCCAAGACTGGGCGACACTGGGCATGACGATCGCAAAACACAATATTGCCAAACATTGGGGAGTGCAAAATTCACCAACATATACCGAATGCTGTAACGATATGGATTGGGTCATGGTGGCCGAAAAGGCAGTATATGTGAATAGAGGATGCCCCAAGAAGTGGGAACGGGTGTGGGGAGGGTGGAACAAATACAGGGGGAATATTTGTACCTTACCGCCTCAGGGATTCTTGCTGGAAGATAGCTGAACGATGCATCGTACTGTAAAAGACTGCAGCTTCCACGAAAGCGAATATGTACATCAGGCAAACTGGTTGTGACATAAAAGGTCAGGTTGTTGTAATCATGTACCTAAATGTATATCAGGTGATGCTTCCATGTGATATGTTCAATAAAAAGAGTTTAAAAAAAAAAAAGACACTACAAGTATGGCATCCAAGACTCCGCCCTCAACTGGATATGCTCCTACCTCACGGGAAGAGCACAGAGTCAGCATGACACCTTACACATCAGAAGCCAGAAATCTCATCTGTGGAGTACTCCAAGGATCATACCTTAGCCCATATACATGACACCACTGGCCAACATCATCAGATTACACAACATCAACATTCCCTCCTACGCAGACAACTCCCAAATCAGACTCTCCCTTTCAGACAAGACACCCGAGATCAAAACCAACTTCAACACCTGCATGACTGCAGTAACCGCGTGGCTGCGATCCAGATACCTCAAGCTCAACACGGACAAAATTGAAGTGGTTATCTTCGGAAGCAAAACCTTCCCGTGGGACTTCACCTGGTGGCCAGTGGACCTCGGCCCGTCCCAACTCCTATAGCCCATGCCTGAAGTCTAGGAATCATTCTGGATGAAAAATTGGACATGACAGTACAAGTCAATGCAATGTTTACTACTTGCTGAAGATGCAGTGTAAAATCTCCAAGTGGCTGCCAGAAAACACCATGAAAGCAGTCACACAAGCACTCATAACAAGCAAATTGGACTATGTCAATGCACTCTACACTGGAATCAACAAGCAGCTCCTGAACAGACTCTAAATTATCCAGAACACCACAGCAATATTCTTCCACAACCTCCCTCGACGCACCTACACCACTCCACACCTCAAGGAACTCCACTGGCTCCCCATACTCAAAAGCACTCACTTCAAACTCCTTCTACACACCTACAGGGCTCGACACAACATAGGCCCCGCTTAACTCAACAAACGCATCCACTTCCACCAACCTTTCAGGCACCTCAGCTCAACCGGTCTCTCACACACACATTTTCCCCGCATACACAAGAACAGAGCGAGAGGTTGCGCCTTCACACATTGCCCCAAGGTCTTGGAATGACCACCCCCACAACATCATGCCCTCTGTGTCGCTCTTCAGATTCCACAAGAAGCTAAAGACCTGGCTCTTTGATTAAACTCTAGGTAAGCCCCACCTGCCCACCGGCAAGCGCCTCCTGGATACCTTCACAGGTGATTAGCACGCTATAAATATCTACATACGCAGCACAGCATATGGATGTAAGATTTTGGGACCGATTCACAGATTCTACGGTCAAGAAGTTAGCTATCTGATTCCACGGGAATACGCTTATGTTTTTAGTACATTTATGCCTTTCCATAGATTCACAAAGAATCTAAAGAGTACTCTAATTTGTAATATGTATGCAGATTTCTCACAATAAGGAAATGCCTGCATTTTTAAACTTAAAAAACCATGGATTAACACATAAGTGTTTCCACTTTACCTCTCCTCCTCCACCTTGAAACACAATCCTGCTGTTGGCAGTAGCAAATCTGTAGGTGTTTAAAGGGTGGGAAATGACCGACAAAGAGGAGGTCAATGTCCACCTATTTAAGCATTTGTGGGTGTTTATATACTTTTGAACATGAGCCCACTCCGAAATCCTCACAAACCTAACCCCCAACCATAAAATTCATGCATGCAATAACTTTGCCATAGCACATTCACAGACATCCCTTATATTCATCGAGTTACATAAATCCTGATATTTTCAAACAGAATTGGAGTTGGACATCAGAAAGGTTTTTTTCATGCATCGAAAATGTGGAACTCAATCTGCATGACTCCAAAAGGAAATCAATCTATAACAATTTCACAAAAAGGTGCTCCCACGCCGCACTCACATCAGACCACACCTGAAGGAGCTCCACTGGCTCCCCATACACAAACTAGCACACTTCAAACTCTTCACCCATGCTCTTAACTTCTGGGTGATCGTGCGCTCTACAAATCTGCATAACATAACAGATCTTTTTTATGCTGCACTGATCTCTGACATCCAAGGCACATCCAAGTGCTTGGATACCCAGAGTTTTACCTCCATATAAATCCAGTAGATGCAAACATATTCTTTAAAAGTAAGTACTTGATCAAGGGATATATTTGCAGGAAAATGAAACCCCATTTAAAGTTTTTCCTTGGCACCTACTTGAACTCCTGTCAAATCCTGAAGTTCTTTCAAAGCGACATCAGGATCCTGGAAGAGGATGGTCTTCATTCCCATCTCCCGGGCGGGCTTCAGATTACTTCCAATGTCATCCAGGATAATTGTCTGTGTGTAGGAGAAAAGAAGATATTAATGAAATAAGAATTTAGAGCGAATGCCTTCTGAAAGTACAAATTATAACTCAAAAGTGTGTACGGACTCAGAACTTTAGTTATCATCACAGTAAAAAATACATATGCAAGTTTAAGACAATATAGAATTTTTTAAGATTGTAAAACTGTTTCAAAGTATTACTTATTTAATAGGTCAAACTGGCTTTCTATATATGTTTTCCTATGTATGTAATTTCAGTTATTATACTATACCACATAGCAGCTACTTTTGTAACTTAAACTGTGTTTTCTAGGAATACCTTTCCTCATTTCTTTACTGATGGATTTGCATACATCTCGGTTAGTGCCTTACTCTACTTCCTTTATGAATAATATGCAGAGGGTGTAGAGATGGGATTGGGCTTAACCTTTCAAGTGCGGCCATCGGGTGCGGGTGTCAGCCATCGGCCAACATTGGGGAGGTACGTAAAGGCCTCTCTGGTGCTCTGCACCAGAGGGAGTCCTTATTTCCCATCAGGCTGCTCGGGAAGAGCTTCCCGAGCAGCCTGGTTGTTTTTTTTTTTTACTGCAATGACGGATTGCTGTGAAGGGCGCACTGGCGTCATTGCAGTAAAAGTGAAAGTAAAACGAGCAAATGGGCTTGTTTACTTTCACCTAATCAATGTTTGGGGGTGTATCTCAACCCCTGAGCACGGAGTCTCATGGGAGAGGTATTGTTGGAAAAAGGAGAATCTCCCCTTTCTAATGGTACGTCTGCCCAGTGGACCCCTGCATGGGGATCACCACAGGAGAGCAATCCCCAAGCTAGGGTACACCCACTAGACTCCTTGGGTAAGGGCTTGTGCTCCCCTTTGGCGATTTATATGTTTTAGTCTTACTGCCCCCCCCCCCCCGGGGGCAGATGGGCCATGGGGAAATTACCCCTGATCTGCCCCAACCGGGGGCAGTAAGCCTACTAGACCCCAGGGATTTTTTTAGTTATACAAAAATATAGGGGTGGAGGCTGCCCAGCATGGGCAACGCCATGTCCCAACCCAAATAAATGGGGAAACAGGCACATTGGGCTTATTACTCCCAATGTGCCCCCCCCCCCGGTAGGCACAATGCCCACTAGATGCCAGGGATTTTTTTATTCTAATATTTTAAATATGGGAGTGGGGTGCCCAGCATGGCCATGGCCCCACCCCCAAGTAAATGAGACAACGGTCGGGAACGAAAAGCCCACTGTATGGCAGGAAAACATTTTTTTCAAATATAGGGGTGGGTGCCGCCCACCATGGGTATAAATATGCCCCCACCACAACTAAATGGGACAACAGTCGGGGGCAAAAAGCCCACTGTATGGCAGGAATATATATTTTAAATAAAATAATGGGGTGGGGCTTGCTCATCCTAACATCAGGCCCCACAATCATACCTAAAACCTCAGCAGTCTTTCAGCTCCCCTATGGACTAAAGCATCCCTAAAGCGCCTGCAACAGTAAACACCCTCATGGGATCCACGCAAGGCACACCACCGTGGACTCCCCTAGTTGTCTAGTTTTCAAAAATGCGCCTGTTTGCTAGGTTTCTCTAGGTGCCGTCTGAGTTGGGGCCCAAAATCCACAGCTACCCATTTTGCAAAAAACGGGTCTATGTTGCGTGTTGGGCCGTTTTCTGACACCGACACTAGACCTACTCACACAAGTGAGGTACCATTTTTAATCGGAAGACTAAGGGAAATGCTGGGTGGAAGGAAGTTTGTGGCGCCCCGCAGATTCCAGAACTTTCCATGACAGAAATGTGAGGAAAATGTTTTTTTAGTCAAAGTTTGAGGTTTGCAAAAGATTCTGGGTAAAATAACCTGGTGAGAGCCATGCAAGTCACCCCATCCTGGATTCCCCTAGGTGTCTAGTTTTTTAAAAATTACTCGTTTTGTAGGTTTCTCTAGGTGCTGAGCTAGGGCCCAAAAGCCACAGCTACTCACTTTGAAAAAAATAGGACAGGTTTTAGTGGAAAAATGTAATGTATCCATGTTGTGTTTTGGGCTGTTTACTGTTGCAGGCGCTAGGCCTACCCACACAAGTGAGGTATACTTTTTATCGGAGGACATGAGGGAGCATAGAATAGTAAAATATTTGTTTTTGGCGATTGGATTTCACTGCATTTGTGCCTTCCAAATGTAAGCCAGTGTGTAAGAAAGAAGACATTGTGAAAAATACCCTCTATATCAGTACAGGTACCCTCAAATTCAGAGATGTACAAATAACCACTGCTCCTAAACTCCATATCTTGTGCCCATTTAAGAAATACATAGGTTACCTTAATACCAAGTTTCACTCTACACATTTCACCATATCAATTTGTCTATACTCAGTACACAAGAGAAAACCATTGTACGATGCAGCTCAGTTGTTGGCTCTGGGTAGCCTCGGGTGAATGGAGAACCTACAAATCCTATATATCCCCACAACCAAAAGGGTCTAGCAAACGTAATGGAACATTGCTTTTGTAAACCTGCCTTCGTGACAAACAATTCCAGATGAAAACATTTTCACAATTCGCTGTTTTTTCATACTTGTTAGAAATGTGGGTCTCTAGTTGGCAATGGCTGGCGCCAATGTCCAAATAGGGACCCTTCTTCCTAAGTCAGGGCAAGTGGGCTACCCCCTTTGATAACCCCTGCTCAACCCTGTGGCAAAGTAGCACGAGCAGTTAGGTCTATCTCAGAGGCAGTGTGTGAAGCATTTATGACCATGCACAATAAGGCAGTAACGACACCACAAAAGGACACAACTCAAGTAGGTATAGAAAAATAGTATCTTTATCTAAGGTTTAACACAAGACTCTCAAAAGCGTTTTAACCAGCCACAATGCACGTAAATCAGTAGGGACTTAAAAAGGCAATAACGTATTCACCAGAATGTGGCACTGACTGAGTTCAAGGCCTGGGTCTCCGCGACTCGTTGTGCACCAGATACCTGCCGTTGGACGGGGACACAGCACGCAGCTTCTCAAAGAAGCGGAGTCGGTGACAGGCGGACTCCCAGCGACCACAACTCTTGACTGCAGTGGTCCGCAACGTGCACTCACAATGATTCGGGCACTCGGGAACAGGCGGGCTCTCAGCGGCAGCAGCACGCGGCTGCGGCGGCCCGGGCTGGTGGTGGCGATGACTCTCGTCGTGCAGCTCCGTGGTGGGCTCACAGCGGCAGCAGCTCTCTCTTAGCTGCGGCGGCCCACAGGACAAATCACGATGATGCAAAGTTGGCAAAGGTGCGGGCTCTCAGCGGCAGCAGCTCTCTCTTAGCTGCGGCGGCCCACAGGACAAATCACGATGATGCAAAGTTGGCAAAGGTGTGGGCACTCAGCGGCAGCAGCTCTCTCTTAGCTGCGGCGGCCCACAGGACAAATCACGATGAGGCAAAGTTGGCAAAGGTGCGGGCACTCAGCGGCAACAGCCCTCTCTTAGCTGCGGCGGCCCACAGGACGAATCACGATGATGCACAGCTGACACAAGTGCGGGCACTCAGCGGCAGCAGCTCTCTCTTAGCTGCGGCGGCCCACAGGACAAAGGATGATCTCGACCAGGCTGGCACAACGGCGGGCGCTCAGTGGCTACAGCTCTCTCTTAGCTGCGGCGGCCCACACAGAGTTAACAAGGGTTACCAGTCCGCGTTCCTCACAGTAGAACTAGAGGCTCCGGATTACTCGACGGAGGCCTCACCTTCAAGTAGAATCCCTCGCACAGGAATTCAGACGGCTGACGGGGTGAAGTCTAATGTCCCTGAGACTTCAGCAGGAGGCGCTCTCAATTCGGGCCCTCAATAGTTTCTTCAGCAAGCTTGGTGAAAGTTTCAAAGTCCTTTCCTCTGTTCACTCGGACAGAGTTTCGTCTTGACATCCAGAAGGAACACACTTGAAAAAGGTTTCACCGCAGCGTTTTATACCAAAAAAGTCTTTGTTCTCTAAAGTCACAAGTCACTGAATCCAGCCAGAATCAGTTCGGTGGGGTCGGGGAGCACTTGGTTTACGAGACGACATCCTGCCCTTTGAGAATCAGGGGGTCTGCTATCAGACGCCCAGTGGGAGGTGGAGCCATCATTCACCTTGCCAGGCACAGCCCTGCTCAGATCAAAGAGTCACCCCTCCCCATACTCTAAATGCCGATCTCTCTCTCCAGCCAGGTCTGACCCAGCTGGCCCTGCTGCTCCAAAACCAGACGGCCAATACACACACTAGCAAAGCCTACAGGAAAGCTTAGTCAAGAAAATACCTCGTTTCTAGAAGAGGCATTTTCGAACACGGGCTATGCAAATGATCCTTACTAAAAGATGTATCTCAATGTCCTGAGCTTAAACATATCAAATTCGAATTTCCTATCAGGTTCCTGGGGGCAGGTAGGGTTATGGGATGTAATACTCAGCCTGCCCATTCTGGCCTATGAGAACGATAGCCTCACAATAGTAAACAGTGAAATGGAGGGTAACTCGCTATTAGAACATGCTACACAGACATACTTTAAAAGCTGCTTCGGTGGTTAGCGCAAATCAGCGCTGCAGGCCCACCAGCGGTATTTGGTCTACCAGCCCTGGGCACACATAGAGCACTTATACTAGGGACTGACAGGTAAACCAAACGAGCCAATTATGGTTATCCCAATTCATACAGTTATCTTTACACAGGGAGCATTTGAGCTGTGGCACTGATTGGCAGTGGCACAGCGCCCAGAGCATCTAAATCCAGCCAACATAAAAGATAGGAAGCGAAAAGAGGAAGGGAGACCCGCGCCAATGATGCCAGGTCTAACACGCGTCCCCTCCAGCTGAAATGTGGGGAGAACTAACCATCCCCTTGGGAGTTCTCATCACTAAGGCGGAAAAATCTGGACAGACTGTCAGCATTGGCGTGTTCTGTACCAGGGCGGTGTTCCACCGTGAAATCCATACCCTGTAGGGAAATGGACCACCTCAACAACTTGGGATTCTCACCCCTCATATGCATCAACCATCTAAGGGGCCTGTGGTCTGTCTGAACCCGGAAGTGAGTCCCAAACAGATATGGTCTCAGCTTCTTCAGCGCCCAGACCACAGCAAATGCCTCACGCTCAATTGCACTCCACCTCTGTTCCCGGGGAAGTAACCTCCTGCCTAGGAAGGCTACCGGTTGGTCTAGTCCCTCCTCATTGATCTGTGACAGAACAGCCCCTATACCATGCTCTGAGGCGTCTGTCTGGAAAACAAATTACTTTGAAAAGTCGGGCGCCTGAAGCACGGGTGCGGTGCACATGGCAGTCTTCAGGGTGTCAAAAGCGTTCTGACAGGTGTCAGTCCAGTTTACCTTCTTTGGCTGCTTCTTAGAAGTCAGCTCAGTCAAGGGTGCAACAATGTTGCCATATCCCTCGACAAACCTCCTGTAGTACCCTGTGAGTCCTAAGAAGGCTCTCACCTGCGTCTGAGTCTTGGGGCGTTCCCACACCAGGATAGTTTCAATTTTGGGCTGAAGGGGCGCCACCTGGCCGCTCCCCACCTGGTGCCCCAAATACACTACAGAACCCTGCCCAGTCTGGCACTTACTGGCTTTGATTGTGAGGCCTGCCTTCCGCAGTGCCATCAATACCTCCCAGAGGTGGCACAGGTGGTCCTCCCAAGAGGAGCTAAACACCGCAATGTCATCCAGGTAGGCGGCACTGAAGTCTTCCAGCCCAACCAACACCCTGTTGACCAGCCTCTGAAAGGTGGCAGGGGCATTCTTCATTCCAAAGGGCATCACCCGGAACTGGTAGTGCCCATCGGGTGTGGAGAATGCTGACCTCGCCTTTGCTCCCTCGGTCAAGGCGATCTGCCAATACCCAGACGTCAAATCCAATGTGCTGAGGTATTTTGCTGCCCCTAACCGATCTACGAGCTCATCAGCTCTGGGGATGGGGTGCGCGTCAGTCTTCGTGACTGAATTGAGGCCCCGATAGTCCACGCAGAACCGAAGTTCTGGGTGGTACCAGGCGCTGCAGCTTTTGGTACCAGGACCACTGGGCTGGACCAAGGGCTGCTAGAGGACTCAATCACCCCAAGGGCAAACATTTTGATAACCTCATCCTTAATGTAGGCCCTTACCTGGTCAGTCACTCAGTAAGCCTTGTGCTTAATGGGAGGACTGTCCCCAGTGTCCACGTCATGGACACACCAATCAGTGACACTAGGCACCAGGGAGAACAGATCACTGAATTGCCCCAACAGTTGGCGACAATCACCCTGCTGCTCAGGAGTCAGTGTGGTGGAGAGGACCACACCCTCCACTGACCCATCTCGCTCCCCTGCACACAGGAGGTCAGGAAGGGGCTCGCTCTCCTCCTCCATCCCAGCATCTGTGGCCAGAAGCATGCCCACTTCAGACCTCTCAAAGTGGGGCTTCAGGCGGTTAACATGCAGGACCCGCAAGGGGTTCCTGGGAGACTGCAAGTCCACCACGTAGGTAACAGGACTCTTGCGCTCCACCACCTCAAAGGGGCCGGTCCACCTATCCTGGAGCGCACAGGGCTCCACCGGGGCCATGACCCAAACCTTTTGTCTAGGCTGAAACTCGATCAGAGTGGCATTCTGATCGTGCCAGCGTTTCATCTCTTCCTGGCTGGCTTCCAGGTTTGCCTCAGCGAGTTTCCTGAAACGCCGAGTCTGGTTCCTGAAGGCCAGCATGTAACTAAACACATCCTGGGGAGGTTTCCTGGGAGATTGCTCCCAGCCTTCCTTGACCAGACTCAGAGGCCCTCTTACCTGGTGACCATAGAGCAGCTCAAAGGGACTGAACCCTAAGGACTTCTGTGGCACCTCACGGTAAGCAAACAACAGGCATGGCAAGAGGACATCCCACTTATGCCTCATGGGCTCACGTAGGCCCATAATCATGCCCTTAAGGGTCCGGTTGAATCCCTCAACCAGCCCATTACCCTGGGGGTGGTAAGGAGTGGTGAACTTATACGTTACCCCACACTCCTCCCACAGAGACTTCATGTACTTGGAGATGAAGTTAGTTCCCCTATCGGACACCACCTCTCTGGGGAATCCCACACGGGAGAAAATCCCCATCAGTGCCCGTCCCACCACGGGGGCCGTCACTGTCCTGAGCGGGATGGCCTCAGGGTACCTGGTGGCATGGTCCACCAAGACCAGGATGAACCTGTTGCCCATGGCTGTCTTGGGATCCAGAGGCCCCACAATATCAATGCCCACTCTCTCGAATGGAGTACTCACAACGGGAAAGGGCTGTAGTGGGGCCTTACTCTTCCCCCCACTCTTCCCACTTGCCTGGCAAGTCTCACACGTCCTGCAGTGAGCATCTAAGCTCCTGCGCATCTGGGGCCAATAGAAGTGGGTGACCAGACTCTCAAAGGTCTTGGTCTGCCCCAGATGTCCGGCCAGTGGCACATCATGAGCCAACCCCAGTAGGAAGGTCCTGAAGCGCTGGGGTACCACCAGCACACGGGCTGACCCAGGCTCAGCAACCTTAGGCTCGCTGTAAAGGAGGTCATTCTCTCAATAGATCCAATGTGACCCTGTCTGATCACCTGCTGCCTGGGCGGCGGCCTGTCGCCGCACCCCCTCAAGAGAAGGGCAGGTTCTCTGTTGCTCGCAAAATTCCTCCCTGGAGGGCCCCCCTTCCTGCTGCCAATGGGTCAGCTCCGGTAGGTCCCCCAGTTCAGCCACTTGTTCCCCTGTAGGTTCCAGGGCATCCCCCTCAAGGTCTGCTCCCTCCGGGACCATGGGAACCGCGGGGGCCGGTTTCCCACACCCCCTACCCCTTCTCTTTAACCCCTTCCCTGCGCATGACGGAACCACGCCGTCATGAGCCACGGGCGGCGTGTGCTCATGACGGCGTGGTTCCGTCATGCTGCGGCCGCTCCACCCACGCGGGACTGATTCCCCGCCTGTGCGGGCGAATTAGTGAGTGGGCGGGGTCGTGACGGAACCACGCCGTCATGAGCACAGCTCGCCCGTGACTCATGACGGCGTGGTTCCGTCACGAGCATGGCGGTGCCGCGCTCACCCCCCTCCCCCCGCGCCGCGGTGGAATTACCGCCGCGGCCAAGGGGTTAAGGCAGGGGCCTGGGCCATACTTTCAGGCTCCAGACCCTCCTGAACACCCTTCTGAGCTGTCATGGACAGAGTGGTCGCACACGCCCACTCAGGCAGACCCAACATTTCCAAATGAGACTTTCTCTCCACCGTAGCCCACGGGGAGTTCTCTAGATCATTGCCCAACAGACAGTCTACAGGCATGGCGGGCCTCACAGCCACTTAAAGAGTTCCTGAGACCCCCCCTCCACTCGAAGGGAACCTGAGCCACTTCACACTGGCTCTCTGAGTTGTCTGCTGACACTACGGGGCAGAATGCATGGGGGACAACCTGCTCTTTGGACACCAACCGGGAGCTGACAGCAGTCACACTAGCTCCGGTGTCCCTGAGAGCCTCCACCCTATGGCCATTGATGGTCACCCACTGCTGGTACTTCTTAGTGTTATTAGGCATTGTGGGGTTAGGGACCTTCTCAAAGTCTCCTAGCGAGACAAGGGTTAATTCTATGGGATCCCACCCACCTTGGACCTCTACCTCCTCCCCCCCCCCAGGGCTACACTGGCAATCTGGCGGGATGGTGCACGGGGTGGTGCACGAGGAGATGCATTGGGGTCCCTCTGGGGACACTGGGGATCATAATACCGGTTGCCCACTTGACCACACCTGAAACAAGTGAGTGGCCCCCTCTGAACAGGCCTACCTGTCGGGGACACTGGCTTCTTCTCAGGGGGAGGCTGGGACACCACTGCTTGGTTCCCTTGGGAATTACTTTGGGGCCCTCTCTGGAACTCCTCGGCTTACCCTTGTCCCCCCACTTCTCTGCTGGGGACCCTGCCCACCTCTGGCGAAGTCTCCTACAAAACCTTTGCGGACCCGGGTGCTCACCCAGCGTTCCGCCTCCTCAGCAAGCTTCCTAGGGTTAGTCAGCTTGCTATCAATCAGGTGCTGGCATAGCTCTGGAAAACAGTTACTAGAAAAATGCTCCCACGCAAACAAATCATACAATTGCTCGAAAGTTTCCACTTTGCTACCCTTTACCCAGCGATCCATTGCTCTGCAGAAAAAAGACACATATTCAACCCACGTGGTACCCTCTAACTTCTTACAGGTTCTAAACCTCTGCCTGTACATTTCTGGGGTCAAACCATAACGGGTCATCAAAGCTTCTTTCATATGGGCATACACCATCCTGCTCTCCTCAGGCAGGTCCAACAGGGTATCCCTACCATCACTCACAAAGCGCCCCCACAATCCCGCTCCCCAATCCTTCTCAGGGACCCGGTGGGACACCATTGCTATCTCATATGCGGCAAACCATTGCCCAATATCCTCACTCTTGTGAAAATCCTTAATGACATCCTTAGGAATATAAACTCTACTCTCAGGAGTTACTAAAGGTATGCTGCCACCAGAGGGGGAGAACGGGACACTCCTCGCCCTGATCTCTATCTCCCTCAACATTCTCTCATGCTTCATTCTCATTTTCTCAAGTTCAATTGACAATCGATCCTTCTCAATGTCTAACTTCTTACTCTCAAGGTCCTTCTGACCTTCCAATTTAGCCATCTCCAAACTATGCCTCCTATCTCTCTCCCTGTCCTCCAGCTCTTCTGGGGTCAGGCTCCTTTGGGATACACTAGTACCTGGATTGGAGGGTGTTCTATCTCCCCCCCTCTACTGCATCATCCTGCTGCCCTCCAGCATTCTCTTCCTCATTCCCAGCGGACTCTCTCGCTTCCAACCAGGCCTTCAGCGCCTTCTGGTACTCCTCCTTCCTAGAGAGACCTATCACGGGAACTGCGAATTGCTTACAAAATGACTTCAGCTGTCTGGCAGTATAGGTATCTAATCTTTCCTCCTCAAAGGGGAGATCCTCCGAAGCATTGGATGTTGGCCTTCCCATATTAGCAGTACTCATGGCTGCGATCAACAATTCAATACTAGAACAACCAACCAAAAAAAAAAAAAAATTCGAAGAGGGAAAAAAAAACGTGCGTGGCTGCGTTTTGGTCTGTACTCACTAGTGGCGTCTACCAGTTATTGTACGTGGATCATAAATGCAAGTCCTGATCCTCACCGCTGACCGCCAATGTTAGAAATGGGGGTCTCTAGTTGGCAATGGCTGGCGCCAATGTCCAAATAGGGACCCTTCTTCCTAAGTCAGGGCAAGTGGGCTACCCCCTTTGATAACCCCTGCTCAACCCTGTGGTAACGTAGCACGAGCAGTTAGGCCTATCTCAGAGGCAGTGTGTGAAGCATTTATGACCATGCACAATAAGGCAGTAACGACACCACAAAAGGACACAACTCAAGTAGGTATAGAAAAATAGTATCTTTATCGAAGGTTTAACACAAGACTCTCAAAAGCGTTTTAACCAGCCACAATGCACGTAAATCAGTAGGGACTTAAAAAGGCAATAACGTATTCACCAGAACTTGGCACTGACTGAGTTCAAGGCCTGGGTCTACGCGACCCGTTGCGCACCAGATACCTGCCGTTGGACGGGGACACAGCACGCAGCTTCTCGAAGAAGCGGAGACGGTGACAGGCGGACTCCCAGCGACCACAACTCTTGACTGCAGTGGTCCGCAACGTGCACTCACAATGATTCGGGCACTCGGGGACAGGCGGGCTCTCAGCGGCAGCAGCTCTCTCTTAGCTGCGGCGGCCCACAGGACGACTCACGATGATGCAAAGTTGGCAAAGGTGCGAGCACTCAGCAGCAGCTCTCTCTTAGCTGCGGCGGCCCACAGGACAAATCACGATGATGCAAAGTTGGCAAAGGTGCGAGCACTCAGCAGCAGCAGCTCTCTTAGCTGCGGCGGCCCACTGGACAAATCACGATGATGCAAAGTTGGCAAAGGTGCGGGCACTCAGCGGAAGCAGCTCTCTTAGCTGCGGCGGCCCACAGGACAAATCACGATGATGCAAAGTTGGCAAAGGTGCGGGCACTCAGCGGCAGCAGCTCTCTTAGCTGGCGGCGGCCCACAGGACAAATCACGATGATGCAAAGTTGGCAAAGGTGCGGGCACTCAGCGGCAGCAGCTCTCTCTTAGCTGGCGGCGGCCCACAGGACAAATCACGATGATGCAAAGTTGGCAAAGGTGCGGGCACTCAGCGGCAGCAGCTCTCTCTTAGCTGCGGCGGCCCACAGGACAAATCACGATGAGGCAAAGTTGGCAAAGGTGCGGACACTCAGCGGCAACAGCTCTCTCTTAGCTGCGGCGGCCTACAGGACGAATCACGATGATGCACAGCTGACACAAGTGCGGGCACTCAGCGGCAGCAGCTCTCTCTTAGCTGCGGCGGCCCACAGGACAAAGGATGATCTCGACCAGGCTGACACAACGGCGGGCGCTCAGCGGCTACAGCTCTCTCTTAACTGCGGCGGCCCACAGGACAAAGGATGATCTCAACCAGGCTGGCACAATGGCGGGCACTCAGCGGCTACAGCTCTCTCTTAACTGCGGCGGCCCACAGGACAAAGGATGATCTCGACCAGGCTGGCACAATGGCGGGCACTCAGCGGCTACAGCTCTCTTAACTGCGGCGGCCCACACAGATTCAGCGAAGGTTCCGAAGGTTCAAATTAAGGCGGGTTCTCAGCGGCGGCAGCTCTCTCTTAGCTGCGGCGGCCCACACAGAGTTAACAAGGGTTACCAGTCCGCGTTCCTCACAGTAGAACTAGAGGCTCCGGATTACTCGACGGAGGCCTCACCTGCAAGTAGAATCCCTCGCACAGGAATTCAGACGGCTGACGGGGTGAAGTCTAATGTCCCTGAGACTTCAGCAGGAGGCGCTCTCAATTCAGGCCCTCGGGTAGTTTCTTCAGCAAGCTTGGTGAAAGTTTCAAAGTCCTTTCCTCTGTTCACTCGGACAGAGTTTCGTCTTGACATCCAGAAGGAACACACTTGAAAAAGGTTTCAGCGCAGCGTTTTATACCTAAAAAGTCTTTGTTCTCTAAAGTCACAAATCACTGAATCCAGCCAGAACCAGTTCTGTGGGGTCGGGGAGCACTTGGTTTACGAGGTGACATCCTGCCCTTTGAGAATCAGGGGGTCTGCTATCAGACGCCCAGTGGGAGGTGGAGCCATCATTCACCTTGCCAGGCACGGCCCTGCTCAGATCAAAGAGTCACCCCTCCCCATACTCTAAATGCCGATCTCTCTCTCCAGCCAGGTCTGACCCAGCTGGCCCTACTGCTCCAAAACCAGACGGCCAATACACACACTAGCAAAGCCTACAGGAAAGCTTAGGCAAGAAAATACCTCATTTGTAGAAGAGCCATTTTCGAACACAGGCAATGCAAATGATCCTTACTAAAAGATGTATCTCAATGTCCTGAGCTTAAACATATCAAATTCGAATTTCCTATCAGGTTCCTGGGGGCAGGTAGGATTATGGGATGTAATACTCAGCCTGCCCATTCTGGCCTATGAGAACGGATAGCCTCACAATAGTAAACAGTGAAATGGAGGGTAACTCGCTATTAGAACATGCTACACAGACATACTTTAAAAGCTGCTTCGGTGGGTAGCGCAAATCAGCGCTGCATGCCCACCAGCAGTATTTGGTCTACCAGCCCTGGGCACACATAGTGCACTTATACTAGGGACTCACAGGTAAACCAAACGAGCCAATTATGGTTATCCCAATTCATACAGTTATCTTTACACAGGGAGCATTTGCGCTGTGGCACTGATTGGCAGTGGCACAGCGCCCAGAGCATCTAAATCCAGCCAACATAAAAGATAGGAAGCGAAAAGAGGAAGGGAGACCCGCGCCAATGATGCCAGGTCTAACAATACTCATTTTCAATATTTCTTCTCTTCAACCGTTAATATATTTGGAAAAACTTTGAGAAATCTACACATATGAACCCTTGTTGAATTTGGAATTTCGTCTACTTTTCAGAAATACATAGCTTTCCTGGCTCACCCATGGGTTTCGCACTGGATTCCACCCCAAAATGGAAGTAGGTTGAAAGCAAAATAATTTGGGAGAATGGGCTACCTCTTTAAAAAATACCAAAACTGTGGTAAAAAATTAAGTTTTTGATTCAGCTCTATATGTTCCTGAAAGTTGGGAAGATGGTGACTTTAGCACAGCAAACCCTTTTATTGATGCTAGTTTTAGGCGTGCATGCTTGGACCTTTTTAAGGGAGATGTTTCCAACAAGGAAAACAAGCATTGGCAAAGCCAATAGGTCTCGCCTGTACCATACCATACCATACCAAAACATTTGTAGAGCGCTCGGCTATCACCAACGGCGGTGTCCCGGCGCTAAGTGGTCAAGCAGGGGGAGGGAGACGGGCTAGGGCAAATCGAACAGCCATGTTTTCAATGCCTTCCTGAAAGTGGATTCCGACTCTGCTTTAAGCAGGTGGTCAGGCATAGAATTCCAAAGAACGGCTGTTCTTACTGCGAAGGCTCGCCCGCGATCCTGGATTTAGAAAAGCGAGGGGTGTGGAGAAGCCTCTGAGAGTTAGATCGCAGGGTTCTGTTCTGATGGTAATTCTGAAGTCTCTGTTTCAGATAACCTGGACCTCTATCTCTTGTGGCTCTAAAGGCCAGAGACCGTGCCTTGAATTCAATTCTTCTTTTCACTGGGAGCCAGTGAAGGCTGCGCAAATGAGGGGAAATGTGATGTCGGAGAGGCACATTTCTGATGAACCTTGCTGTAGCATTCTGGACTGTCTGCAGCTTCTGGGTAAGATAGGCAGGAAGACCCAAATACAAGCTGTTAGCATAGTCCAGCTGAGATGTAATAAGGGCATGGACTATAGTGGCCCGACTGTCCATCGGCAGCAGATGGAGAAATCTTCGCAGGGTTTTAAGTTTCCAAAAACACGCTCTGGAGACTTGACCAATCTGGGCCTTGGCCGACAATTTTGAATCGAATTTGAAGCCTAAATTTCTGACTGAGGTGACAGGCGTGGGAGGGGGGTTCAGCTGCATCGGCCACCCTAGATCAGCCGGTGGGGGTGAAGGTTGATTAAAGAACATCACCTCTGTTTTGTCAGCATTTAATTTCAGGCAATTGTCCGTCATCCAGGAAGCGATCTTGGTTAGGCAATGCCTGAAGTTGTCAAACGCAGCCTTTGCAGTGTCTTTAAATGAAAACACAAGCTGTGTGTCATCAGCGTATGAGATTATTCTCACTCCACAATGTTCCACTACCGAAGCCAAAGGAGCAAGATAGACATTAAACAGGGTGGGGCTCAATGCCGAACACTGAGGGACTCCACATACCATGGAACAGGAGGAGGAGACATGGGGGCGCAGAAAGACCTGCTGAGACCGCTCATCCAGAAATGAGTGGAACCAGTTTAAGATGGTCCCCGAGATACCCAGCTGTGCCAGTCGGTCTAAAAGAATCGAGTGGGAGACCGTATCAAAGGCTGCGGACAAGTCCAACAGCACATGCATGGCACAGCTTCCTTGGTCTAGGGATTCTCGGATGGTTTCCGCCACCTCCAGTAGAGCCGTCTCAGTACTATAGCCCGTCCTAAAAACCGACTGGGAGTCATGAAGAAGGTTATTGGACTCCAAGTAATTGGAGAGCTGTCTCTGAACTTCCTTCTCCAGAATTTTTGCAGGAGCGGGTAGGAGCGAAATGGGCCTAAAGTTCTTAAGTATGCCAGGATCAGCGTCTTCCTTTTTAAGAATCGGCAGAACAAAAGCCTTTTTCCATACAGAGGGGTAGCTACCCGACATCAAAGATGCATTCCAGATGACATTTAGGTGAGGATTAAAAAAAGGAGCCAATAGATTAAAAAATCTAGCTGGACAAGGATCAAGAGGCAAGCCTGATTTGGTTTTCACTAGGTCTAGCAGGGACAAAGTCGGACAAAAAGGCCGAAATTCAGACCAGTGACAGGGAGAAACAGGAGCCAGAGAGGTGATTGAACAATCCTCTGACACTGAGAAGGAAGAATATATAGATTGGACCTTCTCCTGGAAAAAAATCGACAGGTCACTACATAGGTCCGCTGAAGGTGTAATCGTGCTCATGGTAGCTTGAGGTTTCATAAAATCTTGCACGATCTTAAATACTTCCTTGGATGAATTGTCTGACTCTTTAATTTGATTAGCTAGGAAATTCCTAATAGTCAGGCGTTTGAGGGCATGACATTTTTTAGTGCAGTTTTGTACAAACTCTTCGCATCCAGATTATAAGTTTTTCGCCAGATGCGCTCCAACTTTTTGCAGGCGCTTTTCTCTAAGCGGAGCTCTGAAGAGAACCAGGGAGCGGAAGGCTTTTTCCTAGCAAGATTTACCATTTTTATGGGAGCAATAAAATCAAGAGAGGTTGTAACCCACTCATTAAAGGAGGTTGCATCCATGCTGGGATCACCTGTCAACAGAAGTGGGGTATTATGCAGGACGGGACCTAAGGACTCGGGAGAAACCCTCTTCCAGTTTCTCTTCTTCACAGACTCTGGTCTCGAGCTATGTTTCCCACCACTATTTAACAGGCTGAACGGAACCAGCCAATGGTCTGACCACGTTAATGGCAAGGGAGCCTCCACCTTGATTGTGGGATCGTTAGAAAAAATAAGGTCCAACATATGACCCGCATAAAAACCTTAAGAGTTTTTAGCCATGCAGCACATTTTCCTAAGTGCTACAACATCTACTGTTATTTCATGTGGCAATGGTGACGTGACGATACATTGTTATACAAAACACCTCCTCTGAAGCATAAACTTAAGCAGTAGCTTGCTGACCTTACAAATCAAGTTTGACACCCCCTAGTTACAACTTAGCTAAGAAATTGAATTGAAATTGAATTGAATTGAAATTAAATTTATAAAGCGCAACTAATGCCCAGAGGCGTCTTGGCGCTATAAACAAACTGAGAACAAAAGGAACATTAGTACAGGCAGTGATCAGGTAAATTCCTTCAGGTGGTCTGTGTGAAAAGCCACGTTTTCAGACCTTTCCTGAAGCTCATCAAGGAGGGTGCTGTTTTTAGGGTAATAGGTAATGTATTCCACAGCATTGCTGCTGATCTAAAAAGGCTCCTACCTCCCCAAGTGGCCTTCTTGAAGGGGGTGGTTGCCATGGTAGAACAAAGGTCTGAGTGAATTTGTCAGGGGTGGGTAAGGTTCAATCCCACTGAAAAGGAAAACTACGCACTCCCTGAGGGGTGCATGGCGTGCCAGAGACATCAGTAACATTTGTTATTACAGGCAGTGGTGTATGTCGTGGATAATAAATGAAAATGCATTAAGGTGCATTTAAACCAATACCGTTTGAATTTAAGCGTGAGCAGGGCCTGCTCCGAGCCACCCATAATTACCGCTGAAGCACATTCAAACCTCAGCCGAGAGCCTGCAAAAGTAAACAGCGACCATTAAAGGACCGAAAGTTGCGCTAAACCCAGGAAACTTCCTGAAACACATGTTAAAGGCCTCTGGCCAAGACACCTGCTGGATGCAAGGGCTTGTCAGCCTGCCCTATAAAAGAATAGCACTGTGGGATAACAGGTCTATAACTGGGGGGGGTGAGTGAGAACGAGTGTGTGTGTGTGTTTTTTAGGGGTATGTGGACGTTCTGTGTGGAGGAAAAATATATATATTTTCTGCTCCACTTGCACACCCGTCCCACAATTTTCTTGTATTGAAGAAACCCAACGTCAGAGAGATGCGTGCTCTGTGGGCAAACACATCATCTCTGTGGGTCACGTTACTTAACACAACTGGGGACATGCAAGAAGCTGGGTAGTAAAACAAACAATAAGCACTGACAAAGCAGACAAGTTTGCATTTTAAGTGCAGATTAGGCTCATCACGGAGAGCTCCCTCTTAGCCCCACCCCTTATCGGACAGCAGCGTCTCAGCCAGACAAAAATAGTCGCATGATGAGCTGAGCTTAGGTTGTGGGATGCAAGGTCACTGCTCAGTGTGCACCATCTTTTTTAAGGGCATGGAAGCGGAAGGGGCAGGTAACAGAGAGCAATGTAGGGAGAGAGATGCGCATGAGGAATTCAGAGCAATAATCAATGCACTCTTCTGGAGTCCTCAAAAGAGAGAGGATGTGGCGTAACATCGGGACTGCTGACTTTGGAACTGGGGAACAGGGTTCGAGTCGTGGCGTTGTCTCTCTAATGTCTACTATAAAAAACATTCTTTAAAAGTAAACAATGGCGATTTGAAACAAAATACAGAATTCAACAAAATTACAAATACCTAAATGCTGATCTGGCAATGGTTGAACTCCCTTAGAATGAAGTGTACAGGATCAGGTGAAGGTACGATCTAGTGAGCGCTACAGGACAAAAAGCCCACATTAAAAAACAAGCATGGCAAATGAAGCGGCTGCAAACCGTTTATCAAGCCAGCACAAGCAAACAAAACACGAACAGTAAACTAAACACGAACACTTAACACAAGCAGAGGCAGGCCTAAAAAAAGAGTGCTCTCAAAGTATCCTGCATAAAATGAAGAGTAAGAGAACATGTAACGGGCAGTCCTCATTGGAGGATACAAAAGTCCAAAAGGAGGGACTACTAAGGGTATTCACCAAACAAAAGCCGGCATCAACAAAGGACAGTAAGAGGAACCAATGAAAAATATGGGCGGTGCTTGAAGCCCATATTGTAGATATAGCATGTCTCAAAGATGCGCTGCCTAGAGAGAGAAGAAAACGCATACTTTTTTTTTTTTCTGGCATAGAAGCATTTACCCTTTTCTTTCTCTAATAATTAGGTGCTTTGTATAGAGTTTCATTTTAGCAGTGTCCATATTCTGCACAAGTCCTAATTAAGACTCCTTTAAATTTGTATTGTTTTTGCTAAAATGATGGATTTTTTTTTTTACTCTGAATAGAACATCTTTTTTATCTGTTCTGGGTGTACAATATTGCTCCTGATTTCATTGCCCAGGTGACATTTCCCAACCATTTGTGTTTGCAAAGGAAAACAAGCATTGGCAAAGCCAATAGATCTTGCCTATGGACGAGCTATTAGCTTTAAAGAAAAGGGGCCCCCTGGTACTAATGTGAAGTTCACCTAGACAGGGAAATACATTTTGTAAATAATCTAGGGCAACTTCCAAAACAGTGAGAATCTCAGAACATATCAGAATAGAAAATCGTGACACTAGTGTTTAGAAAAATACAAAAGTAATTTATTTAAAGTTCATGATACTGTTAAAGATATAAAAACATGATAAATCTAATCCTACAGAGACCTTAGTTTGAACAACATCCTAACTACACACATCCATCATACATTCATACTACACTCTATTATTCATATCGATATATATAATCTATTTGGAAATTATGCGAATCACAATTAGGTCAAAATTAATATAATGTAATATTTCAATGAAAACATGATTATTAGGGTGGTTTCCAGATTATCTCTACGCGCGTTTCGGCAGAACACTGCCTTCCTCAGGAGTTCCACCACCGAATGTTGTACTCTTCAAGAGAAAGCAAAGGACTCCCCTCTTACCAGAGTGGTAAAAATTTCCACAGGAGAAGATGTAGGGTAAATAAATATGAGAATATCCAGGTTCAAACCCAATATGATGGTAGATGATGAATACCTAAAAAGGAGGTAGAGCCAGCAATCCCCAATTTGCGTATTTACTTCTCATACGAGGACGGAATATATAAGTCCGCTGAATATGTTGAAAGAAACGAGGTGAGAGATCTTCTCTTATAACCTCTAGACCCTTTGAGCTACCAAAAGGAGAATCCTGGCTAGATGGACGAGCTGCCAATCCACTGAATATTACAACATGTGCTGGATGCGGTCACACTAGAAATCAGGCAGACAGCTCTTTCACTGGTATCGGTCACATAGACTGAAACACCAAGAATTATGGACGATGTGAATCGCAAAAGGATTGCCTGATTTCTAGTGTGACCGCATCCAGCACATGTTGTAATATTCAGTGGATTGGCAGCTCATCCATCTAGCCAGGATTCTCCTTTTTGGCAGCTCAAAGGTCTAGAGGTTATAAGAGAAGATCTCTTACCTCGTTTCTTTCAACATATTCAGCGGACTTATATATTCCGTCCTCGTATGAGAAGTAAATACGCAAATTGGGGATTGCTGGCTCTACCTCCTTTTTAGGTATTCATCATCTACCATCATATTGGGTTTGAACCTGGATATTCTCATATTTATTTACCCTACATATTCTCCTGTGGAAATTTTTTACCACTCTGGTAAGAGGGGAGTCCTTTTGCTTTCTCTTGAAGAGTACAACATTCGGTGGTGGAACTCCTGAGGAAGGCAGTGTTCTGCCGAAACGCGCGTAGAGATAATCTGGAAACCACCCTAATAATCATATTTTCATTGAAATATTACATTATATTAATTTTGACCTAATTGTGATTCGCATAATTTCCAAATAGATTATATATATCGATATGAATAATAGAGTGTAGTATGAATGTATGATGGATGTGTGTAGTTAGGATGTTGTTCAAACTAAGGTCTCTGTAGGATTAGATTTATCATGTTTTTATATCTTTAACAGTATCATGAACTTTAAATAAATTACTTTTGTATTTTTCTAAACACTAGTGTCACGATTTTCTATTCTGACATGTTCTGAGATTCTCACTGTTTTGGAAGTTGCCCTAGATTATTTACAAAACGAGCTATTAGCTTTGTCAGTGGGGTGGGGGTGGTGAATGGGAAGGAGGGTAAATTGTTGAAGAGCAGGACGGTAAAACAAAATTAAAAAAGAGCCTAAAAGCGGACAGTGCTGACAGCATCATAACGTTTTTTTCTTCTGTCTGTTAGGAGGGGAAGAAGAAATGGATGTGAAGGGTGTGGGGAGGAGAAGAAACAGTGACAGGATGGGTGGGGATTAGGTGAAACAGGGACTGCGTGGTGGGGGCTAGAAGAAAGAGGTACAGGGTGGTTAGAAGATAAGAAACTGGAACGGCCCCGGATGTGAGGAGGATAAAAACAGGGACTTCCTCTATTATCTGCGCTTTGGTCATTTCAGAAGACCGCTCAGTTGTGAACTGTGAACTACTGAAAACTGTCAAATACACAGGATGTAAGAAAGTGTCTGTCTTCTTAGAAATCTTTGGCCGCGGAACATACGCCGATTAAGTTGAAAAAAGGAGTTAACTGTAGAAATGAGACCATCGCTTCATGGTTATCGTTGTAGTACAGTAAGTGCAACTGTTGAACACCTCCACTACGTGCGCCCTGTCATGTGCCTTGCCTGCACCACGTGTTCCCTGTCGTGCACCTTCCCTGTACAACATGTGCTCAGCGTGTACTCTGCCCAGTCCCTGCAAACTTTAGCAGTGAAGAGATTGGAAGGGCTGCTTCGATAAACTCTTGCTACAGATCGATAATAGAGAAAGTAGGTGCTGCTTTACAAAAACAGTAAAACTGGAACTTTTCCTTCTCCTGGGAGAGATGAAATTTGATACCTTTGTGCTTTTATTATTTTGCAATGTTTATTTTCATTGTGACTTCAATAAACATTTTCTGTGGCACATAAATGCCTGCCGAGGCATAAAAATAAAAAAAATAAAAAAAGGCAAATGCCGCTTTCATTATGGCAAAGGGTAATAAGCACAAGAAAACACGCACCCAGAAAAAATTCAGGAGAAGAAAACAATGCTTCTGAACACAGCAGAAAATTACTATTTTTGCATTTTGTTTCAGTACAAACCAATGAAAGCACATTAAGCTTTTGCAAAATGACGTTGTAACATTCCACAAAAACCCACAATAAATGGTTCTGTGCCAAGGTCACAGAGTCCTTATTTAGTAATAAATGGCAGTTTAGCCATGATTTTGCAAAAGAAGTATGCAAGGTTGGCACCATTTTTAAGGTATAATATTATCTACATGTATGCCACCCTAATTGATGCACACGCGTAGTGGTAGTATGGTGTACAGTTATCCTGTGGTGTGTCTGATTTGGTCAGACTTTTTTCTAATATGTTTTGAAGTACTTAGAACGTAAAAAATTAACAAACTGCCTGACTGTACTTACAGATGAAAAGGCTACCCAGAGCAGAACCATTAAAAAGACTCTTGCACCAGAACAGCTGCAGCACGTGCACGTTCCTTGGGAACAAGGTGCTATTCAGAGGTCTACATCTGGCCCCAGTCGCACTTCTCTGGATAGCAAACACTGATGCCAAGAAGGATGTGGTGCTATGGACAGTGTAATCAGACGGGAAGCGGACTGTGGAACTGAGGAACCAGGTACCAGGTTCCAGTCATGGCAGCGCCTCAACATCCTGTGATTCTGGTCAAATAACTTCATCTCCCCAACGTTAAAAAATAAAAATGAATGAACTTGTCTAATGTAGCTGGTGCACATGTAGAGTCCCAAACCTCCGCTCTGTTTTAAAAGTGCAACAAAAAAAAAGGAATAGTACCTCAATCACAGCGCGAGGGGCGGAGGGAGACTAATTAAATGAAATTAATCTGCACTTCGACCTTGCGCCACACGGAGACAAAGAAGTGGGAACATTGCATTGGCTCTGAATTAGAAGGCAGCAAACAAGAGTGATGCTGGTGCCAACGAAAGGTAAGTAATGGGCGGGCTAAAAACCCCTTTTTTGGAGAGGTTGTTTTTTCCATATACAACAGATCATCACAATAGCGACAGTGCATGTGCACTGCCTGCGGGCTTGGCCCAAAACACTTGCTTGCGATGTGGGACTGTATCAGCAAAAACAGAATAAAAGCCTCCTCATAGTGATAACATGAGGACGTGTGCATGTGCTACATCAACATGCACGCACACATGTGCATCATTACACAGCAATCCTTTCTTAGCTTTTTATTTACCAGTAGCACATTTCAGATGATGAGCCCGAAAAAAGAAAAAAAAGATATTTATATATACACACACACACACACACATATATATATATATATATATATATTATCTACTGGCGGTCGCCAGTAGATAGTTATAGTTACAACCTATTATCCATAGGAAATCCGCGACATTCTATTTGAAATAACTCTCTTGCCGGTTGACGTATCTTCGCAAAATTTTCAAACTTTGTGGCCCGCTCCGGTCCGCTCCTACCCTGAAAGTCTCGGGGGATTCGTCAAGCGGGGGCCGAGAAAAGGGGGTCCCAAAACGCGTTTTCCCATGCAATTTTCCATAGGAAACTTTAGACACGGCTACAGCCCGAACTGCTGAACGGAATTACACCAAATTTGGCAAAGAGGTAGTTCTTGGTTCAGAAAGAACCCTTTTTGTTAAATGGTGTAAATCCGTTCAGTAGTTGCTGAGAAAATGAAAAGTAAAAAAGATAGATATATCTAGGGCCGCGGATCCTCCCGAGCACGAGCTTTATGTTAATTGGCTGTCAACACTCCAAATCAGGAAGTGTTGGCAGCCATTTTGTCCCTCGGTAGAACCGAGGGACAGAAACTAAGTGCGCAAAGCGCACAAAGGGGGCAGGGTAGAAACACCCTGACCCCTAGGTCTGCTCAGGGGTCCCACAAAAACCCCTGGGCAAAAAATTATTATTATTTTTTTTTTAAATCGGCAGGATGCGCTCACGGAGCGCGAACCCTGCCGAAAAAAATCGAGCCGCGGTCTCCGCGCTTCGATGTTAATTGGCCCCGGGTGGGCCAAGTCCCGGGGGCATGCTGGGGGGGGGTTAATTTTATGTGTGGGGGCCTCTAAGGGCCCCAAGCCCGGGGACCACCACCCCCGGGCTTTATGTAGAATGGTGCGGGAGGGCTCTGAGCCTCCCGCAGCCCCGGGGACCACCACCTCCCGGGGCTTCTTTTTATATTTAAAAACCTGTGTGGGGGCTCCAGCCCCCACACGCCCCGGGACCACCACCTCCCGGGGCACTAAGAAAATTACAATGGGGGTCCGTTTTGGACCCCCAGAGCCCCGGGACCACACCTCCCGGGGCTGTGCTGATGTAGGGAGGGGGCCGCGTGGCCCCCTCCTGGAGCCCTTGATGGCCCTGGGGACCGCCACCCCCAGGGCCGGCTCCTGCAGTGTCCCGGGGTGCCTACCCCGGGACACTGCTGTTTGCTAATGACAGGACGGGAGCCTCGCGGCTCCTGTCCTGTCATTGCAAACTGCTTTGGAAATTGGAAGAGAGAGCAGGAAACCTGCTCTCTCTTCCAATATCCAAAGCCGATAGCTTTTCCACATGGGGAGCAGCATGTTAGCTGCTCCCCATGTGTAGCAATGCCGGCTCCCGTAGGACACGGGGAGCCGGCGGGACTGTGGGGATTGGGGACCCCCCACAGTCCCCAACGAAGGGCCAGCCCCGGGGATGGGGTCCCCGGGGCAAGTAGTGGCCCCGGGGCTTTATGTAGAATGGTGCGGGAGGGCTCTGAGCCCTCCCGCAGCCCCGAGGACCACCACCTCCCCGGGGCTTCTTTTTATATTTAAAAACCTGTGTGGGGGGCTCCAGCCCCCCCACACGCCCCGGGGACCACCACCTCCCCGGGGCACTAAGAAAAATTACAATGGGGGTCCGTTTTGGACCCCCAGAGCCCCGGGGACCACCACCTCCCCGGGGCTGTGCTGATGTAGGGAGGGGGGCCGCGCGGCCCCCCTCCTGGAGCCCTTGATGGCCCTGGGGACCGCCACCCCCCAGGGCCGGCTCCTGCAGTGTCCCGGGGTGCCTACCCCCGGGACACTGCTGTTTGCAATGACAGGACGGGAGCCTCGCGGCTCCTGTCCTGTCATTGCAAACTGCTTTGGAAATTGGAAGAGAGAGCAGGAAACCTGCTCTCTCTTCCAATATCCAAAGCCGATTGCTTTTCCACATGGGGAGCAGCATGTTAGCTGCTCCCCATGTGTAAAGCAATGCCGGCTCCCGTAGGACACGGGGAGCCGGCGGGACTGTGGGGGGATTGGGGACCCACCCACAGTCTCCAACGAGAGGGCCAGCCCCGGGGGATGGGGTCCCCGGGGCAAGTAGTGGCCCCCTCCCCCAAAAAAAAAAAAAAAAAAAACGATCGGGCCCGCAGGCCCCCCCTTCCTTCACCACTCTGCAAACGCGCCCCTGGCGCGTTTGCAGAGGGGAACGAATTCCCCTTGAATACTGGGGGTCCTGGGGCCAACTAGCCCACCAGGAACCTCCAGTATGCGCCAGGGGCTGCCTTGCAGAGAGGTGTACAGAGGCCACGCCCCTTTACACCTCTCTGCAACGCAGCTCTATGGCGCTTTTTGGAGGTATATGGTGGGCTAGTTGCACCCCAGGGACCCTCAGGATTCAAGGGGAGTTAATCCCCGACTTAAAACGCGCCACGGGGCGCGTTTGCACAGTGGTGAAGGGAGGGGCGGGGCTTCAGGTGACATGTGTGCAAACAGGCCCCGTGGCACGTTTTAAGATGGGGAATTAAATCCTCTTCAATCCTGAGGGTCCCTGGGGCCAACTAGCCCAACAGGTACGTCCAGAAAGCGCCACAGAGCTGCGTTGCAGAGAGGTGTAAAAGGGGTGTGGCCTCTGTACATGTCTCTGCAACGCAGCCCCTGGCGCATACTGGAGGTTCCTGGTGGGCTAGTTGGCCCGTAGGGACCCTCATGATTCAAGGGGACTTAATCCCCCAACTTAAAACGCACCACGGGGCGCGTTTGCACAGATGTCACCTCAGGCCCCGCCCCTCCCTTCACCATTGTGCAAATATTCCTCTAAAATCAGCCGAAATCCGAATTCCGATTTACTCACCTGTTATCAGGAGAGACCTCAGTGCTGCATCTTTCAGCCCAGTACTGATCCTCAAAAGTAATTTTAACCGTACTTACCGGTAACTTGAATTTCCTTCATAGGCTAACATTGACTGGTTTCACTTGGAAATTCTTCTAAGTGTGGAGTTTTGGAACTTTAAAATATTCCTCTAAAATCAGCCGAAATACGAATTCCGATTTACTCACCTGTTATCAGGAGAGACCTCAGTGCTGCATCTTTCAGCCCAGTACTGATCCTCAAAAGTAATTTTAACCGTACTTACCGGTAACTTGAATTTCCTTCATAGGCTAACATTGACTGGTTTCACTTGGAAATTCTTCTAAGTGTGGAGTTTTGGAACTTTAAAATATTCCTCTAAAATCAGCCGAAATACGAATTCCGATTTACTCACCTGTTATCAGGAGAGACCTCAGTGCTGCATCTTTCAGCCCAGTACTGATCCTCAAAAGTAATTTTAACCGTACTTACCGGTAACTTGAATTTCCTTCATAGGCTAACATTGACTGGTTTCACTTGGAAATTCTTCTAAGTGTGGAGTTTTGGAACTTTAAAATATTCCTCTAAAATCAGCCGAAATACGAATTCCGATTTACTCACCTGCTATCAGGAGAGACCTCAGTGCTGCATCTTTCAGCCCAGTACTGGTCCTGAAAAGTAATTTTAACCGTACTTACCGGTAACTTGAATTTCCTTCATAGGCTAACATTGACTGGTTTCACTTGGAAATTCTTCTAAGTGTGGAGTTTTGGAACTTTAAAATATTCCTCTAAAATCAGCCGAAATACGAATTCTGATTTACTCACCTGTTATCAGGAGAGACCTCAGTGCTGCATCTTTCAGCCCAGTACTGATCCTCAAAAGTAATTTTAACCGTACTTACCAGTAACTTGAATTTCCTTCCATAGGATATCATTGACTGCTTTTTGCTGAAAAAGTTTCTAAGTGTTGATTTTTGAAACATACAAATATTCCTCTAAAATCAGCCGAAATCCGAATTCCGATTTACTCACCTGTTATCAGGAGAGACCTCAGTGCTGCATCTTTCAGCCCAGTACTGATCCTCAAAAGTAATTTTAACCGTACTTACCGGTAACTTGAATTTCCTTCATAGGCTAACATTGACTGGTTTCACTTGGAAATTCTTCTAAGTGTGGAGTTTTGGAACTTTAAAATATTCCTCTAAAATCAGCCGAAATACGAATTCCGATTTACTCACCTGCTATCAGGAGAGACCTCAGTGCTGCATCTTTCAGCCCAGTACTGGTCCTGAAAAGTAATTTTAACCGTACTTACCGGTAACTTGAATTTCCTTCATAGGCTAACATTGACTGGTTTCACTTGGAAATTCTTCTAAGTGTGGAGTTTTGGAACTTTAAAATATTCCTCTAAAATCAGCCGAAATACGAATTCCGATTTACTCACCTGTTATCAGGAGAGACCTCAGTGCTGCATCTTTCAGCCCAGTACTGATCCTCAAAAGTAATTTTAACCGTACTTACCGGTAACTTGAATTTCCTTCATAGGCTAACATTGACTGGTTTCACTTGGAAATTCTTCTAAGTGTGGAGTTTTGGAACTTTAAAATATTCCTCTAAAATCAGCCGAAATACGAATTCCGATTTACTCACCTGTTATCAGGAGAGACCTCAGTGCTGCATCTTTCAGCCCAGTACTGATCCTCAAAAGTAATTTTAACCGTACTTACCAGTAACTTGAATTTCCTTCCATAGGATATCATTGCCTGCTTTTGCTGAAAAAGTTTCTAAGTGTTGATTTTTGAAACATACAAATATTCCTCTAAAATCAGCCGAAATCCGAATTCTGATTTACTCACCTGTTATCAGGAGAGACCTCAGTGCTGCATCTTTCAGCCCAGTACTGGTCCTGAAAAGTAATTTTAACCGTACTTACCAGTAACTTGAATTTCCTTCCATAGGCTAACATTGACTGGTTTCACTTGGAAATTCTTCTAAGTGTGGAGTTTTGGAACTTTAAAATATTCATCTAAAATCAGCCGAAATACGAATTCCGATTTACTCATATGTTATCAGGAGAGACCTCAGTGCTGCATCTTTCAGCCCAGTACTGATCCTCAAAAGTAATTTTAACCGTACTTACCAGTAACTTGAATTTCCTTCCATAGGATATCATTGCCTGCTTTTTGCTGAAAAAGTTTCTAAGTGTTGATTTTTGAAACATACAAATATTCCTCTAAAATCAGCCGAAATACGAATTCCGATTTACTCACCTGTTATAAGGAGAGACCTCAGTGCTGTATCTTTCAGCCCAGTACTGGTCCTGAAAAGTAATTTTAACCGTACTTACCAGTAACTTATATTTTCTTCCATAGGAATCCATTGTCTGGTTTTCAGCAGAAAAGTTTCAAAGTGTCGATTTTCACAAACTACAAATATTCCTTAAAAATCGCCTGTATGACTTAAAGGCATTCTTTCAACTGTTTACAGGAGATGCACCAGTGCTGGATCCAGGATCCAACACTGAGTAAGAAAAAGTAACGATAACAGTTTTTACCTGCTAAGTGAATTTCCTTCCATAGGATAACATTGGTGATTCTATGAGAAAAAGTTTCTAAGTGTCAACTTTTAAAATACAATAATATTCCTTAAAAATCACGACTGTAACCAAAACGCTTTTACTCAACTGTTTACAGGAGATGTACCAGGACTGAATCTAGGATCCAGTCCTGTGGTTAGAAAAGTAATCCATAAAGTAACTAATTGCATTTAACTAGAAATTCACATTGAGCTGAATGTTGCATTGTGTTTGAAAATGTGTTGCCCATTGCAACAACTGTAACTACTGTACTTAAAAGTCTATTGCCTATGTGCAAAGTATTTAAACTAAAGTAATTCATTCTGAGAAAGTATTTTTTGTAATGTAATGTATAATGTAATTACAATGTAATTTAAAAAATAAAATATGTAAAAGAAATTGTTTCTAAAAATGTAGTAAATCAGTATGAAAAAAATTAATATAAAAATTAATACATTTAAAAATTGTCATTTAAAAAACCTTTGAAATTCACTGAAAAAACCGTAGGTTTTAGGCACGTTATAGTTACAAATTAGCATTTTAAAAACCTTTGAAATTCACTGAAAAAACCATAGGTTTCAGACACGTTATAGTTAGAAATTAGCATTTAAAAAACGTTTGAAATTCACTGAAAAAACCAGAGGTTTTAGGGACAGTTATAGTTAGTTGGACATTGCACTCGTACAAAACCCGTGAAATTCCCCCGTTATAGTTAGTTCAGCTAACTATAACTCGCGCCCCGCAATGCACTGCTGATGACGTCACATATTACATCACTCATGACATGGTCAGTGACATCACTGATGACATCACTGATGACATCTCAAATGACATCACTGATGACATCATCCACGTGATAATCTGATGCAGCTCCTCACACCCTAATATAACCTTTGATACACCCAATCTAAATGTTAATGTTAATGTTAATAAGGCTTGTAAAGCGCACTGCTACCCTAGGGTGTCCTGGCGCTGAGAGTTGCCGACTTGGTTGCTGGATGAGAGAAGGATTCAGGGGAAAAGCCAGGTTTTCAGCCCCCTTCTAAAGGAAAGAAGCTCGGTGGCACTTCTGAGATGGAGGGGAAGGCTGTTCCATGCTTTTGCTGCACCGCAGAAAAAGCTCCTGCCCCCCCAACTAGCTGTCTTTGCCCGTGGAACTTTTATAAGTTTTGCCTCGGCAGAGCGCAATGCTCTGCCGGGAACATACCATTGAAGATGTTGTCTCGTGTAGGCTGGGCCAGAACCTGTGAGGGCTTTAAAGACCGTGCAAAGGGCCTTAAAATCCACCCGTTGTTTCACCGGAAGCCAGTGAAGCTTCCCAAGTTCCTTCTTAACCGAGACAAACCTTGGGATCCCCAAAAGAAGCCTGGCTGCCGCATTCTGCACAACCTGCAATCGGCTAAGATGTCTTTTCTGGATGTTAAGATAAAGGCCGTTGCAATAATCCAGGCGAGAAAAAATAAGAGCAGTAATTACTGTCCTGAGGCTATCTTCGGGCAATAGAAACTTGATTTTCCTCAGTATCCTCAGAAGATGAAAACAGGAGGAGACAACTCGGCTAATCTGGTCTCCGAAAGATAATTTGACGTCAATGATCACCCCCAAGTTCTTCACCTTGGTGGAGGGAACTGGTTGTGGACCCAAGATTGCAGGCCACCAATCGGGTGACCAAAGGTTCGAGGAATTACCGAAAATGATCACCTCGGTTTTCCCCGCATTCAACTTAAGACAATTTGCTGTCATCCAGCTTTGGATGGCCTGCATACAGTTGTGGCAATCGCGCCCTGTCTTGGCCTCATTGCCCTTCTGTATTGACAGCACAATTTGTGTGTCATCGGCATAGGAGGTCAGCTGGAGCCCAAAAGATCGAATAAGGACAGCCAGCGGGGATACATACACATTAAACAGTGTAGGGCTAAGTGCCGATCCCTGAGGGACCCCACAGGGCAGGGAGAAAGGTTTCGATCGATCCTTTCCCAAATCCACTGTTTGGATTCTATCAGTAAGAAAAGATTTTAATAGGGTATGGGCATTGCCGGAAACCCCTATTTCGGCTAACCGGTCCAACAACACTTCGTGGTGGACCGTATCGAAGGCCGCGGACAGATCCAACATAATCAGAATTGCCGCTCCTCCCTGATCTAATGCCTCTCTGATTTCTTCAGTTGATTTAATCAGAGCCAGCTCAGTGCTATGATCGGCACGAAAGCCGAATTGTGTTGGATCTAGCAGGCCATTATTTTTGAGAAAGGAATTTAGTTGGAAATTCATTTCTTTTTCGATCAACTTGGCCGGTAGGGGAGACGAGAGATGGGTCTGTAATTACCTGGCTCATTCGAGTCCAGGTTCGCTTTCTTCAGGAGAGGGAGAATTGAGGCTTTTTTCCATACCTTGGGAAATCGACCTGACTTAAAGATGATATTAAAAATTAAATTACAGAGTGCCATTCGCAAAACCATAGACACTCCAACACCAATAACTACATACCCACTCACTGATTCTTAGGTCTACACACACACATCCACTCACTCACCCGTACAGTCACTCATACTTATGGTCACTCAGTACAGGACTATCATATGCACTCTTACTCCTATATAGACACTCAAACACCGCCACTCATCCATAGAGGTACTCACACACCTAGTCAGTCATGCAAATAATTAAACACACTGCCATTTACTCACCTATACAGTTATACACACACCAGCTCACTTAATCATACAAATACTAGCACATTGTTACGCTCTTATACAATCACTGATACAAGCACACACTCATCCATACAGCACCTATCACAATCACTCACTCTCGCTTATAGCTATTTATATACTCCAATACACATATATACTGCCTTTCACATATTTAGTTACTCACACATGTACCACTGGGACATACATTCACTCACTAACACACTCTTACACACACTTACCCACCCATACAGTCTATCACAGATGCACTCTTGAAACCATCCACCCAGTGAATCACCCACTCACACATCTATGCACAGTCGCACACACCCCATCCACACAAACACTCAGGCACCCATACAGATACTCATAGAACCAATAAATAACCCATATAGACACTCATGTAGCTATTCGCAAATCCATGCATCCACTTACACACCAACAGACGGATACAGACATTCACACAGTTTAGTCACTAACCCATGCATTCAGTAAGATACGTTTAATCACTCACTTGTAGAGTCAGTCACGCACGTACTAAATCATCCATTCAGACACTTATACACCCACTCATTCTTCAATACGCCTTTCCCTATATATATTAAACATATTTAAACTTTACAGAAACACACAGTCACTGGATGATGTCATCAGTGATGTCATTTGAGATGTCATCAGTGATGTCATCAGTGATGTCACTGACCATGTCATGAGTGATGTAATATGTGACGTCATCAGCAGTGCATTGCGGGCGCGAGTTATAGTTAGCTGAACTAACTATAACGGGGGAATTTCACGGGTTTTGTACGAGTGCAATGTCCAACTAACTATAACTGTCCCTAAAACCTCTGGTTTTTTCAGTGAATATATATATAGATATATATATATAGATATAGAGAGAGAGATATTATTTTCTGAATTTAACAGGAAGGGGTGTTGGAGCAATAGGGAATCAGCGGTGGAGTGGATGTGGGAGCCGGGAGAGCAAGTCAACACCACTGAGCAGCTAAATCAGGGGCGGGCGAGGGCACATCGGAGGAGTTGGGTCAGGTTGATTTTGTTTTAGAAAGAGAAAAAAGGCAGCCGGGAAGAGGCGGGGAAGAAACAAAGTTGTTGGAGGCAGAGTCAGCAACATAGGCAGTGAGTACAAAGATTTGAGGAGTGAAACAGCACACAAGGAAGAAAGCTAGAAAACACATTCATTCTCATGGAGTGTTCAATGCAAAAGAAAAATCGTTCCCTGAATGTTCTCATGGAAGGATTCCAGCCAATCAATGAAAAGCATGGAAAAGATGCTATGCTCCAGGAACGATCAAATGAAAAAAGCAGAATTAAAGCTCTCGAGTATGATGCAAGCAAATCAGTCTGACGGGAAAGCCAACCAATGACAAGATTGAGCCGAAGCACACTATATGTACATATGTTAATGTGTAATAGATAACCGATATGCTGAAGCTCCCTGTTGGCAAGACCTAGAAAGAGCTGATAAACGCTTTTGTTCCTTGATGTTGTTACTTTGAGAGCTCCACAGAGCTCTGTACATAAAATTCAGTGGGGAGGGAATAATTTGGGACAAATGACTCTTTGAATGTAGCCACAGTCTTCCTTACTTTTGCAGTGTAAAATCCCTAGACAATAATGAGAGTGATTCTAAAGTAGGTAGGGCACAATAGGTAAATCCTTCAATGTACTTAATGTAATTAACCTGGTAAACATCAAAATGTTACAAGCAGTTATCTGCAAATCCCACCATAGTGAACAGCCTGTCTACCCTAGTACAAACACCCTTAGATTCAATTTGCAAGGTGTCTCCTTACTTCATCGGCTTTCACCTTCAGCAAGTCCAGAACGTGCTGGTAGATCTTTTGTTCGGGTTTCCTCATCCCAATACGAGAAGACTCAACAAGAAAGTCAAAATGGCTTCTCAACATAGTCAGCAATTTTGCTTCATTTTTCTTTGTCGGGGTGTCATTTACCCAGGTGTTTGACAAGATGCAGGTCTTAAATCCTGTTAAAAGAAATAAAATATGCGGTTTAAGGAAGATTCAATTAATTAGCATTATAGTATTGGTCTACCAGCATGTATGTACTGTAATATGATCACAACTTCACAGGCTGGGTGACCGATGCAACAATATTTGTGAATTGCTTTAACCGGGACAAGTTAACCTATTGTCTCATTAAGCCTGGAAAAGCTGTATGGCTAGTATGCCAGAGTGAAACATGTTTGACTGACCTAATATCTCCAACCATGCCATATTCTCCACAAATAAAGACGCAAGAGCAACTGAAAAACATTTGATGAAATATTTCATAATTATGGAAGAAGCCATAGCAGGATTCCCTTAACAAAGGTTTTCACCCCAACATCTGAGAAGAAGAGTCAACCCAAGAGGAATTCTTGGTGTTAGAAAGAAGGTCTCTAGTTGGCAGATGTATGCACCCTACCCAAATAGGAACCACCACACTAGTCAGGGTAAGTCAGATACACACTCTAAATTAACATGTGCTAACCCTCTGGTAGCTTGGCACAGAGCAGTCAGGCTTAACTTCAGAGGCGATGTGTAAAGTATCTGTGCAACACTTGTTACAGTAAAACAGTGAAAACACCACGCAAAAATAATCCAAACCAAGTTAGAAAAATAGAGCTACATTAATGAATAAAACAAGACCAAAATGAAAAAAATTCCAAAGAGAAGAACTGGAGATAGTATAGTGCTTAAAGTCATAAAGCGCCAACCGGGGCTATCGGGTCGCGCTGGACTGGGTCAAATCTGAAAAGTCAAGCCAACCGCGATGGAGCGCAGGTCGGATACAGAAGTCACGCAGGCCCCGCTGAAAACAGTACCTTTCCAGAAGATGCATCGACGTCGAGGAGCAGCTGTGTCAGTTCCGAGTCACGCACTCGGGTCCCTCGTCGTCATTGAACCCTTTTACAATGAAGACACTACGTCACCATCGCACCTCGCAGTTGGGTCCCGCATCGTCGAACCCCTTTGATGAAGGTGCTGCGTGCTCATTGAGCCACACTGTCAATGCTGTGGATTCTCTAAAGCGGCAGTGCGTCGGTGTCGAAGGCAAAATGCATCGGTTCAGACTGGCGCAAAGCAGGCGATGCGTAGATTTTGGCAGAAAACAGCTGCTGAACCCCCTTTGAAGGCCCAGGACTGGATTGGCACCTCTTAGCAGGGCACGGCAGAGTCCAGCAGCTGAAGAAGAATTGAAGGAAGTCTTTAATGTCACTGAGACTTCATAACAGGGGGCAAGCCAGCAAGTCCTTGAAGTCCCTTGGTTCTGGGGATGTAGAGATTCAGGTCCAGTCCTTCTCACCACCAGGCAAGGAGCAGCAGGCCAGGCACAGCAACACTGGAGTCCAGCAAATACAGCAGAGTCCAGCAGAGTGTCAGTCCTTTCAGCAGCACAGCAGTCCTTCTTCCTGGCAGAGTGTCATCAGGTCCAGAGTGTACTGAGTTGGTGGTGTTAGGGGTCCAGTACTTATACCTAATTGTGCCTTTGAAGTGGGGGAGACTTCAAAGAGGCCTTTGAAGTGCACAAGGTCCCAGCCCTTCATGCCCTGGCTCCAGACTCATTACAGGGGGGGGTGCTCTTTGTGTGGGGAAAGGCACAGCCCTATTCAGGTGCAAGTGTCAACTTCTCCCTTTCACCTAGGCAGCCTGGTGATGGAACATCAGGATGTGAATGTCACACCTAAGCTCCCTTTTTGTGTGACTGTCTATAGGAATGCACAAAGCCGAAGCTGTCACCCACCCCAGACGAGTATTCAGAGATAGGTAGAGGCACAGAATGGTTAAAGTAAGAAAATGCCAACTTTCTAATAGTGATAACTATCCAAAAGGCACGTGATTTACGCCCCCATCAGTCGCACTGCATAGTGTAGGAATTTTTCCTCATAGTAAGCTGCTGCTCGTGTAGTACTCCAATTTTAATCCCAATAATAAACCAATATGTTTGTCAAAACTTTACTTCAAAGTTGATCCATAAGTTTTCAATCACAACGAGGATAGCGTGATTCCACCATGGTTCTTTATTTTACATTTTCAAATGCCTTCTGCACGCCCATCCGGACTTTCAACAGTGACACTTGGTAAACCATTCATATAGAGTAGGCTCATGTGATTTCCACCCAATGCATTTCGGGCCTGAAGGCCCTTCGTCAGGGGTAACTGAAAAATTAAAAAAGACGTCTAAATCAACTGCTCAGTGCGTACTGTCTGTGTCATATACATTCAAATGAGATTGCAGCCCCCAGTGATTCGCCCTTTCACAATCCCACCTCACACCCTCATAAAACCATGCTTATATAAACATAATAGTGACCCCCTAGGACTACTGAAAAAACTCCCCAACCTGGAATACACCAGAGGTACACTGCGTCAATGTGAAAAACATGCCAAGCTGAAAAAACACACTGATGTGAAACGCCACTTCCAATCCTTAATGTGTGCAATGCTCAAAAACCTCCAACAGCATCCCCTAGATTCCCTTTTCTCAATCCAATTCCTGCTGTTCACCAACCCGTGAAATATACAATATATACGAGTTTAAGGAAAGGAGTGCATTCTTTCATCCCTTTTTTCAACTTTCTAATAGGGACATTTTCAGACTTACAATTTAAAATCAGACTTCACCATAAGTTGTGATTTTAAATTGTGAGTCCAGAGACACCAAACTCAAAATTTCTATCTTGCCCCAATTGGAAATTACACTTGTAATATATGGGACAAGGTAATCCCAATGTTAACCTATGGGCAAGATAGACCTTGCTGTAGAAAAACGAATTTAAGAGATTTTCATTGGCTGGACATGTAAAACTTAAAAGTACATGTCCAACTTTTTGAATACACTGGACCCTGCCCTTGGGGCGGTCTAGGACTACCTTAGGGGTGACTTATGTATATTAAACAGGAAGGTTTGGGCATGGCAAGTGGGTTATCTTGCCAGGTCGACATGGCAGTTTAAACCTGCACACACAGGGTCTGTAATGGCAGGACTGAGACATGTTTAAAAGGCTACTGAGTGGTTGCCACAATCAGTGCTGCAGGCTGTCATGCCACTCTCCTGGCTCTTGCCCGCAGAGATGATGCTGGACTTCCTCTCTCTCCTGGGGTGGTATCGGATCAGGGACTTGTAACGTGAATCAACTGCCGCCCCAGAAGGGAAGAGGGGTTGGGACAAAATAACAAACAGAGAGACTTGCGAGCCTTCGGGCTCAGCCACCATCTTCTTGGAGTCGTATGTACATCTCCTCTCAGCCCTGGAGAAAGTTGTTGTGATATGTGCCTAATGTAGTGCACGTTGAGCTGTACTGCAAACATAAGCAGAGAGATTGTTGAACAAATGAGAAGTCATGAAATATTCCCTCCCCCCTTTGACATTTGTACGAACAGTCACTTGCACGATAATGAATCTATTGCTGCATAGACTTCTAATAACCAACTGTTACCCTTGGAGTTGTGGCACTCCCGGCAGAAGCTATATCATGTTTTCACATCACACACTAAGGTATCCAGGTTTGTTCAGCACTAGGGACAAGGTGCGCAAGAGGGTGCAATAAAGGATGGTACATAAGAATGTCACTGGGTGCTAATACCAAGGCCTCGGTAGGCGCATTAAATAATACCCACATTGTCTCAATGTTCAACAGTTGTCCTTTTTTCTGATTTTCAGCATCATAAAAACAAGTCTTTGGTTGATACGCTTAATGCACTAACCTTAAGGATGGGACTTAACCATGTTTACTCTTTTTAGGTGTGAAATTGCAGGGATAGTGTTTGCTGCGTCACTGGATTTGCCGGGGAGAAGATGTCCGCAGAGTCAGAGATTCGCAGGACAGCCATGCGGCACTGCAGGGATGGAGTTCACTGCGTTGATGGATTTGCAGGGGAGAAGATGTCCGCAGCGTCAGAGTTAGGCAAGAGAGCCGCAATGCAGTAGAAGCTCGGCCAGGTTGTGGAGACATTCAGGTGAGCGGGATCACTGAAGAGAATCCGTCTTCTTAAACCAGTGGGTAAGCCAAGCATTGCCTCAGGGTTTGAGTGCAGTATAAATACCGCTCCCAAATCCTGATGAGTCAGCCCAAATGTCCCGTTAGTTATGTGCATAGGAGCAGGGCCACTGGAATTATGCGGCAGAAGAGGGCCAAATTATGCGGCAGGATTGAGTAAATTATGTAGCAAGAAAAGGCAATTAAGCTGCATATTTTGTAATGGTATTACTTCATTATTTCGTCATTTAAAAACTTGGTAACACTTTCTGGGCATTCGTTGCATCTCACGAGTACCATTTTAATACCCAAATATAGCAATAAGCAATAAAAAGGTGACCAATCAGCTTTGCAAAGGGTCTTTCAGTGTGCGGCACCGAGGGTCGTTGCATTTTTTGTAACTTTGAACTATTTGAGCAAGAAACAAATTTTTGGTTGTTGTTAAAATCTGAAGATTATGCAGCAGATGATGGATTATGTGGCTAATGCGGCAAATCTATAATTATGCGAAAATCGCCGCAGTCACACAATTGCATAATTCCAGTGGTCCTGCCTACGAGCCAGCTCAAATATCCCCATAGTCATGTGCCTATGAGTCAGCCCAAAATCTCCATAGTCATGAAGGGCCCTGGGGGATGTTACCGTTTGTACTTTGGTGTTTAATGACTCGGTGTACTAGGGCCCTGGGGGATAATTACCATGCCAAGAACGTTGTCAAATCTACAGGGCAATGAGTCCCATGAAAAGCCAGGCATTGAGACATGTGCGTGATCCCACAAGCCCCCCACACACAAAGTACAGGAGGAGTGAGAACACAAGCAGGTTAAGGCCATGACACAGGCCCACTAGTAGCATTTAATTTACAGGCCCTGGGCACATGTAGTGCACTTTACCAGGGACTTATAAGTAAATTAAATATGCCAATTGTGAATAAGTCAATGTTACTATGTTTTAGGGACAGAGCACCTGCACTTTAGCACTGGTCAGCAGTGGTAAAGTGCCTAGAATCCTAACGCCAGCAAAAATGAAGTTATCAAAACAGGAGGCCAGAAAGCAAAAAAGTCAGGAGAAACCATGCCACGGTTGTCAGGTCTAACACTTGGATTTATAGACATCCTCATTTCGAGCTTGACCCTAGAAAAGCCATACATTTTAATAATCCCATCTATGCATTATATTTAACAAAACTCTATGTCCACCCCTGAATTAGTTTTTGGATCAATATTATAGCAGTTCCTGGATGATCTTTGTAGAAAATTAACAAGCAGGCTTGAACCACAGGAAGAGGCTACCACAGTCTATTCAACTTAAAATTAGACTTATGTATCCATTCTCTGTGAGGACAGACCAGTCTAAATATTAGGTATGCCCTTTCCTTTCAACATTATGCATCAACACCCTGCAGGCTTCAAGGTACTATTTACAGGCTACTCAAGGGTAACTTAGCTAATCCCAGAAATAAACTTGCTTTTATAAATGTCAACAGCAGTTCCCTTTGACAAGCATCTGCTACAGGCTCCTTCACAGGAGTGCAGGCCTGCAATTCAATCCCGAAGACATCTTTTTCATATCATTCATGCGGGTGCAGTGAATCTACAGTGTAGCCCACTTGTTGCAACTAAATTTAATACCACTGGAGTGGTTTCTCTACCATTGTGCAGTGGCCTTAACTAAAGATTAGACAAGATAATTGTGGTTATCCAAACTGACACCGTATTCAGGGGCAGAGCACATGCACTGAGAACTATTTAGCAGTTCCTCAGTTTCCAGAGTCAAATATCTAGCAAAACCCAATGTGCTAAAAGAAAAAGAAAAAAGAAATACCACAAAGATGGTCAAATTCCATAAACACACCCCTCTCAACCTTTACGCAAGTACTAAAAACTTTCTTGAAAGGCTCCAGGCTCTGCTTACATCACTAACCATATTCAGAGAGACCCTCCTCCTTACCGTCGGACCACATTCTACCTAAACCCCATCTTATTCATAGATGCATTCCAGAACATGATCATTTACACAATTGCCAAACAGGTTAGGTGGCCAACGTTGCCTCTTGTCAGGTCATGCCCCCTATGTAGGCCAGATCAGATGATCCAACAAAAATAAGCAAGAGGCCAGTGCAATTGCTCCTGGACTGTGAACCTTGACAATTTCAATGTTACTGAAATAGGCCCCTGACCATTCATCAACAGGTGAATACACCAATGCAATGCCTTGGGTAGGCCTTACCTCCAGCCTTTGCGCTGGCAAGGAGTCACCTGCTGGTCCCTGGGGCATGTATGGACTCTGTGCCCTCTCAGTTCACTCAGGAGAGAACCACAAAGCAAAGTGGTAAGTCTGCCAGGCCAGAGTTAAGCACAGAGCCTAAGACACCTTCTTTGTCTATCTTTACTGGACCCACACAGTGGCCCATGAAAGTCTTCCCACAAACATAATGTAGGTGAAACCAACATGGAAAAAGCGATCCTGTCTCTACGTCACTAAAATGTTGATTCCGGCCTCCTGGCGCTCTCAAAGTACTGGCTAAAACCTCCTGGCGCTCTCAAAGTGCTGGCTAAAACCTCCTGGTGCTCTTAAAGTACTGGCTAAAACCTCCTGGCACTCTCAAAGTGCTGGCTAAAACCTCCTGGCGCTCGCAAATTACTGGCTAAAACCTCCTGGCGCTCTCAAAGTGCTGGCTAAAACCTCCTGGTGCTCTTAAAGTACTGGCTAAAACCTCCTGGCGCTCTCAAAGTGCTGGCTACAACCTCCTGGCGCTCTCAAAGTACTGGCTAAAACCTCCTGGCGCTCTCAAAGTGCTGGCTAAAACCTCCTGGTGCTCTCAAAGTACTGGCTAAAACCTCCTGGCGCTCTCAAAGTACTGGCTAAAACCTCCTGGCGCTCTCAAAGTACTGGCTAAAACCTCCTGGTGCTCTCAAAGTGCTGGATAAAAACCTCCTGGTGCTCTCAAAGTGCTGGCTAAAACCTCCTGGTGCTCTCAAAGTGCTGGCTAAAACCTCCTGGCGCTCTCAAAGTACTGGCTAAAACCTCCTGGCGCTCTCAAAGTACTGGCTAAAATCTCCTGGTGCTCTCAAAGTACTGGATAAAAACCTCCTGGTGCTCTCAAAGTGCTGACTAAAACCTCCTGGCGCTCTCAAAGTGCTGGCTAAAACCTCCTGGTGCTCTCAAAGTGCTGGCTAAAACCTCCTGGCGCTCTCAAAGTGCTGGCTAAAACCTCCTGGTGCTCTCAAAGTGCTGGCTAAAACCTCCTGGCGCTCTCAAAGTACTGGCTAAAACCTCCTGGTGCTCTCAAAGTGCTGGCTAAAACCTCCTGGTGCTCTCAAAGTGCTGGCTAAAACCTCCTGGTGCTCTCAAAGTGCTGGCTAAAACCTCCTGGTGCTCTCAAAGTGCTGGCTAAAACCTCCTGGTGCTCTCAAAGTGCTGGCTAAAACCTCCTGGTGCTCTCAAAGTGCTGGCTAAAACCTCCTGGTGCTCTCAAAGTACTGGCTAAAACCTCTAACTACAGGAACCCTTCTTCCACTTGCAGCATTGCAATCTCACGGATTGCTCCCTGCTACTAGCATTTAGTTCAGGGTGTGTACAGTGAAACAGACAACATGTCCAGTGGTTTAGGACTTCCAGTGTGACTGTACAGTACGTACACTTTAAGGGTGGCACATTCTGTCTATACTTGCAGTGGCCTGCCTGGTAGAGGTCTCCTATCTCCCTGACGGCACAGGCAGCACGTCCAGGGCAGAAGTCTCTCTAGAATCAGTCTCCAGGACCTCATTTTCTAATCTTATTCTCCTCTTGAGTTCATGAATTCTTATATCAGGAAAATAACTTCAGAGACCTGTAGTGGGGCATCCTTGGTGCCTGCACCCTCAGATTCCCACCTGTGCAACTTGACTCAAAGGCAGGAGACTAAAGGCTACATTCTCTGTCTCCCTAACCATGGAAAACGAAGTCACAGCATCCGGACAGTAGGTAGAGCAGAGGACAAGGACAGGAGGCAGCAAAGGCTGAGAGCAAAGGAGGAAGTGAAGGGGGCAGGAAATGATGGAGGCAGCAATCACTGCCACAAGCACAATGTCTGTAGCAGGCACCTGCCAAATGTGCTATGTGAAGGTCAGAAAAAGCACAGAGGGGTTAGAGATCCGAGGCCTGGCTGAGCTCAAGCGCTCAGGGGTCTGCGTCCCTGCCCTCATATGTTACATGCAAAAAACATACAGTGCACACACAATTGGAGCAAAATGTAAGGAGAGAGGGAGAAAGTGAGAAGGAATTAGAGACAGAAAGAGAGAATCCACGAGTGGGGCACTACCAAATACGCCCTATTGGAGTAAGTAAGTAAATATCTTTATTTGCATGATTACTTAAAACCATTGCAATAAAAACAATGGGATGCTGATTCCCCGAGTTAAAACCATGATTATGTGCCATGATTTACAGTTTGCTGTGATGAAAACAGTCAAGGTGTCGCATTTACACCACATAAAAGAAAAGAGCATTTAAAAGGATTTCACATAATTAGAAAAGTTATTAAGAATGAAGAATCCATGGAAACTGGGGATCGTGGTCAACAGCAATATGGAAGATCCGGAGTGTGCAAGGCAAATCTCCAGGCAACACGGGCAAACAATGTACAAAATCACCGGTGTGCAGAATATGCTCTAATTACCAGGAGCAATGAAGGGTGCTGGTTGGTGCTCAGCGGCAATGTGCCCTGCAAAGTGAGCAGTGTGTAAAATAATTCCCTAAACAACAGGAACAGACAATGTGCGCAGTCAGTAGCAGTTGTAATAGTTTTCCAGGTATCAGGAATGATGGTGGCTAGGAATTGGTTATCGAATATTTTAAAATTTAAAATTTTTAAATTTGGGCAATCTGATTGGTTGACTGAGATTGTGAGTCCAAAGAATGTAGTGTATTCTAGTGCCTTTGAGGAGCCTCATGTTGCAGCGTCAGAAGATTTTAAGTAGTGGGGCCGGAATGGGATCATAGATGCTGGTGTTAATTTTTTTTTCCAACTATGCCCATGAATTGAACAAGACGGCAGGCCAACTAAACATCTTCACCTTCAAAGCATACTTTCACTGCCTGCCTGCATGTTCTTCTCCCCTTGAATTGTAAGGTAGGTTTCAACAGGAGTCTACGCTCATCTTTTGGTCTCCCGCATATGCAGAGTAGATGTACCACGTCCCACTAGTTTTAACTCTGATGTTTTTTAATGTGACCGCCGTTGCATTTCCTCTTCTTATTAGGTCTTCTTTTTGTGCCATAAATCTGCATTTGCGGTCTATTATCACGCCCAGATATTTATATTCTTCTACTACTTCATGCGGGTGACCTGGCAAGTGCCAATGACGTCTATGAGCATTCTTTTCTTTTTGGTTTAGCTGCATCACTTTGGATTTGTCTAGGTTTATATATAATCCATAGTCAGCAGAGAAGCTTTGTGTGGTGTCGAATAGATGTTGTAGGCCGATCGGTGTGCGGCTGATCGATACAAGAAAGTTGGCGTAGAGTAAGTTTGAGAGGGTAAGCCCTCCCATCTTTGGGGCATGGGAGTTGCACTTGTCCAACTCTGATGATAAGTCAAACATACAAAGATTAAACAAAGTCGGGGCCAGCACACAGCCTTGTTTCGGCCCCTTGGTAGTTGGTATCTTTCTAGAAAGGCGATCGCCAGCTCCCAGCTTTATTTAGACCCAGGTGTTGGTATGTAGAAGGGGAAACATCGGTTACATCGCAGTGTTTACACCGCAATACCTTTACAACGCGGGTATTACAATGACTTGCGCTGGATGGCGCTCTAAGCTAAGGAATAGTATGATTTACTATTCCAACACCTTCCCTACTGTACGTAGACTGGAGTTGGAATAGTAAATCATACTATTCCTAAGTCCAGCGCCCTCCAACGCAAGTCGTTGTAACGACTTGCGTTGTAAAGGTATCGCGGTGTAAACACCGCGATGTAACGTCATATATTCGTAGAAGGATCAGCTGATTCAAGAGAGCGGATGGAATTTTTCATTTAGCTAATTTATCCCCATAGTTTCTTCCTGTCTATGTTGTCGAAGGTGGATGAATAGTCGATGAAGCAAACGTAGAGTGGTAGCTTAGCATCTCTCACAGCGTCTATCTGGAGGATGAGTATGTTTGTTGTGGTTCCCATGTCCTTGCAGAATCCCGTTTGGTTAAGGAGAATAACTGCCATTTCTGTCGCCCGCCAATAAGTTCTTCTAAGAGAAGGCCAGCGTAATATTTGGCATCGTTATCAATCAAGGCGACCAGCCTGTAGTTCTTTGCTTCATTCTTGTTGCCTTTCTTGTGTATTGGGGATATGATTGACCCCTTCCAAGAATCCTATTGGAGTAGCCACTACCAGCAAGGTCAGATAGGAGAATTTGTAGGCGATAACAGTAAAATGTTGCCTAAACTCTTTTTTATATGGAGCAAAAGTATGAGATGAAGGAGATTATATGGTGGGGTAGTGGGGTGGAAATCAAAGAAAGACATGGAGTGCTGAAACTGAAGCCTACAGAAATATCAATGTCATTAAAGTACAGAGAGTGAACCAACAGCACTGAAAGAACATGTAGGCAGAGGAACAGCTCCTCGATCAGTTGTTTGAAGTTTCTCTTTTTACTCTTAGGTGTCAGCAGTTGAGAAAGGTTTGGAATAGGAGACAGATAAGACATCCGTTTTCTAAAACACTGTGCTTTGTTAAAGAACTTGTTTGGTAAAGTCAACATTCGCCACAAACGGCATCTCAGAGCTTGTACACTGGGTGCGAAAACTGATGCAGTATCAGTGAAAATAGAGGGAAAAGCCAAATTGTCTTTCTCTCCTAAATCACATGCAGCTTATTCCACAGTTGAGCAGCCAGAATCACAGAGGACCGTTCACCCAATCTGGCGTGTCACACCGTAGGGATAAGGGGTGGATGCGGAGACAAGCAATGACTTTGTAGGGGACAGTATAAGCCTAATTTGTTGGTCAAAATGTTTGAGCCAGTTTTGAGATGGGCTTTGTACACTACGCACTTTGCCTCAGAATGAATATGGCATGCTATAGGTAAACAAGGGGAGAGGATGTGCCCTAAAGGCTAGAGGGTCGACCTCGAAGCTGGAGAACCAGGTTTGGGTCTCGGCAGGGACGCTCAACATCCTGTGATTCTGGGCAAACACTTCATCTCCCCGTGCCTAACAAAATTAATGTGTCCGTTTGTAACGCAACTGGTGCTCATGTAAAGCGCTCCGATACCTTACGGTCGAGTTCACGCTTTATAAAACTAAAAAAGAAAGAAACGGTGGAGCTTTTTGGACATGGTTACTTTAGGGCTTTTTGATCTCTGACGCAAGAATAAGCACAGACCACAATCCACATATGTTGTGCGTTAGCCTAGCTAAATGAATGCATGCCCAAAACAATACCAGAACAACTCTCTGCATGACACAAAGCATTGGCGCAGTTATGCTTATGGGGAAAAACCCAGGTTGAACAATGATCCGAATTCTTCAAAAATGACAAAAGCATCATTTGTCAATGCAGCGATATGTGGTCAAAAGGACAGATCAGAATCCATCATGATACTCAAACGTATGCTGCTGGGAATGGCGGGCCCCTATTCAGACTCTCAGACCAACAGGAAATAAGAGAAGATCATCGCCTCTGTTTATAGTGGTGTGATCTACAGAATACCGCAGTACATTTATATCTTTACAGCCATCATAGAAAAGCCAGCTGGGATGTTGATTTCCGTCCGTCCGTCCATCCATCCATCCATCCATCTATCCATCCATCCATATATTAGGGTATTACTGGTATCCATGTAGAACAGTGTAGCATGGATGAAGTCCATTAACTGCCTTAAACAGATAATGAAAAAAGATGGAGAAAAGGCAGAACCCTGGGTAAACCTACATAATAGAGCGCAGACTGAACAAATAGCATATAAATCCAAGATTTGACCACACAAATTCTAAGAGGCCTAGTCACAGAGTCATTCTGGAGTATGTATAGCAGTACTCTTCTGGAGTATGTATAGCAGTACTCCTCTGGAGTCTGTATAGCAGTACTCCTCTGGAGTATGTATAGCAGTATGTATAGCAGTACTCCTCTGGAGTATGTATAGCAGTACTCCTCTGGAGTATGTATAGCAGTACTCCTCTGGAGTCTGTATAGCAGTACTCCTCTGGAGTATGAAAGAAGTACTCCTCTGAGTATGAAAAGCAGTACTCCTCTGGAGTATGTATAGCAGTACTCCTCTGGAGGCTGTATAGCAGTACTCTTCTGGAGTATGTATAGCAGTACTCTTCTGGAGTATGTATAGCAGTACTCCTCTGGAGTCTGTATAGCAGTACTCCTCTGGAGTCTGTATAGCAGTACTCCTCTGGAGTCTGTATAGCAGTACTCCTCTGGAGTATGTATAGCAGTACTCCTCTGGAGTATGAAAAGAAGTACTCCTCTGGAGTATGAAAAGCAGTACTCCTCTGGAGTATGTATAGCAGTACTCCTCTGGAGTATGAAAAGCAGTACTCCTCTGGAGTATGTATAGCAGTATGTATAGCAGTACTCCTCTGGAGTATGTATAGCAGTACTCCTCTGGAGTATGTATAGCAGTACTCCTCTGGAGTATGTATAGCAGTACTCCTCTGGAGTATGAAAAGAAGTACTCCTCTGGAGTATGAAAAGCAGTACTCCTCTGGAGTATGTATAGCAGTACTCCTCTGGAGTATGAAAAGAAGTACTCCTCTGGAGTATGAAAAGCAGTACTCTTCTGGAGTATGTATAGCAGTACTCCTCTGGAGTCTGTATAGCAGTACTCTTCTGGAGTATGTATAGCAGTACTCCTCTGGAGTCTGTATAGCAGTACTCCTCTGGAGTCTGTATAGCAGTACTCCTCTGGAGTATGTATAGCAGTACTCCTCTGGAGTATGAAAAGAAGTACTCCTCTGGAGTATGAAAAGCAGTACTCCTCTGGAGTATGAAAAGAAGTACTCCTCTGGAGTATGAAAAGCAGTACTCCTCTGGAGTATGTATAGCAGTATGTATAGCAGTACTCCTCTGGAGTCTGTATAGCAGTACTCTTCTGGAGTATGTATAGCAGTACTCCTCTGGAGTATGAAAAGCAGTACTCCTCTGGAGTATGAAAAGCAGTACTCCTCTGGAGTATGTATAGCAGTACTCCTCTGGAGGCTGTATAGCAGTACTCTTCTGGAGTATGTATAGCAGTACTCCTCTGGAGTCTGTATAGCAGTACTCTTCTGGAGTATGTATAGCAGTACTCCTCTGGAGTCTGTATAGCAGTACTCCTCTGGAGTATGTATAGCAGTACTCCTCTGGAGTATGAAAAGAAGTACTCCTCTGGAGTATGAAAAGCAGTACTCCTCTGGAGTATGAAAAGAAGTACTCCTCTGGAGTATGAAAAGCAGTACTCCTCTGGAGTATGTATAGCAGTATGTATAGCAGTACTCCTCTGGAGTCTGTATAGCAGTACTCTTCTGGAGTATGTATAGCAGTACTCCTCTGGAGGCTGTATAGCAGTACTCTTCTGGAGTATGTATAGCAGTACTCCTCTGGAGTCTGTATAGCAGTACTCTTCTGGAGTATGTATAGCAGTACTCCTCTGGAGTCTGTATAGCAGTACTCCTCTGGAGTATGTATAGCAGTACTCCTCTGGAGTATGAAAAGAAGTACTCCTCTGGAGTATGAAAAGCAGTACTCCTCTGGAGTATGAAAAGAAGTACTCCTCTGGAGTATGAAAAGCAGTACTCCTCTGGAGTATGTATAGCAGTATGTATAGCAGTACTCCTCTGGAGTCTGTATAGCAGTACTCTTCTGGAGTATGTATAGCAGTACTCCTCTGGAGTATGAAAAGCAGTACTCCTCTGGAGTATGTTTAGCAGTATGTATAGCAGTACTCCTCTGGAGTATGTATAGCAGTACTCCTCTGGAGTATGTATAGCAGTACTCCACTGGAGTATGTATAGCAGTACTCCTCTGGAGTATGTATAGCAGTACTCCTCTGGAGTATGTATAGCAGTACTCCTGAAGTCATTTTACTTACTCGAAAGGGCCTTTCTGAATTGGCCCCAAACTACTAAAATAGGAATAAAACAGGAAAATTCATATAAAATGAGTACAAATGAAGAGAAAAGTGCCCTCTTTTTACTTTGACTAATAGGGAGTTGGATGTTTAAGGCCTGAGTCTCAAAAGCATGTAAGAGTAGGTAAAAGAGTATTCCTGCAGTACCACCTTCTGTAGTCATAAATGCTTTTGTGATTCGGCCGCAGTGTGCATTGCTTCAACCAGTGGCTCATAAAACGATTGTTACCACAAAAACAGGAGTCATTTCTTCCGGAAGTATAAACATCCCAGATGATCCACCTGCTTGGATCACACTACTCAAAAGAGATCATGCAGAGGACCATATCACCCCTGAAGACTGTAGATGTCACACAAAAATGGAGACTTCCCATTTCAAGAAATGACACTTTTTAAGTGAGTATTTGCATACTATAGGACTTACATGCAGACAGCTACTCTGTACATTGCCAGATTCTCTAAAAGGAACCCAAGAAATACAACAACCTCAACTGTACAGAGACCACTTGTGCCTACTAAAAGTAGCGGTGTGAGGAAAGTGTTGTCCGTTACCATGGTTTCGGAGAGTGACGGCAGCGGCGAGGAGGGGCTTGTTCAGCTTTAGCTTCAGGTACATCTCACAAAAGGTCTTTCCAGCTGAAAACTCGGAGGGAACTGGGACCCCAGCAGCCGATGCATTGACTTTGAATTCATTTTCAAGCTCAGAAAGAAACTTCAGGGACACAACAGAAAAGAAAGGAAAATAACAGCAAGTTAATGATTCTGTATGCACAGAAGAAAGAATATTGCATGTCATTTAACACACCTTTGAACTCCCCCCATACAACACTACTAGGAACAGAAGTCCCCTCTTTTTAAATTTCTTAAAATAATGTATTTATCATAGGGTCACTTAGGTAATTATTCTTACCCAAATTATATTTACAAATGACATGCTTATTTGTTACCAGTTGCACATTAGTACATGGAGTTCATTGGAAACAAGAACATGTACCAAGAGACCCGATGAGTAATACTGGAATAAAAAGGACACCAAGCAAACAAGACCCGGCATGGTATGATCTTGCAAAGAGGGTTCCTTTTCACTTTGCAAATCAAATGCAATTACAAATGGCATAGGCTACAAAAAAAAAAAGAAGAGAAATCAGGCAGCTGCCTAAACGTGGTGGCCATATACATGCAATCAAAATTTGGAAAAAAATTACCAATCCCATACAACTTTTAAAAAAAACAATACAAGTGATTCCTAGTAGAACAAGTTACTTACCTTAGGTAAACCGTTTATGTTAGAGACAGTATCTAACCACAGATTCCTCACTTTTTGAATTCTCCCACAGGTCTCAGACTGAATCCAGAAACTCTTCAGCCGTTACTTGCATGCCGGTAGGTGGCGCTGGCAGCTCCACATCAACGTCATTCCATGCCAGACATGACATGCGGTGGCCTATAGTGGCACCACCCAAACACGCAGACATCAGTTGCTTTCTTGACTTTTCCGCACCAGCAGACGCAGAGCCAAAATAAGATTGGTAATGACTGGAATGCAGAGTCCTAATTTAGAATCTTTTTATTGGAAAAGTCAAGTTCACAAAACAGGGAGAATGAGAGGGCTGGTGAGGAATCTGCAGTTAGATAGAGTTTCTACCAGAAAGAGTGTTACCAAAGAAGTAACTTGTTCTTCTGATAGAGACTTCTAACCACAGATTTATCACCTTTTGAATAGATGATCAAGCAATACCTTTTAGGTGGGGGTGGGTGGGGACTGTGAACTGGCTCAAACCAAAAAGTCCTCAAGGATCGAGTGGGCAAAAGTGCCTTTCCCGACGGACCCGACTGTCCAGACAATAGTCCCACATGAACATATGGACTAACGTCCACATAGCGGCCTTACAAATGTTCAGACCCAGCACCTTGCACGCAATGCAGCAGCAGCAGCACTGGCTCTGGTCGAATGAGCCCATAAATCTACAACATGCTGCACTTTGGCCAGTGTGTAGCAGATCTTAATGCAGTGTAAGATGAAATGTTCAGTTTCTGCACAGCCTCGCTCTTCATTGTTCCAGTGAATCCGATAAAGAGCCCAGTGTCTCTGGCACCATCAATGTAGAAGCCAAGAGCACTTTACCGGTCCAGCCAGTGAAATATCTCCTCCTCCTTAGATGGATGAGGCAGAGCAAAGAACACCAGAAGGGTCATGTTCAGGCAACAATGAAAGGGAGCCACTACTTTTGGAAGGAAGGAGGCTCGGGTCCACAGAACCAGATGCACATGAGAAATGTAAGAACCAAATTGAAATCTCTTTGGGGCATAACAGAGAAGCAGGAAACATATTTTGTAACTCTTTGAGGACACACATCATAACTGTTAATTTAAATAATTATGGATGGTCCAGCAACCATAAAAAGGCCAAAAGAGCCAACAGGTACACTTTAACAGTACCCAAAACAAGGCATTGCTGGTTCAGGGGGCAACACAAACAGAACTTCAGACAGCCTGGCATAGAGTGGGTCAATCTGTTTAACAGTGCACCAGGCCACAAACTTATCTCAAAGACAGGAGTATACAGATTTGATTGAGGGACCCCTGGCTGTCACAATGGCATCCATGACTTGAGAAGGAAGACTGAAGCACTCATCTGTCGCTGCTCAATTTCCATGCATAGAGGTGTACGTTGCACGGGTTCAGGTGCACAACACTCCCCCGAGGCAGCCTGGTCTGAGGACAGATGCTCATGCCCAGGGGTTTGAGATACCATTGTCTCTGTGCCCAAACCAAGCCACCATGACGACTTGGGCTCAGTATGTCCTGATCTTCTTCAGGACTCTGGGTAGCAGAGGTATCAACAGGAAGGCGTACAGAAGTCCAGAATTTCATTCTACACAGAAAGAGTCAGCACTAGAGACACCTTGGAAACTCCAAAGCACAAAAGTGCTGACATTGCATGCTCTCACAGTGGCGAAAAGATCGAGCCAAGGTTCTCCCCATTCGCAGAAAAGACCCTGCACCACCTCCGGATTTTACTGCTTTTTGTGGTTCACAAGGCGCCAATGGCTTAGTTCATCTGCTCTGATGTTCAGGGAATCCGCCAGGTGGCAGGTTATCAGAAAAATTCCTTGGCAGTATACCCACAAACAGAGACAAAAAGCGTTCTGGCACAGGGTTCACAACCCTTCTCATCCCTGCTTGTTGCAGTACCACATGGCGGTGGTGTTGCCCATGAGTACCTGCCCCAGTTTCCCTTTGATGGATGGCAGGATGGCTTTCAGCCTCCAAGTGGTTGGCTCTCAGCTCCAGGTGGTTGATATGGAGCAAGACCTCTGCCGGAGACCAGATGTCTCTGATCTCCACTTCTCCCAGATGACCCAGAAGGGATATATTGGCCACCACTGTGAGCTCTGGGTGGAGTAAGGAGAGGTGTCTCTGCCGCTGCCCCACTCTCAGTCCTGCATCCACCACTGCAGGGTTTTTGCAGTCTCATCCGAAATCAGGACCAGATCAGAAAGATCCCCTTGATGTTGTGCCCACTGGGACTTAAGATCCCACTGCAGAGCCCGCATATGACCTCTGACGTGCTTGATCAGCAGGATGCAGGAAGCTATCAGTCCCAGCAGCCTCAGACTCATCCTCACTGAGATCTAGGACAGAGGTTGAAACATCAGTATCATAACCCAAATATCTTGGACTCTCAGCTCTGGGGGATAGGTGCAAAACTGCACTGTGTCCAAAATGGCTCAGATGAAGGGGAGCGACTGCAAAGGAGTCAGGTGTGGCTTTGGCACATTGATAGTGAGCCCCAAGGAATTCGGGATGTTCGCTGTAGTATGGAGATGGTTGACAACTGCCTAGGGCGAGACCGCCTTTAACAACCGGTCGTTGAGGTAGAGGAAAACGTGAACCCTGATCTCCGAAAATATGCTGCTACCACACCACGGTGAGGTGCTGGTGAGACCAAAAGGGAGCACAGTTCAATGGAAATGCTTGTGGCCTACCATGAACCACACTTAACATCTGTGAGCCTGCAGAACGAGAATGTGGAAATAAGCATCCTGTAGGCCTAGCGCTACCATCCAGTCTCCAGGGTAGAGGGCAGACAAGATCTGGGACAGGATGAGCATTTTGAACTTGTCTTTCCCCAGAAAGACATTCAGAGAGTGTAGGTCTAAAATGGGATGAAGACCCCCATGCTTTTTCAGCACCTTGAAGTAGTGAGAATAACATCCACAACCAACTTCTGGTGCTGACACCCACTCTGTGGCTCCTTTGGCCACAACAGTTAGCACTTCCAACTGCAAGAGCAACAAGTGGTCATTTGGAACCCGGCCTGGAAATGGTGGAATGTGCGGTGGGGTCATGCGAATTGGTAAAGAGTAACCCTGCTGAACAATCTGCGGGACCCACTTGTCCAAAGTTATCGCCTGCTTCCCTGTCAGAACAGGTGATCTCCTGCCTCTGACAGGGTGGTTGTGTGATGTAAAGGGCATGCTAACAAGGCCTGGACGGGGCGGCACCTAGGGGAGGGCAGAAGATTGGGCTGCACGGTGTCCCTATTGCCCTCACATATGGGTACCACGGCTGCTATCACGAAAAGGCTGGGTTAATTGTTGCACCTGATGGGGCTGTTGGTGATATTGAAAGCTCCTTTCAGAACCATGTACAGGGTGAAAATGCTGAGGCGACTGGCACAGAGAAACAGCGAGCATGCTGTGGCCTGCTATCCTTGAAGTGCTCCAAGACTGAGTCCACTTTATCCCGCAACTGTCTGAAGCCATCAAATGGTATGTCCACAATACTGGAGTGAACGACTCCCAAAAAGCCAGTGGACTGCATCCAGGCATCTCTGTGAATGGCCACACTGATGCCAATAGCTTTGTCAAGGCAGTCCGTAGTATCCAGCCCACAATAGAAGGTGAATTTGGCCCCAAGTTGCATAAAGCTGGGTCTAATGTGATGTAGCATGGTGGGAAAAAACAAAGGACAGGGATGCGGCCCGAGCGATCTCCAGCGACAGATAATTCAAGCACGCAATCCGTCTCTTTTTTGCATTCTTTATTCTACCTGTCAAAGGTACAGTCAACTAGTAACTGAAGGCATAGCTAGGGTCTCAGAGCACAAGTGGAATGTTACTACATTGTGATGCAGTTTTTGTTATTGAGGTGTGTTTTCAGCTCTTCTAATGAAATAAACAGTTCCCAAAAAAACCTGATATAGGAGTGGGACAGGGACTAAACAGCAAAAAAGAACAAATCAAATGCTCTAGGTAAAGAGTCAAATACAAGAAAAATATCACAAAATCTTTTGAATATAGATTAAATCATATTCTTACCTTTATTTCATATTCACACTCATAATTTATACTTTAAAATATGGTGACATATCCGAAATATTTTGTACAGAAAAGAGTGAACCCTCATATTAAAAAATCCCGACAGACTCACAAACTCACAACCTTCATACACACCATTCGTACTAAACACATCTTGTAGTGACTCATACAAACTGTCCTGTATAATACCCAAGTGACATATTCAACATAATACAAGGAAAACAGATGTTCTCACAAATGTATAGCCAAATTAGAATAAATCTTTATATATTTTTTCACCAGGCTATTAGCTTGAAATACCTTTTCAGGTCTGTCAAAATCATAGAGCATATCTTCATGTGGTTTACATAATTAGTTATCTATACTTCATAAAGCTGATAGCTTTCATTGGTCTAGGAAGGCCTGATACTCCTTTGTATTGTCACAGGGATAGAAAACCAAGTGCTGATGTGCGTTTTGGTGTCCTGTGGCCAGTCGACCACACACCTTCAGGGCACAATCAGTACCAATAAAAACAGAGAGGGAAAGGAAAAGAAGGGCCTCTGCCCCTCCGGGTCTCTGTACAGAAATAGACAGATCGAATACTGTTTCATCGCCAAAACAATCTTTCTCCCGGAGTAGGAAGAGCAAAGCGGGATGTGGACCGCGATCCAATCTGCAGTGGATTGAGTCTGGGTAATTCGGTAAATGGTATGGAAGCAGACAAACACACCTTCCTCCATCAGTTCAGCTTTGGCGATTCGCCAGGAGGACAGAGATTCCCATATATTCAGTAGATTCATTCAGTGATTAGTTCAGGTTGGGAAGTTGTGGTGTCACCCAGGTAGATTTGACTCCATTTGTTCAAAACTTGCTGCACTCCGGAACCTTCGGGTCATGTGATGAAAGAGTGTCCGATCTGTCTATTTCCGTACAGAGAACCAGGGGGATGAGGCCCTTCTTTTCTGTTTTCATTGGTACACAAGCTTTCTTATAATGCCCTGAAAAGTGAAAAACAAATCTGCAAGTTTTTCACTACCACTACATGTAAAACTTGAACATACATGTCCCACTTTTTAAATACAATGCACCCTGACTTACGGGCTGTGAAGGCCTACCGTAGTGGTGAGTTATGTATTAAAAAAGTGAGTTTTAGGCTTGGCAAACGGGTTATTTTCCCGGGTCGAATTGGCAGTTTAAAACAGCACTACAAGCTGCACAATAAGATCTGCAAACCCACTAGTAGCATTTAATTTATCGGTCCAAAGTGCTAACATTGGCTTGGGTACAGGTAGAAATATCATGTTTGGTCTCAAATGAAATATATTTGAAAATCCTGTTTAATGGTAAAGTCGGATTTTAAGTCTAAATTCTGAAAATTACATTTTTAGAAAGTTGGCATTTTTATTGCCCTAACCATTTGGTGCCTGCTGCAAGTGTCCTGGGTTATATGACCCTACTGTTGGGCTTTGTCTATTCCTCCCAGACAGTGAGACAATAGGGCTTAGGTGTTGGCAGAATGGATGGGGGTGGAGATTTCTCCTGCCCTGCTTACATTTCAATTTGATTCACTTTTTGAAGTCGTTTAGAGTGGAGAGCAGGGCAGAGGCAGTCGGAAAATAAAGACCCTCCGTCGGGGGAGGCAGATTTATCTGTAATCTGACAGCGATCTTTTGACCTGCAGTTTTAATTCTGCGTACGCACACGGATGGCCGTACCTCCGCCTCCTTTCTGAGAGCTCTGGTGAGCCATATTTCCACACGATTGCCCAGCCCATAGAAACACGCTAGATGTTCAATTAGGTGCTCTTTCCTCGTCCTGATGAAGACCCCACCCTAAGGCTGGACTCACCTAGTTAACTGTATAGGGGTCGAAACGTTGACTACAACCAGATCACAAGCCTGGACAACTGTAATTCATGGACAGTGTTCATATACTGCTATGTGACATATTTGGAACAACTGACCTTTGTTAAGGCCAGATCAGTATCACCATGTGAATGTGATGGATATATGTCACACTACCCTGTCCTTGTCCACTACCCTCACGTCTCCACTCTGATCACAATCACTCCTCATTTCCCGTTTCCCATCCCAGAGCACCCATTATTGTAAATATTTGCATTACCTTAAGAGGATTGAGCAACTGTGTTGCCACAACTAAAAGTCATAACTTCATTGTAAATAAATTGCATTACTTGCAAATTTGTCTTTACAAGTTGGTATTGTGGATGCGACTTATTGTTTGTCTTTCTAATAATTGTTGTGTGCTACTTGACCATTTCTTTGTTGTACTGCTTACATTTCAAAGCACTGACTCCAGCACACACACAAAGGAACAAGACACCAGTCTTTTGTCCCCCAAGACTTCTTGGAGCCTGGCAAGGGAAGGGAAGAACTTTCCAGAACCAGATCTGGGGGAAGCCTAGAGGATTCCCCCATGTCAACGGCTGTTACGAGGTATAAATATTGGACCTCTTGAGCCACTCTTCAATACACTCCTCGACCCGTAGAGGACACCAAAAGGACTGCGTTGTACCCCCTGAGAAATGCCATGCTGCTTGAGTCCTACCTTGCTCCCCAGAGGACTGCCCTGTGGCTTGAACCCATGACTACCAGAGATAGTTGGCTGGCCTCCTGTGTGATCTACAGGGACATAGCAAGCTCCAGAGACCTTCAACCCTGCACCTGCACCTGGCCCTGCTGGAGTGAGTCCTGACCCCCGAAGTGGTGCACCTCCAGTCCTGTACCCTTGGTTGTGGTGCTGAAGGTGCTTCTCTTGCTTAATCCTAAAAATTGGGACTCAGAAGATTTTTCACCAAGAAGTGGTTTGAGACTGGGACCCACCTGCTTGTCAATCTGCCCTAGGTGCATTGCCGATCGACCTGACTCCACAGTAACTCCTGCTACATTCTTCACTGAAGCAAATCATGTTCAGCAGGACCTCTCAGCGAAGGTATCTGGCCCCATGAAGCCCTCGCTGGCAACAGCCTGCAGCTTAATCCCACTGTAGATTTTCAACTACCAAAAAAGTGACTAAGTCTGAAGGTAAAATCTCAACCACAACCTTGTCCAATTGCTTCCCTATGCCGACGTCTCTTCCTCGTAAACTGCCAGCTGCCTTTCTCTGCTGAACTTTACCTTCTCAGGAACCTTTCTTCAAAAAAAGTTCTTAGTCCGAAGGTAAGCCGAGACAGGGCCTAATCCACCGCTCAATCTTGGTCGGCCCTAACTTTTGACTTTGCTCCAGTCTTGCGCGACCATATACCAGCAGCTGGCGCTTTGATTTTTTGGATGTATGACGTTACAAGGCAAACTATTACAACACATACGTTTACAACGCGGGTTTTACAACACATCTTGCATTACAACGCATGCCATTACAACGCAATCCATTACAACGCATGCCCCATTACAATGAAAATTACTATTCTAACACCGCCGGGTGCTTACCTCAGGGAAGGTGCTGGTCAGTGAGGGATATACATTGTAATGGCATGCATTGTAATGGCAAGCATTGTAATGGAACTTGCGTTGTATTGATTGCGTTGTAAAGGCATTGTGTTGTAATGCCTGCATTGTAATGGATGTTTCCCGATTTTTAAGGTGCTAGATTTTACTAAAAATGCAGAAATTCATTTTGGTGTCATTTTATTTATTGAGACTTGCTCAATTTATCTAAATTGGTTTGGGATTTTTCTTGTTTTGTCTGTTCACTTTATCACTGTTTGTGTCCTGCATACATACTGAACACAGTGCCTCTGAGTGAAGCCTGACTGCTTTTGTACTAAAGTACCGGAGGGTTAAGCAAAGGTTGATTCAGTGACTTTCGTGGTTCACCCCGACAAGAACTGTGGTTACTGAATGAGTGGGGCTACCACCCCATCAACAAATAACCCCATTTCCTGCAGATATTATAGGTGTTGGCAATTCCCTTCATACAATCATAGATGGATTTCACTTCTTAGTAGGTTCAATACATTGCACAACAGTGAAGGAGTGTCCATAGTGACTGAACAGGATTTAGCCACTCCCGAAGTTTATGCGGAGTACGGACACTCCAATTCTTCCCCTTTGTAAATGTCAACCCCCAAGAATGATAGGACGGTTCTGTAGGGTTTGGGAAGAAGGTTGATCATTTTATATTCCAGAACTACAACCAAAGAGGACTAGTGGACCCACAAAATAGAAAGGGTAGGCTTACACACTAACCTGGAAAGCAACTCCTAAACACAAGACAGGCAGTGCTGGTGGTGCACCAGTAGTGACATACCCATTTTGCCAGCTCCCATGGCAGGTAAGCAGTGGGACTTGATGAGACAGTGAACAAGACTTTCTACCCAGGAGGGGGTGAGATAAGAAGGTTCACACTCTCCTCAAACTGCCAACTGCCATGCAGAACGCTGAAGAAAAGGGAGCAGGGCTTCTTTTAAATGGGGACATGAGCACTGGAGAAAGGCAAAAACCTTGTCAATCAGAGCAGGTTAAGCCACAATAACAGTGTTAGTCTTCGCCAAACTTACCAAAAGACAATATGAAGAGGACATCTCTACTGGCCCCACGTATAACACATACTTCCAAAAGATGAAGTGGCAATCAGGGGAGTGCCAGACAGACCTTGAAAAGCCCCTTCTTCCTGCAAGTAACTGGGATCTGACCAGGAGCTGACTTCTGGATAAAAGTAGGTGGGAAGAGCAAACATGCCAATAGAACATTCAGGCGGGATACTCCCAATTTGTAAGCTAAAATGGCCTAATTTTGGCTGTATCCCACCTGAAATTGACTGTTTCAACAGAAGTCAATGGGGAAAATAAATTCTTCCGATTGCTTTTTTAAAATCTGCCGCTTACCCATCTAAAACATTGGCATGTATGGAAAAAGGAGCAACGGGAGTAGCAGACAGATGTATAGCAGATCCAGTTTTTATCTGCAGGTCAGCGAGCTAGGAGGGCTTAAGTCTCACTATCCGTACCCCTATGATTGAACCAACAAACACAGAGAAGGAACCAGGAGGATTAAGGGAAATACATAGGTTGTGAAGGAAGGTGGAGGATTGAGGAAAATATACCTTGTGTAAGAACAAGGAAGACACTTTAAATAGAATCTACAAGGTAGTAAATCCCTGGTGCCCTACAAGAAGAGTTTGAGTATTTAACTGTCGGGCATTGCCCTCTCTGCAGGGTCACACCCAAATGTTCTGCCTTTACCCTCCACTTTTTGCTGAATTCGTTTTTTGCTGGCCTTAGGACTCTGTGAACTTTAGCACTGCTAACCAGTGCTAAAGTGCTTGTGCTATCTCCTTAAAACATGCTAGGATTGGCCTACACCCAATTGGCATTTTTAATTTACTTGCAAGTCCCTAGTATTGTGGTGCTACATATGCCCAGGCCTGTAAATTAAATGCTACTAGTGGGCCTGCATCACTGATTGTGCCACCCACTTAAGTAGTGTCTTAGGCCTGCCGTTGTAGCCTGTTCGTGCAGTTTTAAACTGCCATTACGACCTGGCAAAGTAAACCTTTTGCCAGGAGCAAAGCTTCCTTTTTTATAACAACAGATTTTATTGAATTTTCAGCGTACCAGATGGGCGGAGCCCGACAAGAAAAGTACAGAGGAAGTGCATAAAATAATGTCTCTGGGTACAGTGTGAAACCCCCCCAAAAGTCTGCAGAACATCAGACCGGGAAAAACATGTAACCCCCGACCCCCCTAATGCGCACCGTACATACTTAGGAAACATTGCATGTAGAAGCCAAGGAAATTCCCAGCCACGTCTCATTGACATCAATACACTAGACAGGTAAATTATTCACCACCAATCGTTCAATGGGATCACGAGCGGCGGACTGCGACATTGGAGGCAGATCTATACCTCTGTACGTGGCCCACCGAGACCAAATCTTCCCATGCTTCTGAGGACACCCCCTCGCCTGAAATACCACAATCTCCGCAGACATGCACCTGTCCAGTGCCTTTTTCCAGTTAGTGACGCTGGGTGGGGACACGTCATTCCAATGCTGCGCTATGTCGCGCTTAGCTAAGGTGAGGCCCAAAAATAAGAGGTGTGTCTTGTACCGGTTCCCCCCAATGTCCTCCGTGCTATGTAAGAGCGCCAGTCTGGGGTCCAACGGGATATCCCACGCCAGGACACGACCTAAGCAAGACAACACGCCGGACCAGAATCGCTGCAGCGCCCCACAGCCCCACACCGTATGGAGGAACGACCCCTCGTCTGCACTGCAGCGGAGACAGACCGGGGACTGGATTGCCCCCATTCTCCAAAGCCGAAGAAGAGTGTAATATACCCTGTGGAGGTATTTAAATTGGATTAGTCTATATCTGGTAGATACGGAGGCTTACCGAGTGCTAGCCAACGCCTCGGCCAAGTCGTCATCTGTGAGGGCCGGCAGATCAGCAGCCCATGCCTCCAGGGTTTTGGGGATAGTGGTCTTGGTATGTGTATTGAGCGTCTGGTAAATTTGCCGGATTTTGTGAGCCCCAAGATCCCCCATCAGTAGGCGGCCCTCCAGCGGGTGGAACTCCGGTAAAGACTCTAGCTGCCGAATCAGGGGGGTCAAGGCATGACGAAGCTGCAGATAGCGATGGAACTGCGATTTGTGAAGGTCAAAATCAGACTGCAACCTTTGAAAGGATTTAAGAGTGGTCCCCTGCATAATGTCCCCAAGCGTAGATATACCAATAAGGTCCCACCTGCGGAATCCCACGAGCACCGAAACCGGCCGTAAATGAGTACCCTGCCAGAGGGGAGTGGCGCCCGTCAGCTTACCCCACCAGCCCATGGACCGAACCACCCGCCTCCATGTCTGGATGACTATCCGGCAAGCCGGAGGAAGCGCATCCAGGGAAGAGCTGCTGTATAAGAAATGGAGCAAAGGAGTACCCGCCATGGCAATCTGTTCCACGGCGTAGGCCGGGTCCGTCTGGGAACCGTACCACCACTCGTTAATCACCAGGAAGTGCGAGGCAGAGTGGTACGCGCGAACGTCTGCAGCCGCGATACCCCCGCAATACGTGGACTGTGTACACGTTGCGAGCGCCACACGAACCGCGCCCCCTTGCCAAAGGAATCTATTCAAAAGTGCGTTGAGTTGGGTAAACCACGACGGGGGGATAGGGTATGGATAATTCTGGAGCCTATAGAGTAAGCGCGGTAGGGACACCATTTAAAAAAATTGCAGATCTGCCGTACAACAATAGGGGTAGCTGGGACCAAATCGTCGTTTCATCGCAAACGCCGGGAGTAGTGGAGCAATGTTGTGCGTCCAGGCAACGGTGGGACACCGCGAGATATAGACCCCCAGGTACTTAAAGCCCGTTTCTGCGATAATCAGCTCCGAAGCCCAGGCTTGGCTCCTCTGTTCGCCGTGGATAGGAAACAGCGTAGATTTTGACGGGTTGGCAAAGAGACCGGAGGTCTCCCCAAAGATACGGAGAATTTGAAGGACACGGGGCCCGGAGGCCCACGGGTCTGACATGAAGAACAGGGCGTCAGCTGCGTAGAGCGCAATTCTGTCGGAATGCTCCGGCAACCAATCCAATCCCCTAATGAGGGGGTCTTGGTGCACCCATGCGGCCAGCGGCTCTATCGCCAAGGCGAATAGGGGCGGAGATAGGGGGCACCCCTGGCGCGTACCCCTACGGATGGGAAAAGGGGCCGAGCAGCATCCGGCCGCATGAACCGAGGCGTGAGATCCGTGTACAGTAGCTTCGCATACGCTATGAACCGGGGACCCAGGTTGACGGCCTCCAGGAGTTTAAAAAGGTAAGTCCAGCTCAGCGAGTCAAACGCCTTGTCAATATCGGCCAGTAGGACCTCCGCGGGACGACCCAGGCTGGAGGCCTCAGCAATAGCATTGTGGGCCCGCCTGATATTGTGTCTGGTGGAGCGCTGTGGCATAAAGCCTGACTGATCTGGGTGTACCAGGTCTTGAATACAGGTACGAAGGCGGTCGGCCAGAACTTTCCCCAGAAGCTTGGGTTCGAAATTCAACAATGAAATGGGACGGTAAGAGCCTGGGTCCTCCGGGGGGCGACCGGGTTTAAGGAAAACAACAATTTCAGCGTGCCGCCAGTCAAGTGGCAAAATGCGCTGTTCCAGGGCTTCGTGCAGTGCCCCAAGTAAGTGGGAACCCAGGGTCGCCATGTGTGAGCGCAAAAAGTCACAGGGGAAACCCGTTCGGACCCGGAGCCCTGCCTGGGTGGACATTAGTCAACGCCGCCTGCAGTTGGTCCAACGTGATAGGGATGTCCAGCAAGTCACGCACTTCATCGGACAACCGGCGAGGGGGGATGTCAGAGAGGAATTCGTCTATAAGGGGATCAGCTATCACCTTTCGCTCCTCGTACAGAGCGGCGTAAAAGGAAGCAAAGGCTTGGACCACGGCCTCGGGGGAGTTACACATAGTGCCGTCCGGGGCCTTCAATAGGGGAACCTGTGCCGGGGTCGACCGGACCTGGCACAGCCTGTGGAGCATTTGACTGGACTTGTCGCCCCATTGATAAATTCTGTGCTGGGTCGCCAGCCACGCCTCTTTAGCACTGTCGGTATGGAGCTGGTAGAGCTGCTTTTGGACATGTAAGAGATTCCAGCGAGAACTGGGGTCAGAGCCCTCCAGCATTTGGGATTGCAGTCGGCTCTGGCGGTCCTCCAGTTCACTCACCTGAGCCAAGCGCCGCCGTTTTTCCCCTGTATGAAAACTAATGTCCGCCCCCCTAATTGTTGGTTTAAGAACCTCCCATATGGTGATAAGCGATGGAGAGGTGCCCACGTTGAACCCACGGTAATCAGCAATAGCACGATGCAGGGTCTCCTGATAATTGGCGTCCCGGAGAAGCCATGGGGACATACGCCACCTGTACGGGGTCCAGCAGGTCCGCAGGCGCCATTTGAGTTGGACAGGCGAGTGATCGGAGAGGCCTCTTGGCAGAATGGCGGTGTATGCAACTCTATGTATATAGCCGAGTGGAAGGAAAATATAATCAAGACGTGAGAGTGTAGGGTGGACCGCCGATGCACAGGAGAACCCTGACTCGGCGGGGTGAAAGGCACGCCAAGAATCAGACCAACCCAGTGTATGGGCGAGTACGTTCAGCTTGGAAACAGGGGGGGGGGGATCTATCAAGCGGTACCGCACGCCATCTGTCCTGCGGTGCCATAGTGTCGTTCCAGTCACCACCCAGTATCGTCAGGCCGCCAGGAAGGTCCCCCCAGAGCTGTGTGATTTCGTCTATGAATGTTTGGCCCAATGGAGGAGGGGCATAAACACTCCCAAGTGTTATCTGTTCGCCGGCCACCATGCCTGAAACTACGGTGAAGCGCCCGCCCGGGTCTAGCCAGTGGTTTGTAATGCGGATCGGTACTCGGTGGTGGATAAGAATCGCCGTGCCCCGCGCGCCCCTCGTGAAGCCAGAGTGATAGACGGTGGCGAACCCAAACCTAGTAAGACACGGGGCTTTATTACCAAGGAGGTGGGTCTCCTGCAGCAATAGGATATCGGCGGAATAGCGCTTCGCTAAGCGCAGTACCGCTCCCTGTTTGATCTTATTCAATAGTCCCGTACATTCCAGGAAAGAATATTAGGTTCTCCCAGTGGAGAGTTACCTGTATCGTGTGTCATCCCCCACATCAACGTGTATATCAGTGGGAGCAGAAGCTGTGGCATAGTGTGTGGCTGTGTGTTTGGTGCGCAGAACATGAAACCAACAAAATAAAACCCAACAACCCCCAACCCTCCACCCCCCACCCCCATACTTCCAATAACAAGGAGTACCTGTCGCGGTGGAATCATGTCTCGGGCCCCAAACGTGAAGACCCAAGCAGTTCCCCCAATGGAGCCCACCCAACCCAATATTACCCAAAATGTCAAAGGGCGTGGATAGTCCGGCATCGCCCAGAGCTGATACACATGACCCCAGAGCATGAAGTTCCGACACACTCCAAACCGGACGAGTGACCACAGCACCAACCCTAGAACCTGGCGGGAACTGCTTCACTCAGCAGTCTCAGAGTGGCCCTGGGCTCCCAGTTAGATCGAGATCTGTATGCCGGTTTGATGAGTCCTCACCCCTCCGGCCGCTCCAATGAGACCCCTGCGAGGAGTCGGAGTCCAGCAGCGGCGGCGGCAAATGCGGTTTGAGGCTGCACCTCTCGTCAGTCCCGGCGAATACCTCCTCCGGGGAGTCGAAGAAGTAGGTCTCGGCGTTAAAGATCACCTTCATTCTGGCGGGGAATAGTAACACATAGGATAAATTTAGCACCCGGAGCCGCCGCCTGGCCGCAACAAAGGACCGACGCTGCTGCAGCACCAGCCTGGTGTAATCTGGCCAGAGCAGCCTCAATCAGCGGTTTCAGATGGGCCATGGGCTCGCCAGTTGGATCGGGATCTGTGACACCTTTGGGATGTGTCTCTGTCCTGCCGGCCGCTCCTATGGGACCCCTGCGCGGAGTCGGAGTCCTGCTGCGGCGGCGTGTGCGGCCTGAAGTTGCGCCTCTCGTCAGTCCAGGCGAAGACCTCCTCCGGAGAGTCAAAGAAGTGGGTCTTGGCGTTGAAAATCACTTTCATCCTGGCGGGAAACAACAACGCATAGGATAAGTTCAGCTCCCGGAGCCTTCGCTTGGCCGCAGCAAAGGATTAGCGCTGCTGCTGCACCAGCCTGGTGTAGTCGGGGAAGACCATAATTGGATGAGAGTCAAATGTCATTTTATCCTTATGGAGCCGGGCGAAGCGGAGGATGGCATCGCGGTCAGCGTAATTAAGGAGCCGGGCGATCACAGGCCTTGGGCATCCCTCGGGAGGAGGCTTCTGAGTCAAGGCACGGTGGGCCCTCTCGATCACGGAGCAGGGGGACATGGTCTCTGGCGGCAGCAGTGCCCTAAGCCAATCAGAGAGGAAGTCGTCCATGGATGTGCCCTCACATCCCTCCGGAAAGCCCACGAGGCGGATATTGTTGCGCCGCACCCTGCCCTCTGCGTCCTCGACCCGCGATGCCAGCTCCTTTGTGACCATGGTGAGTTTGTCGACCTTCTTCTGGAGGGTAGACACTGTCTTCCACCGTGGAGACCCTGGTTTCCGTCTCCGTGATCCGGTCCACAGATTTCCGAAGGTCCTGGCGGAGAAACGACACCTCGGATCCGACCGCCCCAATCTGGGCCTCGAGCGCGGTCCGTGATTGATTGATTGCTGCAAGCAGAGTTGCATTGTCGGGGGACAGGCCCTCTGCACTCTCCTTCCCCGCAGGCACGGTGGTGTAATGATCCATTGTGTGTTTTTTGGGGGCCGCCACCCCATGTTTGTCCTTGCCCATTGTGAGGCGAAGAGGCAGGCGGAGATATGAGTCCAAAACCGACGGCCGGGGAAGTAAGTCGGATAGGATGGAACTCCTCACTGCCGCGTCGTCCGCCCGCGTCAGACGGGGAAACCCCTCAGCGCCTGGCCCACCAGGCTATGGGCAGTGACACAGACCGACCAAGGGCAGGACGCCATGCCGGGCCTCACGGAATCCGACCCTCCCGGCAGCAAGCCGCACCAGGCCTAGCCCAGCCGCTTCCACCACCAAGGAGGGACAGCCAAGTAGGCCCCCTACAGGGACCAGACTCGCCGGACCCCCGACCCAGACATCCGCCCCGGCCAACTGCGACCAGGATCAGCAAATGGTAGGCCCCAAGATGAATGCTCCTCACCTCTGGCAGTCTTAACTGTACCGGAGTGCCAGCCAGACACGGGGGTCAGAGGCGCCGAAGAACGCCACAGCACGCCACCCAGGGCACCACCGCACTCCGGCCACAGAGATCTCCAGGGGGCCACGGGTCAACAGCAAGTATCAAGGAGGGAGACCCAGGTAAGTCCTGTCAATCCGGAATGGGCGGGCCTCCAGGGCAGCAATGGCAGCAGCAGTTGTTGTCCTGTCTTTGGGAGAGGTGCGTCCCTAACAGTGGGGGCCAGGGTGTGGAGTGGTGCACCCGGCGCTGCCACTGTCACCTCCAGGCCGGCCGGCCCGATGCCCCCAAGACCGAAACCGCGGCCGGCCAAATGGTTCCTACGCCGTTCGCCCCGTGGCCCGATCGGGCAGATGTGTTCTGTGCCGGCAGCCCACACGTGGCTCAGGGCTCCGCGGGCACCCGACGGGCGATGCCCCTATCGGAATGGCAGGCGAGGAGAAATGCAGGCGGCCGCCGAGCTCAGGGCCCCCACCGAGGCCAATGACTCCAGGGGCACGCGGCTCCAGCCAGGCGCACGGCCTACACAGAGCCTGCAGGGGAAGCCGGGGGCTCCCGCAGCCGCTGCGCCCCGCGGCAGGTCAGGGGAGAAGAGGGATGGGCCCGCGACTATGGCGCCTCTGGGAAGGCCGGGACCCGGAGTCCGATCCCGCCCGCCAGCAGGCCCCTCCCGGCCCCAAGTGCTCACCGGCGTCTGGAATTGCAGCCAAGATGGGAAATAACGGTCACCTCAGTGGGGTTCCCGCAGCAGGATTCGCCGGCCACGGCCGCTGCTGCACGGCCCACGTAGCGCGTCCCGCGCTCGATCTCTGCTGCGCCTAGGCCTCAATTGCGTCTGCTCCGAGCCCGGGCCGATGCCGCTCACCACCGCCGCAAAACTCCACCGCAGGGGCCCCGATGGTCACCTTAGGCTCTCCACGGTTGCTATGCTGTCCGGGGTCAGAATAAATGGCGGATGATGGCTCGAACGGGCTCAGGCTAGCGGAGCTCTACTGAGGCACGTCCGCCATGCTTGGCACCTAAGCCACGCCCCAAAGCTTCCTGTTTTTAATACCTATAAGTCACCCCTAGGATAGGCCCTGGACAGCCCAGAGAGCAGGGTGTAGTGTATGTAAAATGTTGGACATGTACATTTAGGTTTTACATGTCTCTGTAGTGAAAAACTCGTAAATTCATAAAGGCCTACCTCTCCCATAGGATAACACTAGAGTGTACTTATTAAGTTTAATAAGCTGTAATTTCCAAATGGGAACAAGTAACCAGTTTATGTTTGGTATCTTTAGAATTGTAATGATAAATCCAAACTTATAGACAAGTTGAATTTTAAATTACAATTTTGAAAATGCCACTTTTAGAAAGTTGGCATTTTCCTGCCTTAGCCATTGATGCCTGTAGCCTGTCTCTGGGTCACATGACTGGGTGTAGCTGACAGTTGGGCTTTGTGTATTCCTCCTAGACAGCCACACCCAACAGAGAGCTTAGGTGTGCCTGGATGGGTCATCAATAGTAGTATGGGAGGGAGTAGCTGGGCATAGCCCTACTTATACTTGAATAAGCTGTGTCCTGCCTCCACACAAAGGGCTGCATATCCTATTTAGTTAGTTTGGGACCAGGTCAAGTGAGGTAGGATGCCTGGGGATTGCAAAGGTAAACCTCTAGAAGATTCTGCCTCACTTAAAGGGCACAACTGGGTATACATACTGGACCTCAGACTCTTCAGTACACTTCTGGACCCGTGGATACTCTGCCAGGAAGGACTGCTGTGCTGCTGAAACGACTGCCACCCTGCTTGACTGCTTCTTTGAAGGAACTTCTGCCTTGCTGTGCTACCTTGCTACCAACTGCCCTCTGCCTAATGAGAAGAACTGAATCTGCACCTCTTGAACCCAGGACTCCTAGAGTGGCTCCAAGGGCTAGTCTTCTGGCCTCCTTTTCTGAGCCACAGGGACATACCACACTCCCAACCACCTGCACCAGCACCCAGATCCAGTTGGAGCAAGCCCCTGATCCCCAAGTGGTGCCCCTCAGACACTGTTCCCTGTAAGGTGTGCGCGCGTGATGGAGCAGGGTAAATATAAAAATGTTAACCTCCTAATATTTTCGTACAATATTAATAAACATGTTCGTTTAAGTAAATAACCAACAATGTATGTAAAGGGTTAATGGTAACACGCAATTCAGTGTGCAAATTAATTGACTTATAATTGTTTACGTTTCTAACATAGCATAATATTTGCGTACTAATTTAATAATAAATGCATGATTTGTGCTTTTAAATAAAACGTGTGGTTGCAAAATAAAGCGATGGTAAGTAAGGGACAGCTTTATATGTTGCTTCTGCTAGGTAATACCTAATTGGGGTACGTAGAAAGACGGGAGGGAAACGAAAGGGTTTATATTTCTTTGTTTTAATAACATTTTGTTTATCTTTGAAAATAGTGCGCTTAGGCCTGCCGAGCAGCAATATAAAATGGCCGCGAGTTACTAGAGTGCGCATGAGCGGATGAGACCATGTGATAGAGGAGAGAGGCTGTGGAAAAGGGATGATCACGTGCTGATGCCGAGAGGCTAAGATGAAAGTATGGTCAAGGCTGCTGTGACCCTTCTGAGCAGATGTGTGCCAAGATGATCAGTAAGAAGCGTGAGAAGCCTGGTTGAATCAATAGACGGAACTGTATTACACAAAATGTAGCAGAAAAAGATACAATTTGGACTGATCGAAACGGATGAGCAAGTGCATGAACTGTGGGAAATGATGCTTGCATGGACATTCCACACGGAACTGGTTAAGACCAGGAAGTTTGATTAAAATGTATATGGACCTGAGTTTTTGACCAATGAGAATGAATCGCGCCATGTAAGAAGAAACATTTTATGCTGTAAGCTAGAATTAGGGTATAAGAAGACCTACTCTTGGTGGGAGGGGTTAGAATGCTGCGGGATGCTGCGGGAGATGCTGAAGAAGTTAGATGCTGTAGATGGGAGAGTTTGCGGTTGCTGATTCTGACGAGCTGAAGCTGCTGCTGTTATTTTCCTTTTCCAGTTGAGTATAAAGATGCTGTTTTAGGAGAACTTTTATTGATAGATTTTAATAGAATTATTAGGATTTCCCCAGAGAGATAGATAGGTTGATCTATAGAGTTCTTAGTATGATAACCTCGTCTTTCCGTCTAATAAAAGTGCCATGCAATTTCAAACCATTCTTATAATGATGATAAATGCAATGATCTGAATAATAAACTTAACCTAAATTTCATGCATTCAAAACTTTATATAAACTTTATTATTCTTTAAACAAATGCCTCAGTGATTTTTTCTTTAGCATAATGATTAATAATGAAATGGTAAAAGAGTTCATTGTGATTGAGCTGGTCTTAATCACCATCAACTGATTCCTACTAGTTGGTCCATCGACCAATGAGCGGAATACCTTAAAAACAAATGAGAAATATTATGTCATTATAAAAGAGGTATCCCGTCTCCTTCCAGCGAATCGTTTTTCTCCTAGGTTTCATGATGGAGGAAATCCAGGGAACAAATGAGTAAGTGAATGTATATGCGGTGTTATGGGCCCCACTGTCATATGGATATAATGTGTGTGTTAGAGAAATAATTGCACCTGGATGACCAAAGCATAATAGGAGAAATTATTTTTATTGTTAGCGCTGGATCAGATTTCTTGGTAGCAGAGTTATGGTTTCTATAGATTAGTTTGGTGATTATTGATTTATGATTATAGATTATTGATAAGTTTATGTCTAACACTTTTTGTTGAGTCGCGTTATGTTATATGTAAGTTTTCACGCTTCTAGGAAGTAGGAAGTGGAACACGTGTGGCAAGAGAAGTCGCATGGAATTTTACACTGTCTGAGTTCATTTTTGGTAATAACACAGGTTGTGTTATATTAGGGACATTTTGCGTATAAAAGGTGTGTAAGTGAAATAGTGATCGGTTTTCTTGTGAAACTCTGGCCTTAATTCTCAGGAGGAGTATAGTCTCCACATGTGTTTTATCCCCAGAGAAACGGGTTTATTGATTGCTTGAAAGAAGGGTAAGGTAGAGGGAAGTGCTACTTTATCGATAAAACTGAAAGTTCTGTGGTAGGGTAGAGGTAAGCGCTGCCTACTGGAAAATACAGAATTCTTGTGTGAATGGTCAAAGCTATCTTTTCGGTTTAGCGAATCAGACAATGGAAATGTGGATAAAATGTTGTAACTAACAAGAAGTGTTGAAAAAGAAATTGCCGATAAATTTTGTAAAGGAGGGGTCAAGAGCAAAGTGACGTAGACAAAAGCCGCGCTGGGATTGGACAGTGCGCTAGTCACATGAGAACAGGACAGGAGCAGGACTGACATAGACAAAAGCCGCGCTGGGATTGGACAGTGCGCTAGTCACATGAGAACAGGAGCAGGACTGACGTAGACAAAAGCCGCGCTGGGATTGGACAGTGCGCCGTAGACAGAAATCGCTGTGATTGGAGTAATGGTGTGAGTCGCGCTAGTATTGGTTGAAATAACGCATAGGGAACAGTATTGAATTGCGGATTGTTTAAAGAGAAAAAGGTTGTGAATCATGTCGTACTATGAGTATGGAAAAGAGAAAACGTCTTGGATGTCGAAAGTTAAGAACTTCTTTAAGAAGGACAAAAAGGTAGTGACTAGAGAGGGACAAATAATTCCTCCGCCGAAATCACCAGCTTCACATATGATGCTGAAATATGGATATCATACATGCATATGGTTAGAAAATTGGACAAAATACACCAAGAACGATGGAGCATTGGCTTTTCCTGAGAATGGTTCATTTAATGTAGCTGTATTACGGAATTTGAGAGAAAAGATGGTAATGTTAGAACCCAGACCTAGACCGACACAGTTTGAAGCTTTAACAGAATGGGAAGATGAGATGTATGAGCGAGAGAGATCCAGAGGATTAAAGAATCATGAGTTTATACCTGGAAGGTTGTGGGGAATAAATCATGAGGACAGAGTAAAGCGTTGGAGATATGCTAACATGGCAGGAGGTTTGTTTCCAGCTTTTGCGGTTGAGGAAGAAGCAAAGAGGAAGTGTACTGAGAAAAAGAAGCATGTAGTGGTAGAAAAGTATGTGTATGGTGGTAGTGAAACAGATGACGAATTGCTGGAAGATATTTTAAACAGAAACCCACCTCCATACCAACAGACTTCTGCGGTAGTGACACCTAATGCACCGCCAATGGAAACTGGGAGGAATAAAAAACCCGAACGAAGAAATGAAATAAATAGGTCACAAGAAACATTTAAAATTTCACAAAATGAAGAGACAGAAAGTGACAATGCAATTGAATTAGCAAAAACGACAAAAGAATTGACTGAGAAAATAAGAGAATTGACAAAGAATATGGAAGCTGTAACTGTACCAGTAACGATAGGTCCAGTAATGCCAATTTTTGAGAATCAGAAAATAAATGAACATTCTTTGGTGATTCCCATGAATTCACATTTACAAAGAAAAAGAGAAGGGATGGAACTGAATAATGAAGGTGCACACAATTTGGCTAGTACGTGTAGACCAAGTCCACCTACAAATTTGACGATAAATGAGAGTGAGATTAGGAGAATGCCTATGGTGACAGAGTCTGCATCAGGAACACCAGAAAGAAGCAGTGATTGGATAGAATTAAATAGTACGCCTGTAGGTCCGACTCCAGAAGAGTTAAATGAATGGATGAAAGCGCTAAAAGCAAAAGAACCAGAAGAAAAACCATTAGATGTAATTAGGTTAAAAATAGACATGGAAGAATTGATTTTGGGAACAATTGGAACAGAAAAACTAAAAAATTATCTGGATGACGAGATTATGTTTTTGTGCAAGAGTCTTACTTGGAGAGCTAGAAATTTACATGACAAATTGGAAGAGATTGCAGGTGAACTAGGAGTAGAATTTGTGAAAGTGAGGACGTTGCAGAAACCGTACAGAGTAGATTTTTGTGAGAAAGACATAGAGAATTTGAACACATCAGGAAGACTGACCCAAATAAAAGAGCTGATTGTTTTATTGAGAAAATGGGGTGATGTGGATAGATGGAGAAATAGATGGACAAAGAGGAATGAGAAAACAACAGATAAAGCATCTTTGGCTTTTGCAGTGACAGATAGGGAACCAGTTGCTAGGGAATACCCGATGAGAGAAACACCAGGTGGTAGTTATGTGCATGTTCCGTGGACCAGACAGGATATACTGTCATTTACAAATGACTTCCCAAAATTGAGAGAGAAACCGGTAGAATGGTACAGACAAGTGGAGAGATTTGTTAAGGTGTCAAAAGTGCTGTGGATAGATCTAGATGGATTGTTTGACATAGTAGTGCCTGCTGATTTATGGACAGAATGTAAGATTACAATTGATTGGCCAACTGTAGAATATCCAAGGGATGCCAAAACAGGAGCGCCAGGTCCAGAAGTGATGAGGAAGTATGATCAAGTAGTTACCTTTTTGAAGAATAAAATTCCACCAAAAGAAACAGATTGGGTAAAAATAGACAGAACAACACAGGAAAGCAAAGAATCAGTGCACGCGTACTATGAGAGATTGTTGTTGGTTTTCAAACAGTATAGTGGTTATGAGACACTAAGTGAGAAGGACATGAGTCATTTTGTATATAGGTTTGTGTATGGATTAACACCAGAGATAAGTGAAAGGATTAAGCAGCACTTGATAGGATGGCAGAATAGCACAGTGGATGAAGTTTTGAGATATGCTAAGTATTGCAGTGATGAAATTGAGAGTAAACAGCGTAAATTGAAAGAAAAAGCCATGTGGGCACAGGTAAAAGTTGCAGAGAAGCAAGAAGCTCAATTGAATAATACTAGCAGTGAAACAGGACAGTTTAAATCCCGACCTAATATAGGTAAAGGAAAAGGACAAATGAGCATAGATGAGGCAAAGAAAAAGTGGCCATGCCACAACTGCGGAAAGCTAGGACATTGGAGAAACGAGTGTAAATTTCCTCCAAAACCTAATGTGGAAAATCAATCATTAAATTCACAGGTGCAGAGTGAGGTAGTTACTCAACAAGGTCAGGTGCCACAACCACCACTTCCCAAGAGTGCTAACCAACAGAAATACAGTGCAGAAACAGGATTCTACGGAGGAGAACAGGTAAAACAGTTGTCACGTGCAGCTGAAATTTCACAATATTGGTTACGACAGAATGAAGATGAGACGGATGAAAGTTCATGACGGTGTCTAAGAGAGAGGGAAGAGTGCGTGCTTGGCGCAACTCTAGAGGTAGATCAGTCAGGTCCATTTGTGGATGGAGAAGTGAATGGTGCAAATGTAACATTCCTTGTTGACACTGGAGCTACCCGTTCTACTGTTAGGTCAGTGGAAATTCCAAATCTTCCTCTCTCAGGTGAACATATCCAAGTGGTTGGAGTTTCCAATCAGCAAATTGAAACGCCTCTTACTAGATTAGTAAAGGTAAGAATTGGTCCATTTAGTGAAATGCACCGATTTGTGGTGTGTGATTGTAGTCCCGTGAACCTTTTGGGACGCGATTTATTGTGCAAAATGAACTGCACAATTTATTGTACTCCAGACGGAATTGCATTTCAGACCCCAGATGAGGATGTGCTGTATAAAATTACAATGGTAAATTTAGAACCAGAAGTAAATGGATTGTTTCCTGTATTTGATGCAGAGAAAATCCCAAATGAGTTGAATAAGACAGTGAAAGAAGAAGTGTGGGACTTGACAGGAGAAGATGTAGGATTAATGAAAGGAGTAGATCCCGTTAAAATTACAGTAAGAGAAGGAACGAGTTACCCAAATACGCCCCAGTATAAATTGACTCCAGAAATAATTGAAGGAATAACGCCAGTAATAAATAAAATGATTGAACAAGGGATTCTAAAAGAAATCATGAGCAGTCCATGTAATTCGCCAATAATGGGACTGAAAAAGCCAAACGGAACATATAGAATCGTACAGGATTTAAGCAAGGTAAACAAAATTGTTGTGCCTTGTTGCCCAATAGTACCGAACCCTGCTGTGATTCTATACCAGATTCCACGTGAAGCAGAATGGTACACAGTAATTGATTTATGTCATGCATTTTTCTCTATTCCATTGCATCCAGATAGCCAGCCAATATTTGCGTTTAGGTTTGGAGAGCGTATTTTGGCATGGTGCCGAATTCCTCAAGGGTACACAGAAAGTCCCTCAATCTTTAATCAGATCCTAAAGAAATCATTGGAAGACTTAAGAATGCCAGAATAGTCAGTAATGGTTCAGTATATTGATGACCTACTGGTGGCATCAAAAACAAAAGAAGCATGTGTCAATGATACAATTGCTTTGCTGAATCATTTAGCAAAAAGAGGACATAAAGTGTCCCCTTCAAAATTGCAGTTTTGTCAACAAGAAGTCCAGTATTTAGGGCATAAAATAGAGAAAGGAGTGCGAAAGGTAACGACAGAAAGAATAAAAATGATTCAAGGAATGAGAGCTCCAATGACACAAAGAGAGGTAAGAATGTTTTTGGGAATGGTTTGATATTGTCGACAATGGATAAGCGGTTTTTCACTAATTGCTAAACCGTTGCAGAAACTGACAAAGAAGGTTGTTAAAGATCCTTTTGAAATGAATGATGAAGAAATGAAAGCATTCAGAGAGCTGAAAAAGAAATTGTGTGAGGCTCCAGCATTAGGAATGCCTGACTATGAGAAAGATTTTGAGCTGTATTGCAGTGAAAGAGATGGATGTGCATTTTCAGTTTTGGTGCAGAGACATGGAACTATGAAAAGACCAATTGCATATTTTTCTGCTGTTTTAGACCCGGTAGCGAAAGCGTTGCCTGGATGTTTGAAAGCAGTTGCTGCTACTTGTGTGAGTCTGGAACAGAGTGAAGGCATAGTGATGGGGTATCCATTGAGAGTGTGTTCCCCATTCTGTGGAAATTCTTTTGACAAGAACGAAAACACAATACATGACACATAGTCGGCTGACTAGGTATGAAAAGGTAATTTTGAGTGCAGATAATGTGACCATTGACAGATGTATGAATGTGAATCCTTCAACATCATTGCCAGATGAAGAGAATGTGATTGAAATGGATGAAGTAGATCACGATTGTCTGAATGTGCTCGAATACTGTACAAAACCAAGAGCTGATATACGAGATGAGCCCTTGAAAGAATCAGATTATATTCTGTTTGTGGATGGCTCATGTTTGAGAACGAGTGATGGAGTTCTAAGTGCAGCATATGCAGTTTGCTCAGTAGCAACTGTATTGGAAGCATCTTGTCTGAAAGGTGTACGGTCTGCCCAAGTTGCAGAATTAGTAGCTCTGATTCAAGCATGTAAGTTGGGAAGAAATGTACGGGTTACGATTATGACTGACAGCCAGTACGGCTTTGGGGTCGTGCATGATTTTGGTCAGATTTGGTCACAAAGGGGTTTCTTGACGTCTGCAGGGACGCCCATCAGAAATGGAGATTTTGTGAAAAAGTTGCTTGAGGCGATACAGCTGCCTAAACAGATCGCTGTTGTAAAGTGCAATGCACATAAAAATGGGGAAGACTACATTACTGTTGGCAACAAATATGCTGACGAGATGGCACAGTAATGTGCAAAGATTGTGGTATCTTTGAATAAATGTCGTGAAAGAGAGCATATTTCTTGTCCTTTGCTTTTTACTAACTCTATTGAAACATGGGATGAGGTGAGACAGTTACAAGAAGCTGCAGAAGACGAAGAAAAAGATACTTGGCTAAAAGCAGGATGTAGAAAACATGAAGAAACTGATGTATGGGTTTACAGGGATGAGAGACCAGTTATGCCTGATAGCATGATTTCTGACATGGCACGGATGTACCATGGGCAAGCCCATATTGGGAGAGATTCAATGATCAGACTTTTAGACAAACATGGTACAATCCAAAATTCAGAGCCATAGCTGAGAGTCTTTGTCAGAGATGTCTTATTTGTCAACAGTTAAATCCAGGAAGGAAGACTGTAGTGAGTCTAGGAAGAATAGGACAAGAAGGGGGTCCTTTCACCAGAATGCAAATGGATTTTATTGAAATGCCACCTTGCAGCAGATTGAGGTATGTTCTAGTGGTCGTCTATTTGTTTTCCCGTTGGATGGAGGCATATCCAACAAGAAGGAATGACAGTATCACAGTAGCAAAACTTTTGCTGCGAGAATTCATTCCAAGGTATGGTTTTCCAGTCACGATTGAAACAGATAGAGGAACACATTTCCAAAATGAATTAGTTAAACTGATTTGTGAAGCACTTAGCATTAAACAGAAACTGCATTGTGGATACAGACCAGAGGCTTCTGGAATAGTAGAGCAAGTGAATGGAACGATCAAGAACAGGTTAGGAAAAATGTGTCAAGCTACAGGACTGAAATGGCCAGATGCTTTGCCATTAGTTCTGATGACAATCAGAAGTATTCCGGAAAGGAAGACTGGACTCAGTCCACATGAAATAATCATGGGACGAGCAATGAGACAAGCACAAGTACCTGTCAACAAGCTACTGACTATAACTGATGATCAAGTGCTGGATTATTGCAAAGGATTGGCTGATGTGGTGCGTTCTGTGTTTCATCAGGTTGGACCGGATGCGACCACTCTTGAAAGAAAACCAGCTCACGACTTGAATCCAGGAGATTGGGTTCGAATAAAAGTCCACCGGAGAAGAAACTGTTTGGTTCCTCGCTGGGACGAACCACGACAAGTGATCCTAGTGACGACCACCACAGTCAAGTGTGCAGGAGTGAAACACTGGGTACATGCCAGCCACACCATCAGAGTTCCAGAACCTAAAGATCGACATGTGAGTCGGCATCTGGAAATAACAGATAACAGTTCAGCATCAGAAAGAGAAGAGGAAACAAACAGGGTGCCAGAACCTGAAGATCGACCTGTAAGTCGACATCTGGAAGTCCCAACTACAAGTGCAACGATAGAAGAAGAAGAGGAAATAGAAGAAATAGCTGAAGTTCCAGAATTTGAAGATCGACCTGTAAGTCGACATCTGGAAATATCTGACACCAGTTCAGAATCTGATACAGAACATTCGGAAGGTGAAGAAATTCTAAAAAGAAAGTGGAACTTTGAAAGCATCAGAGAAGAAACTGAGCCAGAAGATAGTGACAGTGAGCAACCAAGTACAAGTTGTGGTAAAATTCCTTCGAAAATAATATTAATAGATGAAGAAGGGAGAGTTTCAAACCAAGAGTTAGAAAAATCAGAAAAACCCCGAGGAGCAGTAGGGACAGATAGTCAAACACAAGAACAGGGAAATTTAGAAGCAGATAGAGAAACTGATACAAAATCGGAAGAACCTCGAGGAGGGACAGAAATAGGTGAACGAAGGAAGATAAGAAAAGAACCACAAGTAGATGAAAGCGAAATTATAAGCTTTAAAATAAGAGGAAATAACGAAAGGATTGAAACAGAATCAGAAGAAAGTGGAGAAGAAAGAAATGAAAAACTAGAGACAAGAAAAAGAAATTGGAAAACTGTAAGAGAGGAAAAAGGAAGTGAAGCAAAAAGGCCAAGAAAAGGAGACAATTGGCCCAACGAAGTAAGAAAATTAAGATACAGAATCATAAAATTGGATGGGAAAAATGCTGAACAAGTGAATGAAATAACAAGTCAAAAGGAGCAATAAAAACAAGGTGGAAAACATTTGCAGAAAACGAAAAGAATAAAGAAAGTAAATCAAAAGTATAGATCGCCTGAATGGTTGTATCGTGCTTTGACTAGTCACAAAGAAGAATTGAACACTCACGAAAACCCAGAACAAAGAAACTTGATGGGAGAAAGTGAAGTGCAACAAACCTGAAGCAACAAACCTGAAGAAGTTTAGATAGTTTACCGGATTTGACAAAACACTGAACTGACAAATTTACCGGATGTGACAGAGAAAGAATTCTGAGAAAGAATTAAAAGAAAGTACCAAGCAAAGACAAAATATTGGAAGTACAGAGTGGCAAGCAAGTCATTTCTGAGGTGTAGTGACACAATTTTCTAGAAAACAAATAAAAAGGTTAGAAGACAAAATGGAGAATACTAGAGATAGAAAGTGTAGATGTGAGTTTTTAAGTAGATGGTGCAAGATGTGCTGTTTTTGTACAGGTTTGTTAATAACAGTATGGGTAGTTTTAGCAATAACTATTACAATTAGTTTAGCTGTAGTAGAAAAGTCTAATAACACTGAGAAAGAAAAAGGAGCTAACACTCAAGAGCCAGTTATTTTAAAGAGTAGTGCAGAATTACATAAGGACAAATCAATAACAGATTTTTCAAAGAATGTTTTTACTAAATTATTATATGAGTATGTAGAAACAATGGATGTAAGAGATTGCTATGTTTGTATGCAGTTGCCTGCATCTGTAGCAGAGGGTGTGACTTATCATCACCTCCCTTTGACGTATGGGATAACATGTAGTGTCTTAGCAAGTTTATTTTATAAAACAGGTAGATTAGAATATTATTACACTGATACAGATAAGATTTTTGCAAAGGTTTCTGTAGTTCCCGAGCTTAACAAAATAAAAGAGGGAAAGACGTTTGGTGAATATTTCTTAGAAGATAAGATTTTAACATTAGATAGTATAAATAGGTACAACCTTACCTGTGAGTTAAAGAAGGAAGAAAAGGTATTTTTAGAAATGGTTGAAGAGAGAAGAGTGAAATTTCAAAGAAAAGTGATAGAAGAGACAAAAACACCTCTTTGGGCGTTTGAGGAAGACCATCATGACAAGAAAAAGACAAATGCAGCTATGACTCTGGATTGGCCCCAACAGGGAAGGTTGTGCATTAGAAGAAATAAGACAAGATATGACAATTATTTTGTGGGTTCCAGCAATTGCCATGACAATTACCAAATTCTAGGTGGATGGGGATTCAAAGGGGGAAAGATCCAATATTTCCAGGGATTTATTATGTTTGCGGGAATAGGGCTTATTATAGGTTGCCGGACCATTGGTATGGGTCATGTTACTTAGGCCTGGTCTTTCCAAAGATTTTTCATGTGGATAGAAAAGAAAAAGGAACACACAAAATGATAAATACCTTTACACAAAGAAAAAGGGAAAGTTTTTCAGAGATAGTAGGTGATATTTTTGGTGCATTGATACCAGCAGTGGGAATATCTTTGAATGCATTTAAAATTCGGAAATTATCCACAGTGGTAGATCATTATCTACAGATACTGCTGGAGGGTTCTTGATGGTAAATACCGAGATGGTTGCCATGAGAGCTATGGTGATGCAAAATCGTCTTGCCCTTGACATTCTTTTGGCAAAAGAGGGCGGAGTCTGTGGAATGCTGAAAGTCCAACATTGTTGCACTTACATTCCAGATAAAAGCGAAAATATACAGAAGTATATAACAAATATTACAAATTTGCACAAAGAACTTGTTCCACTGGAGGTTGAAAGTGTTTGGGGAAAACTTGGTAAAGGGTTTTCTTCTGTAACAAATTGGTTAACAAGAATGAGTGGATTAATAATAGGGAAAGTTATAATAATAGCAACCATGATAATAATAATAATATTAGTACTGAAGCTTGCAGTAACATGTATAAAGAGAAGAAGAAGGCAGAATAAGATAGAAAAAGAAAACATGATAAACAAGGAAAGAGAGAGAGAAATAGGTGAAATAGAGTTAGAAGAAATAAAAGAGAACATGTACAAGAAAACGAAGAAACAAGTTGAAAGGGATACAGAAGTATAAACTAACAAAAGCAAATGGATAAAAGATATATGCTGTCTGAGAAAATTGTATAACTTGGTTTTTGTGGTGATATTAAAAATCACCAAAGGGGGAGTTGATGGAGCAGGGTAAATATAAAAATGTTAACCTCCTAATATTTTCGTACATTATTAATAAACATGTTCGTTTAAGTAAATAACCAACAATGTATGTAAAGGGTTAATGGTAACACGCAATTCAGTGTGCAAATTAATTGACTTATAATTGTTTACGTTTCTAACATAGCATAATATTTGCGTACTAATTTAATAATAAATGCATGATTTGTGCTTTTAAATAAAACGTGTGGTTGCAAAATAAAGCGATGGTAAGTAAGGGACAGCTTTATATGTTGCTTCTGCTAGGTAATACCTAATTGGGGTTCGTAGAAAGACGGGAGGGAAACGAAAGGGTTTATATTTCTTTGTTTTAATAACATTTTGTTTATCTTTGAAAATAGTGCGCTATAGGCCTGCCGAGCAGCAATATAAAATGGCCGCGAGTTACTAGAGTGCGCATGAGCGGATGAGACCATGTGATAGAGGAGAGAGGCTGTGGAAAAGGGATGATCACGTGCTGATGCCGAGAGGCTAAGATGAAAGTATGGTCAAGGCTGCTGTGACCCTTCTGAGCAGATGTGTGCCAAGATGATCAGCAAGAAGCGTGAGAAGCCTGGTTGAATCAATAGACGGAACTGTATTACACAAAATGTAGCAGAAAAAGATACAATTTGGACTGATCGAAACAGATGAGCAAGTGCATGAACTGTGGGAAACGATGCTTGCATGGACATTCCACACGGAACTGGTTAAGACCAGGAAGTTTGATTAAAATGTATATGGACCTGAGTTTTTGACCAATGAGAATGAATCGCGCCATGTAAGAAGAAACATTTTATGCTGTAAGCTAGAATTAGGGTATAAGAAGACCTACTCTTGGTGGGAGGGGTTAGAATGCTGCGGGATGCTGCGGGAGATGCTGAAGAAGTTAGATGCTGTAGATGGGAGAGTTTGCGGTTGCTGATGCCGACGAGCTGAGGCTGCTGCTGTTATTTTCCTTTTCCAGTTGAGTATAAAGATGCTGTTTTAGGAGAACTGTTATTGATAGATTTTAATAGAATTATTAGGATTTCCCCAGAGAGATAGATAGGTTGATCTATAGAGTTCTTAGTATGATAACCTCGTCTTTCCGTCTAATAAAAGTGCCATGCAATTTCAAACCATTCTTATAATGATGATAAATGCAATGATCTGAATAATAAACTTAACCTAAATTTCATGCATTCAAAACTTTATATAAACTTTATTATTCTTTAAACAAATGCCTCAGTGATTTTTTCTTTAGCATAATGATTAATAATGAAATGGTAAAAGAGTTCATTGTGATTGAGCTGGTCTTAATCACCATCAACTGTTTCCTACTAGTTGGTCCATCGACCAATGAGCGGAATACCTTAAAAACAAATGAGAAATATTATGTCATTATAAAAGAGGTATCCCGTCTCCTTCCAGCGAATCGTTTTTCTCCTAGGTTTCATGACGGAGGAAATCCAGGGAACAAATGAGTAAGTGAATGTATATGCGGTGTTATGGGCCCCACTGTCATATGGATATAATGTGTGTGTTAGAGAAATAATTGCACCTGGATGACCAAAGCATAATAGGAGAAATTATTTTCATTGTTTAACGCTGGATCACGCGCGCGTGCGCCTCTGTACCCCAGAGTGCGCAGTGCTGTGTGCCAAGCGCGTACACACAGCACATCCCGGGAAAGCGTTCGTGCGCCAGTGAAAAAACTCCCCTGCCCTTGCATTTCGTTTCTAAATAGAGCATGGCTGTGGGGCTGATTGTGGGCCTTTTGAAAGTATTTAGGTTAAATGCAGCCCATGACGGGCGCTGTGATTAACAAAAATACTTTCAAAAGGCCCACAATCAGCCCTGCAGCTGCGCTGTAAGAAAAAAAATGAATCAAGTTTAAAAGTACGACGTGTGCTTTCAGATGATCCTTAAAGCACAGGTCGTGTTTGTAGACTTACTGCATTTCTTTTCTTAATGCAGCGCGGCTGCGGGGCTGATTGTGGGCCTTTCAAAAGAATTGATGTTAATCAGAAGACTCCCTGTTACAATTTGGTCCGATATTCAAGGAATGATGAGCTGAGGACCTTACTCTTCATTTGGTTGCAGCGATATTGACCTGTTGTGCAAGAGAGACTTGAGTTGTTCACAAAGTAAGAAGCAGTCAATATGATGCTTGCCATTTTTTAAGGGGTTATTTCATACATACTAACATTTTCAAACCCAAAGGGTTAGATTTTCAAAAAATATATAGGGGGAATGTTCAGAGGTCGTTGAGGCGGGAGACACTTAGAATAAAGACATTTGGACTGAGATGTTGTAATATGGTTCTGGGGAAGTGTAGTTTTCTTCTAATAAACTTTCATTGCTTCTGTGAAATTTCAGTAAAAGGAAGAGAAACACAATCCTTGATTCAGTAGTACACGTGATTATATTTTTATTCTTCCCATTTGCAAACATGCTCTTTCTTTCATATGAAAGAGCTATGCACCAAGTATTTATTTAAGTGTTTTTCTGTGGGAAAGGTGATGGTGTGGCCATGTATTATAAGAGATAAATTGCCCTCTGCTGTACATGATAAGGATATTGTAAGTTACCTTAGAGCTCTATTGTCATATAAATGAACTCGTGGCTCTACACGGCTATGGAACTCTTCTGTGACTCGCAGTATCCATATACTATACGGCAACGGGGTACTATATATCGCCTCCGTATAACTAAAATAAATCAACATTCTTGACCAGAGCTACAACATGTTTTACCCTGCATCACCTACTATTAACCGAATATCCAAAATAAATCATCATTCTTTACCTGAGCTACAACATGTTTTACCCTGCATCACCTACTATAAACCGTATATTCAAAGGAAATAATCATTCTTGACCTGAGCTACAACATGTTTTATCCTGCATCACCAACTATAAAGGATTGCATAAAGGCCTTTGAGTAGTGACAACTGCAGGCAGTGCTTCGAGGCCTATTATATCACTCCCCTTTACTCATCCCATACCCCCTCCTACTGCTATAAACTCCAAAAAATAATAATAATAATACTTTCTAGACCCTTCCCTCTTCTATCCCTCCACTACTCCTTTTCATTCCAAATAACAGAATAATACGTCCACCACTCAAATTAATTTCATATTTCCCTATACTAATTCCCCACTAATCCTGTTTGGGTTCCAAAGTAGCAGCTACTTGCCGAAAAGCGCTTCAACACTTCAACAGGGGTAGCAAGCGCTATAGAAATGCAAACCTTTTCCCTCTTCTATCCCTCCACTATCCTTCTCAATCCAAATAACAGAATAACATATCCACCGGTCAAATTACTTTTGTATTTCACTATACTAATTCACCACTAATTATTTATGGGTTTCGGAGAAGCATGCTACTCGCTGAAAAAGTGCTTTGACGCCTCGTCAGGGGTAGTAAGCGGTATATAAATGCAATTACAATACAATACAATACAGCGCCCGCCATGGCCTGCATTTAACATAAATACTTTCAAAAGGCAAACCATCAGCCCTGTATTTAGAAAAGAAATGCAGCAAGTTTTATATAGTGCAAACTCAACCTAAAAGTATTGGAGCGCTTACATGATTTATTATTTCTTTTTTTTGGTATGCATGGGGAGATAAATTGATTTGCCCAGAATCACAGGATGTTAAGCTGACCCGAGACTCAAAACCCATCTCCTAAGTCGGCATCTCAAGCATTATGCCACAACCTTTACCACAAGAGCGGAAGCATTTTCAATATTATATACAACTTTATGCAACAACCAACCATTGACAAAGCTAAGAGTGCTGGCTTCTTGTAGGTGTAATGTTACTTGTATTATATATCTGGATGCAATGACAGAAGCAGCAAAATATCAGTCAGGTGGCACATTATGCGATGCACAGATTTTTAGCTTAATTGCTTTTAAGCCACACCCTTAATTTCATCGGTCACATCCCTTTGAGAGACCCCCTAGTTTTTTTATCCCACTTAAAGCCCTGGTCTACACGCGCGGTCGGGTTCTTGGCACACATAGCCTTGGCTGCAACGCACAGAGACCTTACTCTGCCACACACAGGGGAAAAAATTAGAGGGAACATTGCCCTCAGTTCCTGGACCCTTGGTGTGGCCTGAGTGAGCTAAACTGAAGTTTTTGGGCTCTTTGTGACCGCAACTGGGCCAGGTGGCGCCGAACCCATGTCACTGGCACAGCCCAGCAACACGAAATTTTGTCAGCCTTACCCTTCGTGTTAGAGCATCGACCACTCATGTGGAAGGACACCGCGAAGCACCAGGCCAACCATCTGCGACGCCAACAGGATCTTCGTGCTTCCTGCGACGTCCTTCCACAACACTTCCCTCCTCCTCGCGGCCTCCACCATGAACGGGACTCTTGGCGCTGGACTGAGAAGGTAACTTTGCAGCAGGACTAACCTGGTCCCTCTATCTGACCTGCGCTCCATCGCGGTTGGCCTGAACTTGTGACTTTCTCCCAGTCCCACACAACCAGATAGTCGTGGTTGGCACTTTGTAATTTTTTGGTGCTATTTTACACCTAAATGTTCAAAAATTAATAACTCCGGTTTTACTGATTGGATTTTTGCCATTTAGGTCTTGTTTTATGTATTACATTTTGCTATATTTTTCTAAACTGGTGAGGGATCCTTTTGTCATCTGGCCTCCTGCTCTGAGCCACAGGGACACAACAGCCTCCCAATCACCTGCACCAGCCCCAAGATCCAGCTGGAGCAAGCCCCTGACTCCCAAGTGGTGCCCCTCAGGTCCTGGACCCTTGGTGTACCCTCAGAGAGGCTGAATTTAAGTTATTGGGCTCTTTGCAGCTGCGAACAGGCCCGTGGTGCTGAATCCTTGTTACTCGCACAGCCGAGCAACGCAAAGTTCCGTCAACCCAACCCTTCGCGCTACAGCATTGACCACTCACGTGGAGCAACACCGCGAAGCACCAGCCTGACTGTCCACGAAGCTAACAGGTTATTCGCGCTACAGCGATGACCGCCTGCAATGCCCTGCCTGCTCTTTCAGCTGCATCGACGACCGTCTGCAAAGCTTCCCTGCTCCTCGTAGCCTACTCCACCGTGAACAGGACTCTTGGCACTGGACTGAGAAGGAACTTTTAGCTGGACTAAACTGGTCCCTGAAACCAACCCAAGCTCCATCGTCATCAATGTGAACTTGTGAATTTCTCCCGGTCCCACACGACCAGACAGCCGCAGTTGCCGCTTTATGCTTTTTGGCGCTATTTTACACTTAAATCTTTAAAAATTCATAGCCTCGGTTCTACTGATTGGATTTTTGTTGTTTTGGTCTTGTTTTCTTTATTAAATTTTGCTCTGTTTTTCTGAACTGGTGTGTGATCCTTTTATGGTGTGTTTTCACTGTGTTACTGTTTGGAGTTTCACACAAATACTTTACACATTGCCTCGAAGCTAGCCCTCAATGCTCTGTGCCAAGCTACCAGAGGGCTGAACACAGGTTAATTTGGAATTTGCTTGTGACTTCACCCTGAGGATTGTGGTTGCTCATTGAGTAGGGCTCACACCCCAGTCAACCAACAACCCAATTTCTTACATTACCCAAAAGCCTTACAGTCTCCAAAAGCAGTTAGAAGGCTCACAGTAAAGCACTTTTAAAGGCCCCAGGATAACCTCCATACTAGAGGAAAAAAAATAAGCAAGTGATTTTGGAAAGATTACTAAAAGCATCAACTGCATGCCCGGTGGTTGTCAGGGCCTCTCTGGTGTTTTATGGCACCCTAAGGTGTATTCAGGTATGCTGTGGTGACCTTCTACAGCCAATGGGTGTGACGACGAACAACGCATGTTGACACATGCATCATTGCAACTACGTTTTCTCACCCATCTTATATTGCACCTGTAGCAACACAAGTGAGGGTAAACTTACAATTAAAGTCAATGCCTCAGATAGCAAGTTCATTTCCAAACTCACCATAGATAAAATAATTTGAGTCCCTGGAGATATGCACTGCCTTACATGATGGGACAGCCTATGTGCACGTATAGGATTTGTACCATGCATCACAAAATTAGACAATTATATTCAATATTTGATGATTTTGTAATTATGTTTTTTTAACTGAAGTAAACATATTTGATAATAATTAGATGATTATATGATAGAGTCAATTTTGCACAATATCTGGCAGGTGTTTAAATGGTTACAAAGAGCTAAAGGTAGCTTTTCACATTGTTCTCCATTTATGGCCCATCAAAATGAACTTTTTCTTACAGTACCTCTGAAAGTGTTATTTGTCCTTTTTCAGATCTTGCAATAGGACTATCTGGGCCACCTTTGGTATAGAGATCCCCGATAAATTTTCTGGAAAAAAAAAAAAAAAAACAAGAATAAATACAAAAATAGCATAAATTATTACCGTAATTCTCAAAGTGACCATGTTCCTATAAGGAAGCCCTTCTTTGGCGGCAAGGGGCAGGCAGTCTTGCAGCAGTGACTCTTAACGAGGCATCTCAACATTAATGCTAGGAAGATTCCAGTCCAGTGCTGGCAATCTTTATGATCACATTAACCTGACAAAAATACAGCCATGCCTAGCTGTGAAAGAGCACCAGATTGCTCTTAAATAAAATCTTTTCCTGGGAAAAAGCAACACTATATCGAAAAATCCTAAAAGGTAGATAGTTAAAAATGTTTGCTTACATAGCAAATTGGGCAGCATTTTGCAGCACACAAACGCCAAATTTGATAAACTATGGTTGATCTAACCTGTATGGCTCCCTCGTGTGGCAGGGCAGCACAGTGCGTGTTCTGTAATGTCAACATAAGCTGAACCAAGCAAAAGAAACTTGCGATACATCGGGGCACGTCTCGAAGCGAACCGAAGTCCAAATTTGAACTGTTTGGGACCTCCAGCAAGGAGGGGTTGAGTGAGGCCTACTTGCGAGCTCCTCTTAGCAGATGAGCCGACACCTTCTGCACAGTGTGTCTGTAAGAGACATTTGGGAACGCACATATCTAAGAAGATGCCTCTATGAAGTCAAACTCAGTGACGTGCATTGAGCAGAAGTCAATACTAGAAGGCCACAATCCTTGCCACAAGAATCAACTCTCACCCTCAACCATTATCACAGTCTTCAAATTGAGCCATTTGAGACCTAGTAATTTCCAACAAAAAAACATACATCTTCAAACTGTACTGCTTTCACCACCACACTTCCACCAAATTGTCCCCTAATGTGTTGCTCATGCCATTACATGACTTAATTGAGAATACCATATATAACACCAGCAACTACATATTTAATATAATTACTAGCGACATCACATTGGTGGAACAGAGTCTAAATGTTTTCAAGAAGATTGTTCACAGACCTACCTTTATAAAACTAGAAGAGACCTGTTTTGTACCTCTCTAAATGTTCCTAATTTGCAGGTGCATTACTGAGGGTTTCATTTACCATCTTTTCATCAGTTTTACTCTCCCAGTTTCTTTTTGCAACTATTACTATCAATGACTGAGAAACAGACACATATGACAAAAATGAATTGTAAGGGAGCTATTCGCTGGATCCTCAAGACTCATAGACACTAGAATATGGAGTATAGAAATATTGTGGCACCAAAATATGGTGATCCAAGTATTGAGAACCAAAATATCCTGAAGGTAAGTGCACATAGGTAAGTGTAGATGCACTATTCTTAGCTTAACATCTATGCACTTTGAAGATATAAGTTTTAAATATAGGAAATCCATACTTACCTATTTATATTCACTTTCATAATATTTTGGTTGTCGATATTTAGGGCACAATATTTTTGTGCCAAGATATTTATATCTTGGAAATCCAGTGGTAAACAAGACCCTACACACCAAGTGGGGGGCCAACAGTATTGTGCTCAAAAGTATAGCTTTATGCACAGTTTCATTGTGTCTAAACACATTTAGTCATTTGGTAAGCCTTTACCGATTTGAAAAACCGGTTCTGTACCAAAAGGCCATTTTGTGGTCACAAACCTCTAATTTGGGAATCACAGTGTTTGACTGAAAAATGAGTTTATATATCTAGCCCCAAATGTCTATCAATATATTTCCAAAGTACATCCAAGTAGTAAACATGTAAACAAAAGTATGTGTGTCTGCTCGAATTTCATTCACGTTTTTATTGACACCATGGGCCTCATCACGATGTCGCAACATCATTTCGGGCACAAGATCATCCGACAAGGAGTCAGCGGTCCCAACAGCCCAATTGCAATACTACTGCCGTGCAGGCAGTCGCAAAATGCTTTTTACTATTGCGTCTTATGCAGAAGCCCAGGAAAAGGGCTGCTGCACAAGCCACAATAGTAAAAAGCATTTTGAAAACATTCATGCACAGTGTGTGCCTGGCACACGGTGAATGGATGTTTGGGAGGGCACCACATGTGCCCCCCTGGCCACTTAGCAGTGGCCCACGGAGGATGGGGGCCCTGCTAGGGGCCCTCAAAGTCCCTTTTTGATAGCCTTTTCATGGCCGTGGGAGAGCCATGAAAAGGCTGTCGGAAACTGACATCCTAATCCCTATGGCGGAGCCTCCCCAGGCACCGCCTCCATTGTAAGGATTAGGCTCCAACTGCCTCCCTTACGTGATATTGAGGCTGTTGGAGGTGGCAGTCTGTCCCCCCACCTAAATCACTCTGACTGCCGCTATTGTAATCTGGCGTTCGGACCGACACCCTGGATGTCGGGCAGACCTTCACCGACGGCCTGTCAGTGTCGGCCCGCCTGACATCGTAATCGGGCCCTATGTATTGCATCCCTTCGCTGCTTGTATTTCACTTATTACAACAGAGTTGTTTATGATTACCAGACTTCCAGCAGCCATCTGTGATAAATATATTATGTACCTTCTTTTTGACTTTAGTATACTTCATGATATTTTGGTTGTCTATATTTAGGCCACAATATTTTCGTACCACAATATTTAGAACTCGGTATTCCAGTAGTACGCGAGACTCTACACACCAAGTAGGGGGCCAACAGTATTGTGCTAAAAACTAAGTGTATCTTTATGCACAATGTCATTGTGTCGGAGGACATGACTTACTGGCGACTTGGTAATCATGATCTCCTGTTAAAAGAGAGGGGCTACTTCCATGCACTTTTTAGCTTTATCTTCTGATCTTTAGTGCCCTCTTCCCAGAGGATTTGTTGTAGTTGCATTTCTATTGTGCTTCGTACTCCTGATGAGGGACAGAAGCGCATTTGACACTGGATAGCATGCTACTATGTGGGCATGCTTGGATCAAAGAGAGCGGGTTACTGGTGTAGCCTGTGTCTGAAGTGTTTTGATGTCGGGTATGATGACCAGAGGAATGCTCTCATAGTGGTTTTGGTTCTGTGCCCTGCCACATGTTGAATCAAATATAGTGATAGATAAAATGCTTAGGCTTATAAAGGCACTAGTGTGTGGAAGAAGAAAGGTATATAAATGCATCGTGGCCTACGATAAGTGTGTTGCATAGACTGCCCCTATTGTGTCCCTGTGAAGCTATAGCTGCAATTATGAACAGAGTGCAGTGAAGGAAAATCAGGGATAGCTGTGCATTTAGTTGTGCCTGCCATGCTTGGTCAGTCGGTTTCCATTTCTGGTTGCTTGATCCTAGGTCACCCACCTATTCCAACTGACTGAAAGGGATTCTATCTACTGCTGTGGTACTCTTCATCATTAGCTTGGGAAGAGCCAAGTCTTCACTCGCTTACTGAATTCCAGATGGCCTTCCATGTTTCTTGTCTTTGCTAGGAGAGTGTTCCAAACAAACATGGGGAAGGTGGATGCACTGATGCATTTATTTTGGTACAGAGGAGATCAGCTGAGGTGCCACCCTAGGGCGGAAGGGGAATATCTGTGAATATTTTTGCAACTTTACTTGAAGGAAGGAGGGCCCTTGCCATAGATGGCCCAGTGGGTGATGCAAAGAGCTTGAAAGTGAAGAGCCTTTTATTGGTAGGCAGGAAAGGACTTGGAGTACAAGTAAAATGCAATTCCATATACATAGATATAGAAGTTGTTCATCTACCACATTTTGGATTATCTGCCTTCATCGCAGTAGTAAGAGTGGGGCCTGTGGGTAGAATGTTTATTTAGTCGAGAAGAAATATGACAAAGGAGCTGGTAGCTAGAAGCTTCTGGGGAAAGCGTTTTTGAGGTAGACTTGTCAGAGAGTTAATATGATGTAGTAGGCACTTCTAGTGACTTAGTTCAATTGAAGAGCCATGGTTAGGCTGAATACCATGATCACTCTAATGTTTTGCACTTATGTGAATATTTCTGCTAGCGCACCGAGTTTGTGGGGCCTGATGGTGAAGGTTTCTAATTCTTCCGTGCTTCACACGTTAGGATCTCTATTTTGGATGAGCCAAGTTTAATAAAGGTGACATATCTAGGAGTGGTGAAATGATCAGATCCTAAGGTATGCCAAAGGTGGTGCTAAAATAGTTGATATTATTGGGAGAGAGAGGAATGAGGAGGCAGACCTAAAGGATTCTGGATCTGTTAGAGAGGTAAAATGAGATCCAGTCGGAAGGGCGGTGGTAGACTGTCAAATGCAGTAAATAAGTCCAGAAGCAGAAGTGAAGCATCTCCATTTCTCTTTACATGGTCTTCTGCTTGTTCCAGATAAAAATAGGAGTGATGCTGTGCCTCTAATATCTTAAAGACCGAAATATAGTTCAGTGGTTTCAAAGTAGGATGCGTTTTGAAGACCATGCAAATTTGGGCCAACAACACTCTTTCGATTAGTTTACTCAGGAATGAGTAATTTGAGAATGGACTATTGGCAGCTGGGTTTTCTGAATCTACAGTGTTCTTCACAAGTGATTAAAAGTAGGCGATTTTTAAGTCTGAGGGGTAAGTGCTTATTATGTTAGCAAATTACTGACACTAGTCCTAGACTGAGTAGTTGCATTCATGGAGAAAGGGATGTTCTTGAAGGATTTTGCAGGGCAGGAGTCTGACGGTGAGCTGGAAAAGCCGCTAGCCTTCACCAGATCCTCAAATTGAGAAAATGAGGGTTGACTGAATGAGACAAGAGTGTGATGTGTGTCGATTAACGTGTAATTCTTAATCTTGCCCGTGTGTCTAAATGGAGCGAGTCCTGCTTCTGAGGAGATGATCCAGTATGCTCCCTTTAGAAAGAAGATCATCCCGTTTGATGGCCCATCTACTCAACCCTCATATTCCGCAGCAAAGTTATGAGATGCAGATACTCTGTCACCATCATCCCTCCAAGAGGAAGGTAGTACTGAGCTCATAAACCACCACGGAGCTTGCTTCCAGTCTGATCTAAACAATCTGCACCTCTCACCCACAGAGTGGTGCTGCCCACTTAAACAGACAATGGCACATGCACCTTCTGTCCCGGGTATCCATGGACTATCTTGGCTCAAGGTTATCTAAAAGAACTTTGAATCCTAAATCTGCACCGTTTTTCAGAAGCTGGATTCTATAGATCATTTGTTAGATTTGGCGCAGCCTAAACATTTCTGAATGTTTCCATAATTTGGAAAAACTCAATGTTGACGAACTGAGAGTAAAATATTACAGAAAGGTCTTCAGGGTCCTAGTGAGCCCAATACATTCATTGCACCACCCAGGACTCACATTTGACATCCAGAAAAGTAAAACAATGTATTAAAATAGGAGTTAATTTTCCAATGCTTTCTAACAGAAGGAAGATGTCCCATAATAAAATAACCACTGTGGGAGCTTCTGTAAAAACTGATAAAATGCAATTAGCAGTTTGCCATGCTTGAAAACTGAAGCCGAACAAAGGCTTCGGCGCATCGCATACACAGGTCCCCAGATAATCCTCCCACTGAATCGCCGTGATTAATATGCCAAGAAACCCGCAAGGACCATAGTTATTAATGGGTACAATTTGTTTATGCTCCCATTAAAATACTAAGAGGGCAACCATAATGAAATTGTGGCATCAGACAATTGCAAGATCTAAATAATGGGCTATTGACATTCTCAGTGGGTGAATTACTTCCTAGCAAAAGCACCAGAACCTCCTGAATGAGAGAGACTTTGGTCAATCCTATAGGGAATCTGTATTGGAGGAATACATTAATTGGAAAATTCAAGTGGAACACCTCTGGGAATTTGAGCAGAGAAATCAAAGCAATTTTCAATAAACTGAAAATCTTTCCTACGTACTGTACGAAGGTTTATAAATTCCACGCATCTGCAGTTGCCCACCCTACAGATAAAAGGACCGCTCTGCGAGTTCACAAACATAATAAATGCCCATCAATATTCAGAACATTAACTCAGAGATAAAAGTGAAACTGATGTTAATTGTTTACACAATACACGCGAAATGATTTCTAATTCCAAGTGGCAGCATTTCTTATGCCAATCGCAAATCTGTTCTGTCAAAAAAAAATTATGAGTGTGATAATCATTTTGCGATTCACTAACCAGATGCTTCAGGGTTTTGAAGCAGGTCATACTTGGAGAAAGAAAATATATATTTCCACACCCTAAATTCTTTGGGAAACCTATGCAACAGTTAATTGAATGGCACAGCAGGAGAGCCCTCTTCCTATGGTCTCCTTCGTGCCCAAGGTCATAGGTGAAAAATTGGTCATTTCATCAGAAATGGGCAGTATATAGGACCTTGGAGTATCCCGATAAGTTTAATGCGCCCGCGACCATGAAAGTGCCCTACGTCAATATCAGTGCCCCCCCTTGTAGTAAATAGAACTCAAAAGGTATCCGACACCAGGCATTACTGTGGGGAAAAATTATGGTGAAGTGCATAACTGTTTTAAAAGGGAAAGGGTGTATATGTGTATACCATTAGTTGAAATTAGAACAAAAAGATTACATGGGAGAAGTTGCCTGGATCTTGAGGACCCAGCACGGACGGATGCTGGAGATACACTTTACATCACATAATGTGAGCAAATGAAATATGAATACAAGTGTCTGACTTACCGGCACCCAGGGTTGATAGTTCCCACTGTTTCCCACACCATCTCTCTCATATCCATTCTTTTCTTACGCAGCACATTCAGGGATATGGCACCAGAATGTTGTGGCTCAAATATTGTTTGACAGAAATATTGAGTCTTGAATATAGTTTACAAAACTATTGCCATATTGGAGTTCACAATAGAAAATTTACAACCAATTGAGTGATATTTTTGTAAATGATATTTAAGTCACAATATTTATATCAAACAATAGTTTATTGATATTCTGACATACAATCCATCAAAAACGATTTCCTCAAACTACAGTTATTGAAAGTGGTGGACATTCAACAGGAGTGGTTCTGCAGTGGATGGTAGCCTCTGGACCTGGTTACACCCCTCTGCCCCAGTCGAGGTCATCTGCAACCTAGGCCTCTCTTTGATCAATCTCTACACCTTCCTCACAAAACAAGGTCTTTCTCGATTGCCATGCTTTTGACAGCTTCATGGTAGCCGATGCCTGGAATCCTGCAATTCTTTGTATCTGGGCTGTCCAACCACCTCGAGCTGATACCAATTGTGTCAGTCAATGTCCTACTTGTGTTGTCCCCAAAATGTATACAATTTGTAAAACTCATTATGATACATGCTCTGTCACTACCTGATGGCTAAACACTGAAACCATTTTCTACTCGCTATTGGCAAGCATACCAATCACAATGATTCCCGCAAACATCGGATATATTGATGGCCACTTTGTAAAGTCTTTTACAGTCTTTTGTGTCTTTGACGCTTCTGAGCTGGCCAGGCAGTATTTGGCTCAGGGACATAAGCTATGCTTCTCAGGCGTGTAGCCAGGTCACTTCCAGTGACTCAGCTGGTAACTGTCACTTTTTAAAGTAGTGTCATCTTGTATTGGTGGCTTTAATTATGCATGGATAAAACATACCAGCATTGGCGGATTGTCATACATTTTTGTGCCATCTTCGACATGCAAATGCAGCTCACACCAGTAAACATAAAATTCGCCCGATGGCAAGTGAAGATATAAAGCGTTTTCACGGGAATATCTCCTGCGTGGTGATCTAGCATTTAACCTTGCCTTGAGTGCCAACTGCTGGTGAATCTTGTACCCAAACTTTCATTTTGGCCCTGGTGTCATACTAACCTAATGTTTGAGAAGAGGTCATAGTCTGCCCTCGACAACGCATGGTCCAGGACCTGTCGGTTGACCTGAAGGGATGCACTAAAAGTGCCCTTGTAGTCAACAGAGGTCTACTGTCCCAGCCCTGGATTTAACATATACTAAGGCTGTGGTGTTAATATTGATGTTGATGTACGCAACGATACATGGATGTACAAAAATGAAATCGAATCACTGTTGTAAAAATCAAATCCCCCGATATGGCCTCTCCATCAACCCAGAATCAGAAATACGTGGGCAGGCAGGCCCTGCACCCCAGGCCTGAGGCTACTGATTGACAGATCACAGGTGAGGTGGCATGTAACCAGAAGGACAAACACGCGAACAGGAAAAACCCAGATTAGTCCCACAGATAGGCAGCGACACTACAATGGTTCTAGGAGATTGGCCTCAATAAAACGCACATGGCAAGAGCGGATTGCGTTCCCAAAACACCATAAAATTAGGTGGCACATGAAGTTAGGAACACTCAGCCAATCTGGACACAGCACACACTACACGCGCAGTGATCACATGCTCCCCTTGCCGGACATCTGGACACGTTACCCACTGACCGTAAGGTCGCGACCCACCTGCATCTGTCATCAGGTGGGAGTAATTCATGGCTTCTTGACAAGGCCCACATTACACTCCTGAAACAGGATCTATGAATTGTTTTATAATGCCTCAAGAAATGTATGAAAAAGACATTCAAAATGATTGTACTTTGAACAAGTCCTCAGACTCGTTTCTGAATGCTGCACTCCCGGCCACAGCATTTGATTCAACCAACTGTTCCTATTTTGCCAAACACCTTTTGTCTTTGTTTTTTCGAGGTAAATTCATATTTGAGCAACAGTGGCAGTGTACCGTACACTGCAAATCCTTAAAATCCTTAGTGTGATCAGACCTTCTTATCTTGTTGTGAGAGTATGTGAAACCCAGAACCTTCAGCACACATTCTGTGTACAGGTCACATGCATACACAGTGTGCGTGAAATATATGTGTGGGGACTGTGTGAGTCTGCATCCCGAAGCGAGTGGGATTCATTTTGGAAGCCCCCTAATTTGGCATAACACAGTAAGGGAGAGGAGAACAGCTTCCCTGGATAATGAAAGTGCATTGCTTGGACTCCTGTCCATCCTGTCCATCTGCAGGGTGGAGATCCGGGCACTAAAGTGAATAGGTTGGAGACAGGGCTAACTTGAGAAATTCTATGAAGACTTTGTAAGCTAGGAGCTGCTGACTAATTCTTCCTGAGCGTTGCCATTTGGTTGATGGTAGAGGTGAGGAGTGAGACTGCAGTTTCTGTTGTTCAAAGCGAGGGTGTTTCTAGATCAGGCCTTCCCATTTGTCTGTTCAGTAAGGCGGATGGCAGCCAGGTGCAGAAACCTCACATACCACTGTGTCCATGTTGTGGGCACTAATGCTTGTAGACCATTCTAGTGCTACCTGCTGTAAGAAGCATCACTTTACAAAAAGACTGACTGGAAAGCAGCCTGAGATGGACACTTCAAAGAGAAGCATCCTAAACCGGTTCTGAGGTTTCAGACAATCCACAGCCCCTGCCACGAAAATAAATGTGCATAAAAGTGGGATCCAAACCAACCCACTTTACTACAGTTTTAAGGTCTATGTGTGTGACCATCGCTGGTGTCTGCTTGACAGCCAGTTTCCCAGAGGTGAGGCGACATCACCTGATGTCTGCAATTTCTTCTGGTGAAGCTCGGAGTCTGCCTATCGCCTAAAGGGCTGTCTGCCTGCTGAAAGGAACATGCATTTGCAATGCAATAGGTCTCGCATTTACAAACCTCTCATAAATCCGAGACCTACTGCATTGCAAATGTTTGTTTGACAAAGCGCCCATGCAGCGCTTTCACTTTAATGTCAGCCGCTCGCGCCCCTTTCCTTAGACGAGCCACGTCTAAAGAAATTGGAGTGACCGACATTAAAGTGAAAGTGTCAACTTCACAAACAAATGCTTTTTCACTTTAATGTCGGCCACGCCCATTTCTTTACACGCCGCTCATGTAAAGAAAGGTGCCTGGCTGATATTAAAGTGAAAGCGCCGCATGGGGCGCTTTAAAAAACAAGCAAATATATATAATATTGTGGTGGACCCAGAGGAAGAGGATATGGCTCAGCGGTCAGAGCTACCGTCTCAGGAACTGGGGACCAGTGTTCGAGCCTCGGCATGGGCTCAACATCAAATCACTTTATTATAAATTTTAAAAAATTAAAAAAACAACATGGCCAGGTTGGGGAAGAGAAATTAAAAGAAATAATTAAACAGACCTCGGAGAGGTGGTGGGGCGGCAAGCAGTGAGAGATGGAACTGTAGCCAAGGAGCGAGAGAGCAGCTGTTGCTGCAGGACAGCATGTCGTTCCTGTAGTAGGAGAAACTCATTAAAGAAAATAGTGCCTACAGACTAAATAACCCCTACCGTGTAACAACAGAGGTAAAAGGACCTGTCCTCATGGGAGGTTACAAATAAAGAAAAGGCGGTACTGAGGAGGGACTAACAAGCCTATTAATGAATCAGAAGCCAGCGTTTACGAAGGACAATGACACAAGCCAATGAAAAAATGGGTGGAGAGTGGGCGGGGCTTCAAGTCCATACTCTAATACAGCATGCCTCACAGCGCATGCGCTGCCCAGGCTCGACCTAAAAAGGCCTTTTTTTTATTACTGATTATGTTTTAATTATTATTGATTACATATTATGTCTAAAGTACGAATGTTTACATTACAGCATTCTTTTTTTCAGTCTCTATACTTGGGCATCACTATTATATGCACTGTAATTACAATACAGTGTTGGTATAGAGAAATATTTTATTTCTTGTAATATTGAATCCTTTATGGACATACATGATGGTAATTATTAGAAGCCCCTGCCAATTGGGTCTAGGGGTTGCTACTGTGGTATTTAAATGGCCCTGTAGGAAGAGGTTGGGGAATGTCCATAGAGAGAGGGCTGCCCGAGAGAGCATCCAGAGTGGCACGTGCTGCACATAGGACCCATGGGAGAGAGGATTGGCCTACATGGCTGCATCCACCCAGGGCCGGCTTGAGGGCCGTGTGACTGGTGCAGCTGCACTGGCCGCTGACCTGTGAAGGGGGTGCCAACCTCAGGCGAGGTGCAGTGTTTAGCAATAACTTATGATTGGAGATATGAGGGGCACTTATGTCCGGTGGTAGTGAGAGAATCCAAGGAGGCGGTCATAAGGTCTGGGGGCGCCAAAAATGATTGTCGCATCAGGCGCCACCAGCGCTAAAGCCGGCCCTGCAACCGCCCGGAGCGCACACAGACTCAGAAGAGTGTTACAACTACCTTCCAGTGTGATTTGTCTGCATCAACCCTGAAGAGGGGAGCAACTACCTTGCTGTGGGATTCGCCTGCATGACCCAGAAGAAGGCTGCAACTGTCTTGCTGTATCAGCTCCGATGACAGACACAACTGCTAAAAGCACCAGGGTTGCTACACAGGCATCCACTGAGCCATACCCAATCTGTTCTGCCGGTTGGCCGCACAAGCCTTAGAAGCGTTGGTTGCTCAACTTCTTTCTTCAACCACGAAGGAGTCAACTAACAAGTGCCGTAGGGTTTAAAACTTGCAATTCATGTATTCCCTTAGGGACTTGTTTGTCTGTTTCTTTGATGATGAGCGCAGTCATTCTCTATTCCTCAGTTGGTGTAAAATTGTAGTCCTCCTTTTATTTTTGTGAAACTTTCTGTTTTTTAGTTTCCAAAATCAAAAACCCTAGATAAGGAGGAATGCCTTGCATCTGAAAATTGGATTGTGTAATACTTAAGAACTGCTGTGTGATGAAAAAGACTTTCTAATATCATAAGGGAGTCCAAAGCCTCAGTGTGCTTAACTCAATCCGTTCTCTGTACGATCACACCTGTGAAAATAATTCTCAGGTTGGCATACATGAAGAATGCTACTATGTGGCACCGAGATGGGTCATTCTTGGGGCATTGCATAGCTGGTAAGCGGCCCAAAGTCCTGTGTCAATACTTTCGGCCACTGCTGAATTTTTGTTAGGCAAAATTACTTAGAATTCTAGAATGAGAAAATTTTTCATTGTAAGCAGCGGCATACAAGTCCAAGCACGCTAGTGCTCAAGGCACAAGTCCTAAAAAAGCAGTCGGGGGAACTAACCTATTTAGGCAGTATACAGGTAACGTCACGGCGCGTGACATCACACATGGAATCACAGGAATTGACATCACAGGAAGTGGCATCACAACCCATGACTTTACAGGAAGTGGCATCACAAGAAGTGACATTAGATCTTAAGCCCTCACATATATGTTTAGTAGGTCTATCATGAGTACATTTGAGCTCATTATGAGTACACAGGCAAACCCTCCTAATTTAAGCAGAAGACTCATAAAACAATGTTGACTTTTGTCAGCGTAAAGCTTCCTTTACCCAAGGATTGAACAAACTGACTCCACCACCAGCCAACTCAACCAGGCATAATATTCCATGTACAGCACAATTCCATGTAGAGGTGATTGCTTTAGCTGCCTGCACTCTCCAGAGGTGAGGCCACTCTCCTATGCAAAGTATTCTTATTCACCCTTACCCACCTGCACTCATTTTAGGAGATGGGGGCTCATTTTTCCTCAACAGACCATGACACAAAGCAAGACAGAAAGGGAGGAAAGAAGAAAGAAAGATACCAAAACAATGATGAAGGCAGAGAAGGGGATGAAAAAGAACCTGCAAAAAGTAAGCAATTGTAGGGTAGTGAAAGAAAAAGGTTATGGCAACCTTAGCATTCAGCAATAGAACCCTGAGAAAAAGTTTGAGTCTCTACATTTATGTTTTTAAAAAAGTACATACTGCCCCAGAAAAAGTCACCTCCACATCTAGCAGCTATCTCGCATGTTTTCTCTTTGTTGGTATAACTATATCTAAACCACCCTCACATTCACCAGCGCAACCTGACAGCTCACCCTGGAATCAGTACCACCAGAATGCCCATACAAAGAACAGACCATAAATTGCAAAGTGAGAGGTACCAGCTCCACATCAAAATAAGTGTAAGACGAACAGTATCCAAGGATGTGAAGGAAATAGTGACAAAGGTAACTCACAAGAAAAAGGCACATGCAATTTGAAGGACAGTAGGATCTGCTTTCATGGTTACCCCCACTTTCTGCTGGTGTCATTCTGTTTTCTGACTAGTCTGACTGGGATCCTGCTAATCAGGACCCCAGTCACTGGACTCTCTCCCTAAATTGGACTATGGTAAGTACTTTGGTACCTTCCTAATTGACTACTGGTGTACCCTTTTAAGTCCCTAGTATATGGTGCTAAGGTACACAGGGCATAGGTACACCAGGGGTCTCCCATGGGCTGCAGCATGTATTTTGCCACCCATGACAGACCACTCAAACAGTGACTACAGGCCTACCATTGCAGCCTGTGTGAGCTGGTGCAAACACCACTCAAAACACATATACGTTTCCTTATATCTGAGGTCACTGCACTTAAAACCTATAAGTCACCTCTAAGGCAGGCCTTTCAATCCTGAAGGCAGGGTGCTAGGTTAGAAGTGTGAGGGTGCCCTGATTGAACAGGACACCCCCTACAAACCCAGGAGTCGATTCTCCAGACTTTGTAAGTGCGGTCAGACATTTTATACAAATAATAGACATCAAGTCAATTACGAGATGTCTAACTATATACTGGCTGCACCGAAACCGGTCACGTTTGGTATCACACATGTTGGAATCCTACCCCAACACCGATTCCAGTGTTGGATGTAGGATCCCATGTACTGGGGGGCTCCCCTAGGGAGCCCCCCCTGTATTCCAGGTACCGGTTTTTCAGGGTCTAACAGCAAGCTAGTGCTGCTGCCGACCACAGACAATTATCTGCCCTCCTGCTGCAGAGTCAGGTTTGAGCAGGGGAAGATAGAACAATAGGTTACCTGTCACAAGGAGGTGTGACCAACTCCCAGACAGGACATAGTGTATTGGGCTGAGGTGGGGGCGCATGCCAGTGCCACCAGACTGCTTTGCAGGGCGCATTTGGTGCCCTCCTTGCATACTTCACTTGGAACAAGTTCAGAGCGCTGTTGGCTCCTGCTCAGGCACAAAACTGTACAAATGACATAGAAGTATCTTCCCTTCTGTCCAGCCCCTCCTCTGAGAGGGACGCCTGAAACGTGCCAACCCTTTCCTTTCGGTACTTAAGGGCTTACCTGTGGAGGGCTCTTCAGATTTGTCATGGGGCAATATTCAGATCTGAAACCACTTCTACTTCTACCGTCTGGGCACTTTGGACTTCGTTGGACTTCACTTTGGGAACCGAGACTGCATCTGGGAAGACTCCTGCTGCTCCTGGTCTCGTCGTTCTGCGAGTCTTCTGTGTCATCTGTGCCTGTGCTTCATCCAGGTTCTTCTCCAGGCCTGTGAGCATCAAAGACACCAGAAGGAATCTCCCTTGGAGTAAAGGAGTCCCTCCCCTGCATCTGCAGGCACCGCAACTAAGCTGACAGGTCTGCTGCTACTGATGTCCTCCGGACTTCAAAAGGCCCAGCAACACAGGTGGTGGTTCTGCAACTCCCTTGAGGCCTGCACGGTCTTCTCACCAAGTTTGAGGCCAGTATCACTCGTCGGAACCGCTGGATCAGCACCCCTGTGCATCGGGTCGACTTGCTGTTGCCAAGGCCTGTTGACACTCTTCTCCAGAGATCTTTGGGCTCCAAGAAGCTCCATCCTGCAGCATCTCATCCTGCCAAGATCTTCATCCTCACTGCATCCTCTGCACCATGGGCCTGCATCTTTTGTGAGCTGCTCAAGGTCCTCTTGCGACTCCTGTGCCTTCGGCCTGTGGGTCCTCGAGGGTCTTCATTGGCTCCATTGGTCTCCCCTGCTTGCTCGGGGCCTGCTCGGACTCTCCCGCTCTTGGTGAGTTCCTTAGACCTTGATGGTCCCAACATTGCACCTTTTTTGTTTTCCAGGTCTGTTGCTGCTGCCAAGGCTTGTTGGTGCTCCCGTCGAACACCGACGCCCTGGTTCTCGACATCTGACATGGGACAGCTCGTGAACAGCTCCTGGTCTTCCACAGCGTCGCCTGGACATCACGGCTGCAGCGACAAGTTCACCTTCAACTCACCTGCATCTTCCGTCATCGGTGGTCATTGGTCTTCTGTGCCTCTTGGTCACTCCAGAGTGGCATAGTCTCTGTCCCCTCTGCTTCCAGGTACTCCTCTTCAAGAATCAATCCTTGGATTCCACCAGACTCTTTTACCTTCTTCGCCAGCGGCATCTTCACTGAAGTCCTCCATTGTGGTCTACGGCGGTTTCCAAAGTCACTTCTCACCTATGCACCCAACTTCCCTGGTGTAGGTATCCTGGTTCCTGGGGTATCCACGGGTGGGGTGACTCACCAACCTTCCATCTTCCACAGGGTTTCTTAAGGGTCCACTGGGAAGGGTCCTTCTTCTTGAAAACTGCAACTGTGACTTTCCCATTGACTTGCATTGAGTACACTGCTGTGATTCCACTCTGCACACGGCCTTCGTGCGGTTCCTGGGTACTTACCCTGGGTGGTTCCTTATGTCCCCAGCTTTTCTAAGTCTCCTGGGTCAAGTCTCGATTTCGGTCGCAGTTTGCATTCCACTTTATTAGAATATGGTTTGGTCTCCCCCTGGAGACTACTGTGTATTTGTGCTACTTACCTGTTATCCTTTTGAAATATTGTGAGTATTGTGTTGATATCTCTGGTTAGGAGATATGCCAATGAGTTAGTGAGTGTGTATAGTTAATATTACTATTTTTATAACTACACTGTGTGGTCTTTTTTCGTTTAACCTACACTACATGATTAGTACCGGTAAAACAAGCTGCTTAACACTCCTTCTGGACTAAACCTGAAGGCTGCTCTCCACGGCTACCACTTAGAGAGCTGTCTAAGGTTGTCTAAGACCACTAAAATCACCATGAGGGTTGTCTGGATTAGTGCAGGGTGCTACACTTAAATAAGTGTGCACCATATACTAAGCCAGCCTCCTACATTGGTATGCAGCGGTTGGGATTTAAGCCTGCACTGTTTTACCAGCTAATCTAGGTGTGGATTAAATGAAAAACCATCACTAGCATTAGGCACATATAAAATATTTTAAGTTCTACTGAACTTTTAGATTGGTTGTTAAGGGTCTAGCACAACCCTTTCTCTAATCTAAGGAAGTTTCGTTTTCACTAGGGTAGGTAGGTGCACGCCACACTACACCTAGACACCATGTCTTTAGTTATGGAACCCAGTGGGTCCCACCCCTCTAGATACAGTGGCCTTAAGTTCCAGGAACTAAGGACCCTGTGTACCTCTAGAAAGTTAAAGACAAGTAGTAACCCCACCACTAAGCACCTCTTAGAGCTGCTTATCCTCAATAACCTCCAGAATCCTGATAGGTCAGAAGAGCAGGACAAAGTGGGTGGGGATGCTCCAGAAGCTGGCTCAGGAGGGGTTACCCCTAGTGACCTTAATTCTGAGCATGACCAGGAGGAGTATGATGACTCCACCCTGGTGAACTCTGATCCCCCAGGGAAAAGTACAGATGGTACGGAGGGTGTCCCTAGGAGGTAGGTCCACCGGTGTTCCTCCTGGGAGGTTGCAGAGAATGCAGGGGAGGTCTAGATCCGCCTCTGTTAGTTCCATAGGGACCTCCATCTCTAGCAAGAGGGAGGACTCTTTAGATAGGGAATACCACCTGATCAAACTTGAGAGAGTTAGACTCAAGCAAGACCAGCTGGCCCTTGATAAAGAGACCCTGAAAGTCCTGAGGGCTAGGAAAAGTTTGGGACTAGAGTCCCATGGTGGCAGCACTAGTGTACCTAGAGTCAGGAAAAAATCCTTTGATACTAGGAACCTGAGCAAGATAGTCCCTCCTTACCAGGAGGGGGATGATATCCATAAAGGGATCACTGTTTTTAAGAGGGCCTGTAAAGTTCAGAAGGTCCCTCAAGGGCAGTGGACAGCTATCCTGTAGCTCTCCTTTGCTAACAAAAGTAGAGACAAGCTCCTCACTGTTAGAGAAGATTATGCTGACAAATACTGAGTCTGAAAGAGTGCCCTCATACATGGGTTTGGCTTAACTACTGAACAGTACAGAGTTAAGTTTAGGGATAACCAGAAAGCACACATTCAAGACTGGGTTGATTTCATAGACAATGCTGTTAAGGCTCTGGAAGGCTGGCTTTATGGAAGCAAGATACAGGACTATGAGGGACTGTACAATTTGTTGATGAGGGAGCACATCCTTAATAATTGTCAGAATCAACAACTTCACCAGTACCTGGTGGACTCTGATCTGACCTCTCACCAAGAATTTGGAAAGAAGGCAGGCAAATGGGTCCGCACCAGGGTTAAGCAGAAAAACCATGGTGGTGGAGGTGACCAGAAGAAGCAAGATTCTTCTAATGCCCAAGAGAAAGGGGGGAGAAGGGTAAAGATAAAAAGGATTCTTCTCAAGGTCCCCAAAAACCTGCCTCTAGGGGTGAGTCCCAAAACTCCAACAACTCCAAAAAGAAACCTTGGTGTTACCTGTGCAAGGAAAAAGGCCATAGTCCAAGGGATGCTAATTTTCCTAAGGCCAATAACAAGGAAGCTACTCTGAATTCCCCTAAGGCAACTGCTCCCCTAGCACCAGTACAAGTGGTTGTAAAGCTCCCAAGGGATTCGTTGGGTTAACCTTGGGTTCTCAAGTGGGTTCTAGCCTAGTCAGAACTCCCACTCAGGCTGTCCTTGTCTGTGTCCTTGTCAGGCTGTGGCATGGACCTTGCCACTCTACTAGTGAGTCCTACTAACTTGGGCAAGCACAGGCAACAGCCTTTGATTAATGGAAAAGAAGCAATGGCTTACAGGGACACAGGGGCCAGTGTCACAATGGTGACGGAGAAACGTGTGTACCCTGAACAGATCATACTTGGTCAGCTGTACCAAGTGACCAACGCTAGGAATGTCATGACTGATCCCTCCTTGGCAGGTGTGAATCTTAGTTGGGGAGGGGTATCTGGCCCTGAAAGAGTTGTAGTTTCTCCAGACCTACCTGTAGATTGTCTGTTGGGGAATGATCTAGAAACCTCAGCCTGGTCTGAAGTGGAGTTCAGGACACATGCAGTGATGAAGGGAATCTCTGCCAGTGCATTTGCTGTCATCAAGGCTCAGGCCAAACAGCTAAGCACTGAGGGAGAACTGGATCCTGAAAAAATAGACCAGCTGGCTCCTAAGAGAAGGAGCAGGAAGGGTAAAGATGTATCCTCCTCCCAAACTCTCAGTGAGAGTCATCTCCTGAGGGAGATGTCCTCAGTCCCTGTGAAGGAACTGTCCCATAGGAACTTGGGCCTGACCAGGCAGAGTTCTTGGGGGCAGGGAACCCTTCCAGGGCAGACTTGAGTTTGGAGCATAAATCCTGCCCCTCTCTTGAACAGCTCAGACAGCATGCTGCTGAGGAAGCAGGGAATATCAGTGGGTCCTATAGCTTCTATTGGGAAATGGGCCTCTTGTTCTCTGAGTGTAGATTCCCCAAGCCTGGTGCCACCAGGAGGTTAGTAATACCTCAGACGTTCAGGGGTTTTCTTCTGTCCCTGGCACATGACATCCCCCTTGCAGGACATCTTGGGCAAAGCAAGACTTGGGACAGACTTGTCCCTCATTTTCACTGGCCCCATATGTCTGAAGACGCCAAGGAGTTTTGTCTCTCCTGTGTCACTTGCCAAGCCAGTGGTAAGTCAGGTGGCACTACAAAGGCCCCCTTAATTCCACTTCCAGTGGTTGGGGTTCCCTTTGAGAGGGTAGGGATAGACATTGTTGGTCCCTTAAACTCTCCAACAGCCTCTGGACATAGTTACATCCTAGTGGAGGTGGACCATGCCATTAGGTATCCAGAAGTTATTCCTCTTCGGACCACTACAGCTCCTGTGATGGCTAGGGCCCTTCCAGGAGTCTTTTCCAGAGTGGGTTTTCTTAAGGAGGTTTTAACAGACAGAGGTACAAACTTCATGTCTAGTTAGATCACTGCAATGTGGAAAGAGTGTGGAGTAAAATACAAGTTTACCACGCCCTGCCATCCACAGTGCAATGGGCTTGTTAAAAGGTTCAACAAGACCCTCAAGGGTATGATCATGGGGCTTCCAGAAAAGGTTAAACAAAAATGGGATGTCTAACTACCCTGCCTTCTCTTTGCCTATAGAGAGGTTCCACAGAAGGGGGTTGGCTACAGCCCATTTGAACTTCTGTTTGGACATCCAGTTAGGGGTCCATTGTGTCTGGTTAAGGAGAGCTGGGGGCAGCGTCTCAAACCTCCTAAACAGGATATTGTGGACTATGTCATTGGCCTGCGTTCACATATGACTGAGTACTTGAAGAAGGCCAGCAAAAACCTTGAGGCCAGCCAGGAACTTCAGAAAGCTTGGTATGGCCAAAAGGCTCTACTGACTGTTTATAAGCCAGGACAGAAAGTGTGGGTGTTGGAGCCTTTGGCCCCAGCAGCTCTCCAGGACAAATGGAGTGCCCCCACACCATTCTTGAGAAAAAAGGTAAGGTCACCTATTTGGTTGACCTAGGTATTCTTAGAAGTCCCCACAGGGTACTTCATGTGAACCGCCTAAAGCCTTTTGGGCTGACATGAGCTTGCTCATGGCTACTGATGAGGAAGAGGAGGAACAAAGTGACCCTCTCCCTGATCTCCTCTCTCAGGACCCTGCTGATGGGTCAGCTGGTGGAGTAGCCTTGGCAGGTAGCCTCACTGACCAGCAGCAAGGTGATTAAAGGAAAGTCCTCAATCAGTTTTCCCACATGTTTTCTCTGACTCCCAGTCAAACCACCTGGTGTACCCATGAAGCGGACACAGGTGACAGTCTGCCTGTGAAGAACACAATTTACAGACAGTCTGACCATGTCAGAGAATGCATCAGGACTGAGGTCCAAAAGATGCTGGAGTTGGGGGTCATTGAGCCTTTGGATAGCCCTTGGGCTAGTCCAGTTGACCTGGTACCAAAACTTCACACCAAAGATGGTAAGAGAGAGATGAGGTTTTATGTGAACTACAGGGGCCTCAATGCAGTCACTAGGACTGATGCCCATCCAATTCCTAGATCAATCCCTAGGGATGGTTGATACTCTGGCCTCAGCCATGTATGCGAGTACATTTGACCTGACTGCTGGCTACTAGCAAATCAGAATCTCTGAGGATGCCAAGCCAAAAACAGCATGTTCAACCCCTAATTGACATTATCAATTTATTGTAATGCCTTTTGGTCTGAAAAATGCACCTGCCACATTTCTGAGGCTGGTAAACAAAGTCATAACAGGTCTGGAAACCTGTAGTGCAGAATATCTAGATGATATTGCCGTCTTTAGTTCCACCTGGGAGGATCACCTGGTCTACCTCAGAAATGTTCTAGAGGCCCTGCAAAAGGCAGGCCTCACTATCAAGGCCACAATGTGCCAGATAGGGCAGAGTAAGGCTGTATACTTAGGTCACCTGGTAGGTGGAGGCCAAGTTCAAGCACTGGAGAGCAAAATCCAGACCATCAAATACTGGGTTGCTCCCACTACCCAGACTCAGGTCAGAGCTTTCTTGGGCTTGACTGGGTAATACAGGAGGTTTGTTATGGATATGGGTACCCTTAATTATTTCACCTCCAAAAGAATGCCTAAATCAAATCAAATCAAATCAGGGACATTTGTATAGCGCACATATCACTCGGAAGTCTCATGGCGCTTGCAGACGGCTCTGATAGAGTACTCGTTTAGTTGTCGAATAGCCATGTTTTCAACTTTTTGCTAAAGCAGTTATGATCTGAGATAGTACGTAAGTTCCAGGGAAGTTTATTCCAGGAGACAGGAGCAATATAGGAAAAGACCTTCCTCCGTATCTCGCGAGTGCGGATTCTGAGGGGTGTGAGAAGGGATTCATTGCTCGATCTTAGCGACCTACAAGGCTGGTACCAACGTAGTTTTTTGGACCAGTACCCCGGGCCTTTTCCATACATGTTTTTATGTGTTAGACAGAGAGTCTTAAATAGGACTCTCTGTCTGACTGGGAGCCAATGTAGAGATCTCAGACAAGGGGCAGACGAGGATCTTGGCGGGAGATTCAGAACCAGTCTGGCCGCAGTGTTCTGCAAGATCTGGAGTTTAGTGAGAAGGCCTTCGTTTATTGAGGACAGCAGGGCATTTCCATAGTCCATGCGATTTATTATCAGTCCCTGGACTAATGGTTTCCTGGCCTCCATCGGAATCCATTTGAAGACCTTTCGTAGATTACGCATCACTCCAAAACATGAGCCGATTATGTGATTGGTCTGATTTTTCATAGACATTTGACTGTCCATGTGGAAGCCTAAATTCCGTACCGTCGGTTTGGGTGTTGGACAAGGGCCAAGGTTCGGGGGCCACCAGTCATGAGACCAATGCTCGTGAGCCTTGCCGAAGAGCATGATCTCGGACTTGCCTCCGTTTAATTGGAGATGGTTTGTACTCATCCACCTGTCAATGTGGGACATACATTTTTTAAAACGCTGTTTTGTTTCTGATGGGTCTGGTCCAAGAGTGACCAGGATCTGCGTGTCGTCAGCATACGACACGACATCAAAACCATAAGATCTGATCACCTTGGCCAGTGGCGTCATGTACAGATTAAAAAGAGTCGGACTCAAAATGGAGCCCTGTGGTACTCCCATCTTGACCGGTCTGTTACATGAAACAGTGTTTCCCACCTGGAACGTTGTAACACGGTCTGTTAGATAACTTTTAAACCATTTTAGGGTGTTCCCCCTGACACCAATCTCCCAGAGCCGATGTTCTAGAATGCTATGGGAGATGGTGTCAAAGGCAGCGGACAGGTCGAGCAGGACAAGAATTGTTGACTGACGTTTGTCCAGAGCTAATATGATGTTGTCTGTTACCTCCACCAATGCTGTCTCTGTGCTATGGGCCGCCCTGAAACCCGACTGTGAAGGATCCATTAGCCCATGGCTCTCTAGATAAGTGACAAGCTGTTGGTTTACTAATGATTCCAGCATTTTCCCGAAATAGGGAAGCAGCGAAATGGGGCGAAAGTTTAGGCAGAGTTTAGGATCAGCTGTGGGTTTTTTTTAGAATAGGCCTTACCCTGGCAGCTTTCCATAGTTTCGGGAATTCAGCTTCCGAAAGTGATTTATTAAATAAATTTGTTAAATTTTCCTAAGAAATTCAGTGGACAGTTAGCTGTCAAAAGGCATTTGATGACCTGAAGCAGGCCATGTGCACTGCTCCCCTTCTGCAAAGTCCTGATTACTCCATAACCTTCATAGTCCAGACAGATACTTCGGAGATAGGGGTAGGAGCTGTTTTGTCACAACTTAATGCAGAGGGCCAGGACCAACCAGTAACTTTTATAAGCAGAAGGTTGACCTCCAAGGAGATACGTTGGTCAGCTATTACGAACGAGGACTTTGCTGTGGTCTGGGCCTTGAAGAAGTTGAGGCCATACTTGTTTGGTACTCACTCCATTGTTCAGACAGACCAGAAGCCCCTCTTGTGGCTTAAACAGATGAAGGGTGAAAATCCCAAACTTTTGAGGTGGTCCATTTCCCTACAGGGGATGGACTTTTCAGTGGAACAAAGACCTGGGAGTAACCATGCAAAGGCAGATGGACTCTCCAAATATTTCCACTTAAAAAAGAAGACTAAACTGGGCATGGTTAGTCTCATCTTCTTTTGTTTGGGGGCATGGGGGGGGAGTTGTGTAGGAAAGTAGGATCTGCTTACATTGTTACCCCCACTTTTTGCTAGTGGCATTCTGTTTTTTGACTTGTCTGACTGGGATCCTGCTAATCAGGACCCCAGTCACTGTGTTCTCGCCCTAAATTGGACTATGGAAAGTACATTGGTACTTTCCTATTTGGCTACTGGTGTACCCTTCTAAGTCCTCATTATATGGTACTAAGGTACCCAGGGCATAGGTACACCAGGGGTCTCCTGTGGGCTGCAGCATTTATTATGCCACCCATGAGAGACCACTCAAACAGTGACTACAGGCCTGCCATTGCAGCCTGTGTGAGCTGGTGCTAACACTACTCACAACAGATGTAAGTTTCCTTATATCTGAGGTCATTGCACTTAAAACCTATAAGTCACCCCTAAGGCAGGCCTTTCAATCCTGAAGGCAGCGTGCGTGGTTATAAGTGTGAGGGTGCCCTGCATGAGCAGGACACCGCCTACAAACCCAGGAGTCGATTCTCCAGGCTTTGTAAGTGCGGTCAGCCATTTTATACATAAAGTGGGCATCAAGTCAATTACAAGATGTCTAACTATATACTGGCTGCACCGAAACCGGTCATGTTTGGTATCAAACATGTTGGAATCCTACCCCAAAACCGATTCCAGTGTTGGATGTAGGATCCCATGTACTGGAACTGGTAAATCAAGCACATAATTTAAAATGTTTGGAAATAATTTTTTGTTGAAATATGACCGATTTAGATACTTCTGCGCAAGACTGAAATGTTTGGGTCATGGGGGAACAAGAAAGAATATGCAAGGCAGTCCTTATTTGAAATGAAAAGTACACAGTTGTGGCATCTGCCTGCCACCCATGCTTCAACCTCATGTGCCAAGAATTAAAGACAAAGCATTAACCTTTGATGTAAGGCAGGAGAAATAAAGAGATGTCCATTTAATGGCTGAAATGAACAATGTGAAAGCAGAAAACCTGGGATCCATCCTGGCTTCCCAGCTTGACAAAATTCTGTGATCCTAGGCAAATCGCTCTCTTGTGATTGATTTAATAGGCATTAATATTGCACCATGTATAATAAGAATCAAGGGTGTGGGGGAAGGATGAACCAAATAGGTTCATGGCCTCCTTTGACTTCAAGGTCCACTTACCTCCTTACTCTCATGGAGCTCTGAATATGACGCTACTAAAGAAGTGCGAACATAGGGACCAAAGGGGTATGAGCATGGTGAATGGAAGTTTAACAATTGAATGCACACAAATAGGACGCTAACGGGATACCCGACGAAAGCCAACTAGCCTGGTGAGGCATTGATGTGATGGCTGAAACATGTTGACCCAGGGATACAGTGGATACTAAATTCCTTAGTACATACCCACCTATTTTTAACTCTGTCAGGGTGCCCGTTGAAAATAAAACTAACCCTCAGGACACCCTATACTATTTAACTCTAAGATCCCACCTAATAACCAAAGATCTCCCTTGGTTACCATGGTTGAGCCCGTCTAGATACACTAGGTATCTGGACGAGGACTCTATGATGAAGCATGCCACTTGGAATTCCAGTGGGCGAGAGTCCTTTTAATACCATAGGCTGATCCCCTTGGGCTGGTATGGAGAGATAGGCTAAGCACGGTATGGGTTCCACGTGTTGTTTTTTTATGGTTGGGTGTTTGGGAAAGTTAGTGAACCCTGTATCACTTCTCACTTCCTCCTTCTTGGAATATAATAATAAGAATCTAGGCCACATATAGGATGCATTTGCCAGTTATTTTCATGTGGTTTCTGCCTCCCAGCCCCACTCTAACCTCATGCACCAAGAATTAAAGACAAAACATTGACCTTTAATGGGAAATAGGAGAGATAAACAGATGTCCATTAAGTGAATCAACTGAGCAAAGTGAAGTCACAAAACCTGTGTGCTGCTAATGACCTCTGTATGTCAGGTGAGGGGCGCAGTGATGATTGAGGGCTGTCGCCCTGGTGCATTGCTCTATCGAGAAGAGGGCCATCGCTCTGTGCAATGCTGTGGCATGACGGGGCCGATTTCCCTATGTGCACTGTCACAAACCCCGTATACCTGGCCCACGGAGCAATGTGAAGCTTAGAAGGACAAACAAGCCATTACCCGCGGAGGAAGAGCAACAATTCAACTACCCAACAATCCAGGAGGACCCAAGACCTGCTGCTGGATTCAGGGATGCTTACAACATAGGCAGAGGAGTGTGTGGACGCCTGCCACCTCTACCATAGCATCCAATCTTCTGCTCACTGCCGAGCTGCAAAGCGTGCTAGGACACTCAGAACCGCCACTCCAGCAGGAGCGGGTAAGACTGAATACTGGGCCTCCAATACGGAGCGTGCTCTGACTGACATACTACAGCGTGCAGGCAATTTGACTTTCTCAATACCATAATCGAACGTCTAAGACTTGAACTCATTAACGGGGCCTAGCTGGAATGCTGCCTCACATAAATAGGGAAAAGCCTTGATCCTTTAAAAGAGAAGTGGAACTCGAGAGCTGATCCAAAGAAAGCTAGTGTGCCTGCCTTTAGAAGACTGTTTATATTATTTGTGCACAAAATACATGGGGGATGTACGGAAACAACAATGCACCACCCATGTAATGCCTACCTGACTCATGGTAACGCAAGGCAGCGCAATACACTGCCTTGTGTTAGGTTTTTTTGTGTGTGTTTTTTGCAAAGCCACTGTGTAGATTACTTCTACACCAAATACATGGGTGGATGTACAGGAACGCCAATGGACCACCCATGTAATGCCTACCTGATGCATGGTAACGCAAAACAGCGCTATGGCGGCGTTGCGTATTATTTTTTTTACAATGCTTTATTCTATGAGGTTATTTTCTCTTTGTATGTGTGCTGCAGATGAGGCATACATGCAAAGAGAAAATAACAAGTAGAAATGAAGATATATCTCCTTGTTATGCCAGCCTCAGGTAGACTCATCAGTGTGGTGGAAACTTATGTCCAAAGTTCTTTGTAAATATGGGTTTGCACGGGAATGCCTAAGCACCACCCAAGTAATGCCTACCTGACATAAGGTAATACAAGTGTGACAGAAACAGTGGTTCCTGTGGAAAAGTACTTATCTATATTGATAATACTATGCACAATCGCAATGGTTACGGGTTACGTAGATGTCAGAAGGAAAGGAGACCAAGAACACCTCCGTTTGTATTTCCAATAGATCTTTTATATTTATAAAGAGTATAAGAATATATACAAAAAGCAAAAATTCAAGTAGTGCTTAGTGTCCCCAGTGTGAATGGAACCAAAAAACAAAGACTAGTGAGTTTGTGACATATATAACTTGGTTTCCATAATTTTAAAAGACGACCATCTATAATTTTACAATAATCACAGCCACTGTATACAATAGTCAGAGCTGGTCACAATGGTTCGCTTTGCATAGTTGACGACGTTTCGACCCTTCATAGGTTATAGGGTCTCTTCAGGACCTGTGGATGTAGGGACATCTAAGATTCAAAGAGAGACAACGTCACCATGGAGGTTGGGAGTGACTACAGTATTTGTAAGGAATGAAAAAGGTCATAGGGTACCTGAAAAAAGGGGGGTTGCGCAGCCATGTGAGAAGTGTGAGACACCGGTCAAGTGAAAAGAGAAAATAAAGAAATACTCGCACGAGTGAGAAAAGAAGGAAGATAAGGTTAAAAAAGGAGAAGCAGTGTTGTGCTATCTACAAAAGGCAGCTGCATCTAAAGTTCCTTACCCCCGTGTGAGAGACGGGGTGAAGGGCTGACAACCACGGATATGTACAGCAAGGCAAATGCCACCGTATAAAAAACAGGACTTCCAGTGGGCTTGGCCTGTTATGGGTACAAGAATTCTCTCTGAAAGGTAAAGAAAGTAATAATGAATACTGGGGGCCTGGAATAATGTATGGACACAGATGGTAGAACCCTCCCAGATAAAAAGGCTTACCAAGGCAAGGCCAAAAGCATGGGTGAGGCTGTTGCTCCAGCTTATGTTGTAATGACGTGGACGCGGGTACTTGATCGTCCCGTCAGGTCCAGTTATACTCTGCAATTAACAAAATGTGAGAGGCTATAAGTTGAAGTAAACGGGCGTGCATGAATAACACGGTGCGCAGTGAAGCACGCTATTATCTGGTGATTAAAGCGATCTGTCGGACCGGCAGGGTTCCTGACATCAAGGCGAGTGCCTTAATCTTGAGTGAAAATGAACTGAGCGCATGCCTCTATAGAGATATACAATGAGCGCACTGCATCTATGGCTGAAGGAGGCCCGAGCCAAGTATCAGAGGAGCGCTTACCTTCCGAATGAATCAGCGGTACTTTAAACGCGTGCCTTAGCTACGCAGGATCCACACAGGCCGTCTGCTCTGGTACAATGACAGCGGGCTTGCGGTTGCAGCGAGATTAAATACACCGTGAGCCTGCTCAAACCGGTCATCACGGCAGGCATCACTAGGGATTGCCGCCTGTAGATGAAATCCGGTTATCTGTTCTCCGAAAGAAAGGGAGGAAAGACCGGTGGTGAAAAAATAGAAAGAGAAGGAATAGGATGAGTCATCTTTAAAGAGTGTGGCCCAAAGCGGGAGGAATCTAAAAAATGCATCCCATATATTTAAAAATAAAGATAGAAGGAAAGGAACATCCGGACCACGTTCCTGGTATTTGTGTGTGGGAAACAATAAAATGCTCACAAAGGTAACTGAATAACGATAGTACATTCTGGGAAAAACATTTAAGACAAACAATGGACTGATGCCTAGTATGGGGCATGGAATCAATTTAAAAATAGTACAGTAGTGGTAATAACTACATACATGGGATAAAGGACAGAAATACTGGTGTTTCAATACTCCCAATATTAATTCCGTTTTGGGAAACAGTAAATTATTCAAAAAGGGAACACAGTAACGATAATATGCTCATTGATAGTACAATATTGGAACAAAGGTACATAATGTTGTGACAATCAATGGACTAAAAATTAGTGCAGTGGTGGTTTTAACTATACATATGTGATTATATACAAAAAAAACAATATTTCCATGCTTCCACTATGAGTTACTTCCAACCCCCTTATGTCAATAGAGGGGGGGGAGGGGGGAAAGGGGTAATGTTGGGGGACATAATACAAACAAAAAAATAATAAAAACCACATTCAGGTGACACATGAGAAGAATGTAAACACCTAGTCAATGTGAGAAGCAAGATAAGGAATTCACATACTAACACAATTCGGGGTGGTTGTTACAAGCTAGTTTGAATGCAAATAGACGCAGGCTTAGAGGTACACAGTGCCTAACACATTGAAAAAGTACAGATAAGCAATAATAGACGGTACTAGCCATGTGTAATTTTAAGACAACAGTGTTGTGACAAATCCCCGCCACTCCTCTGCGGAATTTAATCCCTGGGCTATGGAATTAGTCCTCTCGATCCAACGGCACTCAAGCCGTTGTAGTATTTGTGTGAGGTCTCCACCTCTTGTCGGTATATTGGCTCTATCAGTGATCTGCCATTTGATATCATCAGCCGTGTGGTTGAACTCAGAGATATGTGCTACTAGAGGTGCATTCACCACAGACCGTCGTATGCGGCTTCTGTGTTGTCCAATACGGGCCTTGATTGGCTGTTCTGTCTGCCCGATGTGTGGCTATATATGCAAATCAGTCTTGACCCTGTGCCTCATGGCAACAGTCCAGCCCGAACTGCCAAGCAATGTCTTCCCTGGACCGGAAACAAGCATCCTGGGACCGGTTTCGGGCTAACAGCCCTCATCAGCCAGGCTAGCTTGAATCCAGTGGCACAGTGAGCAAAGGACCCACGTCCGGGCATACCCTGCCAACTTAGGACGAACAAAGCAAACACAAGGAGATGATGGACGGAGCGCTGAAACTTTTCAGACACTCTCCCCCAGTCACAGATCTGGGTTGAATCCATCATCGTTCTTTAGCTCACTTCACCACCCCAGTTCAGACACAGCTATATGCAAATCAGTCTTGACCCTGTGCCTCATGGGAACAGTCCAGCCCGAACTGCCAAGCAATGTCTTCCCTGGACCGGAAACAAGCATCCTGGGACCGGTTTCGGCCTAACAGCCCTCATCAGCCAGGCTAGCTTGAATCCAATGGCAAAGTGAGCAAGGGACCCATGTCTGGGCATACCCTGCCAACTTAGGGCGAACAAAGCAAACACAAGGAGATGATGGACGGAGCGCTGAAACTTTGACACTCTCCCCCAGTCACAGATCTGGGTTGAATCCATCATTGTTCTTTAGCTCACTTCACCACCCCAGTTCAGACTACAGCTATATGCAAATCAGTCTTGACCCTGTGCCTCATGGGAACAGTCCAGCCCGAACTGCCAAGCAATGTCTTCCCTGGACCGGAAACAAGCATCCTGGGACCGGTTTCGGGCTAACAGCCCTCATCAGCCAGGCTAGCTTGAATCCAGTGGCAAAGTGAGCAAGGGACCCACGTCTGGGCATACCCAGACAACTTAGGGCGAACAAAGCAAACACAAGGAGATGATGGGCGGAGCGCTGAAACTTTTCAGACACTCTCCCCAGTCACAGATCTGGGTTGAATCCATCATCGTTCTTTAGCTCACTTCACCACCCCAGTTCAGACACAGCTATATGCAAATCAGTCTTGACCCTGTGCCTCTTGGGAACAGTCCAGCCCGAACTGCCAAGCAATGTCTTCCCTGGACCGGAAACAAGCATCCTGGGACCGGTTTCGGGCTAACAGCCCTCATCAGCCTGGCTAGCTTGAATCCAGTGGCAAAGTGAGCAAGGGACCCATGTCTGGGCATACCCTGCCAACTTAGGGCGAACAAAGCAAACACAAGGAGATGATGGATGGAGCGCTGAAACTTTTCAGACACTCTCCCCCAGTCACAGATCTGGGTTGAATCCATCATCGCTCTTTAGCTCACTTCACCACCCCAGTTCAGACACAGCTATATGGTAATCAGTCTTGACCCTGTGCCTCATGGGAACAGTCCAGCCCGAACTGCCAAGCAATATCTTCCCTGGACCGGAAACAAGCATCCTGGGACCGGTTTCGGGCTAACAGCCCTCATCAGCCATGCTAGCTTGAATCCCGTGGCAAAATGAGCAAGGGACCCACGTCTGGGCATACCTTGCCAACTTAGGGCGAACAAAGCAAACACAAGGAGATGATGGACGGAGCGCTGAAACTTTTCAGACACTCTCCCGCAGTCACAGATCTGGGTTGAATCCATCATCGTTCTTTAGCTCACTTCACCACCCCAGTTCAGACACAGCTATATGCAAAAAAGTATTGACCCTGTGCCTCATGGGAACAGTCCAGCCCGAACTGCCAAGCAATGTCTTCCCTGGACCGGAAACAAGCATCCTGGGACCGGTTTCGGGCTAACAGCCCTCATCAGCCAGGCTAGCTTGAATCCAGTGGCAAAGTGAGCAAGGGACCCACGTCTGGGCATACCTTGCCAACTTAGGGCGAACAAAGCAAACACAAGGAGATGATGGACGGAGCGCTGAAACTTTTCAGACACTCTGCCCCAGTCACAGATCTGGGCTGAATCCATCATCGTTCTTTAGCTCACTTCACCACCCCAGTTAAGACACAGCTATCGGCAAATCAGTCTTGACCCTGTGCCTCATGGGAACAGTCCAGCCCGAACTGCCAAGCAATGTCTTCCCTGGACCGGAAACAAGCATCCTGGGACTGGTTTCGGGCTAACAGCCCTCATCAGCCAGGCTAGCTTGAATCCAGTGGCAAAGTGAGCAAGGGACCCACGTCTGGGCATACCCTGCCAACTTAGGGCGGACAAAGCAAACACAAGGAGATGATGGACGGAGCGCTGAAACTTTTCAGACACTCTCCCGCAGTCACAGATCTGGGTTGAATCCATCATCGTTCTTTAGCTCACTTCACCACCCCAGTTCAGACACAGCTATATGCAAATCAGTCTTGACCCTGTGCCTCATGGGAACAGTCCAGCCCGAACTGCCAAGCAATGTCTTCCCTGGACCGGAAACAAGCATCCTGGGACCGGTTTCGTGCTAACAGCCCTCATCAGCCAGGCTAGCTTGAATCCAGTAGCAAAGTGAGCAAGGGACCCACGTCTGGGCATACCCTGCCAACTTAGGGCGAAAAAAGCAAACACAAGGAGATGATGGACGGAGCGCTGAAACTTTTCAGACACCCTCCCCCAGTCACAGATCTGGGTTGAATCCATCATCGTTCTTTAGCTCACTTCACCACCCCAGTTCAGACACAGCTATATGCAAATCAGTCTTGACCCTGTGCCTCATGGGAACAGTCCAGCCCGAACTGCCAAGCAATGTCTTCCCTGGACCGGAAACAAGCATCCTGGGACCGGTTTTGGTCTAACAGCCCTCATCAGCCAGGCTAGCTTGAATCCAGTGGCAAAGTGAGCAAAGGACCTACGTCCGGGCATACCCTTCCAACTTAGGGCGAACAAAGCAAACACAAGCAGATGATGGACGGAGCGCTGAAACTTTTCAGACACTCTCCCCCAGTCACAGATCTGGGTTGAATCCATCATCGTTCTTTAGCTCACTTCACCACCCCAGTTCAGACACAGCTACATGCAAATCAGTCTTGACCCTGTGCCTCATGGGAACAGTTCAGCCCGAACTGCCAAGCAATGTCTTCCCTGGACCGGAAACAAGCATCCTGGGACCGGTTTCGGGCTAACAGTCCTCATCAGCCAGGCTAGCTTGAATCCAGTGGCAAAGTGAGCAAGGGACCCACGTCTGGGCATACCCTGCCAACTTAGGGCGAACAAAGCAAACACAAGGAGATGATGGACGGAGCGCTGAAACTTTTCAGACACTCTCCCCCAGTCACAGATCTGGGTTGAATCCATCATCGTTCTTTAGCTCACTTCACCACCCCAGTTAAGACACAGCTATCGGCAAATCAGTCTTGACCCTGTGCCTCATGGGAACAGTCCAGCCCGAACTGCCAAGCAATGTCTTCCCTGGACCGGAAACAAGCATCCTGGGACTGGTTTCGGGCTAACAGCCCTCATCAGCCAGGCTAGCTTGAATCCAGTGGCAAAGTGAGCAAGGGACCCACGTCTGGGCATACCCTGCCAACTTAGGGCGAACAAAGCAAACACAAGGAGATGATGGACGGAGCGCTGAAACTTTTCAGACACTCTCCCGCAGTCACAGATCTGGGTTGAATCCATCATCGTTCTTTAGCTCACTTCACCACCCCAGTTCAGACACAGCTATATGCAAATCAGTCTTGACCCTGTGCCTCATGGGAACAGTCCAGCCCGAACTGCCAAGCAATGTCTTCCCTGGACCAGAAACAAGCATCCTGGGACCGGTTTCGTGCTAACAGTCCTCATCAGCCAGGCTAGCTTGAATCCAGTAGCAAAGTGAGCAAGGGACCCACGTCTGGGCATACCCTGCCAACTTAGGGCGAAAAAGCAAACACAAGGAGATGATGGACGGAGCGCTGAAACTTTTCAGACACCCTCCCCCAGTCACAGATCTGGGTTGAATCCATCATCGTTCTTTAGCTCACTTCACCACCCCAGTTCAGACACAGCTATATGCAAATCAGTCTTGACCCTGTGCCTCATGGGAACAGTCCAGCCCGAACTGCCAAGCAATGTCTTCCCTGGACCGGAAACAAGCATCCTGGGACCGGTTTCGGTCTAACAGCCCTCATCAGCCAGGCTAGCTTGAATCCAGTGGCAAAGTGAGCAAAGGACCCACGTCCGGGCATACCCTTCCAACTTAGGGCGAACAAAGCAAACACAAGGAGATGATGGACGGAGCGCTGAAACTTTTCAGACACTCTCCCCCAGTCACAGATCTGGGTTGAATCCATCATCGTTCTTTAGCTCACTTCACCACCCCAGTTCAGACACAGCTACATGCAAATCAGTCTTGACCCTGTGCCTCATGGGAACAGTTCAGCCCAAACTGCCAAGCAATGTCTTCCCTGGACCGGAAACAAGCATCCTGGGACCGGTTTCGGGCTAACAGTCCTCATCAGCCAGGCTAGCTTGAATCCAGTGGCAAAATGAGCAAGGGACCCACGTCTGGGCATACCCTGCCAACTTAGGGCGAACAAAGCAAACACAAGGAGATGATGGACGGAGCGCTGAAACTTTTCAGACACTCTCCCCCAGTCACAGATCTGGGCTGAATCCATCATCGTTCTTTAGCTCACTTCACCACCCCAGTTAAGACACAGCTATCGGCAAATCAGTCTTGACCCTGTGCCTCATGGGAACAGTCCAGCCCGAACTGCCAAGCAATGTCTTCCCTGGACCGGAAACAAGCATCCTGGGACTGGTTTCGGGCTAACAGCCCTCATCAGCCAGGCTAGCTTGAATCCAGTGGCAAAGTGAGCAAGGGACCCACGTCTGGGCATACCCTGCCAACTTAGGGCGGACAAAGCAAACACAAGGAGATGATGGACGGAGCGCTGAAACTTTTCAGACACTCTCCCGCAGTCACAGATCTGGGTTGAATCCATCATCGTTCTTTAGCTCACTTCACCACCCCAGTTCAGACACAGCTATATGCAAATCAGTCTTGACCCTGTGCCTCATGGGAACAGTCCAGCCCGAACTGCCAAGCAATGTCTTCCCTGGACCGGAAACAAGCATCCTGGGACCGGTTTCGTGCTAACAGCCCTCATCAGCCAGGCTAGCTTGAATCCAGTAGCAAAGTGAGCAAGGGACCCACGTCTGGGCATACCCTGCCAACTTAGGGCGAAAAAGCAAACACAAGGAGATGATGGACGGAGCGCTGAAACTTTTCAGACACCCTCCCCCAGTCACAGATCTGGGTTGAATCCATCATCGTTCTTTAGCTCACTTCACCACCCCAGTTCAGACACAGCTATATGCAAATCAGTCTTGACCCTGTGCCTCATGGGAACAGTCCAGCCCGAACTGCCAAGCAATGTCTTCCCTGGACCGGAAACAAGCATCCTGGGACCGGTTTTGGTCTAACAGCCCTCATCAGCCAGGCTAGCTTGAATCCAGTGGCAAAGTGAGCAAAGGACCTACGTCCGGGCATACCCTTCCAACTTAGGGCGAACAAAGCAAACACAAGCAGATGATGGACGGAGCGCTGAAACTTTTCAGACACTCTCCCCCAGTCACAGATCTGGGTTGAATCCATCATCGTTCTTTAGCTCACTTCACCACCCCAGTTCAGACACAGCTACATGCAAATCAGTCTTGACCCTGTGCCTCATGGGAACAGTTCAGCCCGAACTGCCAAGCAATGTCTTCCCTGGACCGGAAACAAGCATCCTGGGACCGGTTTCGGGCTAACAGTCCTCATCAGCCAGGCTAGCTTGAATCCAGTGGCAAAGTGAGCAAGGGACCCACGTCTGGGCATACCCTGCCAACTTAGGGCGAACAAAGCAAACACAAGGAGATGATGGACGGAGCGCTGAAACTTTTCAGACACTCTCCCCCAGTCACAGATCTGGGTTGAATCCATCATCGTTCTTTAGCTCACTTCACCACCCCAGTTAAGACACAGCTATCGGCAAATCAGTCTTGACCCTGTGCCTCATGGGAACAGTCCAGCCCGAACTGCCAAGCAATGTCTTCCCTGGACCGGAAACAAGCATCCTGGGACTGGTTTCGGGCTAGCAGCCCTCATCAGCCAGGCTAGCTTGAATCCAGTGGCAAAGTGAGCAAGGGACCCACGTCTGGGCATACCCTGCCAACTTAGGGCGAACAAAGCAAACACAAGGAGATGATGGACGGAGCGCTGAAACTTTTCAGACACTCTCCCGCAGTCACAGATCTGGGTTGAATCCATCATCGTTCTTTAGCTCACTTCACCACCCCAGTTCAGACACAGCTATATGCAAATCAGTCTTGACCCTGTGCCTCATGGGAACAGTCCAGCCCGAACTGCCAAGCAATGTCTTCCCTGGACCAGAAACAAGCATCCTGGGACCGGTTTCGTGCTAACAGTCCTCATCAGCCAGGCTAGCTTGAATCCAGTAGCAAAGTGAGCAAGGGACCCACGTCTGGGCATACCCTGCCAACTTAGGGCGAAAAAAGCAAACACAAGGAGATGATGGACGGAGCGCTGAAACTTTTCAGACACCCTCCCCCAGTCACAGATCTGGGTTGAATCCATCATCGTTCTTTAGCTCACTTCACCACCCCAGTTCAGACACAGCTATATGCAAATCAGTCTTGACCCTGTGCCTCATGGGAACAGTCCAGCCCGAACTGCCAAGCAATGTCTTCCCTGGACCGGAAACAAGCATCCTGGGACCGGTTTCGGTCTAACAGCCCTCATCAGCCAGGCTAGCTTGAATCCAGTGGCAAAGTGAGCAAAGGACCCACGTCCGGGCATACCCTTCCAACTTAGGGCGAACAAAGCAAACACAAGGAGATGATGGACGGAGCGCTGAAACTTTTCAGACACTCTCCCCCAGTCACAGATCTGGGTTGAATCCATCATCGTTCTTTAGCTCACTTCACCACCCCAGTTCAGACACAGCTACATGCAAATCAGTCTTGACCCTGTGCCTCATGGGAACAGTTCAGCCCAAACTGCCAAGCAATGTCTTCCCTGGACCGGAAACAAGCATCCTGGGACCGGTTTCGGGCTAACAGTCCTCATCAGCCAGGCTAGCTTGAATCCAGTGGCAAAATGAGCAAGGGACCCACGTCTGGGCATACCCTGCCAACTTAGGGCGAACAAAGCAAACACAAGGAGATGATGGACGGAGCGCTGAAACTTTTCAGACACTCTCCCCAGTCACAGATCTGGGTTGAATCCATCATCGTTCTTTAGCTCACTTCACCACCCCAGTTCAGACACAGCTATATGCAAATCAGTCTTGACCCTGTGCCTCATGGGAACAGTCCAGCCCGAACTGCCAAGCAATGTCTTCCCTGGACCGGAAACAAGCATCCTGGGACCGGTTTCGGGCTAACAGCCCTCATCAGCCAGGCTAGCTTGAATCCAGTGGCAAAGTGAGCAAAGGACCCACGTCCGGGCATACCCTTTCAACTTAGGGCGAACAAAGCAAACACAAGGAGATGATGGACGGAGCGCTGAAACTTTTCAGACACTCTCCCCCAGTCACAGATCTGGGTTGAATCCATCATCGTTCTTTAGCTCACTTCACCACCCCAGTTCAGACACAGCTACATGCAAATCAGTCTTGACCCTGTGCCTCATGGGAACAGTCCAGCCCGAACTGCCAAGCAATGTCTTCCCTGGACCGGAAACAAGCATCCTGGGACCGGTTTCGGGCTAACAGTCCTCATCAGCCAGGCTAGCTTGAATCCAGTGGCAAAGTGAGCAAGGGACCCACGTCTGGGCATACCCTGCCAACTTAGGGCGAACAAAGCAAACACAAGGAGATGATGGACGGAGCGCTGAAACTTTTCAGACACTCTCCCCCAGTCACAGATCTGGGTTGAATCCATCATCGTTCTTTAGCTCACTTCACCACCCCAGTTCAGACACAGCTATATGCAGTGTGCTTCACTGCGCACCGTGTTATTCATGCACGCCCGTTTACTTCAACTTATAGCCTCTCACATTTTGTTAATTGCAGAGTATAACTGGACCTGACGGGACGATCGAGTACCCACATCCACGTCATTACAACATAAGCTGGAGCAACAGCCTCGCCCATGCTTTTGGCCTTGCCTTGGTAAGCCTTTTTATCTGGGAGGGTTCTACCATCTGTGTCCATACATTATTCCAGGCCCCCAGTATTCATTATTACATTCTTTACCTTTCAGAGAGAATTCTTGTACGCGTAACAGGCCAAGCCCACTGGAAGTCCTGTTTTTTATACGGTGGCATTTGCCTTGCTGTACATATCCGTGGTTGTAAGGCCTTCACCCCGTCTCTCACACTGGGATAAGGAACTTTAGATGCAGCTGCCTTTTGTAGATAGCACAACACTGCTTTTCCTTTTTTAACCTTATCTTCCTTTTTTTCTCACTCGTGTGGCACCCGGCTGGGTCCCGTGTGAGTATTTCTTTATTTTCTCTTTTCACTTGACCAGTGTCTCACACTTCTCACGTGGCTGCACAACCCTCCTTTTTTCAGGTACCCTATGACCTTTTTCATTCCTTACAAATACTGTAGTCACTCCCAACCTCCATGGTGACGTTGCCTCTCTTTAAATCTTAGATGTCCCTACATCCACAGGTCCTGAAGAGACCCTATAACCTATGAAGGGTCGAAACGTCGTCGACAACTATGCAAAGCGAACCATTGTGACCAGCTCTGACTATTGTATACAGTGGCTGTGATTATTGTAAAATTATAGATGGTCTTCTTTTAAAATGATGGAAACCAAGTTATATATGTCACAAACTCACTAGTCTTTGTTTTTGGTTCCATTCACACTGGGGACACTAAGCACTACTTGAATTTTTGCTTTTTGTATATATTCGTATACTCTTTATAAACATAAAAGATCTATTGGAAATACAAACGGAGGTGTTCTTGGTCTCCTTTCCTTCTGACATCTACGTAACCCGTAACCATTGCGATTGTGCATAGTATTATCAATATAGATAAGTACTTTTCCACAGGAACCACTGTTTCTGTCACACATAATTTACCCTGGTTCCTAGTGAGTAGGGTGTCCCTTGTTCTTGTTTGCCATAAGGTAATACAAGGCAGGGAAATGTGCTGCCTTGCGTTTGTTTTTTTTGTTTTTTTAGAAAGCCACACAAAAGGGATTTGTGTGGCACTGTAAATCTCTAAATAGATTTTTAGAAACTTTGCCACAAAGAAGTTGGCAACAAGGAGAAAACTGACATTAAATCTGTTCTGCTTAATTGGTTGCAATGGATGAATTTTAAAATATCTTATGGGGTTAAGGCACCTGCTGCAGAGATCTGTGGTCTCCCAGTAAATCTGAGTGAATAATAATGGGAAAATAACTCAGGAGGTTAATGCACTTGCTAGAAAGAGCTGTGTTTTGTCCAGCCCCAGTTTTGACTCTTAAAGTAGCATAGAAGGTTAATGTGTCTCCTGCAAAGCACATCATGTAACATCCAGATGACAGATTTTATTTTATGTAGATAGGTAAGTGGGTAACTACTTTGAACACAGAGATCATTGTTACTTGCAGTTGCATTGTAATCCTGCTAATATAGCACAGTGTGCTACGAAGGATGATATGTGACTTCTACAACTTGTAACCCTCTACTGTTTTATGTATGCATATTCTGCACACTGATTTACAAATTGATATGATTTATTGCATATGGTATGTGCTTGTGTGATGTAAAGCCCTCTGACACCCTGCATTGGGAGGCGTAGTGCTATAAAAGAAAATAATGCTGTATTTAAATTATTTTAACACCTCATCAAGGGTAGTAAGCATGCTATTTACTTTGTGTAAATACTGAGAAAGACCAACGCATCTAACATTCTTACAGTGCATGCATATCTCATACAAAAGCATGCCTCTCTCAAGTATGTGTGAAGTGCTAACAAGGAGTGTACCTTTGCTTCCCCTTCACTGCATTTGCATCTAGGTGTGAGGCTCCAGATCGCTCCCAGCGAGGTGATTCGAACAAAAGGAGTCCTGATGGCCTGACGACCCCTCAAATTCGGCCTTTGTATTGGGCCCAGCTGGAGTCTGAAATAAGAAAGCCCCCTCCCCAACTGCAAATTGTTGCGGATTTAAAGCAGACAACGTGCAGGCACTGCTGAATGCGTCCCAGTGTTTGAAAATTACCCCGGAATGGGTTCAGCATATTTTTCAGTGGGGCCCAACTTCTTGACAGGTTGTCCACCCTGTGAAAATAGTGGGTGGACAGCGTCCACCCTCGTGTACACGACTTGTGCCCTGCTAGCGCTGCTGGGGTAGAAACCAGAACTTGTTCCAAAGATTGGTCAAAAGGTCTTCGTCAGAGGCAAATAACTCCCTATCTATGTTCCACATGCAGATAAACTGAGACTAAGCACTAATACCAGTGGGACGTCCATTCTGACATTAATCAAAGTTTATTCAAAACTAAAAGCTTCATGTATCGGAAAGGGAAGCATCTCCTCTGCAATCACACATTCATCAAGCGGTGGATGTGGTCATTTTGACCAATACAGTCCCCAAACTACATGTAACACATCTTCAACATAGATAGGAAGTTCTTTGACCCTGATGAAGAGCTTTTGACCAATTTTTGGCACCGAGATTAGGTCGAAACATGTTGGTAGCTTCGATTGGTTAGGACCTTTAGACCACAATTCTGATTTTAACCCATACCAGAGGTACCCTATAATGAAGGAACGTCTTTGGTGTATACCCCTGGTTGTTCTTAACCTTGAATCTGGACTGGTGAATTTGTCCTGTAAACGCCTACGTTTATTTGGTTGAGTCTGCTGGAGTGACATTGCCCTACCCCAGTGTGAGACGTCACTCTCTATATTACTGTCAAGAGGCCCAATTTGATAAATGACACATTTAGCTAATTATAGCTTTGTAGTTAACAACACTTTGAACGTTCGAATTTTCGAGCCCATAGTTATTATGCAAAATACAATTCTCAGAAAGTAAGTAAAAAATGTAAGTCCGTTTTTATATAGCGCAGCTACTCACCCTTACGGGTCTCAAGGCGCTGGGGGCCGTAGTGGAAATTAAGTGAGCTATTGCCCAGAATCTCAAGGCGCTGGGGGCCGTAGTGGAAATTAATTAAGCTATTGCCCAGAGTCACATGGTGCTGAGCTGAGCTGCCACCGGCAGGGCCGGCGCTAGGCATGGGCAGTGTGGGCAGCTGCCCAGGGCCTCGCGCTCGGTTAAAACACAGGGGACCCCGCTTCAATATGAAAGGCCACAGTTAGCCCACCTGCTCCCCCTGCCCCATACAATCGCATTTATGCAAGATGTCTTGACCTTGCTGGTCACGGCGTGGTGGCATTCCTGGGGGTGCAGGGGTGGGAGGAAGGAACAAACAGAATGGGGCCGGCACAGTCAGGGGCTGGGCAGCGCCTCTGTTAAGTACCCGGCCATTCTAGGCGCCCTTTCGGCATTTTGTTGCTAGGTGACAAAAGGCCCCTTTGTTTCCAGGACCAGCTGGACACAGGTAAGGAGAGGTGGGTGAGGGGTGGAGGGAGCAGCCAGATCAACTGGCTTTTGTTAACCTTTGCATCACCCATAGCAAAGATTTTTTTATGTGAATGTGCATTTGAAATGCACGTAGAACTGCCGGTGGTAGGGCAGTGTTTTGCTAAATGCCTCGTTACTGCTTCGAGGCCCAGGGGAGGGGCCTCTAAGCACTGGAGCAAGCAGCAAGGTCCAGGTGTGGGGGGCCCCTTCCCTGGGCCTTGTAGCTATTACTCCCTCTTTCCTCTCCTTTCGTTTATTTGTTCCTCGGTGAGATGTATCCAAGAAGGAAAACCACTTTTGCTGGAAATTTCTTTTGGGACATTTTTCTATTCCAAAGTGCAGCCTCGGGACAGAGAGAAATAAATGGTTCAAAATGTGAAAAATAAATAAATAATGCAAGAGTGGGTCGCAAAGTGGCCAGATTGATTTTATTCACAACCAAAACACATTAGCGCCACTTTACAGAGTTTGTCAGTGAAGCGCTACTTTTGTTTTCTCGTATTTCTTTGAACAACATTGTTTTCCCCGGGTGGGGAAGTGCACCATTCCTGGATGTACTGCAATACCTGGTTGATAGGTGGATTGGAAAAAAAAATGCGTACCGCGGCTCTGTGTTCACGGATGTGGTCGTTTTAAACCATACTGCTTACGTTTTGTAAGGATATAAGTAATGGACATTGAAACAGGTCCCTTCTTGGCCCTGTAGTCATGTCTTTAACTTTTCAGGCAAAAGCACTCACTGATTTCTGAATAATAAGTGCAAAAGCGTTAAAGTAACCATGTTGTTCCTTCTAGCATTTCACATGCGCTACTTAATCTTGCATTCCCTGGAGTGTTTGCTTTTTCCAGGATGTCACTATTTATTTATTTTTGCGGCAGCATATTACTCTTGTCTAGTGCGTAATTTGAACTGAGTCGCATCCAGGTGTTTATAGCGGGGCACAATTGGGTTGTAGTTGAAGGCAGTGCGAGTTTCTCTCAGTAGGATGTGGCACTATCGTCAGAGCTGCCGACTTGGGAACTGGGGAACCAGGTTCAGCCTCATGACCAGTTCACCAGACCACTCTCCTGAGAGAGCACATTCCAGTGCTAGACCTTAGAAGGCCCGCAAGACTTTAGAAGCCCTGGTGTCTTAGCACCAGCAGGTGGACCATAGCGGCTGCAAGTGTGGGTTAACCTTGAAGGCCTGTCCACCACAATCCATACTGAAGTTCATCTTCAGTCTTGCGGGCAGACCTACGAAGCAGCAAACCTTAGAGCAACAGTGACTCTGTCACTGAGGTCACAGGACCCTTGAGAGGGGCCAGCTCTAGGGCGGTGCGACCGGTGAGATCGCACAGCACGCTGACTTCGGGTAGGGGCGTTATGTTTGCAAGTATATTATGTTTTTAAAAGCACTTGCTGCCTCCTTCCTGGCTTCCAGCAATTTTCGGCAACAATAAAAATGTCATTATAACTCCGGTGATTAATGTTCTTCCTAGAGAGAGATGGAGTTTTGTTAAGTGGAAGTTTTGACTTATGAAAAGGTAGCGCAGAGGGTTAATGTGCCTGCTGCAAAGGACATGTACTATGCAGATCACAAAGTGCACATAATGTAAATAGGTCAGTGGGTTTCTGATTTTGTCAGTGAGATCCTTTTGCTACTTGCAGTGCATAAGTCAAAATCCTAACATAGAACAGTGAGCTATTAACAGTCATCTTAGAGCTGCATGCAAACTGCAAGGTATAAATTACAGCATTATGTTTTTTTCCCCAGTCTTCAATTATCCTAAAGTTGCAAAAAGGGTTCTTTTATATAGAAATCAATTCTGGTTATTAAAGAGAACCCCCAACCATGGTATTACGTTCTAAATTCAGAGTTTGTGTTTCTCCAGACAAATCACTATTAAACTATACTGCCGACTAGTATGATTGTCATGTGACTCCTACACACTGTAGTCTTGTCTTATGTAACATTTCCTATACAGTGATTTACACACGTATGATTGATTGTCTCTGTGTAATGTGTGTGATATAAAGTGCTCTGACACCCTACAGTGGTATCAGTGGCATTTTAAATCAAATTAAATGCATCTGAGCGAGAATGTGGTTATGGAGACTTGAGGGGCACTGTTAAAGGGTGGTAGTGAGGGAATCCGTGGCAGAGGGAGTCATTGGGGGCACCATCAAACATTGTCGCACAGGACTCCACCAGCGCTAAAGCCGGCCACTACCACTTCCTACAGTTCTAACACCAAATCAAAAACATTGATTTGAATCTGCAGCATACCTTCAAGTCACTGTATAATTTAGTAGTGGTCTCGGTTGTTCTAAGTCTTTTTTTATTTATGTACAATCTTTATTTGTTTGCAAAGGTGTCTTGTATTTTTGTATTATATGTGTTGTGTTTTTGCACTTAACATAATTCTGGCGAGTAAAGAGCCCACACACAAAAAGATTGTCCTACGAGTCTTAGCCTGTGCGTGTGGGATACTGGTGAGGGGGATTACGTTAAAACAAATTACTAAGTATCAATGTCATCCTAAGGTGGCACAATAATGGCACGGAAAGATAACAGAGCCTTTTGAAATTTGCTATTATATCCATGGTGTCAGGGGTTTTTTCTTGTTTAATTTTATATTTTGAATGATCCCGCCCCTCATTACCTCAACAGGATCTCTCCCCTTTATGAGACAGAACTGGAAATTTTATCATGCACTCATCTGGAAACAATCAGTTAACATGGAGTAAAAATATCCATCTTTGTGAGACCTGCACCTAGCTTTTCCAACCAATGTGACAAATGTAATCCATTTAATACAGTTTTAAAATATATGGACTTATTTCATTTGTATATTTATCTTTTTGTCCATGTTACTGATATCCACGTTAGGTCTCTTCAGTGACGCCAAATAAGATCAATAGTCCTGCGATGTCACTTTCTGTGATGTCACTTCTTGCGATGTTACATGCAAATTAGAGGGGCCTCACATCTTCCCTCTCGCCCGGGGCCCCAGAAATTCTAGGACCGGCCCTGGCCACCGGAGCCGGTGCTCCGAAGTCAGCTGCCCTGGCCGCTGCACCACACCTCTCCCAGAAAGCAACTGGATGTGCGCCTAAAACCCCAGACATTGCTCACTTTCTCAAAGATGACACTAGAAAACGCATCTCCTATGTTTGTGGGTCAGACGTACCAGGTATTCGGGAAGAAGTGCATTTCTCTGGTGGGAGCGGGAGGGGTTATCTGCTGATGTCACTATTGGGGTCAGGACAGGGCTCTGAGGACCACGGTGTTTACCTGTCACACTCATGACAAGTCACCATAGCTATCAGGATTTGTATAGCGTTCTACAGATGACCATGCCAGCAATGCGTTATTCTGTTATTTAAAGGCACTTTGGCATTCCTCCATTAATCCTTTGGCATGTTGCATTAATCCAGACTCCAGACCTTACCTGAAGTGGCTCAGGGCCTGCTCCTCGCTCTGTGGGATGGCATGCAACCCGGGGCGCAGCATCAGCACCCCGCCCAAATCAAAGACAACGGCACCCCTCTTGAGAGCGTCCATTGTGCAGTGCACGCCGCTTCCACTAGCAGAGTGCAAGGTACACCGGGGCAGGGAAGACCACAGACTGGTGTATACGGCACTAGGAAAGAGGGAGGAGCCGGAGCCGGGCACAAGGGCGGGGCCACAGGAGCTGGGAGGAGTTGAAAAAACAGGTGGTATGGGTAGGCGGTGTGGGCAAAGTTCGAGAGGCGGAGCCATATGGGTAAGACTAATTAGAGGGCGTGGCCAGAGGTAGTGGCGGGGCTATGACAAGGGCGGGGTCAGTGAGTCCGAGGGGTGGGATGGATTGGATTGGATGGGCGGCGCAAAGTATCTGTCCCTCCCGGAACCAAGGCCGTGCCTCCATTCCCCCCTCCCCCTGTGAACCCCGGGCAGCATTGGCAGCCGCAGCCAAAAACGTTTCAGAATTGGGCTGCTGGGCAACACGAATGGGATGGGTCATCTGGGTAGCTGCCAGCGGGAGCAATCACGTGCCGACCTCACATCCCGGTAGAAGCGCTAAACTCTGAGGGGTCAGGATACTGCTCTGTACTGGGTATGTTTTCGAAAGGTTTAATGTGGAAGTCCCAACAGGTGATTTGTTAACACATTCTTTGCGTGATCAAACACGAGATTGCTACGGTTCAGTTGGGGGGCCGCAGATTTTAGAATGAACATGTTGGGGGAGTTTTTTGCTCCGCGGCCATTATTATTACATACGTAGCAGTTGAAATGCATTAAAAAGTCACAGGACTGAATCCTGGTTGGCGCAGAGCGGAATACTGATGTGTATTCATAGTGCTTCGAGGCCCCAGCCTGCAAGTGTAAGCACTGTGAATTAGTAGATTATTATAATAAAACAGTGTAACTCAGTATGAGATAGGCAAAATGTGCAGAGATTGTTTCAGATAAAAGAAGTGATGTAAAAACATATTTAATAATGCTCAAACTCTACCTACTTGCAAGGCATGAAAGTTTCTACCAGATTGACGCACTCCGGAACACAGCTGGGAACACCTTTACATTACCCCTAAAAATAATATGATTTTTGTCACAATGAAGCCTCAAAGTAGCCTTTAGATTTGCTGAATAACCAATTGCGTACATTTACATTTCTTTAATGCAGCAAGCACTATGATGAAAAATCCTGTTTCTTCTTGCCCTATGTCTTGGCTTCACTGTACAGGAGAGCCCCCCCCCCCCTTTCAGACAGAGGCCCTTCAGGGCAGCACTAACCCTTCACTATTGGTTGCTATTTAACAATAACCATTGGCAAACCCAAAGGTCTTGCCTATACAAGAGCTATTGGCTTTGACAATGTGGTTTTGCCATGTTGTACACCAGTGTGGCTGCAGTTCTACATTGCTAAAAGTTAGTGCCGTGGAGTGTCCTAGAAAGGAGTGGGGGGAGTAGAGTGTCGTAGACTGGATTTGTTGGATTAGAGTGGAGTGGGGAAGTAGAGTGTGGTAGAGTTGAGTATAGTTCAGTGGTACAGTGGCAGAGAGTGTCATAGAGTGCAGTATTGTAGAGTGGTGTCGTAGAGTGCAGTAGCGTAAATTGGAGAGGCGTAAAGTGGATTGGAAAGGGATGGAATACAGTGGAGTGGATTGAGGTAGTGGCGTGGATTGGAGTGGGTGGACTGGATGGGGTGAATTGGATTGGAGTGGGGTGGATTAATATGGGGTGAGGAGGATTGGATTGGGGAGGATAGGAGTGGGGTGGATTAAATTGGGGTGGGTGGGTTGGACTCGAATAGAGTAGGGTTGCTTGGAGTGGGGTAGAGTGGAGGGGGTGGATCTGACTGGACTGGAGGGGGTGGATTGGAATGGGTGGGTTGGTTTGTAGTGGGGTGAATTGGACTGGAGTGTGGTGGATTGGATTGAGTGGGTTAGACTGAACTGGGGTGGGATGGATTGGGGTGGACATGAGCAGAGTGGAGTGGATTGGAGTAGATTGGGGTGGGGTGGACTGGAGTAGAGTGGAGTGGATTGGACTTCAGTAGAGTGGGCTGAGTTGAATTGTGGGGGGGTGGAATGGAGTGGGGTGGAGAGGAGCGAAGTATATTAGAGTGGGGTGGATTGGACTAGTTGGGTCGACTGGCGTGGGGTGGAATGGAGTGCGGTGAATTGGACTAGGGTGAATTGGAGTGAAGTAGTTTTGATTGCAGTGGGGTGGATTGGATTAAGAGGGTGGGGTAAACTGGAATGGGGTGGGGTTGATTGGATTGGGGTGGGGTGGATTGGAGTGGGGTAGATTGGTGTGGGTGGATTGGATTGGAGTGAAGTGGATGTGATTGGGGTGGGGTGGATTGGATTGGAGTGGGCGAATTGTTTTGGATTGGGGCGGTGCAGTGTGGAGCCAGTCAGGTTGTTTTGGATGGATGTGGGGCAGATTGTTTTGTATGGGAGTGGGACATTTTGTCTTGGATTGAAGTGGGGCAGATTGTTTTGGATTGGAGTGGGGCAGATTGTTTTCGATTGGAATGGGGCAGATTGTGTTGGATTGGAGTGGGGCAGATTGTTTTGGAGTGGGGCAGATTGTTTTGGATTGGAATGGGGCAGATTGTGTTGGAATGGAGTGGGGCAGATTGTTTTGGATTGGATTGGGGCAGATTGGTGTGGGGCAGATTGGACTGGGGCAGATTGTTTTGGAGTGGGGTGTATTGGATTAAAGTGGGGTGTATTGGGGAGGGAGTGGGGTGTATTGGATTGGAGTGGGGTGGATTGGATTGGGGTGAGGTGGATTGAATTGGAGTGAGGAGATTGGATTTGGGTTTGATTGGATTGGCTTGTGGTGGATTGGAGTGGGGTGGATTGGAGTAGGGTGAATTGGGATGGAGTTGGGGTGAGGTGGTTTGGATTGGAGTGGGGCAAATTGGAGTGAGGCGGATTGGAGTGGGGCAGATTGTTTTGGATTGGAGTGGGGCAGATTGTAGTGGGCAGATTGGAGTGGGCAAATTGTTTTGAATTGGAGTGGGGCAGATTGTAGTAGGGCGGCTTAGAGTGGGGCAGACTGTTTTGAATTGGAGTCGGGAAGATTGGAGTGGGTGGATTGGAGTGGGCAAATTGTTTTGGATTGGAGTGAGGCAGCTTGGATTGGGGCAGATTAGAGTTGGGCAGACTGTTTTGGATTGGAATGGGGAAGATTGGAGTGGGGCAGATTGTTTTGGATTTGAGTGAGGCAGATTGGAGTGGGGTGGATTGGAATGGGCAGATTGTTTTGGAGTGGGGTGGATTGGATTGGGGCAGATTGTTTTGGATTGGAGTGTGGAATATTGGAGTGGGGCAGATTGTGTAGGATTGAGTGAGGCAGATTGTTTTGGACTGGAGTGGGGCAGATTGGAGCCGGTCAGATTGTTTTGGATGGGAGTGGGGCAGATTGGAGCGTGGCAGACTGTTTTGGATTGGAGTGGGAAGACTGTTTTTAATTGGAGTGGTGTAGATTGTTTGGATTGGGGCAGATTGGAGTGGAGTAGTTTGGATTGTAGTGGTGTGGATTGGATTGAGGGGGAGTAAACTGGATTCAGTGGGGTTGATTGGATTGAGGTGGATTGGGGTGGATTGGAGTGGGGTAGACTGAATTTGGCTGGATTGGTGTGGGGTGGATTGGATTGGATTGGAGTGGGTGGATTGGAGTGAAGTAGATGTGATTGGGGTGAGGTGGATTGGATTGGAGTGGGCAAATTGTTTTGTATTGGAGTGGTGCAGATTGTAGCCGGTCAGATTGTTTTGGATGGGAGTAGGGCAGATTGGATTGGATTGGAGTGGGGCAGATTGTTTTGTATTGGAGTGGGGCAGATTGTTTTGTATTGGAGTTGGGCAGATTGTTTTGTATTGGAGTGGGGCAGATTGTTTTGTATTGGAGTGGGGCAGATTGTGTTGGATTGGAGTGGGGCAGATTGTTTAGGATTGAGTGAGGCAGATTGTTTTGGACTGGAGTGGGGCAGATTGGAGCCGGTCAGATTGTTTTGGACGGGAGTGGGGCAGATTAGAGCAGGGCAGACTGTTTTGGATTGTAGACCAAGTACATGTCTCCTTACACTGCTACGGGTTTCTGGAGCTATGTTTTTCTTTGTTTTCAAGTACTCCATTGGAGTACTTGTGTTTTCAGGCCATCTCCTTGTACACATACACACATACCACTAAAAATACATGCATGTGTACATAAACTAATGCATTTCTTAAAAAGTTGTTAAAACACGAACAGCACTTGTTTATTTATTTTTTGCGCAATCCGAAGAAATTGGAGCGCTAATTCTGTCCTCCATCTTATTCTTTGTTTTTAAGCACTCCACAGGAGTGCTTGTGTTTACAGGCCGTCTCCCTTGTACACATACAGACACACCACTAAAATGCATGCGCGTCTACATAAACTAATGCATTTCTGAAAAAGTTGTTAAAAGACGAACAGCACTTGCTTTTTTTTTTTTCAGGACTCAATGGTATTGGAGCGCTTGTTCTGTCCTACATCTTCCCATAGTGCTAACACAAGCTGATGGTATTGGAGACCTTTAAGACATCACCAGTTACATTACACAATGACACATTCATTGTCGTAGGTAATGGGAAGTGTAAGTGATTTGCTAAGAATCTCAAATTGTTCAGCCGACGCCGAGATTCGAACCTGGTTCCCCAGTTCCCCTGACTTCAGCTCTGGCCCTTACGCCACATCCTTGCTTCACTTCAAAGCTCAACTGTTTGTCACTATCACTTCCACATTTGTTCAGCAAGATCCTTGCAACACTGAACAAGCATTGGCAAAGCCAATAGATCTCAGCAGTGCCCGAACTATTGGCCTTGTCAATGTGAATGTCTTTTAGCCATGTTGTCTAGCAGCACATCTGCTGTTTAGCATGGCTGAAAGTCACTGAAAGCCCAGAATCACAGGATGTTGTCTGGCACGAAACTGGACAAAGGACATGGAAGTATCCTCCCCTCTCTCCAGCTGCTCCTCTGGGAGGGCCCCCTGAGTTGTTCTAACCCTTTCCCTAGGGTACTTAAGGCTCATCTGTGGGTAGGTCCTTAGATTCGTCATGGGAAAAGACTCAAGCCTGAAACTACGTTGCTCTAAACCTTCTGGACACTTGGAATTCGTTGGACTTCTTCTGGAACTGAGACTGCACCAAGGAAGGCTCCTGCTGCTCATGGTCTCGCTGTTCTTCAAGTATTCTTCGTCGTCTGTGGTTCTTCCAGGTTCTTCAACAGACCTGTGGGTATCAAGGACACCCAAAGAAACCTCCCTTGGAGTGAAGGAGTCACTCCCCTGCATCTGCAGGCACCGCAATGAAGCTGACCGGTCTGCTACTCCTATCTTCCTGAGGACTTTCAGAGGCCCAGCAACACAGGCCCTGGTACTGCCACTCCCTCAAGATCTGCTCTGTCCTCTCTGCAATTTTGATGCCAGTATCCCTTGTCGGAACTGTTGGGACCAAACCCCTGTGCGCTGCGTCGACTTGCCGTTGCCAAAGCTTGTTGTCTCAGCACTCCAGAGATCTTGGGGCTACAAGAAGATCCAGTCTCCAACATCTCTTCCCTCTAAGCTCAGTGTCCTCACTGCATCCTCTGCACCGTGGGCCTTCGTTTCTTGGTGTGCAAAAGAAACAATTGATGGACGGAATGCTGGACAATGCAAACATTCACCCCCAGTCACAAGGATCTGGGTTTAATCCATCATTCTTTTGCTCACCACACCACCCCAGTTTGGACCCAGCCATATGCAAATCAGTCTTGACCCTGTTCCTTGTGGAACAGTCCAGCCCGAACTGCCAAGCCAGGCCCTCCCTGGAAAGGAAACAAGCATCCTAGGACCGGGTTTCAGGGCATCACCCTTCTTCAGCCAGGCTAGCTTGAATCCAGTGGTGTAGTGAGCACGGGACCCACGTCTGGGCATACCCTTCCCACTTAGGGCGAAATATGCAAAAGAAACAATTGATGGACGGAATGCTGGACAATGCAAACATTCACCCCCAGTCACAAGGATCTGGGTTTAATCCATCATTCTTTTGCTCACCACACCACCCCAGTTTGGACCCAGCCATATGCAAATCAGTCTTGACCCTGTTCCTTGTGGGAACAGTCCAGCCCGAACTGCCAAGCCAGGCCCTCCCTGGAAAGGAAACAAGCATCCTAGGATCAGGTTTCAGGGCATCACCTCTTCTTCAGCCAGGCTAGCTTGAATCCAGTGGTGTAGTGAGCACGGGACCCACGTCTGGGCATACCCTTCCCACTTAGGGCGAAATATGCAAAAGAAACAATTGATGGACGGAATGCTGGACAATGCAAACATTCACCCCCAGTCACAAGGATCTGGCTTAATCCATCATTCTTTTGCTCACCACACCACCCCAGTTTGGACCCAGCCATATGCAAATCAGTCTTGACCCTGTTCCTTGTGGGAACAGTCCAGCCCGAACTGCCAAGCCGCAGGCCCCTCCCTGGAAAGGAAACAAGCATCCTAGGACCGGTTTCAGGGCATCACCCTTCTTCAGCCAGGCTAGCTTGAATCCAGTGGTGTAGTGAGCACGGGACCCACGTCTGGGCATACCCTTCCCACTTAGGGCGAAATATGCAAAAGAAACAATTGATGGACGGAATGCTGGACAATGCAAACATTCACCCCCAGTCACAAGGATCTGGGTTTAATCCATCATTCTTTGCTCACCACACCACCCCAGTTTGGACCCAGCCATATGCAAATCAGTCTTGACCCTGTTCCTTGTGGGAACAGTCCCGCCCGAACTGCCAAGCCAGGCCCTCCCTGGAAGGAAACAAGCATCCTAAGACCGGTTTCAGGGCATCACCCTTCTTCAGCCAGGCTAGCTTGAATCCAGTGGTGTAGTGAGCACGGGACCCACGTCTGGGCATACCCTTCCCACTTAGAGGCAATATGCAAAAGAAACAATTGATGGACGGAATGCTGGACAATGCAAACATTCACCCCCAGTCACAAGGATCTGGGTTTAATCCATCATTCTTTTGCTCACCACACCACCCTCAGTTTGGACCCAGCCATATGCAAATCCGAGTCTTGACCCTGTTCCTTGTGGGAACAGTCCAGCCCGAACTGCCAAGCCAGGCCCTCCTGGAAAGGAAACAAGCATCCTAGGACCGGTTTCAGGGCATCACCCTTCTTCAGCCAGGCTAGCTTGAATCCAGTGGTGTAGTGAGCACGGGACCCACGTCTGGGCATACCCTTCCCACTTAGGGCGATAATATGCAAAAGAAACAATTGATGGACGGAATGCTGGACAATGCAAACATTCACCCCCAGTCACAAGGATCTGGGTTTAATCCATCATTCTTTTGCTCATCACACCACTCCCAGTTTGGACCCAGCCATATGCAAATCAGTCTTGACCCTGTTCCTTGTGGGAACAGTCCAGCCCGAACTGCCAAGTCAGGCCCTCCCTGGAAAGGAAAACAAGCATCCTAGGACCGGTTTCAGGGCATCACCCTTCTTCAGCCAGGCTAGCTGTGAATCCAGTGGTGTAGTGAGCATGCGACCCACGCCTGGGCATACCCTTCCCACCTTAGGGCTAAATATGCAAAAGAAACAACTGATGGACGGAATGCTGGACAATGCAAACATTCACCCCCAGTCACAAGGATCTGGGTTTAATCCATCATTCTTTTGCTCACCACACCACACCCCAGTTTGGACCCAGCCATATGCAAATCAGTCTTGACCCTGTTCCTTGTGGGAACAGTCCAGCCCGAACTGCCAAGCCAGGCCCTCCCTGGAAAGGAAACAAGCATCCTAGGACCGGTTTCAGGGCATCACCCTTCTTCAGCCAGGCTGTGTTCCCACTCTGCACACAGCCTCTGTGGGGTTCCTGGGTACTTACCTTGGGTGGTTCCTTGTGTCCCCGGCTCCTCTGGGTCTTCTGGTCCAAGCCACGTCCTCTTCTTCAGTTCGCATTCCACTTTCTTAGAATATGGTTTGGTCTCCCCCGGCGACCACTGTATTTTGTGCTACTTACCTTATTGAAGTATTATTGTGTATTTGTGTTGATATCTCCGGGTAGGAGATATACCAATGTGTTAGTGAGTGTTGTGTAATAAATAGAAGTATTTCTATATATAACTTACATCCTAAGGTTAAACTGGCAAAACAATATGCTTACACTCCTTCAAGATAAGCCTGAAGGCTGTTCTCCAAAGTCACCACTTTGAGAGCTTTCTATTGTTATCAAAGACCACTAAAACTACCATAAGAGTTGCCTGGATTAGTGCAAGGTGTATCACTTAAATAAGTGTGCACCATATACTAAGCCAGCCTCCTACATTGGTGAGCAGCGGTTTGGATTTAAGCCTGCACTTTTACCATTTAACCTAAGTGTTGGTTACATGAAAAATCATCACTAGTTAGGCACATGTAAATACTTTTGTAAATACTTTTGTATTCCCAATGAGGTCGCAAACGTCCTGCCTCAGTAATATTCATGAGGCAGGTTGCAATTTGTGACCTCATTGGGAATGGCTAGCACTGAAAGGGAAGGTGGCCTACTGGGGTCAGCAGACCACCATGTTTGTGACTGCTTTTTAGGTCTCGCGCCTAGCGTTGCAGTGCGTAGCACTGCTCGCGCAGCGCGAGACCTTTAGAAAGGGCTTCTGAAAGCTACCCACCCGCTCGTGCGTGTGGTTTTGCTTTCGGAAGCCCACATTGGCTGGAGCGTGCGTTTTTTTTACGGAGACGGCACGCGATTGGTCAAAGCGGGCACATGTCCCGCCTTGCCGCGCCCATTCCCGACGGTGGCCAGAACGCGCAGCAGCGCTGCGTTCGTCTCGCCTGCCGCGCTCCCTCCCCCTGCTCCTCTGTAGTGCGCGCGCACCACTGTTTTTTTTTTTTGTCTAACCAGTCGCGTGTGCTTACTGAGTAAAAGCGTCCTCGAAAGGGACTTCCACACTGTTGGGCCATTAGCCCGTCATTCAATTTTAAAAAGCAGCATGTAGGCTGTAAAAGTACGGAGGAAGCATATGACACCCCTGCATACCTCAACAAGAGAAAAAACAAGGGCGACATCTTCGCCCAGCGCTCCTTCGACTACGAAAGAATTCAGATTCTGCAGGTCACTGTGGTCGCAGAGGGCACTGGGAGTCCGAAACTTGAATCCAACGTGTCCGTGGTCATTTATATTCTGGACCACAACGACAACCCTCCCCTGTGCTGATGTACCCTGTACTTTCCAAGGAGCTCACACTCGATCAGAGTATCCGGCCTCTTTCCCCGTAGGGGTTCCTGGTCAGCAAGGTGACAGGAGTGGACACAGACTCCGGCCACAACGCCTGGCTCTCCTACAGCCTCCTGCAGTGTACAGACCCATCTCTGTTCTGGATATCCCCGGACACCGTAGAGCTCTGGACTGCCAGGGGCCTTCCAAGAGAGAGATGACCTAACCCAGCGAATCCTCATCCTGGTCAAGGACAACGGGACCCACCGTTATCATGCTCCTGTCCCTGGAAGACAACATCTGGGAAGAGAGCCCCAAGTCTTGCGATTTCAAGATCAATCCCAGAGGTAAATCGGAGATGACGCTCTACTTAATCGGTTCTTTAGTGGCAGTGAGTGTGCTGGCACGGCTGACCTTGTCGGCCAAGTGCATCTTGAAGGACAACACTGTGGCCTCTGGCTGCTGCTGCTGCCCTGAGAAGCTGCAGCCAGCAGACTTCCAGAAGCAGTACCACCCCACCCTTACCCTGAACTCCGATGGCACCCTGAGGTTTGTGGATCTTAATGTGAGGCTGAGTGAATCCCATGCTGCCCCCTAATCGGACATAAGTGAGTTCACATTTAATGCGACTCCTGAACTTTCCTGAGCTGAACGTAGTCTTATTTCTCTGATCTAGATAAGTCAAACAAGTCGTTAGGGTGAGATGGTAACCTGCCATTGTTGTCTCAAACATATGATTGTAGCCCTCTGGGTCAAAGTGCGCCCGCAGTTCAAGACCAAAGATTGTCACTGGACCAACAAAAATCGCACGATGGTATAGTCCGTTAGAGAGCAGTGCCAGAAGAAAGTGTTGGTAATAACTCAGTTACACTCTGAGCTGTACGTTCTTGCAAGCTGATGCACAATGTCGTGTGTGCTTTGGTTGGTCCACTAAAACATTACCACACACCTGCAATATACTTAGACCTCGTAACACACTAGTCAATACAATGTGCAGTTGTTGTATTGCACTTTCATTTAAACCAGGACTTTATCAAAAATATCACCTTATTAGATGTGAAGGAGTGCATTAGTGTTTTTAATTGACAAAGTTATTGTTCTTACCAGAAATAGTAATATACATGATAGCTGGCTAACAATTGTTTTTTTTTGGTGTGTTATTTTTGGGGTTGTTTTCGAAGTTTAGATAAACATCGTCCGTTTAGTGCAGACCGAGCTAGAAACAGTTTCTAAAATTCCGTGCTTCAATTTGTCTGTCTAGTCAGCGTCCATCACTCTTCAGATAATTTTTTTTTAAAAAGTACTTTATTTTTGCTTTCCTAACTGCTGAATGTGTTCAGTTCTTTTACAGGAATTTAGATGTTATTGTGTGTCACCTTACAGCGTTTCCTTTCATACTCCATGTACCCCAGCAAGATTAATTCACTTTATTTTTCTTTCTCTGGCTGCAAAGTTAGTGGAATTTGTAAACACCAGTCACTATCTTTAAAAAAAAAAAATTATAATAATTTTTCAGAACACAGCCTGAAATTTGACCTCTGTCTTTGAAGCACAGCAAATGTGTCAAGATAAATACATACTTTAAAAGGCATCCTTATTTATTGCTTGGACTTTCCCGACTCGCCAAAAATCAGCTTTCAACCCACAGTTTGGGAACCGTTGGGCTAGACAACTGGGAGAGGTAGCTTTGATAATTTTCTTATTCTTTGAACTGCAGTGTTGTGCTACTCTAGGTACGATCGCTCTTAAAGAACAAGCATTTGCTATGCAATAGGTCTCGCATTACTGAGAGTTTGACCTATTGGTGTCGCAAATAATAATGCAACACCATTAGCTCAAACTTTCAGTAATGCTAGACCTATTGCCTTGCAAATGCTTGTTAAATAATATTTTCACAAACACAAGGGAACCCAAAAGGTAGATAAGGACCTTGGGTAACAGTTTAGTATTAGAACAGTGGTCCTTAAACAGAACAGTGTGGTCATCAGGATAAATATAGACTCCAATCAGTGCTATATTACTGAGTGTCCAGCCGGACATTCAATTTAATAATTCAAAAATGTCAAAACCAAAAATAAACACATCAATACAGTGGGACACAATCCTGCATCCTACATAGAAACATGACAAGTACACTTAGGACAGGAACATATCAGGTAAGACAGGGTAGCTTGTGGAATATTGAACACAATTTCTAACAAGCTTGAGGAAACAGTAAATACACTTTTTTTTATCAGATTTGATTAATGTGCAAACTGTTTACATTGGTCGACGACGTTTCGATCCTCTTTAAGAAATAGTAGGATCATCATCAGGACAGTTAAAAATACAAGCCTGAATAATTAGAGATTGCCTCAAGGGGCCTGTGAAAGGTTAAGCCACAATTACACTCAGTGGTGGAGGCCGATTAAATAGGCCATCAAGCCTTGGATCACACAGCATAACGTGCATCGCCACTTGCTGCCTTGGAACTGATATTTTACAGTTTAATCGCCAGGTTTTTCATTCTTAGAACATCCTATTTAATCGGCCTCCACCACTGAAGTGTAATTGTGGCTTAACCTTCCACAGGCCCCTTGAGGCAATCTCTAATTATTCAGGCTTGTATTTTTAACTGTCCTGATGATGATCCTACTATTTCTTAAAGAGGATCGAATGTAAACAGTTTGCACATTAACCAAATCTGATAAAAAAGTCTATTTACTGTTTCCTCAAGCTTGTTAGAAATTGTGTTCAATATTCCACAAGCTACCCTGTCTTGCCTGATATGTTCCTGTCCTAAGTGTACTTGTCATGTTTCTATGTAGGATGCAGGATTGTGTCCCACTTTATTGATGTGTTTATTTTTGGTTTTGACATTTTTGAATTATTAAATTGAATGTCCTGGCTGGACACTCGTAATATAGCACTGATTGGAGTCTATATTTATCCTGATGACCACACTGTTCTGTTTAAGGACCACTGTTCTAATACTAAAATGCTTTTTAAATAAAGCAGTTATGTTTTTTTAAATGCAACCCGTTGCATTTAAAAAAGAAAAATGCAATGTTTCTGTTTCATTTTTTAAGAGTAGGCAGGGGTCCGTGGGACCACTGCCTGCTCTTAAAAAATATTTTCGCTACCAGTCACAAAGGGGAAGGGGTCTCCTCTGGACCCCTTCCCGTTTGCGAGTGGATTACCACCTTTATGAAATGGGTGGTAAACTGCGAGTGTTTTGCGACCGCAATTGCGGTTGCAGAACAAATGTACATTGAAGTGCGACTCGCTATTAGGAAGGGACGCCCTTGGTACGCTTTTGCTTGGACCTCAACTACCAAAAGAAAACTATGGGCCTGATTTAGATCTTGGCCAATTTTGTCCCGCGGTCGCTTTTCGGTCGGATTCTCCATCTGCCTACTAGGCGGTCTGTCCACTCTATCTAGATGCTGGCGGGTCGATGGACGAAAGGCCTTTGGAGTGCAGCCGTCTCTGTCAGAATTTTCCTCCTGGACTTTTTACCAACTGGAGAAGGTGTTGGGGAAAGGGATAAGTGTCCACATCATCACTCTGCAGGGGACATCCACTTCTTAAACACTCACCCACCCTTACCAGCTCCGGAGGCATACACGTATCGGCGAGGGTAGGACTTGCTTCAAGCCACGGCTCTGTGGACAAGCCACGGCTGCCAGGACCATATGCTCCTTTCCCGGGGTGTCTGAAGTGTCTTCGCGCTGCTTCATTTCTTCTTGACTCTCTCGGACTTCCTCACGCTGTCCTCTTACTGTCGCTGGATGTTTGAATGAGGCTCCTTGCTGTTCATGGTCTTATCTGTCTGCCCGCTCCTTCTTCTCCTCGCATCCCGCTCAGTTGCCACCATAACGGTCTCTGTGGTGTCCTTATCGGAGGCATCACCCCGCCCCTTTGCTACAACAGCATCGTGCTGACAGCATACGTCATTGTTGTAGACTAGCAACTAGCCAATTCTGTCGGCCATGTTGGAGTTCGTGCCTGTATTACAGCGCTCCAATTTTAAGGGCTGAAGTTATCGCTATTGAGAAAGCTTTGTTCATTTTAAGAAATATTAAATCAGCTGATACTAGTGGCTGAAAATGATGGGCCTGCAAAGTTCTAAGGACCTTGGCCAAATCCCACACAGCAGCTAAAGGACAAGAAATGGAGTGTTATGGTCTAAAGTTTTTCAACAATCTGCTTACTGTTTCATCGCCCTCTTTCAGATTTTCCTATGGGTCTTCAAAGGCTTTATTTGCAGACCACTGTGTTCTTACTGTTGAGACAGCTAAATATTTATGAGAACTATCCCACATAAACTCTTGAATTCATGAAAGTTGGTAATCCAATGGAGACATAGAATGGTCTTTACACCATGTTTGAAATTACCTCTGGCGTTGGGCCTATGATTTTAAAGTAGATGTTTCTATTGAATTTTGAATTGCCTCTGCAATATGGAAAGAAAAGTCCTCATTAACCCTCTTCTCTCAACTTCCATACCGAGACAGGTAATTCTCTCAAAGTTTTAACTGGTGGACGTAGATTCAACTCTATGTCATCCAGTCAAAACTTTGGTCAAAAATTCATGGAAGTCCCCCCACTGTTGGCAAACTGACAGCTCTGATGCAGAGGAAGCCCTAACTTCCTTGGACAAAATGGTACCGCAAATATCATGATCGAGGTGAAATAAAACCTTCAAGGTCAATGGAATAAAAGAAGTTGTGAATAAACTCTTTAGACCATTCCACTGTCACTGCATCCATCTCTACACTTCAACCATATCCTTGAACAAAACCTGGTTATTTCATTGTTGTCCTGCTCTGCATATAGGTCCAGGACCAGAGTCTAAAAATGTTCATATATTTCCAGAAGAACCTTTTTGGAGAGTGACAGCAGATGGAAGCCCTCAAGAATTGTAAGTGATTTTCTGCCCTCAACTGTGCTGTCAAGGTCCTCAAAGGTGGAGACTTCATCTCACCCTGGTAGATTCACTTAACTGTCTATTTTTTTCAATATTTTGGCCTCAATATTTAGTACCATGGATATTATGACTTCAATATGCAGGAAACCCTGTGGTTTATTTACTTGACAGATGCCATATTGGCTGACTTGATCACGACCTGATGGCCTATTATCTGTGGGAGAAAGAAGATGAGGGATTTGGAGACCACATTCTATTCCTTCCGTTTGGATCATTTCTGACTGGCCTGGACAGAGCAATGTCCTTGAGTAGGTAAAATGTCTAAACAAGTTTCCAAACCAATCGCACTGGCTGTCACTCATTTGACTTTCAGGGCCACTGCTTGAAGAGAAACTCTTCTCGCCAGAGAAGCAGGACTCCTCAACCACACGCGTACTTCTTCAGTTTCCTCTGTCCCCAGAACCAAGCTCTCAAAGTCCTGAGATGTAAGACTCCAAAATGTTTGTAGATAAATCTTCACTGGGAATAGGTGGAGGCAAGCCCATTGTACCCAGAAAATACCTGGTGCCATATGCCCCTGAATGCTAAACCGAGGCTGGGCTGAAGCTTCTTCCTTTCCACAAAGTTCGCATAGCAGAAATCTCAGTCTATGAATGTTCCAGATTGAGCCACAATAAGTGTTCGGTCTTGAGAGAGAGTCAGCTGCCATTTCTTGATTTTCAGAAGAAACGTGTACTTCAGTCATTGCTGCATCATTTCCAGTCTTTTCTCTGTTTCCTGAATTGTAGGCGGATGAAGCAGTCAGCTATCCAGATAAGGGTAGGCTGAAGATGTAGACACGCTACCAATGGCGCTACAGTTTTCAATAACACACTGGAAGCTGTCTTTTACTCAAATGATAGAACTTGAAATTGAGCTTGACTGTACTTGTCACAGTTCCTGAGAAAACGCTGATGCTGTTTTGCTTCAGAATATTGATCAAGTGTCCTGCAGGTCTATTGTTATGATATAATTTCTGGTCAGAATCAGCAGAATGTGGTGTAAATCTATTAAGTAGATTTCAAGAAATTATTGTTTAAAGAGGTGTTTCGTTTAAGTATGAAACACCACGGGACGATACACCAATGGATTACCTCCTTCCTGTCAGACCGTACTCAAAGGATCCAGATGGGCCACTATGTGTCCAATAGAGGGTCACTAACCTGCGGAGTCCCACAAGGGTCGGCATTATCGCCGCTTCTGTTTAACATCTAACTCAGACCGCTGGTGGGGGCCCTGGCCCGGATGGACTGCCAGGTGTTCAATTACTCTGATGACACACAACTTATCCTGCAAATTGACAACACCCCACAAGCCCACGCACGCGTGCAAGATACCCTTAAATACGTGGTCAGCTGGATGACGGCCAACTCACTAAAAGTCAACCCAGACAAAACGGAGATCCTGGCCATCACGACAAGCAGCAACCCATGGTCCGAGCGCTTCTGGCCACAGGAGCTGGGAGACACACCGTCTCCAGCCCCAGTTGTAAAAAGCCTTGGTATTAAAATTGATGACAAACTCACACTGACTAACCAAGTGGCCTCCGTGATTGGGACCTGCGTGGGCTTGCTGAGGCAGCTAAGGAAATTATCGCCCCTCCTCTCTTTTTCCACCATGCGGACGGTGGTGACCGCACTGATCATGTCCCGCCTAGACTATGGCAATGCGCTATACATTGGGTTACCAGAAAAGCTGCTAGGCAAACTGCAAGTAGTGATGAATGATGCAGCGAGGCTGATCTTCAAGCTCCCCAGACGGGCACGGGCCACTCCCCTGCTGCAAAAGCTTCATTGGCTCCCCGTCAAAAAGTGAGCTAGATTCAAGGGCCTCTGTATCGCCCACAAGACCCTTCATGGGCAGGCCCCAAGATACATCAAAGAGCATCTAGGGAGATACGTCCCCGGCCGCACCCTTCGGTCATCCGAGGGAGGCCAGCTGGCCTAACCACGGTTTAACAATACGACTAAAGGGGGAGCGAGCCTTCTCAGTATTGATCCTGCAGCTGTGGAACATGCTGCCTGGACACCTCCGGTTAGAAAAAGCCATCCTTCCCTTCAGAATAAAAACTGAAGACCTTCCTCTTCACAGAGGCCTGGTCATAACGCAGATGCTGACCGGGGGCTAACATTCACTCACTGGGGTGGGCTATGGCTACTCTCTCTTAGCGCTTAGAGACCTGCCGGTATTAGGCGCTTTACAAATCGCAATTAACATAACATAAAGAGATTAAATGCTAGAGATATCCTGACAGTTGGAAAGCTATATTTTGTATTTACACATGTGTTCAGTGCTGCTTGAATGGCCGGGACCCTATAAGAACAAGCCACTCCTGTCACTGTTGCCACTCCTGTCACTGTTGCCACTCCTGTCACTGTTGCCACTCCTGTCACTGTTGCCACTCCTGTCACTGTTGCCACTCCAGTCACTGTTGCCACTCCTGTCACTGTTGCCAATGTCAACCCTCTAAGTTCACGTCAAGTGCATTCGGACTGAGGAAAGCAGCCAATGCACATTCTCCCTAAATGGAAAAATTATTTTCTAAATACTTTATATATTATGGTCCAGCACTCCTAGTATATATTACATTATTTTCTATGTTCAATTATAATGAATGAGGAACATATCACATGGTGTATCAAGGTGTAATCTTCAAAGAACGTCCCAACAGTCCGTAATTTTCATAATAAGTTATCCTTTATTAATGAGTGAATTTCAACCATGATTTTTTATTTGTAGCCCAGCATGATTTCTCATTTGTAGCCAACATGTTTCGTTCTCTATGAACTTCAGGGCTACTATAAAAGATATTTATACATTAGCTTTATATCTAAAATGTAGAAAACTAGAAAACTTTTAATACAATCAAGTGAGGTATGTATAACACCATCTCACTGCTACCATTGCAATCTATTTACACTTCATTGAGCATCCTGATCCTTTCTCAAAGTAACAATTCCCACTTATCACCTAGTGCTTTTTATTAAAGTGTAGCTATTGTTCTCCATTCTCTTTAAACATTATATAATAAAAAAATAATAAATTATTATAAAGTCCTATTGCGGGGCAATCTCTGCATAATATACATGAAATCAGTACATGTCACATGTGTACCTTAATTTTCACAAAGGTAAAATCCTGTAGTAAGCCATATCCACATCATATTTCATCTAACAGTACAGTCACCAAATTCTCTGCAAGCAAAAATATATATTGAGTAACAACGTAACGTGTGTATAAAACTATCACAGGAGCATCAAAATGCATTGTCTGCCCTACCAAAGTGGCTGTTAATGTTCATGCTGGCACTATCCACCCCGGGATATATAACAGCTATATCATGTGGTGTCACACTCTACACGGAGGGCAATGATTTGTTTCATACATTCCGAATGGTAAGTGGTAATGTAAGTAAGATCAGATAATACATGCACACGTATTACCACATAATACTCGTATTCACACACTTACTTAGCTACAGTCCATCTGCGGCCACACGGCATCCCCAGCATACAGCTGCTCTTCACCAGTCACCACATTCTTATACGGGTAGTTTAATCACCTGACTGCTATGTTGTTTGGAAAGAGCCACATTCTTAGTGTCTACTGTCAAAACTATCCTTCCTCTTTATCTTGATGATGGAGGGTGCTTTAACCTAAGGCTCAAGGTCACGAGGGACCATATCTGCATTTATCGGTCCATAGAAGACACTAATGCCAAATCGTGGGTGATCAGGTGAGTAAGCTTTTAAATGTAGGAATTCCATGTGCATGCCACTATGGTTAACTAAGGGGTGAACAATACCTACAACATGCAATCTTTTTACCCCCATGTCAGTATATTAGTGTACAAGCCTATGCATAGCTCACCCGTCTCAAAGTCTGATGATACTCTGGAAAAGTCGTGTGCTCTCAGCGCTACTTAGAAGCCCCATCTTTGTTTTCCCTTTCTAAAGACTTGTCAATTGTAATCATGGTTATATGGTTATAAAATGAGGACTTCTCCCTCAAATCATTCCCAGGGGCCATCTTTGAGAAAGGATCAGGTTGCTCAATGAAGTGTAAATAGATTCCAATGGTAGCAGTGGGATGGTTATATGCATCCTCCACTAGATTGTTTTCAAAGTTTTCTATTTTTTTGCATTTTATATATAAAGCTAATGTATAAATATATTTTATTGTAACCCTGAAGTTCATAGAGAAAGAAGCACGTTGGCTACAAATGAAAAATCATGTTTGGAATTTACTCATTAATAATGGATAACTTATTAGGAATATTACAGACTGTTGGGACATTCTTTGAAGATTACACCTTGGTTACACCATGTGATATGTTCCTCATTCATTAAAATTGAATATAGAAAAAAAAAATCAAATATGTTGAGTTCTGGACCATATGTAAATGTTTAATCTTCTGTGGGTGTGGTAAGTATTGTTCAAATCCATAAAGGCGGGCTAAAGTTGAACGGGGTGTCAAAAACACAATTTCATGTGCTAAGTTGGACTGTGGGAATGCGCTTTATGTTGGCATGGCCGACTATTTATTCTCTTGTCTGCAAGTAATTCAGAATGCAGCAGCCAAACTGGTTAGTAACAAGAACAAGCAGAGCTCGGCTTCAGACTGTTTGAAGGAGCTTCACTGGCTGCCTGTGAGACAAAGGGCCAAGTTCAAACTATTGTGCTATGCGTATACAGCTTTATGCAAACTTGGACCCAGAATCTTACAGGACAAAGTTGAATTCTATGTCCCCTCACAAGATCTGAGATCATGTAACCGCGCTCTGGCTAAAACTAGATGCATAAAAAAGGTCAGAGCAGGAGGTCGTTCCTTCTCTTATCTGGCGGCCACACACTGGAATAAACTCCCTTTAGAGCTTTGCCTCACAGACGATCATAGGAGGTTCAGGAAGAAGCTGAAAACGTGGCTATTCTTAGGACTCAATTGCTGATGCCTAGGGCCTTGCTGTCTAAGTCCCAGTTGTTGATGTCTCATGCAACCAAACACCTTTCAAACATGTTCTTGCTTTCTTAGCGCCGTGCTGTCCCTTGGGATGAATGTTGCGCTCTATAAGTACAATAAAATAAAAAATAAATAACCTTGGTGCTCTGTCATGAAACTGCATGACAATTGGCAGGCTCTTAACTCAATGCAGAAATTACTGGTTTAATACGCATCCGAGAAGTAGGGGGCAAAGTTAAATGGGAAGGTCATCAAAAAAATAATTGATTTGCTAATAAATCTGGTCCACCTTTACAAATGTGCCCAGCTTTTTGCAGGCCCTTAGGGTGGTCAACATACCAGCTGTTCCCATTTTCACTTCCATAGGAACCTTTGCTCTCTGCTCCCCAGCTCCCTAACAGAAGTCACCTGAACGTCCTTAGCCTGGCAAAGCCCCTTACACGGCAATGAACAGTCACTCATGCACAGTAAATGCAAGGAACCCACCTAAGGAGGCATGCTTCACCTCTCCGCCACCATCTGACAGATTCTCCAACCTCACAAATGGCAGGCACCTGTCTTTAATCCCAAGTCCTTCCCTTCTAGATGTTGCTCTATCCCCACAGTAATCTTCCAGATGTAATCTTGGTGGAAATCGCCCCGAGAAGCAGGTCTGCTTACTGCTAAGTTTTTATGCAGGTGAAGCTCATATTTTGCAAGTGTTCCCCAAATTGTGAGGGATCCCTTCAGAATGTGAGTCAGTTGACAAGTATAGGCCAAGTGCCCCCCACACGTTTTAGAGAGAAAACGCCCATTCCCCTTAGCCTGAGGATAACGGAGTCTGAGGTGATAATTATACGTCCTTGTGCCATGCCTTTGCATCTGCTTACATTTGCTAACAGTGCAAGGCATCACATGCATTTCTACTGTGGCATAAGGATGTTCAAAGAAGCAGTATCCTATTTATTTGTGAGAATTATCCCTGAAGCTGTTATCTTTGAATCACTCAACTGCTCACCATTAACTCTTTAAATACTTGAAGAAGTCTAAATGTGAGGTAGTTTTGTTGTTTAAAGGTGAAAAATGCCAGCAAAAGACTAAGGGGCCGATTCCGATTCGGGCCGGAAATCTCTCCGACCGAGCCGGACCCGGAGAGAATTCCGACCGAATCGGACTCTAGCAGTCCGACCGAACGAGTACGATGCGCACGCATGCCATCGGACTCGAGTCGGTCGGACTCCCACTGAAGTCAATGGGAGCCTGTCGTACAACGCGTACGCGGGCTCCCATTGACTCTAATGGGTGCAAGGCGGACAAGGGCGCCCCTACAGCGTGTACGCGTCCAGGCGCATCGCGGCGTACATGCACAGGTAGGGGGGACCCCTGGGTCCCCCCTGTGTGCGACTCGCGCGCCTACGCATACAGGGGGGTCCGACGCGGACCCCCAAAGTCCGGCTCCGACAGCTCTTTTGAGCCGGACGGCGCGAGTCGGTCGGACTGCCGCGCGGCGCGCATCATACTTACCCGGCCGGGAACGTCTCCATAGCGCGGTGCGAGTCGTGTCCATGCGAGTCGGTCGGAGCGTGTTGAAGCCGCGTTCGAGTCGGTCGGCGATTTCACGGGTGCTTGCATCGTACTCGCTCGGCCGGACCCACGTACGATTCGGTCAGGAAACAGGGCTCCGAATCGGATCCGGTGAATCCGAATCCGATTCGGAGCCTGTTGGAAAGTCATCCTGTGCCCTGGGCACCCCCCAACTTTTTGCTGACTGGAACTGGTGGTAACTGACTCTGACTGACCCTGGGCTCTGTTTAACCAGGCCCAGGGCCAGTGCCATGCTGAAACACTTAGATAACAGTAAAGCACTTACATACACTAGGGTACACTTTGGGTTGGGGTACCCCTGTAATTGGCATGACCTACCCCATGAGCCCCTAGTATATAATAGGGCAGGGGATTGAAACTACCTAGAAGTCCCCAGTATCCTGGGGCATGGCAGTTTAGAGGCCAGCAGCCTTTTGCACTTGCATGTGTGCACTGCTGAAGCCTGTGGTCAGTTTAAAAGCAGCTCTGGGTGCCAGGACTGCTCTTAAACATGCAAATTGTGGCCAAACTCGACTTTGGGGTTTGGGGCACTTAAAACTGGTCAACCTAAAATGTTTTTGCATAATAATGACCCCAGGGTCTCCCCTAGGTATCCCAGGGGTGGGGGTCAGGTATCTATAAGGTAGACCCTTATAAAATGAGTTTATAAATGCCCTGGGTTAAGTGAAATTCACATTTCACTCTCCCCATTGTTTAAAGTGCTGCCCAAATTCGACTTTGATGCTGGGGGCACTGGGCCTGGAGGATCTGCAATATTTTTACAGATTCAACACCCCTAGGGTCTCCCTAGGTGACCTATGGGGTGGGGGTCCTGTGAAAATAAGCCAAGTACTTATAAAATATGTTTTTGTAGGTCCTGGTGCTGGAAAAATGGCCCACGTCATTTTTCCCATTGCAAACCCCATGGCCCATAGGATAACATGGGGGAAAGTTATTAAACAATAACTATTAACAGGACAGGGATAAAGATTCCATTCAAAGACTCACTAGAATGGTATGGATAAATCCTACAATATGATGTTATTGAATTTTTCCCAAAGTGAACAGACAAGAAGTTATAACACTTTCTTAGTTGTAGTTCCAAATCCAGCCTGCCAGTGCTCTGCCCTGATTGGTCAGAGTTAAGAGGATTAGCCAGCCTGCCTGAAGAGGTGATAAAGATCCCCTGGGGTCAGCCAGATGGACTGGGAGGGCAGTGAGCTGTTCTGCAGGAATGCCAGGCCAGGGGAGGGGTCGTAAACAATGAGCTTCAAAGGGGCAGAGCCCAGAGCAGTGTCATTAACAGCTTTGAACCCCCACCCCAGCCAGATGGCAGGATTAAGGAAGGTATGTGCAGATGTAGGGAGGAGAGGCTAGGTTAATTAGCCAACTCAGTGGGAGTGTTTAGCCAGCTCTTACCTCCTTGCTGGAAAATCAGCCATTATGGATTTGGAAGCTTTGTTGCACTCTGGGATAAAATAATGCCACACTCTGCAGGAAGTAGTCACTCAAGTGGGCAGTTACCCTACTCCTATTGGTGAAGCTTGACCTCCTGGATGACCCAGAGACTGTGGAATAAGTATCTGAGAGAGGCCCAGCCCCTCAGATCTGCTGCTTGAAACTGAAGAAAGCAAGACTGGCCCTGCTGGAACTTCTGCTGTGCAAAGACTTCTAAGGCCTGACCTCTGGAGACTGCACCCCCTGAAACTACAGCTTTGTGGACTAACTGTGCTGAGTAAAAGGACTCAAGAGTGGACTCCCTGCAAGCTACAGGTTAACAGAGCTCATCTGGACCCTCACCACCAAGAATCACCAACCTGGGGAACTACCAGTGGATTTGTAAGGGTGACGTCCAGTGCATTGTGGGAATTGAAGTCCTCAACTTTCAAGGACCATCTTGGAGCTTCCAGACCCTTGGAGTAAGTTTGAGACACTTTGGGACCCTTTGAGGAACTTCAGGAAGAAGTTCAGGAAGTTTGGGGAACTTTGGAGGAACTTTGGAAAAAAGCTCCATAGGGGACCGACTCATCCTGGTCAGCCAAGCCGCCTGCCTTCAACCGCGAGCCGGCCAAGCCCACCAGGTTCGTCCCGCTAAAAGCTCCATCGCATCGACTTCCAGAGATTGACCGGGACTAGAGAAAATCTGAAGCCGGCGAACCCTCACCGGATCCGGCTACATGAGGAGCATCGAGGGACCCCAAGAGAAAAAGCTCCAGAAAAGCTTCTAAGTCCGCTCGTAAGAAAGTCGACCGGGATCAACCGCGAGCGCCAATCCGCCTGCCTTCCATCGCGTGTCGGCCTGGATTGTTGGATTGCCCCGCTAAAGCGATCTTGAAAAAGTTTCTAAGTCCGCTCCAGGGAAGTTCACCGGGAGATCGTCGAAAGGCTGCCCGGCGGAGCCGCACCGGATCCGGACTGACGGAGAGCGTCGAGGGGCCTCGAGGAGAAAAGCTCCAGAAAAGTTTCTAAGTGCGAAGGTAAAAACATTGACCGAGACCTTCCGCGTGGAGTATCCGCTCAGGGCTCCATCGCGGTCGGCCTTAAACTTTGACTTTGGCCCGGTCTATCGCGAGGCTATGTCCCAATATGGTGCTATATGCTTCTAAGTGCTAGATTTTATTTAAACTTTGAAAATTCATATCTCCGGTTCCCTACATTGGATTTTGTCGTTTTGGTGTCATTTTAAAGATAAAAATATTTCCTATTTTTATAAATTGGTGTTGGATTTTTATTATGTGTTGTGTTTTAATTATTTACTGAATTGGTGTTTTTAAATGCTTTACATACCTGTCTTTGAAGTTAAGCCTGTCTGCTCGCAGCCACGTTACCAGGGGTTGAGCATAGGAATAATTTTCTTAGACCTATGCTGAGTCCTATCAAGTGTTTGTGGTCTTATTACTAGTGGCAGACCTACATTTGCCCCTACCAATAACCCACTTTCCAACATTTGGTGCTCAGCGGTGTGGATGTGGACTTGTGTTTAAGAAATACACCTTTCAGTGAATGAATTAAGATTATAAAAATCCTCTAAATTGCCTTAGAACAAAACTTTTGAGTTTGATTTTTGGAATTTGGACTAAACTGTTTTTAATCCATTGTTTTGATTTTTCCAAATTGTTCTAAGTCTATTGTGCCTAGTGTTGTGACCCAAAACTAGGGAACCATGGAGTTGGACCTGGCTAAACTGTCCCAGTGTAAGTTGGCTGAGCTTAGGGAACAGTGTAGGCTTAGGGGCTGCCTGCTTCCAAGAGGTATAGGAAGGCAGGGTTGTTTCAGTTTATACAAGCCCATGACCAGGCAGCTGAGGAGAATCAAGGGGGATAGAGGGTTTCCCTCTACCTCCTCCCAGAGGGGAGGAGGTTGAGGATGATGCCTCTTCCATTATAACTAGTGTAAGCCAACAGAATCCTGATGGTGGGAGTGGGGCAGGGTCCCTTACTCAGGAACCACTACGGTCCCTTGCAGAGAGACAGCTTCAGGCTCAATTAGCTTTGATAGCTTTAGAGCAAAGGAAACTGGATTTGGCTGAGAAGAGGTGGGAGAAGGAGGAGAAGAGAAATGGTGGCAGCGAAAGCGAAGAAGATGCTGAGATGTCCAGGGGTGGCAGATTTGAACCTAAACTTCCAAAGGGTATTGTGCCCAAGTACACTGAGGGGGATGACATTGACAAATGGCTTGCAGCTTTTGAGAGGGCCCTTAAGATGAGTAGGGTCCACTCTAGGTATTGGGGTGCACTCCTGTGGGAGTTGATTCCAGTAGCTGGGAGGGATAGGCTCCTGACCCTGAAGGGAGAGGATGCAGAATCATACCAGCAGATGAAAGCCTGCTTAGTCAAGAGGTTTGGTCTGACTCCAGAGCAGTACAGGGTGAAGTTTAGGAACACCCAGAAATTGAATTCCAAGTCTTGGATAGACTTTGTGGATGTTTCAGTGAAGGCACTGGAAGGCTGGATTTGTGGTAACAAAGTGAGCACTTATGAGGGATTGTATAATTTGTTTTTGAAAGAACACATTTTGACTCATTGTGCAGAAGAGAAGTTACGCCAGTATCTAGTGGACTCTAAGCTGACAGACCCCAGAGAGTTGGGGGAGTCAGCTGATGAGTGGGTGAGAACCCGGGTTTCCATTCAGCACCAGGGGGTGACCAGAAGAAAGGAGGACAGGTCCCTCCCCAGGGGAAAGCCCAGGGAAATGAAGGTCAAAAACCTAAGGAGTCCTCCAAAGACCCACAAAAACCTGCACAAGGAGGGGGGCCCCGAGCCAACCCAAAACCCAAGGGAGGTGGATTCAGGGAAAGAATGGTAAATTCTTTGATCCCTCAAAAGTGGGTAAGTGCTTTGACTGTAACCAGCCAGGGCACAAGCAGGGAGATGCTGTCTGCACTAAAAAGCTCCCCTAAGGGGCCATCCACAGGGATTGCCAGTGTCAGTGTAGGGGTGGAGAGTGGTGCCCCAGTGGAGGGTAATCAGGTGGGGCAAGCAACCTTAGTGTCCCTGGGTGGGGTGAATATTGCAACCCTTACTGCCTTACCTCCAAACATGGATAAGTACAGGCAGAGGCCTAAAGTGAATGGGACTGAGGTGGAGGCTATCAGAGACACTGGGGCTAGTGTAACTATGGTCCTGGATGAGCTGGTGCCCCCGGAGAGTTTGTTACCTGGTGAGTTTCACCAGGTGACTTATGCAGACAGCACCACCAAACTCCATCCTATGGCTGTGGTGGATTTGGAATGGGGAGGTGTGACAGGCCCTATGAAGGTAGCTGTGTCAAGGGTGCTCCCAGTCCAGTGTTTACTGGGCAATGACCTTGAAGCCTCTGCATGGTCAGAGGTGGAGAGAGGACTCCATATGAAAATATTGGAGCTCCCTGAGTGGGTGTGTGCTGTGACTAGGTCACAGACTAGCCAGACGGGAGGGGCTGGACACTTGGACCCTGGAACAAAGGGCCAAGCATCCATGGACAAGGGTACTGGGCCTGGTGAGCCAGCCCAGGGAACTCCAGAGGTGCAGGCAGAATCTAACCCTGATGGGGAGGATCTGGCCTCTGAGGGAGGGACTCCATCCCTGCCAGAGCTGTCAGATTTGGCAGAACTGACAGGAGCAGGTGGACCCTCCAGAGAGGAGTTCAGTCAGGGACAGCGTGACTGTCCCACCCTTGAGGGCTTGAGGCGGATTGCTTCTAAGCAAGAGGAAGGGGATGACAGTGGGTTTCATAGAATCTACTGGGAAGATGGACTGCTTTATACTGAGGCCAGAAACCTCAAGGAGGGGGCCACCAGGAGGTTGGTGGTGCCCCAGAGGTACAGAGAGTTCATCCTGACTTTGGGTCATGACATCCCCTTGGCAGGACATTTGGGACAGATAAAGACATGGAACCGGTTGGTGAACCATTTCTACTGGCCCCATATGTCTGAAAAGGTAAAGGAGTTTTGCAGCTCCTGTGTCACCTGTCAGGCCAGTGGCAAGGCAGGGGGCAAGACAAAGGCTCCCCTAGTACCACTGCCAGTGGTTGGGGTTCCTTTTGAAAGGGTGGGGATGGACATTGTTGGTCCCCTGGACCCACCTACTGCATCAGGGAATAGGTATATCTTAGTGGTAGTTGACCATGCCACTAGATACCCTGAAGCCATACCTCTTAGAACCATTGATGCTCCTGCAGTGGCTAGAGCACTACTTGGTGTGTTTACCAGAGTGGGTTTTCCAAAAGAGGTGGTGTCAGATAGGGGCACGAACTTCCTGTCCAGCTATCTGACTGCTATGTGGGATGAGTGTGGTGTCAACTACAAGTTCACCACCCCTATCACCCACAAGCAAATGGTCTTGTTGAGCGATTCAACAAAACCCTGAAGGGCATGATAAATGGGTTGTCAGAGAAACTCAGGAGGAGATGGGATGTTCTCCTCCCATGCTTACTGTTTGCCTACAGGGAGGTGCCACAGAAAGGGGTTGGTTTCAGTCCCTTTGAGTTGGTGTTTGGACACCCTGTGAGGGGGCCATTGAGCCTGCTGAGAGAGTCTTTAGAGAAGCCTCTCAAAGAAGCAAAGGACAATGTGCTGGACTATGTGCTAGGCCTGAGATCTAGAATGGCCGAGTACATGTACAAGGCAAACAGGAAACTGGAGGCCAGCCAGGAGCTCATGAAGCACTGGTATGATCAGAAGGCTACTATGCCTGAGTATACTCCAGGACAATTGGTGTGGGTGTTGGAGCCTGTGGCTCCCAGGGCCCTCCATGACAAGTGGAGTGGGCCCTATCCAATCTTAGAAAAGAAGGGTGAGGTTACCTATTTGGTGGACCTTGGCACCCCCAGGAACCCTCATAGGGTCCTGCATGTGAATAGATTGAAACCCCACCATGACAGGGCAGACATGACCATGTTACTGGTCACTGATGAGGGTGTGGAGGAGGAAACTGAGCCTGTGCCCGACCTCCTCTCCACTAATGTGCAAGATGGGTCAGTGGAGGGGGTGATACTCTCTCCCAAGTTGACAGACCAGCAGCACAGAGACTGTAAGCAAGTGCTGGAGCAGTTTGCTGGCCTGTTCTCCTTGACCCCAGGCATCACTGAGTGGTGTGTGCATCACATTGACACTGGTGACAGCCTGCCTGTCAAGAATAAACTGTACAGGACATCTGACCATGTCAGAGCCAGCATTAAAGCTGAGGTTGCTAAGATGCTGGACTTGGGGGTAATTGAACCGTCTGAGAGTCCATGGGCCAGCCCAGTGGTGCTGGTACCTAAACCTAATCCTGAGGGGGACCCAAGGAGTTAAGGTTCTGTGTGGACTACAGAGGATTGAATGCAGTCACAAAGACTGACGCTCACCCTATACCTAGAGCTGATGAGCTCATTGACAGGTTAGGGGCTGCTAAGTACCTGAGTACTTTTGATTTGACTTCAGGTTACTGGCAGATTGCCCTCACTGATGGAGCAAAGGAGAGGTCAGCATTCTCCACCCCAGAGGGACATTATCAGTTCAAGGTAATGCCCTTTGGTTTAAAGAATGCACCTGCCACCTTCCAAAGGTTGGTGAACAGGGTCTTGTCTGGGTTGGAACAGTTCAGTGCAGCTTACCTGGATGACATAGCTGTGTATAGTTCTACCTGGGGAGATCACTTAAGCCACCTAAGGGAAGTGCTTCAGGCCATGCAGCAGGCAGGCCTGACTATTAAGGCAAGCAAGTGCCAAATAGGGCAGAGTTCTGTAGTGTACCTGGGCCACCTGGTAGGTGGGGGCCATGTACAGCCTCTCCAAGCTAAAATCCAAACTATTTTGGATTGGACAGCACCTGTTACCCAGACTCAGGTCAGGGCCTTCCTTGGACTGACAGGGTACTATAGAAGGTTTGTTCAAAATTATGGGACCATTGTGGGGCCCCTAACAGAACTGACTTCTAAAAAGAGGCCCAAGAAGGTGATTTGGACCCCAGAGTGTCAGAAGGCTTTTGACACTCTGAAAGCTGCTATGTGTTCAGCACCAGTGTTACTGGCCCCTGACTACACAAAGGAATTTGTAGTTCAGACCGATGCTTCAGAGCAAGGGATTGGGGCAGTGTTGGCACAACTAAATGAAGGGGCCTTGATCAGCCAGTTGCCTTTATTAGCAGGAGGCTTCTTCCCAGAGAGCAGAGATGGAGTGCCATTGAGAGAGAGGCTTTTGCTGTGGTGTGGTCACTGAAAAAGTTGAGACCATATTTGTTTGGGACTCACTTCCGTGTTCAAACTGACCACAGGCCTCTCAGATGGCTCATGCAGATGAGAGGGGAGAATCCCAAGCTGTTAAGGTGGTCCATTTCCCTACAGGGAATGGACTTTACAGTGGAACACAGACCTGGGGTTGCCCATGCCAATGCCGATGGACTTTCCAGGTTTTCCACTTAGCTGAGGAGGACTACCAGGGTATAGGTTAGTAACCCCTCACCTTTCGTTTGGGGGGGCTGTGTTGGAAAGTCATCCTGTGCCCTGGGCACCCCCAACTTTTTGCTGACTGGAACTGGTGGTAACTGACTCTGACTGACCCTGGGCTCTGTTTAACCAGGCCCAGGGCCAGTGCCATGCTGAAACACTTAGATAACAGTAAAGCACTTACATACACTAGGGTACACTTTGGGTTGGGGTACCCCTGTAATTGGCATGACCTACCCCATGAGCCCCTAGTATATAATAGGGCAGGGGATTGAAACTACCTAGAAGTCCCCAGTATCCTGGGGCATGGCAGTTTAGAGGCCAGCAGCCTTTTTGCACTTGCATGTGTGCACTGCTGAAGCCTGTGGTCAGTTTAAAAGCAGCTCTGGGTGCCAGGACTGCTCTTAAACATGCAAATTGTGGCCAAACTCGACTTTGGGGTTTGGGGCACTTAAAACTGGTCAACCTAAAATGTTTTTGCATAATAATGACCCCCAGGGTCTCCCCTAGGTATCCCAGGGGTGGGGGTCAGGTATCTATAAGGTAGACCCTTATAAAATGAGTTTATAAATGCCCTGGGTTAAGTGAAATTCACATTTCACTCTCCCCATTGTTTAAAGTGCTGCCCAAATTCGACTTTGATGCTGGGGGCACTGGGCCTGGAGGATCTGCAATATTTTTACAGATTCAACACCCCTAGGGTCTCCCTAGGTGACCTATGGGGTGGGGGTCCTGTGAAAATAAGCCAAGTACTTATAAAATATGTTTTTGTAGGTCCTGGTGCTGGAAAAATGGCCCACGTCATTTTTCCCATTGCAAACCCCATGGCCCATAGGATAACATGGGGAAAGTTATTAAACAATAACTATTAACAGGACAGGGATAAAGATTCCATTCAAAGACTCACTAGAATGGTATGGATAAATCCTACAATATGATGTTATTGAATTTTTCCCAAAGTGAACAGACAAGAAGTTATAACACTTTCTTAGTTGTAGTTCCAAATCCAGCCTGCCAGTGCTCTGCCCTGATTGGTCAGAGTTAAGAGGATTAGCCAGCCTGCCTGAAGAGGTGATAAAGATCCCCTGGGGTCAGCCAGATGGACTGGGAGGGCAGTGAGCTGTTCTGCAGGAATGCCAGGCCAGGGGGAGGGGTCGTAAACAATGAGCTTCAAAGGGGCAGAGCCCAGAGCAGTGTCATTAACAGCTTTGAACCCCCACCCCAGCCAGATGGCAGGATTAAGGAAGGTATGTGCAGATGTAGGGAGGAGAGGCTAGGTTAATTAGCCAACTCAGTGGGAGTGTTTAGCCAGCTCTTACCTCCTTGCTGGAAAATCAGCCATTATGGATTTGGAAGCTTTGTTGCACTCTGGGATAAAATAATGCCACACTCTGCAGGAAGTAGTCACTCAAGTGGGCAGTTACCCTACTCCTATTGGTGAAGCTTGACCTCCTGGATGACCCAGAGACTGTGGAATAAGTATCTGAGAGAGGCCCAGCCCCTCAGATCTGCTGCTTGAAACTGAAGAAAGCAAGACTGGCCCTGCTGGAACTTCTGCTGTGCAAAGACTTCTAAGGCCTGACCTCTGGAGACTGCACCCCCTGAAACTACAGCTTTGTGGACTAACTGTGCTGAGTAAAAGGACTCAAGAGTGGACTCCCTGCAAGCTACAGGTTAACAGAGCTCATCTGGACCCTCACCACCAAGAATCACCAACCTGGGGAACTACCAGTGGATTTGTAAGGGTGACGTCCAGTGCATTGTGGGAATTGAAGTCCTCAACTTTCAAGGACCATCTTGGAGCTTCCAGACCCTTGGAGTAAGTTTGAGACACTTTGGGACCCTTTGAGGAACTTCAGGAAGAAGTTCAGGAAGTTTGGGGAACTTTGGAGGAACTTTGGAAAAAAGCTCCATAGGGGGACCGACTCATCCTGGTCAGCCAAGCCGCCTGCCTTCAACCGCGAGCCGGCCAAGCCCACCAGGTTCGTCCCGCTAAAAGCTCCATCGCATCGACTTCCAGAGATTGACCGGGACTAGAGAAAATCTGAAGCCGGCGAACCCTCACCGGATCCGGCTACATGAGGAGCATCGAGGGACCCCAAGAGAAAAAGCTCCAGAAAAGCTTCTAAGTCCGCTCGTAAGAAAGTCGACCGGGATCAACCGCGAGCGCCAATCCGCCTGCCTTCCATCGCGTGTCGGCCTGGATTGTTGGATTGCCCCGCTAAAGCGATCTTGAAAAAGTTTCTAAGTCCGCTCCAGGGAAGTTCACCGGGAGATCGTCGAAAGGCTGCCCGGCGGAGCCGCACCGGATCCGGACTGACGGAGAGCGTCGAGGGGCCTCGAGGAGAAAAGCTCCAGAAAAGTTTCTAAGTGCGAAGGTAAAAACATTGACCGAGACCTTCCGCGTGGAGTATCCGCTCAGGGCTCCATCGCGGTCGGCCTTAAACTTTGACTTTGGCCCGGTCTATCGCGAGGCTATGTCCCAATATGGTGCTATATGCTTCTAAGTGCTAGATTTTATTTAAACTTTGAAAATTCATATCTCCGGTTCCCTACATTGGATTTTTGTCGTTTTGGTGTCATTTTAAAGATAAAAATATTTCCTATTTTTATAAATTGGTGTTGGATTTTTATTATGTGTTGTGTTTTAATTATTTACTGAATTGGTGTTTTTAAATGCTTTACATACCTGTCTTTGAAGTTAAGCCTGTCTGCTCGCAGCCACGTTACCAGGGGTTGAGCATAGGAATAATTTTCTTAGACCTATGCTGAGTCCTATCAAGTGTTTGTGGTCTTATTACTAGTGGCAGACCTACATTTGCCCCTACCAATAACCCACTTTCCAACAGAGCCCTACCGGCCGAGATCGGAATCGGCCCCTAAGAGTCATGAACAGCAATATTTACTCAGTAAATTAAGTTTGTTAGCAAGTTCCATGTGTCTGTTTAAAAATGTTGACACAGCCATGTGATTCATAAAAAGTCATCAGAAATATAATGTTCACACCTCTGTCACTACAGTAAACTGATATTTTTGTAAACAGAGTACTGATAAAATATGCACATGATCACAATACTTATGCATCATGTTAGATTATTAATGTCTCATAAACTGTGGGCACTTTCTTTAGGAGTCCCATAGCAGACAAGGGTTACTGTGCTCACATTGGAACGATCAGAGCCTTTCTCTGGTTAGGTTACACCTATGGCATAAAAACCTAAATGTCACCTGAAGACTGCAACACTTATTGTGCCATACATTAGTGTGACAAGGAAAACTACCCTTGAAGCCTGACTGAAGCAGTTTAAAACTGCAGCCTGACCATTCAAAATAACACTTTTGACAGAGGGAAGACATTTCCCTTAAAATATTGATAAGGTATCTCTATGTAGGTCTAGAAGCCTACAAGGCAGTGTGCATTGTATTTAAAAGTGGGACATGTAGAAATGTAATGTTATCATGTTACTGCAGTGACAAAACCCTAAAAGCTATTTTTACTATGGAAGGCTCTGGCTGTCATCTGAGGAAACTAAAGTATAGATTATAATATTAATTCTGCTATCACGAGTTTGAGAATAGCTAGAATAATAATTCAGCCACTCTTTCTAATAATTATTACAACCAAATTCAATGATGAAGTTTGATTTTTAATAAACATGTAGGAAAACTAACTTATAGAAATCTGAGTTTTCTCTGCCGGAAGTTCCTGAAGGCTAATTTACATTAGCTCTCTAGCAGTTGTCAATCAGGTACTTCACTTTAATGAAGTGTGAATTTCCTCCCATGAACCACACAATATTCCACTTTGATTGATATGTCGACCTGTATGTGTGGGTTTGATGACTGAGCTCAGCAGTATGCAAACTTGTTGGCACAACAGTGCCAAATCCTGCTTGATAGGTCTATCTGATGCACATGTAAAACCTTTGCTCCCATGAAAAGGATCAAACAGGGCCAGAAAGCAATTATTGTGTATTCCCTGCCTGGTTGCTGATGGGCTCTGCTTTTCTCCGACCAGGCTTCTGTCTCCTATCTTGTTGTGGGTCTAGGGCCTGCTTCAAACTGGAGTTCAGTGTTGGATGTGGGAGGACACTTGTGATTTCCAAAGTACAGTCCCACACACACCCCCAACTATCAGAGTCTAAATTTAGTGTGGCTGAAGAATTCAGCAATACTGGCATTGCCATGTCACATGGCAGTTTGGGTGTTTTTATAATAGGCAAACTGGAACTATTGAAAAATTGTGTAGGGTTGTATCTGGGAACTATTACCCCATTGGTTAGGAAAGTCACCCCACTTAGCTGGTGCCAGGCATAAATGTGGCACCCCAGGGCACCCTTGTTAGAACACTCTCTGGTCCAGTGGAAGAATGGAGGAAGAACTGTACCTGCTGTTCAAGTCCTGTGACGGGGATCTGGAGGGCTGGACTTGCTCCCAATTGTATCCAGGACAAAGAAGGGGAATCCAAGAGTCAGTTGGCAGATACAATTACAGAGGCAATCCACACGGGGATGTTTTTCTTCTCAGAAAGTGACAAAGTTCCATTCTGAAGTGAGTCTTAGATTTGTTTTCCAATTTTTTGACTTGCAGTCTTTTACCAGGACTAATTCACTTGGTGAATCCGACCTGTACTCCATTGCGGTCAGCTTGAATTTGAAACCTGGTCCTTGTCTACCATGTTCATTGATTCACATTGGAAACATCATTTTTCTTGGCCCCTTTTCCACTGAGATATTTAAAAATACATATCCTCGGTTCCTTTTTTGTATTTTTAGTTGTTCTTTTTTTTTTTCTTCTATTGTGCTAGTTACATTTTTCTCTATTTTTATAAATTGGAGATCAATTGTTATTATACTGTGTCTTTTTAACTGTTTTAGTACTTCAAAATGCCTGACACATTTTAAGGTAACCCTGTCTGGCGTGTGTTATAGCTAGCGGGGGATGATTAGGTATAAATTACTGAAATCTTTGACTGGACCTAACAGTTTAGTTTCTTTATATCTTATGGTAGACTACCATCCACCCCAATTAATAATTCAATTTATTTTGCCAGTCATTGCCAGCTCCTTGAGACAGGAAGAACAACTCTGGAAGACTGCTTTGATTTAGCTCCTCACAACCCTACTTAACAGCCATAAAAAATTGAAATCGCAGCATCCTCCTGACATGCCAAGCTTATATGTCAAAGAGTAGTAAATTTGGGAGGAAGGGCAGGGTGTAATTACTGGTATAAGTGGGAGTAAGATTAATGAGGATTACTTGTTTTTCTTTTTTTTTTAGTCCTCATTCTGCCAATTTACTTGCTGGCTATACTCGTCCCCTTCTCTGGTAAAAACCAGGCCAGGTTGGAGTCCTTCCAATCAAGAGGGAAAAGCCGTATCCAATTCCACCCTTCCCGGGAGTGCCCATAGCACGGAAGGAACACAGGACCCACAGCTCAACATTGGCTTAATCATTGGACCTCAGATTTTGAAACCAATTTACCAACTTAAGCCATACTTTCTCTCTGCTACTAAAATCACACATTAAGTCCTGCTTACTTATATGTATAACACTTTTTTTACACTCCAGGAAGTGCGGTGGAAGATTTGCCTTCCATGATTTGCAAATCTCTCTTCTTCCTAATAAAATTACGTAAAAAATAAATCTTGCATCTAATCTACTAATGGTAATAATATTATCATGCCAAATTCCAAAGAAGACCAGGGCAGGACTGACCTTCACAGTGATACCTGTGACTTCGGTTAAAAATTGGCATACCTCGAACCAAAACTTCTCAATTTCCGGGCATGTTAGAAACATATGCATGTCATCAGCTACAGGATCTTGGCATCTTGGGCATTCATAATGTATCCCTAAAAACTTTTCTAATCTCGCCGGAGACCAATATACCCTATAAACCGTGAAGAGGTGGTTTCGCTTTAAATAGGCGGGTTTCACACTTTCCCTCAGCAATGCAAAGGAGGCCAACCATGCTTCCCTCAAATTAATGTTCACAATTCCCTCGCCCCAAAGCCTCTGAATGTCTCCTTCTAAATCGTCTTCTGCATTAATCAGAAATTGGTACCACAGAGCTACCTCCTTCTTAATAACGCCAGTTTTAATCGCTTGAGCTAACCAAGTATCTTCCTCCTCTTCACTCCAATTTTGGTCCCTCCACCGTGCAGAGATCTGGTAATATTTAAACCTGGTTAAATTTCCCCCCGCAATTTGATTCAGAGTTTCCCAATTGACTAGCTCAATTCCCATCTTCAGATCCCCCCAGCAAGAAATACCCGAAACCTTTAATGGGAGACTTAGTCCCTGGGGACTCCCAGATCGGGGCCCTAGACGCATAATATGGGATACCTAGCTTTTTCCGAATATAGACCCAAGCTTTCAAAACACTCAATAAAATCTTCAACCTTACTTTTTTGTAGAACTTCAGGTCTCCGAACTTGAACAAAAATTGGTCTTGGCCCTCCTTTAGTTCTCCAAGCATGGCTCCAAACAGACTGCCAATAGCCGAACTGTCAATCCTATTTAAAAGCATCCTGCAATTCTTAAAAAGGAAAGCATATCCATACGTCCTCAAATCCGCTAACGCCAGCCCACCCTTCTCTAATCTCCTCCTCAATCTCTTCCAAGATATGCGTGAGTCCTTGGAAGCCCAAATGAAGCTTCCTAGTCTTCCTTGTAATTTAGCAATTTTCATTCTATCAAACGATAATGGTATTGAATTAAAAAGAAACGTTATCTTAGGTAGAATAATCATTTTGAGAAGATTCACCCTACCATACAAATTTAACGGAAGGTTTGCCCATCTGACCAGCAGTTTCTCTACTTCTTGCCTAATCTTTTCCCAATTTACCTTAGTGACTTCGGCCAACTTCTGCGTAATTGTCACACCAAGATAACGCATACTTGATTTTTGCCTGTATTTGTTGAACTGGTTGGTTCCATTCCATAATTTCAGTCTTGTTTATATTTACTCTGTATCCTGATACTCTTCCAAATGCTTCGGTTTTAGCCATTAATATGGGGATAGACACTTACGGATTTAGAGTGTAAAGTAAGAGATCATCTGCATACAGCGCTAACTTAATCTCAAAATTTCCGTGTCTAAAAGGAATAATAGCAGGGTCTTGTCTGATCCAAGCCGCTAATGGTTCAATATACATATTGAACAAAAGCGGAGACAGGGGACATCCCTGCCTAGTCCCCCGTGATATGTTGACCCAATCAGTTAGCTCCCCATTAACCAAAACCTTTGCTCTTGGAGATCTATACAAAAGTTGAACAGTTTTTATTACATTATGGGGAAAGCCAAATACCTTTAAAACTTCCCACAGATATGACCAGTGAACCTGGTCAAAAGCCTTTGCGGCATCTACTGCCACCAGCGTTACTGGAAGATTATAGGTTTCTGCTAGGTCAATCACTCCCAATATTTGAAAAGTTAACTCGTTGAGCTGCCTTTCGGGAATAAAGCCCTTTTGATCTTTATGTATTATACCCTTAATAACCTTTGCGATTCTGGCGGCCAGAATGAGGATTACTTGTAAGAAATTGAGGCATTACCTCTACTTCCCTTCTCTTCATAGTAGTCATTACTCACGATGAATAACCAAGGAATTGCTTGGACTTCGACTACCTAAAGAAAATTAAAAGGCTGCTTTATATGTTGGCAGAAGGAGTACTCGGTGAAAACTGCAAAAGGCCTCCCTCGCCATGGAAGATTATTCCCATTGCGAAGGGGTATTTTTTTTATTAACATCAAAACTAAAACCCCACTTTGAGGGTTTGTTTTTGAAAATATATATTTTTTAACTTTGCCGATGGCTCCGTCATGTTCGATGAAGCCGTATGGATAAGTTACAATACATTGGCTGGAACCACCATCAATGGGTAAAATGTCTGCCGGCCCGACAGACATTTCAAAATTTGGTCATCGAGACCTCCACCAGGGAGACGGAATAATTTACCCAACTCTTAAATTATAAATTGGGCCATACATCACTTAATGCAACGCTCCATTAATTTATTAAAGCAAATTAAGTGATTTCATACAAATAGATCTCAAAACCCACCTCACCAAAAATCTTTTTTTTTATGCCATATTTCTTCAGTCTATTCAAACGAACGTGTTACACAGAGGACCATCGTGCTGCACAACAACTCTCTGTATAGACCCTTCTTGGACTTCAGCCCATGAAGCCTATCCAGAGCTTCCCTGGATACTTTCAGTGAAAAAAGAACCTGGTAGAGAGTAAGTCAACACAATTGTTGATATTATCCACCTACTAAAGATAAAATGTGATTCTTTCTGTCCCTTTATTCTGAATTAAGTCACCAATAAATGATCTGTTGAACAAAAATTTTAGCTCTCTATGGGGCACATGCATTCCAACTGTGTTGTCAAGGATGTAAGGGGTGGAGACTTTGTCTGTCCCTGTTGATTTAAATACGTGACAGCTATCATATTGTCTGACCTGACCAAGATATGATGACCTCTTATTTGTAGGAGAAAGAAGATTAAGGCATTGAAAAGCACCTCCTATTCTTTCCATTTGGAGGATTTCTGACTGACTTTCACAGAACACTACTTGCTTAGGCAAGATGTCTAAACAAGTTCCTCATCAAATTGCACTTGCATTCGTTGTTATGACTTTCAGGGCCATTCCTGGAAGACAAACCTATTTACAACATTTCTGTAGGTGATTCATCACTGGCTACAGGTAGAGGGGTACCCATGGTACAGTGAAAAGGCATGTCGTCACATGCCTCTGTATTTTTAATAACCAAAACCATGCTCTATTTCTTCCTTTCCACAAAAGCTCCAGTAACAGAGATCTCAGTGTTATTTTTCTTTCCTGAGGAAGAAATACTCTGTGAATGTCTGCTATGAACCAAGACACAAGAACAGTTTAGTCGTTGAGAGGGAATCCCCTGTTTTTTCTTGATTTTCAGAAGAAACTTGTGCCTCTGTTTGAAGCATTGAGTGGATGGCCTCTGTCAGTACTTGTCTCTTCTGCTGATACTTTGATTATTTGGTTGGCCTGATACCAGACTCTGGAGGGCAATTATTGAATTCTATCAATAACTTCTTCACAATCTACAGGACCGAAGTATCTAAAGTAGATTTTTCTCATGTGATAACAAAGTGGCAAATTTGACCTCCTATCCATGTTTTTGTTTCTTTTGTGAAATAATTGCCATCTTTGCTTTCTCAGTGCTTCTGCTTCTGGAATCCTTTGTCAGGATAAGAACTACATTTTTATCTTTTTGGATATTGAATCAGCCTGCTGTCTTCTCAAGGGCTAAATTACTTTTTTTTTCCGAACAGGAGTGTTGTTGTTGACTGTCGGAAGAAAAGTGCTTCTTTTCCTTACGTATCTTATGCAACTTCTCTTCAAGCATCAAAAATTCTGTTACTTAGAAAAGGCACCCTCAAAGATGTAGATTTTTGAGCAAAATCTGTATGTCACTCCTTTCGCAACAGATTTCTTCTTGACGCTTTTGTAGCACCGCTTGCAGATGGTGACGCCCTCACAGCATCAAAATATAAGTCAGAAACTTGCTCCTTCTGTATGTCTAGTAAAGATGAACATTTAGCTGCCCTTTCTACAGCATGAAACAATTCTTTATAGTCTTAGGCCAATGATTGTGCTGCATATACACCCTAAAACCGCTCTTTTGCCAAAGTTCAAGCTCCCATAGGCCTCCTTTAATGAGAAATCAATTTACTTTTCTGTTGGATCTTTGAAAATGGATTATTCTGCCATCGAGTACAGGTAAGTAGGGTGGGTATTTATAAAGTTATAAGGTATTTAAACTTAATGATGTCTCAGGCCGCAGTTTTTCAGGAAATAATGTGAAAGTACCGCCGTAAATAGCGATGACAAGGCATTATGGGATTGGCTTATTACTGTTTTTACAAAAGTTAAATTCAGTCATGTACACGTTGCCTGTGTTCTGGGTTAGGTGCTTCGATAAAGGTAAATACTAGGTTTTACATTTTTCCCCTACCTATTATCACTTTATTAAAGTGGTACCAGCTAGGGAAAATTATCTAAAGGTTTCTATATATTTTTAAAAGCACCAGTACTTTCTACGAAGTACTGTGGTACTTTAAAAAACATAAAACGATTAATAAATATGGTAAAAGTTAAAAATACACTGTACTACATTATATTTCACAAATATAGTGTATTAAAGTGCATTTTCAATTTTTACATATTTACTTTTGTAAACAATAAATTAATGCAGTACCGCTGAACTACCTAGAAAGTACTGCAGTACTTAGAAATATAAAAAAATGTAATTGGTCAAAAAACAAAATACACTATAGGACACTATATTCAACAAATATAGTGTACTACAGTGTATTTTTATTTCTTACGTTTTGTTTTAGTTTTTCTGCTGCAGTACTTTTTTAGGTACAAGAGCTGTAGTGCTTAATCCTTTTAAAAATAAATTGAAAAATTATTAATTATTTTCCCTACCTATTACCACTTTAATAAAGTGGAAATAGGTAGGAAACAGCAATACAACCTCCTACATGCCTATATCTAAGGCATTAACCCAGAACTTAGCCAAAATGTGGTGAAAACTACATGGCCGAGTTTACTTTTATAAACACAGCCATTAGCCAATCATTTACTGCATTTTAATTGGTATGTACCTCGATATATCGCTGCACATTATATAACTAAGGGTCCGATTTCAATGTCAGGCGGAATTGTTTCCTCCCGACACCGACTCGTAAACGCGACTGACCACCTCTGCTAGACGGTCCCGACCGCCTGATTTGGATGCAACCAAAAACTGTTTGGTTGCATTACGGTCATTAACCAGCTGTAGTACATGCTCCCATAGGGAAACAGGAGGTGGTGTGAATCCCTGCACCCTTTCGCAGGCACCTCAAGGTGCCTGCCACGGGGTGCAGAGATTAACGGGGGGCACCTATGGTGCCCCCTCTGCCCACAACAGAGGCCGTGCACACAAGGGGGCCCTGCTAGGGGCCCTCAAACACACTTTCTGACATGGTTTCCATGTCGGACAGGCCGGCATGGAGGCCGGCATGGAAACCATGCCGGAAACCGTGCATCGTAATCCCAAGGGCGGAAAGGCCTGCCCTTTGGGATTACGAGCCGGTTCCGACTGGCCGACGGGCTCCTCGAGCCCATCGGAAGGCAGCTGGAATGCCCGGCCAGTTTCAAATCCGACCGGCTGATTCATAATCAGTCGGTCGGAATTGAAACAGATGATGGCGGTCAGAAAGCCTCTGACCGGAGGTTGGAGGCTTTCCGACTACCACCGTAATAGGCCCCTAAGTATTTTGGCACGTATAATTGTATTACTACTTAACCAATTTAGAACTAATGCCAAAAATGATCCTTTCCACCCCATAATATAAATTCCTGTAAAATCTTATCTACATTCATTCAGCCACTTTCACACTATGGGCCCGATTATGATCTCGCTAGGAAAGCCCTCCGTACGACTCTGATACGGAGGGCTTTCCAAGAGAGACGTGCTCCGGGAGTCCGAACGAGCGAGTACGATGCTGCTGTATGCTTACGGACTCGGTTCGCTCTGACTCCTATTGAACGCTATGAGAGCCCGTGTACAGACGCGTACACAGGCTCCCATAGCAGAAAAGGGGTGGGTGGGGAAAAGCGTACCCCATTACAGATTCGGAGGGCCCCGGGTGAAGGGGGGCTGTTAGAAATGGGATCTCTAGTTGGCAAGGGCTTGCACCTTTGTCCAAGTAGGGACCCTTCTTCCTAGTCAGGGTAAGGGAGTTACACTCCTAAAATAACCCCTGCTCACCCCCTTGGCAGCTTGGCACGAGCAGTCAGGCTTATTCTAGAGGCAGTGTGTAAAGCATTTGCACCTAACCAACAGTAATACAGTGTAAGCACTACAAACTGACACCACACCAGTTTAGAAAAATATCCAATATTTTTATATACTTTAAAACAAGACCAAATACGATAAAAATCCACATACATTACTTTAAAGTGATTACGTTTGCAAGATAACTTCTTCTTTGCAGGAATAGTTCAAAAACAAAGTTCGTACGAGTCGGTAGCTCCGTCCGAGTCTACCGCGATGCTGAAAACAACAGAGTCGAACAGTTCCAGCCGACCGCGTCGATACGGGCCAGCACAAAGCGTGAACAGACTCGGTCACAGTACCTTTCTCGTTGTGGCTGACACGGAGTGTGCGAGCCGGTCGGCGTTCGTCGCGGTTGCGATGCAAGATGGAAGCGGTGCAGCGTGCGTTGTCCTCTCGATGCGGTGCAGGCAGCGGCTCGGTGACAATCGTGCAGACGGAGTCGGTGAGTCCAAGGCGTGCGGTGCAGGGTGAGACGGTGCTCGATGCGGTGCTGGCAGGTTGCGATGCAGGCGACCAAGCCGGAGTGCGGGAGCTGGCGTCGGACAGCGGTTCGAGTCGGAGCGGGGCGTCGCAAGCGTGCAAGCGGTGCCCCAACTTCGATGCGGTCACGAGTGTTGAGCCAGTTGCAGCGACAGCGTCGGTCTGGTCCGGCTGGCACAGTGAAGCGATGCGAACTGCGGTGCCCACAGGTCATGGTGCAAGCAGCGGCTCGGTGGCGATGGCGTCGTTGTCGGTGAGACCAGGGTTGCGGTGCGAGATGCGGACGGTGCGGTCTGCGGTGCAAGCAGGACACCGGGCCAGCGATGGAGTCGGGTGACGGAGTCGGTTGCGGTTCCCTTCCTCTGTGGCAACTGAAACAGCGGTTCCAGAAGCGGTACCCAGAGGGTTGTGAAGTCTTTGCAGTCCCTGAGACTTCTTAATAGGAGGCCAGCTCGGTTCCAGGCCCTTGGAGATTCTCAGCACAAGTAGTAGAAAGTTCAGTCCAGTCCTTTCACTGCCCAAGGCAGAAGCAGCAGCTGCAGGCCAACCCAACAAAGCAACAACACAGCAAAGGGGCAGTACTCCTCCTGGCAGCTCTTCCAGCTCTTCTTCTTGGCAGGTTCCTTGATTCCAGCGAGATCTAAATTCATGGGGTCAGGGCCCCAATATTTATATCCCAAATTCCTTTGTTCTGTGAAGGCAGAGAGGCCTTTGCCTAGTCCAAACCAGTTCTGGAGCACTTTGTTGACAAGTCTCCGTCCTTTCTTTCAGAGAGTAGGCCAGGGACATCAGACGCACCACAGGAGGTGGAGCCAGCATTGTGGAGGGAAGGCCCAGCCCTATTCAGGTCCCAGGTGCATCTCCTCCCACCCATCTACATGTAGATCTTGCTATACAGCCCTGTGCTGACTCACCCTGTCTCCTGGCATCCCCCAGCCCCTGTCACTCACACTCCAGACAAGGAATACAACAACCTCGCAGAGGCAGGCTTGGATGGTTAGACAAGAAAATACCCACTTTCTAAAAGTGGTATTTTCAAACACAGAATGTTAAAACCAACTTCACTAAAAGATGCATTTTATCATTCTGAGTCCAGGCATACTAAACTCGAGTTTCTACCATGTTCCCTGGGTCAGTTAGGATTATAAGCTGTAATAATCAAAACCGCCCATTCCGGCCTATGGGGAACAGGTAGCCTTGCAATAGTGAAAAACGAAATAGGCTGTAATTCACTATCAGGACATGCCACACACACCAGGGCATGTCCTACCTTTCACATACAATGCACCCTGCCCACAGGGGTACCTTGGGCCTACCTTAGGGGTGACTAACACGTAGAAAAGGGAAGGTTTAGGGACTTGCAAGTGTGTGCACTTGCCAAGTCGACATGGCAGCCCCCGGCTGCACACAGGCTCTGCAATGGCAGGCCAGAGTTACGCTTTACGGGCTGTTTGCGTGGGTGGCACAATCCAGTGCTGCAGCCCACCAACAGCATTTGATCTATAGGCCCTGGCACTCTCAGTGCACTTTACAAGGGACTGACACATAAACCAAATAGGCCAATCATGGAAACACCAATCCATAACACATTTTATACAGGAGCACTTGCACTTTCCCACTGGACAGCAGTGAGGAAAGTGCGCAGAATCATTACACCAGCAAAAACAGAGTCAAAACCAGGAGGTCAGAAAGCAAAAAGTCAGGGGAAACACGCCAAAAGATGCCAAGTCTAACACATGTCCCCTCCAGCTGAAAGTCGGGAGACCTACCCAACCCCATTGGAGTTCTCTTCACTAAGGCGGAAGAACCTGGACAGACCATCTGCGTTGGCGTGTTCTGTACCAGGACGGTGTTCCACCGTAAAGTCCATTCCCTGTAGGGAGATGGACCACCTCAGCAGTTTTGGATTCTCACCCCTCATTTGCATCAACCATCTGAGGGGACTGTGGTCTGTCTGAACCCGGAAGTGAGTCCCAAACAGGTATGGTCTCAGCTTCTTCAGTGCCCAGACCACAGCAAAAGCTTCCCTTTCTATGGCACTCCACCTCTGTTCCCTGGGGAGTAGTCTCCTGCTAAGGAAGACTACAGGCTGATCCAGGCCCTCTTCGTTCAATTGTGAGAGCACCGCTCCCACACCATGCTCTGAAGCGTCAGTCTGCACGACGAATTCCTTGGAGAAGTCAGGTGCCTTGAGCACGGGCGCCGTGCACATGGCTGCCTTCAGGGCATCAAAAGCTTTCTGGCAGGACTCAGTCCAGATCACTTTCCTGGGCTGCTTCTTAGAAGTCAGCTCTGTTAAGGGGGCAACGATGGTGCCATAGCCCTTAACAAATCTCCTATAGTAGCCGGTGAGACCTCTGTCTGGGTCTTGGGGGGCTCCCAAGCCAGAATGGTGTGAATCTTGGGTTTTAGGGGCGCCACCTGGCCACTTCCTACCTGGTGTCCCAAGTACACCACAGAACCCTGCCCGATCTGGCACTTACTGGCCTTGATCGTGAGGCCTGCACCTTGCAGAGCCCTCAACACTTTCTCAAGGTGCTGTAAATGTTCTTCCCAGCTGGAACTGAACACAGCAATGTCATCCAGGTAGGCGGCACTGAAATCCTCCAGCCCAGCCAACACCTGATTGACCAACCTCTGAAAGGTGGCAGGGGCATTCTTCAACCCAAAGGGCATCACCCGGAATTGGTAATGACCTTCTGGGGTTTAGAATGCTGATCTCTCCTTGGCCCCATCGGTTAAGGCAATCTGCCAGTACCCAGACGTTAAATCAAACGTGCTGAGGAACCGGGCAGCTCCCAACCGATCAATGAGCTCATCAGCTCTGGGGATGGGGTGCGCGTCAGTCCTGGTGACGGCATTGAGCCCACGGTAGTCCACACAAAACCGCAGTTCTGGCGTGGCACCGGGCGCAGCAGCCTTTGGGACCAAGACCACTGGGCTGGCCCAAGGACTGTTGGAGGGCTCAATCACCCCTAACGCCAATATCTTAGAGACCTCCTCCTTGATGCTGGCTCTGACCCGGTCAGTCAACCTGTAAATCTTGTGCTTCACAGGAGGGCTGTCACCTGTGTCCACGTCATGGGTACACCAGTGAGTAACACCGGGGGTCAGAGAGAACAGTGGGGCGAACTGTCCCAACAACTGGTGACAGTCCCCCTGCTGCTCCTGAGTCAGAGTAGGGGAGAGGATCACACCTTCTACTGACCCATCATGCTCCTTGGTAAACAGGAGGTCAGGGAGAGGCTCACTCTCCTCTTCCACCCCATTATCTGTTGCCAAGAGCATACTCACTTCGGACCTCTCGAAGTGGGGCTTTATTTTATTTTTTATTTTTTTATTTTGAGAGTTTTATATAGCGCTGGCTAGACCCAGAGGTATCAGAGCGCTTTACATGAGAAGATAATATAACGCAAACATGGCATATAAGTAGAAAAAAAGATAAAGAAACAAAGTGTGGAATATACAAAAACAAAATAAATATACATGTGCAAGAGCTATACACTTCAAGTAACTAGGTATATGATGTTCGGGTGGTGGACAGATAATACTGGACAAAATGTAACATGGTGATTGGAGATCAGGTGCAGGTCACAGGTTAGGACCCCCAATGATAATTGGGCCAAACATGGCGTATAAGTAGATAAAAGATAATGACAACATGTGAAATATACAAATCAAATAGATAAACAAAATCAAACAGTTAGATAGACGAATCAAATAGATAAACAGGGGCAGGAGCTATACATATCAAGTAATTAGGCCGATGATGTTCATGAACTGGACAAATATTACTGGACTAATATAACATGGTGAGATTGGAGATCGAGTGCAGGTCATAGGTTAGGATCCCCAATAATAATTGAGGAGGTGGATTTTGAGGTCTTTTTGAAGCTGAAATAGGAGGGGTTGCAGCGCAGGTTTTTTGGGAAGGCATTCCAGATGATAGGGGCATTCCCAGAGAAGGAGCGTGATTGTGTGGCTTTCTTTTTATGTAGTGGTGGTATAAGGAGGAGGGAGTTGGTGCTTCTCAGGCGTCGTGTGGTGCCCGCAATGTGGAGTTTTTTGGAGAGGTACTGTGGAGTGTTTTGGTGGAGGACTTTGTGAGTGATGCAGGCAGTTTTGTATGCAGATCTGCCTTCAATAGGGAGCCATTTAAGAGATTTGAGAGCCGGGGATATGTGATCGAAGCGTTTGCAGTCTGTAATGAGCCTGGCGGCAAGGTTGAGCACAGCTTTTATTGGAGCAAGGTGGACCTTGGGGATTCCGTTGAGGATAGCGTTACCATAATCAATACGTGAAAGAACAAGTGACTGAACTACAAGTTTAAAATCATCGGTGGGTATAAAGGGTTTGATTTTCTTGAGGGTACGGAGAGTGAGGAGGGCTCCTTTAGCAGAGTTTTTGATGTGGACGTTAAGGGTTAGGGTGTTGTCGATAGAAATACCAAGAGATTTGACGGAGTTGGACAAGGTGAATGAGCAGTTGAGTGCGTTAAGGTCAGAGATCCATGATTGAACGGGGAGCGGGTTGTTTTTAGGGGAGAAGAGAATGATTTCAGTTTTATTAGGGTTCAGTTTGAGATGATTGGAGTGGAACCAGGTTTGGATTTTGGTGAGGGTGTTGTTCAGGTGTAAGATGTCGGCATGAGTTTTAATCTTGTAATAGATTTGAGTGTCATCGGCGTAGAGGTGGTAGTTGATGCCTGCTTGTTTAAGAATGAGGGTGAGTGGTTCCATAAAGAGGTTAAAGAGGGAGGGAGAGAGTATAGACCCTCGAGGGACTCCAAGGAAGACGGGAGAGGGGTTAGAGAGACAGTTTTGAATTTTGATTTGCTGAGTTCGGTGTTGTAGGTAGGAGACGAACCATTTGTAGGCAGTATCATTGAGGCCGAAACGGGTCCTAAGCACATTGAGTAGGGCTGAAAGGTTGACTGTATCGAACGCTGCAGAGAGATCAAGGAGGATAAGAAGGCAGGTCTCGCCATTATCAAGTGAGTGGTGGATGTCATCGACGACATTGAGCATTGCTGTTTCGGTGCTGCAGCCTTTCCTGAAGCCTGATTGAAAGGGATCAAGTAGGTTGTAGTTTTCGATGTGTTTGTCTAGTTGTAGTAGGACGCATTTTTCAAGGACCTTTGAGAGAAGTGGGAGGTTAGTGATGGGGTGGAGATTGTTTAGGTCATTGGGGTCAGCATTGGGGTTTTTGATTATGGGAGAGATTTGTCCAAGTTGAAGGGAGGTGGGGACACAGCCAGTGGAGAGAGAGGTGTTGATGATTGTGGTCCAGTATGGGGTGATGATGTGCTTAAGGGCAGGGACAAGGTAAGAGGGTACGGGGTCTTTTGTGTGGGAGGACGGTTTAAGATTACCAATTATTTTAAGGACTTCTAGCTCAGTCACGGGGAGGAAGTTGAGCAGGGAGGCATTGTTCTTTAATTGTGAGTTAGGGAGTTGGTTTCCGGAGAGGTAGCAGGGTCAGCTGGTCGAGGGGATGTGGGGTAGGCATTAGAGGTGAGGACGGGTTTGCATTGGGAGTTGGAGGGGAGCTGTGTGGAGCGGAAGCATTGATCAATTTTGGTTATTTTTTCTGAGAAGAAGTGGGAAATTTCTTCATATCTGGCTGAGGAGGCGGTCAGATTAGGAGGTGCGGGGGAAGTTTGGTTACGAATGATTTTGAAGAGTTCCCTAGGTCTGTTTTTGGCATGATCAAGTTGTGTGCGGAAGAAGGAGGCCTTTTCCTTGAAGATGTGTTTTTTGTATGTGGATCTAGCATGTCTGAGGAGTGCAAGATGGGCGGGAGAGGGATGGTGTCTCCACGTTCTTTCAGACAGTCTGAGTGACCGTCTTTCGTTATTAAGCTCGGTATTAAACCAAGAGTTGGAGGGGTGGTTCTTTGGTTTTTGAGTTTGGGCGGGGCTAGTTGGTCAAGAATTCCAGTGACAGTATTGTTAAAGTGTTCAGTGAGCTCATTGGCATTTTGTGAGGGGGAATGAGCAGAAGTTGAGCTTGGAGTTTAGACTCAAGAACACCCGGGGGATATGTTTTAGATTTCTGGTCAGTTTCTTAGGTCTGTTAATTTTGGGGGTGGGGAGATTTGCATTGGTAGCAATGGTGAACAGTATAAGGTGATGGTCAGACCAGTCAATGGGGACGATATTGGTCACGGAGGCCAGATCTTCATTGGAAAGAATGGCGTCAAGGATGGCTCCTTTAGTGTGTGTCGGGGACAGGCATAGTTGTTTGAGTTCATTGATCTCAAGTAGATTGGTGAGGAGGGGGATAGTGGGATCATTGGTATTGTTCCAATGGAGGTTGAGATCCCCAAGAAAGAGATTTTTGAGTTGGATAATGAGGATTGTGTCAGGAGCTCAGATAAGTCCTCGATGAAGGGCTGGGGGGGGGCCTGGAGGGCGATAGATGTTGTGTAGACGAATTGGGTGGGAGTTTTGGGTTGTCAGTTCAGCTTCCAGGTATTCGCAGGAAGAGTAGCCAGAATTATTGACAAGGGATAGCTGAAGTTCATTTTTAAAGATAATGGCTAGACCACCCCCAACTCTGTCATGTCTATCTTTTCTCCGAATAGAGTATCCCGGGGGGAGAGTAGGTCAAGTATGCTCGTTGAGTGGTCTTTGAGCCAGGTTTCTGTGAGGAATGCAATGTCAATGGATTCACTCAGGATAGTTTCCGAAATTTCCGTGGCATGTTGGACTGCGGAGCGACAGTTGACAAGCATACATGTAAGTGGTGTGGGGTTGCTTATGGTGGGTGGGCAAGTGTGGATCGACGTGAGTTGAGGCGGTGGTCTGGGGGAAGCGGGGGAGGAGGGGATTCTATTAGTCCCTAAAATAACAGGGATGTGGGAGTAGGGAGTGGAGAATTGGCGGTTGGTAAGCTAGGAAGGTAAGAGTTGCATAGGTCGGAGAGGTCGGACGGGGAGAGATGGTTCGAGGTGCGGTGAGGTCTATGAATACGGCAGCGGAGAGGAGTTGATCTCCAATAATTGTGTTTGGTGTTAGGGATTTTCGGGGGGGAATTTTTGGGGGGATTTTTGGGGGGGATTTTTGGGCAGGGCTGGGTGGGGATTTTATGGTGAGGGAGGGTTTTGGAGCTGTGTGAGATAAAGTCTTTCCTGAATTGAGAGAATTTAGTAATCAAATTAGATAGGTCAAGTTCGATGTTGTGTAGGCTCTGGGCAATTAAGGTGAGGGGAGGTATCGAGGGGGGGTGGTCTGGGTTAGTTACGGAGGGTGGATTGATGTGTGTGGGTGGAGATAGGGAAGTGAGTGTGGAATGAGGGGTGACGGGGCTGTTAGGTGTGAGGGGTTCGGTAATCAAATTGGATAGGTCAAGTTCAGTGTTATGTAGGCTCGTGTCAATTGGGGTGGCGGGGGTACCGAAGGGGCATGGGCGGGGGGTAGGGAAAGATCTGGGTTAGTTGCAGAGGGTGGACTGATGTGAGAGGGGGGAGATAGGGTAGTGGGAGTGGAGTGAGGGGTGACGGGGCTGTTAGATGGGAGGGGTTCGGTAATCAATTTAGATAGATCGAGTTCACTGTTGTGTAGGTTCGGGGCAATTAGGGTAAGGGGAGGTATTGAAGGGGCGGGGGGAAGGGAATGATTTAGGGGTAGGGAGTGGTCTGGGTTAGTTGCGGAGGGTGGACTGAGGTGTGAGTGGGGAGATAGGGACATGAGGTTAAGAGCTTCAGGAGATATGGTCAGAGAGGATAAAAAGGCATAGAGTGAGTGGAGAACGGATATATAGGGGTGGGGGGGTTGTGTATTTTTTGGGGTTGGGATAAAGGATTGGGAGGCAGAGTTAGGAGGGCCTGAAGGGGCAGGATAGGGGGGATGGGGAGGAGAAGAGGGTGTACGGGATGGGTAGGAGGAGGGGGTGAGGGGTTGTGTTAGGGGATTGAAGGGCAAGGACGGTGGAGTACGTGAGTAGTTGGGTAGGGGGCGAGAGGTTGTGGGGTCAGGCAGAGGCGGGGTTGTGGGAGGGGAATGATAAGTAGATGGTAGGGATTGGGGGCAACCGTTTTTAGTGGAGGGGTCCGAGGAGTGTGAGTTCCGGGTGTTAGGTGGAGAGAGGAAAATTAGAGGGGGGTGAGAAATAGGTAATGTTGGTTGGGGAATGTCATTTGCTGTAGTGAGGTCCAGGGAGGGTGATGGTGAAGTCGATTGTTGGAGGATGGTGTTAGCTGGATGGTTGCGGTTCAGTAGGGGAGAAGGAGTGTTAGGCGCTGAGTGGTCAAGGCGGAGAGACATAATGCTGAAGTGGTGTTCGAAGATGGAAAGGTGGGATACCGTGGCTTGTATGAGGATGTTACCTGTTTTGAAGATGGAGATATCAATATCACCAAGAAAGGCTGGGGAGGGAGTGGTGGATATTTTGAATCCATATGGTATTTTGATTGATTTAGAGATTGGGAGGTGTTGTAGGAAGATGCTTTTCCATTTGGAAGGACGTTTGGAGTAAAAGATGTAGTTGGTTATAATGGGGGAGGTGAGGCTGAGGTAGTTATCAACAATGAGTGTTTCAGGGTTACGGATGAGGAGTTTATGTTTGAAGTTTTTCTTGGCATGTTTGGAGAGATTGGGGGGTAGAGAATGGTCCATGAGTTGGGGCCATGTTTGGAGAGAGTAGGGTGTTGGGGGTGATGGTCAATGCTGTGAGGGGGCATGTTGGGTAGACGTGAGAGGAAGAGAGAGTGGGGAGAGGGAGGTTAAGGAAATGGGGGTAGAACAGGAGATGAGGATTGGGAACCAGGGGGGCACTGGGAGAGTGGGGGTAAAAATATGGGTGTCAAGAAAATAGTAAGCGGTAAGAAGTAAGAATATAGTGTCACATAAGATTCACAAAACAGATACAGAAGCAATGTTGAGGGACAACATAGTGTGGTGTCCGAGGCATCTCCATTTAGCAGAGTTTGAAGAGATGTCATCCATTTTGGAGAATTTTGATTAAGTCAGGTGAGGGGATCATCCAGCGGCACAGATTTGGTGTTTCCGGGCCACTCCTAACTAGCATAGAACAGTTGTGTGCAGCCACGGGTCATTCACATGGGACAGTAAGGCCTCCACATAACGCAGGAGCTGCCCTAGCGGTCCCCCGTGCAAGGCTTGAGGGTGTGCAAGTATTTAAGGTGCAGCCATTTTGTATGTCTGAAGTTCCCTTTAAATGTTTTATATAGCGCTGGCTAGACCCAAGGGCATCAGAGCACTTCACAGGAGTTTGAAGAGGAACAACAATAAGACATTTCGACAATGATAATAGTATTCTAAACTATTATGACAAAAAGAACAGATACATTATTCCAAAGGGCTATAAACATAAAGATTACATAAAGCTTTAGGGAGTAAAGAGTAAATTAGGCTTGGGAAGGAGAGTGAGTTCACAATCAAGGTAAGCACCGGGAGATGAGTTACATAGAGAAAACAATGCAGAAATATTCAAACTTCAACTAATAAAAAGCAAGTCAGGGCAAGAGGAAAAGATGGTGAGGGGTATTTGAGGATCAATGAAAAACAAAAGAAAATAAAGGGATCAGATAGTGATAAAAATGTGAGAACAAGCAGAAGTTACAATCAAGGTTGATTTGGAAGATTAACAACAACAGATTACAAAACAGTAGAGCATTAAGAGATCATATGAGCAATTAGAGAAACATTAGCGTCACTGTGAAGGAATGTCTATTAGCTGGCTAAATAGAAAACCATAGTAACCAGAAAGTTGAGAAATCTGAGTTAGGATTGATTGGTGTGGCTGCGGAGAAGAAAATTAGGCCGAGAGAGTCCTGTGGCTGCTTGGGGTTGAAATACAGGCGCAGGCTCTCCACAGCCTGTAGAGTTAACGTTCGATTTGTGCTGAAAAAGTCAGAGAAAAATGCGATGGGTGGCGGCCTCTCAGAGAGGGTCAGTGTATAGTCATTCGGAGGATTTGTTAATCGGATCCGGAATAAAGGAGGGGAAAAAACATGTGGCCGCAAGGAGTAGATTAAGTCATGAGGGTCAAGTGGCTGCTCTAAAAGGCTCAACAACAGGGATGGTATCCCGCATCAATGAGGCAAGAGTTACTGATAGTAATAGATGGCACGGGCGTGAGAGAAAGACGGAAGAGGTCATTCAATACATGTCGATCAACGTTATGCTGTGGCAAGAAGATAACTCACAAAAAAGAGTTAGGGGTGGTCTCACAGAGGCGGATCAAACGTTGGAGGCAGGTCGGGCCCAGTAGGGGGAGACAAGGATCAAGACAAGACAGCTGGGTGGTCGCAAGGAGGAGAAGGGAGAAGCAACTCACCAAGTTTTCATATTGCAGGGACCGCCGTTCGCCATTTTGTGGTGCAGGGTCATGAGTATGTTCGCCATCTTGTGGGGTTGCACAAACGAAAATCATAGAATGAGAATCATAGAATGATGATGGCCCGAGGATTATTGTAGAGGAGTCACTACGCGGGGGGCATCACATTGGAACGGAGGGCGTGTAACTCACCGGGATAGCGGAAGGCCAGCAAGAGAACCGATCTCCCATAGATGGGGGCCGGGACGATCGTCGTCGAGGGCCCACTTCAGTGGCGGCGGGATAGCTGCAAGCAAAGGAACGACGCATCAAGTAGTGGCTCGGACCAGAGTCGGTACCGAGGGGTCGGATATAGGTCCTGTGCAATGAGCATCAATGGCTTGAGGCGGTTCACGTGAAGGGCCCTCAAAGGGTTCCTTGGAGCCTGCAAATCCACCAGGTAGGTGACGTCACTTTTGCGCTCCACCACCTCATATGGCCCAGTCCACTTGTCCTGCAAGGCACAAGCTGCCACTGGGGCCATGACCCACACTTTTTGCCCAGGTTGAAATTCGACCAGAGTGGCATTCTGGTCATACCATCTCTTCATTTCTTCCTGGCTTGCTTCCAGGTTCGCCTGAGCGAGTTTCCTGAAGCGGGCAGTTTGGTTTCTAAAGGCCAGCATGTAGCTAAACACATCCTGGGGAGTTTTCCTGGGAGCTGCCTCCCAGCCTTCCTTTACCAAACTCAGAGGTCCTCTGACAGGGTGGCCATACAGGAGCTCAAAGGGGCTGTACCCAAGAGACTTCTGAGGCACCTCCCTGTATGCAAAGAGTAGGCATGGCAAGAGGACGTCCCACTTACGCCTCATGGGTTCTGTTAGACCCTTGATCATGCCCTTCAAGGTCTGGTTGAATTTCTCCACCAGACCATTTCCTTGTGGGTGGTATGGAGTGGTGAACTTGTAGGTTACACCACACTCCTTCCACAGGGATGTCATATACTTGGATATGAAATTGGTCCCCCTATCAGAAACCACCTCTCTGGGGAATCCCACACGGGAAAAGATCCCCATTAACGCCCGGCCCACCACTGGCGCCGTCGTTGTCCTGAGAGGGATTGCCTCCGGGTACCGGGTGGCATGGTCCACCAAGACCAGGATGTACCTGTTGCCCATGGCTGTCTTGGGATCCAGTGGCCCCACAATATCCATCCCTACCGTTTCAAAGGGTGTTCCAACAACAGGAAAAGGTTGGAGAGGAGCTTTGACCTTCCTCCCACTCTTACCACTTGCCTGGCAAGTTTGGCAAGACCTACAGTGTGCATCTGACTGCCTTCGCATTTGGGTCCAAAAGAAGTGGGTGACAAGCCTGTCAAAGGTCTTGTCCTGCCCCAAATGTCCTGCCAAAGGCACGTCATGAGCCAGACCCAGTAGGAAGGTCCTGAAGCGCTGGGGTACCACCAGCACACGGGCTGACCCAGGCTCAGCAACCTTAGTCTCACTGTATAGGAGACCATTCTCCCAGTAGATCAGATGTGACCCGGACTGATTACCAGCTGCCTGGTCTGCAGCCTGCCGCCGCAGACCCTCCAGAGTAGGGCACTCGTTCTGCTCCCTGCAGAACTCCTCCCTGGTGGGACCCCTTCTTGCTGCCAATGGGTCAGCTCAGAGATGTCTCCCAGTTCGGCTACCTGCTCCCCTGTAGGCACCGGGCGTCCCCCTCGAGGTCCGCCTCCTCCCGGTCCGTGGGAACTTCGGGGGCCGGTTTCCCGCGCCCCCTGCCCTTCCTCTTGGCAGGGACTTGGGCCACTGTTCCAGGCTCCAAGTCCTCTTGACCACCCTTTCTGGCTGCCATTGACCGAGTGGACACGCATGCCCACTCTGGCAACCCAAGCATCTCCAAGTGAGACCTGAGCTCAACATCCTTCCATAAGGACTGCTCCAGGTCGTTACCTAGCAGACAATCTACAGGCATGGTAGGGCTCACAACCACCCTCAAGGGACCTGAGACCCGCCCCCATTCAAAGGGAACCTGCGCCACCATACACTGGCGCTCAGAGTTGTCTACAGCAACTACTTGGTGGAATGCCCCTGGGACTACCTGCTTCTCAGAGACCAGGTGACACCGGACTGAGGTCACAATGGCTCCAGTATCTCTGAGAGCCTCTACCCTGTTCCCATTAATGGTCACCCAGGCGCTATATTTCTTTGTGTTAGGGGGCACCTGGTTTCCTGGGACCATCTCACTGTCCCCCAGTGAGACAAGGGTCATTTCTGCGGGATCCCCACCCTCCTGTGGGCACCCCTCCTCCCCCAGCGCTACACTAGCCAACACTTTGGACTGTCCACCGGTGGGTGGCTGTGTCCCCTTTGGGCACTTGGGGTCCCCCTTAAAGTGACCTACCTGGTCACATGCATAACACTTGCGGGGGCCGGTCTCAACAGGCTTCCCTGTAGAGACCCCTTTCTTCTTATCACCGGGGGCTGGGAACCTTTACCCTGGTTACTAGTTTGGGGCCCTTTAGAGAACTCCTGTGCTTTACCCTTGTCCCCCCACCTTTCTGCTGGGGACCCTGCCCACCTTTGGCTGAGTCTCCCCAAACGCTTTCTTGTGGACCCTGGTACTCACCCAGCGGTCCGCCTCCATAGCAAGCTTCCGGGGGTCAGTTAGCTTACTATCAACTAGGTGCTGGCGCAGATCTGCAAAACATAGACTAGACAAGTGCTCCCATGCAATCAAATTGTAGAGCCCCTGAAAATCTGTTACCTTACTGCCCTTCACCCAACCATCCAGCGACCTACAGAACATATCCACACATTCCAACCAAGTGTTGGCCTCAGACTTTTACTGGACCTGAACTGATCCCTGTACTTCTCAGGGGTGAGCCCATACCTAGTGAGGAGAGCGTCTTTCATGTCAGCATAGGTGAGGTCCTGCCCCTTACCCAAAGCTATCAGAGTATCCCTAGCTTCCTCTGGAAAGAGAGGCCACAACCCCGCTCCCCAGTTCCTTCTCAGGGACCCCATTCATATGAATAGACGACTCGTACCCTTGGAACCACCTTTGTATGTCATCACCCTTTTTGTACTCTTTACCTACATTCTTGGGGATGTGTACAATCCTGTCTGTGTGTGCTGAAGAATTGCTGCCACATTCTGAACCGGATCTACTCTTTAGCTCCAGCTCCTTGATCATTCTCTCATGATCTAGTATCATTTTCCTTTCCTCCATGGCTATTCTTTTCTCTTCCCTCTCACTTTCTATTCTGAGTTTCTCCAATTCAAACCTCCTGACTTCCCGCCTGTCCTCCAGCTCCTCTGGGGACAAACTACTGCTGCCTGGCCGGGAGGGTTCCCCCCCTCCCAAAAGCACATCCACCCTAGGAACAGGCTCCTCCACCTCTCCATTGAGATTACCAGATTGCCCACTGGCACCTCTGGCTGCTACCCAGGCCCTCAGCGCCTTTTGTAGCTCATCCTTCCTGGTGAGGCCTCTGACCTGGACTTTCAGGTTCTTGCAAATCGATTTTAACTCCTTGACATTGTAGGCTTCCAATCAATCCTCCTCAAAGGCAATTTCTACTGATGCAATTGATGATACTGTTGATTCAGGCATGTTGAAGTAGCAAGTTCAAAAATAGACCAAAAAGAAAAAGAACCTGTATGTGGTACGTAATGGTCTGCGATATGGTAGTAGTGCACACCAATCACTGTAAGTTAAGTGCAAACACAAGTCCTATCCTCACCGCTGACAACCAATGTTAGAAATGGGATCTCTAGTTGGCAAGGGCTTGCACCTTTGTCCAAGTAGGGACCCTTCTTCCTAGTCAGGGTAAGGGAGTTACACTCCTAAAATAACCCCTGCTCACCGTGACCCTTGGTAGCTTGGCACGAGCAGTCAGGCTTATTCTAGAGGCAGTGTGTAAAGCATTTGCACCTAACCAACAGTAATACAGTGTAAGCACTACAAACTATCACCACACCAGTTTAGAAAAATATCCAATATTTTTATATACTTTAAAACAAGACCAAATACGATAAAAATCCACATACAGTACTTTAAAGTGATTACGTTGCAAGATAACTTCTTCTTTGCAGGAATAGTTCAAAAACAAAGTTCGTACGAGTCGGTAGCTCCGTCCGAGTCTACCGCGATGCTGAAAACAACAGAGTCGAACAGTTCCAGCCGACCGCGTCGATACGGGCCAGCACAAAGCGTGAACAGACTCGGTCACAGTACCTTTCTCGTTGTGGCTGACACGGAGTGTGCGAGCCGGTCGGCGTTCGTCGCGGTTGCGATGCAAGATGGAAGCGGTGCAGGGTGCGTTGTCCTCTCGATGCGGTGCAGGCAGCGGCTCGGTGACAATCGTGCAGACGGAGTCGGTGAGTCCAAGGCATGCGGTGCAGGGTGAGACGGTGCTCGATGCGGTGCTGGCAGGTTGCGATGCTGGCGACCAAGCCGGAGTGCGGGAGCTGGCGTCGGACAGCGGTTCGAGTCGGAGCAGGGCGTCGCAATCGTGCGAGCGGTGCCCCAACTTCGATGCGGTCACGGGTGTTGAGCCAGATGCAGCGACAGCGTCGGTCTGGTCCGGCTGGCACAGTGAAGCGATGCGATGCGAACTGCGGTGCCCACAGGTCACGGTGCAAGGAGCGGCTCGATGGCGTTGGACGTCGTCGTCGGTGAGACCAGGGTTGCGGTGCGAGATGCGGACGGTGCGGTCTGCGATACAAGCAGGACACCGGGCCAGCGATGGAGTCGGGTGACGGAGTCGGTTGCGGTTCCCTTCCTCTGTGGCAACTGAAACAGCGGTTCCAGAAGCGGTACCCAGAGGGTTGTGAAGTCTTTGCAGTCCCTGAGACTTCTTAACAGGAGGCCAGCTCTGTTTCAGGCCCTTGGAGATTCTCAGCACAAGTAGTAGAAAGTTCAGTCCAGTCCTTTCACTGCCCAAGGCAGAAGCAGCAGCTGCAGGCCAACCCAACAAAGCAACAACACAGCAAAGGGGCAGTACTCCTCCTGGCAGCTCTTCCAGCTCTTCTTCTTGGCAGGTTCCTTGATTCCAGCGAGATCTAAATTCATGGGGTCAGGGCCCCAATATTTATATCCCAAATTCCTTTGTTCTCTGAAGGCAGAGAGGCCTTTGCCTAGTCCAAACCAGTTCTGGAGCACTTTGTTGACAAGTCTCCGTCCTTTCTTTCAGAGAGTAGGCCAGGGACATCAGACGCACCACAGGAGGTGGAGCCAGCATTGTGGAGGGAAGGCCCAGCCCTATTCAGGTCCCAGGTGCATCTCCTCCCACCCATCTACATGTAGATCTTGCTATACAGCCCTGTGCTGACTCACCCTGTCTCCTGGCATCCCCCAGCCCCTGTCACTCACACTCCAGACAAGGAATACACAACCTCGCAGAGGCAGGCTTGGATGGTTAGACAAGAAAATACCCACTTTCTAAAAGTGGTATTTTCAAACACAGAATGTTAAAACCAACTTCACTAAAAGATGCATTTTATCATTCTGTGTCCAGGCATACTAAACTCGAATTTCTACCATGTTCCCTGGGTCAGTTAGGATTATAAGCTGTAATAATCAAAACCGCCCATTCCGGCCTATGGGGAACAGGTAGCCTTGCAATAGTGAAAAACGAAATAGGCTGTAATTCACTATCAGGACATGCCACACACACCAGGGCATGTCCTACCTTTCACATACAATGCACCCTGCCCACAGGGGTACCTTGGGCCTACCTTAGGGGTGACTAAAATGTAGAAAAGGGAAGGTTTAGGGACTTGCAAGTGTGTGCACTTGCCAAGTCGACATGGCAGCCCCCGGCTGCACACAAGCTCTGCAATGGCAGGCCAGAGTTACGCTTTACGGGCTGTTTGCGTGGGTGGCACAATCCAGTGCTGCAGCCCACCAACAGCATTTGATCTATAGGCCCTGGCACTCTCAGTGCACTTTACAAGGGACTGACACATAAACCAAATAGGCCAATCATGGAAACACCAATCCATAACACATTTTATACAGGAGCACTTGCACTTTCCCACTGGACAGCAGTGAGGAAAGTGCGCAGAATCATTACACCAGCAGAAACAGAGTCAAAACCAGGAGGTCAGAAAGCAAAAAGTCAGGGGAAACACGCCAAAAGATGCCAAGTCTAACAGGGGCCTTCTACGGCCCCCCGAAGTACGCTTCCGACAGCCGCTTCGTCTCTCTTAGACTGAGGCGAAGCGGCTGTCGGAATCGTGCATCGTACTCGCTCAGTCGGAATTCGGCTCCTTTGCGCGGCACGATTCGGCTACGAACGAATCATATGGAGCGGTTCGGGTCCGGAAACGATTCGGTCGGCGCTTATGCGATCTTCGCATCGTACTTGGTCGTTCGGACCTGTGTACGATTCGGTCGGAAACAAGGGCTACGAATCGGATCCGGCAAAGCCAAATCCGATTCGGATGCCTTCCGAACGACATTGGAATCGGGCCCTATGTCTCTTTAAATTACACTCTACTATACCACACACTACTCCACTTTATGCCATTGCACTCTATGGAACTCCACTGTAAACAAATACACTCTATGCCACTCCACGCTACACCACTCCAATCTACGATATTCCAGTGTATGCAACTCCACTCTATGGCACTCCACTCTCCCCTTTCTACTCTATTCCACTCCACTCAATGCTATTCCACTCTACGCCACTCCACTGCATGCCAGTCCATTGTCCGCTAATCCATTATATGCCACCTCAAGTGTTCCACCCCTCCATTATACACCCCCCTCCACTCTATGCCACTCCATGCTTCACTATTTCACTGTACGCTACTGAACTCTATGTCACTACACTCTATGCCGCTCAACTCTATGCCAGTGTTCGCCATTCCACTGTACACCACTGTACAGTATGCCAATCCACTGTATGCCACTCCACTTTACACCACTCCACTCTACACTATTCCATTCTACGCCATTCCACTATATGCTACTCCACTGTATGCCAGTCTACTCTACCCCATTCCACTCCAGGCTATTTCACTCTATGCCATTCCAGGCTATTTCACTCTACGCCATTCTTCTCTAACTATTCTACTCAATGTCACTCCTCTTTATGCCACTCTACTGTACGCCACTCCACTCTATGCAATTCCACTCTACACCACTGCACTCTACTCTATTCCATTCTACTCGACGCGACTCTATGCCACTCAACGCCCCTCCACTCTATGATTTTTCACTCTGTACCACTCTACTCCATGCCACTCCACTTTATGTTATTATGCTCTATGCCGCTTGACTGTACGTCACTCTACGCCACTCCACTTGCACTGTTACGATGCACGGCTTCTACCCCTTCATGTAACATCACTTATGTGAATTCGTAGCATTCATAACAACACTTATGACTTCATTTATGACAGCACTGTGCACGGTAGAGTAGCGACTTATAGTTAATGTAGTGTGGCTAGCGAGTTGACAACACTGTGAGCGGAGGTGCCAGAGTTATAGTAATTTGGAGTTGGTACTTAAATTATAAATGTAAGGTATAGCTAATACTTTAGAATTTCTAATGTTGGTGCAGTTTAAGTTTGGTTTGTATAGAAAGATAACGTTTTCCTAACTATAACTGTGTTAAATATATATATCAAGGTTAACATATATATATATATATATTCACTGAGGTTACAAGGACGTTATAGTTAGAAAATAGAATTAAAAAAACTTAGAAAAACAAGGTTACAAGGACGTTATATTTAGGGTCATATTTTACTCATACAAATCCAGAGAAATTCAGCCGTTATAGTTACCTGAGTGAACTATAACTTGCGCCCCCGCAAAGCACTGCTTATGACCTCACATATTGCATCACTCATGACATGGTCAGTGACATCACTGATGACATCTCAAATGACATCAGTGATGACATCATCCACAGCATCTCCGATGTACCCACTCACACCCCTATATAACTTTTCATACACCCTCTCCAACTTCCACACTACCATTCTCAAACCCATTCACACACCCATACCAGTACTTAAACAGCTACTCACTGATTCATAGATTAACACTCAATACTCGCATCCACTCACTCACTCATCCATACAGCCACTCATACACCCACTCACTCACTAATACACCCACTGGTGTATCCATTGATACACCCCTACATACACTCACACACTGAGTCAGATAGCCATAGAGTTATGCACACAGCTACTCACTTACCCATACAGCCAATCACATAGCCACATACCCATACAGTTACACACACACACCTATACAGGCACTGACACAAGCACACATTCACCCATACAGCCACTCTCACATTCAGTCACTCAACCATACAGTCACTCACATACCCCATCACTCACCTATACTACCTTTCACATACCCAGTTACTCACCCATATACCACTGACACATCCATTCACTCACCGATATAGCCATAAGCATACTCACTCTCCCATACAGCCCCTCACATACACATTCACTAAACCATACAGCCACTGACTCACCCACTTACTCATCCATACAGGCAGTCACGCACCCCCTCACCCACCGACACAGACACTTATAAATCCATATAGGTACTCAGACAAGCAGTCAATCACCCGTACAGCCCCTTACATACCCACTCACCAACTGATACGCACACTTAGACATCAACTGACAGACAGATACACTCATTTACATAATCAGTCACTCACCTACACATTCACTGAGACACCTAATCACTCACTTATACAGTCAGTCATGCACCCACTGAGTCATCCATACAGACACTCATACACCCACTGATTCACCAATACACCTTAGTGTGTATATATATATATTGAACACTTGTAAACACTGGATGATGTCATCAGTGATGTAATTTGAGATGTCATCAGTGATGTCACTGACTATGTCATGAGTGATGTAATATGTGAGGTCATAAGCAGTGCATTGCAGGGGCGTGAGTTATAGTTAACTCAGGTAACTATAACGGCTGAATTTCTCTGGTTTTGTATGAGTAAAATCTGATCCTAACTATAACGTTCCTGTAACCTTTGGTTTTTTGTGTGAATTTCTACGTTTTTTTTAGCTAGCAGTCACGTTTGCAGAGTGGTGGAGAAAGGGGGCTGGGCATCCGACCAGCTCTCAGAAATTCCGCTGTGTAGGAGTTACAGGAGGTACCAGGAGGGCTTCTTGGCCCTCAAGGTCCGTCTGGAGTCAAGGGAACTTTATCCCCCAACTAGTAGTGTGCCGGGAGGCACTTTTACAGAGTGGTGGAGAAAGGGGGCATGACCTCTGACAACTTCTCAGCAATCCTGCTGTGGGGGACTTACTGGAGGTAAGAAGAGGGGTACTTCCCCGAGCCTGAACATGGAGCAGGAAGCGGCACAAAATCAAGGTGACGAAACTTCTTCTTTATTTTGTTTTATTCACCGCATCACCATTTAGTGCAAGTGGGGGAAAAGATGGCCGGTGTGTTTCGCCGTTTCCGCCATAAACTGGACCGTACAGTCCTAGCATGTAAATACTCCTTTTAGCATCCTGAGTACAAGTACATCTTTGATTTCTATTTAAAAGAACAACTACAGTGTACGTGCTCCTTATTTAAAGTTCACCACCAGTCCCAGGATGCTTGTTTCCGGTCCAGGGAGTACCTGGCCTTGCAGATCGGGCGGGACTGTTCCCATGAGCAACAAGGTCAAGACTGATTTGCATATGGCTGGGTCCAAACTGGAGTGGCTTAGTGAGCAGAAGAATGGTGATGGATTCAACCCAGATCTGTGACTGGGGGTGAGTGTCTGAAAGGCTTCAGCACTCCTTCCATCATCTTATAGTGTTTGCTATGTTCGCCCTAAGTGCCATGGGTATTCCCAGACGTGGGTCCCTTGCTCACTTTGCCACTGGATTCAAGCTAGCCTGGCTGATGAGGGGTAAAACCCCGAAACAGGTCCCAGGATGCTTTTTTTCTGTCCAGGGCGGACCTGGCCTGGCAGATTTGGTTGGACTGTTCTCATAAGGAAGAGTGTCAAGGCTGATTTGCATACGGCTGGGTCCAAACTGGAGTGGCTTAGTGAGCAGAAGAACGATGATGTATTCAACCCAGATCTGTGACTAGGGGTGAGTGTATGAGAAGTTTCAGCACTCCGTCTATCAATTATTGTGTTTCCTACGTTCGCCCTAAGTGGCCAGGGTATGCCCAGACATGGGTCCCTTGCTCACTTTGTCACTGGATTTAAGCTAGCCTGACTGATGAGGGGCGAAACCCCGAAATCTGTCCCAGGGTGCTTGTTTACGGTCCAGGGAGGACCTGTTGGGGCTGGACTGTTCCTGTGATGAACAGGGTTAAGACTGAATTTCATATGACTGGGTCCAAACTGGGGTGGCTTAGTGAGCAGAAGAACGATGATGGATTCAACCCAGATCTGTGACTGGGGTTGAGTGTCTGAAAGGCTTCAGCACTCCTTCAATCATCTTATTGTGTTTGTTATGTTCGCCCTAAGTGGCCAGGGTATGCCCAGACGTGGGTCCCTTGTTCACTTTGCTACTGGATTCAAGCTAGCCTTGCTGATATGGGGTGAAACCCTGAAACTGGTCCCAGGATGCTTGTTTCCGGTCCAAGGAGGACCTGGCCTGGCAGTTCGGGCTGGACTGTTCCCATGAGGAACAGGTTCAAGACTCAATCAATCAATCAAAGGTTGGTAAAGCACAACTGTTCACCCATGAGGGTCTCAAGGCACTGGGGGGGAGGTGGGGAGCAGATCTGTCTAAGTGCTGGGGTCAATCGAAGAGCCAGGTCCTGAGGTCCTTCCAGAACTGGGGTAGCGTGGGAGATAGTTTGAGGTAGGAGGGTAGAGTGTTCCAGGTCTTGGCAGCGAGGAAGGAGAAGGACTTTACAACGGTTCTGGTTTTGCGGAGCCGTGGGACAGTGGCCAGGGTGAGCTGGGTGCAGCGGAGGTGTCTTTTGGGTGTGTAGAAGGAGAGGCGGCTGTTCAGGTATGCTCGTCCGGCGTTGTGGATGGACTTGTAAGCCTGGTGAGGAGTTTGAAGGTTATTGTTCTGTCTGCCGGGAGCCAGTGAAGTTCGTGGAGGTGTTGAGTGATGTGGCTGTGCTGAGGGGAGGTCGAGGTCCAGTCTGGCTGCGGCATTCTAGACATTCTGGAGCTTGCAGAGGTTTTTCTGTGTAACACCAGCGTAAAGTGTGCTGTTGTAGTCGAGTCTGCTGCTGATGAGCGCGTGAGTGACGGTCTCTGGATTTGGTGGGGATCCATCTAAGGGTCTGTCGCAGCAGGCGGAGGGTATTGAAACAGGCTGAGGATACTGAGTTGATCTGGCAGTCCATAATGAGCGATGCATCTATTATGATGCTGAGGTTTCGTGCGTGGTCCGTCGGGGTGGGGGGAGCCCCTAGCGCAGAGGGCCACTGGGTGTCATTCTATGCGGAGGGGCTGGATCCCAGGATGAGGACTTCTCTCTTGTCTGAGTTGAGCTTAAGGCAGCTATTCTTTATCCAAGTGGCGACGGCTTTGATCCTTTCTTGAAAGTTGTGCCTGGTGACTTTCTGTTCGTTGGTGAGGGAGAGTATCAGCTGGGTGTCGTTGATTTGCATATGGCTTGGTTCAAACTGGGGTGGCCTAGTGAGAAGACGAACGATGATGGATTCAACCCAGATCTGTGACTGGGGTGAGTGTCTGAAAAGTTTCAGCACTCCATCTATCATCTTATTATGTTTGCTATGTTTGACCTAAGTGGCCAGGGTATGCCCAGATGTGGGTCCCTTGCTCACTTTGACCCTGGATTCAAGCTAGCCTGGCTGATGAGGGGTGAAACCCCGAAACCGGTCCCAGGATGCTTGTTTCCTGTCCAGGGAGGACCTGGCCTGGCAGTTTTGGCTGAACTGTTTCCATGAGGAACAGGGTCAAGACTGATTTGCATATGGCTGGGCCCAAACTGGGGTGGCTTAGTGAGCAGAAGAACGATGATGGATTCAACCCAGATCTGTGACTGGGTGTGAGTGTCTGAAAAGTTTCAGCACTCCATCCATCATCTTATTGTGTTTGCTAGGACCTCAAAGGCTGCCAGAATAATCCCTTATGCCTAAATGTGGTCCAGGTGAAATTGCGGTACAGTGGATAGTGAGAGAAATCATTGATGCACACAGACAATGCGTCCGAGTCTTCTTTGATGATGGGGGGGCCAGAAGACCTGGATGTGTTGTTGCACCAATGAAGTGTCCTGATTTATTAAGACAGCCTTCATGCATCTTGAAGTGTCCCATGTTTTCAGGTCTCAATAGGATATTTGCCACATATGATTCAGATCCAATATAGGAGAACAGAGGTGGGTACCAGTCTGTTTGTCCAGAAGAAGATCCATTCTAAGTTTTCCTTTGGGTCGAAACATCGACAGCTTCCTACTTGGTCATGCATTGATTGTGGTCAACACTCCCCTGCACCTGATCCAATAGCATGCCTGGGGCCTAATCGATTTGCCTTTGTGACCATTGTATATATTTTCTGTGTTCATCAGTTACTTTTTCTCACTATTCACTGCAATGCACCTTCACCTGGAACAACCTTTGCCAAACGTCTATGTTGGTTTTCATATCTACTTATTGTCAGCTGTTTGTCTTGCACATACTGCATATTTGCTTAAGCATATGATGTAGTGTTCGTGAATTAATATAAGTGGTTATTACAGCACACTAAAAGCACCATTAGATTCAAATTAATTATACGGACAGTTGTTTTGTTTGAAACTTTTGCTTATAACTTTGGCACAATTTTATACATCTGCACTACACTTGGCAGATACTCATGTTTAGCTTAGTTGTGATATTTTGAGTTTCTTGCAAACCCACTTAAAAGAGTGATCAGAGAGCACCAGTTCCAATTTGAACTCCCATAGGCATCTTTGCTCTCTGCTACTGAAAGAAACTCTCTTTCCCACCCCCCTCACAGCAGCCACCTAGATGTCCTCCATCTGGCTGTACCTCTTGCAGGTCATTTAGCAGTCTCTTAAGCACAGCTAAAGCAAGGGACTCACATATCAAGGCCTGTCTCATTGGTCCTCCACCATCTGACCGGACCACCGACCTCACAAATGGCTGGCTCTTATCCTTATTTAAATTACAATTCCTGCAGCTCTGGATGTTGGTGTAGCCTCACAGTAATCTTTGAGAAGTAAACTTGGTGGCAATATATTAGTTCCTGCTAAAATCACACTGCCTACTGCTATGTTTGTATGCGGGTGAAAGATTTCTTTTTCACCCAGATTGCAGGTGGCACCTGCAGAATGGGGGTATCTTGACAGGTATGGGCGGGGCTCCAACACTAGTTTTAGAGAGGGGATGTCCGTTCCTCTTAGCCCTACCATGATGGAGTGTGAGGTGTTCGTTGTATCATCTTATGCCCCGCACTGCATCTGCTCACATCTGCCAACAGTGCAAGGTATCATATGTGTTCGAACTGTGACCCCAGAATGGTATTAAGCCCCATCCTACTGGCAGCATCATATACAGCATAGAGAGGCATAAACAGCAATATTTACTCAGTAAATGCAGTTTAAATTAGCACGTTCTAGAGGTCTGTTTACAAATGTTGCAACTTTTAGTCATTACACATTTACAGGTGGAAAACAGATATGTAAATTATAAAAAGTAAAGCTATAATTAAAATTTGTGTTTTTGCAATTAGATTAATTTGATGTTTTTGTAAAGCACACACATGGTCAGGAGGCCACCTCAGAGTGCTGATAAAACATGCATGTGATCACAAACTTTTGGAACATATTCGATGTTTAATGTCACACAAACGTTGGGAACTTTGGGCCCAATTTATATATTTGATGCATGCACCGGCGACGGAGTATACACACCACCAACATAATGGTCCGCCTGCCCAATTTAATTGCGGGTGGACCTTAGGTTTGGCTACCGTGGTGACTACTCCAACTCTGCCATAGCCAAACCTCTCCGACGGAGCCCTGCACCAAACAGCACGATGAATTGATAAAAACCGCTGTGACATCATTTACTCCATCCCCATGACGGAATGGTGGTATGGCGGGCCGTCCGCCAATATATAATTCTGGCGTTTTTTCAGGAGTCTAAGGGCAGACAGAGGTTATTGTATTCCATTTGAAACAAAGCATTTTCCCATTGTTGTCCTGGGCCTTTTACCTGCTATTGAGCTCAACGCTGAGCACCAAATGCACCTCCTTTAGCACTTGACCCTCGGTGTAGCAAGGTTGTACACTCCTGGGCTTACTCAGGGAGTTGGCCTACCAGTCAGTAAATCAGGGTCCGGCCAGTGCCTTTACTTATTCTATGCTAATAATTGGATCCAAGGGGACTTTGTGCAATAAGATACTTGTGAACAGAGGACTGAAGCAAGGATGTGTCCTGGCTTCGAATCTGTTTAACCTGTTCGTTGCCCATATAGAGTTGATGGTTGCATATCCTAGAGCATGTCCGTCCAGGGTCAATGGTCATTCATTCTGTGTTTTGGAATTTGCTGATGATACAGCCATCCTAGATCATACTGCTATATGTCTCCAGCAGTCCCCTAACAACCTATATACGTATTACAAATCCAAGAAACTTGAAATAAATCAAGAAAATACCAAAGTGCTAACTTCAAAAACAAAGTCTCAGCACTAGACAAAGTTAGGCCCCCACTTTATTTGCAGCACAGCATCTTATAAATATCTAGGGGTGGAATTCCAAGCCTCAAAGCATCACAAACTACACGTGCAGGCGCTGGAAAGTAAAGCTATGAGGGTAAGATTCGCTCGTCAAGACAGAACGGCACCTGACAAATCAATTATTAAAACTGCTGTTCAGAGTATTAAATGCAAAGTTTGCACCAACTTTAACCTATGGTTGGAAGCAATGCCCGGTCAACTAAACTGATGGTTCAATCAGGAATAGACTAAACTTTATAAAGTAATATTAAGTTTGTCGAACTCAGTCAGGCAAGACCAAATTCAATTAGAATTTAATTTTGTAGAGCAAACACTGGCACTAAACGTGACACTGGTAAGGTATTGGTTTAAACTAAAACAAGCACAAAAGGGCCTTTTCAAAGGCCAACTTTAACAAGAACGTGAGCGTGGGAAAAGCACCCAATGGCATTTAATCATTGACAGTATATTAACTTAACTACAAATTATATCCCTCTGGAATTGGCATATATATCCTACGGTACTTTCGAGTAGATACTGAAGAGGGCATTAAGCATTACATCTAGAGATACTGACTTGGAATCTTGTAAAACAAAGCAACACAACTCACTTATAGCAAGAGCTATGAAAAACCACCACAGCAAACTTATTTTGACCTTGTGCTTTCATGAGGGACAAAAGTTCAGTTTTTAAGATTACTTTTTAGACTATTTAATGCGCAAGAGGCAGCACACAGGTGGAAACATAAGAGAGTAAATACAGCCTGTCCTTCTATTCCTATTAGAAAGAGCCCATACCATACTCTGTGGTTCTCTGGCTTCTATAATGGAAAGAAAAGGCTTTTGAATCCAAAATTACGAGAAAAAAACTTAAGAAACAGTTCATCTGCCATTTTAACATATTTTTGTACTTCTGACAGTATTTCAGTAAGTATATTTGTAAAATATATGAATGTGATTTCAAAATGCATTGACTAACGTTATGCCACAGAATGAATTGGACTTCAAAAGGTACTATTTTAATGTAAGCGGTTGAATATTCAGGGTGTGATGTTTCACTGGTTCAATAAACTATCAGTAAACGTGTTTACTAGAGTGCCTTTACTTAGAACAGAACAAGTACTTTACTTCTGACAATGAATACAATATTATACATAATCAAGGGTAGCATCCCGTTGCCATCACACATTTTCTCCCAGATGCATTATGGTAAATGCAGTGCATAATAGTCACTTTAATTTACTCACAGGTATGGAAGTGTTCACTAATGTTGGCGCAACCATTGCCGTATATCACATCCTTGTGAATGATTGTCCTTTCATCAACAGAAAATAACATACTGATTTGGGGGTGCCTGGAAATGCTGCTTAAGGTCTCTGGAGGTTTGTTTTTACCACTCCTAGGATGTAGGTGCTCTGACATGAACTCCCTCGTGATCACTTGACGGGTACTGCAAATTACAAACAGGATCCACACGATAACCTTAAGGCAAGAGGCTTAGAAACAAACAACAAACTCAAAAAACGAACTAAAATAACAAAGACAGACAAATAGCGAGAGGGGCCTGTTAGTACCCGTGGAGAGCAAACAGAAACCATGAGAAAATATACGTGTGTCCAACCATCATTAGATACCTGTTAGGTACTGGCACGAGGAGGCTAGGCTGCAGATCTGCTGCATGGAAAGGAAAGAAGCACGTCTGCCCTTTGTGGAGAGTTGGGCCTTCCTCAGCAGCCACATGGCAGACACAGTGCAAGCAGCAGACATAAGACAGGTCAGCATGAAGCATGCAAAACACACTGGCTGCTGCCTAGCCAATGAAGTCTTCTATAACTGGAAATAGAATCAGTATCCCCGGCCAGGCTACAAGACCCAAATGGGCCCACCCCAGATACACACAATCATGTACCCCCAAACCAAACTTGAAGGACAGGTCCAAGCTACTCAAGCTACTTGTGAATTGTCTTAAAAATCATGGTGCAAGAAGTTAAAACTCTGAACACTTAGGGCCTCATTACAATATCGGGCGGAAACGTTCCGCCTGACACCGTCTCGGATTTGGGATCCGACCGACTCGTGGTCGACGGTTCCACCAGACTGATTACAATCCTTCTGAACACCTTTCGGAAGGACTCTCATTGACTTCTATGGGAACCTGTGTTCCAACCGACAACACAGGCTCCTATGGGGAAAATGGGTGTCTGCGGAAAACCTTGCACCCTTTCGCGGGCACTCCATGGTGCATCCTACACTGTGCATGGTTTTACCGGGGTGTCCCTTGTGTACCCCCTCGACCCCAAACCGGAGGTCTCAGGATGAAGGGGGCCCTGCTAGGGGCCCCCAAAGTCCGTTTCCGACAGCCTTTTCGTGTCGGACAGACCGAGTCGGAAAGGCTGTCAGTATCCGACATCGTAATTGGTCGGTTGGAAACTTTGTCCGTAGAGCTGTACGGATCACCTCCGACTGACTCGGATTCTCCGATTGCAGGTCGGGACCGATTCAGAATGACCGTGACCGGATGCGTTCTGACTCGGTCTAGGAGAATCCGACTGTCGGTCGGAGGCTTTCTGACCAACATCGTAATGAGGCCCTAAGTTGTGCGGAGTTGGGGTCCTGAACAAAAGTATAGGTGCTGGATGTAGGGGTGGAGAGGGTGCTGCAGTACCCCCAAAATAACCATTCTGTAGTTCCAAATGTGAATGAGCAATAAAGATGTCTTTAAAGTTTGTTTTTGTCACTTTTGCTGTATGTTCAAGACAGAGGTAAAATGTCAGTCTATGTCTCCTGACAAATTGCTGATTATTCTTTTAACATGGAGACTGGTGTTTACTTTTTTTCTCTAACGGCAATGTGAGAGAATTTTGATTAGTGAACAATGTGGCAGTCTTCCTGGTTTGAAAGAAAAGGTTGAAGCCGGTTGTTCTAACTACTAACTGCTCCTCCAATCCCTCAGCAGCAATGTTTCACACAGTTGTGAAGGGCTGCTAACATTGCTCATTTTCCCCCAAAAATGCTTCACAATCTTTACATTTCATGAAGCTTGCAAAATTTACAAAACACTATGCAATGTTGTGTGTCAGCAGACTTTGTAACTTTAAATCCCATTGTGTTATGAAAAACATTATGTTTGAGGCATATGAGCTGTAGATCATATACTTGTGCATAGATCGCCATCTGGTGTTGGGCTCGGATGTTTGCACTTTGTTTTTGTCTTGGAAGAAGTCTTTGTTGTCACGAGGTAGGTGACTCCTCCTTAGGGTGATAGTGCGCATGGGCATCGACTCCATCTCCAGATTGTTTTTTTCCGCCATCGGGTTCGGATGTAATTCGCTGCGCTCCGGGTTGGTGTCGTTTCCCGAACCCCCTTCGACGCGCAATCCCTCACCACTCGACGGTATTGTCTCGATCGCGTTTCCTTTCGACTCTCATCTTCGAAAAATATAAAATCATCGACCTACATCTTCGACACGGGCCGTTGGGCCTATCCGCGCCGATCACGCCAGCAGTCAATGGAAAGAACTCCTTTTAAAAAATGCCCCGGGTGTGGTGCTAAGTTCCCACACACGGACTTACACCAGGTTTGTAATCTCTGCCTCTCCCCGGAGCACGAGGACAAGAACTGCGAGGCCTGTGCATCTTTCAGGTCGAAGAAAACCATCCGTGACCGTCTGGCTCGACGTCACGAAATGTCCCGCGAAAGCAGCTCGGTTCCGGACATCTTTGGAGCAGATCCCGAAGTCCAGCCAGAACAACAAGCTGATGAAGGAGAGATCTCCGTCTCCGAAGCCGACGACTCCGACATCGAAGACGAGGCAGTCACACCAGCTCAGCGGTCCGTGAGTACCGAGACCCCTCTCCTGCCCAACCCCAAACAAAAGGCTCCTGTAACACCTTCGCCCTCTGGCTCAGGTCGACACCGGCAACACATTTCAGACGCCCCACCCTCGGGCCCAGCTATGAAACCGAAAGAAAAGCCTTCCGGCTCGGGCTCGAGCCAACCCTGTTTCGGTGCCGACAAGTCACCTTCGGCACCGAAGCCCAAAACCAAAGATGTGCCACACCCTTCTTCCTCAGCACCGAAAAACAGCCTCGACGCCGAAGCTCTCGGCGTCGAAACAAACAAAGGACAAACATTCGGAGCCGAAAAAACCTTCGGAGCCGAAAAAGGTCTCGGAGCCACAAACTCCTATACCAAAAGCTAAAGAGTCCAAGACCCAGCAGAAAGCTTCAGAAACAAAGGCAAAAGAACATTCTGACCCTAAACCTTCGGCACCGAAAAAGGACATTGTTCCCAAACAACAGTCTGTGGCAGATTTTTCGGATCCAAAGCAAAAAACACTACACATTGACCCACAAACCGGTCACATTGTCGCCAGCCTCCTAATAAGAGGAAACTGGACACTTCACCAGACTCTGAAATAGCCATTAAACAGAGAGAAATGGGCACTAATACTTCTCCACCTCCCTCTCCTTCTCCAGCTGATCCTAATTTGTTAATTTCTCCAGCACACTCCCCACAACATACATTTTCACCTCAACCACAGGATGATGAAGATGATTATAATGATGGGGATGGGAACGGAAATCCAGATAGGGATGATGACGCACATACCATCCCACAGGATGTAGATCCTTGGGATGATTACAATACAGATCCTGATCCACACAATGACCCGGTCCTCTATCCCTCTAGGCCATCACCACCAGATGATAATATTGGGTTTGCGCAACTAATTAATAGGGCTGCTCAATACCACAGGGTACAATTACACTCTGATCCCTTAGAGGAAGACTTTTTATTGGAAACATTTGCACCCTCACAAAAGTCCACACACCCTACCAATGCTAAAAGGCATGCTAAAACATGCACCAGAAGTGTTTAAAGACCCTGTCAGAGCCAGGGTCCTGAACACCAGGGTGGACACAAAATATAAGGCAGCTCCCAATGACCCAGTGTATATCAGAGGTCAGGTCATTTTAGATTCTCTTGTGGTGTCTAATGCACGCAAGAGGGCTAATTCACAGAGCACAGGCGACACCCCTCCTCCTGATAAGGAATCAAAACTCATAGACGCATCTGGCAAACGAACTGCGTCACAGGCTGCAAATCACTGGCGGATTGCCAGCGCCCAAGCTTTGTTAGCCAGATATGACAGAGCTCACTATGATGAGCTTGAAAAGCTTATGCAACATCTGCCTGACCAATATAAGAACAAAGCTAATGACCTTATACAGGAGGGTATACTAATAACCAACACATCTATAAAATGTGCCCTCGATGCGGCTGATACAGCATCTCGTGCTATTAATACCAGCGTTTTACTACCCAGGCACGCTTGGCTCCACGTATCCGGATTCAAGCAAGAGGTGCAATCCACTATTCTTAATAAGTCTTTCGACCAAGAGCATCTTTTTGGGCCCACAGTCGACACATCTTTAGAAAAGATGAAAAAAGATACTGAGACTGCCAAGTCCATGGGGGCCTTGCAATTGTCTTCCCCTAGAGGCTCTTTTCGTCGCTCCTTTTACAGGGCTGGCTCCAAAACCACTGGCTCAGAACATCCCTCTTCATCATATAAAAGTCCCAATCAAACTACCTCCTCCAGAGGATATTTTCGAGGAGGTTACAGGGGTAACAACAATAAGGGAAGAGGCCGCGGTAACAACACCCGCAGCTCCCCTACCACCAAGCAGTGACTTCCCTCCACTTCCCCCCGATCATTCCACTCCTGTCGGGGGACGTCTCTCACAGTTCCTACCTGTCTGGAACTCCATCACAACAGACAAGTGGGTAAGACAAATTATCCAGTATGGTTATTGCCTGGAACTCACCTTCACTCCGACAAACATTCCTCCCAGACAACGTCCAATGTCCTCAGAACATCTGACGCTTCTAAAACAAGAGGTTCTCTCTCTATTACAAAAACATGCAAAAGAACCAGTCCCCTCGCCTCATCAAGGCACATGGGTTTACTCCCTATATTTTCTAATTCCAAAAAAGGACGGCTCTCTCAGGCCAATATTGGACCTCAGACCGTTAAACCTTTACATTCAGTCAGACCACTTCCACATGGTCACTCTCCAACAGGTGCTACCACTTCTTCAACAAGGCGACTTTCTCTCCACTCTGGATTTAAAGGATGCCTACTTTCATATTCCCATTCACCCCGCTCACAGGAAATATCTCAGGTTCATGGTATACGGTCAACACTATCAGGTCAAAGTCCTCCCGTTCGGGGTTACCACAGCACCCATAGTCTTCATAAAGTGCCTCGCAGTAGTAGCAGCTCACTTACGAAGACAACATATTCACGTGTTCCCTTATCTGGATGACTGGCTCATAAAAGCCAAGTCACACAACAGCTGTGTGCAACACACACACAAAACAATCCAGTTGCTTCACCAATTGGGATTCACGGTGAACCTCACCAAGTCCCACCTCCAACCGTCCAACACACAACAATATCTAGGAGCTACAATAAACCCTTCAAAAGCTCAGGCATACCCCAACCCAGTCAGGATATGCAACAGTCAAGCTCTAATATCACAATTTCAGCCTCAACACTCATTACCAGCTCGAGTGTTCATGCAGTTAATCGGGATGATGGCCTCTTGCATTCTCATCGTCCCTATGCAAGACTCCAAATGCGTCCCTTACAGGAGTGTTTGGCACGTCAGTGGAACCAGGCTCAAGGTCAGTTAACAGATCTGGTGTTGGTGGACAGCCGCACACATCGCTCTCTGCAGTGGTGGAACACACAAAACCTTTCCAAAGGGCGGCCGTTCCTCGACCCGGTTCCACAGATAGTGCTAACAGCAGACTCATCGCTCACCGGCTGGGGAGCTCATCTTCAAAACCGTACCATTCAGGGCATAATATGGAATTACTGGCAATTTTCTGGCATTAAAATCCTTTCAACTCCATCTGGTAGGCAAAGCTGTCCTGGTCCGTACAGACAACATAACAGCAATGTACTACATACAGAAACGGGGGGACACACTCTCAATAGCTTTCACACCTAGCTCAAAGCATATGGAGATGGGCCATTCCGCAAAACATAGATCTCCTTGCAGAACACCTCCCAGGGGTACACAATCAGATTGCAGATCTGCTCAGTCGTCAAACACAGCAGATCCACGAATGGGAACTTAATCCTCAAGTTCTTCTTCCATTCTTTCACATGTGGGGCCACCCAGAAATAGATCTGTTCGCCACACACCGGAACGCAAAATGCCCACCCTTCGCGTCCAGGTATCCACACCCATTGTCCAAAGGCAATGCGCTATGGGTGAACTGGTCAGGCAAATTTGCTTACGCTTTTCCGCCTCTCCCGCTAATTCCGTTAGTGGTTCGGAAGCTCAAACAGCATTCCCTCACAATGATCCTGGTTGCTCCAACATGGGCCCGACAACCATGGTTCACAACCCTCTTGGAACTATCAGTAGTTCCTCATCAAAACCTACGCCTCTCACCCAAGCTTCTCACTCAGAACCATGGAGAGATCAGACATCCAGATCCCAGTCAACTCAACCTTGCGATCTGGCACCTGAAGTCTTAGAGTTTGGCCACCTCAATCTCCCGCCAGACTGCATGAACATCATTAAAGAGGCTAGACGTCCTACCACCAGAGCATGCTACGCAGCAAAGTGGAAACGATTTGTAATTTACTGTACAAATAACAAAATCAATCCACTAGATGCTTCTATTTAAAACATTATCTGTTATCTCTTGCACCTACAACAATGTAACCTAGCATATACATCCATAAGACTACATCTCGCTGCAATAGCAGCTTATCTCCAAAACAGACACTTGTCTTTGTTTAGAGTACCCGCTTTCAAAGCATTTACGGAAGGACTTAAAAGAATAATTCCACCCAGAGTTCCACCCTCTCCAGTATGGAATTTAAATATTGTCCTTACCAGACTCATGGGTCTCCCATTTGAACCTCTACACAAATGCGAACTACAGTTCCTCACTTGGAAAGTAGCCTTCCTTGTTGCTATCACATCTCTTAGAAGAGTTAGTGAACTCCAGGCATTAACCATACAAGAATCATTTTTGCAAATCCATCATAACAAAGTGGTTCTTAGAACTAACCGAAATTTTTTACCTAAAGTCGTTTCTGCCTTCCACCTTAACCAGTCTGTTGAACTCCCAGTTTTTTTCCCTCTACCAGACTCAGTGGCAGAACGGGCTCTTCACACGCTAGACGTTAAAAAAGCAATACTTTACTACATTGAAAGGACAAAATCCTTTAGAAAGACTAAACAACTCTTTGTGGCTTTCTCCCCACCTCATAAGGGCAATCCCATTTCAAAAGCGGGGATTGCAAGGTGGATTGTTAAATGCATCCAAATATGCTATCTTAAAGCCAAACGCACATTAACCATTCCCCCTAGAGCTCATTCCACATGTAAACTAGTGGCTTCTATGGAATTCTTAGGGAACATTCCCCTAGATGACATCTGCAAAGCAGCAACTTGGTATACACCGCACACTTTCACAAAACACTATTGTGTCCATGTGCAAGCAAAACAACAAGCTAGTGTGGGCCAGGCTGTATTAAGAACACTTTTTCAGACCACTGCAACAGATACAGGTAGCCACCGCTAAGGAGACAACTGCTGTATAGTCGATGCACAAGTATGTGATCTACAGCTCGTATGCCTCGAACGGAAAATGCTACTTACCAGTATGCATCTGTTCTTGGCATGTAGAGCTGTAGATTCATATACGCCCACCCGCCTCCCCGGATACCTCTATCTGTTGCAGTACTATCTTACTTAGATACATTACGCATGGACATCTCTTTCTATTTCTTACTAACTCCATCATAACCCTTCATGGCGAAAACAATCTGGAGATGAAGTCGATGCCCATGCGCACTATCACCCTAAGGAGGAGTCACCTACCTCGTGACTACAAAGACTTCTTCCAAGACAAAAACAGAGTGCAAACATCCGAGCCCAACACCAGATGGCGATCTATGCACAAGTATATGAATCTACAGCTCTACATGCCAATAACAGATGCATACTGGTAAGTAGCATTTCCTTATTGAGTACGTTTTAAAATTAAATTGTAATTTAAAATCTGATTTCACCATAAGTTAGGATTTTGCATTACAATTCCAAAGACACCAAACATGAACTGCCTACCTGTTCCCATTTGGAAATTACAGCTTATTAAATGTGATAAGCCAACTCCAATATTGTCCTCTGGGAGAGGTACGCCTTGCAGTAGTGAAAAGTAAATTTAAGAGTTTTTCACTACTAGGACATGTAAAACTCAAAAGTACATATCCAACTTTTTAAATACACTGCACCCTGCCCTCTGGGCTGTCCAGGGCTTACCCTAGTGACTTGTATATATTAAAAAGGAAGGTAGTGGCTGGCAAAAGGTTTATTTTGCCAGGTTGAAATGGCAGTTTAAAACTGCACTCACAGGCTGCAAATGGTAGGCCTGAGACGTGTAATATGATTATAATATTTAATATCGTGTAATATTTTAGACAGATTTCCAACTAGTCTTTTGACTGAATGACCTCAATAATGAAAAAAGCACCAAAAACATTTCCAAAAAAAAGCAATGTACTGCACAATAGAAAGTACTCGCACTCAAATCACCACTCAGGCTAATATATCATACAGAGATCATGTTTAGGTTATTTGTTTTCACTCACCGAAAACACCACTCAGACTGTTTTACCATCACATCAAACAAATGTTTCTCTTTTGCGGGTTCACACCCCAGCTCATAGAACCCAAAACTGTCAAGAGCTTTTTGATTCATTAGTCTTTACTTTAGTCAAATATGAAGCATTTTCATCAAATGACCATCACAGTCAAAGTGTCCATAATTAGGAAATATTCAGGTTAAATGTTTGGCCAATGGCACTTACCTAGAGGATGATCTTGTCCCCTTTCGGCGCTTTGGGATTGGCAGGTAGTTTGGAGTGTTAGCTGAGAGCCGCCACCCATCAATAGCATTGAGACCTCCAGGGGAATCTTCAGAATTAAATATAGTAAGGAAAACCAACAAAAAAACTAAGAGTTCACCACCAGCACACATCCTATCCTTTCAATATGAGTGGTGTGTCACAGTGCTGATCAAAAATGACTTGAACTGAACTTACCCCCAATCTGTGGACAGGCTGGCCTGATTGATGACGATTTCTGACATCTTAATTGTAACCGATTGTAGTGGCTCAGAAGGATGGACCTGCAAAGCCCTAAGGACTAAAACTAAATCTCACGCAGGGGCTAAAGGGCAATCAATCGAGCAGTGAGGGTCTAAAACATTCTGACAGTCTGCTTATTATCACATCGCCCTCTTTCAAATTTTCCTAAAGACTTCGATTGAAGATATCTCACACAAAAACTGTAGAATCCATGAAAGCTGGTAATCCAATAAAGACAAAGAATGATCCTTAATCAGTTTTTGAAATGAACCCCAGTCTTGTGCATTTGCTTTTAAAGTCAATGTTTTTCTTTCATTTTGAATTGCCTCTACAATATGGAAAGAAAACACCTTCCCCTCTTAATACTTTGGTTGCACCTTCGGTTTGAAAGAGGTAATTGTCCAGTTTTGAATGGATGATGTATTGTGGAGGGGTTTGCGGTAATCTTTCAGTATTACATTGACAGTCTCTGAAGTAGAGCAAACCCTAACCTCATTGGCCAAAATGGTACCACTAATATCATGGCTGTTGTTAGATGTGGCATCCTTGGTGTGGTTTTCCGAATAACTTTTTGCCTTCAACCCTCCTGTTTTGCTGACTTTGTGCTGGCTTTAGGATTCTACACACTTTGCCACTGCTGACCAGTGCTAAACTGCTTCTGCTCTCTCCTTAAAACTTGGAAGAATTGGCTTATACCTAATAGGCATATTTAATTTACCTGTAAGTCCCTAGTAAAGCGGCACTATCTGTGCTGGTGGGCCTGCAGCACTGTTTGCGTCACCCACTTAAGTAGCACTTTAAACATGTCTCAGACCTACTATTTGCACCTGTGGGTGCCATTTTAAACTGCCATTTTGGCCTGGCAAAATAAACATTTTGCTAGCCCCAACCTTCCTTTTTAATACATATGTCACCCCTTGGGTAGACCCGGGACAGCCCAGAGTGCAGTGTATTTAAAAAATGTGGACATGAACTTTTAAGTTTTACATGTCCTAGTACTGAAAAGCTCTTAAATTCGCTTTCCACTACTGCAAGGCCTACCTCTCCCAAAGGATCAATCAATCAATCAATCATTTGTATAGCACGCTACTCACCCGTGAGGGTCTCAAGGCGCTGAGGGGGGAGGGGGTGCAGCTACTGCTCGAACAGCCTGGTCTTGAGAAGTCTCCTGAAGGTCAGCAGGTCCTGGGTCTGGCGCAGCTGTGTGGGGAGGGTGTTCCAAGTCTTGGCGGCGAGGTGGGAGAAGGATCTGCCGCCGGTGGAGGTCCTGTGGATGCGTGGGACAGTGGCGAGGGCGAGGGCGAGGTCGGCGGAGCGGAGCTGGCAGTTAGGGGTGTAGAAGGTGAGACGTTTGTTGAGGTATGCTGGTCCGGCGTTGTGCAGAGCTTTGTGGGCGTGGATGAGGAGCTTGAAGGTGATCCTTCTGTTGACTGGGAGCCAGTGAGGTCTTTCAGGTGGGCAGAGATGTGGCTGTGGCGTGGTATGTCGAGGATGAGGCGTGCGGAGGCGTTCTGTATGCGTTGGAGTCTCTTTTGGAGTTTGGCCGTGGTTCCTGCATAGAGGGCGTTGCCGTAGTCCAGTCTGCTGCTGACGAGGGCCTGTGTTACCGTTCTTCTGGTTCCGGTGGGGATCCATCTATAGATCTTGCGGAGCATGCGGAGGGTGTTGAAGCAGGAGACTGCGTTGACTTGCTGGGTCACCGAGAGCGATGAGTCCAGGATGACCCCCAGGTTGCGTGCGTGGTCGGTGGTTGTAGGTGCGGCTCCCAGGGCGGCAGGCCACCAGGAGTCGTCCCAGGCGGAGGGGGTGGATCCGAGGATGAGGACTTCTGTCTTGTCCGAGTTAAGTTTCAGGCGGCTGGTCTGCATCCAGCTGGCGACGGCCTTCATTCCTTCGTGGAGGTTGGTTTTGGCGGTGGCGGGGTTTTTGGTGAGTGAGAGGATCAGTTGAGTGTCGTCGGCGTAGGAGACGATGTTGAGGTTGTGCGAACGGACGATGTTGGCGAGCGGTGCCATGTAGACGTTGAAAAGGGTGGGGCTGAGAGATGAACCTTGGGGCACGCCGCAGATGATCTTGGTGGCCTCAGAGCGGAATGGGGGAGGCGGACCCTCTGGGTTCTGTCGGTGAGGAAGGAGGTGGTCCAGTTCAGGGCTTTGTCGCGTATTCCAGCGTCGTGAAGGCGTGTGCGTAGGATGTGGTGGCAGACGGTGTCGAATGCGGCCGAGAGGTCTAGGAGTATGAGGGCCGTGGTTTTGCCGTTGTCCAGCAGGGTCCTGATGTGGTCTGTGGCAGCGATGAGGGCGGTTTCGGTGCTGTGATTACTGCGGAATCCGGATTGGGATGGGTCCAGGGATGTTGTTCTCCTCGAGGAAGTGGGTCAGTTGCCTGTTGACGATCTTTTCGATGGCTTTCGCCGGGAATGGGAGCAGGGAGATGGGCCGGAAGTTCTTGAGGTCCTTTGGGTCCGCTGTGAGTTTCTTGAGTAGGGCGTTGATCTCGGCGTGTTTCCAGCTTTCCGGGAAGGTGGCAGTCTCGAAGGAGCTGTTGATGATCTTCCGGAGTTGGGGTGCGATGATGCGGTTTGCTTTGTTGAAAATGTGGTGAGGGCAGGGGTCGGCTGATGAGCCGGATTGGATGGTGTTCATGGTCTTGATAGTGTCGTCGTCGTTGACGTGGGTCCAGGAGAGCAGATGGTTGGTGAGGCTGGGGGGGTGGTGAGTCCGCAGTGTCGGCGGTAGTAGGCAGGGTCTGGGTGTTGAATCTGTCGTAGATGTCTGCGATCTTGCGGTGAAAGAAGGTGGCTAGGGAGTCACATAGGTCTTGCGACGGCGGGATGTTGTTGGAGTTGGAGCTGGGGTTGGAGAGTTCCTTCACGATGTTGAAGAGCTCTTTGCTGTTGTGTGCATTGTTGTCGATGCGTTCCTTGAAGGAGGTCCTTTTGGTGGCTCGGATGAGTTGGTGGTGCTTGCGGCTAGCGTTCTTTAGGGCTGCGTGGTTGTCCGGTGTCTGTTCTTGGCACCACTTTTTCTCGAGTCTTCGGCAAGTGCGCTTGGATTCCTGGAGGTCGGTGGTGAACCAGCTGGCCTTTCTGTCGGTGCGCCTGTTTGAGGGTTTTTTGATCGGGGCGAGAGTGTTGGCGCAGTCGTCGATCCATTGCCTGAGGTTGCTGGCGGCTGTGTCGGTGGTGTCTGTCGGTGGGTCTCGGGGGAGGGCGGTGATGATCTGGTCTTCGGTGACCTTGTTCCAGCTGCGGTAGGGGATCCGGTGCAGGTGGTGGAGCGTGGTGGGTTTCTTGAAGGTGAAGTGGATGCAGCGGTGGTCTGTCCAGTGGAGTTCAGTGGTGTGGCTGAAGGTGACGTGGTTGCTGGCGGAGAGGATGGGGTCGAGCGTGTGTCCGGCGGTGTGGGTGGGGGTCGTGACGAGCTGTTTGAGTCCGAGGTTGGCGAGATTGTCGAGCAGAGCGACGGAGTTGCTGTCGTCGGCGTTCTCAAGGTGGAAATTCAGGTCTCCGAGGAGGATGTAGTCTGTGGACGCAAGAGCGTGCGTGCTGACGATGTCGGAGATGAACTGTGGCCGGGGTCCGGGGGGTCTGTAGACGAGTGTTCCTCTGAGGGTGGTGTTGGGGTCGGTGCGGATCTGGAAGTACAGGTGTTCGGCGGTGCTGGAGGTGTCAGTTGTGGAGGTCGAGACTCTGAGGGTCTTCCTGTAGACGATGGCGATTCCTCCTCCTGGTCTGTTGGTGCGGTCCCTTCTGGTGATCTTGTATCCATCGGGATGGCTATGACAATGTCGGGTGCCGAGGAGGGGTTCATCCAGGTCTCTGTTAGGAAGGCGACGTCCGGGGAGGCTGAGTCGAATAGGTCCCAGAGTTCGATGGCGTGCTTGTGGATGGAGCGGGTGTTGAGTAGGATGCATCTGAGGTGGTTGCGTTCTGTTCTGACGAGTGGGGTGGTATGTGCGGGTGTTCGACGGCTGGTGTAGCTGCAGCTAATGCAGGTGAAGGGTCCGTGGGTGTGTATCGGGTTGGCCTGGAAGCAGTTTGATGATCGGCCGGTGTTTAGTCCGTGGAGGAAGCTGGCGTCATAGCGTCGTCGGCTGTCGTGGCTCTCGTGAGGACCAGGGGGACTGGCGCTGGGCAAGGATAACATTGGAGTTGCCTTATTGCATTTAATAAGCTGCATTTTCCAAATGGGAACAGGTAGCCAGTTCAACTTTGGTGTCTTTGGAATTGTAATGAAAAATCCTAACTTATGGTGAAATCGGATTTTAAATTACAATGTTGAAAATGCCAGTTTCAGAAAGTTTGCATTTTCCAGCCCTTTGCCATTTGGTGCCTGCAGCCTGTCTCTGGGTCACATGACTGTATTTGGCAGTTGGGATTTGTGTAGTCCTCCTAGACAGTGACAAACAATTGGGAGCTTAAGTGTGTGTGGATGGGCCATCAGTGGCAGGATCAGAGAGAGGAGCTGGGCACAGCCCCACTTACACTTAAATAGGCTGTATCCTGCCTCCATACAAAGTGTTGCATACTCCCTACAGTTAATCTGGAACCAGGCCCAGGAAGACAGGGCATCTGCGCACTTCAAAGGCATGCCTCTAAAAGCTTCTCTGCATTTCAGAGGCACAACTGGGTATAAATACTGGACCTCAGACACCAACTCTTCAGTACACTTCTGGACCTTTGGATACTCTGCCAGGAAAAGGACCACTGTGCTGCTGAAAGGTCTGCCACTCTGCTGGACTGCTGCCCTGTTGTGCTGTCCTGCTGCCCTCTTGCCTGGGTGAGAAGGACTGAACCTGCATCTCTTGAACCCAGAACCCCAGAACTCCAAGGACTAGTTGACTGGCCTTCTGATCCGAAGCCTCAGGGATACAACAGACTTCCATCAATCTTGCACCTGTGGGGGGGCGTGGCCACCAACATGGCCAGGTAGCTGCATTTTTCGCGAGCTCCGCTGGCCCCGAGTTAAATCCTGTGGTAATCCTGACCCTCGACGCCCAAAAACCACCTTCACACTGCTTAAAAAGGCGAACACAGATTGAGGAAGTGTCCGGCAAGGGTAATACGGGGTGATTCCTGCCGTGATCCGAGAAGCTTCAGCGCGGCACCCGTCGTACGACTCAGCAAGATGGCGGCCAGCCGGGAATAACCAGGGGAAAGGGCCGGCTTGGAGACACTCTCGCCCGGCGCGGTGGCAGTGGGCCTCACGGGGGAGAGCTGAGGCTGCTCTGCTCAGTGCCGCGGCACATCCCCACCCTCCGATACAGTCACGGAGGCGGTGGCCCGCACTGCGCCTTGAAGAACCCCAGCGTTGGCACGGCGGCGCCACAAACGACGGTGACGGGGACAAGAGAGGGGAGCCCCTGTCGAAAACGGAGTGACTCCTGCGGCCGGTGAAGAAGCATGCGAAGCCAACACCCTTTGGTTGGAGATACCTTCGGTTCATTGAAGAGTATCTACAAGTGCCAGTTAAATGGACCGGAGTTGGTAATTCTCGTGGGTCGATAAGTAAGCTCCTCTGAGGACCGTGCACCGCTTTGTCATGCTCTCTAGACTGGACCGGCTCCTCTCTTCTAAAGAGCGCTTCCTGTCTCCTAAGGACTGTAACTGGAGATGTACACAGAACCAGTGGGGAGAGGAGAGCCACTGATTCTCTATTCCTGCAAATGAACTCTTTAATGCGCTTATATTGAGGAAAAACGTCAATAAAGAGAGGCAGGTAGGCGATTCGGCGAGGGGGTGGTCAGCTCTTCTACTACCCCACCCCTGTTGGATTGTGACCGGCACATAGCGGGCCGGGCGCAGCAGTTTGCCTGAGACTGTGTGCTCCTGGAGGGCCCCCCGTGTGGAATAACACCTGAGGCTGCGCTGGGTCGGAGGTTCGCTCCTATTGTAAGCCTGCCCCGCAGAACTGAAGGTCCCGGCGACTCGGCGGGGGCTCCCGTTTCCGTTCCCACAGCGATGCGCACCTTCATGACTTTGACTCCCCTGGCTGAGTTTGAGAAGACTATCGAGCCGCGACTCCTGGGAATCATGTTCTAGACTGCAGATCCCCAGAGGCCGTTCCATATACCACCCGGGGCAAGATAAGGTGCAGAGTGAAGTAGCCGCCTACTCTAGGTTGGTTGCCACTGATTAAGGAAGGTTTCTGTTGGTGGCAGAGAGGAGTGGTTGGGAGATACGCAGGTCCTACTGACGCCACATTTGTGCGAAGATACGGCCTGGGAATAGCCCTGTAGAAAACCCGGTGGGCTGAGACGCGGGACCGACTCCTCCAGTTTGTGGGGGCAATACCAAGTCATTGGCCGGCAACTTGGAAGAAGTACCACAGGGGAAGAAAACACCGGAGTGCCTCTTAGCCTGCCAACTCTGCTAAAACTGAAAAGACACACCTAGGGGGCCTTACGCGGCCTGGTCACCGCGGTCCCTGTTGTACCTAGAGCCCCGTGGCAGCCAAGAAGGAGAGACGCAGGGAGCTTGTCTCTGGTGGCAGCGGTGGCCACGAGACTGGGGAGAGGCCCACGGTTACGGCCCACCAACAGATCGGCTAGGATGGCGAGGGACAAGGAGCCTAAAACATCAAGACAGGGGAAGTTGGACAGATTTACTAAAGTACTTCCTACGTCCGGGGGAGCAGAGGGAGGTCTAGCCCACCCCCCCCAGATACTGCAACGATACTACAGGCAATTCATGCGTCCCGAGAAAGCCTGGAGGGTAAGATGGTGGAGATACGGGCGGAAGTTACATTCCTGCGCCAGGACCTGCGGAAAGTCTCCAAGAGAGTTACCGAGGCAGAACATCGCGTCTCGGAACTAGAAGACACCTCACGCACCACAGGTAAAGAAGTGGCAGGACTCTTGGCTACAGTGAAGGAGGTGGTCTGGAGAATCGATGATGCTGAAAATAGAGCCCACAGGAACAACCTAAGATTCATAGGATTTCTGGAAAATGAGGAATGTTCTGACCCGGGGCATTTTCTTCTGACCTTTCTCAGGGATGCTCTCCCGGAGGCTCAGTTTTCACCCTGCTTTGTCATAGAAAGAGCGCACAGGATGCCTAACGTCTGACTGCCACCGGGAGCTCCTCCTCGGCCGTTGATAGCCCGATTCTTTAACTTTCAAGACAGAGATCTCATACTCCGGGAGATACGAAAGAAGGGGGAGATTAAATACGAAAACACAGGAGTGATGGTGTTTCCGGACTATTCGCGAGATGTACAAAAATTATGGCGCACCTTTGACCCCATTAAAGTGAAACTCCGGGCCCTCGGGATCCAATACATGCTGTTGTTCCCAGCCAAACTTAAAGTTATCTTCCAGGGCAGGACGCACTTCTTCCAGACTCCAGAGGAGGCGTGGTCCTGGATTGAAGAACGGCCTCGGCTGAGGCGTGAGTCGACCCCGGCTGCTGCCTTGCCTATCGACAAAAGACTGAGCTCCAGTCAGGAACGACCTAAGGAGAAGCGGCGGAGAAGAGTGCTAAAACGCTGGATTACTACTATGGCTACACCGGGGAGGTCCCTGAGGCTTAGGGAACAGAAAACCACCATATCGGACACAGACGACGACACTGCCCAGGAACATATGTCTCGAACTCCTCTGAGATCAAGCGATAATGGTGACTCTGACCAGTCAGAGAGAGAGAGGAGTCTGTGGATGCGGACAGTGAACACCCTCTTCTGGAGAGCATTCAGTGGCTGAAGGCTTCGGGCCCGAGCCTTCCGGGTGAAAACCCTCAACTACTGCAACCCCACAGTAATGGCGAAGAGGAATGACGAACTGGGGCCAGACGGCCGCCCAGAGATGCTGTGAGATTCCCGAGGCCTGGCGGACATTTGGGACCTTTGGCCTGCTAACGGGAAGTATACAGTGTGTTTTTGTTATTATTGTATTATCATGTAATTGAGTGAATAGTGGAAGGGGGAGGGTTACAGACCTCTCGGTGATTTACCCGCACCAGTGTTGTCATGTTGACGAACTTGGGGGTGGTGGGGGAGCCTGCAGAGTGTGGGGAGGGGGGCATATGGGACACTGTTAAATGCTTTGACCTATGTTTATTGAGAAGGGGGGAGTTTGGTTCAACCAGTTTGTATGGATACCGACACTGAGATGAGAAGGCAATGCCTGGGCGCTGCTCAGAGATTGGGGTGGGCGTGGGGCGTTTTAATAATTTCTTTACAATAGCTGTGGGTAGTTACACAGTGATGACATGGAATGTCAATGGATTAGGGAACAAAATCAAACGTGGTTTGGTATCTAACTACCTTAAAAGGCTCAAACCGGACATAATATTTTTACAGGAGACGCATCTCATGGGTCCGCACTGTTCATTCTTGGGTAGGGGCAGTACACCACCTTGGCACACACGGGATTTACCCGAGGGTCGAGGGGAGTGGCAATCCTCATCAAAAAATCACCCCCTTTCCGGGTTACTCGACAATGGGAGGATCCAGATGGCACATATGTAGCAGTCCAGGGCATCTGGACTCACAAAACATGGTTACTTATTAGTGTTTATGCTCCCCCACGTCTCCAGCAGCACACGCTGGATAAATTGACGGAACTCCTCTTACAGTCCGGCCCCGCCACACATATCATTGGGGGGGACTTTAATGATGTGAGTGATCCCTCTCTGGATCGTACGCTGACACGACCTGGGTCGCATGAAAATACTGCACTGGCAAGGTTCCAGGCAGCCCTTGGGTTAACTGACCTCTGGAGGCGCCACCACCCCTCCGCACGGGCATACTCATACGTTTCTGGGGCTCACAGGGTGTTTTCGAGGCTGGATTACCTCTTTGCCCCGGCTGGAGAGATTGAGCATATAGAGGAGATGGAATACTTGGCTAGGGGTATCTCCGACCACTCACCGCTCTTCTTAAGGGTGGGAGGGAGAAGGGGAAGTCAGGATACAAACTGGAGACTGAATGCCTGGGCCTTGAAAGATGAAACGGTTGCCAAGGAACTCCGGGTGGAAACCGAACTCTACTTCAAGGAAAACGAAGGCTCAGTACAGTCGGCAGTTATTTTATGGGAAGCTTTCAAGGTGGTGTTACGTGATAGAGCCCAAAATATTATTGCCCATAAAAAAAGGCGGGAAGGGGAGTGCATGAGTGGGCAGAGGGCCCAGTCCCCCCGCGGTCCCGGCGGGCATTGACAAAGCAGGGGGGTGCTCCACGGGACTGGGAAAGCTGGCCACAATAAATAAGGATTCGTGGCATGGAGGCACTGTGGACTCAAAACTGAAGCGGGCTGCGGGCACTGCGGACAGAGGCACCTATGTGGCGGCCTGCAAGATCAGTATAAAGGAGGGAACAGAGATCTACTTGGAGATTAACGGAGTGCAGCCTCGAAGGAAGGACAGGTGTCATAATACAAGTCTGGAGCTGGGCCACCGGTGGGACGCGGCGGCAGCGGTGGTGTGGGGTATGGTCAAACCCCGCGGATAGGCATGCACACTTAACGACCCTGAACACACCGTTGACAAAGGGGGAAGAGGACACCGGCCACCGGGCGACACTACTGGGCGCGCGCATGTGGGCAGCGCCTCCTGGGAGGCCGAGAAGAAAGCAAATGGGCAGCCAAAGCGGAGTGAACTGACGTGCGGCGGCCTGACTGGAGGACTGGCCACGGCAAAACCAAGCGGTACGCAGCACCCATCCTTTCTTGGCGGAACCTAGCGCAGGCGTACCTCACCGGCGCCTAGGTGTGACATAGACGTGTATCTCAGGCCCACCGGCACTGCTGCAGGGCCGCGATCCTGGTTGGTCCAGGTACAAGTCGGTGGGACGCCCCTCAGGATCGATGACGCGGGGCAGACGTGCTAGAACAAACATGGCTGATGCACCTGCTCCTCACCCACAAGTGAAGTCCAAAGCAAACACAATGGCGGAGGTGGAGTCACCGGCTAGTATGACCAGCAAACTGGATGCAGTCCTGGCGGCAGTGGAAAAACTGGGGGAGACCTTGGCACATACTCGAACCGCCCTGGAGAGCAAAATTGATAAGGCGGTGATAGACTTAACACTTCTGCACGCGGATCACCGTAAGTTGGCGGACCGAACTAATGTGCTTGAGGCCGCAACATCGAAATTGACTCCTCGGGTGGAGGCGGCAGATAAACACATACAGCAACTCCTCAACAGAGTGGATTTCCTCGAGGACAGGGCTGAAGATGCGGAGGGCCGGGCCCGACGCAACAACGTACGCGTGGTGGGCCTGCCAGAGGGAACGGAAGAGAAGAACCCCGTTGCATACGTGGAGGCATGGCTGCGCTCCCTCCTGCCTGACGAGACCCTCTCTCCACATTTTGTGGTAGAAAGAGCACATCGAGTCCCGGCCAGGCCCCTGCCGTCGGGCTCTAATCCTAGGCCACTACTGATACGTCTCCTGAATTACAGAGATAGAGACGCTGTATTGCAGGAAACCAGGAAACTCAGCGAAATTCAAGTGGACAATAATAAGATTATGTTTTTTCCTGACTTTACGATACAAGTACAAAAGCAGAGATACACCTATATAGCGGTGAAAAGGCGCCTGAGACAGTGTAACCTCAAATACGCTCTATTGTTTCCAGCTCGGTTGAGAGTGGTGGCCAATGGCAAAACACATTTTTTCCCTATGTCTGTGGAGGCTGAGTATTGGCTTGATACATACTCTGCTCGGGGGGCTGGAGCGCAGACGGCTGGTCCAAGAGAAAGAGCGTTCACAGAAGGTTCCCGCCGCCTTGGGGGGAGGAAACGGAAGCAGACACAACTGTCCCAGAAGTCGGGCCCGGACCCAGCTCAGGTGCTACAGGGACAGCGAGGAGCGCTTCAAGCTGCGGCAAGCATCGGCGGGTCACAGATGGAAGACTGTGCATCAATCTCCAGTCAGCAAGATCAAGCCAGCGATGCGGACGAACTATCGGACGACCTGTCAGCCACACAAGACTCATATAAACTGCCAATTGTTACCCCACAAACATCAGATGACATTGCCTGAGGCACACAGCTGTATCCTTTCACCTGATAATTTTGCTGCCATATGAACATACATGCAAGTATATGATTGAAATTTATGCAATGTTCTGTGGACTTTAGGTGAACGGGACATTCAAAACTGTATGTTAAAACTCCATTCCAACAGATTGAGATTACTGAGCATGGCCTCCCTGATGGGTATCCCATTAAGCGCTATACGCAGAAGCTCCCGATCTCCTTTTAAGTAGGCCACATACTAACTCCCGAAGGGTCACGAATTTGTTTCACACATGATCGGCTGATAGCTGGGGGGGGCCCCGGGGAAGCTCTTTTCATCCCTTGTTATTAATAGTTTGCAGGCAGTAGCGCACCCCCACGAGATATAGATATAATGCTGTTTAAATGCAGAGTTTGGGCGACTGCCTGTTGCACGCTTGCTCTTATGGTATTCAATTTAAGTTTGGGAGACTGCCCGTTGCATATTCGCCCAAATTATGTTTTTCCTTTCTTTCTTTATTTTAATATGGTGAATTGTTTTATTATTTATTACTCCATCGCCTACACACAGAGATATGAAAATTGTAGAGTTGACTCGCGTAGGGAGGCGCATGTTAGACTGGCTGCTGTGCGGGACATGCTGACTCACCCCGCCCCCCGGCTGGGGGCGACCCTACATGCTGCTAGTACTCTAATGTCATGGCAATTACACGAATAGGGACCTGGAATGTGAGAGGCATTCATAGCCCGTCCCGGCGATATCTTATCCACTCCTACCTAAAGCGGCACAATATTCAAATAGCACTCCTCCAAGAGACACATCTGCACAAGCTGGAAGTAGAGCGATTACACAGGCGCTGGAGGGGTCAGCTGTATGCAACGGGCTACTCAGCGTATGCGCGTGGAGTGCTGGTGTGGGTGAAGCCAGGAACCCCCTTTCGGGTGATAGACTCTTGCACAGAGGGCAGGTATGTTATAGTCAAGAGGGCATTAGATGGGAGGCCGATAGTACTGGCGTCCCTGTACGCACCCAACACGGAGCAGGCACCCTTTTTAGAACTAGTCTCACAGAAAATAGCCGGATGGCACGATGTACCCATGATACTGGGTGGTGACTACAATAGTGTACTGGACGTATCCCTGGACCGCTCCTTTCCTCCCCTGCCGGGCACAACCAGGCACGCAGCCGCGAAAGCGTTGAGGTGCTGGGCCACGCACTGGCGCCTGTCGGACGCTTGGCGGCACAGAAACCCACAGGATAGAATATACTCATATTATTCAGGAGCGCATGGCCTCCACATACGCCTAGACCGGTTTATGGTGTTGAATGATCTATTACCGTGCATCTCAGAGACGTACTACATGGGGCGAACGCACTCAGATCATAATCCACATGTGATGGGGCTACAGTGGGAGGACGAAGTGCCGCCGGTCCCCGTGTGGCGCTTGCAGCCGGACGTCTTGCTAGATGCACAATTCCGGGACCTGTTAGCCACCACAGTGGCTCAGTATTTTGATGAGAACGCGGGTACAGCGTCAACTCCGCTGCTGGAATGGGATGCAGTCAAAGTGGTGGTGAGAGGACATTGTTTAGGCGCGCAGGCGGGTATACGAAGGCAGCTGGAAAGGGACCGTACCGCATTAGAGAGAAGACTGACGGCTGTGAGCAGGAGGCGACAGAGGGAGCCAATAGACAACTCGACCGGCATAGGGAGGAGCATGCGCGATTGCTAGAACGTTTGCGATGTCTTAATTATGCCGCGCACTCGGCACGAGCGCATCACATGGGAGACAAGGCAGGGAAGCTGCTCACATGGCTCATACGTCAACATGAGTCATCGTCCCCGGTTGCATCTATACGCAAGGCAAATGGGGGTACGGCGTACACACAGCGCGACATACATGAGGAATTCACAGGCCACTACCGGGACTTGTATAAGTCTTGCGCGCGGGTCGCGCCACTGGAGATACAGTTATACCTTGAGGGAGTAGACTTGCCACAGCCCACACGCACACAAAGAGCGGACTTGAATGATCAAATTCTGGCAGAGGAAGTTCGGGACTGTATATTTTCATTGTCTAACGGAAAGTCGCCGGGGCCTGATGGATTACCGGCGGAATTCTACAAGGCATATGCGCATATACTGGTGCCTCAGCTATTGAAGGTGTACGAGGCGGGGATTGAGGACTCTGCGCTTACGGACTCACAAAATGAGGCCTTGCTGGTATCCCTCCTCAAACCGGATAAAAATCCTGAGTTATTGGGCTCTTATCGCCCATTGGCGCTTCTAAACACAGATTATAAGATCTTTGCATCAATACTTGCCAAGCGAATTTCACCTTTAGTGAAAGCGCTTGTGCGCCCGGATCAGAATGGCTTCGTCCCTGCAAGAAGTACCTCATTAAACATCCATAGGTTCTTCCGGATACAACAATACGCGTTAAATAACTGGCCACGCTCCGGCTGCTTGGTATTGGACCTGGAGAAGGCCTTTGACTCTCTAGAGTGGCCCTATTTGGCAGCGGTACTGAACAAGTACGACCTAGGCGGTCACTATCTGAGTATGGTACAATTATTATATCAGCGCCCCTCCGTCTGGGTCTGTACCGGAAGACTCCTATCGGATTCCATTAGGGTAAGGCGAGGGACGCGGCAGGGATGCCCGCTATCCCCGCTGCTATTCTCGTTAGCTATGGAGCCGCTGGCGAAGCTGCTCCGCAGTGACAGTGAGGCGTGGGGAATACAGATGGGGGACGGGATACATGCCATCTCCCTGTACGCTGATGATGCAGTTCTATACGTCCGTGACATTACTGATATCCCCGCATCCATAGCAGACACGCTTAGGACCTTTGAGGAGATGTCGGGTCTCCGAGTAAACTGGGCCAAATCAGGCGTCTACCCCTTCAGTGCAGACACGGCTGAGATGGGCGTGAGCCTAAATGGCGCACTGCTTACATGGTATCCCACTACCTTCCGGTATCTTGGGGTTTTAATATATCGGACGCCTGATGACCTGCTAGAGGGCAATCTAATGAGAGCAATATCGGCTGTTAGAGCACAAGTGCTATTTTGGAAGACACTCCCACTGAATGTGGCAAGTCGTATCACCTTGCTGAAAATGATAGTCCTTCCCAAGCTGCTGTATTATTTCTCGACTCTCCCGGTCTATGTCCCTGCTTCGGTATTCAGGGAGCTGGAGTGTCTGTTCCGAGATCTGATATGGAACAAGGGCAGACCCCGGGTTGCGCTGTGGAAGCTGTATGCGCCCACCGGACAGGGAGGGTTGGCCGTACCAAACATGGAACTGTACTATATAGCGGCCCAGCTACAATGGGTGACGAGGTGGTTAGCTGGCAAAGGCTTGGAAGACACGGCAACTGTACAGAGGCCTTGGACCCAGTCTCAAATCTGTCACTTGTTTCATCCTGTGGCCAGGCCCCTGCGGCCGATTCAACTATATCTGGGGTTAGCATATCGATGCTATAGGAGGAGCCTGTATCTTACCCGTGCGATACTCCCATATGCTCCGATATTGCCGCTCTTAGGGACGCCGAGAGGAAGCGTAGGTACTTCTGAAGCGGCACTTACACATTGGCAGGCAGCAGGCATAGACACCTTGGGCAACCTGTACAGGGATGGAGCGCTACTAACTTTTGAGGCGCTAGCGGAAGACACGGGCTTGCCCGCAGGACAATTTCTGATGCATACCTCTCTCACGCAGGCCCTATCGGAGCGCTGGGGAGACTTAGCGACTGAGCTTCAGACACACCTGTTACTGCAGTACATACACGTTATGGGGGAAGGGTCTCACATAGTGCACTGGTTGGTAGAGGCGCTACTCATACACACGCTACGGCCGATGCAGCACCTCCGTGCCTGTTGGGAAGCAGACAAAGGTCAGCCCTGGACGGACAAGGAGTGGAGTATCGTTCTGACTGGCTCCACAAACGTGCCAAGGAACTCTAGATTTAAGTTAATACAAACCTATATCATACAGAGAGCGTACCTCTCACCTGATAAAATAAACAAATATTTTAATATAAACACCTCTGAATGCCCGCGCTGCCGCCAGCTGGGTGCGGATCTGCTTCACATGCTGTGGTCTTGCGCCTCCCTCCGGGAATATTGGCAAGCAATAGTTGCGACCCTTGCACGCTGCACCGACGCACCCCTACCGCAGACGTGGGAGGTCTGCATTCTATGGGTATATGGCAGGACTAAGAAAAACAGAGTCACCTCGCGATTCAGAGACCTGGGGCTGATAGTTGCAAAGTGACTAATCACCAAAAACTGGAGGCAGGCGGATCCCCCAGCGATAATCAGCTGGAAAAGATCACTGGCGATATGGGCGCAGGCCGAGAGTATAGCATTGCATAGGGAAGAAGTAGCGGGGCTCCGCAAATACCCGATTGCGCAGTACTGGGACACGCTACTCACAATGTTTAAAAATATGGGGGATGGAGAGGATGTCAACGCCCAGCCCGCAACAGAGTATTTATTTATTTTTTTAAAGAATTTTTTTTTATAAAAAAAAAAAAAAAAAGGCGGGAAACCCAAGAGATTATGGCCATGGGGCGTAGGCTGGTGGACCTTGAAAGTAGTGGTGCCTCCACGTTGAATGAACACACCCTTCGTCAGATTGATGTTACTAAAAGGGAATACCAGGCACTGGTCGCCCAAGAGGCACGGGCTCACCAGCTCGCAGTTCAACATAGATTATATGAGACAGGAGACAGAGCGGGTAAGCTGCTGGCATGGTTGGGCAGGAAGGAATTAGAGTCGAGGTGGGTTATGTCCATTAAGGAACAGGGCCACACTTACACCTCACCCCATGATATAGCGGGGGCTTTTGCCCGGTACTATTCAGCACTCTACGCAACCCGAGCACAAATGAATGAGGCACAAATAACCAAATATCTGGACGAGATCGAGCTCCCCTGTCTCTCCCGTGAAGAGAGGGAAGGGCTTGAGGAAGATATCACCCTGGTAGAGGTAACAGAGGCCATTGGTCGACTGAAGTCGGGGAAGACCCCCGGCCCAAATGGGCTCCCGGGGGAATTTTTTAAAGCACACAGTAACCTACTAGCCCCACATTTACTTAAGATGTTTCTGGCTTCGAAAGACAATGGGACACTCTCAGCAGACCTTAGAATGGCAACGGTGGTGGTGATCCCCAAGGCAGGAAACCCCCCAGACGATTGTGGGTCCTATCGCCCCATCTCGTTATTAAATATAGAAACAAAGATCCTGGCCACTATCCTCGCGACGCGTCTCTTGACGGTTATTACCCGCCTGATACACGGAGACCAGTCTGGCTTTATGCCAAAGCGAGCCACGCGCTATAACCTGCGGCGTGTGGCGAATTGGCTGGATGCTGTTCGTGACCGAGATGAGGCCCACTTGCTCCTGTCCCTTGACGCTGAGAAGGCGTTTGATACCATCCACTGGCCTTTTATGAGACACACCCTGGAGAAATTCGGATTTGGCTCGGGGTTCAGGGACTGGGTGGCACTGTTATACACCGGACCTGAAGCCAGGGTTCGAGTCAATGGAGCTCTCTCGCGGACCTGGCCGATTCAAAGGGGGACTAGGCAGGGGTGCCCCCTCTCCCCATTACTTTTTGCCCTTATATTGTAACCCTTGGCCTGTGTTATTAGAGCTTACCCTGGGCTGGGTGGTTTTGTAGACGACTTCCGACTGTTGGATGAAGAATAGCATATCGTTATATGCGGATGACATCCTATTGTACGTGACGAACCCGACTGAGACACTCCCTCAAATCCTACGAATATTTGATGACTATGGGCGCCATGCGGGATATAGGATTAATTGGAGTAAATCCACCCTGTACCCGGTGTGGGGGGGGGTGTGGAGCCCCAGACTTACCCGCGCTGTTTGAGATGGTCGACAGAGGGGTTCACCTACCTTGGCCTCTACATTACCACAGATGTGCCGACTAGCTTAGCACGTAACGTCAGGCGGGTCCTCTTAAACTTCCAGGAAGACGTTCGGAGATGGAGGAGGCGTCCACTGATGATTATGGGGAGGGCCGCCATGTATAAAATGATTACACTTCCTCAGTTGCTTTACGTATTGCAAAACACCTACAATACAATACCAGAAACAATGTTTAAAAGTATGGACAGTGAATTGCGCCAGCTCCTCTGGGACGGAGCCCATCCACGCATTGCACTTCAAACACTGCAAAGAAACCCATACAACCGGGGTTTGGCCCTCCCAGATATTAGGGCGTACTATAGAGCGTCCCATCTCGTTGTCATTAATGAATGGATCCATGCTCCTGGGGATCACCCGACATATAGGCTGGAAAGGCTGCAATTTAGAGAACGTACACACCTACACTATATCTATGGTGGCAAGGGCAGTAGCCGGCTGTTACAAGCAACCCAAAGGGCATTAGAGGCATGGAAATGTGGCGAGCGGCAAATGCATTGGGATCAAAAACCTACCAGCGAGACCCCATTATGGGAGGGGACTAGATTACTGGAGATAGGAAAACTGAGAGGCTTTAGGCAATGGGACTTAATTGGTATTTCTAAAATAGGAGATGTCCTAGAAAAAGGGGTGTTGGCCTCATTCAGCACACTCCAAGCCAGATACCAGCTCCATGATACTCAGGCGTATGCATACCTCCGTTTGAAGCATGCGTGGGCTGCGGAGGGGCTGGATGGGGAGGCACTACCGGAATATGCCTCACTGGAGGGTCGACTCCTACAGGAAGAAATCCCAGCCAAGGCCATTTCGTTTACCTATAAAACACTACTCAATAACATGCCTGACAAATTGGGTCCACTTTGAGCTAGATGGGAGAGAACCACTGGTGTAATGGATGACATTGATTGGGAGGCCGCTCTCATGCTTCCACGTGAAGTGGCAATTAAACTAAGGTTGCGTCTCATCCAATACAAAATTCTACATCAAACTTATTTTGATAGAGCAAGGCTGCATAAAATAGGGAGAGCTGAAAACCCGGATTGTCTTAGATGCCGCACGGAATGCGGAACATTCATACACACCCTTTGGGATTGTCACAGGATTCAGACTTACTGGGGAAAGATTGTGAGAGAGCTCAATAATATATTGGAAGTCCAGCTGGAGTTGGAACCAAAGTTTCTCCTGGGAATCCCTACGGATGTGGACATTCCGCGACGCAAACTAGTATTAGCGAACTTGGGGTTGGTGGTAGCCAAATGGGACATAGCTAAATACTGGGGAGCCCAACAACTTCCTACACTTAATGAATGGAGTGCAAGTCTTGATCTATATATGGTTGCGGAACAAGTGACGTACAGGGCCCGGGGTTGCCCTTGGAAATTCCGGAAGATATGGGCACCGTGGATAAAATACTGTGGTCTGGAAGTGGGGGGGGAAGAAGCGGGAAGCGGACTGCTACCAGAAAGACAGGGGGAAGAGCCTTGAATGACGTGATGTTTGACCCTACTATTGGTACCTGTAAACAATGTAAATGTGACCCTTTATCATTGTACACTCAAGTCACTAGAACCCAACGACAGACTCACCTGCAAAAGAACTATTGCTCTTATAATTGCCTTACAACAATGTTGTGGATTGACAGTCATTGTGTATCGTGTATCCATGCTTTGTTTGAAGTTTTGTTTTATTTTCAAAATAAAAATAAAAAACATTAAAAAAAAAAAAAATCTTGCACCTGCACCTGCACTCTGCCATCTATGAGCCTACCCTGCCAAGTGGTGCCACCCCAGTCCTGGACCCTTGGAAGTGGGCTTAAGGTGCTCTCCCAGCCTCCATGGATCTAGTGGAACAAAAGCATCCCCTCTGCTGTGCGACGCAACCCCAAGCAGAACCAACACATCTCCACTGCTGCATGGATTGGACCTATCGCAAAGACCTGCATTGGTGCCGCAGCCACTTCGAAACCGCCGCTTTGCAATGCATCCTCGGTGCAGGCCCTCTCATCCAACATCGACAGCAGCCTTACTAGCGACGCCGGACTCCGCCTTGCAGCTCCTTGGAACCGACACATGGCCCTGACTGCACGATGCATCCTCAACGCCAGACTTCGCATCACTAGACCCCATCAGCGGGATCTTTGACAACGATGCAGGACCTCACATCGCAGCCTTGCCACACCCCGAAATTGACGCATACTTTGGCTGTGAAACGCATCTTCGACGCGGATCCTCGCAGCGCTCTGCAAACCAGTATTTAAGGTACTTTGTTTAGCGGGCCTAACTGGGTCCCTTGAGCCGGCCCGCACTCCATTGCAGTTGGCCTGAATTTGTGACTTTGCCCCGGTCTGGTGCGACCAGATGTCCACAGTTGGTGCTTTGTGGTTTTTGGTGCTATTTTCACTAAAATCGTTAAAATTGCATTTCTCCAGTTCGAGTGATTGAATTTTTGTTGTTTTGGTCTTGTCTTATTTATTAAAAATAATTCTATTTTTCTAACTTGATGTTGGATCCTTTTTGTGGGATGTTTCTGACTTCATTACTGATTGCAGTGTTGCACAATTACTTGACAGATTGCCTCAAGTTAAGCCTGACTGTTCTGTACCAAGTTACAAGAGGGTTGAGCACAGGTTAATTTAGGATTGGCTTGTGTCTCGCCCTGACAAGTATTGTGGGTGCTGCTTGACCAGGGCTCACACCCCAGTAACCAACAACCCAGTTTCTTACCTTGGGGATTAGCGGTGAGGACAGGACTTGTGTTTGTGCAGTGCCATACAGTGATTTTGTATACATTACCATCCCATGTCTAAAACCAATTTGAGTTTAAATTCTCCTTGATTGGATTCTTTTTGCACATCAATTGCCTCAAACCCCACTTCCAGAGGTCCGAAGTAACTATGCTCCTGGTCACAGACAATGGGATGGAAGAGGAGAGTGAACCTCTACCCAACCTCCTTTCTTCCAAGGACCAGAATGGGTCAGTAGAGGGTGTCAGCCTCTCCCCTACACTTACCCTAGAGCAAGAGAGAGACTGCTGCCAGTTATTCGGGCAATTTGCCTCACTGTTCTCCCTTAACCCAGGACTCACTACATGGTGCACCCATGATATTGATACTAGGGACAGCATGTCTGTAAAGAGTAAAGTCTACATGCTGTCTGATAAGGTGAGAGCCAGCTTTAAGGAGGAGGTCTCCAAGATGCGGTGTTATGTGTTATTGACCCCTCAAACAGCCCTTGTCCAGCCCATGGGTGTTATTTCCCAAGGCTGTTCCTCCAGGTGCCACCCCAGAACATAGGTTCTGTGTGGACTACCAGGGGGCTCAATGTGGTAACCAAGACTGATCCACACCCCATCCCCATAGCTGATGAGCTCATAGATCTGTTGCGAGCTGCCAAGTTCCTCAGCATATTTGACTTAACGTCTGGGTACTGGCAGCCTGACTATCAAGGCCAATAAGTGCCAGATAGTACAGGGTTCTGTGGTCTGCTAGGGTCACCAAGTGGGAGGAGGTAAGGTGCAGCCTCTCCGGGCCAAGATTGAAACCATTCTGGCTCGGGCACCCCCCCCAAGACCCAGACAGAGGGGAGAGCCTTCTTAGGCCTCACTGATTATTACAGGAGATTCGTCGAGGGATATGGCACCATTGTTGCACCCTTGACGGACCTGACTTCCAAGAAGCAGCCCAGACAGATGATCTTAACGGAGGCGTGCCAGAATGCTTTTGATACCCTGAAGGAGACCATGTGCACAGCATTCATGCTCAAGGCCCCTGACTTCTCCAAACAGTTCATTGTCCAGACGGACACCCCAGAGCATGGCATGGCGCCATGCTCTCACAGCTGAGTGAAGAAGGCCTGGATCAGCCTGTAGCCTTCATCAGTAGGAGGTTACTTCCCCGGGAACAGAGGTGGAGTGCAATAGAGTGGGAAACCTTTGCCGTGGTCTGGGCACTAAAGAAGCTGAGTGCTCAAGTTTGGTGCTCACTTCTGCGTTCAGACAGACCACCGACTCCTCAGATGGCTAATGCAGATGAGGAATCAGAATCCCAAACTGTTGAAGTGGTCTATCTTCCTACAGACAATGGACTTTATGGCGGAACAATGTCCTGGAACAGACCACATCAGTGCTGATGGTCTCTGCAGGTTTTTCTGCCTTAGTGCCTTAGTGCCAAGGGGTTAGATAGCTCTCCTCACCTTCAGCTGCAGGGAAAACGTGTTAGACCTGGCATCCTTGCCGTGGTTTCCCCCCTAACCTTTGCCTTCAACCCTGCTGTTTTGGTGACTTTGTTTTTGCTGGCTTTATGATTTCACGCTTTACCACTGCTGACCAGAGCTAAAGTGATTGTGCTCTGTTCTTAAAACATGATAGATTTGGCCAATACCCAATTTGCATATTTAATTTAGTTGTAAGTCCCAAGAAAAGTGGCACTATTTCTGATCAGGTTCTGTAAATTAAATGCCTCTGATGGGATTGCAGTGCTGTTTGTGTCACCCACTTAAGTATCCCACTGTGGGTGCAGTTTTAAACTGGCATTTGCACTTGGCAACTAAAACTTTTGCCAGGCCCAAACTTTCCTTTTTAATACATATAATTCATCCTAAGGTAGGCCCAAAGGGCAGGGTGCAGTGTGTTTAAAAAGTTTAATATTTACTTTTAAGTTTTATATGTCCTGGTAGTGAAAAGCTCATTTTTCACTACTGCAAGGCCTACCTCTCCCATAGGCTAACGATGGAGTTACCGTATTATATTTAATATGATGTAATTTCCAAATGGGTATAGGTAGCCAGTTCATGTTTGGTGTCTTTGGAATTGTAATAAATAATCTTGACTTATGGCGAAGTCGGATTTTAAATTACAGTTTTGAAAATGCCAATTTTAGAAAGTACAAAAACCAAACAATGCCAATACTGACTAATCTTTCTCACGAACTAAGTGTTCTTCATGATCACTATAATTAAGAAAAGGGGTCACCATTTATTTTTAGAAATCATATCAATTCACTTGTCATTAATCATACATAGAAGTACAATACAAACATGTCATGTATTTAGACAAAATTAATCCCATCCCACGTACAATTTTTATACCAAAACACACAATAAAGACAAAAATCAATCGGTTCTGAATTTAAAATTTCCCAGAGAGGATCTGAATAAGAACTTTCACATAACACTATAATGAATTAGTTAGCTCCTTATGTGGCAATGCACCACAACCTCTGGGAAGCTATTATAACCTTTCGGCCCTGATTATTAGTGCCACTATTTTGCTCGTTGGAAGCACAGATGTCTCTCAACGCATTTCGAACCCGTCACTTGTTTGAGGGTTCTCCTCAGGACCCAGAACTGTTATCCACTCTTATATTACTTGTTTTTTTCCAACTGGAAAGATGAGCGGTATAGTTCTTTTAATGATTCAGCATCAGGAAAACTGAGAATCTTTTCCGTCTATGCTATTTCTGCGTGGCCTCTAAATCTGAAGTCTTCCGAAGGAGACTTTTAATTTCAACAACTTGCTATTAGTTCCTCCATTCTGACTCCTCGTGTATGCCTCACCTCCCAGGGCACCCCTGGTTGTTGTTTCACTTTTAGATACTAGTCATTTTCCTGCCTTAGCCACTTGGTGCCTGCAGCCTGTCTCTGGGTCACATGACTGGGTGTAGCTGACAGTTGGGCCTTGTGTATTCCTCCTAGACAGCCACTCACAATAGGGAGCATAGGTATGCCTGTATGGGCCATCACTGGCAGGATGGGAGGGAGTCTGGAGAGACTTAACCAGTCACCAACGCTGATAATGTCACTAAGATCCATCTCATGGCAATGGTGTTCTTAGAATGGGGAAAGGGGTTACTGGCCTGAAACAGGTAGTGGTCTCTTCTGCAATCCTGGTTGAATGTCTGCTAGGTAATGATCTGGAGTCCTCAGCTTGGGCTGAGGTTGAGCTTAGGTCCCATGCAGCCATGCTGGGAATTCCTGAATGGGTGTGCTTAAAAACCCGAGCCCAGAGCAAGGTCCAGGGTGAAAAAGAGGTGTTGGAGCCTGAAATGATGGTCCAAAACACTCCAAGAGGAAAGGTAAGAAGACTGGGAAAACAGCCTCTAAACAGCCACAAGCTCAGGTCCCCTCTCCGCAGGGAGAAGACCAGTCAGCCCCACAGGAAATTGAGCCCCAGGAACTTGGGTCATACACAGCAAAGCTCCTAGGCCCAGGGGGACCATCCAGGGAGGAGCTGTGCCAAGGGAAGAGGACCTGCCCTACTCTTGAAAGCCTGAGACAGCAAGCTGTTGCACAGGAGCAGGGAGATGTCAGTGGCTCCCACAGGACCTATTGGGAGGAAGGACTCCTGTTACCAGAGACCCCAAACCTGGTGTCACCAGGAAAGTGGTAGTGCCTCAGCACTTTAGAGAGTTTCTCCTCACATTGGCACATGACATCCCCGTAGCTGGGCATCTTGGCCAGTGCAAAACCTGGAGCAGGCTTGTCAGCCACTTCTACTGGCCAAACATTTCCCAGAAGGTGAAGGAGTTCTGCAACTCCTGTGCAACTTCCCAAGCCAGTGGCAAAGCAGGTGGCCACCCAAAGGCCCGCTTAATTCCACTTCCAGTGGTTGGGGTACCCTTTGAAAGGGTAGGGATTGACATTGTTGGTCCCCCTGACCCTCCAACTGCACCAGGAACAGCATCATGCTGGCAGTAGTGAATGATGCTACCAGGTATCCTGAGGCAACTCCCCATAAGACCACCCATGCTCCTACAGTGGCTAGGGCCCTCATTGATATCTTTACCAGGGTGGGTTTTCCTAAGGAGGTGGTGTTAGACAGAAGTACAAACTTCATGTCTGGTTACCTGAAGCACATGTGGACTGAATGTGGAGTGACTTACAAGTTCACTACCCCATATTACCCACAAACTAATGGCCTGGTTGATAGATTCAACAAGACCATTAAAGGCATGATCATGGAACTCCCTGAAAAACTCAGATGTCCTTTTGCCAAGCCTGCTTTTTGCTTACAGAGAAGTGTCACAGAAGGGAGTAGGTCTTTCCCCCTTTGAACGTCTGTTTGGCCATCCTATGAGGGGACCTCTTTGTCTGGTTATGGAACTGGGAGAGACCTCTCAAACAGCCTAAACAAGCTATTGTGGACTATATACTAGGCCTATTTTCCAGGATGACAGAGTACATGGACAAAGCAAGCAAAAACCTTGAGGCCAGCCAAGAGCTTCAAACACTCTGGTATGACCAAAAGGCTGCGATTGTGGAGTTCCAACCAGCGCAGAAGGTATGGGTGTTGGAGCTTGTGGCACCTAGTGCCCTCCAAGATAAATGGAGTGACCCCTACCCTATCCTTGAAAGGAAAGGTGAGGCCACCTATTTGGTTGACTGTGGTACTAGCACGAGCCCAAAAAGGGTCATCCATGTTAGCCACCTTAAACTTTTCCACAACAGGGCTGAGGTGACTATGCTGATGGTCACTTATGAGGATCAGGAAGCAGAGAGTGAACCTCTCCCTGATTTCCTTTCCAGCAGCCCCAAAGATGGGTCAGTGGATGGACTGGTCTATTCGGACACCCTCTCTGCCCAACAGCAAGCTGACTGCAGGCAAGTACTGGAGCAGTATGCTGGGTTCTTCCCCTTAACCCCTGGACAGAGACACTGGCGTACCCATGATGTGGACACTGTAGACAGCTGACCATGTTATGGAGAGCATCAAAGCTGGAGCCAGCAAGATGTTGGAGCTAGGGGTTATTGAACCCACTGGCAGTCCCTGGGCTAGCCCAGTGGTTTTAGTCCCCAAGCCTCGCCCCAAGGGTGAGAAACCAGAAATGAGGTTTTGCATGGACTGCAGAGGTCTCAATGCTGTCACTAAGACAGATGTTCACCCCATATCCAGAGCTGATGAGTTGATAGACAAATTGAGAGCAGCCAAATTTCTCAGCGCCTTTGACTTGACGTCAGGGTACTGGCAGATTGGCATGGCTCCAGGAGCAAAAGAAAATGCAGCATTCTCCACTCCAGATGGGCATTATCAATTCACTGTTATGCCCTTTGGCCTAAAGAATGCCCCTGCCACCTTCCAAAGGTTGGTGAACTAAGTCATTGCTGGAAGTTTTAGTGCAGCATATCTTGATGATATTGCTGTCTATAGTTCCACCTGGCAGGATCACCTGATCCACCCTGGCAAGGTTTTGCAGGCCCTGCAGACGGCAGACCTCACTATCAAGGCATCCAAATGCCAGATAGGGCAGGGCACAGTTGTAAACTTGGGCCACCTTTTAGGTGGAGGCCAAGTTCAACCCTTGCAACCCAAAATCCAGACCATTCTGGTTTGGGAAGCTCTAACCACTCAGACTCAAGTCAGGGCATTCCTTGGCTTGATTGTGTATTGCAGGAGGTTTGTGAAGGGGTGTGGTTCCATTGTAGCACCCCTCACAGAACTCACCTCCAAGAAAATGCCTAAAAAGGTAAACTGGACAGTTAGTTGTCAAAAGGCTTTTGACACCCTGAAAGTGACAATGTGCTCAGCATCCATACTCAAAGCTCCAGATTACTATCAACAGTTCATTGTGCAGACTGATGCCTCTTGGCAAGAGATAGGATCGATCCTATCCCAAACCGATGATGGCCATGACCAGCCTGTTGCTTTTATAAGCAGGAGGTTGCTCTCCAGGTAATAGCTTTGGAATGCCATTGAGAGGGAAACCTTTGCTGTGGTTTGGTCCCCGAAGAAGCTGAGACCATACCTGTTTGGTACTCACTTCCTTGTCCAAGCTGACCACAGACCTCTCAGATGGCTCATGCAGACGAAAGGTGAAAACCCAAAACGTTTGAGGTGGTCCATCTCTCTACAGGGAATGGACTTTACAGTGGAACACCAACCTGGGACTGACCATGCCAACCAGATGACCTTTCCAGGTTTTCCCACTTAGACACTGAAGATTCTCTTGGGAAAGGTAAGTCTCATCCTCTTTCGTTTTGGGGGGGTTGTGTAGGACAGTGCCTCTTTTGACATGGTTACCCCCCACTTTTTGCCTGGTATCTGGTGCAACTCTGACTGAAAGTGTACTGGGTTCCTGCCAACCAGGTCCCCAGTACCAGTGTTCTTTCCCTAAACTGTACGATTGTTCCACATATGGCACCCCTTTAGGATCCCTGTAAGTCCCCAGTTAGTGGTACCCCTGTACCTATGGCCTTGGAACTAAAGAGGGTCCCAAAGGGCTGTAGCACAAATTGTGCCGCTCTAAGGGACCCCTCACCAAGGTCATGCAAACTGCCATTGCAGCCTGCATGTCTTGGTGTAGAGAAACCGAAGAGTCGACATGGCATACTTTTCTGTGTGCCATGCCTGCCAGCACCATTGGTATAGGTAAGGCACCCTTACGGCATGCCTTGCAGCCCTAAGGCAGGGTGCACTATACCCATGTGTGGGCATATCTTCGGAAGTGGATATGTCTCAGTGATATCTAAGTTCACCCTTAGATATTACAAGTGCACAGGGAAGCCATAACGAGTACATGGGCTGGACACGCGTCATGACGAGTTCCCCAGCTACATGATGGCTTCACTGTACCCCAAGGTGTTTGGTACCCAACACCTCATCCTATTAAACCCACACTGATGTCAGTTCTTGATTTATTAATAAATGCACCTAGAGGGCACCTTAGAGGTGCCCCTTGAAACCTACCGACTAATAGTGTGTTGTCAAATCTCACCTGTTTTTTCGCAGGAGCAATAGGAATGGAATGAGGCAAGGTCCCAACTTTCACCCACCACCAAGACTGCCCTACTAAGTCAAAGCTAATTGAGTTGGAATGAAGGGAGATGGGAAGGGAAAAAAAACACACGTCCCACAGAGGCAGAGCAGGATAGTGCGCAGTGCCCGAATTCTCTATATGTTGCCAGTATATAAAGAAGAGACCAGGGGAATCAGTGTCTGTGTAATCCTTAGATATATATATATGCCAAGATCCTCGCTTTTAGGCTTTTCAGCTCCCTTCCAAGAACAAAACGAGCGTAGACCCAGTTTTAGTGCTAGTTGTTTATTTGATCAGCACACTATCAAGTCGCCATGACGCGTTTCGGCAGATCCCTGCCTTGATCACATGACATATATTTTCCACAAATTGAAAAAGTACGCGGCACTCTCCTTGGCTGATACAACTCTTTATTTAGACCATCACTTTCCTCCTCCTACGCGTTTCGAACATCAAGTTCTTGATCACGGTAGTATACACAGTCCCTTGTCACTTTCCACTATTTATACTGAGTCACCACTTTGCCTATTATGAGGCATTGTGGGATTAGTAATTTACTTACATATCGATTTTTATTTACGATACCCGTTACATGTTTGATGCATTTGGGCGGTCTCATACCAATATTTTAGTTTGTTGCTCAGTTCGATGGTCAAGTCATTTATGGGATTCTTTTTTAACACTTGGTAGTTTGTTGTATCATTGAGTTGGCGCATTGCTTCCTCAATATAATCTTGCTTGTCCATAATTACTATATTGCCACCTTTATCTGCTGGCTTGATTTCGATCATGGTGTTGTTTTTCAGTGCTTTTAGGGCTTCACGCTCCTTCAGGGATAGATTTTCCCTTTTATTACCAAGGTTTGACATTCTCCATTACATCTAGTTCTGCCGGGAGTGTTAAAAAAGAATCCCATAAATGACTTGACCATCGAACTGAGCAACAAACTAAAATATTGGTATGAGAATGGCCTATTAAATGAGGACGAAAAGAACTTCCTGATGGTGGAAAATCCAGTGATACCCACCATATACTTCTTGCCTAAGGTGCACAAGACTCTAAACAAGCCGCCGGGGCGCCCAATAATATCCAGCTGTGGTGCCCTTTATGAGAATATAGCATTGTACGTAGACCACTTCCTGGCTCCAATAGTGCCAACCCTAAACTCCTATATTAAGGATACGGGAGATTTCCTAAGAATACTGATGGAGGTCAACTCCTTTCACATCAGTGAATACATAGCATTGAAACTTTGATTGTCCAGAAGCAAAGATGGTGTCAGCGTGAATCTACGCCTCTCAGCCGCGCACGCCGTGCACATCGATCATCGGCTATGCGGACTGACCAGTGATGCCGAACCTGGGAGGGAGCAGGACGCAAGTGATCAGTCTCCATTTCCAACTTGTTGGGATCGTTCCGGACGCTGATAACCTTCGCGGGGTGTTCGCTCTTGGAAGAGCGGTACAGACATTCTTCAAACGCTGGCTGCTTTGTTACTTTGTTGCCTCCGCGCTTGCTTCAATTACCTTCAAGCTTGTGCTACGACCGGCGGGAAGACGACAGTGGAGCTCGACTATGTCGACCAAGGGCGCCAAAAGCGGTAAAGGTAACAAGATGAAAGCAGCCCAACCCGTCCAAGTCAGTGCTGTTCTCGGGGACGCTGTGGCGATGGACAATCTATCCAGAGGTAAACGGGAGGCCAACAGTTTTAAAAGGACTATGGTGAGACTCGGGGTGGAGGTGTTACAAAAGAAGGTGCAGGCTCTCAACCGTCTATTGTAAAAATGTTTTCTGGAGGTAAGGCACCATCCCTCATACCAGACATTACGCTAGACTCCACACTCCCCCCTGAGAGTGAACCTGATAGCTCACTACTAGAAATACAAAGGAGCCTGAATCCTAATCAAATGCCTACTACCTTAAAGGAAAACTGCGCCTCCGTACAACCTGAGGTAACTGTACCCCCAAGCGAGCAGCCGGAAGGAAAAAATGGCTCAGAAGGATTTCTAGACCCTAGTAATTTACCTTCCAATTTACCTTCCAATTCAGCCCCCATGGAAGACGCCACCAGAATCATAGCAGATTTAGGAATAGCGGTACCATCAGCTTCTGCTACCCTAGTTTTGGGCTCCGCCCCGATAAAAGATGTATCAGAGACAGGGCCAAAACTCCTAGCAACCGGCACTACTAATTACATCCTTAGCCTAGAAGCAAATCCTGGCCTCCAAGCTCCTTGGACTCCGGAGCTCAGTGGTGAAAATTTTTACTCCGTATCGGATGGCTCTTTGACGACTACAGACGAAGGCGGAACTAGCTCAAGCGCAGATAACAGCTTTGATCCCTCTAAAGACATTGGAACTGTGCAGCGCCAGAAAAAAACAGGAAACAAGACAAAAAAGACGCAGCCAACTCAAATGGGACTACTCAGACTCTCAGATGTCTTATCCCCTCGGTGAGGAAGCAGTCCAGACATCGCTCTGGGAAAACTTGAAAACTACACCAGAATCTATGGCAGAACCCTCTCTAGCTTCTATCCTAGCTTCAATCAAGGAATTCCAAGCAGAGGTTCGCTCCGACAATCGTTCAGCTAAAGGGGCCGCTAAAAAATTACAAGGGGGCTTGAGAAAGTTAAATAAAATATGCACCGACATCAGCGATCGTGTCAACATGGTGGAGGGCCGCACAGAGAGTCTAGAAACAGAAGTAACTACCCTAAAAGACCAAGGCTCTGCTCACGATGCATGCCTGACGGACTTAATGATGAAGATGGAAGAACAGGAGAATCGACAACGCAGGAATAATCTCCGCTTGCTTGGCATCCCGGAAGGAGTCGAGGGAGACGATCCAAGGCGATATATCGTGAAACTCCTACGAGAAGCTTTCCCGGATCAATCAAACTGGAACTGGGACTATGAAGTCCAGCAGGCGCATCGCTTCCCCTTTAACTTAAAACAACGGCGTAATGGTAGTAGCTCACCCGGAGAAAAACCCAGGGCTTTCCTGGTGTTCCTCGGGAACTTTCTTCTTAGACAGCTAGTCTACGACCAAGCCCGACCGAATTCACAGAAAGGGGCTAATGGAGTAATGTTTTTTGCCAAACCTGATTTTTGCCACTCAACTGTAGAGCGGAGATGTCGCTTGCTCCAACTAATTGCCCCCTTTCAGCAGCTGGGAGCCCAAGTGTTTTTAATGAATCCTGCCAGATTGAAAGTCATTTTAAATGGAGCCACCTGGATTTTTTTGTCTGAGATCAAGGCAGGCGAATTTCTGGGTGAAGCTAAGGCAAAAAAGGGGTCGAGTTAAAGGCCAGATGAAACTTATCTGACTGAGAGAAATCCACTAAGTCTAGTAATTGAGTACTAGCCTATTGTAATGCCTTTTCCTCAACTTTTTTGACTCTTTTTGCTACTACTTGTTCTGCTAGGCACATATACAGGGGCCTTTTGGTAGACTAGTTCCTGGATGGGGGAGCCTTCTTTTTTCGGTTTATGGTCTTTGGTGTTTTATTCTACTTTTATTCTTATTCTTTTTCATTATTGGTTCTGTTCCTTCTTTCTCTCGTGTTTAATCACGTCTTTTATGCATAGATTAATGCCGAATTTTCCTGGCTGTTCTATAAGATGCGGCCTCGCGGCGAGGAATCATTACTGACAACCGTCACTCAGGGTTCTCCTGATTGCTTTATTTTTGGGGGAGGGTGGGATCAGGAGGGGTGGGAGGATAACTGCACGGTGGTGGAGGGACCAATAACACTTGTAACCACTGTATTGGTTAGAGATAGTGTGAAGCTATTTTTGAAGCTAAGAGATACAAAAATACAAAAAAAAAAGGAAAAAGAGAAAGAAAAATGCGCAAATTGAGTAAACGTGGCATTGGCAGAGAAGAAACTCTTGGGGCATCATTACATGCAGGATAAAAATGTCTATATAATCTATAATGCGGGGTACATAACTTTTATGTTGGTTAAACCTGATTACTTGGAAAAAAGAAACCATTTTGTATGAACAATCAAAACACCCTTAGAATTGTGTCAGTAAATATTTGTGGCCTGAATGATGCACTGAAAAGACAGAAGGTAGCTCAGGGCTTGCGCTCACTGGGGGCTGATATAGCTACCCTCCAGGAAACACATGTAGAGGGATCCCAGAAGTATCTATTGAACTCTTTGGGGTACAGGGTTATAGGAGGGACTACACAGGGTGCAAAGATAAGAGGGGTAGAGATTATGGTACAAAACAGACATCGTTGAACTCAACTCGGGTGAAATCTGACCCTCTTGGTAGATGGGTTATAGCGGAATGCCACCTACCTCCCAACTTTATTTTCGCTTTATGCTCCATATATGGGAGTAACACTGATGACCCCGGGGTTATTAACTGGATCACAGGAGAACTCGCTCACTGGCCACTTCCAATTGTTATCTGTGGGGACCTCAACATCAATTTACCTAGTAACTGGAAAGCAAACGATCAATGGCCCTATGTAGGTAGAAAGCCTAAAGTATATCAAGCCATGCTCAATCTAATACAAACTCATGGGCTTAGCGATGTGTGGGCCAGTTTAAAATCTACCCAGCCGGGATATACTTCTCAGCCCCGCACCTCTCCCTAGCAAGACTAGATTACTTTCTGGTTTCATCTTCTTTAGTCCGAGACTGCTCTATAGATATTGCCCCACGATTTATGTCAGGCCATAACCCACTCATCTTAAACATCAGGGGGCTGTGTATCAGGGGGGAGACCCCGAATTGGAGCTTCGAAAAAGCTTTACTCTATGATGATGGATATTGAACGCACATGCAGGGGTGGATCCAAGAGGTTCTCGAGCTAAATATAGGGTCCGCCACAGTTATGATGGTATGGGATGCACTGAAGGCGGGCATCCGAGGGGAGACCTTACGGTTCTCTATAAGGAAAAACAAGAAAGAAAAGGAACAGATCTCGAAATTGCAAGATAAGATGAAAAAGGCAGAGGAGAAATTAACATTGGCAGTTCAAATGGGGGCTGAAATTGAAGCTGCTCAACTTGAAGTAACAGTCAGCAAGGCTGAAATTGGGTCAATATTTGCAGAGAAGGCGGCCGCTAAATGGGCTTCCGCGAGAGAGAAAATCTATGAATGCAGCGACCGCATTGGCCATCAATTGGCCCTTAGAACCAGACAGCAGGTGTCTGCTAGTGAAATACTCTCAATTCAACTTAACACAGGAGAGACCATGAATGATCCAATTAAGATCCAAAGGGCATTCTGCGAGTTCTATCAGAATCTCTACTCTGAGGAGAATATAGGACCATCAGATTTGAGAGAGGATGAGATCTCTGAATATCTAGACAAAATCACCTTATCCGAACTCAGTGCAGAAGATTATGACCAACTAGAGGATCCTCCTACCTGGGACGAAATAGCTAAAGCCTTGGCAAGTCTACCTGATGGGAAAGCGGCTGGCGTCGACTGTATCCCGGTTGAGTTTTATAAAATATTCGCCCCCCAATTAAGTGTTCTTCTTTCCTCATTAGTAGTTTCCATTTTTAATGGGGTTTCTCCACCTGCTTCCTGGTCCAGTGCTAAGATTGTAATATTCCCGAAGAAGGATAAGTCACCACTCGAAATGGGTTCTTACAGGCCAATTACTCTAATTAATTGCGACTCTAAGATATATGCTAAGATTTTTGCGACTAGACTATCCCTAAGAATAGAACCCCTAGTGTCGCATTGGCAACACGGGTTCATCCCCAAGAAAAGTACTACTGAACACATCCGACGGGCCATCACACTACTTGACGCAGCTCAGATTTCAGGAGTCCCGATGTCACTAATTTTGCTTGACGCTGAAAAAGCGTTTGACCGGGTCTCCTGGCAATTTCTGTGGGGCGTCATGAGAAGGATGTGCTTCGGGCCTAAGGCAATCCAAGCCATACATAATCCCACAGCTAATATCTCAATTAAAGGGAAACTGACGGAGCAGATTAAAATCTCACGGGGGACTCGCCAAGGCTATCCGTGTTCACCTCTGCTCTTCACACTATATATAGATCCTTTCATCAAAGCAATAGAAAACAACCAAGCCATTCGTGCGGTGAGCAGATTTGGCTTAGACACTAAAATCATGGCCTATGCCGACGACTTGGTCGTAGTGACCCCCGATCCTGAGAATGCAGTTATAGCACTGGAACAAGAGGCCCAAGAGTTTGGGAAAATCTCGGGGTATGCTCTTAATAAAGGTAAAACGTAGATCATCTTAAACAATTAAATCAATTGGGTGGACAGTCGGGTTGTTCAGAAAGCTAAATATCTGGGGGTTACCATAGTCGCAAACATCGACCTGATTGTAGAAGAAAACCTGATTCCGTTGGCGGTAGAAACTAAAAGAGCGCTTAAACAGATAAATAACTTGCACTTAACTATTGTGGGGCGGTGTAACGTTATCAAGATGACCTATTTCCCTAAACTACTATATTTCTTCAGGGCCATCCCTTTAGAGATTAGTAAAACAATGTTTCAGAGATTTGAACAGCTCTTCTCTCAATTTATCTGGGCATACTCTCAACCAAGGCGGGCTTTTAAGCAGCTTTCCCTTCCCAGGGAAAGAGGTGGGTGGGCGCTCCCTAATCTAAGACTTTATTATTGGGCTTCGGTCTTGCAGTATAGCATGGAATTGCTCCAGGAACATTCTTATATTCCAACTGCAGGACTCCCGCCTCCCTTTCAACTATTACTTGGGGAAGAGGCCCGTGGATGTCTATGGCGGCAATTGTCATTTGGATATTACAAACGGGTCAGATTTAAGACCCTGATGAGCACATATAAAGTTTTTTCCAACATCCGCAGAATGTATGGGCTTGGCAGACTGAATTACTATTCCCCTATCAATAATAACATCAACTTACCAGCAATTTTTGGGAAATCCTATCTCCAAGAATGGTATAGAGCGGGAATCCTAAAACTGGGAGACCTGATTACTACCGAAGGCATTAAAACATTTATTGATCTTAAAACTCAATATAATCTGAGGGAACAAGAGGCCTTTAAGTACACCGCCATAAGAGATTTTTTGGCTCGAAAGGCCGGGGGGCCTGCTGGGTTCTCAAAGGTGGATCTTATCGATAAACTAAAAAACCCCGCTCTACCCCGTATTGGATATATTTATGCCACATTAAATAGCCTAATGCCCGACGATATGCTTAATATTGAAAATAAATGGCAGTCGAAGTTGAATATTCCCTATAATACCTTTAATCGGGCTGTGCAATCCGCCCAGAGTGATTTGCTGTCTGCCAAACTGCAGGCACAATTTTACAAGACCGCCTTTTTTTTATATATCACACCTAGCAGAGTTGCTAAATGGGGAACAGTTAATGGGACGCTCTGCCGTAGATGCTCAGTGTTTAGCGCAGATTCGGTACACATGTTTGCAACCTGCCCGAAACTTGCACCTTTTTTGGGAAAAATACAAGATATTTTAATGAAAGTCCTCTCTCAAGATATCCAGTTAACTCCCACGATTATTCTGCTAGGGACGCAAGACAAGGTCAATAGAAAGAGTGGAGGAGCACTTATCTTTGTAGCTATGACCATACTACGTATTTGTATAGCTTCGTCTTGGATAGATCCAAACCCTCCACTGTTTTCCCAATGGCTGGCCCGACTAATTACGACTTGTCACATCGAGAAGGCTATCTTTGCTAAGAAGGGTATCCGGGGAAAAAAAGAAGGGTCTAGTTATTTGGGAACCTTTGTAGTATCCTGGTTCTAATATGGTTCATGCTATGCCAGTGGAGTTCTCCCTGAATGATGTAAGATAGAATGTTGGGAGTGAGAACCCACAGTTGGAGAAGGGCTGAGCAGCATGCTGGCTGCTCCTGGTGGGGCTGAACTACTGGAATTGTAACTACTACAATAAATACTCCTGAAACACTACAAACTGTATGGAGTCAGTTACTACATTTTTGGCGACGAGTTTACTCTAGAACCTGCGTCTGCTACCTTTCAAGTGGGAGTAACATGGTACTACTTCTGCATCTACATCTACAGCTGCATATCATCTACTAACTGGCACAACCCAGCCCCACCAGTGACCTCCACATCGGTCGCCCTCTACGCAACTGTGCCAGCTCCTGTCTCAAATGCAGCTCTAGTCCCTGCATGCTGTCCATACAGCGTCTCATCAACCAAGGTAATTGGACTGTCTTGAGTTGTTCCTGTTTTCAGTGTCACACCCCACAGAGTGTGCGTCGCTTCTACATGTTACCCGCTACCTGCCAACCAATCGTTGCATCAGAGTGTGACTTAACCTACGGTCCCACAGCAGCTGTTTCCTGTAACGTTAACCAGTGCCACAAGGAAGTTGACCCGTGTTTGGGAAACATCTTTATTGTATCACAAGTTTACTAAAGAGAAGAGGATCTCCCCAACACGCAGACACACCGTGAATTACAGAGTGCACACTTCGGAGGACGTGTGAGGTGAGGCATTTCAGTGTCTGTTATTGTTTGCCCCCTCTGAGACATCGAGACCTTCGTTGTTGTCCAACCGTCGTGTTTTGGTTTAAACTTGAGGCGCGTGTGTCTCAACCAGCGCGCGCACCTACCTGTGTCGTAGCGTGTCCAGCTCCGTGGGATCCTCAGTGTTACCTGGGTTTTCTGCCCCGCCCGATCCTTTGTGACGCCTGCTGGTCTACTACGGATGTGTTGGTGCATGCATCTGCCGTGAACCACACTGCGACGGCGTCTTACTGCGTGGCGCCATCTTAGAGTTGTCTCCTATTTCAGGACACAGAGGCAGAGTATTCCTTCCGCAGAACAAGCACTGTCACTGTTTGGAGATCAAGATTTACGATATTACTCTCCTGTTTCACAGCTGTCCTCTACTGAACTGGCACCGTCACTGTTTGTCGATCGGCAAGTACGACATTTGAGCAACTGTCCACGGTTACTAGTATTTCTTCCTTATGATGTGTTTCCCTGGACTTTTTTTTGTTTTCCACCGCCCGTCACATTTGCTCGAGGATGAAGCACATTTTTGTTTGCGCTGTATCAAGTGGTTAGTGCTGTGGCGTGTCTATACTTGACTCTATTTATAGACGATCAGGTTCTCTTCTCCAATCTCCCAGGATTTGTTTATTAACTAAATTGCCTTACAGTGTGGTTAATATGATTTGTACAACAGGATGTATTTTATTTGTTGGACATGATTATCTAGAACAGCACCTTTCACATGATTCCTTAGTGTACTTTACCCCACACGGGGTGTACATTATTTTCACTCTCTACGTCTTGATCCACACCAAGAGACGTTTATTCAAGGTCGCTTGAACACTATTGCTTATACTTTTACCCTACATAGGGTGTCGTGAGGGTTTCAAGCACATCACGGAGTACGCAACATTATTACCTCCTTGCGAGGTGTCTTTACTCTAAGTGTTTAGCTACCCAACCAGTGCACAACGTTCCTACCTCCACATGAGGTGTGTTCCATGGGCTGTCTTCCTTTTTGTACAGTGCACATTATTTATTGTTTCTTTTGTACAGTGCGCAATATTTTTCGTTCCTTTTGTACAGTGCGCAATGTTTATTGTTCCTTTTTGGTACAGTGCACAATATTTTTACTCTCACACAGTGCACCTCCTCGCATACCTCTATGTGAGGTGTGTTGCATAGGTTTTAAGTCCTATTGCTACAGTGCACAACATTTGACCTTTCGAGGTGTGTCTCACACTGTCTCTTATCTTCATTACATGGTGCACGTTTTACAGTGTGGGTGTTTCTTTGTTGCAACAGTGCACAACGTCTTACCTCCTCTCGAGGTTACCCCTGCACAACTGAGTTGTTGTGTTCCTCACACTGTTTCTTACCTTCATTACATGGTGCACGTTTTACAGTGTGGATGTTTCTTTATTGCAACAGTGCACAACGTCTTACCTTCTCTCGAGGTTACCCCTGCACAAGTGACTTGTTACCCTTTTGGGGTGTATGGTTTGGGTTCCAGTCCCATTTCCATAGTGTAGGGTCTACGTTACACTGGGCGTTTGTTTATTAGGTTTCATGTTTTATTGTCAACACTATAGCCCAGTCCTGTTCTCTATTTTGATTCGGTCTTCTATATGTGATGGAGAAGAATGTGTAATCTATTGTATTTCACTTCTTTTCTGTCTTCTGGTTTCCTCCTGCTCTGACTTGCCTCCTCGCATATCTGTCTGGCCAGTAGGTGTGCAGGTGGTAGTCATTGATGGCTTTTATGTTTATCTTTCATATTTCTATTGTCTCTCCCACTGCTCTTCTTGTCTCTCTGGTTCTCTCTTCTCTCTTTCGTTCATCTAGTTTCAGCTATAGTGTTCTTTTCTGTTTTCCTTTGGAAGGAAGGAGGATATGTAGTATCCTGGTTCTAATATGGTTCATGCTATGCCAGTGGAGTTCTCCCTCAATGATGTAAGATAGAATGTTGGGAGTGAGAACCCACAGTTGGAGAAGGGCTGAGCAGCATGCTGGCTGCTCCTGGTGGGGCTGAACTACTGGAATTGTAACTACTACAATAAATACTCCTGAAACACTACAAACTGTATGGAGTCAGTTACTACACCTTTAATTGCTTGGCTCAGTTAGACACAATCTTGGGGTCCCCGTAAAGTAAAAAAAAAAATTCTTTACTCTTCCTTTGCTCGCCAATGACGGCCTATAAATCTCACTTATCTGGAATGTATGTGATGTTTGAGGATAGGAAAGCTTTGCCCTAACTGATTTCTATAAAATCTACGATAGGGACATCATTCTGCCCATGCTGATTATTTTAAGTATTGTTTAAAGCTCATTACTGTTTTTAAAAGTTAGCTTTTCTCATGTGATTATGTTTTAAATTATACACTCTATGGTTCAAGAAAAGACATAAATAGAATGTATGTAACAGGCTCTTTTCACCACGAGCCAATTTAGCTGTTTTTGCACATGGGGTGGGGGGCGGGGTGGGAGGAGGGCTGGGCTGGTTGTCTGATATTTTTCTCTACCTTTGTATCGGCTTTTGTACTTTAATAAAATAAAAATAAAAAATATAAGAATACTGATGGTGGAAAATCCAGTGATACCCCCCATATACTTCTTGCCTAAGGTGCACAAGACTCTAAACAAGCCTCTGGGGCGCCCAATAATATCCAGCTGTGGTGCCCTTTATGAGAATATAGCATCATACGTAGACCACTTCCTGGCGCCAATAGTGCCAACCCTAAACTCCTATATTAAGGATACAGGAGATTTCCTAAGAATACTGATGGAAACAAACTGGCAGTCAGACTACTTACTTGTGACAATTGACGTTGTTTCATTATATACTTCAATCAATCACGACATTGGAATAAGGGCTATCATGTATTTCCTAAAACAGAGACCAATAGGAGAACTTAAACACACAACCATGCTAGTAGACATGATTGAACTATGTCTGAAGAATAACATCTTCTTATTCAACAAGAAGTTATACTCTCAAAGCTGTGGGACTACGATGGGAGTTTCCTTCTCTCCAAGCTATGCCAACCTTATGATGGGTTGGTGGGAGAAAAACATAGCTTGGAGAGAGGAAAATGACCCACACACATTCAAAGACGCCCTTTGGCTTCGATTCATTGACGATCTTTTTCTCCTATGGAGGGGAACAGAAGGAGAATTCTTGAAATACCTAGCCGTTCTAAATGACAATGAAGTGGGATTGAAATTCACCCATAATATCAACTCCAAAGAGATTGATTTCTTGGACAGTAGGGTATACATTAAATCTAATAAAATACACACAACTGTGTTCAGAAAAAAAACTGCCACAAATAGCCTGCTTCACGGTTCGAGTTTCCATCCTCAATCCCTGAAGAAAAGCATACCTTATGGGGAACTTATAAGAATGAAGAGGAACTGTTCGGCGCCAAAGGAAATGGAAACGAAATTTGTAGAAACCAAAACACGTTTCCTCAGGAGAGGATACAAACATAGCGACATCCAACAGGGGGAAGAAAAAGCTAGGCAAAAAACTAGAGCTCAGACCCTGGTGGACAACAGAAAACGGAAAAACAACATGGAAGCCCAATCACAAGAAGATATACCACAACAAATTTTAACCTACAGCAAAGAGTTTCAGAATCCAACAAATCCTAACTAAGTATTGGAACGTGTTGAAAAAAGATCCGGACATTGGGACAAGAATAGGGAATCGCCCTCTAATATCCTATAGAAAAGCACCATCTTTATCAGATACACTGGTTAACAGCCATTTCGAAATGAAGAGACCAGAAACATGGCTGCAAACCCGACAGAAAGGATTTGGCAAGTGTAATACATGCAAGGCGTGCAAGATTGGAAAAAATCTAAAATCAATCAAGGACCCAAGAGGAAAACCTTTTGACATCAAGGAGTCAATCACGTGTGACTCAACATATGTAGTGTACCTAATTGAGTGCTTCTGTGGGAAAAGATATATAGAGAGCACTATATGTCCACTCAAAAGCGAATACTTGAACATATAAGAGCCACACAAAATCGTGATATGACATATGCAATTGCCAAACACATGAATACACATGAAGGCAAGACCTGGCAAGACATGAAATACTCATGCCTGGTCACCATACCTCCGCATGAAAGAGGAGGTAATAGAACGTTGAAGTTGAGAAGCTTGGAATCCAAACTCATAATCAGGTTTAAAACCAAGATCCTTCTTGGGCTCAACGGGGATGAAGAAATGTATGTGCATCTTTAAGGAACTGCAAATCAAACAACCCCAAAGATTAACAATGGAACATTGACTCTCGTGAACAATATGGCATTTCTGTAAACGACAATAATATACAAATGTGGAAAAGGCTCATAATCCATATGAGCATGAATATGGTCTGACAATTTCTGTTCGTATGAGTAACAGTAGTGATTTTCTTATTTGTTGTATAGAGGTTGATCTCTGTAACATACCCAAGAGTGGAATATTGACTTCTGATCAAGCTGTAATGACAGGCACTCAGCCTATATAACAGTAATTGACACTCAGTCTTGATGTTAGCGCATGATAACTTGCAATAAGTATTCCTACCGTCCTCGATATTAATTGTAGACTTGGGGATTATGACATTGTCTCAATGATGGATTGACAATACCATACTGTGTGAGTTAATTAGAAGGCTCGTCTCACGACTGGGCAGGATCATGTGACTATAGAACTTAAAAGGTCATTAGCAGCATCCATAATGTCTCATTACTTATTGGGGTCTTACATGAGGCCGCCCAAATGCATCAAACATGTAACGGGTATCGCAAAAAAAAAAAAATCGATATGTAAGTAAACTACTAGTCCCACAATGCCTCATAATGGGCAAAGTGGTGACTCAGTATAAATAGTGGAAAGTGACAAGGGACTGTGTATACTACCGTGATCAAGAACTTGATGTTCGAAACGCGTAGGAGGAGGAGAGTGATGGTCTAAATAAAGAATTGTATCAGGTTAAGGAGAGTGCCGCCTACTTTTTCAATTTGTGGAAAATACTTTTGCGAGAATTGGCCCTTTTTTCGCCGTGAGCACCAGCTGAACTGTGCTCCCTCCGCCAAGGACTGGTTTGGTGAATCATATATATATATATATATATCACAAAAACAGTCTCCTAGTGACGGGAGCCACCGTCCCTGCAGGGCGGCTTCAGAGCGGGCAAGGAGCAGCCCATTGGAACACCACCAAACAAGACAAAATGAAGCCCAACTCCACAGTATACTGGCATTTTATTCTGGCAATCCATTCTCCAGTAAAAGCAGCATAAACGCATTTCGGCTGTTTAAATAGCCTTGATCACAGGTGGGCAATTGTAGTGCAATTCATTAAGTGAACACGTGACCAGGATTAGATACTCCTCTAACCACAATGCACCATTAATGTCAATGTAACATCGAAGACTCGTGGCTTAGTGCAATTCAGCTTAATAGCGTTAAATGACACAGTCTCCCGAATAATGGTTCATCCTGGTGCATGTGGTTTTAAAAATAAAAGTCACGAGTGCATAATATTCATATACTTTGCTCATTGCCAGCTGCTGCATTTCACAAATCATTCTTTTAAAATTGCACAGTTCTGTCGGAATTGACCAGAAGAGAAAAACACTCGTCCTCTCCCTTCCCTTTCTCACCTCCCTGGGTAAAATTCCTTGGAAGTCCCTTTTCGTCACACCAGCAGGTAAGCGGGACATGCTCCCCATTTAATATCACAAAAACAGTCTCCTAGTGACGGGAGCCACCGTCCCTGCAGGGCGGCTTCAGAGCGGGCAAGGAGCAGCCCATACATTGGAACACCACCAAACAAGACAAAATGAAGCCCAACTCCACAGTTTACTGGCATTTTATTCTGCAATCCATTCTCCAGTAAAAGCAGCATAAACTTTCCTTATGCGTTTCGGCTGTTAAAATAGCCTTGATCACAGGTGGGCAATTGTAGTGCAATTCATTAAGTGAACATGTGACTAGGATTAGATACTCCTCTAACCACAATGCACCATTAATGTCATTGTAACATTGAAGACTCGTGGCTTAGTGCAATTCAGCTTAATAGCGTTAAATGACACAGTCTCCCATATAATGGTTCATCCTGGTCCATCTGGTTTTAAAAATAAAAGTCACAAGTGCATAATATTCATATACTTTGCTCATTGCCAGCTGCTGCATTTCACAAATCATTCTTTTAAAATTGCACAGTTCTGTCGGAGTTGACCGGAAGAGAAAAACACTCGTCCTCTCCCTTCCCTTTCTCACCTCCCTGGGTAGCACGAATTGTGCCGCTCTAAGGGACCCCTCACCAAGGTCATGTACCTTATGTATGTGATCAACTAAATCTTGTGCTGCCGAAATGGTGGAAATGATAGGAGGGTTCAGAAGCAAAAGATAAGGATTAAAGCCATAGTTGCAGTAGAAAGAAGAAAAAGTAGTGGAAGAATGCATGCCATTGTTAAAAGCAAATTCAGCAGCCCATAAAAATGTGCACCAATCAGAGGAAGAGTTCAACAACTGGCACCGCAAATATTGCTCAAGACATTGGTTCACCCTCTCGGTTTGGCCATCAGTTTGGGGGTGATGACTAGATGATCGGCGGCGCAAGACGAATGGCAAATAATAAAAAATAAAGTCACTCACCTTGCCTGCTGCACGTCCGATGTCCACTTTTGTCCCTCCTCCGTCAGCTCTGTGTGCTCCAAACTCCAGGAAGTTCCACTAACTAATCCTGGTGCTACTCTCACCAGCATGAGAGCAATGCCAGGATGGATGGAGAGCTGCAAAGTGCGCATGCCTCTTTGGCTGGCTCGCGAGAGCCGGCCAAAGTGACATGTGCACTTTGGAGGGACCATCTTGCTCCTCCTGTCCTCCTCTCCTGCCAGTCGGACACACCCACTCATTCACCCATGCAGCCACTCAAACACACACTAACCCACCGATACAGCCACTCACACCCATTCACCCACCCATACAGCCACTCACACATCCACTCACTCATACAGCCGTTCACACAGCCACTCACTCAATTTCAATTCAAAATCTTTATTTGGTCTAATTGGAATTAGACCATAAAAGTGCATAAAATACAATACAAATCCATGTTCTCTCGAAGAGTTTTAAAACAATTTTACATGTTTAAGCATTGACGTGCTTTGAGACTCCACATTTCAACAAATAACCACATTTATAAAAGATACAAGTCATATTCAATATTTGAGGCGTCGATACACTCGTATCACAATCAGCCGGCGTGAGACAATGAAGGATGATATCCCTACAAAACTTTGCTGCTGGGTTCGTCCAGACACTAACCCATAATAAGAGTGGTGCCAAACGTACCTTATCAGAAATAAAACCCTGGTTTAGCTCAGAATGAATGATGAGACTAGAGGTTGGGGGGGTAGAAAACTCAACAACCACCAGAGATAATGACTTTCTTCTGCATGTAATGAGCAACATTTGTTAAAACCCCACACTCCTGCACCATAAGTAGCTGCACTGATATACTGCAAATTGTACACCTTCAGTGCTGGTAAAACGGTCCCTTTAAAACCTGGTCTGATAAGGTTACAAACTGTCCCTGCAGTTCTACTAAGTTTGCGACTTGCATGCGTAAGGTGGGGATTCCAAGACCCTGAAGAGCTAAAGGTTAAGCTTAGGTAGCAAAAGTTTTCAACATTTGTTAGTGCTTGCCCATTGATGCTGATTTTGTTTAGCCTTGATTTGCCGGGTCCGCAGGACAATGACACTTGGTGTAATTGGTTTTTAAATCAAGATTTTGCATAAAAGTGGCAAAACGGTCCACCTGCTGTCTCAGTGTGTTAGGAGTAAGGGCTAGCAGCACCGCGTCATCCTTGTAAAGTAACGCTTGGAACGGAGTGCCTGCAATTCTAGGTATGTCTAAATGGGAAGAAGTTAAATGAGCTGTTAATCCATTTATATAAAGAATAAAGAGTAAGGGTGCCAGTATGCACCCCTGTCTCACCCCGCTCCTAATTTGGAAGTCAGATAAAAGCTCGCCATAAGAATTTAAACGTACTCTAGCTGAGACATCTGTATGTAATCATTACAGAAAGTGGAGGTCCACTACTTGATCCAGCAACATTAGCTGTAACTTGGTTCTGTTCACGGAATCAAAGGCAGTGTACAGATCCATAAAGGCGAGATAAATATGAGACCGTCTGGTGCTGGCGTACTTGGAAATTGTCAAGGCAAGGTTCAGACACTGTCCGTTGGTACCTAGATTTGGGCGAAAACCAAATTGAAAAGGGGAGAGAATGTCCTTATCAGCTGCCCATTTAACTAAACGGTCATAAATTACTCTGCCAATAATTTTTATCGTGCTATCGATAAGTGAGATAGGACGGTAGCACTTAGGGGACGTGCAGTCGCCCTGTTTGAATATTGGCACAACTCTTGCGGTGGTCCAGGAGTGAGGAATATTAGTAGTTAGGCTAGAGTTGAATGTGTTGGTAACGAGAGTACCTCATATCTCAGGCATAGATTTCAACAAATCCATTGGTACCTCGTCTGCGCCAGGCACTTTTACGCCCTTACTGTATTGAATGGCCAATTCCACTTCCTGCAAGGATACTAAGAGAGGTAAAGAATTCTGTAATCTATTGCACAGAAAAGTTAGCATACTCGGATCTTCCTCAATATGGCAGATAGAAACAAAGGGAGTGACCCAATCTGAGCCTAAAATATTATTTTGCAAAAGAGGATTAGTAGGGGAGTTCCTTGATCTGATTTGTTTTACTAATTCTCAAAAGGATTTACTGTCCTTCCCAAGGGCTGCATTTTCCAGCAGCTCCCATGTCCATTTATAAAGTTCCTTCTTCCTGTGTAAGAGCGCGGTTTTATACTCACAGCGTGCCTGAAGAATCTGGGCTGTGCATTTAAGGCCTTTCTCAAATTTCGATTTGCCATAGAACAAGCCCCATCAAAACACCTAGGGTTCACGTTGGATGTGTGGATTGGCTTGAGCATAGACCACCTGATAATACATATTAACCTGTTGTAATGCAAGGCCATCGACTCCTGTCCACTATCAGCTAGGCAATTAAGGAAAGCGCCTAAGTCTGGCTTAAGTAGAACTGATAATGATTCTATAGGTTTTTTCAGGCGCCATGCCAGTCTTAAGCCATCCGATGTGTGATGGAGACTAAGTTACTATTTCACAGATGTATCTTGATCTGTAACAGCATGGAGGCACAAAGGCCATTATAATCTCCCCACTCTGTAGGTAAAATCTCTCCTTTAGAGAACCAGGATATAAAGTTAGAACTTACAAACATATAATCTATTAGTGAGGCTCCCACCCCCTCGAAAATACGTAACCGTACTATTGGCCCCTCCTAGTGTCTCGACTAAATCGACCAAGCCATGAGCGACAATGTACTTAAGGAGCTCTGCCCCCTTGCCAACTGGGCTGTAACGTGCCCATCTATGCGGTCATCTTGGATCCAAGAGGCCCCATTTAGCTTTGTATTAAAATCGCTACAAAGGAAAAAATAAAATTTGCAGGTGACTATTTTCGACCTTAACTTGTAAATCAGATCACTCACCGATACAGCTAGTCACACACCTACCCACACACCCATACAGTCACTCAGACACCCTCTCACATACGGACACACACAGTCACACAGCCACTCACATAATATATGTTAGAAATAGTATCACTCATTACTTGGACACAAACTATATTAATTTAAGTAATTTAGTAGTTTACTATGTATACTTAACACACATAAACGTTTAGAAAACACTTGCACTTCTTGGATGATGTCATCAGTGATGTGATTTGAAATGGCATCAGTGATGTCACTAACCTTGTCATGAGTGGTGTAAGATGTGAGGTCATAAGGAGTACACTGAGGGGGCATAAGTTATAGTTAGCTCAGATAACTAAAAGTGCTGAATTTCTCTGGTTTTGTATGAGTGAAATGTCAGCCTAACTATAACGTCCCAATAACCTTTTGGGGGCGGGGGGCGGAGTGAGTGAGTGTGTGTGGGTGTGTGTGTGGGTGGGTGTGTGTGTGTGTGGGTGGGTGTGTGTGTGTGTGTGTGTGTGTGTGTGTGCGCGCACGCGCCCGTCCTTCCTTCATTCCTTCCTTCCTTTGTAGGTGGCCCGACCAGTTTTATTTGTCCCCCAAAGTGTGCCCCACACTTATAATTCTAGAGATGCCACTGCTTGTCAAATGTGATCCTCAGTCATTTGGGGTTGGGTTGAGCTTGCACTCAAACCAACTCGAACCTCACTTGATGAGTAGGTGCAAGAACATGATGCATCCCTGTTCAGAGGCTGCAGGAATCCTTCCAACACGGTGGGAGTTATACTTAAGCCAAGATAGAAGTCTCTCTGAACTTTATTCAGCTTCATGGGGATAGCTTATTCTCTGCATTTATTCTGCACAAGTGAATATATTACCTTTACGGTGCAATTATAGGGTAGGTGCCTTGTAGAAAACGTTTCAGTGCAATGTATACATTGTGCGTCTATGCTGAGAAGTTGTATTGCTTTGCCATTACTTCCTGAGATGCTAATATTTTCAGAGTTCATTTGATGTCACTTCCTGTGACGATATCAAGCGTGACCCTGAGTACTGGAAGAATTTACGAGCTGTGCCAAGGCCTCTGCCACATTGATATTTACACATCTCGCAAGGGAGCTATATGTTAATGCCATAGTATGATTTATCACCATGCTTAGAGGTTATGTTCTTACAACACAAGAGTATCAACATGTCTCAATAGGTCCCTAAACATTCCTGGGCAAGCTTGAGTTAATAAACAGAATCAAAACTCCTCAGCACGACTGTTATACATTTAAGGAACAGAATCAGATATTCTCAAGGGATTTTGAATGATTTAAAGAGAAATATTTGTATTTCTTAGCTGGACATCTATATCTTTCATTGGAATAATTTCATCATTGCTCAACAGGGTGCTATTCCTTTAATTTATAATCCGGGGGCATCTCAAAAGTTTCTCTTTTATACTGTAGAGGGCAGTAACTGCATTTTCAGCAGCGCTGAAATATATATTTTAATGAAAGCTCCCAAATAACAGAAAAATCCTACTGCATGTTTGCAGGAGTGTCCATAAGTAGTCAAACCAAACGAGAAGTACTAAATTCCGTGCAGCAAGATGAAGCTGGGGAACACTGCCTCTGCTTTTTTAAATCATATTGGCTTTTACTTTTTACTAGTTCAATGATATTTACTGAGTAAAAACAAAGCAATAAATAGAAAACGCATAGAATATAGGATTGGAAGTAAGAGGAAAAAGTAGAAGAGGGGACAGCAAGTACAAAACTGTAATATCAACGGGCAGGGTTGGTATGGTTGGCCAAAAACACCCCTAGACCTGATTATGCGGGGCATAATCCACTTTCTTTTGTAGGAATGGTAGGGGGGTAACTACCTCTACCCACCTGCTGGTCTAAATAATTTAACCAGTCTTATCCAGTCCTAAATGCCCACAATAATTTTTTTTATAAAAACGTCAGTTTGTCAGTCACCTCTTTCCAAATATACCCCCAACTAAACAGGTGTATAAAAAAACAAAAAATTGTGTGAAGGTGAGAAAGCCCCTCACATGCGCTACACCAGAGGAGCTACTGGTAGGTTCTCACCAGTTGTGCCCACGTTTCTCATCATTGGTAACTTTCTCACCTATAGAGAAGAAAAAAGAAAGAGTGTCCAGTACAGGTAATAGAGGTGAAAATAATAAGGTGTGTATCAAACAAGAGAAAAAGACCCCGTAATGTGTGTGAGATAAAATATATCTCTAGTTAAATTTGAGCTAAGACTCACATGTACAGTGTGCAAATTTTATTCAAGATCGTGAGCTTACTCAAGGTTTAAAAACAACTGCATGTTGCAGACCAATTCAGGATGGCCAAAATGTTTCATTGCCTGTCCTTTGTTATGGCAATTTCGTCAGGGCTCGAGGTCACAAATCACCTCACTGGACTTCAGGTTTTGTACACGGAGTGACTGATAAACACAAAAAGGATATCAATTAAAAACTACCAACCAGTTAGAACCTCCTCTGTAATATCTACTGGCTTCTTGGGTCAAAGAATTGACCTAAATAACATTTATTTCAATGTATATTTACCCTGTGGTAGCCAAGGCCCCTGTTACCAGCTTTCCACCGTGTCAAGGGGTATTTCCTTCTATCGTAAGCCCCCTTTCAACATCGTTCGTTGCCATGAATATACCTGCAAAAACATATAACCACTGTTCAATCCCTTCTCACATACACGAATGCTCGTTAATTCATACCATGCTCATACTCCCAACCACGCCGTGTTTACTGTGGGTTTCGTTCAGACTACCGAAAGTGGTTACAAACTCGTTGTCCCCTCAGCTCATTCAAATTGAGCTTTGGAACTCGCACCGTAATCTTTACTTGTTAAAATCTTTCAGGCACATCACCCCTCTTTGTTAGCATCCACAACAGGGTCGAGTGTCAGTACTGACTCACCACTCATTAAAACCTCCCACACATACTCTTACCGCGTACACCCGTAAAGCGAGCTACGTCTCGTTCCGGCGTGTCACTGCGGTGCTCACGCTTCGTTTTCAACAGCGCGTCCCAGAAGCATGAAGTCATGTGACTTCACCGCCGGTCCTCGCGCTTCCCAATGGGAAACATAAGCGCCATCTTTGACTAGTATTCGCCATTATGCATAGTCAATTCAGGAACTGCACCCAGCATTATTAATGTTTTAGCTCACTCTCATATATCCACAATGTCACAGCCTCAACATAGCTGGATAGCCTTTATTTATTGATGCTAATATATGGGCAGTTAAATTCCAAAAACAACTATCACGATCAAGGCTCTTTATCAAGGCTCTTAATCTTCCGCCATCTTTGACTGGTATTCTCCGTTATGCATAGTCAGTTCAGGAACTACACCAAGCATTTCAATGTTTTAACTCACTCTCATATGTCAATAATGTCAAAGGCTCAACATAGCTGGATAGCCTTTATTTATTGCTGCTGATGTATGGGTAGTTAAGTTCCAAAAACAACCGTCACGATCAAAGCTCTTTATCTTCCGGCCCCACTGGCATGGGTACATTACATTAATCGATCCCTAGTTAGTACAAACAGAGGGGCCTACTTCTGTCATACTGCTTATGACACATATTGTCCATAATCAATTTGACACCATCACCAATATCAAGTTGCAATCATCATTCCCCTCACAAGGGGTATTCCATAATGTGTCTGGTCAGGTCTCACACCTCAGCTGATTATCCACTGATCTTATTCCATTCAATAAAATCATTCAGGCCGAGTTGATCAGCCTTTTCAGAAAAAATCCATCGGGCCTCTTTTTTAGCGAGCGTTTTCTCAATATTGCATGCCTCATCCACAACTCTTTCCAACACAAGCCATTTCAATGCCCTATAGTCATGGTATTGTTCTTTGAAATGTTGCACCAACCGTGTGGTTAGTTTTCTTGATTTTATTGTACTCAGATGTTCTTGAATACGTACTTTGATCTTTCGCGAGGTTAAACCTATATAGTGTAACCCACACTGGAAGGTAAGTCGGTAAATCGCGTTAACAGTGTTGCAATTGCTGAATTTGGTCAAATACCATGTCCTACCATTGAGCAATTGCACACTGTTTGTTTTCTCCGTCAAATCACACACTGAACAACTACCACAAGGGTAGTGTCCGGACGGAATCGAATAATTTTTAGTGCGCTGCACTGGCCGTGTATGCACCAGTTTGTCCTTTAAGTTACACGCTCGTCTAAAAGCAAACCTGGGCTGTGGCATCTTAAATTCAGTTGTAGATAATAATGACCAATGTTTCCTAATGGCTTGATGGATTTTGGTCGACAAAGGGTCAAAAGTCATGACCACTGGCAGGCAATCACTACTCTGTCTAACATTTCTCTCGAGTAAAGCATCTCGAGGTGTTTTAAGAGCTCTTTTACGGGCTTTGTTCACCACCCTGCTGGGATAGGCCCTCTGTACCAATTTGTCAGCCAAACTCTCAGACTGCTGCATATAGGCACTTGTAGATGAACAGTTCCTGCGGTACCGCAGGAACTGACCCACAGGCAGGTTATCACGTAAGGCCCTCGGGTGAAACGACTGGTAATGGAGCAATGAATTTCTATATGTGGATTTCTGATAAACAGTGGTGCATAATTTATTAGCGACCACCAAGATATCCAAATCAAGATATACTGCCTGTTGATTACTCATAGTCCAAGTGAACTTGAGGCATGTATCCAATCCATTCAGCCAGTTCAAGAATTCAAGAAGTCCACTTTTCGATCCGGACCAAATGCACAGCACATCATCTATATACCTCTTCCAGAGGCAAATGTTCCTCTGGAAGGGGTTTGATGTATGATGAATATAGTTCTCTTCAAACTGGCCCACATAAATGCAGGCCATACTGGGTGCGAAAGTTGCACCCATAGATGTTCCGGATACCTGTAAAAACAGCTGGTTCTTATAGCTGAAATAATTCGCGTCAGCGCCAACTCTATACACTGTAGCACAAATGATTGGGGGGTATCATAAAATCACTCCTGTACCCCAAGAGCATGCGCTGCTGCCACCAGCGTGGCATCTTGGGGTATGCTAGTATAAAGTGACTCAATATCTATAGTCACCAAAAACTGTTGTGTAGAGTCAAATTCTATTTCATCAAGAATGTTTAAAATATCCGTCGTGTCCTGGACATAGGAAGGTTGTTTTAATACTGCCTCCCTCAAGAAAAAGTCTGAAAATTGTGACAAAGGTTAAAGGACGGATTGTATCCCCGAAACTATCGGGCGTCCTGGGGGTGGTCGTTGGACCTTATCGATTTTTGGCAATATATAAAATGCCGGTGTCCTAGGTTTGGAGTTCATTAAAAATTCAGCCTCCTTACCAGTAATCCATTTTTTCTCTTTCGCCTGTCCAACCAATGTCTTAATTATATCTTGAAGCTCACCAACAGGGTCACGGGGTCTAGTCAAAGATGGCGCTTATGTTTCCCATTGGGAGGCGCGAGGACCGGCGGTGAAGTCACATGACTTCATGCTTCCGGGATGCGCTGTTGAAAACGAAGTGTGAGGACCGCAGTGACATGCCGGAACGAGACAAAGCTCGCTTTACGGGTGTAGACGGTAAGAGTATGTGTGGGAGGATTTAATGAGTGGTGAGTCAGTACTGACACTCCCTGTTGTGGATGCTAACAAAGAGGGGTGATGTGCCTGAAAGATTTTAACAAATGCGAGTTCCAAAGCTCAATTTGAATGAGCTGAGTGGACAACGAGTTTGTAACCACTTTCTTCGGTAGTCTGAATGAAACACGCAGTAAACACGGTGTGGTTGGGAGTATGACCATGGTATGAATTAACGAGCATTCGGTGTATGTGAGAAGGGATTGAACAGTGGTTATATGTTTTTGCAGGTATATTCGTGGCAACGGACGATGTTGAAAGGGGGCTTACGATAGAAGGAAATACCCCTTGACACGGCGGAAAGCTGGTACGAGGGGCCTTGGCTACCACCGGGTAAATATACATTGAAATCAATGTTATTTAGGTCAATTCTTTGACCCAAGAAGCCAGTAGATATTACAGAGGAGGCTCTAACTGGTTGGTAGTTTTTAATTGATATCCTTTTTGTGTTTGTCAGTCACTCCGTGTACAAAACCTGAAGTCCAGTGAGGTGATTTGTGACCTCGAGCCCTGACGAAATTGCCATAACAAAGGACAGGCAATGAAACATGTTGGCCCATCCTGAATTGGTCTGCAACATGCAGTTGTTTTTAAACCTTGAGTAAGCTCACGATCTTGAATAAAATTGGCACACTGTACATGTGAGTCTTAACTCAATTTTAACTAGAGATATATTTTATCTCACACACATTACGGGGTCTTTTTCTCTTGTTTGATACACACCTTATTATTTTCACCTCTATTACCTGTACTGGACACTCTTTCTTTTTTCTTCTATATAGGTGAGAAAGTTACCAATGATGAGAAACGTGGGCACAACTGGTGAGAACCTACCAGTAGCTCCTCTGGTGTAGCGCACGTGAGGGGCTTTCTCACCTTCACACAATTTTTTGTTTTTTTATACACCTGTTTAGTTGGGGGTATATTTGGAAAGAGGTGACTGACAAACTGACGTTTTTATAAAAAAAATTATTGTGGGCATTTAGGACTGGATAAGACTGGTTAAATTATTTAAACCAGCAGGTGGGTAGAGGTGGTTACCCCCCACTACCATTCCTACAAAAGAAAGCAGATTATGCCCCGCATAATCAGGTCTAGGGGTGTTTTTGGTTATTTGTAAGTGGAGGGCGACCTGATTATTTTTCCCTCTAGAGCTCCCTATTGTGATTGGTATGGTGGGCCCCAATTCGACCCGGGCAGCCAAAAAAAAGTGGCCTACATTGGCAGATCGCAACCTTTCCCAATACACTGCTTGGTTAGGATCATGGAGCTAAACATTGTCAATCATTTGCAGTAATGCAAGTATTTTGATGAAAGATAGATTTGAGACATGTTTAATTAATATAGATGTGACTTTTGATCATGAAATACAATTTTACTCATTTATATGTGTTAGAATAATGTAGGAGAAAAATCTCACATTATGGATTTTAATACTAATGGATTTGATTCATGTGAAAACTTACAAAATGTTATATCATATTATAATGCGTGCACCGAAAATGACAAAAGAAAAGTAGGTGTTACATGAATATACTTAAATGTGCCTTCATGAAACTCCATTAGCATGTATTTTATTATGTATAAGTGAGGTAACACATGAACAACAAAGATTAATCTGCATTTTCTTATATGTATAATGATGACACTTACAAAACAATTCATGAGTACCCTATACTTATATGTATTAATTATGATTACATTTAAATGTTTATTAATGTATTCTGAAGTTATATGCTAGCTTTTTTGATTAATGTGCGATTCACAACTTAACATGGTCATATGTCGTATATTAGCCAAATTTCCAGTGAAGTCATGGACTGAATACTCTAAAGTGTACGGGAACTTCTTGAAATCTAGCTAACTGTATTGAAATGATAACTGTTTCCTTTTGACATCTCCCGGACTGAATAGCGTATTTGCAGCAAATTTTGTTACAACTCAGGAACAGCTGCATGAGAACGGAACTTTTTCAATCCTCTGGTCATCATCTTTAATGTTTCATTGTTCAACGAGTCTTTAACTTCATGACATGAGGAACGGCTTAATCGATTTACTTAATTTTTCCGGATTTGTATCTTCTTTCCTGCTACATCACCCTCATCTTACTTTGGCCTGACCAATGGAACTGAGTGGTCTGACAATTCGGTGATGCCAGTGGGTGTCATCCCGGAAACCCTTTTGAGTATAATTGTTCGATTCTGGGAGAAACTGTCTGTCTGTCTGTCTGCGGCCTTTCGAGTCATGGGTTTCTGATCTTTGATTCAGATTCTGATTCTGCTGTTGGGACTAGGACTCGTTGCTGCTGATCGATGTCCTGACACAGATTGAACCTTTCGGATGAAGGGTTCTTGTCATGCTGCTGTGACTTTTGTAGTTACAGCGACAGACTGAGACAGACTGCTGTCTTAATGACCCGGAACTAGAACTGGCTATTGGGAACTTTGCTGAACTTTCCGGAAAGTCTTCACAAGGCTCACCTGGCTTCCCGTTCCTATCAACACATTCGCTATATGAGTCCAAACCTGCCTCAGCTGAGGAAGATTTTCCTGGTCATCTATCAAATTCTCCCTGAATCTCAGAGGCTTGGTATATTTCATTAAATCCTTTACTAATTGATTATTAGGGCTGTATGCTATTTTATTTCGAATTAAATTGTTTTTTACCTATAGAGTGAATAACTAAACTTAAAATTTGTAAACTGACTCTGATGTTCTGACTCATCACTCCTTGAGAGTGATTTATTGGTTTTGGGTAACTTATGATAATAGTCACTTTGATAGCTTTATCTAATTGTAATTATTATGAGTTGAATATACAGGTATCCTATTCCTGGTCCTCATTGGGTAACTGTCCATCCTCCAAATATCCAACCCCTTTCAGCACAGTGCAAGATCCATCGGCGGACCAACTGTATGTGTATGGTAGCCAGAGGTTAACAGTATATTGTGTATTTTATTGCAAGTGTCCAGTAAACGCTATAACAACAGTAAACAATTCAGTCGATATTATGACATTTTAAAGGTGTTTTTTATTGAAATTCAGTTTCCTAACTGAAATCCATACTTACCATGGATAGCAATGCAACCAATTCCAGTAATGTGAATGTGGGAATGAACTTAAATACACCAAAAGAGTTTTTAACGAATCCAGGCAAAAGAGTTTTTAACGAATCTAGGAGAGCCTAATCTTAGATGGGCAGAGTGGAAGGAATATTTTCTTAATTACATTGCTACGTTAGAAGACAATGGTAGTGTTTTGTCACCAGATAGGAAAAAGAGAATCCTGATGCACTGTTTAGGCCCGGTGGGATTCAGGGTTTACAATCAAATGTTAAAAGAAAACAAGATCAGAAGGAGTAAACCGAGGAGTATTTGGCTGTTCTAAAAATAAATAGCTGCATCATGAAAATTTGGCAATCTACATGATGACATGATATGGGATCAGATAGTTATGGACACGAGAAATAAAGGAATTCAAGATAGACTATGGATTGAAGGGGATTAAAATTGAAAGGATATAATAACATTAGTAAAGAAAGCTAAATTGTCAGAAAGATGTGCCAGAGCAGTTATTCCATAAGTGGGAAATCCGTCTGTAAATAAAATCTCACATCGAAAAGAGGAAAAATTCGGAGCCCCAGGAATAATTACGACCATGCAAGTGTCTGTAAAAACTCAAGCAAAGAGATAAAAATCAGCCAAAGGAAAACCACAACTTTTACATGCTACCTTTGTGGTGGCACTGTGCATAATGCAAGATTTGACAAGTGGCCAGCAAAAATGGCAAAGTGTTTACTGTTTACAGTGTGGTATCTTAGGACACTTCTCTAGAGTATGTAGGAAAAAGGAAGAAAGAAAAACAGAGTTGCATGTCTAATGGAGAGTGATTCAGGTTCAACAGGGAATGAATTAGGAGTCAGAAGAATTGTTTCAAGACAAAGATTATAATAAGAAAAATGTTGTATTGAATAATTAGAGTAATGATATGAACAAAGCACTATTTTTTTATTAAATTTGGACTAAAAGAAGACTTAAAGACCTGTATTGTTGGCCGGGTGTGGACACTGCAGTGGAAAGATGTGTGAGAATGTGTAAAAGGTGTGAGGTAGCTGATAAATCTCTAAAGACTTCGAATCCCCCATTAGGCGCTTTAAGTTGTCCAAGCTCGGCTTGGGAGGAGTTAGCTATAGATACATAGGGACCCATTTGTTGGAAGGAAGGAAGCAGTAAGAACATTATAGTGTTGACAGACATGTTTTCTAGATAGTTTGAAATAAGTTTAGTGTATAAAGGTAGACCCTAAATCTTGTAATTAATTTTCTAGACAATGTGTTTTGAGGGAAGGTTTCTCTGCAACCATTCTCACAGACAATGGGGTGCAATTTAAATCTAAGAAATGTAATGATTTTCTAAGGGCCTCAGGTATCAGACAGAAACTTACAGCTCTATATCATCCCAGTGGAAATGGTGTTGTTGAGAGAGTTAATAGAATAATCAAAGGTATATTAAAACTTTCAAATAAAACTAATGTCTCATGGGAAGGTGAATTTAAAAAAATGGTGTGGGCATATAGAGTAACTAGCCATGGTTCTACTGGCCAAAGTCCATTTTCCATTACAAGAAGTAGAGTTCCATTATCTAAGCTTAATCCAGGTTGGATGAGAAGAAGTGACATGGTAGAATGTTATGTTATGGAAGTGAAGAAGAATATCATAGAATCTCAAATGAAGAATAAGGTGTATTATGATGTAAAGCATGGTACCAAGCAAGTTAATTTAAGTGTAGGACAATTGGTGAGAGTGACAAATGCAAGGAAAGTAGCTAAAGGGGAGATCAAAATTAGTGAACCAAGAAAAGTAGCTCAAGTATAGAACAACACAGTAGTGTTAGATAATGGAGAAGTATGGCACATGGGTTGACTCGTGTTTGCGGGCAGTGGGAATGAAGGAAAGAAAGAAAAGATCGCTCCTTTTGGTAATTACTGGTGGTTGGATGTGCCTGAGTCAAGACCAGCAGTATATACTGATGAGTCTCATGATGTAAGGTAACACAATATTGATGAAGAGTGTTCCAATTTGGAAAGCAATGCTAATAACATACGCAAATTCAAATTTTCACGAGGGTGCAGTAATGATACGCATGTTTCTTCGGAACCAAAGGCATCTTGAGTAAGGATTGTGAGGAATCCAAGAAAGTATGATGCATTTCAGTGGGATTACATGTGTAAATTTAGTGATCAGTGGATTTGATCTTGCGTTACTGGGCCCTCACACTGTTGCAGTGGAGGAGGGTGGTCCTTTCCCTTCCGTTACTACTAGTACTATTGAATCATAAACTCTTACTTACTTTCTACTTGGTCCTCCGATGGACCATGCTTGTACGCACTGAGGGGAGAGAGAGTTAGTGGTGCGTACCCATTTAACAGTACAACCATTTGGCTACTCAATAAGTTTATTGCAGGTTAGAAATCAAATTAAGGTAGATCACTCTTAAGACAATATTATATGAATACAAGATAGCCATATGGAGGAGCCTCCTAAAGAAATTTAAGCGAACAAGGATTACACAAACTAACAATTCTGTGGCGGCAATAGAAAACAATAACATTAATATCTTATGCTCAGAGAATAATCTCAGACGATCTTTACTATACGTTAGCAATCTAAATCTTCCAAGCACAGACTAGGGCACAAGAATGCCCAGAGTTCAGAGATCAAGCTCCTCTATAGAAAACTACAGGGATCAGGCACAAGAGTATAAGTAACACCCACAGAAGCATTTTGAAATCTCGGTCAGGAGTCCAATAGATCGGGAATAAAAATCTATCAAAAGCACTCTATATGGGAAATAACATGGCATAAGGGAAATTATCTTTAAGAGTCCATTCAAAGGGCAAATGTGGTTTAAGGAATAGTTCGGATCGGAGTTCAAAGAAGGTTCTGCACAGGGTCAGCTGAAAAGGGATTTAGCATAAGGAGTTCAGCATACAGTCTGCAAGAAAGTCCGAAGTCATGTCATCTCCTCTCCTTAGCAAGGGCAACGATAAGTCATAATCGAAAGAGTCCGTCGGCAACTCCCCTTTGGTTGTATCATCAATAAAAGTCCATTGTATTTGTTTCAATCTCTGTGTGGATTCACGTGGTACATACTGCAACAGTAAAGAATAATCCCATACTGGACATGGGGGCTTTGTCTCAGTCTTACCCTCAGGCTTAAGTACAACAGAACATTGTTCGTCTGTAGGTTTCTCATGTGCTTGCACATAAATTCCTTTTCCAGACATCTATCTATTACTGTTACAAGAAATGTATCTATTCAAAACTAGAACTGTGTGTGAACACCTACGAGAAAAGCAAGTCGGCAGAAACAGCACTTCAAAAGCTTTATGAAATGCAATAATGAAAATGCAGGACTTAAGGGTAATGCAAATCTAAGACATTAATTCAATGGTGCACATTTAATATACGTGTGCATTTTAAACATGCATGAGTTTATTATTCTTTAGTACTCTTAGTTCATGTTTCATTAGAATGTAATGAATAATCAAGTTGCACATTAGCAAGTATGACCTAGCACTACATTTCAAATGTATATAAGTGTGACAGTAATGTATACATTTAAAATCCTCTTTCGTTTGACTCAATTTTGAATGCCAGACACATAAAGGATTGTTGGGAACTAATATTAATATCTCTACGAGTTACATAGACAAAGTAACACACATTAAAGATCGTGAATTAATGGTTCAAGAATAACGTGGAAGAGGATGGTTTGAAATAAACTACACATTACTAATGTCCATCCTTATAGCATAACATGCCATTCAAAATCTCTGAGCTGAAATGAAGCTTATACAGTTCTTATCACACGTTGGTCACTTTATTAATCAGCATAAATTCTATTATTTCTAAAACATTTGTTTATTCAATACTCTTTGCTTTAGTGTACACAATTCCCAAGTTAAACGTTTAAAGGATATTATTTTCGACAACAGTAGTCACTTCTATGGTAGAAACTAAATTCTATAATAAGGACTCTCCACAATAAGGCTGTCTGGCACGTGTGCACATATCATGGTGTCATGTAAAAATCTTGTGCAAGGTGAACGTGCACTTTATGTGTCAGATCGTTACTGTCATATTTTTTGTGACGTGTAAAGAGTGGGAAACTTTGTGCTGCACCATTAGTTAGACTTGGTTTGCTGTATATCTATTTATGGAGTAAAGTGGGAGGGGGTTTTAGAAAAAAAAGAGGAAATTGTGTAGCATTGTGTAATTAGTAAATGTATGTAGGTATTATACTTTGCTCCATATAGAATGTATTATGTCATTGCTGAGTATTCCATATTCCAAGTATAAGTAGGGGTAAATGGAATGTTACTGTCATTCTTGTATTGGGAGCTGATGCTGCTGTCAGGATGCAAAGGGATTTATAATAAAGAACACTTGACCTTTCATATGATTGCAGTTTTGGATTATTTGTGAAGATACTACAACATCCCATGGTCCTCCAAACATTCCTTTGATGCCTGGCCAGATCTCTGTATAGCATTCAGAGGTCTGATTATGTTTCAGTAATGAATCAAAAGATTCAGATTGTCCCTATGATGAGCCTGTAAAGGTATGCGATTTGTTTTGTATATTAAATATAATCTGACATGTTATATGTGGGCACCAGACTCAATAGGGGTGGAAGAATGCTCACTTGGGCATTCTGGGCTTTCTGAATTTTTTATTACCTCCTATTAAGGTAGAGTGAGGAGCTTGGACACGTTAGTGCTAAAGGCACATTCATTGAAAGCATTTCAATACGTGCTCTAGTGTATGTTTAATTAAATCATCAAGTCACAGTGCCAGGTTGTGAGACTTCTTAAATATTTAATGTTCGCTGTAAATTAGATTTATTTTCCGGGCCTGTGCTGTGCCCACTCAGAACCTTGATTGGAGGGAAGACATTGAGAAAAATATTTCCAACAATTATTCAAATTTTTTTCAAAATTTAACTCTTTCCCATTTTGTGCTCAACATCAAGAAACCAGAAATCGAGGACCACCTTACAATGGCACAATGTATATTTTGTTTATATTCAGGCTGTCAGTGTCAAGTGTCCAGTCACCTCTGGCTTACCTTTGCCGCTTCAGAAGTGGTGGAATTGTGTCATTATAGGTCTTAGGAGAGAATGGTAATTAATCATCTTTTCCCAACATGTATTTCTTAGCCTCCAGATTCAGTCAATAACTAGAGATGGTTTATATATGTTGGTTTTATAACAGTGTACATACGTGCAACGAATAGATTTACTTACATGATCACATGTGAACATGTGCGCACATACACAATTTCACGCAGTGCTCAGATGTTTCATGGGCCTAGGCGAGAATTTACACCCATGTTATTGGAAGAATCCAGACAGAGTAACAATTCATGTGCTCTCTTGTACTAAATTGTTCAATAGTACCATGTTGATGTTTCCTAGCTTTAGTAAAATTACTGAAGGTTAATGCATATGCATTACTGGGTTCCTTCATAATAGGGATGGAGGCTCACAATCCAATGGTCTGGTTTACATTCATGTGGCAATAAAAAGTATTTGGATTAGTTGTGAAAATGCTAAATCGGGAGGGCAATCCACTGGTTTAATTTCCTCCGTAACAGGGATGGCAGGCGCGGCTGTCACAGGTAATAGCGGTTGGGCGCTTGGGCGGGGCGGGGCAGGCCGGGTGGGGGGGGGAAGATGACAGACGACGGTATAGGGAAAGTCAAATAAAAAAATAAATAAAACCACTTACCTTGTGGTCACCGCATCGCCGAGTCAGCTCCGCCATGCCCCCGCCCCACCCCGACCCCACCGCCGTTACCTGTGCCAGCCACGCCTGAGGGATGGTATGGTGGAGGGAATTCCGCAATTAGATTATAGTAGAAGAAAGGAGGTTTATAATATGCAATCTCTTTCCTTGGTGTTTATTGAATAGCACCTTCAAAGCACTACATTTCCCACAATCCTACTCCCCTGGGCAGGGAGTAACACCATAAAGAACTTACACCCATCTACTGTAAATAGGTGCAGTCCACCCAACATACCCTGTTTTCTTGTAGCTTCAGTTAAGTGCATCCTCCAGCCTCACAGCCCTCACATGTACTGTGTTATGTGTAGTTTAAATGCACTAAGATTGTTAAGAAAGAGCAGGGGCTGTTTGCTGTCTTTCTTTGATAGATGCGCTTTTTAGGTCTCGCCTACGCAGCACGCATGCGCTGCATAGGAAAAAGACCTTTTGCAATCGATTGGCTTTTCGCCCTAAAAACGTGCACGCGTTGCATTGCTTTCAATGGCAACGCGTGCATGTTTGGCGATTCCCTTGCGGGAGCGAGCAGCTGGTGCCATATGTTATCAATTATCGCGCCTGCTGCTCGCTCCCGCAAGGGAATCGCGCAGGCCCCCTCCTCTCTCCCCTCCCGCCGCGCGAGGCGCGTGCGCGCTTGGGCTTGTTTGGAGTTGGTTAGGCTTGAACTGTTCAGTCACTTGCTTGGTCTGATTGTAGTTTTGATCTGTACACCCTTTCAGTTGTGAGTTAATGCACCTTTTGTTTGTTTTTGCAGCCAAAGCTTTTTACTATGCCAGCCTGTCAGGTGTCGACTTTGGGGTTCGGGAAGGGGCACAGTGGGAGGGGGAAGTAACGGTATCGGCGATCTCTCTCAGTAAGCAATGTTTTCCGTGCCCGCATCCTAGCGCTGGGACACTTTGTAAGAAGTAGCCATGCCCTCTACAAGTAGTAGTATTATTATTAGTGCTTCATGGGGAGTTCAGCACTGCCATCCTGTCCAGGGTCGTGGACCCTTAATTGAACTTTCTCTTACCTGCTTTTTCCTTGTTTTCAGGTGCCGGGGAGTCTGGGAAAAGCACCAAAGTGAAGCAGATGAAGTAAGTGCATCAATCCCCATGAGCCTAGTTTGTTTTCTTTTTCACATTACAGAGCACACAGTTAAACTTAGTTTGTACTTCTGCTACATCTCTTGTAGAAGCAGCAACATAGTGAGGTATTCTCATCATATAAGTAACAGATGTGTAGATTCGCATTCCACATAAAGCCTCCAAACACGGTCACAGCAGTCTTCATGTTCTCTGTTTTCTTCCACCGTGATCTAAGTGGTGTTCATTCCGTTGCAGGATCATACACGAAGATGGATACTCGGAGGAGGAGTGCCGACAGTCCAAGGTGGTGGTGTACAGTAATACCATCCAGTCAATCATCGCCATCATAAGAGCCATGGGAAGACTGAAGATCGATTTCGGGGATGTGACCAGAGCTGTACGTTTCTTGACTACTTCCTTTTCGCTTTTGTACCTGATAATTTTAGAGTTTCTCACTTGAGGCGGAGAGATGTTTGGCTAGAGGCATGTCTCCTATGGAAGATTGGCAGGGTTGAGTTTAATATCCATACCATCATTCTGAACATTTTCTTGTAATTCTCCTGCAGGTACCCCATTCTTCTCTTCCAAAAGTGTGAAGATTTTAATTGTGTCGAATTCAAAGTGCATTTCCATAAGTGTTGGTGTGCCAGTTTTGAATGTGGCTAGTGAGGGCAAGTAGATTTGCTTCTACTGTTGTACGGTGATCTGTTCTGCAGGTGGTCAGCATGGTAGCTCGGTTTGTGGCCGGTAGAAGGGTGCTTATGCACAGAGGTGAGGTGCATCTTTCCAGTTACCATCTGTCCACAGACTGTGGTGCTATATACTTACTCTATGTATTGGGAGGCATTGCTAATTTTGCATGTAACTGACTGGTTTAATTCCCCAAGGCCATCTGTACCTAGTGGTAGACTTCAGCGTATCACTTCCCTTCCCAAGGCAGGAGACTCAATACATTGACACATCTTTCAGACCCTGCAAAGCCAGTGAACACTGTGCCATTTGTTCCACCAAAGAGGACCTGTGTGCATTCAAGTAGTATTGTGCCAAATGGGCAAAGCCACTAGAATTATGTGATTCTGAAGCCGCCACTTTTTACACTCAATTGTGCATTTGCTGCACTTGCCACATATCTCCATCATATTCTTTATATTTTGCCGACTTTAACACAAAAAAACTTGTTTCTAGCTCAGACAGATTGAAAGTTACTACTAAAAACACTAACAAAGGAACATCTAGATCCTATTAATTTCATTAGTCAAGGCCATACACAGAAATTACATAAACCAAAGCAATTTTTTCCAGGTTGCTAAATATTACAGTCATGTGCAAAAAAACATCTATAATAAAAATTCAAACATAAAAATGAATATTCGAAGGAATGTATTTACAATGATCTTTTATTCAAATAGTTGTATAGTTTGTTATCAAATGTTTATGCAAAATAAATAAAACCATTTATATTTAAAAACATACATTCATCATTTAAAAAAAGTACAATATGTACAATGAAAAGAACAACTGTTGACACGGCGTTTCGGTGTAAAGGTGGATCATCACCTTCTTCAGGACAATAATTCAGTGTTTAAAATCTAAACAAAATATAAAAACTTTATTAGATACGCAGAAATTTATTTTTAATATCCAAACATTCCTTCGTTACATCATTCATGATTTTTTATTTAGCAACCCAGAAATCTATCCACTATTGCATGAAACATATGTGGGCCTTGAATTGGTTAAACATAGTTTTTGAATCTGTCCATGTTAAACTTATGATAGGTATGTTTGTTATCTACCTGTCAGGTTAGATGTCAACTACTATTTATCTTCAAGGAGGTGTTGAGTAAATTTTTCATCAGGTTCTCGCCCAGGTAATGAGGCGAAATTATACTGTGAGAGAAGGATATTTCATAAGTATAAAACCCCTCTAAGGATATGGTATCATGTGGCAAGATCAGAGACTGCATAGAAAGACTTACCACTATATGCGTGTTGTGAACAGGGCTTTGTCATTACTCAGTCTCTCGCCTGTTTCTGTCCATATACACAGGGATTCATCAATCACCCTTCCATAGGACTATTCACCAATGATTTTTATATCATAAGATCCCTCTTGGTTTCGGGTATTTACCTGTAGGGAATTATTTAAATTAATGGCTCTGGTATACTATAAGACACTTACTCCTTTATATTTCAAACTCAAATGTCTATAATCTCACCTTTAAGGCAAAACCTTGTAGATTGAATCCAACACCTCTTTTTCTTTAGGGTTACTGGTTCCAGTTAATACAATTCTGGTCCAGAAGTATTTCTGTAGGGATAACATCAAAGTGACTACTTAGTCATAGGCCAGTTTATCATTTAGTTTACCAAGGTTTTATCCCATTAAAAGCTAGTTCGAAAGGGAATTTTATTTACAGAGAACCTTGTTCTTTTAGAAACAAGTCCTTGTTAAAAAAGATTTGAAAAGTTTAGATAATTCTACCTAAACCTGGCCATTATGAGGTACCCGCCTCAGAACTAGCATTATCCCTGCGATTTCTCTTAACGGATTTGTAGCTGGAGAGCAAGCATCCGTCTTGCTGGTCTGCCAATTCGAGTCTAAAGGCAGTGTGTTTTGGGCTCCTTATATACTCCCTCCTAATCAGTCTTAATTTGCTAAATAGGTCCACCTGTTCTCCAATGACTTGGAGTAGGGTCTTGATATTACGGCGGCCATTTTGTAATGTGCAAAATACCCTGATTTCGAGTGTTTATTTGCTTGTATCATCTTATAAAAGCATATACAACTCGCTACAACATAGTAATTCCTTTGAGACATTAACAGCCCTTTTGAACTTATTTTTGGATCTAGATGTTCCTTTTTTAGAACAAAAGGAAAAGGGAATTCTGTTTGTGTTTTTACATATATACCCATCCCTTTTCTAAGTACTAGGGTATCTCCCAAAAACCTTTGTGATACTACTAAAAACACTGCCACACCAGTTGAGGAGGTTAACTGGGCATCTTTCAGCTGCTGATTGTTCTGTTTAGTTGTTAAACTGATACTAATGAGACGAACCTTATGCCCAGATAGTGTTAACGTGTGTAAAAAATGGCAAACGTAATGAAGTAATAGTACCATAAAATGTACTTTTACGGTCCGTAATTTGCTTTTCTTGTTGCTAATTTAGGCAATCCCACTGCACAATTGGGTCCCACCTTTCCGTATAAGTACAGTTGCATTGCTGATGGGTAATGACTGGGATGGCATCATAGAGCCTTAAGCAACCTCGCTAAATTTGATTAGGAGAATTTGTCCTGAAGCCCAAGTAAAAAATTGGTACATACAATATTTTTAAACGATGTTCATATTGCCTCCTAACTCTTTTAAACTTCATACTTAAATTTCTGACCCATAGAAGAACCCTGCTGGGAACCCTCCAGCCAAATATAAGCTTGCGCCATATATTCTTAAGTGACTATACATTCCTTATACATTTGTATTTGAGCTACATTTCTCGATCATATACATTTCTAAAAATGTTATTTACGCTTCAGTTGCACGTGAACGTCAATGCACATTTGTTCTTTCTATAAATGGATCAAAAACTTGATGAAAGTAAAATGCATCTGACTAATGTGCTTCTCTATACAGGACCGGAGAACTCAGCTGCCCCTCTTTCAAACATGGAACCAATAGCACTTGTTCATTAATCCTTGAAATATGCATCATTTATGTGCTAATTTTTAACTAACCTATTTGGACACAGTTTATCTACTGGATACAGTCTGTTGTATAGTGTGAATGCTTTTTACCAAGTCCTCTGGCATAGCCAGCACCTAGGCTGCTCCCTCTCCACGATCCAGAGAGACCACATAATCCAACGTTCTGCTTCCGTCATGGGCACAAGTCCTAAAAAAAAAAGAAGTGGGGAGCCTAACCAAGTTAGTCAGTATGCATGTTGACATCATGGCACGCGACATCACAGCACATGACATCGCATTTGTCCTCACAGGGAATGACCTCACAAGAAGTGGCATTAGATATTAGGACCTCACACATATGTTGAGCAGGTCTATGATGAGTACATTTAAGCGCATTACGATATTTAGAAAATGAGATTTTGCATCGGGTTGTGTCAAAAATGTGGCGCAACCCCAACGCAAAATCTGGGACTTAACTAATATGTTTCTTTTTTTTTTAAATCTGCCACAAAGAAATTGGCAAAAACGAGAAACATGGCAGTAGATCTGTTCTACTTAGTTGGTTGCAAAGTTTGCATTTTAAAATATCTTATTGGGTTAAGGCACCTGCTGCAAAGATCTGTGTGCCCAGAAAATCTCAGTGAATAATAATAATAAGATCACTCTGGAGGTTAACCCCTTCGCTGCTAGGCCTTTTCCCCCCCTGTGCTAAGCCTTTTTTTGGCTATTTGGGGTAGTGCGCGCTTAGGCCCCTGTAACTTTTTGACCACATAAGGTATTCACGCCAAATTTGCGTCCTTTTCTTCCAACATCATGGGGATTCTAAAGGTACCCAGGGTTTGTGGATTCCCCTGGAGGGGTCCCAGAAATTAGTCAAAATACAGCTAATATTTGTTTTTTTGGGGAAAAATGGGAAAAAAGGGCTGCAAATGAAAGCGTCTGGGTTTTTCCCTGAAAATGGTATCCAAAAAGCGTTTGTGGGGCTGAAATCACAATTTTCCCAGCTTTTAGGGAATGACAGACTTTTGTCAGAAAACCAACATTTTTTACACAGTTTTGGCATTTTTCTGGGACATAGCCTATTTTTGCTATTTTTGTGCTTTCAACCTCCTTCCACTTAATGGTAGAAATGGGTATGAAAGCAATAATGAATCCTGGAAAGCTATACATTTTTGAAACGTAGACAAAATTCTGAATTCAGCAAGGGGTCATTTGTGTAGATCCATTAAAGGTTTCTTTATAGAAACGTACAGTTAAATATAGGAAAAATTGAAAATTAGTTGAAAAAAACAGCCTTTTGTGTCAACGTTTTCACCTGTAACTTCTTCTAATTATGACAGCTCTTTGAAAGCAATATACCGTTACATCCGCTGGACCTTACTGGTTGTGGGGATATATAGTACTTGTAGGTTCACCAAGAACCCGACGAACCCAGAGTAAAAAACTGAGCAGCAATTTGCAATGGCTTTTTATTATGTACCGGGTATATAGCAATTATTGTGGGAAAATGTATACATGAAAAAATTGGTATGAACGACACCTATGTATTTCTGAAATGGGAACAAGTTATAGAGTTTAGAAACAGTAGATATTTGCACATTTTTGAAATTGGGAATACTCATACTAGCATGAGAATTATCGGTCATTTTTCAAAATGACTTTTTTTTTACACAATGTCTTTAATTTGGAAGGCAGAAATGCATCGAAAGTCAATAGGTAATAACAGTTGCTTTACAAATCTGAATTACCCTAAGTTTTCCGATAAAAATGGTACCTCACTTGTGTGGGTAGGCATAGTGCCCACAACAGGAAATGGCTCAAAACCCAACGTGAACACACCACATTTTCTCAATGAAAAATTACCCTTTTTTTGCAAAGTGCCTAGCTGTAGTTTTTGAACCCTAGCTCTCCCGGCACCTAGGGAAACCTAGCAAACCTATACATTTTTGAAAACTAGGCACCCAGGGGAATCCAGGATGGGGTGACTTGACTGCCTCCCACCAGGTTCTGTTACCCAGAATCCCTTGCAAACCTAAAAAATTGTCAAAAAAAACAAATTTTTCCCACATTTCTGTGCTGGAAAGTTCTGGAATCTGCGTGGATCCACAAATTTCCACCCACCCCGCGTTCCCCAAAGTGTTCAGAGAAAAATGGTACCTCACTTGTGTGGGTTGGCCTAGTGCCCGCTGCAGGAAACGGCGCAAAACGCAATGTGGACATACCTCAATTTCGCAGTGAAAAATGACCCTTTTTTGGCAAAGTGCCTAGCTGTAGTTTTTGAACCCTAGCTCTGCCGGCACCTAGGGAAACCTAGCAAACCTATACATTTTTGAAAACTAGACACCCAGGGGAATTCAGGATGGGGTGACTTGACTGCCTCCCACCAGGTTCTGTTACCCAGAATCCCTTGCAAACCTAAAAAATTGTCCAAAAAAACACATTTTCCCCACATTTCTGTGCTGGAAAGTTCTGGAATCTGCGTGGAGCCACAAATTTCCACCCACCCCGTGTTCCCCAAAGTCTTCCTAGAAAAATGGTACCTCACTTGTGTGGGTTGGCCTAGTGCCCGCGACAGGAAACGGCGCAAAACGCAACGTGGACACACCTCAATTTCGCAGTGAAAAATGACCCTTTTTTGGCAAAGTACCTAGCTGTAGTTTTTGAACCATAGCTCTGCCGGCACCTAGGGAAACCTAGCAACCCTATACATTTTTGAAAACTAGACACCCAGGGGAATCCAGGATGGGGTGACTTGACTGCCTCCCACCAGGTTCTGTTACCCAGAATCCCTTGCAAACCTAAACAATTGTCAAAAAAACACATTTTCCCCACATTTCTGTGCTGGAAAGTTCTGGAATGTGCGTGGATCCACAAATTTCCACCCACCCCGCGTTCCCCCAGGTCTCCCGATAAAAATGGTACCTCACTTGCGTGGGTTGGCCTAGTGCCCGCGACAGGAAACGGCGCAAAACGCAATGTGGACATACCTCAATTTCGCAGTGAAAAATTACCCTTTTTTGGCAAAGTGCCTAGCTGTAGTTTTTGAACCCTAGCTCTGCCGGCACCTAGGGAAACCTAGCAAACCTATACATTTTTGAAAACTAGACACCCAGGGGAATCCAGGATGGGGTGACTTGACTGCCTCCCACCAGGTTCTGTTACCCAGAATCCCTTGCAAACCTAAAAAATTGTAAACAAAAACACATTTTCCCCACATTTCTGTGCTGGAAGGTTCTGGAATCTGCGTGGAGCCACAAATTTCCACCCACCCCGCGTTCCCCCAGGTCTCCCGATAAAAATGGTACCTCACTTGCGTGGGTTGGCCTAGTGCCCGCAACAGGAAACGGCGCAAAACGCAATGTGGACAAACCTCAATTTCGCAGTGAAAAATGACCCTTTTTTGGCAAAGTGCCTAGCTGTAGTTTTTGAACCCTAGCTCTGCCGGCACCTAGGGAAACCTAGCAACCCTATACATTTTTGAAAACTAGACACCCAGGGGAATCCAGGATGGGGTGACTTGACTGCCTCCCACCAGGTTCTGTTACCCAGAATCCCTTGCAAACCTAAACAATTGTCAAAAAAAACACATTTTCCCCACATTTCTGTGCTGGAAAGTTCTGGAATGTGCGTGGATCCACAAATTTCCACCCACCCCGCGTTCCCCCAGGTCTCCCGATAAAAATGGTACCTCACTTGCGTGGGTTGGCCTAGTGCCCGCGACAGGAAACGGCGCAAAACGCAATGTGGACATACCTCAATTTCGCAGTGAAAAATGACCCTTTTTTGGCAAAGTGCCTAGCTGTAGTTTTTTAACCCTAGCTCTGCCGGCACCTAGGGAAACCTAGCAAACCTATACATTTTTGAAAACTAGACACCCAGGGGAATCCAGGATGGGGTGACTTGACTGCCTCCCACCAGGTTCTGTTACCCAGAATCCCTTACAAACCTAAAAAATTGTCCAAAAAACACATTTTCCCCACATTTCTGTGCTGGAAGGTTCTGGAATCTGCGTGGAGCCACAAATTTCCACCCACCCCGCGTTCCCCAGGTCTCCCGATAAAAATGGTACCTCACTTGCGTGGGTTGGCCTAGTGCCCGCGACAGGAAACGGCGCAAAACGCAATGTGGACAAACCTCAATTTCGCAGTGAAAAATGACCCTTTTTTGGCAAAGTGCCTAGCTGTAGTTTTTTAACCCTAGCTCTGCCGGCACCTAGGGAAACCTAGCAAACCTATACATTTTTGAAAACTATACACCCAGGGGAATCCAGGATGGGGTGACTTGACTGCCTCCCACCAGGTTCTGTTACCCAGAATCCCTTGCAAACCTAAACAAATTGTCAAAAAAAACACATTTTCCCCACATTTCTGTGCTGGAAAGTCCTGGAATCTGCGTGGAACCACAAATTTCCACCCACCCCGCGTTCCCCCAGGTCTCCCGATAAAAATGGTACCTCACTTGCGTGGGTTGGCCTAGTGCCCGCGACAGGAAACGGCGCAAAACGCAATGTGGACAAACCTCAATTTTGCAGTGAAAAATGACCCTTTTTTGGCAAAGTGCCTAGCTGTAGTTTTGAACCCTAGCTCTGCCGGCACCTAGGGAAACCTAGCAAACCTATACATTTTTGAAAACTAGACACCCAGGGGAATCCAGGATGGGGTGACTTGACTGCCTCCCACCAGGTTCTGTTACCCAGAATCCCTTGCAAACCTAAAAAATTGTAAAAAAAACACATTTTCCCCACATTTCTGTGCTGGAAAGTTCTGGAATCTGCGTGGAGCCACAAATTTCCACCCACCCCGCGTTCCCCCAGGTCTCCCGATAAAAATGGTACCTCACTTGCGTGGGTTGGCCTAGTGCCTGCGACAGGAAACGGCGCAAAATGCAATGTGGACATACCTCAATTTCGCAGTGAAAAATGACCCTTTTTGGCAAAGTGCCTAGCTGTAGTTTTTGAACCCTAGCTCTGCCGGCACCTAGGGAAACCTAGCAAACCTATACATTTTTGAAAACTAGACACCCAGGGGAATCCAGGATGGGGTGACTTGACTGCCTCCCACCAGGTTCTGTTACCCAGAATCCCTTGCAAACCTAAAAAATTGTCCAAAAAAACACATTTTCCCCACATTTCTGTGCTGGAAAGTACTGGAATCTGCGTGGATCCACAAATTTCCACCCACCCCGCGTTCCCCCAGGTCTCCCGATAAAAATGGTACCTCACTTGCGTGGGTGGGTCAAAGACCGGCGACAGGCAAGGGCCCAAAAGCTATTGAGGTGACATCAAAATTACATATCACAAACCAGCCTGGTTTTGCATGGGGGGTCCCATGAGTTTTTGGTCCGGGGCTCGGCGGCCATCTGGGGAAACCTATCTAACCCACACATTTCTGGAAACTAGACACCCGGGGGAGTCCAGCGAGGTATGGCTTGCGTGGGTCCCCCATCATTCTCGTACCCATAGTCCCCTGCAAACCTCAAATTTCGCAGAAAAATCCACTTTTTTCTCACATTTCTGGGTGGGAAATTTCTGGAATCTGCGTGGATCCACAAATTTCCTCCCACCCAGCGTTCCCCCAGGTCTCCCGATAAAAATGGGTAGGAGAATGATGGGGGACCCACGCAAGCCATACCTCGCTGGACTCCCCCGGGTGTCTAGTTTCCAGAAATGTATGGGTTAGGTAGGTTTCCCTACATGGATGCCGAGCCCCTTGCCAAAAAGTCATGGGACCCCCCATGCAAAACCAGGTTGGTTTGTGATAGGTAATTTTGATGTCACATCAATAGGTTTTGGGCCATTCCCTGCCGCAGGTACTTGGCCCACCCATACAAGTGAGGTACCATTTCTATTGGGATACTTGGAGAAATGCTGGGGGGTTGGAAATTTGTTGTTACTTCCTGCAGTGTGAAAATTTGGGCACAAAAATGCAAGGAAAATGTCAGTCACATTTTGAGGTTTGCAGGACATTGTGGGTAAGATAACTTGTTGGGATCCACAAGAGAGACATCACCATGCACTCCCATGGGTGTTTAGTTTACAACAAAAACTACAGTTGTTAGGTTATTCTTAAATGAAATGTACAGCTTGGCAGAGAGACAAAACAGACAAAGATTACTGCACCGCCATCTATTCCTCAAACATACACACATACTGGTTGGATTTGGCACGAGGGCGAGTGATGGTTCAGTATATAAAATTGTATTAACAAGAGATTTCACAAAAATGAAATGCACTATCAATAATTGAATGGACAAAAAAACTGAACCAGTGACTCGCAGCTCGTGAGCTGTAAAGCCACTTCAAGGCACCAACTGCTTTACAGGCCATTCACACACCTTTCATACATGATACACACAAGACCATTCACACCACCAGGCACAAAACCAACACATTACATTGACAAAAACAGAAAAGACACATTTTTATGCACAACCACCTATTCCTCAAGCACACATACATACTGGTTGGATTTGGCACGAGGGTGAGTGATGGTTCAGTATATACAGTTGTATTAACCAGAGATTTCACAAAAATGAAATGCACTGTTACTTGAAAGGACAAGAAACTGAACCATTGACTCACAGCTCGTGAGCTGTAAAGCCACGACAAGGCACCAACCTCTTTACAGGCCATTCATACACCTTTCATACGTGTGACACATACACAAACCATTCACGCCAGCCGCGGGCCCAGCACATTACAACACTCACACCAGCAGACAGCGCCATTCAAGGGCCCATCACTTTCACACGCCCACATTCCTGACACAGCAACCACACCAGCTCACGGATTGCGTTGAGTGGCGTTTGGCTAGCAGTGTGTGTAGTGACCAGCAGCTAGTCACTACTCGCACACCGCCAGCCGAGCGCCAGTCCACGCACACCGCCAGCCAAGCGCCAGTCCACGCACACCGCCAGCCACGCGCCAGTCCACGCACACCGCCAGCCAAGCGCCAGTCCATGCACACTGCCAGCCAAGCGCCCGTCCACGTACACCGCCAGCCAAGCGCCAATCAAAACACACCGCCAGCCAAGCACCAATCAAAACACACCGCCACTCCACGCACACCGCCAGCCAAGTGCCAGTGCAAACACACCGCCAGACAAGCGCCAGTACAAACACACCGCCAGCCAAGCGCTAGTCCACGCACACCGCCAGCCAAGCGCCAGTACAAACACACCCCCAGCAAAGCGGCAGTCCACGCACACCACCAGCCAAGCGCCAATCCAAACACACCGCCAGCCAAACGCCAGACCACGCACACCGCCACACAAGCGCCACTCCACGCACACCGCCATCACATTTAGGATTTTTTTTAATAAAAATAAGAAAACACAAACAAATTGCAAATAGATACAAATCTACTAACACAACATCTGAAACTCAATACACTACACAAATGCCAACCTTGAAACTGAACCAAAAATATTAAACAATAGAGGCCAGGCAGTTCACTTTACCACTCATGGATGCTCCCAAAACTTATTTTGCGTGTGGTACATTCTAAAACAAGCAGGCACACACAGCCCAGGGTTAGAAGGACACTCGGGGCAGTACATGCGAGTCTCCTTCCGCATACCTCTTAGCCAACAGACTCTACATCTCCTACTGGGAAAGTCTTTTGAGGGTGTGGGAGGAATGTGATCAGGAAAGTGGCGATCTTTCAATCTAGCAACATCCTCCACCAATCCAACTCTAGGAACACTTGCCTGTTCCACTAAAACAAGGCTGACTATTACAGACTCTTGAAACTTAGCAAAAGTCATCTTTGACTCAGGACAAGAATCCTGGAACACGACAAAAGCATTAAAGGTTGCCAAGTGGAAAAGATGGATAGCCAACTTCTTGTACCAAATGTAAGCCTTACGAAGAGCAGCGTAAGGTTCCAACCTCTGATCTACTCTGTCAACACCACCCATGTGCTTATTATAGTCTAAAATGCACACAGGTTTGCGCGCTTCAGCAACCTGACCCCAAACAGTCACAGGTGCAGTGCTTTCATCATGGATGGTAGACAGCATGTAGACATCTCTCCTGTCTGAAAACTTCACAGCTAGAAGCTCCTTGCAACGCAACGCACTGCACTGTCCCCGCACAAGCTTTTTACAAACAAGTTCTTTTGGGAAACCTTTACGGTTAGAGCGGATTGTGCCACAAGCAACAGTGTCCACTTTGGCCAATTCCCTGACCACCCCCACACCAGTGTAGAAGTTATCTACATATAAATGGTGGCCTTTGTTAAAAAATCCTCTTCCAAGTTCCCACACAATTTTCTCAGTCACTCCAAAAGTGGACGGACAACCAGGGGGGGTTAATACTGGAATCCTTACCGGTGTACACTCTGAAATTAGAGACATATCCAGTCCTACTGTCACACAGCATATACAGCTTAATTCCATAGCGTGCCCTCTTACTAGGAATGTATTGCCTAAAAACCAAGCGGCCCTTGAACAACACCAAAGACTCATCCACTGCAATTTCTTTCCCTGGAGCATAGATCTCAGAAAAACGATCAACAAAGTGATCAATGACAGGCCGAATCTTAAAAAGACGGTCACATTCAGGGTGATCTCGTGGCAACGCTAAACCATTATCGACAAAATGCATCATCCGAAGCAGAAGCAAATACCTATCACGACTCATGACTGCCGGAAAAATAGCAGTTGCCATCAAGGGACTAGTAGACCAATATGAAGACATTGATGGCTTCCTTAGCAAGCCCATCAAAAAAGTTAAACCCAAGAACTTCTTCATCTCTTCCAGATTTGTGGGAGTCCACCGGGTAGCTCTAGAGTGGGGCTTAAGACTGGCACTGTTGTCCCTCAAAAACTGTTCGGCATACAAATTAGTCTGCTCAACAATCTCTGCCAAAAACACATCGTCCATAAACAACTGAAAAAAATGTATCGGCAAAAAGTTTTCAGTATTCACTCTACACCCTGGAACACCAGTAAAGTCTGGCAATGCCGGCTGCACCATGCCTGGGGCAACCCAGAGGTCAGCACTTTCAACGGGAAGCCTTGCAGCCCCATGCTGCAGCCCAGGTGCCTCTTGCCGCACTATACCAACGGGAAGCCTTGCTGCCCCAGATGCCTCTTGCCGCACTATATCAACGGGAAGCCTGGCAGCCCCAGGCTGCAGCCCAGATGCCTCTTGCTGCACTATCGGCACATCAATGTCCTCCTCTAACACAGGCACTTCATCCGCACTAAGAGTATCTTCAGTATCCGATGATTCCATGTGGAGAGAAAACTCACTGCCTGAATCGTCCCCTGCCTCCTCTGCCTCAGATGCAGAGTCAGTCTCTGAACCATGGTCAGAGGAAGACTCAAAAAGCATACCAACAACCTGCTGAGCAGTAATCCTGCGGCTAGCCATTATCTTTACTAAGAAAGGAGACTGCACAAACAAGTCAACAACAACCAACACTGGGCAAAGCAAGTAAGTAAAAAAATGTGTGCCTTTATCACAAAGATCTATATACTCAAAAACTATACAATTCACTTACAAGAGACAGCTACACTCACCAGCACCTTCTCTGCAGAGACACAGCAAAAACGATATCCCACTAGAAAGAAAAAAACAAAACCAATCACTCACAAGACAACAAAATACACATCGAGCACAAATGCAAAATGTTTTTGACACTCAAAAAACAGAAGCCAAACATACTGCTATTATTACACCATTTGCAAAAACAAATTCATGCAGAGAAATTAAACTCATTTACATTGTACAAAAAAACTCTCTTACCAAACACGTGCAACTACACAAACAGCAGAGCCACCAGTAACGAAACCGCAACCTGGAACAGTCTAAAGAGCAAAAGCCTTCAACTAGAACAAAAAAGGAGAAATAAAGCATTACAATTGCAATTCACAAAAAATAAAACAATTAACATTATAACACGCTATGTTACTACCCAAATGGTCAATCGGCCAGATGGGCCTTCAAATAGGGCTGAGAAAAATAGGGGTGATCTTGCCCAAGGGATCGGGTGAGGTTGTCTGCCAGGCCAATCTGCCCCCCAGGTGGGGCAGAAAACAGCAGACAGAAATTTGCCCCCTTGCAAAAGTAATAAATCCCTGGTGCCTAGTGGGGTTTTCTGCCCCCCCCGGGGGCAGAAAGGGCAAAAACTAGGCTGATCTGCCCCCAGAATACACATATAAAAAATCTGCTCCCTGGAAGCGACCCTTGCCCAAGGGGTCGCTTCCATTTTTATTTAAACTACTTCCCTGGTGTCTAGTGGGGGTTTCTGCCCCCCCCCCCCCCTGGGGGCAGAAAGGCAAAAAATCAGGCCGATCTGCCCCCAGGGGGGGCAGAATTCCCATTACAAAATAAAATGTCCCCTGGAAGTGACCCTTGCCCAAAGGGTCACTCCCATCACAATTTAAAGAAACTCCCTGGTGTCGGGTTTCTGCCCCCCCCTGGGGGCAGAAAGGCCAAAAAAGGGGGCGATCTGCCCCGGGGGGGGGCAGAATGTCCAAACAAAGAAAAATGCCCCCCTGGAAGTGACCCTTGCCCAAGGGGTCGCTTCCATTTCATTTAAAAAATGAATCCCTGGATCTAGTGGGCTTTTCTGCCCCCCCCCCCCCTGGATCCAAAAACGGCCGAAAAAGCGGTCGATCTGTCCCCAGGGGGGCAGAAAAGTCTTGATTAAATTTTGGCTCCCTAGGAAGCAACCCTTGCCCAAGGGGTCGCTTCCTTTATTTTAAAAAAAAAAACATCCCTGGTGTCTAGTGGGGCATTCCTGCTCCACGATCGCGACGCTGTGCGCGATCGTGAAGCAGGAATGCCCTGCATTGAGACATTAGGGGAGAGGAAATACTCTTTCCTCTCCCCCGATGCCTCAAGGCATCCTGTTACAGCCCCACCGCACCAACAAGCACTCACCCTCCCTCTGGACGCGCTGGAAAGAAATGATTTCCAGCGCGTCTAGCGCTTCTTGATGACGTTGGCGCGCGCTGTGCGCGCTGACGTAATGGGGAAGCGTGGGGGGGCCGGGGGTGGCAGCGGAAACTCTTCCGCTGCCATCCCCCTCTGTGGGGGCAAGATCGATGCCCCAGGGGGGGAGCGCCAGCGCTTCCCCCAGGGGCTGTGCTCATGACGGAGCGGTTCCGTCATAAGCACAGCCCAACCGATGCTCATGACGGAACCGCTCCGTCATGAGCATCGAAGGGGATAACACTTTTGCTGGAGTGATCTGTGTTTTCTAGTCCCAGAAGTCCCAGATTTGAATCGGAGTGCTATAGAAGGTTAATGTGTCTCCTGCAAAGCACATTATGTAACTAACATGCGTAAGACTGATTTTTATTTTATGTTGATACGTGAGTGGGTTACTGCTTTTAACAAGCAATCCTTTTGTTACTTGCGGTTAATAATCTGTAATCCTTCTAATATAGCACAGTGAGCTATGAAGGCCATGTGATTCCTACACCTTGTAACCCTCACTGCCATATGTAACGCATCTTGTACATTGATTTACACACATACATGACTTATTGTCAATGTATAATGTGTATGTTACGTAAAGAGCTCTGACACCCTGCATTGGGATGAGTAGCACTATAAAAGAAATAAAATATTGATATTTAGATTATTTGTTTAAATAATGGGACAGACAAACACATCTGACACTCTTACAGTGCATGCACTTACATACAGGGACTGAACAAAGTCAAAAGTATGCCTCTCAACTACCTGTGAAGTGATAAGCTGTGTGTCTTTTTTTCCCCTCCATTGCATTTGCATCTCCAGACAGCACCCAGCCAGGATCATACTGGGACAAAAGAAGGCCTTATGGCCTCTTAACTTCGGCCTTTTTCTCAGCTGGAGGTGAGAATAAAAAAGTCCCCTCCCTGCCTGCACGTTGCTGCTGGGATTGGAAATCCGACAACGTGCAGGCGCTACTGAACATGTCCTGGTGTCTGAAAATTACACCGAGACAAGTTCAGCCTATTTCAGTGAGGCAAAGCTTCTTGGCAGGGTGGACGGTGTCTACCCTGTGAAAATTGTGGGTGGATGCAGTCTACCCGCTTGTACCGCTGACTTGTGCCCTACCCATACTTTACGCAATTAGCCAAATTGGTCCTTATCGCCCCAAAGGTAAGCTGTGCTCAGCTGCCATGACCCTCCAGGTGGCATTACAAGAAGGCAGGAGGCAGAGTCTTTCCTTGTACAGACAGCTTCCAAGTTCCTGGTTCGCTGTAAAGCACAGTCTTGCCGTTTGGCACATTAGAGCCATGTAACATCATTAAAGGACTACATGGAACCTGGTTTGATTATTTGTCAAAGCAATGTCCTGGCCTGGGACATCTTGGCGCTGAAAAGAGAAGTTGCTAACAGGAGGGGAGCAGTGAGAAGAATAAGCGGGCAAAAAACTGTTGAATAATGGACATTCAACAAAACAAGACCGCTTCAAGATCCTTGCTGAAGGCCGCGGAAGGGAATGGGGCAGACCATTCCGATGTCTGGATCTTAACCAGACCTCCTAGGATTTTGCAGCGTGAGATGGCATATTGTGCGGCAAAAATATCCAATTTTTGCGGCAAAAATATCCAAATTTAGCGATCTTAAACTGCAAAATGTGCTTTATTTTTGTGGCAGGTAAAGCATGTGCTCATCACAAAACTTCCGCTCGGCCGTTTCTGGAGACTGTGACCTGGCAAAGCGCCCCGCAGCAACGCACCTCGAACAAGAGGGTGTCTGCTGCCAGAGAGTGCATATCTACATTTGAAAACTGCGCTCACTGGCATCAGACAGCCACTATTCCTAAGGTGCCTGCACAGGGCAGCAGGGGGCAAATGGAGTGTCGGGTATACTGGTGACTCCAGAAAGGGAGCACAATGAGGGTGAGGAAAGGGGAGCAGTGAGTGGCCTGGGGTTGTTGAATGACGGGTGTTCATCACAGGGGTGGGAGAGGAGGCGGCATTTTAGAGAAAAGGATGTGGCATTGGGGACAAAGCTACCGACTTTGCAACTGGGGAACCAGGTTTCAGTCCCGGCATCTGTTTAACACATCGTGTGATTCTGGGCAAATTAGGAAACCTCACCAGCTCCGAAAAACTATTTATTTAATGTAATTGGAGCTCATGTAAAGCGCTTCAAGCTATATAGAGAAAGAAAAAACAATGGTTACTGGTCAGCAGGTCCCAAGAAACAAAGGGTTGGGGGCCTGTGAACACAATAGGAGAGCCCTGTGCAGTTTAAAGGCAGGCGACAGAGGTACTTAACACCTCTGTGGCCTGCTAACTTGTTGCTCACCACATTTTATTGGCTCAGCACACAGCAGAGGCAATAAAAGAAGGATCAGCCTCAGTTTATTTTGAGTGCAAATTTTTGCGGGCACTTTTGTAAAAATCACAGGATTTTTACAAAAGTGCCGATTTCGCGATTTTGTTTGCTAATTGCGGTATCCTGGGGGCCTGCTTAACTACCACAAAGATCTCCCAAAGTGCGTGAAACTTTGAACCGTGAATCCTGCAACAAATGCAAGAAACTAGAGCGTGGCGGCCAGGGGTGCCCACATTTTTTTGAGGCAGAAATAATCAAGTCCAAAAAAGTGTGTGTAAAATAGTGTCTTTAAATGTACCTTCGGCTTCCCAGGAAGCCCCTGTAAATGGCATTTCACTCATGCAGAGCTGTCTTTCAGCATGCGACAAGTGTGTCCAGGCATATACGTATGGTCTACCCAGGTTAATATTCCCGTTACCAGCTCACTTCTTTTTTAATAAGCAAAATTCACTTCCTACTTATTGATGATTTTTGGCAGCTTTCACCTTAATGACATTTCCACTTAAAGTGTCTATCCAGGTGATAAATTTGCATTAATAGCTTCACAAAATGTAGACACTAGCAGTTCGATAACTAGTTATAAAGGACATCTGTAATACCAAATTAGTAGCGTGGATTGCTATTGCTCAGTGCAGTGTTACTCAGTTTATTGACCTCAGACGGATGAAGCGCTGAGTTAGACTTGTCTTGCTTCCAGCTTGTGATGTCTGTTACACCAGATATTGGCAGCATGTGCGTAACTCGCGGAGGAACCTTGCCATACAGATGTGGTACTCTGGGTTTGGTTGAACTAAGGTTCTTAGCTGTTAAGGAAGTATCCCTATATATGAGAAGGACTGTTTGTCACTGTTCATAGGCTTGCAGTAGCGCTTCAGGTTGGCAACTCAAGACTATTTTCGAAATTCCAAACAAATGTACTATCTTTGTATCACAAGAATTCTAATAAACCATCTGCTCTAAAGTAATCACGTGCTGTGGTGTGGATCTGCGGATTGAATGTTGAATTTATTGATCTATAGGCCTTGAATGTTGATCAACGGCAGACCTAATCCAGTATTACCAATTTCAGTGGAAGAACGCATCAATTTTTCAAAGTTTTATTGATTTGTTCATTTTTTTTTAAAAGAAAGTGTAAACAAGTTTCCAGTGTTCCTTCATTTTATACATTAGAACCAAACATTTAATACATGTTTAGCGATTGAATGTTGCTTTCTGTGGCCTAAATAATTCAGCCAAAAGTACAATGTGTACTGCTCTGAGTCTTATGTGCTAGTAAAATGCAGTTCAATATTTATCATATACAGATGATACGTCATCCGTCTATTTCATGGAGGGAAACGTTTCCCCAGTGTAAATATCATTGAAACATTTTATAAAAAATAAAAAAAAATGAAAAATTCAGTTTTAAGTTAGAAAAGTTATGCTTGAGATTTGGAACCAAAATATTTCCTAAAAAAACACATATAGCACAATTTAAGATTGGTTCAATTAATGCTGAAGAAGAAGTTATGGAAAACCATCAATTATACAGCGAAAGAACGAAGTAAATCATTGAAGTTTCCAAGCCATTCATGTAGATCTGAGTTTGTGAATGTTAGGATTATTATTAGTCTTAACTTACTATACTGTACTGGTCTGATCCATAGTACTGAACGTTATGGCTAGTGGATCAAAAACAGCAGAATAATAGAAACTCCAATAACAGAAAATTCGACATTAATCCAATGTTATGCTTTGTTCCTGCCATTTGTACAGTGCTCAACTGCCCGTGCGTTATAGGCCATTATTGCCTCCCAGTACTGTTTCCGTTGCTATAGAGAATAAAAAGGATGCATAGTTACCTTTGAGTGAAATTATGTATTTTGGAGTGTCTTGGCTGTTATCACTGATGGTCCAGAGTATGTTAAAAACTATGGTGCTTCATTCCATATTGCTTTGTCCTAAAAAGGGAGTATTTATCACATATATGGCAAACATGTGATTAACCCCTTCATAGCTGTTTATTTGCTAGCTGTGGTTTCCAAGAAGCAGAAAAAATGCTACTATGCTATGTATGGTGGAAGTGGTAAGACCATTGACTATTGGTGTGAAATTGCAGGTACCGATTGGGAAATGTTTGAGAACAAAACTTCATGCATGGCTTTTATTGACGAGGTGGAAGAATAAGAAACTCATGTCTTAAGTGCTTTTCTGAGAGCTTGGTAGGCTTCTTTGCTGTGAATTTTCTTTTTCATAGACTTCCAAACATTAGGTATTACACTGTTTAAACAGCACCTCTTTGAACGGAAACGCTCCCAAGAGGTGTACGGCAATTGAGCGGAGTCTGCCTTTCGTATGATAATAAACCAGCGTGTCCTGTAGAAGACGGATTGTCAAGGTCCTGGGAGTAAATGAAGCACATAGAAATCTGGGTTGATAATATTGGAGTGCATAGTGGGACTGCAATACATTATAAGAACAAAATCAGTACTAAAGATAAAATGGTTGGGATTCATAACAAGCATTTGCAATGCAATAGGTCTCGCAATTGCGATATTTTGAGCTATTGGCATTGTAAATGACAGTGCCTTTTATTTATGTGTTTAAAAAACCTGCAATAATAAAAGGCATTGTCATTTAGAATACCAATAGGTCAAATTTTCTAAAATGCGAGACCTATTGCATTGCAAATGCTTGTTTTAAAATGCTGCTGTTTGCCCTGAGGGCTGCAAGGGGAAGGAGTAATAGACACTGGGACTTTTTTACAAGCCCCTTGCGCCGCCGGTAGTCACTTTTTCTTATGTCGAAAGTGACGCACCAGTGGTGCAAGGGGCTTTTAAAGAATCCCTACTGTTCGGTTCGTGAGCCCTCCATCTGGGCGCGTTTGTTTGTTAGAACATTGTTTATTTGAAGCTTGTTAGCACATCAAGTATTTATTAGTTTCTCATGCCAGGCGGCTCTTTCAAAGCACTCTGCTGCTTAAACTGAAGCATGCGTATTTTTCACTTTCGCTTTAGGAGAGGTTTTTGTTTGAAAAAGTTCATGCTCGCTCTAAGAGCAAAGGGCTTAAGGGTTAGGGTCTTAGGTTCGCAATCGGAAGATTAAAGGTTAATTCCTGGGGCCGTATTACACATTATCACTGTTTGCGCCTGGCACACCTTTTAAAAGGTGCGCCAGGTGCAAACAGTGGATAATGTGCCCCATTATGGTGTATGCGCTGCCCCCAGGGCAGCCGCGAACTTGCATTGCCCTGGGGCAGCGCATTGATGTGAAAACAAAGCAGCCGCTCTGTTTTTTCACAGTGCAGGCGGCACCCGCCTGCACTTTCAAAGGGGATTAGAGATCCCCTTGCAGGCGGGGGTAGTCAGTGACTGCACCCGCCTGCAAGGGGATGTCTGGGGGGTCCTACCCCCTGCAGAGCGCTGCTGTCAGGAGGCGCACTGACAGTGCGCCACCTTCTAAATGGCGTACTGTCAGTGGCCACCTGAGGGCTTCTTTGACTCTGCGCCCGTGTCTGTAATATGGCGCGGGCGCAGAGTCAAAGGAATTCCCTCATTTGCATAGGGCACGCCCCTATGAAAATGAGGGAACACCCTCTGTTGATAGCACTGGCGATTCAAGTGCGCCAGCGCTATCAGTATTCTAGAAGGGGACGCACAAGCGTCTGCGTCCCCTTCTGGAATACCAAAGTGCCCTGGGGGCGCGCAATGCGGGCGCAAACGCCCGTTGCGCCCCCGGGGCACCATCTGTAATACGGCCCCTGGTGTCTCAAAGGTATTTTCATCAGTCAATTACGAAGCTTTGCAATGTTAAACAAAATATTGTGAGAAATGTTTCAAGGCGTGCACTGTCTTAATAAAAAAGTGGTAACATTTTTATTCTGATGTTTAAGGGTTCAAGTCCTATTTTCAAATAGTCAAGGGTTACTTCCACAAGCTGAGCATTTGCATAGCTGTTAAATGTTTAAAAGTTACCATGAAGTGAATGATAAAACTTACATTGCACTGTGTGCAAAAACAATGCTTAAACATACTGTGGTGAGCAAAAAAAAATCCCGTGTAGGTGCAATTATATAGTGGGGTTCAATTTCCTGTTTATGGAACTGAAATTATAAAAAAGAGTAATAACTGCACTTCTAACAAACTAACAAAGAATTATGAGGAGGATGAAGCATTTAAGAAATAAGTGTGTGACTTTATAGATGTGTCAAAATCAATTTAGAAAGTTGTCTCCCCCTTATTTAAACCTGTGGCTGATGATAGTGGGAGTTTAGTAGCAAAAACTATAGCTTCCTCCTTGTCCTCACTGTTGGGGGCAAGAGATTATTGAAAAATAAACATAGATTGTTGGAAGAAAATTCTCAGGGGATTCAGCATAATGTGGATGGTTGTGGTTCAAGTACGAAACAGACTTTCTGTCTCTACGGGAAGTCCCTATAATGGGTCCTTGTGTGGGCCATATAAAGGCCAATGATGAAGTAAATGATCGGTTTACAGATGATTTATATGATGAAGATACTTTCATCTTTGTGGTTGGGTAAGTAAAGTCTACAATCAGAATTGCAATTGACAGAGCCTAAGGTCCAAAATGAGGGCAGAATGCCTCACACAAGTCAATAGCCCCGATTTTAGACGCTAAAATAGTCACTTTCTTAAGTAGAGGTGGTAATGATCTGTGAAGGGGTGTGGGTACAGCATCAGAGATACATTTTGAACACATTGGGTGCATTGACAAAATTGTTGTGCCTAGCTGTGCAAGCTAAAAATATGGGGGAGACATGAACCCAGAAGTAATATCCAGATACGACCAAAGAGCAGCATGTTTATGGGTAATGCAAATGATAGACTGTCTTATGAGCGATGCATAAGATTTTCCTGAAAATTGATAAAGTTGGTGGAATTGGCTTGTTCTCAAGTTGGATTGAATATTCAAGGGTATTTATTCGGTGACAACTTTATCAAGGAAATTGGTTGGTATGTGCAAGCATTTGCTTCACTGGATAAAGCCCACTCTTCACTGATGAGGATGTTTGGTCAGGTTGGGGCCGGTGGACACAGGCTGCCTTAGCTGGTCATTACTACTACTTCAGGCACTCCGGTTCAGACTATAGTTCCAACTCCAACTCAGTTTTCCCAGGAGAGGATAGAGCAGATTTATTTGGAGGTACAGGAGTTGCTCCAGAAACGGGCTTTAGAGACTTGTTTGTCACATTCAGAAGGTTTTGTAAGCAATATATTTTTAATTCAAAAGAAAAACAAGAAGTTCAGACCAGCAACAGATCTGGAAGATCTCAATCAGTTTGTCCGTTATCGCCATTTCAAAATGGAGTCAGTGTCTGTCTTAGGGATATTCTGCTTCTAGGGGATTGGATGATGCATCTGGATTTGATGGATCCTTATTTGACAGTACCAGTTTGTCACACTCACAATAAGTGAATAGCACTCGTTACAACGCGTACCAATACAACGCGTACCATTACAACGCGGGTATTAGGACGCGTTGTCAATTACAACGAGATACCATTACAACGCAAACTTTTACCCCGACTATGCCTTTACCACGCATGGCATTACAACGCAAAAACATGCGTGGTAAAGGTATAGTCATGGTAAAAGTTTCTAAGGTAAGTGACAGTCCTCTCACTACATTTACACTACCCAGCACGACCCCGACACTACTCTAAACCCTAAAACACTACCCCCTGCACGACCCCCCCGACCCCCAGTCCGGTCCCTACACACAAACACTACCCTGCACGACCCCCCGACACTACCCTAAACCCTAAAACACTACCCTACACTACACAAACACCACAACACTACCCTAAACCCTAAAACACTACCCCCAGCACGACCCCCTACACTACACAAACACCACAACACTACCCTAAACCCTAAAACACTACCCCCAGCACGAACCCCCCGACCTCCGGTCCGGTCCCTACACCCAAACACTACCCTGCACGACCCCCGACACTGCCCTAAACCCTAAAACACTACCCTACACTACACAAACACCACAACACTACCCTAAAGCCTAAAACACTACCCCCAGCACGACCCCCTACACTACACAAACACCACAACACTACCCTAAACCCTAAAACACTACCCACAGCGCGACCACCCCCGACCCCCAGTCCGGTACCTACACTCGAACACTACCCTGCACGACCCCCCGACACTACCCTAAACCCTAAAACACTACCCTGCACTACACAAACACCACAACACTACCCTAATCCCTAAAACATGACCCCGACCCCCCTAAACCCAAAAAAAGTAACCCCCACCCCATGCCCAATCCCCCTTACCTCTCTCTCCTTGTGGTTCCTCTCTCCTCCTGGTTCCTGCTTCATGTCGTCTCTGAGGGGTGGTGCACGTCGTTATGAGGAAACGGAACAGCCTCTGTTTCCTTACAACGACGTGGATCGTCTACATTTTTTTAGAACGCATGGTCATTTACTATACATACCTTTACAACGAAATTCGTTGTAAAGGCATGCATGGTAAATGACCCTGCGTACTAAAAAAATGCGTAGTAAAGACTTCGCGATGTACAACGCATGCGTGGTAATGCATGCGTTGTGATGGTATCGCGAAGTAAAAAACTCGTAGTAATGGCTGTTTACCACAATAAGTATCTGCAGGTCCTTTGGTGCGTGCAGGCATACAAATTCAAGTCCCTTCCATTCAGCCTTCCTCCACTCCATGGTGCTTTACCAAGCTGATAAGACCAGTGGCAGCAACACTCAGGTACCAGGGGGTGAGGATGGTGGTATACTTTGAATATGTGATGTTCCTAGGCCAGGAAAAGAATCTCTTGCTGAAGCAGGTGCTGATGGCCATCAGATTTATCCAGTCACTGGGCTTTATCATAAGTGTGGAAACATTGGATCTGGAACCACCAAAAAGAATGGGGTTTTTGCTGTTCTTAGTAGACTCAAACAAGGAGGTCCTTTTACCCCCAAAGGGAAAATTAAAGCTAATAAGGAAAGATTTGAGGATGATGTTGGCTCAACAGCAGGTTTCTCTCCAGCAGTTGGCGAGGCTGGTGGGCGTTCTTTCATCCTCGATTCATGTGATCTTTCCAGGACCTCTTTATTACAGTGCTCCCCAACGGTTAAAAATAACATATTTAACGCGGGGTCTAGAATAATCAGAGATGGTTCAGTAAGTATAGACATGGAAGCAAAGAAGGAGATAAATTGGTGGTTATGCCATGTAGACGTATGGAACAGAATGGCTATCTTTCCAACTTCCCCAGATCTATTATTAGAAAAAGATGCAAGTGTCTGCGGTTGGGGCGCCAGGTGTGCCCATCTTCTTGACTGGGAGAAGATGGTCCAGGAGGGAGTTGTCAATATACATAAATTGTTTAGAGCTTCTTGCAGGCTCCTGTGCAGTTCAGAGTATGATAAAAGGCAAGGCAAAGAACCTCTACGATGCCAGCGACTGGTGTCTGAATGGGCAGATCTTCACAGCCCTAAGCGTGTTTTGGGGTCCATGTGACACAGAACTGTATGCCTGCAGGCTACCGGCTCAACTTCAGAAGTATTTCAATTTAAAGCCGGATCCAGAAACTTTAGCAGCCTATGCTTTTCTTCAGGAGTGGTCTAATGGAAATCTCAGTGCTTTTCCACCTTTTATCATGATACCCAGGTGGGTGGGCGCTGGAGCACAGGCAGTCGGCGAGGGTAGTTATAATAGCATCACTCTGTACAGCACCGCCTCTGTATCCATCCTTGCTGGAACTCGAGGAGGATTACCTAGTTCACTTGCCCGTGTTCCCTCAATGGTAGAGCAGTCTTCAAGGGCACTATCACATGCTTGCTCTGGATGGCAACCTGACACTGGTGGCATGGAACCTCTCAGGTTGCTCACATGCCAGGACTTTGAGAGTACATCAGGGCCTCTTGGGCTCAAGGAACACATAAGACGTATAATTCAGCCTGGGAGGTTTGGAAGGGCTAATGTATGTAACGGGGTATGGATCCTCTTTCATCAGATATTACAGGAATTTAAAATGTTTGTGGCCTCTCGGGTGGCTCGTCAGAAGTCTTATAAGACTATCAATGGGTACAGGTCAGCTATATCTACAGGACATTAGAAATTTGATGGTAAACCAGTTAGGGAATACCCTTTTAATTGCAGTTTGATACAGGGGATTAGCTATATGAGTTCTCCTGAACTCAGACATTCTGTCTTATGAGGTATGAATTTCATTATTCAAATGTTCCGCTTATGGGAAAACAATGATAACCTTTGAAGTTATTATCTGCCAATTTGGTTCTATTTCTGGTGTCATTTAGAAAGGTTTCAGATGTTAGATCTTTGGATATTTCTGCATTGAATTTCTTTCCAGTGCTTGTCCACTTTACCATTACAAGGCATACTTAAAATTCCTCTATATAGAGTTTCCTTCCTTTCCTGCGCACACTAAGTTAGGTCAATTGGTGAAGGAGAGTCCTGATTTCCTTAAAGACAAAGGACGCAAATCTTATTCTGACACTGAAATGTATGCACGCATTGATAATGGCGGTAATATGTTTTTTTACGGTTATTCCTCGTTCCAGTCTTGACCAACTAGAAAAGGTGGTGGTATTGTTGAAGGAAGACATTCCTTTTGGATGAAGGATACATTCCACATGGACGCTCGCCAAAGCAAACAGGGAGTCATTTGCTTCTTATGGAATTTGTGTTACTTTTTGTACTGTTTAGATTTTTACATGGAATTTGACCTCTGTCGTCAAGAAAAGAGTACATGTTGTTTGGACTGCTCCTATTTATAGTGGAGGGATGTGTGTCCTGTATGTTGTTATTTCCTGCCCAGAACAGCAGGATCATGGGAAATGTAGTGCTTTGAAGGTGCTAGTCAATAAAAAGCAAAGAAAGAGATTGCATAATATTTGCCTCTTTTGACTTTAATAAAATCAGGACTCTTATTCACCAATGGGCTAGGAGGATCTGTGACATCTTGATTTAGATGGATTAGAGAATTATTCATTACCATCCAACTCCAAGGCAGGCCCTTAGAAGAACTACTCAAATATAGGTGTATATGAAACAAGCATTTGCAATTCAATAGGTCTCGCATTTGTGAGAGTTTGAGCTATTGGCGTTGTAAATGAGAATGCATTTACCTATGTGTTTTGGGTTATAGTGGAGTGGAGTGGAATTATGTGGGTTGTATTGGAATTGTTGGTTGTGGAATTGTGTGAGGTGTAATTGGGTGGTGTGGAGTGTATTTGTGTAGTGGAATTATGTGGCATAGTGATTAGATGGAGTGAGAGCTGCACCGAATAGATCAAAAAAGGAAGATAGAAAGGGATAGGTGGTTTGTGAAGAAAGTGGTGAATTAACTCGAGACACAGAAGCAGAAAGACTGTGTGAGAAAGATAGTAAGAAAGGGAGAGCAGGCCACAAACGCATAAAGAGGGAGGACTTGCGTACGCAGAAAACACCCTAAGAAGAGGAGGAGAGCGTAGGCTTTAGGGACAGAAACCTTGAAAAGGCACTGGACAGAAACTGTGCTTAGTATGTGTGAGCAGGAAGTATAGGGAGGAGATAGGCAGTGGGAGGGATGAGAGGGGGCAGTGGGATTGCGAGATGAGAGGGGGTAGTGGGATTGCGAGTTGAGAGGGGGTAGTGGCAGTGTAAGGGGGAGAGATGAGAGGGGCAGTGGGTGTGTTGGGAGAGTTGACAGGGTTGGTGGAAGTTCAAGGGACAGATACAACGTGCACTAAGGGACAATACGCCCAGAGAATGCGCACATAGAGCAAATGTCCACTTGATGAGACAACCGCAGCAAGATTAAATAAGTGGATACACTGCGCAAGTGAGGAGCCTGCATCAGGAGAGAGACACCATCCATAGAGCAGAGGTTGTACCAGCTGGCAGATTCCACCAGTGAAATCAGCAATATAGTTCATAAAAACAATAGCAAAATGTTGCACTTCATGCCATAGCAATCCCATGTTTGACCATATGCAGAACTGTAGACACGTATAATCGCCAACAACTGCACATTGATTACATTCAAAACATGCTCATACAGAATGAAACAAAAGTAAAATGATACTATAAAAACACCCAAAATACATAGAAAAACAACCAAGAACAATAAAGTTAGTCGTTTTACACACACAGACTCCAGCAGGAGTACCTGATTTTGAGTAAATCTATATACAAAACTATGCAAAAAATAATTTATATCGGACTATGCTCGAGGACAGTCACCCCCTCCAGATCCCTCCGAATCCGTCAAAAGTCGACAGTTGTATAAGTCGATAAGTCATTAAAACCAGGGCTGAGGATCGCGTGCCAATAAAAATGCAATTTTGAAGCCATAACAATTATCAAATTGCTGTGATTGAATCTTATACGTTAGCCTTATCACAGACTTAAAGCTAACTAAGCTGTTTGAACGAATTCGCCAGTTATGGTGGTTCTGGGAAAGTCAATGACAAACTAGCACCCATTCAAGGAAACAAAATATGTGCCCTTTGCACACAAAACTTGCATCAGACTAGCTCAGTGAGCTACAGTGCTAAAACAAGCCTGCCACTGCCACCAGCTTAATTGATATTGGGAACGGAAGCAGTGACAATGTCGTTGTTGCTGTGCTCGCACAGTCTGTAAAGTCACAAAATGTTCCCTTTGGGATCATAAATCACCACAAGGACTCATTCATTAATATTCCATCTCACATTAATCTCAGACTTATCCACAACTCGTGCACACGGCCCCAAATACAATTATAGTGTCACAATGGTTACTGACTATATCAAATATTTAATAAAAAAGCATTATTTAATTTCATAAACCAGTATACTTGTAATATAATCTGATCCTTCATTTACATAATAAAACATTTATCACATAAAAAGCTTAATGTTTAAAAAGACTTTTCCTACTTCTCTTTTGTTAAAAATTCATAATATCACAGAGATCACATATAGTCAACATATGTATAAAAGAAAAGAAAGGAGAGAACATACAAGATAATACACTCTGTCTTAATTTGTCTGCTATTTTGAACAAGTAATCAATGTAGGCACATGTTTATGACAAGGTTCTCATCTAGTGTGCCAGTATGTTCCACAAATTTAGCACTGTATATGCATCGACGCGTTTCGGTGGTATAAAGCCAGTTCTGACCACCTTCTTCAGGACAACAAAATATCTCTCTTGTGTCAATGCTTATTGTTAACACCAGGCAAGAATCTAACTTGGTCCTCGTTCTGTTTTTTTCAATATTGATCCGGATCACATGTGTATATTTAAACGATCCAGAGCATGTAGAACAACAAGGGTATTCTCGCCCCCTCTGGTTCAATCTCTTTGTCTTAAATGGAGTCTCCCTTTTACGTGAATTGCAGGGAACTCTGTTGGAATTATTCAGCCTCCAGGCTTGTCTAGTTAAAGCACAAGGTCGAGTCACTGGTTGCCTAATCAGGCCTTCGACTGCCTCATTCGTGGTTTGTCATGTGAATACGTCTATACGTCTTCTTTGTCAGATTTTGATCCAGCAGGAGTACCCAACTTTGAGTAAATCTATATACAAAACTATGCAAAAAATAATTAATATCGGACTATGTTCAAGGACAGTCACCCCCTCCAGTCCCCTCTGAATCCGTCAAAAGTCGAGTTATATAAGTCGATACATCATTAAAACCAGGGCAAAGGATCGTGTGCCAATAAAAACGCAATTTTGAAGACATGACAATTATCAAATTGCTGTGATTGAACCGTGAACGTTTGACAGTTTCAGCATTAGCCTTATAGCAGACTTAATAGCTAACTAAGCTGTTCAAAAAAATTCACCAGTTATGGCGGTGCTGAGAAAAATCAATGACAAACTAGCACCCATTTTAGGAAACAAAACATGTCCCCTTTGCACACAAACACTTGCATCACACTAGCTCAGTGAGCTACAGTGGTAAAACAAGCCTGCCACTGCCACCAGTTTAATTGGTATAGGGACTGGAAGCAGTGTAACTCCGAACTCCACATTCGTCCTCGCTCCTTCGCCATGGTGACCTAGCCCACCCACACGACCCCACCATTAGTACACAGCCTACCTCCCTCCACCCCTGGAAGCCTCGGTTCTAAATGCAGTACATGTAAACACTCATCCCTTTCCCCTGAGCTCGCTGCAACAACTGGTCCAAAAACAGGACAAGAAATTAGTTAGCAGTAATCTGGGAGAAAAAGATATGTCCAGCTATTTTTAATCTAAGCATGGTGATGTAAGCAAATGTGTCTGTTTTAAAAAGACAAGCCAGAGGAAAGGTTTGTAATAAGGCACAGACAAGGAGATTGTCATTGTGCTGAATTATTTCCTTTTTAAACATTGATTAAATTCTCTCTTTAATGTTCATCTTGAAGTAAAATGGTGTTTACAGCAACGTGCATAACCCTCCCTTACTTCTAGAATTCTGTTTGGAAATGCGTTTAGCTAATAACCCCCGCACTGGGCCCACTCCCAAAACTGCCATGCATGTCATTCTTTACATACATTCCAATAACGTTTTCCAAACACATGTGCGTCTTGTTTCTTGTGGTAGATGTTGGCCGTAGTTTATTTTGCATAACATGTATGACTTACGTTTTGTGTTACAGTACCATGGTCATAGCCCGCTACGACCAGGCCATGAATCGACGTCACAGGATGTCATAAATCATTTTGACAAGCTCATAAATCATAGACATGACAGTTCATTAATCAATCCATTTAGCAGTCATAAATCATTTTTGACAGGCTCTTAAATCCCGTGACAGGTCATAACTCACAACGGCTGACAGGTCATAAATCATTTCTGACATATCACAATCACGTTCTGTTATCTGTTTGCCATACTTGTGACACCTCTTAGTTTGATCAGGCTATCATACATGCCATTTTATGGGGTCATAAAGTTCCTTGTTGGTTTTCACGCCGATTGCGTGTGGGGGGCGAGGGGGTAGCCTCTCCCTGGAGGTAGGCCCCAACTCGCTACCTTGTTTGTCCAGTTTTGTGCCCTGCCATTCGGCAGGTCTGGGCTGCAATTGCCGTCTCCGCTTGCTCCCCCTCTTCTGGCCAACTCACCCTGCCGTAAGGCATCCCCAGGTGAGTGGACTTCCTCCTGCACACCGCCCTGCCGGTGTGCCTCCTTATTAACAAATGTACCCCTTCTTAGCCGCCTCGCCTGCCGTCCCGCACTGCGACAATGCTGTTTCTCAGTGTGGTTGGGTCTCGAAAGTTGATCAACGCACCACCCCCAGCTTCCAAAAGTAACCTGTGCTTGGGCGGCGGTGCGCTTATATCCCCACATTGTCTCCTCCTGGCCTGGGAAAGCATCCCCCACCTATTGGCCAGGTATTTTTGCACCACCTTTGGCGCACGCTCTTGCCCAGGGAGGGGGAGAATCCCCTTTTGTTGTTGGGCGCACTGAAGCAGCGCAGCCCAAAGTGGCTTTTTCTCGGGTCCCCGGCAGCCGTTATGGCGCCAGCCCATGAGGCCCCCTTCGGGGGCAGCCTCTGCTAAATCAGCAGTATTGGAATTAAAAGTACGAAGCACTGCTGATATATGCCTGGCACGACTTTTGGTGTTTGAAAAATGTGAAGTATGAATGTGAAGTAAAGCTCTGTTAGATAATAAAGGCGGCGGCGCAGAAAATAATTTCGTGCCTGTTCAACCTTGTGCAGGGAATAATACACATTAGGGGTCCAAGCATTCCCGTCTTTAGGCAGCACGGGCAGGCTGAATATTACATGGAGCGCCATTGAGTTGGGGTGGGTGGAGTCCTCGGCGGTCTTGCCCTGGGTGTTTCATGTGAGATGGCGCACAAAAAGACACTCCACACTCTCTAAAGGGAAAAGGGCAGTGCAAAATTTAAAAAGTCTAAGAATGAGATGAGTGTATGTAAGAAACAGCAAAAGTGCAGCGCCTTAAAGAATGCGTCCATCTTCTGTGCAGTTTCCGGTTACCAGTGCGTTTTGCATCACTAAAGGTAGGCACATGAAAAAAGTGTTAAAAAGCAACTTACAGCCAACTATCCCTGCATCTTTTATGCAGTACTGTGACACTGACTAAAACAACGTTGTAATGTCATATGGGAAGCTACATGAAGATAAAAGTGTGTGAGAAGCAAATCAGAGGCAAAAGTTTAAAAAATGTGAATAGTTTGGCATACTATCTCCTTACTTACAGGAGTATGTGGCAGCTGTATACGTGCCCACTGAAACATGCCCCCAATATATCTGACTGCACCGAAGCGTGCTGCTTGTTAAAAAAACATCCTTTGCACTAATATTGTAATGATTAAAAATCATGAACCAACAAAGTCGTTAGCGCAAAAACACTGATACAGGCACTTGTATCTAAAATCCCAAAGCTTTTAAGGGGGCCCTAAACAACATATACAATTGTGTTAAGTCTATTAATATGCCAGCCTGGCACAGTGAACAAAAACAAAGCAAGATAAACCCTGTCAAGGAAATGCATTCAACAGAGAGTGAAACAAGCATTTGCAATGCAATCGGTCTCGCCTTTGGGACCTTATAAGTATTTAGCCATTCCTTACATTTAAGTTGTTCTATTAGGGTACAAGACATTCTAATTTTTTTATTCTATATACTTTTGGGGTGCTTGGATTCTAGAGTGCCTTATAATAGTATCGCAGATAACCTTTTGTAATTATATCACACCCGGTTTATCCAATTTGTTTCTAGGAAGATTTTTTAGCCAGTGCTAGGCAGATTGTGTGTGATTTTATACTTTGCAAGTCAATTTTATTGAGGATATGAAATAAAGTATGATAGTTGAGCTCTGGGAGTCTATTACAAAGCACCTGCATTTCCTGTAACATTAGAGGCAGGAGAAAATTACTCCAGTGTCTGAATTGTAGACTGCACGAGCAAAAATCCTAAAGTCAAATCCTGGCTTCCACTTTAGGACAAATTGTGTGACCCAGGCCAAATAATTTTACGTCAACATCCTTCATTATCCTTAATGATCAAAAAATATCTATTACATAAGCAGTAAAATAGAGAGTAATGTAGTCAATTGAAACGAGTGTCAAGTACAAGCGACTTCTTTAACAAATTTTAAGCAATCTTGTCCTAGATCATCTTTTGCGTGATTCACATGATGGGTCTTTCGAAGGCTTGTCTCTTGCCCACTTCTAACAATTAAGGAGATGTGTTGTCTGCATTCATCTTTAAAAGACTCAAAACTAAATGTGCAAGGATAAATGTCCCACTTATTTACTAGACAAAATCCAAATGTGAACAAATACAAAGAGTATAAAAATAATACAGAAACACATGGCAGAAAAGTAAACATCGTGAAATGGTTACACACTATTATACTGTAAAATGGCAGCTAAGAGGATACAGGCAGATCTCAAAGTTATTGGATTCCGGATTTAAATTGGCTTTTATTTAACCATCTCTTTTCTATTGCAAATCTAAAATAACGCAAGCACACCAACATTCGCATTGCACCAAGTGAGCACCAATGATGGCCATCTCAAACGACACCGACCTAACTCCAGGCACATGCATAAATAATACCTGGTGGGGTCATCTCACTCACTAGTGCGCACTGTAGCAAGGATGAGAAGCTGAGTAGGTCACCGCACTTATGTCCCGCAGTAGTGCCTTAACGCGATGATAAGCCCCTTAGGCGCTCTCTCTATGGTATAACAAGATGTCCTAACCTTCCGAAAACCCTCAGGTGTAATGGCAGTGTAGTTCTGCCTTACTTCCGGTGTCTGTGTCCTCCGAGGGGCTGCAGTGTTGTGAGTCATGACACTGACGTGCACGTTACACACTCGCACATCTCTGCAGCAGCGCTCAATTCCTCTGTCTGTAGGAGCGGGACCTGTGTCTCTACTCGCCCCAGCCCTTCTGGTCTCTGTAGGGAACTCCGCGCTGCTTCACAGGTTAGTGTCAGGTGCCCTTTGACCTCAAGCGTTATTAAAACCTGTGGTTTCAGGTCGTGGCTGGCGACATAGCAGGGAGCGGAGCATCCAAGCGCAGAACTTGTCAAATTGTCTAGCAGTTCATTAATATGTAATTTCTCTGGTCGACAATTAAAACAATATTATTTGCGGTACATCACACGTTCAAGGGCAGTAGCTTCTATATTTGCCTTCTCCAACTAGAATATGATTAGGCATTTCAGAGATGATTTTAATCAAAATAACACTGGTTCTGCCACATAGCAAACGGGCCGAGATAATCACTCTCGGCTGCGTTGGGCCTAAACACTGCCATGCTAGATTCTTCTGGAGGGGGCGGATTTTCCACCTTAGAGCCTCCCGCTAAATCTTGTGCTCAGCCCTTTCTTTATTTACTCGATAGTAGTGCCCCCACCAGTCCGCCATCTATTTAGGTCGGCTAAAGGTAAACACTGTGCTGCTGCGCCAAAATCAATAACGTACGAGATAAGCTTGATGTGCACGGCTGCTTGAAGACAAACCAAGCACTACTTCACCCACATATGTCTATACCTACTACCCTGTAGAAAACAGATCTAAACGTACCAGCCGCGCTGAAATATTAATCCTCCCTGGCAAAATGGATATGCTTCCTAACATGCCGGCTGGGACACGCGTAACTCAGTGCATTACAGAGACGCTTTAAACGAACAACGCCGGTTCTGCCACATAGCCAACGGGGCAGGGGCGCCGAGGTAATCACTCTTGGCTGCGTCGAGGCTAAACAATGCCATGCTAGATTCTCCCAGGGGGAGGGATTCGCCACCTTGGAGCCTTCCGATAAATCGTGTTTCTAGCTCTTACCCGCGTCCTACCCTCTATGCCGCTACGCTATGCCTGGCCTCCTTCCTGCTAACCGGAGCCATTCATGTTATGCTTATCTCCACCACGCAAGGCCATCAACCGTTTCGGGGGCACCACTGCCCCCACCGACCCCAATACGGCGGATGGCCTCCTTAAGCCTCACAAGAACTTCCTGGAATCCTGCAACGCGCTCCCCTCACACCGTTGTCCGCCACCCACCATCGCTTCCCTCTCCACGGGCAGCGAGCTCGCCCTACGCCGCTGCCCGCATGCCTCGAGTCCAGAGAATGCGCACCTCAGAACGCCTGTAACGGGCGGCGCGCTCCTGCCCACGCCGCAGCCTGCCGCCAGTGCTTCTCAGGCCGAGTAGGCGCTAGGTGTCTTCCGACGCACGCCAATCCCACGATGCTTCTGACGGCGAAGTTCCAGGGTCCAATCAGAAAGGCACATTTAAAAAAAGAGATCCCCGAAAAGCAACAGACCCCAAAAAAATGCACTAATACCAGTAAAGGGGCCAATAGCCATAGGCGTGTCCAACAGGGAAAAAGGAGGGACTTAAAACACGCTTAGCCAATAGCAAGTAGTACATTTTGAAAGACACACTCAAAAACAAATAGGAAAACGGAGGCGGGGACTCACCTTGTAAAGCATATACTGCATGTCTCAACGAGACAGCGCATGCGCTGCTTAGGCGAGACCTAAAAAGGGTGCTAAAGATGAAAGAGATGAGGTGTAAAATGTGCGAATGGATGATATTTGGAGAGAAAAAAGTCAAACATGTCTAAGAGTGAATATTTCCACAGGCCCTAGTAATGATTAATTCTCACAGTCTCACAATTTCAGAATTGAAACATTTTCAGTATTAATTATTGAGAACAAAATCATTGTTATTACTCATTTATCTTAAATAGTTAACAACTATTGACAAGGTAGTAGTCCTGGCTAGTTTTAGGTGTACGTCAGTTATGTTATATATCTGACTGCAATCACAGAAAGGTCAGAGAGGCATAAAAAAATACCGGTCAAGGGACACACTATGGAAATCACAGCAATATAGTTTGTGTTTAAGCCATGCCATTAATTACACGTTTTTCATCACACTTAAAGCCCTGCTGGTTGACTTTCTCTTGCATATCAATGTATTTGGGTGCTAAACTGATAGTAACGGGGTGAAACCTTTGCACATATATGACCGCATTACACATGCAGTGAATTTTCCTTCATTGCGCTGGGCGCACCTTTAAAAAGGTGCTCCCGGTGCAATGAAGGAAACAGCGCAGCATTAAGGGGAATGCGCTGCCCCCAGGGCAGCCGCGAACTCGTGCTGCCCTGGGGGCAGCGCATTCATGTGAAATACGGAGCGGCTGCTTTACAGCCGCTCCGTGTTTCACTGTGCAGGCGGCAACCCGCCTGCACTTTTAAAGGGGAATAGAGATCCCCTAGCAGGCGGGTGCCCCCCTGCAAGGGGATGTCTGGGGGTCCATAGGACACCCTTTACTCCCTGCAGAGGGCTGCTCTCAGTAGGCGCACTGACAGTGCACCACCTTTTAGGTGGCACTGTCAGTGAGTCTCCTGAGGGCTTCTTTGCCTCTGCGCCCTCGTCGGTAATACGGCCCGGGTGTAGAGGCAAAGGAATTCCCTCATTTGCATGGGGCACATCCACTTGCAAATGAGGGACGCACCCTTGAAGATAGTGCTGGCGCTATATGTGCGCCAGCACTATTGGTATTACAGAACTGGCCGCACAAGCGTCTGCGGCCTCTTCTGTAATACCAAAGTGCCCCGGGGCGCGCAAAGCGGGCGCAAACGCCTGTTGCGCCCCCGGGGCACTTTATGTGATATGGCCCATAGAGTTCATGTGTACAAATGTCAATATAATGAAGCAACATTATCATAAAATGTGCTGCATAATTTGCCTTTCATTGCTGGATAATTTAGGCAACCCTGCCATATAATTTGGTCCTCTAATGACGCATTGTTCCAGTGGCCCTGCAGAGCCAGGTGCGGAAAGAGTGAGGGCTGAGGAAGGAGCTAATAGAGAGAGAGAGGAGGGGGGGACAGAAAGATAAGAGCAATCAAAGGTAGGTAGGGAGATGAAAGTAAGAGGCATAAATTAAGGTACAAGGAGAACAGAAAGAGGAGGATAAAGTATGAGAAAAAAGCAAAGACAAGCTATAGAGGTGAAAGGGAGTAAAGATAAAGAGAGGCGACAGACTAAATAAAATACTGGGTTGAGAGAGAAGGTTATGACTAGAAAGAAGAGACAGCAGAGGGCAAATAAGATTTATGGGAACGAAAAGAAAGGGGGAAGGAGGTACCAGTAAAGACGAACATCGAGAGGAGAATAATACAGACACAGATGAAAGGGGAGAGAGCTGGGTATATGTGTGGAAAATTAACTGCAATGGTTGTTAGCATCCGCTGAAGCCATTTTGTTTCTGGCAGCCATTTTAGTTAGCCATGTGCTTTCTCCCTCTTCACTGTTGCCTGCTCTTGTATTTCACTGGAGTCAGGAATTATAATTAACTCCTTCAGCATTGAGCCAGAGTACTGCACATGCTCAGAAAGGCCTAGCTTCCAGAATACACCTGCTCTTAGTGAATAACTGTCAGGCTATTTTAACTGATATCAGCAACTCTGTTACTCCTCCTACTTTGTCGACTAAGTATTTTCTGTTAGTCCTTATATGTAACTAAGCTATTCATGTGCACACTTGTACTGCCTCTTTTTGAGTCTCCCTGCATGCTCAGCGGTAAATACAGTATATAAGATGTGTAATGTTGGTATTCCTTAGACTGTCTCATACAGTGGCCTGCGGGTACTGTATTGACACAGTTTCCCTCATGTGAGATCAGTCTCCCTCATGTGAGGTTAATAAAAGCATTGTTTTTATATTCCAGCTTCCGTGCCAATCTCTTCTTTGTTGGTTTAAAGGACCAGGTGCATCAGTGAACCCCTAGAAAGGTTTTTCATTTCTACAAATTGGCGCCCAAACGTGGGGCTCATCGGAGAAGCGGCTATCCAAGGGAGTGGACTTGACGGGAGACAGGAATCTACTGAGGAGAACAGGACAGGAATCTACTGAGGAGGTACCCTGCACAAGGAGATTTTTTGTCTTTGCAGACCAAGGTATTTCAGCTCTCCCCGATCTGGCCATCCAGGTGTTAGCCGCTCCCGACTGAGATTTTCTTTGGCGTGAGTATTCTAAAACGACCATTAGGTCAATCAGAACTTGGCAGTGGGAGGCTGGAGATTTGTGCTTTGTAAGGTCGTCGACATTTGTTTGCTTGTTAGCCAAAAACGTGATTTACGTGATTTGTCTGGATATATATGAATTGCAATTTGTATAGGCAGGTAATGAGAAAACTGTGAAAACTTGAACGGCACACTTTGAGTTAAGTGCCACTTTATGTATAATATTGTATATCTTACAATATTCTTGGCATGCCTGTTTCTAGCACACTTCGTAGAAAGTGTTGCTGTCTTGGAGGTACCAATGTGAATTCAGAAAGTACTCAGCTGATTTCCCTAGAGGGGATACCTAAATAGGTTTAGGTACATTAACAAGGTATTTCTTCCATGATGACTGGTACATCATGGAATAAAATATATACATAAAAAGGATCCGGATCTGTGCACTTAGTAACATTCATAAGTGGTGATATGCAGAGCGTTTTTTGAGTATTCTGCCAGCCAAACTGACAAATTTGGTGTATTTTGGCTTTTGAATATGGAACAGTCTTTGGGCTGTTTTGATGCAGTCTTTTGGACTACTTTTGGAGCTCTTTTTGTAAATATGACTTACAATTACTATTTACAAATGGTTTGGTTTAAGTACAGCCTTTGGGCTGTCTTTTGTTTTTGTCCTAAGTGTTGATTTGTGGGTTACTTGTTTTTTTTGGAGTGTCTGTGTGGTTATGGACTAACATACTTGTGAAGTATTTGTTTCAGTAAATAGTGCCTATGTTTTTGTGTAAGGATGGCTTGCTTTTAGCAAGCAGTGTTGTGTGTTCTGAGTGTATGACCCCCTCTTTGAAAATGTCTGGAATGAGCTCAATTTTTTTTTTTTTTTGCGTCATTCTGTTATGCAAATGTCATTGAAAGAACTACCTTTTAAAATTCCAGAAATAAATTATGTAACATATGCTAAATAGCTGCACGCTACCATTAAAAGTGAAAAAGTAAGAAACTATAGATGTGTGCAAATTGCCACAATGGTAAAAATAAATTAGAATTAACACTCAATAGGAATAAAATAGGCCTCATAGAAAGGAAGAAAAAACGAAATTGTGTGCTTTGCAATAACTAGGACTAAAATACAAAATGTTACAGCATTCTCCTTATATACATTGTATTAGATATTAAAAGGCATTTACATCATCTGAGTGAATTAGTTGAGGGACAGGTAGAATGGGCAGCTTGAAAACAGGATGCATAAAAGAGTTGGGGGTGCCAGATAAAAATTAAATATTAAAGGGAGGTACAAGGTAGAATCATAAGTATCCGGAAAGACAGAAGGAGAAGCGAGAGACAATATAATTAGTACTAGAAAGGTAGAATAGAACAGAAACTGTGATTCGGAGAGGATAGGAAACACATTAGAATACAGTTGCAGGCGGAGTAGGTAACGATGATGAAAGAGAAATAGGAAAGAGCTAGAAGAAATAGGAATGAAGGGGCAGATTTACAAGCCCCTTGTGCTGCCAGTACGTCACTTTTTGTGACGCACCGGCAGCTCATTTCTCTGCCCCATATTTACAAGGACAGGAAAAGCCACCCTGCGTGGCTTTTCCTGTCCTTGTAAGTACGGCCCCTTTACACGCAGCACTTTGCGTGAAAGGGGCGTTCCATTGGTGTTGCTGTGGGTGTTCCCATGCAACACCCATGGAACCAGACACATTTCCAGATTTAAAAGAAATCGTGAATCTGGAAATGCGTCTGAATGCTACGCCTCCCCAGGGGAGGCGTAGGGAGCAGCAACGAGGAGAAATGTATTAATTTCCCCTCATTTTTTTCCTCTTTCTATGCGTGCTGCATTCTGCAGCACACATAAAACGAGGAAATTACCTCTAATGATTGTTTATGTACAGGACGTTGTCCCTTTCTGTACATAAACAATCCTTTAAATCAATGACATTTTACAAGTTCTATGTGAGCCCTTCCTGCACATAAACAATAATCCAGTGACGCAGGCATCCTTGCACCATGATGCAAGGGTGCCTGCGTCGGCGCATGGCAGCAGTTTGTGCGACAGCGCAGGGGGAAGCACAGAGATGCGACATATTGTTGTAAATATGTTGCATCCCTGTGCTTCAAAACTAATGCAGCGCAGCAAAATGACTTACTGTACCGCGCTGCGTTAGTTTATTGTAAATCTGCCCCGAAGTTTATAAAAATAGAACAAAGAAGCAGCAAAGTTAGATGGGGTTAATGAAGAGGGAATGACTGAGAATGCGGTGAGAGCTCTACAATTAATCTGGCAGAGCCCATGTAGCCGTCTCTTCTGCTCTTTCCATCCTTTATTTAAACTAGCCCCCTGCCCATTGACCTGGCCCGGGGAATCATCTTCTTCTGCACGCGGGCTTCTCTTCTTGCTGTCAGGAGTAAGGTAACTATGACCCAATGGGAGCCTCCTTTTGCGCACTGAAGTCACTTGATGCGCTTCACTCTTGGGAGACCACTGAAAGGGGCAGCTTTAGGGCAGTGCGACTGGTGCGGCTGCACTGGGTGCTGGCCTGGAGAGGGGCACCGACCTCGTGTGATTAATGTTCCTGCTAGAGAGATCGGAGTTCTGTCTAGTGTGTTTCCATAAAGTAGCACAGAGGGTTAATATGCCTGCTGCAGAGAACAGATATCTATTTTATGTGGATATCTGAGTGGATCAGTTAAGCCAACCTTTACCAGGGCTTTAAAACAAGTCAAATGTATTTGAGAGAGGGGCTATGGAGAGATGATGGGCACTTTTGCCGGGTGGCAGTGAGGGAATTAGAGGAGGAGGTCATGGGGGGTGCCAAAAAAGACTGTTGCACCGGACGCCACCAGCACTAAAGACGGCCCTGACCATCGACATCAATGGACTAAACACAGGTACAACTACTAGGTTGGGGCTGTCCCAGCGGTGAGCTCTGTGCTTTCTAGTTAACAGCTCTTGCTTCTTGAGAAAGCCTCTTGTCTTCTGGGCAAATTTTCATAGCAGGGTGCATGGCAAAGGTGATCTGCCCCGATGAAACTACAACCTGGGACATGTCAGTGAATGATTCCCAGGCGCAGGTGCCCAGGGAAGGTAAGCACCAGTCCTTAAGCACTAGGACACCACGATCGCTGAAGAGGGTACTCACAACAGAGGAGCATGACCAGCACCAACTGCAGCGCTACCCCCTGCTCAAGCGACATGGGTCAGCATTAGAGTCCACAGCACAATACCCAAGCTCCGAGGTTGTTCTTTGGAGAGTGGTGATGCTTTCGAGGGGTCTGATGCGCGTCTAGGGTTGCTGTTTCAATGTAGGGCTGTTTGCTAAAAGGTTGGAAGCTGCTGTTTGATGGGTGGGATTCTTCTCATTCGGCTGGGCCTATTTCTTAAAAGAGATGGCTGCTCTGTATCTGCTGGCAAGTGAGAAATGCTTCCTAGTTAGAGGCTATACCTAGAATGAGACCTTTTCCGCATTTAAAGGTTTGAACTGTTTCCCCGAATGTGGACTTGCCGATTAGGGTGGGTTCACTCAGGTTTGCCCTGAAGGTGTGATGCCTGTACCATGGAGGTTTAAGGGTGTTTTTCAGAAGGTTTACCTGCTTCTTAATTTGCTTTACAATTTTCTAAAAGAGATATTGTGTTTAGTAAGGGCGTTGATTACCTAGGTGGTGGGAGCAGTTTTGGGTACTAAATACGTCTTTGGGTGGAGTGTCTACTACCTATATTGCCCCAGTCTGGCAGTTGGACAAGACAAGCATTACTGCTGGTGCTTGGCTCACTTTGCCAACTTTCACCACTTCCTATACACACATCTAGAGAGCATACTACGCCTTCGGGTTGGTTTTCAAATGTAATCTGTATGCTTCAAAGAAAGGAAATACACGTTCTGGCTGGGGATACTAAGGGACGTCGGCTACCTAGGTCTACACCCGCGAAGCAAAACTACCAAGCCAACACACAGTTGCACACATTCAAATGAAATACCAACCTGCACAGACAAGAGTAACGCCACAAACGATGGACTGCATGAAAGGGTCTTCAAGAACTGGGTGAAATAGTGGCACCCATCACGGACATGTGGAATTCTTTTCCATGTAGGCAAATCAGATTTTGTGGGCAAAAATAGATGAGATTCATGCTTCACTGAAAGACTCTAATAAATGCTTTGTATGAGGGGACCAGGACGAGAATTATACATATCTAATTTTTGCCATTTATAGGAGCATGCAACAAAACAACATATCGATTTCAAGGCAAAAACTGAAGCCAGGAAGTCGGCAACAGAAACTACAGTAGGTGCAGACCATGAGTGTTAAGAACAAAATAAAGCAACGCGTTGCCTGACTCTAACATGTCCCCCATTGTGCTACTGAGCTATGTGCCTATAATTCATAATTGGTAGCCTGTCCTGGCAGGAAAACCAGCAAGCACAGTGAGAACCTAGGGTGGCGCCATGGGAGGCTGCAACGGTAGGACAAAGCATTCACAGTTTTATTATACAACAACTAATTACAGAATGGCGATTTTTGACCGTCCTTAATATGGCCGCTGCAGAGGACATGACTCCCTCCTCTTGCACTGTCAGGCATCCTAGAGTAACGGTGGGGTGGTATCAGTATTCTAGTCTGCCTTCCATTTTGGAGGCTGTCTGTGTGACTTAGATTAATAAAGGACATCGGTTCTGCGTGTTTACCCCAGCTGGAAGGAAGCTGTTGTTGCCATGTGTGCCTCACTTTTAGCCGCTAGCCAGTGAGGCTGGCTCAGCCTAGCGGAGGGCACCATGGGGGTGAGCAGGCAAGGAAGGGGGGGAGGGGTAGGAAGATAAAGGACTCAAGTCAGCAGATGGTTGGTGTGCACACTGAATAGCAGCAGCGGCCGCTCATCACTCACAGCTCATCTTCCGTTCGATGTGCTGCTGCTTTTGTCTGTTTGTAACGCTAGAAGCAACGTAGACGCTGGTGTCCTCGATGAGGAGGGGCTTTAGGTCATAAGGGAGACACACAAAGGCAGTCACGGAAGAAGGGGGAGGTTGAACAGACGTGAGGGTGGAGGAGCGAGATAAAGCAGCGACAGGGTGGGTGGGGGATTGAGATAAAGTTGGGGTTTTTAAAAGTGGCAATAGGGAATGCTGCTAATGAGCTAGCTGGCAACATTCGCAGATCGAATGAAAGAGCAAAGTGGGGTGGGGCAGCAAGGGAAACAAAACGATCTCACTTGTGGAAAGTGCTCGTTGAAAATTAAAACTAGCAGGCGGGAGGAGGTGGTAGCTGCAGCGCGAGGAGAGATCGTCCACATATGTGAAGAGCAGCTGTTCAAAAAATGCATTAGGAAGGGAAACGAACAAACGTGCATGAAGAGCTCTGATGAGCTTTTCTGATTTTTTTTTTAAAGTCCCTGAGCAGAAACTAAATAGAAAGAAGTAGAAGAGGACAAGCCCTGGGGGCGATCCAAGGGAGTCAACAATTGAGAAAAAGGTGGGACAAGCAGGAACTATTATCTAACTAGAAACAACGTTTTATAAAGGACACTGATGAAAGTCAATCAGAAGCTGGAGGCGGGCTTTAAGCCCCTGACTGAATACAGCATGTCAAGAGACAGCGCATGCGCTGCCTAGGCTCGACCTAATAAAAACAGATACCTTTTTAAATAGAAGATGTAAGTGCCTCAAGAACCAATTTTGATACAAACTATTTAAGATTAAAAATTAGAATCAATATAGGAAGCAAGAACTATGGTGGGGTCGATGACGGTGGACACACACCACTATCTTACAAATCCAGTAATGCATTTTGACAAGCTAAGCCTTAAGTTGAATGCCCTAATGTATCACATCCAACAAGTTATGTTATGCAAACCTTATTTCTGTGCCTCTGACAGATTGTTCCATAAGAAGAAGCATTTCGTTGAAACCCATGCACAAACATAGCCTGCAGACGTTCTACACAAAAAGAATAATATTTATTTTGAAGGCTCTGAGACAGAATAAGAGAATATTTGAAAAACATCAAGTTTAATGTAACCATCTTACTGTATGTGCCTTGATATAGGTCAGACAGTAATACTTATCTGGCTTAAAAGTCTGAAGCATGAGTAATAATCCAAAAATGAGTCTTAGTGGATGTTATACTTTCTTCCAAACTATTCCAGAATTGTTTTATAGACGGGTAGAAAACAATAAATCTGCTAGTACTCTTCATTTTGTTTTATGTGGTATGACCATGTATCTTTGTTTTAAACATGCTATTGTACATACTAAATGATGCTTCCACTTAATAGATCCACCTGTGTTCATAATGTAACTGGTCACTCTGCTCTGACAAGGCATGGTGCCAACCATTCACCCTTTGTGTCTATGCGCTAAGCACAGACATGGTGTTGTATCTGTAACACAATATGGGCTCCCACTGTCCCACAAGCTTGGGATCTTTAGGTAGGCTTTTTTTTAGGAAAAGCAGGCCATCAAGGCTCACAAGTGGAAGAAGAAGACTCTGCTGAGGAACAATTGCTGAAGTGTTGTTTCAAAAGAATGTGTTGTCCATCAATAAATAAACACATAGCGTATCATCCAGCCTGGCCTCATAGAAAACACAAGGGGAGCGATTAAAGCTCTTACGGTGTAAATGCGTTCAGAGAAATACTCTAAGTACCGACCGGACTCACCCCCCTCACACACACACTGGCTGTCAGACATTACTGTTAGCACTCTCAAACTCCTAACTCACTTGCAGTCACATTGTACCAGAAGCAGACTTGCACCCCTCGCCTCACAGAATACTACTCACACACAACCCAAAGCATCCTTACAAACCAGATATACTAGTGGTCTTGTATAAGCAGCAGCACCCCCACACCCATCACAGTGGCAGTCGCACACTACCAGTAGCACTCACACACTGCTCACAGACCAGAGGCCACACATTATCAAACACACTTGCAACTCTCAAAGACTAACAGTCTGATATTACTGACAACACTCTCACACCCTTCACACTGGCAGACTCACATTATTGGCAGCACTATTACACCCCTCCCAGACCACAAATAACACACTACTGGTATCATTCTCAAACCTCTCACAGACTAATCACCACTAACTACTGACAGCACTCACACCCGTCACATGCATTAGTCCAAAGATGAATGATTGAGTGCATGCATAAGTGATAGAGAAAATTGCGGGCATGGATAGAAACATCCACACACTTTTATTTATATGCCAGATCGACTGGCTTTGCCAATGCTTTTTTTCCAGTGGCAGCCCGTGCAGGTAAGCGCAGTGGGCAAAGGAGCGGTGGGGCAGGGTGTGGGGTGGGTCTAAGTGACAAACGATGGAATAGGGAAAAGAAAATAAATAAATAAACAAAACCACTTACCCTGCACTTGCCGCATCGCCGAGTCGGCGATGCGGCGAGAGCAAGGTAAGTGGTTTTGTTTATTTATTTATTTTATTTTCCCTATTCCGTCGTTTCTCACTTACACCCCACCACCCACGGCCCGCCCCGGCCCGCCGCGCTTACCTGCACGGGCCACCACTGCTTTTTTCCTGTTAAGTAAACCATTTCAAAGGCATATTTCTGAAACCATAAAGGTTCTAGACTTCTGTTGTTGACTGCTGTTTCCTATTTTACCAATTCTTGCTGTAAATCTAAATATTAAAACATGTTCCTTTTTAAAAGAAATATTTCTATGTGTTATTTTGGATCTAACATCAATCTTTATGCCATTTCCTCTGACTAAACCCCACCTGCACGGCCCCAGGTGTCACTGGAGGGTTAAGGAAACTATGAGAGTTTTGATTGACTTTGCATGCCAAAGTCCAGCGTCTGTAGCGGATGATGCCGGACACTTGGGGTATTGCCCCAGGAACTGGAGAAGCAGCCTGGCTGCTGTTCATTGCTCTAATGCCCCTTGATGCACGAGGGCAGCAGCTCCTGGGTAGATACTCTACCTTCAAGAAAACCCAGGAAACGATGATCCTTTACCAGGGGCACTCGAATCTGGTTAGTAAGTACTATTGAAAATGACACTGGCCATTTTGGTCAGCTGGTCCACTTTTTCGTGCCAGAGGAGAGTACCCTATCTCTTCTAGGCACGGTTGTAAAGCCGGGTTTATTAGTATATGGATACCTGGATGTTAGAATTCTACTGCTACATAGGGCTACTGATCATTTTGTGGTTGGGATTCTGGGGGAGGGTTCAATCGTTAAAACATGCATGACTGATGCGCACTCCTCCCAATAAAACAATATGGTTAAATAGACTTGTTATATCATTGTTTACCTGGTGATCCCTGCATTTTTCGTAATTATTTGTATTCATTTAGTAGGAACACTTCTGTCTTCACTTGTATCATTTTCTTTACCTAGATGTACTCCCTCCTCTTTTCACTCCTCGCCCTTAAATCAACCTTATATATAATTTTTAGCTGCCTTTCCTCTCTGACAACCCCCACACACTTTCCAACTTTCCACTATTTTTGTACATCCCACACTGTCCCTTCGCTGTCGATACTGTGCGCCTCCCTGCAACAGTGGCACCCTCTTTCCTGTTATTCCTGAGTCACATTCTCTGGCACAACATTGTTGTCCATTAACAGTATGCAGTGTGGTGTCCTGCTTATTGAACGTGGCGGGTAAGTCGTTGTACAAACCTGTTGTATCAAAGCCACATATTTATTTTGCATAAATTGGTAACAATCCTATAGTGTCAGAATCCTGCCACTTTATACATTTCGTGTGATTGAGCTAAAGGACCAACTGCAACACCACACCAACTCATCTTCAGCTATGTTCTAGCTTGGAAAATCTTGTCCTAAAATGGGGTTAAGTGCAGCAGTCATCCAGCACCTTACCCATCTGCGCGTCCCAGGATATTCATCCAGTGTAAGGGTGAGTGCAGTTTCATGGGCTGCTCTTCTGGCAGCTGTTCAGAGACGTACAAAATGGCCGACTCCACTACGCTGCGCATCTTCATCTATACAATTGTTAGGGACATTGACAAGGTTTCTAAATCGGCTATGCTTCTGGTTACCAACAGTACCCAAGCAAGGGCTCTGATACAGAGCCTGGGAAGAGTGACTGACTTGTGTGGTATTACTTCATGTGGTAATGTCACACTCCACATTACTGATACTCGTGGAATCTGCAGGTTGAGTATCAGATGAGTATCAGCCTTAGTACTGTACTGAGGGGATTATGAATTAATTCCCTGTAGGCCCTTATGCAATGGTGCATAACATGGGCAAGTCAGTGCTATAACACCGATTTCTGCATATGCACCCATAATTCCCCAGTTTTTTTCTGGGGACAAAGTCCTCCTGGTATGACCTGGAAAATTTGTCTCTAGACTCATTTCTGCCTAAAACAATATTAAGAACAAACTTGTGATGGAAGGCTTAGAGGATGGACGTTAAGGATACTCCCCCAAACCACCAGCTGATTCTCCGTCTGCACCACTGGAGCTTAGGTCACTCTATTGTGAGCTCTCTTGACGGCGGATGTGCCACCGACAGAGACTCTGTAGGCTCAGTCCTTGAGTCTGACAAACTACAGAATTACAGGCCTCCAGTGTACCCATGTGATCTCATCTGGGTGCTGCATCTCCATTTATAGCAGAGTTAACTCTTTGATACACCCAATGCTTAATTTGTGCTGGTGATTGCATGTGAGGGGGCCTACGGTACTCAGTTTTGGGATCTGGCACTTATTTTTGCATCATCATTCTTCGACCTAGAGCAAGCGATAGAAAGGGGCAGAAAAGAGAGAATGAAGAAGGAAGAAAAATAGAGAAAAACAGCGACAAAGGGAGAAATCAGGTATTAAAAAGAACTTGCAAGAGTGAGGTAAAGACACCGGAAGTATGCGGCGCAGGACGGAAGAGGCTTGAGGTGGAATCACGATTAGCAGCTGTGGTATTCAGCAACCCTGGCATTCAGCAACACCAGCTGCGGGCTCCTAAGAAAACTTTGGGCCCCGCATTTGGTGGATCGCCATGGAAAGGGTAGAAGGCTTTGGGTAAAAGTTGAGTGACCCTTAAATGTTGAGAAACAGTCCCAGCATCTTGGACTGATTAAACATAAAGGCTGAAACAAAGGGCCCCTACTCTGGGCGAATGTTTTTAGTGCCCACTATTCTGCTGAAATTCCCATGCACCTAGTGGCGGTTGGTGGCAAATCACATTGGAGAGGCACAAAAAATACACACATAACAAATACACATCATAATATACACATTAATATAAATATACACATTAAAAAAATCACTTACCTTACACTGCCGCGTGACGTTCTGCTGCACGTCCTCATTGCTCTGCAAAACGTCCTCCGAGTGCAAGCCCACAGCCAACTCTCTCATCCAATCAAGACGCTGTTCTCATGCTGTTAAGCAGCATGAGTAAAGGATCTTGATTGACTGGAGCGGGCTGGCTCCATGCTCCAAAAGGCACTGTAGGTCTGTGCCTGCTCTCCAACCTGACTGTCGAAAGGTATGAATTGTGCATGTCGGTTTGGGCATAGCTGGCCAAACCGTCATGCACACTTCAAACTTAAGTGGCCACTCCTCACTCTTTGAAGTGGATTTGCCTATGATAGACACCCACTTTAATGTAGAAACCTCTCCTGCTAGGGCGGTGAACTCTAAATCTGGTGGAAATCACACCACCAGTGTGGTGGAAGCGGCAATTCTGGAAGATGGAAAATCCACCAGCCAACCTCTAAAATGGATCCAGTCTGAATGAAATCCAATCACTACTGCTGCCTACTGAGACGTAGCACAGCCTAACATAATATAACACCAAAATAACCTGGAACAAATCACATCAGACATTTAGATATGCCTTTGCACTGGATAAAAGTACTGTTTTGCCAATGGCTCTCTTTCTCCCAGTGAAATGGCTTCGTATATCCGATTCTAGGCAAGCTATGATGTAATGACTCTGGTGCATGAACCTTTCTGAGGGAATATAGACTCATTTTCACTTTGGGAAATTGCCAATTTCCTGCAAATGTACACACAGCAGGGGTCAGACAAAGGGTCCTGGGAAGCTGCAATATCCAGGCAGTCAGCGCTCAAATACAAAGGCAGTGTGACTGAGCTCTCCAAGTCTGGGATTTCTCACTGCCCCTTTCATCCCTTCCGCCTCCATCTTTGTTGTTACAGGATATGGTCCCTGTTCATCTTGACCTCCCCAGCACAACATTAGAGAAGGAAATAGCTCTAATTCTGGAAGCTTGTGGACGGTAACATCTTTGTTAAATTTAATGTTTTTTGAAATATTTGTATGGTTTCTGAAGACCCACATTTGTTGCAGTATTTTGCCATTCTCAAGTCAAGACACAAGCATTACATTTTTATTATTTATATGGTGTATACAGTGCAAACCTGGGCCTGAAGCACAGATGAACTTTTTTCACAGTGGACTGAATGCCTTCGATGCCTGCACAACATCACAGTGCACACACAGGCGTTTTCATAGTCCTTAGGATACAAAAGACAATAACTTTCAGGGCTGGGGTTCGACAGTGAGTTGTCAAAGGGGGGTGAATTCTTTTATTCACACATAACATTGAGGTGGCCCCGGAGACCAGCATGGCTCCCTGCAACTCATGTTTCTCCAAGGCGAACTGTAAGCGTCCACAGTAACCCTCTGCTTCCTTCAAGTGTTTAAGGGCTTCGTTTAGATATGGGTGGTTACCTAAAATGATCCAGCTTCTGGAGGAAGTGGTAAACCTATAGGCGAATCCACTGGGGGAATTTACTCCACCATACCATCCCTATTTTTGTTGGAAGAACTTCTGCTAGCACGTTTTCTCCAAATTTACCAACATATTTAGTGCATCAGTGTAGATCTTGTGAAATTTCTCCAGCCCGTCTTTACGTAATGGATAAGGTTGAAATTATATTGAGCCTTCAATGTACCACCCATTCGCTTCCTAGATCCTTTATTATAGTGTCCTCAAACCATGGAAGACTAGTATGGGTATGTTAGAAATGGGGGTCTCTAGTTGGCAGAGGTAGGTACCTTTGTCCAAATAGGGACCCTTGCTTCTAGTCAGGGAAAGGGCGATACACACTCTAGATAACCCCTGCTCACCCCCTTGGTAGCTTGGCACGAGCAGACAGGCTTATCTCAAAGGCAATGTGTAAAGTATTTGTACTCAGAACACACAGTAATACAGTGATAACACCATAAATGGACACCACACCAGTTTAGAAAAATAAAGTATCTTTATCTAAACTTAACAAGACCAAAACGACAAAAATCCAACATACAAGTATTAAGATAAATAACTTTCAAAAGGTTTTAGCAACTGAACCCATAGAAAACTATGGATGCATGATTTCTTGCAAAGTACCTGTCGTTGTGACAAAATTTACCAAGCCAAACAGCCGTAGTGATGGGAAGCGTCGAAAAAGAAAGAGATGCATCGATTCCTGAGACCTTCGTGGATGCGATGCAACAGTTCCGTTTGGGCACAGGGAAGCGGTGCGTCGGGTCCGGTCTGTAGGGGGAAGCGATGCGTCGATTCTGAAATGACTCCGATCTGCGAGTGATGCGTCGGGGAAAACTTGCCGCACATGGATGATGCATGGAAATCCGGGATGCATCCGCGACCGATGCGGCGGCATTGAGCGGCGCTGCGTCAATTTCTTCAGCCGCGATCCCTCGATGCGTCAATTCTTGCAACGGCGACAGGCACTGCGTAGGTTTCAGCATCAGCGCGGTGATGTGTGGAGATTCTTTTTGCACCACGGCGTTGCGTCAGAAAACTGTCGCAAGAAGAGCGAGGCGTCGATTTTCTCGTTGTTGTGTTGCTTTTCCAGCTCCCAGCAGCGGAAACAACCTCCAGAGGCCCCACACAGTCACAGGCACTTCTGGGCAGGTCAGAACTCCCAGCAAGGAAGTTCAGGGGAGCTGGGGGTGAAGTCTTTGTGTTCCTGAGACTTCAAAACAGGAGACAAGCTCTACTCAAGCCCTTGGAGACTTTCCTCAAGCAGGGGACACAGCACACAGCGAAGTCCTTCTCCTTTCCTTGGCAGAAACAGCAATTGCAGGCCAACCCCAGACACACAGCAAGGGCAGTACTTCTCCTCAGTTTCTCCAGCTCTTCTCCTTGGCAAAGGTTGCTCTTGATTCCAGAAGTAGTCTAAAGTTCTGGGGTCTGAGCCCCTCTTTTTATACAGTAAATGTCTTTGTTCTCTGAAGGCAGAGAGTGTCTGTGCCCAGCCAAAACCAGTTCTGTCCCCTCTGGTGCAGCTGCCCGGCAGGAGGTGGAGACAGCGTTGTGGAAGGCAGACCAGGCCCATTCAGGTGAAAAGAAATCTCCTCCCCCTACTCTAAATGCAGCCGGGTCTATTCAGCCCAGCCCTGACTCATCCAGACTCTCTGGAGCCACTGCACCTCCCCAGCCCCTGCCACTCCACAGCCAGACAGTCAACACACATCCTAGCAGAGCCACACTGGATGGCTAAGCAAGAAAATACCTACTTTCTAAAAGTGGTATTTTCAAACACAGAATGTAAAAATCACCCTCAATAAAAGATGCATTTTAACATTCTGAGTTTAGGCATACTAAACTTTATTTTCCTATCTTGTTCCCAGGGGTAGTTATGTTTATAAAATGTTATAAGCAAACTCCCTATTCTATCCTATAGGAACAGATAGCCTTGCAATAGTGAGAAAGGAATTTGGCAGTATTTCACTATCAGGACATGCCACATGCACCAGGGCATGTCCCACCTTTCACATACACCGCACCCTGCCCACAGGGGTACCTTGGCCCTACCTTAGGGGTGACTGACATGTAAGAAAAGGGAAGGTTAGGGCCTGGCAAGTGGGTGCATTTGCCAGGTCGACATGGCAGTTAACAAACTGCGCACAGGCACTGTGGTGGCAGGTCCGAGACATCTTTTCAGGGCTACTCAAGTGGGTGGCACAATCAGTTCAGCAGGCCCGCTAGTAGCATTTGATTTACCAGTCCTGGCACACTTAGTGCACTTTAATAGGGACCTAGTAGTGAATCAAATATGCCAATCAGGGAGAACCAATCATAATACCAATTTACACAAGGAGCACTTGCACTTTGACACTGATCAGCAGTGGCAAAGCGCCCAAAGCATCTAAGCCAGCAAAAACTAATTCCATCACAGCATCAAAAATACAGGAGGTAGAGGCAAAAAGTCTGGGGAAACCACGCCAAAGATGCCAAGTCTGGCACGTGTCCCCTCCAGCTGAAAGATGAGGAGAACTACCCACCCTCTTGGGAGTTCTCATCACTAAGGCGGAAGAATCTGGACAGACCATCAGCATTGGCATGTTCTGTACCAGGGCGGTGTTCCAAAGTAAAGTCCATTCCCTGCAGGGAGATGGACTACCTCAATAGTTTTGGGTTCTCATCCCTCATCTGCATCAACCATCTGAGGGACCTGTGGTCTGTCTAAACCCGGAAGTGAGTCCCAAACAAGTAGGGTCCTAGCTTCTTCAGCGCCCAGACCACAGCAAAAGCTTCTCTTTCAATTGCACTCCACCTCTGTTCCCTGGGAAGTAGCCTCCTACTAATGAAAGCTACGGGTTGGTCCAAGCCCTCGTCATTCAACTGTGAGAGTATTGCTCCCACACCATGCTCTGAAGCATCTGTCTGCACAACAAATTCTTGGGAGAAGTTGGGTGCCTTGAGCAGGGGCGCCGTGCACATGGCAGATTTCAGGGCGTCAAAAGCGGTCTGACAGGCATCGGTCCAGATCACTTTCCTTGGCTGCTTCCTTGAAGTCAGCTCTGTCAAGGGGGCAACAATGGTGCCATATCTCTTGACAAACCGTCTGTAGTACCCGGTGAGTCCTAGGAAGGCTCTCACCTCCATCTGGTTCTTGGGGGACTCGCAAGCCAGAATGGTGTCGATCTTAGGTTGTAGGGGCGCCACCTGCCCACTTCCTACCTGGTGCCCTAAGTACACCTCCTAACCCTGCTGCATCTGGCACTTCCGGGCCTTGATAGTGAGGCCTGCCTTCTGCAGAGCCTTCAACACTTCACAGAGGTGTTGCAAGTGTTCCTCCCAGCTGGAGCTGAACACAGCAATGTCATCCAGGTAAGCTGCGCTGAATTCCTCCAGCCCGGACAGTACCTGGTTGACGAGTCTCTGAAATGTGGCAGGGGCGTTCTTCCACCCAAAGGGCATGACATGGAACTGGTAGTGCCCCTCTGGCATTGAAAAGGCAGACCTCTCTCTTGCCCCATCAGTCAAGGCAATCTGCCAGTACCCAGACGTTAGATCAAACGTGCTAAGGTACCCGGCAGCTCCAAGCTGATCAATGAGCTCATCAGCTCTGGGGATGGGGTGCGCTTCAGTCCTGGTGCTTTCATTGAGCCCACGGTAGTCCATGCAGAACCGGAGTTCAGGAGTGGTGTTGGAATTAAAAGAAAAGTCTGATCTGTGCTACCGTACATAATGATGCTTAAGTTAGCCTTTGCGGCGCCATTTCATATTTAGCCGCCAATTCTAGGCCATGATTACAATTAATTGCTCCCTGGCTCTGCAAGTAGTAGCTGTGCTGAATTTTCTGTCTCTCTCAAAGTTGGGCCTCGTTGCACTAATGAAAATATTGTTTTTGTACTTCTGCATACCTTTCCCATGAGATGGAGCCTGCTCCCACTGGCTCAGCTGCAGGCAGACAGAATGACCTTGCCAAAGAGATAGTGTGTGCCCGGTCTCAGACTCTTAGCTCATCTTTGTGTGCCCCCTTTGTTTCTTGCTGCCTTCTGTGGAAAGTTACTGGGTGGGTGTGTCTTGTGCTGACACTGAAATGTATAATTATTCCCTTTATGCTGGAAAAATTGAGTCCTTCGTCAGCCATTCCAGGGGGCTGGTTAGGTTGGACTCCACTGCAGTGTATCTTGTGAATAAACTAGTTTGCTTGCATGCTCTACTGCGTCACCGACTCTTCATTGGATGGAAGGCTTGTGGAAGTCTAGAGTGACCCGGGTGGCCCTAAACGGGTCACTTCCTTCAGTGGCACCGGGTGCAGCAGCTTTTGGAACCAAGAACACTGGGCTAGCCCAGGGGCTGATGGAGGGCTCTATCACCCCTAATACCAACATTTTGGAAACCTCTTCCTTAATGCTGGCCCTGACTCTGTCAGTTACCCTGTAAATTTTATGCTTCACAGGTAAACTGTGCCCAGTGTCCACATCATGGATGCACCAATTGGTGACTCCTGGAGTCAGGGAGAACAGGGAGGCAAACTATCCCAGCACCTGGCGACAGTCCCTCTGCTGCTCTGGGGTCAGGGTGGGAGAGAGGTTCACTCCATCCACTGACCCATTATGTTCCATGGCTGACAGGAGGTCAGGAAGAGGCTCACTCTCCTCTTCCATTCCATCATCTGTAGCCAGGAGCATGGTAACTTCAGACGTCTCAAAGTGAGGTTTGAGGTGGTTCACATGCAGGACCCGCAAAGGGTTCCTAGGAGTCTGCAAGTTAACCAGGTAGGTTACATCGCTCTTGCGCTCCACCACCTCAAATGGACCAATCCACCTGTCTTGGAGCGCACAAGGCTCCACTGGTGCCATCACCCACACTTTTTGGCCAGGCTGAAATTCAACCAGAGTGGTATTCTTGACGTACCATTATTTCATCTCCTCCTGGCTGGCTTCCAGGTTCGCCTGAGCGAGTTTCCTGAAGCGTTGAGTCTGATTCCTGAAGGCCAGCATGTAGCCGAACACACCTTGGGGGGTCTTACCAGGAGTTTTCTCCCAGCCCTCCTTCACCAGACTCAGAGGTCCTCTCACAGGGTGCCCATACAGCAATTCAAAGGGACTGAACCCTAATGATTTCTGCGGTACCTCCCTGTAGGCAAACAACAGGCATGGTAAAAAGACGTGCCACTTATGTCTCATGGGTTCTGCAAGACCCTTTATCATGCTTTTCAGGGCTCGGTTGAATCTCTCAACCAACCCATTCCCTTGGGGATGTTAAGGAGTGGTGAATTTGTACATTACACCGTACTCCTCCCACAGTGACTTCATATACCTGGAAATTAAGTTTGTACCACGGTCAGAGACCACCTCTCTGGGGAACCCCACACGGGTAAAGATCCCCATCAATGCACGGCTCACCACAGGGGCCGTGATTGTCCTGAGAGGGACAGCTTCTGGGTACCGGGTAGCATGGTCCACCAAGATACACTTGTTGCCTAAGGCTGTCATGGGTTCCAGTGGCCCCACAATGTCGATGCCCACCCGCTCAAAAGGGGTGCTCACCACAGGAAAGGGTTGGAGGGGTGCCTTACACTTCCCTCCTGTCTTGCCACTTGCCTGGAAAGTCTGAAAAGACCTACAATGTGTGCCAACATGCCTCTGCATTTGGGGCCAGTAAAAGTGGGTAACAAGCCTCTGATAGGTCTTGCCGCACCCCAAATCTGAGCCAGACCCAGTAGGAAGGTCCTGTAGCACACGAGTACCACCAGCACACGGGCTGCCCTGGGCTCAGCGACCTTAGGCTCACTGTAAAGGAGGCCATTCTCCCAATAAATCAAATAGGATCCGGCCGGACCACCTACTGCCTGGTCTGCAGCCTGCTGCCGCAATCCAACAAGAGTAGGGCATTCCATCTGCGCCCTGCAGAACTCCTCCCTGTAGGGACCTCCTTCCTGCTGCTAGTGGGTCAGCTCAGGCAGGTCTCCCAGATTGGCCACTTGTTTCCTTGTAGGTTCCAGGGCATCCCCCTCCGGGCCTGCCTCCTCCTGGACCGTGTGAACTTCGGGGGCTGGTTTCCCATGCCCCCTGCCCTTCCTCTTTCTGGCAGGCACATGGGCCACTCGTTCAGGCTTCAGGTCCTCTTGATCACCCTTACTGGCTGCCATTGACCGAGTGGTCACACAGGCCCACTCAGGTAGTCCCAACATCTTTAAATGAGCCTGGCGCTCCACCTCCTTCCAAGGTGAGCTCTCCAGGTCATTGCCAAGCAGACAGTCAACAGGCATGTACGGGCTTACAACGACCTTCAAGGAACCTCAGATGCCCCCCCCACTCAAAAGGAACCTGCACCACCTTATACAGGCGCTCAGAGTTGTCCGCAGCAACTACAGGGTGAAGTACATTGGGGATGACCTGCTCTTCAGACACCCATTGACACCTGACAGATGTCACACTGGCTGCTGTGTCTCTCAGAGCATCCGCCCTCCTCCCATTGATGGTCACCCACTGCAGGATCTTTTTAGTGTTATCCGGCAGGCAGGTTTCCTGGACCATCTCTCTGTCTCCTAATGAGACTAGGGTCACCACCGCAGGCTCCCCACCCTCACTAGGAACCAACTCCTCCCCAGCACTACACTAACTAACCCCGGTGACGATGCACCAGTGGGTGCTGGTGGTGCCTTGGGGCACTTGGGATCCCTCGCAATGTGGCCCTCCTGACCACATATATAACACCTGCGGGGACCCTGGTTGTCTGGCCTACCCTTAGGGGGCCATGGCTTCTTAGAACTGGGGGCTGGGGATCCTTACCCTGGGAACTATTTTGGGGCCCTTTAGAGAACTCCTTTTGGTTACCCTTGTTCCCCCCACTCTTCTGCTGGGGACCCTACCCACCTTTGGCTGGGTTTCCCACAATCCACTTGTGGACACTGGTACTCGTCCAGCGGTCCGCCTCCTGAGCAAGCTGCCTGGGATCAGTCAGCTTACTATCCATCAGATGCTGGCGCAGCTCTGGAACACAAAGACTACTCAAGTGCTCCCAACCAATCAGATTATACAACCCTTGGTAATCAGTTACCTTGCTGCCCTTTATCCAACCATCCAGTGCTCTGCAATACATGGTCACACACTCAACCCAAGTATGAGTTTCAAATTTCTTGAAGGTCCTAAACTTTTCCCTGTACTGCTCAGGTGTGAGCCCATACCTGTGGCATAAAGCCTCCTTCATATTGGGGTAGGTCAGGGCACCCACCTCCCCCAGAGGTGTCAGGGTGTCCCTCCCAGTGGCCTCAAAGTGCTTCCACAGGCCCGCCCCCCCAATGCTTCTCAGGGACCTCATGCATACGCAGTTCAGCTTCATAAGATGCAAACCATGCATAAACATCCTCCCCCTTTTGGAAATTCTGTACTACATCCTTGGGTATGTAAACCTTGCCCCCTTGCACTGGCTGTGCGCTGCCACCATTCGTACTGGACTCCACTTGTTTGGCTTAAATGTCCAGTTCTCTCATGCTCAACTCATGGGCCAAAAGCAACTTTTTTTCTTCCAAAGCAAGAGCATTCTTACGCTCCTCTGCCTTTAGTCTCATGACCTCCAACTCATGATCTCTGGCCCTGCGCCTTTCCTCTATTTCCTCTGGCGCCCAATTTCTAGAAGAATGACTGCTGTCAACCCTAGAGGCTGCTCTTCCTACAGGCAAATCCTGTGATCTGAAACCATTCTCTGGTGCACCCCTATCCACACCTGCATCCTCTGTCTCCTCAGCTTGCCTGGCTTTCCACCAGGCCCCTAAGGCCTTCTGTAGCTCCACTTTTCTAAAGTGGCTCTTCATGGGACAACCAAAGTTTTTGCAGAATTGCTTGAGTTGCTCTACCTATTAACTGCTTAACAGTTCAAAGTCAAACTCCAAATCTGCAACCTCACTTTGATGCTTTACCATTTAGAGACACGATGTGTGGATAACTCAAGGGACAGATCAAAAGTAGAATCAAAAATAAAACACAGTATGTGGTTGCGTAGTGGTCTGCACTAAACTAGTGATGTACACCAATCACTGTGGATCAAGTACAAATACAAGTTCAAATCCTCACCGCTGACCACCAATGTTAGAAATGGGGGTCTCTAGTTGGCAGAGGTAGGTACCTTTGTCCAAATAGGAACCCTTGCTTCTTGTCAGGGAAAGGGGGATACACACTCTAGATAACCCCTGCTCACCTCCTTGGTAGCTTGGCACGAGCAGACAGGCTTATCCCAAAGGCAATGTCTAAAGTATTTGTACTCAGAACACACAGTAATACAATAACACCACAAATAGACACCACACCAGTTTAGAAAAAGAAAGTATCTTTATCTAAACTTAACAAGACCAAAACGACAAAAATCCAACATACAAGTATTAAGAAAAATGACTTTCAAAAGGTTTTAGCAACTGAGCCCATAGAAAACTATGGATGCGTGATTTCTTGCAAAGTACCTGTCGTTGCGACGAAGTTCACCAAGCCAAACAGCCGTAGCGATGGGAAGCGTCGAAAAACAAAGGGATTCCTGAGACCTTCGTGGATGCGATGCGACAGTTCCGCTGGGCACAGGGGAGCGGTCCGTCGGGTCCGGTCTGTAGGGGAAAGCGATGCGTCGATTCTGAGAAGACTCCGATCCGCGGGTGATGCGTCAGGGAAAACTTGCCTCACAGAGACGATGCGTGGAAATCCGGGATCGACGGCAAAGGATGCGGCGGCATTGAGCGGCGCTGCGTCGATTTCTTCAGCCGCAATCCCTCGATGCGTCGATTCTTTCAGTCGCGACAGATGCTGCGTCAGTTTTAGCAGCAGCGCAGTGATGCGTTGAGATTCTTCTCACACCATGGCGTTGCGTTGGAAAACTGTCGCAAGAAGAGCGATGCGTAGATTTTCTCATTGCTGTGTTGCTTTTCCAGTTCCCAGCAACCTCCAGAGGCCCCACACAGTCACAGGCACTTCTTGGCATGTCAGAACTCCCAGCATGGAAGTTCAGGGGAGCTGGGGGTGAAGTCTTTGTGTTCCTGAAACTTCAAAACAGGAGGCAAGCTCTACTCAAGCCCTTCGAGACTTTCCTCAAGCAGGGGACACAGCAAAGTCCTTCTACTTTCCTTGGCAGAAACAGCAACTGCAGGCCAACCCCAGACACACAGCAAGGTCAGTACTTCTCCTCAGTTTCTCCAGCTCTTCTCCTTGGCAAAGGTTCCTCTTGATTCCAGAAGTAGTCTAAAGTTCTGGGGTCTGAGACCCTCTTTTTACACAGTAAATGTCTTTGTTCTCTGAATGCAGAGAGTGTATGTGCCCAGCCAAAACCAGTTCTGTCCTCTCTGGTACAGCTGCCCGGCAGGAGGTGGAGACAGCATTGTGGAAGGCAGACCAGGCCCATTCAGGTGAAAGGAAATCTCCTCCCCCTACTAAAAAAACACAGAATGTAAAAATCACCCTCAATAAAAGATGCATTTTAACATTCTGAGTTCAGGCATACTAAACTTTATTTTCCTATCCTGTTCCCAGGGGTAGTTATGTTTATAAAATGTTATAAGCAAACTCCCTATTCTATCCTATGGGAACAGATAGCCTTGCAATAGTGAAAAACTAATTTGGCAGTATTTCACTATCAGGGCATGCCACACACACCAGGGCATGTCCCACCTTTCACATACACCGCACCCTGCCCACAGGGGTACCTTGGGCCTACCTTAGGGGTGACTGACATGGAAGAAAAGGGAAGGTTAGGGCCTGGCAAGTAGGTGCACTTGCCAGGTCGACATGGCAGTTAACAAACTGCACACAGGCACTGCGGTGTCAGGCCTGAGACATTTTTTCAGGGCTACTCAAGTGGGTGGCACAATCAGTGCTGCAGGCCCTCTGGTAGCAATTGATTTACCAGCCCTGGCACACTTAGTGCACTTTACTAGGGACCTAGTAGTGAATCAAATATGCCAATTAGGGAGAACCAATCAGAATAACAATTAACACAGGGAGCACTTGCACTTTGACACTGATCAGCAGTGGCAAAGTGCCCAAAGCATCTAAGCCAGCAAAAACGAAATCCAGCTGTTGCAAAGTCATCCTGTGCCCTGGGAACCCCCCAACTTTTTGCTGAATGGTGCTGGTGGTAACTGACTCTGAGTGACCCTGGGCTCTGCCTAACCAGGCCCAGGGCCAGTGCTATGCTGAAAGAGACACATTTAGAATACAGTGAAAACTCCTACATACACTAGGGTACACTATGGGTTGGGGTACCCCTGTGATTGGCATGACCTACCCTATAAGACCCTAGTATATAATAGGGCAGGGGGATTGAAACTACCTATCAGTCCCTAGTATATAGTAGGGCATGGCAGTTTAGAGGCCAGCAGCCTTTTCTGCACTTGCATGTGTGCACTGCTGAAGCCTGAGGTCAATTTAAAAGCAGCCCTGGGTTCCATGACTGCTTTTAAAAAGTAAATTGTGCCCAAACTCGTCTTTGGTGTGTGGGGCACTTAAAAATGGATAACCTACAATGTTTTGGCATATTAGGAACCCCCAGGGTCTCCCCTAGGTGTCCCAGGAGTGGGGGGGTCAGGTATTTATAAGGTGGACCCTTATAAAATGAATTTTATATGCCCTGGGTTAAGTGAAATTTCACATTTCACTCACCACATTGTGATAAAGTGGTGCCCAAATTCGACTTTGATGCTAGGAGCACTGTGGAGGGAGGATCTGCAATATTTCTACAGATTCAGAGCCCCTAAAGTCTCCCCTAGCAGTCCCATGGGGTGGGGGTCCTGTAGATATAAGCGAAGTACTTATAAAATATGTTTTTATAAGCCCTAGTGCTGGAAAAATGGCCCAAGTCATTTTTCCCATTGCGAATCCCATGCCACATAGGTTAACATGGCAAGAAGTTATTAACTAATAACTCCTGATAGGAGAATGATAGAACTTCCATTAAAAGACTTCCCAGAATGGTAGTGATAAATCCAACAATATCATATTGTTGAATTTCTCCTAAAATGTACAGACAAGAAGTTATAAGACTTTCTTGTTTGTAAGTCCAGATTCAGCCTTCCAGTGGTCTGTCCTGATTGGTCAGAGTTAAGTGGATTAGCCAGGCTGCTTGAAGAGGTGATAAAGAGCCCCTGGGGTTAACCAGCTCTGCTGGGAGGGCAGTGTGCTGCTACACAGGAATGCCAGGGCAGGGGGAAGAGTCGTAAACCATGGTCTTCAAAGAGGAGGGAAGAAACCAGTGTCATTTACAACTCTAAACTTTTCACCTCAGCCAGATGCTAGGCTTAAGGAAGGTATGAGCAGATGCAAGGGGGAGAGTCTATGGAAAGTAGCCATCCTAGGGGTATGTTTAGCCAGCTCATACCTCCCTGCTGGAAAATCAGCCATTATGAATTTGGAAGATTTGATGCACTCTGGGACAAAATAATGCCACACTTTACAGGATGTGGTCATTTCCTTGGGGAGTTGCCCTGCTCCCATTGGTCAGGAGTGACCTCCTGCTTGACCCAGAGACCTTGGAACAAGTATCTGAGAGGGGCAGAGTCTCTCAGATCTGCTGCTTGAAACTTACAAGACGTTGCCATGCTGAGAAGTTGAGGTGCAAATTCTAAGGCCTGCCCTCTGAAGACTGCACCAGCTGAAACTACAGCCCTGTGGATTACCTTGCTGTAAAAGAACTAAAGAGTGGACTCCCTGCAAGCTACAGGTTAACAGAGCTCACCTGGAACATCACCACCAAGGATCCTCAACCTGGAGAATTACCAGTGGATTTGTAAGGGTTTTGTCCAAGTGGATTGTGGGAACTGAAGTCCTCAACTTTCAAGGACCATCTTGGAGCTTCCAGACCCTTGGAGTGAGTTTGAGACACTTTGGGACCCTTTGGGGAACTTCAGGAAGAAGTTCCAGAAGTTTGAAGAACTTTGGAGCAACTTTGAAAAAAGCTCCATAGGGGGACCGACTCAACCTGGCCAGCCAAGCCGCCTGCCTTCAACCGCGAGCCGGCCAAGCCATCCGGGTTCGTCCCGCTGAAAGCTCCGTAGGTCCGACTTCCAGAGTTTGACCGGGAGTAGAAGAAATCCGAGGCCGGCGAACCCTCACCTAATCCGGCCTGGTGAAGAGCATCGAGGGACCCCGCGAGAAAAAGCTCCAGAAAAGTTTCTAAGTCCGAAGGTAAAAACTGTGACCGGGAACTACCGCGAGGGGTAGCCGCTCAGGGCTCCATCGCGGTCTGCCTGAAACTTTGACTTTGAGCCGGTCTATCGCGACCAGATATCCCAATATGGTGCTATAGGTTTCTAAGTGCTATAAAGTGATAAATCTTTAAAAATTCATATCTCCAGTTCCCTACATTGGATTTTTGCCGTTTTGGTGTCATTTTAAAGATAAAAATCTTTCCTATGCTAATAAATTGGTGTTGGATTTTTATTATGCATTGTGTCTTAATTATTTACTGAATTGGTGTTTTTAAATGCTTTATATACCTGTCTTTGAAGTTAAGCCTGCCTGCTCACAGCCAAGCTACCAAGGGCTGAGCATGGGAATAATTTTCTAAGACCTATGCTGAGCCTTATCATGTGTTAGTGGCCTTATTTCCAGTGGTAGACCTACATTTGCCCCTACCAATAATCCACTTTCCAACACCAGCCCAGCATCAAAAATACAGGAGGTAGAGGCAAAAAGTCAGGAGAAACCACGCCAAAGATGCCAAGTCTAACAGGGTAAGTAAAATCTCAAGATGATCTGCCCAGGACAGCCACAAGCTGCTTGTCTTAAAGTTTATTGGCTCCTAAGTGAATGCATGGTCAGGAGTGTGGCCCTGACTATGAGCAGGCAAATTAATGATCCGCTTCTAAGAAACTGGTCACCAGACCTGAGTGTGGAGGATACATGTGACGGTTAACGGCATCAGGTACTAAGCCATGCTGAGACTCTAGTGTCACAACTGTTAACTTTACCCAACATATTCTCATGAGATGTTACATCAGAGCTAAGAGGTCTTTAGGCCACCACCTGCTTTAATTAAATCTCTGATCTTTATTCAGACCAGGACATTTCTGATGTACATGAGGGAATGGGGAAGGACCTTTGTTGCTTTGCATTACCATAGATCATTGGATTTCTTTCATTAGCGAGGGAATTGACATCTCAGCTCCTGCAATGCATGCATGTGTATTGCATCACACAGTGTAAGAGTTGAGTTGAGTGATTTTATATAGCACACTTTATGCGTGTGCGTCTCTCGGCACTGTGCAACTTGGACTCAGACTATACAATGGGATTCTTAAGACTATGGGCCAGATGTACGAACACATTTTCCCATAGACACAGAATGGGTAAAACTGTTTGATACATCTGGCCTTTAGACCATAAAACAGGTAAATGTCGTGTTGAAACTTCCTAGTGAGGGCTCTTTTCAAATCTTGAATGGAAATAAGTTTCCGAGAGCGAGAGAGAGTGTGTGTTCATAACTTTATTCGGTTTAATATTTAAAAACCTTCAAAGTATACAAATGCAAATACAAGCAATACTTAAATTTTGGGGTAATTTAAACAAAGAAAAAAGTTATCTGACATATCTAAAATAGATAAAAAGGCATAGCTAAAATTCTAAAAACAATTGTCAGCTAATAACATATATATCAGCATGCAATTAAAAAGCACAGCACTAAGCTAGCAGTAATAAGAAAGTTTTTGCTTACAGCATACAATTCATTTATGCCAGCAAATCAATTTCGAATCACAAGGGTTTAATTTTGATATTAACAATCAGCACCAACCGTGTGCAGAAGCTTTTCCCGTTTGATCCAGAACGAGAATAGGAAATGACTTACCGCGTAAACTATTGGACCTGTGGTATCAGTTTTCAGGATTCTATAGGCAACCTGATGTTGCCTGGCTCCAATGTTTAAGCAGGTCGGTCGTATCCATCTCCTGCAGATCTTTTGTTTTTTTTATGCAGAAAAAAAGGATGTGCTCTTCTGTCTCCAAAGTTTTAGCACATGCAGGACAAGGTTCTAAAGATAGTCCTGCGATCCGATCGCTAGAAAACCGTAGTAAACGGTTACCATACCTAAATCTAACGTATAAGCTTTTTGCAAGTGGTGGCGTGATTTGGTCCAGGAAGGGTTCAAAAGAAGGGCATGGCTTAAAACATAAAAACTGGGAGGTTAATTGGCCATTTGCTGACCTAGTGGCATAACGTTCTTCCACGGCCGCCCAATACCTGATCTTCAACTTTGAACAATCTGCTTTATTTGCCTTCTCTGGATGTTCCCAAGATTCTGTCATACCAAGAGTTGTAAACCAACTTGCAACATGCTTAAACCAAGGGAGGCTTTCAGCACCACTAATCTTCAAGACCTCCTTTAGGGAGTTGCAATAATCAGAGAGCTGCGGTGTTGTCTCGCAGCCAGCGAGAAAGAGTGATATACCTCGACCAAAAGCCCAAAGCCTGCCCATGCCGATCAGCAGAAAGATGGAAAACCAGACACGACTGGTCCCTGTTAATCTCAGCTCTCTCATGGACTGTGAAGTGAGAATTGCATCTTCAAAGTAGAAGGTGGTTTATGTAAACCGCTCTGTCCACAGATGCATACAAATCATCTGGACGGTAATATTCCATAAATGCACATCAAATGAAAACCCTGATCTATACATATGAAAATCAAAAGGCAAACATGAGTAGGATTGTGCAGTTGACTGAAAATTGGCTCACAGGACATCAAAGTATAACCATCCTGATGAAGACCAAAGCAAAGGGAATCACAATTTGACAAAACGAAGAGGGACAGAGAACATAAACACCAGGCATACTATCTTGGAAACAAAAATAAGAAAAATTCAGTGTATGTGGTCCAATTTGATTCAGTTTCCTATTTCTCCTCTGTCAATAAGACCACCATGAGAATACGTTCTAAAAAGAAGAGCTTGCATGAGACCAGAGTCTAAAAAGCAGGTGCATATCTTCAGCCTAGAACAGGGGTCTCCAACCTGTTCTACAGTAAGAGCTACTTCTGATCAGAAAAAATCATCATGAGCTACTGATGGCTAGGCAACTCATGCATTGTTAGCAGACGTCCACACACCCAGTTTAATTGACTTTAAGCCTAATGTCCATAGAGTCGAATGCTGTGGTTTAAACAAAATACTTTGAGTAGGGACACTATGACAGGGCTGCCATGTGTGTCATTGAGAGCATGGCCTTTGGGGATGTATGAGCATGTGTGTGTATGAATATATGGGACATATGTGTACGGGTGACTGAGAGACTGTGTCGTATGTAGTTGTGGCACAGGGCATACCTTTTGCCATATGTGGCACCATTACACGTATAAAACAAATGGAAGAAATCTAAAGTGCAGAAAAATGTTCTGCAATAATTTTCAGCATATGGACCATTTTTCTGCACTTTAAATGTCTCCAACTCAAAATAATGGCTGTATTTTTCACTTATAAATATGCCTCTGTATGGAGAAAATTAAACTGAAGAGTCAATTTTGTTTATATGGATTCCATAAAACTCATCATCTAAATTTTCTCCCATTGCCAAGTGTCCAGTTTACAAGCACCAGTGGCCTGTAGACATGGTGCCATATTTATAACAGAAAAGTACATTTGTTCAAATGGGAGAAATTTTACCTAAATAAACATGCTCCATACAACATTAAGACATATTTGGCTCAATTGAAAGTGGAGAAAGACATTTATACTTAATGTTTCATAGAACATTTTTCTTCACATTAAATTTCTCCCATTTGAAAAAAATGATTATTTTTCAGTTATAAGTATGGCACAGCTGCTTGTAAATGCTACACTTTAAAATGGGAGAAAATTAAAATGAAGAGTTAATCATTAAGATAACTTTCTATTTTAATTTTCTCCCATTTAAAAGCATTCAGAAACATCATTTTGTTCTCATGCTCCAATATTGTGTCCAAAAGGACTTTTATTTAAGAGTTAAAAACTTCAGTTCTTCACCGCTGTGACCCAGCCGCCCATAAATCTGACTCAGCAGGCTCATTTTCAGGGTCTGCAATCTGCTGCCTGATGATAATAATGTAAAGTAAACACAGCCTTGCCTTAACAGTAAAAGAAAAATGTGACCCTGAGCTTATTTAAAAATAAACTCAAGGCTGCAAGCTACTTTGAAGGTGTCTGGGAGCTACTGGCAGCTGGTGATAACTGGTTGGAGACACCTGAGCTATACAATTATTACACACTGGGTCGTGCAGTGTGTTTTATGAATACACGCTTGCCTCAGGAAACATTTATGGACATATTCCAAGGCTTTTTAATGCACAGACAGAAAGACAAGTGTCTTGATGCAAGTCAACAGCACTATAACATTCTGTGTGCGACTGCATAACTAAAGTATTGAACAGCCTATGAAACAAGCATTGGCATAGCCAATAGGTCTCGCCTTTGGGACCTTATAAGTGTTTAGCCATGCAACGGTTGATGTTGTTGCACCAAGGATATTGTGCTGCATAACTAAATACTTATAAGGTCCAAAAAGCGAGACCTATTGGCTATGCCAATGCTTGTTCCATTTGCGGACGTGAAGGCTTGTTTACTCCATTAAAAAGTCCCAGCATTCAAATGAAAACCCTGGACTGGAGTTAACACCTGGAGCAGCACACCAGGCACAGACCTGGGAAACGAGGCAGGGGTGATGCAGTTTGGGGTCTGATAGGACTCGCGACCAAGAACTGGTGATACAAAAGGATGGATTGAAGACACTGGGTAGTGAGTTTCACAAATTGCTATTGACATTTAATTTGTTAGTGAAATTAGAAGTCATTTGAGTATCTGAACATATCAAACTTTGAAACTCCATGGTGCCTGGTTGAGAAGTTAATGCTTCGCATTTAATAGTATGTGTGGCATTTGTGTAGCGTTACTCCTACCAAAAGAGGTCGCTGTTAGTCTAGTCTTAACATCACAACACAGGAGGTTCCCAAAGGCTCAGCTAGGAGTAAGTTTAGAATATAGATGCGTTGCAGGCTATCGGGCCAGGCTGTTATCGGGCCTACTTTCCCCGGATTGGCTAATCCTGTGAATAGGATGGTCTGTGCTCATAAGGTTGTCCTCCCATTTGCTGCTTTAACAAAACGGTCTTCCTATTGGCTGCTCCGGTTACTAGGCTGGGTGAGGAGAAATTCGAGGAGGTCGGGCCGGTCCCTTTTGAAAACTAGAGACAATGGGATGACCTTTCACACAGTAGCAGCAGGAGACTACCATTGGCTGAAACGGGAGCCAATAGCCTAGGGCAATGCTTACACAATACCATGATGGACCAGGTATTGTTAACATGCGGGAAGACAGGGTCCATTTATAATAAATTAACGTAACGGTTGGGTGAGGGAACACAAAAGAAAATCCTCCAGTCATCATTCACACAGGCAGTATTCCTGCTGCCGCTACCGACAGCAAACATTAGCAGTCAATACTCAAGGCCCCAGGTTCATGGAGTTACAATCGGACGTCAACGAGGCAAATACACCCCTCCCCATGAATTTATGTTAATAATATTTTTTCAAAATCTCCATGTCTTCTACATAGTGCATGTACGTTCTCGTGGTGTAACAGACAGGCCCTTATCCCGAAGTATTAAACATGATGCGCTGCCCACTGTCGAGTCATCGCGCTGCACCAAGCGGCCCCGCTGGGGTGTGGGGCCGCTCCTGGCACTTGGGGAGGATTAACGACCCCATCCATGGAAGTGAAAGTCTACAGCTGTGTTTGGGGGGGGGTGTTTACTTGTGTCCATTGTATTAAATGGGCAGGTACTGATGACTGTCACTGTAGTGAAAGGTCAGCCCGGATTACTCACAGGATGTGCGTGTAATTAGCACCCGGCATCAAAGTGAAGGTAGTGGGAGCCGAAAATGGTGCTGGTGACGTTAATACACGAAGGGGGCTCTGCCCCCGCCTGTGGGTACATATGTCATGTCATTAGAGGAAGTACTTCAGGATGTGATGTGGGGGTGGGGGGAGGGGGGTGGTGATGCAACAACTCTGGCGTGGACGGATTTTGCGTATCCGGTCCCGGTTGTCTCACTGTGCGGTGTTAAGGTTGTGAAGGGTTGGGGGTGCGGGCTGGCAAGTTCGTTACTCGAGTCGGGACAGCGGTTCCTGCGTGAAAAGCGTTGTGACCCGATGGGGGTAGCCATGGACGTGTTAGGCAGAGTCAAAGTGGCGGGCCCCGGTGCCACTCTTGACAGCACCGTCTCTGCCTCACACCTCACTCGTTTTTTTCCAGAACTGGGCGCATGCGCATAGTCTTACCTTACTCAAGTGTTTCAGGACGAGGTGGGCGCAGGATCAGGATTCCCTAAAGGTGTCCCGCACCTCGAACTTTCTTTCCCGGTAGCCCTGATCTTCCATAGGTAAATGTTCAGAAAACAAAGTGCGAATGATCATACTACTTATCCTGTGGAAAGAGAGGGGACGAGCGTTAGTTCACACGGAGATAACCCGAGGGTGCGCGCACACGACGATCAGTCACTGGGGTAAACAGACAGGACCCGCCGGAAGGCGCATCCTCACCCCTTACAGGCACTCTGCGTTCATGGGAACTCCCAGCATGCCACCCCAAGTGTCATTCAAAAGAAAGAGATACATTTCTAAAGGACAGTCCGTAAGAGTCCTACACGGTGTAGTGCTACCCATGTAGGCAAGCGCTTCAGTGCCCACTACACGGGGTGGGCAAGCGCTATATAAATGGTACAATACTGTGAACGGGCCATTAGTAGCCTGCCACATGCCGCCTGTGCCATATCTTTACCGACGACCACAGCATTATACGACAAAAGCACTTCCCTACAACAGAACACTGAACACGCGATGGGGGGGGGGGCGCTTACAGAGAAGAGAGACACCCTCAAAGATCCATTACATAACAATGCAGCACTATAAGACAAAGGCGGTACCCCGAGAAGAGAGCACACGGCGACGCTTGCAAAATGGTTTTATGGCACAACACCGCCCCACAACAAGCCCGCGAGTGGTGCGCGCGCACCACAGAGGAGCGGGGGCGAGCGAGCGCGGCAGCCTGCTCAGCTGACGAGACCTCAGCTGACCAGACGCTCGTGCGTCATGGCCTTTTCCCCGCACGGCCGGCATATGTTTCCAATTATCGCGCACGCGTCTGGGCACGATAAATGGAAACACATGTCTGCCGCGCGTACCCATCCCAAAAAGGCCAGCCACGACGCACGAGCGTTTGGACTGCTTCTGAAAGTCACTTACTAAAAGTCTTCGCCTCTAGCAGCGCTTGCGCGCTACTCGAGGCTCGACCTAAAAAAGCAGTGAAGTACTTTCCAAAAGCAGACATCACATCCCTCCTCCCCCAGGCCTCTATTGACCATGCACCCTTCTCCAGAGTTTTCCATTTAAAACACTGCTCACACCATCTGTTTACCAGCAAATCCACAGCCCCGCCCTCTACCCCAACCCCCTGGGTAGAGGAGCGCAGCAAACAAAACAAAATGCTCCCATTTGTCAGGTAGAGGGGAAATAATGAAAAAACATGGACGGTGTAGGTATCCCTTAATCTCCGTGCACCTAAAAACAAAAAAGTAACCTGATCTTGTGTAATGTAACTGGGGCTTTTGTAAAGCGCTCCAATACCTTTGGGTCATGTGAGTTTGTGCTCTATAAAAATGCTCCCAAAAATTAATCTGACATTGTGTAATGTAACTAGTGCTCATGTAAAATACTCCAACGCCTTTTGGTCGCTCGAGTTCACATTATATGATAACAAATGCCTCACAGTCCCTGGGGAGCTGCCATGAATGTGCTTTGAAACTAGAGCTCTGTGGGGAGAACGACAGGAAGAAGCAGCGGGGTGGGTATGCAGCAACAAGGGAGTAGGTGGGAGGGACGAATGCTGTTCCCATTTGTAACGTAGAGGGGAAATAATGAATAAACAGGGACAGCATCACTTAATCTCCGTGCACCTAAAAACAAAAAAGTAACCTGACCTTGTGTAATGTAACTGGCACTTTTGTAAAGCGCTCATACCTTTGGGTCAGTTGAGTTTGTGCTCTATAAAAAGGCTCCCAAAAATCAAAAATTACTCTGAGATTGTGTAATGTAACTAGCACTCATTTAAAGTGCTCAAACACCTTTGGGGAGCATGAGTTCGCATTATATAATCAAAAATGTCTCACAGTCCCTGAGGAGCTGCCATGAATGTGCTTTAAAATTAGTGCTCTGGGAGGAGGAGGACAACAGAAAGAGGCAGCAGTGCAGGCATGCAGCGACATGGGAGGAGGTGGGAGGGATGAATGCTGCTCCCATTTGTCAGGTAGAGGTGAAATAATGAATAAACAGGGACGCCGTCAGCATCACCTAATCTCTGCGCACCTAAAAACAAAAAAAATGACCTGACCTTGTGTTAATGTAACTGGCGCTTTAGTAAAGTGCTCCAATACCTTCGGGTCAGTGGAGTTAGCATTCTATAAAAATGACCCCAAAAATTATTCTGACATTGTTTATGACATTACTCATGTAAAGCGCTCCAACACCTTCGGGTTGCTGGAGTTTACATTATATAAACAAGAAACTTGCCCCTAACTGTGCTCCAAGGTTGGGCTGCTGAAGGTCAGGTGACCAAGGCTCGCTAAAGCAACAAGCAGTGAAGCGGGAGGGGTTTGAGGGAAATCATCCCAGCTTGAAGTCACTGAAAATTAAAGAGGCACCCTCGAAAACAGCGTCTGAAGCATCTGACATTTCATCTTGGTATTTAAATGCACAGCAAATGTGAGGAGATAACAAGAATTACAGCCCTATTTACAGAAATGGAAGTCTGAGCTCGCAGGGGCTGAAACATCAAGCACTCGCGTGGAGTGCTCTTAGACAAAAGATAAAGTAGTCTCTTTTACAATTGCTAAAATGGGACAAGTGGAAGCCTACAAGTAATGGAGCACTGATCTGTGGGAGTGAACAATCGATGAAAATGAGAGACAAATAGGAAAGATTAACCACTTAGAAGCAAGGATTTTTAAAGGACACTGAAAGAAACAAATGAAATTCAATGGGCGGACTCTAACCCCACACAGTATATCCAACATGTCTTGAAGAGACAGCACAAGTGCTGTCCAGGCTCGACCTAAAATGGAAAAACAACCAAACGGCCCTTCTCTGTATTTGCACATAGGATCTGGAACAATATCCTTATCACCATCAGAACTGTCGCAACCCTGCTCCAATTTAGGAAAGATTTGAAGACTCAACTCTTAAAAGACACTAAATATAGATGCAGTACCAGTCCACAAACCAGCTACCACTCCTTTCACACTTTCGCTATGTCTTTGTCTTTAACCTTATACAGCACTGTGCTGCCTTTTGGCTAATTTTGTGCTAAATAAATACTACATACAGAGATAAGAAAATAGGATTTTTTGGCTTATTTTGTAGGTAGGGGAACTATGGTAATCATTACACACATGCCTGTTAACATTGCTCATCCATGGTGCCTGGAATTCATTCCCTCCTAATATGGTCCCACCATTAGTGAGGGTAAAGCGGACACTTCCGGGTCACACAAAAAGCGATTTTTTTCCTGCCTACGAGTGCTTGTCACCATTTCACTTGCTCAGGTATATGCTTCTTATGTTTGGTTCACACTCGACTTACGGTCCCTCTCCTTTGTTTTTCCATTTTCCCACATGCACACATGCATGTCTCCCTTTTCTTCTCTGATACTCCTAAAACCTAGCCTGGAATCTGACTCAGCCATGCCTGTGGACACTCATCCTGGGTCCTGCATCCTGTGAGGACCATCTCTCTGGCTACCTGTAGGAACGGCCTGCTCTTGATTCTAAAGTATAAGGAAAGTGCCTTCATTGCATATGTGGCATCAGTGCAGATTATGGTCCCTATTCGTTATTGTACATTAATTGCGCCTCTCCTCAGCATCAGACACCTTTGGGGACCTTGTCCTTTTCCTTCTTTTTAACCTTCTGTATCCGTGTTTGTATGTGTGTATATATATATATATATATATGTATATATATATATATTCACTGAAAAAACCATAGGTTTTAGGGAAAGTTATAGTTAGTTGGACATTGCACTCGTACAAAACCCGTGAAATTCCCCCGTTATAGTTAGTTCAGCTAACTATAACTCGCGCCCCCGCAATGCACTGCTGATGACGTCACATATTACATCACTCATGACATGGTCAGTGACATCACTGATGACATCACTGATGACATCATCCAGTGATTGTGTGTTTCTGTAAAGTTTAAATATGTTTAATACATATAGGGAAAGGCATATTGAAGAATGAGTGTTTGCTTGCATCAGTGATTGCATAGGAGCGTAAGAATGTGCTAGTATTTTTATGAGTAAGTGAGCTAGTGTGTATAACTGTATAGGTGAGTAAATGGGAGTGTGATTAATTATTAGCATGACTGACTAGGTGTGTGAGTACCTCTATGGATGAGTTGCGTTGTGTGAGTGTTTATATAGGTGTATGAGTGCATATGATAGTCCCGTACTGAGTGACTGTAAGTATGAGTGACTGTACGGGTGAGTGAGTAGATGTGTGTGTGTAGACCTAAGAATCAGTGAGTGGGTATGTACTTATTGGTATTGGAGTGTGTATGGTTTTGAGAATGGCAGTCTGTAATTTAGAGTGGGTGTATCAAAAGTTATATTAGGTTGTGAGAAGATGCATTAAATTCTCACATGGATGATGTCATCAGTGATGTCATTTGAGATGTCATCAGTGATGTCATCAGTGATGTCACTGACCATGTCATGAGTGATGTAATATGTGACGTCATCAGCAGTGCATTATGGGCGCGAGTTATAGTTAGCTGAACTAACTATAACGGGGGAATTTCTACGGGTTTTGTACGAGTGCAATGTCCAACTAACTATAACTTTCCCTAAAACCTATGATTTTTTCAGTGAATTTCAAAGGTTTTTTAAATGCTAAACCCTAACTATAACAGGCCTGAAACCTATGGTTTTTTCAGTGAATTTCAAAGGTTTTTAAAATGCTAATTCCTAACTATAATAAGCCTGAAACGTATGGTTTTTTCAGTGAATTTCAAAGGTTTTTTAAATGCTAATTCCTAACTATAACATGTCTGAAACCTATAGTTTTTTTCAGTGAATTTCAAAAGTTTTGTAAATGACAATTTTTAAATGTATTGTTATATTTATTTTTTTTGATACTGATTTACTACATTTTTTTAAACTATTTATTTTTAGATGTTTTATTTTTTAAATTACATTGTAATTACATTATACATTACATTACAAAATATACTTTCTCAGAATGAATTACTTTAGTTTAAATACTTTGCAAATAGGCAATAGACTTTTAAGTACAGTAGTTACAGTTGTTGCAATGGGCAACACAATTTCAAACACAATGCAACATTGAGCTCAATGTGAATTTCTAGCTAAATGCAATTAGTTACTTTATGGATTACTTTTTTAACCACAGGACTGGATCCTAGATTCAGTCCTGGGACATCTCCTGTAAACAGTTGAGTTAAAGCGTTTTGGTTACAGTAGTGATTTTTAAGGAATATTATTGTATTTTAAAAGTTGACACTTAGAAACTTTTTCACATAGAATCACCAATGTTATCCTATGGGAAGAAATTCACTTAGCAGGTAAGTAGTGTTATCGTTACTTTTTCTTACTCAGTGGTGGATCCTGGATCCAGCACTGGTGCATCTCCTGTAAACAGTTGAAAGAATGCGTTTAAGTCATACAGGCGAGTTTTAAGGAATATTTGTAGTTTGTGAAAATCAACACTTTGAAACTTTTCTGCTGAAAACCAGACAATGGATTCCTACGGAAGGAAATATAAGTTACTGGTAAGTACGGTTAAAATTACTTTTCAGGATCAGTACTGGGCTGAAAGATGCAGCACTGAGGTCTCTCCTGATAACAGGTGAGTAAATCGGAATTCGTATTTTGGCTGATTTTAGAGGAATATTTGTATGTTTCAAAAATCGACACTTAGAAACTTTTTCAGCAAAAAGCAGGCAATGATATCCTATGGAAGGAAATTCAAGTTACTGGTAAGTACGGTTAAAATTACTTTTCAGGATCAGTACTTAGCTGAAAGATGCAGCACTGAGGTCTCTCCTGATAACAGGTGAGTAAATCGGAATTCGTAGTTCGGCTGATTTTAGAGGAATATTATAAAGTTCCAAAACTCCACACTTAGAAGAATTTCCAAGTGAAACCAGTCAATGATATCCTACGGAAGGAAATTCAAGTTACTGGTAAGTACGGTTAAAATTACTTTTCAGGATCAGTACTGGGCTGAAAGATGCAGCACTGAGGTCTCTCCTGATAACAGGTGAGTAAATCGGAATTCGTAGTTCGGCTGATTTTAGAGGAATATTTGTATGTTTCAAAAATCGACACTTAAAAACTTTTTCAGCAAAAAGCAGACAATGATATCCTATGGAAGGAAATTCAAGTTACTGGTAAGTACGGTTAAAATTACTTTTCAGGATCAGTACTGGGCTGAAAGATGCAGCACTGAGGTCTCTCCTGATAACAGGTGAGTAAATCTGAATTCGTATTTCGGCTGATTTTAGAGGATTATTATAAAGTTCCAAAACTCCACACTTAGAAGAATTTCCAAGTGAAACCAGTCAATGATATCCTATGGAAGGAAATTCAAGTTACTGGTAAGTACGGTTAAAATTACTTTTCAGGATCAGTACTGGGCTGAAAGATGCAGGACTGAGGTCTCTCCTGATAACAGGTGAGTAAATCGGAATTCGTAGTTCGGCTGATTTTAGAGGAATATTTGCACAATGGTGAAGGGAGGGGACGGGGCCTGAGGTGACATCTGTGCAAACGCGCCCCGTGGCGCGTTTTAAGTTGGGGGATTAAGTCCCCTTGAATCATGAGGGTCCCTGGGGTCCAACTAGCCCACCCTGTACCTCCAGTATGCGCCAGGGAAGCTGCGTTGCAGAGAGGTGTTCAGAGGCCACGCCCTTTTTGCACCTCTCTGCAACGCAGCTCTGTGGCGCTTTCTGGACGTACCTGGTGGGCTAGTTCGCCCCCAGGGACCCTCAGGATTGAAGGGGATTTCATTCCCCATCTTAAAATGCGCCACGGGGCCTGTTTGCACACATGTCACCTGAAGCCCCGCCCTCCCTTCACCACTGTGCAAACGTGCCCAGTGGCGCGTTTTAAGTTGGGGGATTAAGTCCCCTTGAATACTGAGGGTCCCTGGAGTCCAACTAGCCCACCATGTACCTCCAAAAGTGCTACAGAGCTGCGTTGCAGAGAGGTGTAAAAGGGGCGTGGCCTCTGTACACCTCTCTGCAACGCAGCCCCTGGCGCATACCGGAGGTTCCTGGTGGGCTAGTTGGCCCTCAGGGACCCCCAGTATTCAAGGGGAATTACTTCCCCTTCTTAAAACGCGCCAGGGGGCGCGATTGCAGACTGCTGCAGGGAGGGGGCGGGGCCTCGGCACGATGCAAATGGCTGCCAACACTTCCTGGTTTGGAGTGTTGACAGCCAGCTGACAGCCAATTAGCATGCAGCTCGTGATCGGGACAGTGCGCGCAGGGTGCGCTGAGGGTACGCGGACCCTACTCGGCCATAGATATATATGTGACTTTACTTTTGATTTTCTCAGGAACTACTGAACGGATTTACACCATTTAAGCAAAAGGCACCAGTCTGAACCAAGGGCTACCTCTTTGCCAAATTTGGTGTAATTCCGTTCAGCAGTTCGGGCTGTAGCTGCGACTAAAGGTTCCTATGGAAAAATGAATGGGGAAAACGCGTTTTGGGACCCCCCTTTTTTCTCGGCCCCCGCTTGACGAATCAACCCGAGACTTTCAGGGTAGGAGCGGAGCGCCCCAAAAAGTTGGAAACTTTCGCGAAGATTCGTCAACCGGCGCCAACGTTATTTCAAATAGAATGTCGCGGATTTCCTATGGATAATAGGTCCTAACTATAACTATCTACTGGCGACCGCCAGTAGATAATATATGTCTCCCTTTGATGTTCCTCCTCTTGGACACCCAATCCGGCGGCACCCGCCCAACAAACTCCGACTCCACTGCTTCCAGGTCAGTTTTAAAAAAAAATATTCAAGTTTATTTGGCTTCCATATAGCAAGAATACAGTCCGTTTCTCCACATATATATCATATATATATCTCTCTCTCTATACATATATATATATCCCAGTGAGGAGCGAAACGCGTCATGGCAGGCACTGTTCCTGTGGTGATTTTTGGTTTTAATCTCCAATAAATTTGACACTGCTTCACCCACCTATGTTGTGTGGGAGTCCGTGATTTGACTTTCGTTTTCATATATATATATATATATATATGTTAGAAGGTGGTTCTGACCATCTGAGCCGCCTGGATTTTTCGCTTTTTGAACACCTAATTGTTGAGCTTTTACTGTGGGAGAGCCTCATAAGTTAGGACTCACCCACAGTGAACTCATGATGAAAGAGACTGCATGTGGATTTTACCGGTGTCCCCCTGGTGAGAGTAGGTCGCTACGCTGCAGCCGGAGTAAGGGGCACCGGGCTGGTTACATGCAGACATGTGTACATGCGTGTGCACACGTGTAGGGACTGCGCGGGGGAGATTCCTGACGTGAGCAGCCCAGGAGCAGGTACAGATAGAATGGTGTGGCGGGAATTATGCAGAGCTGGGTGGTGACATGGAATAGGCTCTATATAATGGGAAGAAACATGTAAGGGAAAGTCAGTGTGCTTTACTGTTTTCACTGAAGGACCACTCCATTATTCTCCTGTGAGGATGGGGGGTCACATGGGATAGTTTCACTTCCCTAGGGCCTACAAATTCCAGACACGCACTAAAGTCCACTGTAACTTAGGTGAGAAGAAGTATTCTGCTGAGTCCAAAGCCATATCTGTACTGCTTTTGGGTCATCCAGAAATGTCATATTCCTCTGACTCAGCTCATAACCAGAGCCTGGCTGGGTGTGACCCTGCAAGGCTGGATTAATGACCTTCCTCCCCAAACTGAAGCATCAGAGGCCCTAGCCCTTCAAGGCAAGCATTCCAAGGGCGAAGGTCTCCTCTTTAAAAGGGAGAGATGGTGGGTGGAGCTACAGGTCATCCATCAGCAGCTGTCACCTGGTGCCAGGCACCAAGCTGCTCTGGAGAGAAGGCAGCAAGGGGGGAAGGGGCTTTTCAGAGACCATGTGGCATGAGACCCCTGGACGATGACATTTTGAACTATCCCAGAGGCCTGGGCAGGAAGGAGGGAGCAGGGGCAGAGAGGTGATGTGTCACTGCCTGATAGCGCAGGCAGAGCCCTCCTGCCAACCCCCTCCAACTTCTGTTAAAAGGTCTTGCACAGGAAGAGGAGCTCTCTCTGGGGTGTGGTCTGCTGAGGAAGACTGGTGCTGGAGCCTGGCGCCATGGGAAGTTGGAAGGAAGAACCCCCTGACTGTCCCAGGATCCTGAATTGTGCCAGGAGGGGAGTCCAGGACCAGTGAGCAGAAGCCTGGGCCTCTGCGCAAGGAGAAGAGATGCCCAGGAGGAGAGCCAGGTGAAAGGCTGGCGCAGGGAGCCAGTGAAGACAGCTCCCTGCTGAGTTCACCCTCCTTAAGACCAGGAGGGCGAAGGAAAGTGCTCCCAGTGGCTGGGGCGCGCCACCAGGAGCAAAAGGAGGCCAAAATGGCGAAGATCGGCCGCCTGGGGGCCGAGATACGCCCCCCAGAAGGTAGGCAACCTTTGACCCCTGAAGAGGACCGGCGATGAAGCGCGTGGGGCTCCGCCGCCGGTCCCAGATGGGCCTCCGGGGTGGGTCAGGTCCCGGGGGCTGCCCCCACAAGAAGTCAAGTCGGGGAACGCCATCGCGCTCCCAGTGAAAATTGCCCCAACCGGGGTGCCAGGAGCCCACCCTGGCCCCCGAAGACACCGGAGGGAGGGGAGTGCCGTCACGCCCCCCTAGGAGAGATCTCTGGGGGCCCGGGACCCCAACGCCGGGCCCCGCCGAAAATGAAGCCCCGATGGTGTCGATGCAGTGGAGGGAGGCGTGCCGCGGTGCGTCCCCCCTGCCACAAGATGAAAAGCCGGGGAGCGCCGTCGCGCTCCCCGTGAAGATGCCCTCGGGCCCGGGACCCCATCTCCGGGCCCCGAAGTGAAGGCGGAGGAGGGGGGAGCGCCGTCGCACTCCCCCGTTGTAGCGGGAAGGCGGGGGGCTTTGCCGTAGCACTCCCCCGAAGACCCGCTGGAGCGGAGACAGCCTCGTGTCTGCCCGCAGGAGCGGGCAGACCTGAAGTGGAGTGCCGGCTCCTGCCGCAGCACATGAGTCTGCTGGCCAGACGGGGAGCCGGCGGGAGCCACCGGGGGTGGGCTCCCGGAGCAGCTCCCCACCGATCCTGCAGTGCGGGGGGCCCGGGTGGACCGGGCCCCCGCGAAGAGAAGAGCAGCCGGGGGTGGGCTCCCCGAGCCGCGTAGAACATACCTGGGCACAGGAGGGGTCCGGGTGGGACCGGGCCCCCCTACGAGGGGCTATTGCGGTGCAGGGCCGCCATCACGAGCAGCGCAGCTTTCCCCGAAGCAGCGGGAGAGCCGCTCATAACAAATGCACGCGATGGGGGAAGAGCGCCCCATAATGCCTTGCAGGCCCGGACCGGCCTGCAAGGGAAAGCAGCTTTTTCTCGGCTTGTGGTGGCCCCAGGAGGATGGGGTCACTGTGAAATGTGTGCCAAGGTGCAGGGGGAGCTGCAGGAGCACCGCAGTCTCCCCCAGCATGAAGATGGAAAGTCCCCCCCCCCCTAAGTCTCTGGGGACTCCATAGAAGTAACCCCTCAAGGGCTCAACCAGCAGTCATCAGCATCCTGGGGCGGGAACTTTTGTTCTACAGCTGTGGGTGCGTTAGGGACTGCACCAAGGTATGAAGGGCTGAGCTGGGGATGTCTGGAGAAGGGTATCCCCGAGAGGTGGAGAGGTGCCATTGCACGAGAAGTGCATTTACCAATGTTATTTCTATTGAGGGACTGAAAGTCACATGTGTAATGTGAAGTCATAAGCAAAGTGGGGTTATGTTGCTGGACATTGTTGCTAGGGTGTCTGGCTGTATATGCTAAATCCTGTGATTATAACTGTGATGCCTTTTAGGGGCTTTTATTGCAATGCATTATAATGGTTATCAGCTATGATAAGTACTGTCATTTTAAGTGATGCGTAAACATGTATTCTTGCTGCTGCGTTAGGTGAGGAACAACCCAGACTGTTAGCCCCTAAGATGGAGAGGTGTATACTGTAGGGTCAGTATGAGATGCTCAGTCAGGGTTATGTGTCACCAGGGCAGGTGTGCCCATTTTAAATGCTTGTTGAGATAATGGGGTGGGTCGCAACTAGGATGGTGCCAGTGGGCAAGGCCCTCAATCCAGGTTATGTTCAATCCACTGCATTAGGGGGCAAGATGATGTGCATACATGGGAGTGGTGGTACTAGACCCCACCCCCCCTGCGGGAGGGGTGGGAATGTTATGCAATGTCACAAAGTAATTCCAACAGCTTATGCATATTTGTAGATTGGTGCATAGTATTGAGTAGTGTGTGTGTTTAATAAATGTACTCTTCCTTTTATAAAGCAAAGTACAGACTGGACAATCAATTATTGAGTGTTATTTCTGCGTACTGGTAAATGGCGATTACTAGCCCACACCACCTCCCTTGAGTAAGCCTTGGACTGCTCTGCAACGCTACCCTCTGAGTCAAGCGCTACAATGGGGTGTTTGGTTCCCAGTGAAGGACAAATGTAGTCATGTTATTTGTGCAGGCCTCACAAGCACTGCCACGTTTTCCAACAATATATCTATCTATCTATATCTATATATCTATCTATATATATATATATATATATATATATATCCACAAAAAAAGGTTGCCCCACTGGAAGAAGCCACAAGGTAGGTACAAATGTTCCAACATTTTTTTAAAGGCAGCTGCATATTGTGAATTACGGAGGAAGCAATCATATAAGTTGAATCAGCCAGACCGGTTTCGGGAATCATTTCCCTTCCTCAATGGCGTTCTGTAGATGGCACACGGTTTTTCACGTACACTGTTATTTTTATGGAGCCTGCCCCAGTGGGCGTGGCTTGTATTCACAGCCTTCTGGTTCCTGTAGTGTTCCGTTATTTTTCTCAAGTGAGTCCGTCTAAAATCCCAGAAAATCAAAAAATATAAAGCCCTCGTGGGTTTGATGTTCACTCCTGTACAAACACCAATGTCTTTATCAGCTGCCTTTCGGAAATACCTCCCGTAAGTGATGACACCTTCGTGGCGTCATCAGGACCTGCTGCTGCAGCGGGCTTCTCAAGTGGCCGGGCATAGCCGCTCAACATCCACAAAAAAAGGTTGCCCAACTGGAAGAAGCCACAAGGTAAGTACAGGAGTGAACTGTCCAGCTGGAACTGCTGAGCCAGGTCCTTCCTGAACCAGAACACAAACAACCCAGAACCAGTTTTGCTCTAGAACCACAGGAACCAAGCTGCACCCAGCTGATGAGCCCATAACTAGGGCGACACTGGTCCTGGGTTGCTTGTGTCCCTGTTCAGGGAGGACCTGGCTTGGCAGTTCGGGCTGGACTGCTCCCATGAGGAGCAGGGCCAAGACTGATTTGCATATAGCTGGGTCCAAACTGGGGTGACATGGTGTGCAAAAAAACGATGGATTGGGATGCAGCCCGGTGGAATTACCAGCTGCGGAGATTAATTCAAGCATTCCATTCATCACTTTTTTGTATACTATACTCTTGTTTCCTTTCCTGGCATAAAATCAGTAAAGTCTCATTGTACAAAAAAAATGCCATGGGGCTATTTACGAGCTGTAGTAAATACCTCCTATGCTGAGTTTTTCCAGGGAAAATGAAACATAACATGTAATATCAGTGTATACTCAGTGAAATTCTGAAGAGGCAGCGCGCGGGCATGCAGCGACATGGGAGGAAGTGGGAGGGACGAATGCTGCTTCCATTTGTCAGGTAGAGGTGAAATAATGAATAAACAGGGACAGTATCGGCATCATTTAATCACCGCGCACCTAAAAACAAAAAAAATAACCTGACCCTATGTAATGTAACTGGCACTTTAGTAAAGCGCTCCAATACCTTTGAGCCAGTCGAGTTCGCGCTCTATGAAAATGCCTCCAAAAATTAAACTGACATTGTGTAATGTAACCAGCGCTCGTGTAAATCGCTCCAACACCTTCAGGTTGCTCGATTTCACATTATATAAACAAGTGTCAGAAAAAATGTGACTGGAGTTTCCCAAGCCTTGCCCATAACTGTGCTGCAAGGTTGGACTGCTGAAAGTCAGGTGACCAAGGCTCGCTAAAGCAACAAGCAGCGAAGCGGGAGGGGTTTGGGGGAAATCCTCAGAGAAAATGAAAGAGGCACCCTTGAAAACAGCGTCTGAAACGTCTGAAAAAAATGTTTTTCCATTTTTCGAGCCCTTTTCTCACTAAATGTTGGCAAGTCAGACCTGCTGAAATTTGCCAGAGGAAAATTGGGGTGGATGCGGTGTTTACTGCAAAACTCCATTTTGCAAAGGGATTGACATTCATGCCCTCGTCTCTGGCCGTATCATTGCTGTCGCCCAGCTATTTATTAATCACTGGTGTTTTTTTTTAACCTTTTTGTTCTTAACCAGCACGTCTTTATTAGTGGTATTGACTTTAAAGGAGACGGGACTGGTTTCCTGTTCATTTCCATGTTGTAAAGTCATTACGACACAGTTTTAGCACGTGCTAACTACTACTGCAACAAGGCATCTCTTTAAACATTTGTCTGTCCTTGTTGAGCGTTTTAAACATAATCGGGCTGTCAGTGTAAGCAGAGCGCCTTGAAGCACCCTGGCGCTGCCTGCAGCCGCTGATGGCCTGTCTCCGGAAGGCCTCGCTGGAGAGGAAGGTGTCCGCGCACACGTACAGCGATGCTTAGGGCTGACTGTACAACAATTGCCGGCCTTCCGCTGTGTGCGCACTGCGCATCTAAGCCCTGCCAAGCTCGCGTCACGCAGAGAAGTTAAGCGCACCACGCAGAGGCTACAAAAGCCAAGCAAAGAAGAAAGCGGAGAAAAGCTGCTGGCCGTCTGCCCTAGAGCGATTCAGCGCCTCCTCCTTCCGCGCCGGACTGCTGAGGGACCCCTGCTGGGCTGACCCGGCTCAGCAGCAGCTCACGAGCAGACAAGTGAGGAGGAAGGCATGCGAAACGCGCCTGGGGGCCCCACACGAATAATGTAGCGCTAGGAAAATACACACAGCGCTGCACTCGGACTTTTTGATTCATCCCGCAATGCTCGAGGCGCTGGTGGACAAAAGGAGGAGTGGAGGCCAACTGAAAGGTTAAAAGTGTCTTAGCGCAGTGTCCACGTGGCGTCCTGCTTCTCATCTTATCGTTCTTTCAGATGCATTGTGTTTTCTGGTGCAGGAGACCCACGTTACAAGCCTCATGACAAGCGGTCTCCATAATATGACATGGTGCTCATCAGCAGAGCGCTACACCCTGCTGGGCCCACCCAAAATGGCACCCGTTTTAGTGTGGGTGACTAGCATCCTCGTGGCCAGGCCGTTAACGGTAGGTAGCAGCTGGTTATAGTTGGGGCAGAGGCATCTATACCCGAACCCCAATGGTTGATTGGTAAGTTTCTATAGTAACGCATGCCTGGGACCCATCTCGTACCATGACTGTGTAGTGTGCCCGTGAAGGTCTAAGTAGCATGTGAGGTGGGATACCCATGCTATGTTCATCTCTCTGGGCATGTAGGCCCTAAAGCTGTAGGGTGCTATGTAGGGTTAGTAGTAGCCAGATTTAGCTGCCTCCCCTTGTCCTGCATGCCTCACTGAATTGCTCCTGAAAGTTCCCCTTTAAAACCGGAATTCTTTGAGATTCCAAGTGCCGTATCCTAACTTTGAATCATCATCCAGAGGAAAGGCTCTCTCTTACAGGTAAATGAAACTGTGACCTAGCCTGGGACGAGCACCACCCGGGCAACACTTCTGCCCCCATAGAAAACATGCCCTTCCACTGGGCCTATTTCCAAAATGCTGTTCTTTGTGCTGAGAGCAGAAACTGTCTACCTGGAAGCCACAAAAGGGAAGGTACCAGTTTCACCTATGTATGGTTGCAGTTGATGTGAACCAAAAAAAAAAAAAGAATACTATTTAATACAATTTGTTCCTCTCAAAAGTGTGGTGCAAACTTTGACCTTGTATGGACAACTGGGATGACCCAACCATCCACAGCGATACCAAAGGGGATGATGGACGGAGCGTTAGAGCAAATCAAACACTCACCCCCAGTCAACTGATCTGGGTTTAATCCATCATCATTCTTTAGCTCACTCCACCACCCCAGTTCAGACATGGCCATATGCAAATCAGTCTGACCCTGTGCCTCATGGGAACCATCCACAGGACAGGAGATAAGCTTACCCAACAGCATATCCAGTGTTTTACTCACAGGTGTAGAGCAAGGCGAGGAGCAGAGTCAAAATAATTGACTGCCCCCCTTTTCAGCGTTAAGGACTATGGGCCACATGTACAAACAATTGTGTTTGCGATTATCAAACAGCAAATTTCTGTGATTCGCTATTTGGTAATCGCAAACAGCAATGTATAAATGTGTGTTTTACACATTTTGCGATTCGCAGTGGGTCAAAAATAGAATTCCTTATGAATATTAATAAGGTAGGTATCGGTCTGCAACCCATTGGGAATCACAAAAATCGCAGGGATGGTGGCCTGCTGGGGTCAACAGACCACCATGTCCGTGATTGCTTTTCAATAAAGCAATCTTTTTTTAAATGCAGCCCGTTTTCCTTAAAGGAAAAAGGGCTGCATTTTAAAAAGAAAAATGAAATTTTTCTTTTCATTTTTTAAGAGTAGGCCGAGGTCCATGGGACCACGGCCTACTCTTAAAAAATGTTTTTACCAACATTCACAAAGCGGAAGGGGGTCCCTTGGGGACCCCTTCCCATTTGCGAATGGGTGACCACCTACTTGAAGTAGGTTCTAAGATGCGCATGTTTTGCGACCGCATTTCAGTCGCAAAACATTTTTACATGCCACTGCGATTTGATATTTGGAAGAGACGCTCTAAACATGGCCCTTTCTAATGCCGAATCGCAAATTGAGATTTGTACATTTCCAAAAGCTTTTTTGTGTTTGCAAAAGCTTTGTACATGTGGCCCTATACCCTCTGCTGAGGAGAAACTTAGCTGCCGATAAAGGATCTTGGAGAGGGATTGCCTGGCCTGGAGAAAACCTTCCTATTAGACCAGAGATGGAGTTCATTGTAATCTTTTTGTGTGAGGAGGTTAGAGGTGCCAAGCTTGCTGAAAGGGAGCTGCAAATTGCTGCTCAGCTTGACTTGCACACTGTCTCACGCACAAAATCATTTCTTCGTTGGACTGATGTCCGTGCGTTGTCCGTGTGCATTGAACGTCATAAACACAACAGCTCCAAACAATGGCTACCTGTGCAAGGGCTGTATGCATCCTGCTGCAACTGCCCCTCATCTTTCCTCCATATATCTGCTGATGCCAGTCAGTGCTTAATTTGAGCCGGTGTTTGCACTCATTTTTTGGGACCAGCACTTATTTGTCCTCGATAGACTTTGATCCAATGCAGGAGACAGAAAAACACAAAAGAGGGAAAGAAGGAGGAAGAGAAAGACGGAAAAACAGTGACAAAGGCAGAAATCAGGGAAGAAAAAGAACCTGCAATATTGATATTAAAAGAAAGGTGGAGAATTAAAGAGACACGAGGTGGAATCAAGACTACGCAGCCTTGGTATTCCGCATCATGATATTTGACAGAGCTGGCTTCAGGCTTCTGAGCAAAATGTTGTGCCCAGGACTTCTTTTGCAAATAAAGCACTAATGCCAGCTTAACAGGTGAACTGATGTACCCACCTCTGTCACTGTCTGTCCCCCTGGATGTCCTGGAGAGCAACTCTAGCCAATCTCATGAACCGTGAGCTGCAGAAGCTGAGCTGCCACCGTGATCCTTGCAGCGCAGAACAACGTTTATCTGTTATTAGAACATTGGAATATTAGCCGCTCCATTGAAGACAATGGTGTGCTCTGGGCTTCTAATGGCTGGTAGAAGCCCGGAGCATCAACATTTCAATGTTTGCCTTTGTTCACAGCTGTTGCTGTGAACAAAGGCCTCTCGGAGCCTAAGGGGTACTTAAACCCCCTTGGGCTCCGTGAGGCGTTTGTTTTTACTAATTAGAACATTCTGCCCTTTAGGGACGGAATGTTCTAATAGCCTTAGAGCTCTCTGTAGTGGGCGGCTCTACTGGCCATTAAAGGCTTGCTCCCTTGTTAAATGACCTCGCCTTCAGCTCGGGCATTTAACACTGGAGCAGGCCTTTAATGGCAGGTGGAGCCCGCTACAGCGTGCTCTATGGCTATATTAGAACATTAGAATGTTGAGCGCTCCATTGAAGACAATGGAGCACTCCGGACTTCTAATGGCTGGTAGAAGCCCAGGGCATCAACATTCCAATGTTTGCCTTTCACAGCTGTTGCTGTGAGCAAAGGCCTCACAGAGCCCGAGGGGATTTATTTTCAACCCCCTCAGGCTCCTTGAAATCTTTGTTTTACACATTAGAACATTCTGCCCTCTAGGGGCAAAATGTTCTAATAGCCTTATAGCCCTCTGTGGGGGCGTGGCTTAGCCAGCAATGGAGCTGGACGCGTAGTAGTGGAGCTCCGCCATCGGCACACGGCTCTGGCCGAAATATCCGGCTGAAATTGGAAACTGGTGGCCGCGGCTGGACGTGGCTGCTCCTGTGACTGCCCTGGTGCCTCGGTGGCAACGGTGGCAGCCTGGGCGACGTGCGGCGCCGTGCGGCGCCCGGCCCGAGAGCTCGCCGTGTGCGCCCTGCTGGTGCTGGCTGTGGCGGACTACGCGAGGCCGGGATCGGCCCCGCCTTCCAGGCCCGACCGGCTGTGGTGGAGGTGTGCAGCCCTATATACTGCCTGCGATTGCTGCTGACCCCGTACAGACACGGCTGATCTTCTGCGGAGGGGTCTGGCGGCTCGGCTCATCACCCACGGAGCGGCGGTGGGAGAGAGGTACGCACTCGCGGAGGGCCTGTGTGAGACTCCGGGGACCGGCTCCACCTGATTGGCCTGCCCGCAACCAGTTGAGACACTGCGGGGCCAAAATCGGCATCCGACGATCAGGGCTGAGAAGGCTGGGGAGCCGGTGTGTAACGAATGGCCCGTCCTCCAGCCGCGAGGTGAGGTGCGGTGCTGGGACTGCGGCCTTGTATGGGACCTGCTGTGGGAGGGCACCGGAGAGTGTCTGATCGGGCCGCAGTGGTGATCTCTTTGGTCTGCGGCCTTCAGGGATTGCCTCCTCCCCTGGACCTTGTTGGTGGCTGCATACAGCTTATACCTGACAGCGATCGGCTCGGCTGGAGCTGTGCTGTGGAGTCCGTCGAGGTGCCCGTCTGCGTACAGAGCTACCAGGTGGGGAATGGTGGTACCTACTGGGTGGCAGCGGATCAAAGGTGAGGAGGGACCTGTTTGCTGAGCGCCGCTCGGCGGCGGGGGGCTGAAGGTGGATGGCGGTCGTGGACTGTGGCGGCTGGTGTTCCAAGGGCACCGGTGGGTCCTTGCGGTAGGACGACATAGATTTGTGATCAAGGACTGGCCTGCCCTCCTGCGGGTGAGTGGGGTGAGGCGCCGGGCCCGGTGACCCGTCTCGAACTGATAGTTGACCTCTTCCCCTCCGTGATGGAGAAATTGAGACCCCCGCCCAAGTGAAGTAGCCTGGGACAAGACTGTGGCCTGGCGCATTGGTGCAGCGAGGGGTTAGCTTCACGCGGTTCGTTAATACTGTTGGGTGTAATCTGGAGAGCCGCGGACTTCACGCTATCCACACACGGCTTCCACGCCGAGGACCGACGCTGCCTGGGCGGTGCTCTGGTCGCGATCTGTGGGCCCTAGTGGAAGCCACCGCACAGGGGTTTGTCGCCTGCCATACAGCCTGTACCCTGGTTAGCACGCTACAGTTGTCAAGTGAGGGGTCCACGGCTTCTTTCGGAAGCGACCGACGTTCATTAGCCATCACTCCATGTCGCGCGGTGGCCGGACGAAGACTGGCACTGGGGGCGCGGCGGCTCCTCACCCGCAGACTCGGGCGCACGTAGACAAGATGGCAGGAGCGGAAACACAGGACCCAGTGACGCACAGGTTGGATGCGGTGCTGGCAGCTGTTGAAAAGTTGGGAGAGACTATGAACCAAATCCGCACCTCCTTAGAAGGCAAGATAGACAAGGTGGCACTAGACCTCACGTTATTACATGCAGACCATCGCAAGCTCGCAGACCGCGCGGCCGCTACGGAGGGAGATGTTGCAGAGGTTTCGCCGCGAGTAACCACGGCTGAGAAACATATCCGGGACTTATTGAACCGAGTGGAGTTCTTGGAAGACAGAGCAGAGGATGCCGAAGGCAGGGCCCGCCGCAATAATGTACGCGTTATAGGTCTGCCGGAAGGAACGGAGGGGAGGGCTGCGGTGATGTATGCGGAAGACTGGATCCGGTCAATGGTTCCGAAGGAGGCCCTGTCTCCGCAATTCGTTGTTGAAAGAGCGCATAGAGTGCCTGCCAAACCTCCACCTCCGGGCTCGAATCCAAGGCCGTTTCTAATACGCTTACTGAACTACAGGGATCGGGATGCCATACTCCAAGAGACTCGGAAGCTGCAGGACCTTCAAGTAGACAACCATAAAGTTATGATTTTCCCGGACTACACGTTCCAAGTTCAGAAGCAGAGGCACTCATTCCTGGCGGTGAAAAGGCGTCTGCGACAATGTGATCTTAAATACTCCCTGCTGTTTCCGGCGAAACTGAGGGTAGTCGCGAATGGCAGGACACACTTCTTCACTACCCCAGACAGCGCTGCAGAATGGGTAGAATCCTATACCTCAACACCATCGGGACGAGGGAGGCGTTCCGGGGCCGCACCACGGCGCCGCAGGAGTAGGAGAAGGAAATCGCAGTCGCCGGCGTCTCAGGCTTCTGGCCCTGCACCGGAATTAATCTTAAGTGGTCAGCTTGGAGCAGTACAGGCAGTGGCGAACATCAGTGGAACATCGGGACAGGCTTCTGATTCAGGCTCTGACCGTCGGGGCCCACACAGCGACGAGGAACTTTCGGATGGACTCTCGGCTCTCAGGACTCTCCAAGGCTGCCGCATGTTACTCCACAGACCTCTGAAAATATCGTTTGAACATTCGTTTGTATTGTTAATTCTTCCTCCATTTGCGGATAGCATGAAGTGAGCCCCCGCCGGACATGCAAGTATATATAAATGACACTAAGTACTGTTGAGGTATTGGGTGGTTAGTATTGAGGAGTCATGTCAATGTTGGTAATCCGTGGGGTGGTGTCTCTGGTCGTTGCCAGGTCTCTCCCTCCATCTGTTCCTATTTTTTCAAGTATGGGAATATTATATATAGTAAACAGGCAGCGGCCCCAGTTGCTGAATGATCGGCCAGAGCAGAGTGTAGCCGCAATTGGCGGTTCCCCTCATTTCTTTATTTGTTTAATTGTTTGCTGTGCACAATAGTCTCCCCCGGACGCAAGTAGTGTGCCATTGCATCATAAGTTTAGGCGACTGCCAGTTGCAGACTCGCTCTTATGGAATTTTTAGTGTGTTGTTTATTTATTATTATTTTTTATGCCATCTTATATCAACATGGGTATGAGTGTTGGAGAATGGATTTGTACGGAGGTGTGTGCTCCGGGATGAACGATGTCCTTCTGCTGCCCCCTGCTGTCTCGCGGCCGGCCGGGGCCAGTCGCATTCCAGATATATGCTGTTTATGGCTCCTGTTAGGATAGGCACATGGAATGTGCGAGGTATACATAGCCCAGCGCGCCGCTATCTTATATATTCCTATCTTAAGCGACATCACATACAAATAGCACTTCTTCAGGAAACACATTTGGCTAAGGCAGAAATTGCGCGCCTTCACAGGCGCTGGAGAGGGCAACTATATGCAACAGGGTATTCGTCCTATGCACGGGGGCTCTAGTGTGGGTGAGGCCGGGGACCCCATTTAAGGTGGTGGACGTGATAGTGGACGGGGAGGGCAGGTATGTTTTGGTAAGGGGGACATTGGATGGCAAACCGATTGTATTGGCATCCCTTTATGCGCCCAATGTCGAGCAAGCTGCTTTTTAGACCAGCTGTCGCAGAAGTTATCCGTATGGCATGATATTCCTATGGTTTTGGGTGGGGATTATAACTGTGTCCTAGACATCTCTCTAGATCGGTCCTTTCCCCCTTACCGGGCACCACCACACACGCGGCAGCGAAAGCATTGACACACTGGGCTGCGCAGTGGCATTTCACAGACGCGTGGCGACATAGGAATCCACTAGATAGGGTATACTCCTATTACTCTGGGGCCCATCGACTGTATGTGCGCTAGACCGATTTATGGTGTCGGACGGACTCCTGCCCTGCGTTGCAGATGCGCTATATATGGGACGCACACATTCTGATCATAACCCACATGTCTTAGAGCTTCAATGGGAAGTGGAACTGCCGCCGATTCCGATATGGCGTCTTCAACCGGATGTACTGCTTGATGCGCCATTTCGCGACTCGCTGACTACCGCTGTAGCACAATACTTTGAAGACAATGAGGAACGGCCACTTCGGCGTTGGTGGAATGGGATGCCCTCAAGGTAGTGACCAGGGGACATTGCTTGGGGACGCAAGCGGGAATGCGCAGGCAACTGGAAAAGACCTTACCAGTTTAGAACAGAGACTAGCCGCAAGCGAACAGGCTGCCATAAACGGAGCTCAGGAACGGCTGGAAAGCCATAGGGAGGAACACACGCAGCTGCTAGAACGGTTGCGCTGTCTCAATTATGCTGCACACTCGGCGAGAACGCATCACATGGGCGATAGAGCGGGCAGGCTGCTCACGTGGCTTATCCGCCTGAACGAGTCGTCGACGCCGATAGCATCGGTGAAATCAGCCACTGGAGATATCGCATACACCCAGCGGAGCATACATGGTGCGTTTGTCACACACTATCGAGACCTGTACAGCTCGTGTATGCGGGTTATGCCTTCGGAACTGCGGGATTACTTGGGTGATATAGCTTTGCCACAGCTCACCTGCACCCAAAGGGATGAATTAAATGTTGCCCTTAGCCCTGAGGAAATCCGAGATAGCGTTTTCTCCTTGTCTAACGGGAAATCGCCAGGTCCGGACGGTCTACCGGCCGAATTTTACAAAGCATATTCACATATCTTGATACCGCAATTATTGAAGGTATACGAGGCGGCACTCGATGACGCTGCCCTCTCCACCACACAAAATGAAGCCCTGTTGGTATCCCTCCTCAAGCCTGATAAAAATCCGGAGCTGCTGGGCTCTTATCGGCCGCTTGCGCTCCTCAACACGGATTACAAGATATTTGCATCTCTACTGGCCAGGCGTCTTTCACCATTAGTGTCTACGATGGTGCACCCCGATCAAAATGGCTTTGTCCCCGCGCGATGCACCTCCCTTAATATACGGAGGCTATTCAGAGTACAACAATATGCAACACATAGTTGGCCACACTCAGGCTGCCTGGTACTAGATCTGGAAAAAGCCTTCGATTCATTGGAATGGCCTTACCTGGCAGCTGTGTTGGAAAAGTATGACTTGGGGGATCAATATTTACGCATGGTTAGTTTACTGTATCGGCGACCTACGGTCCGGGTCCGCACCGGTAATCTGGTTTCCGACTGCATTAGGGTGAAACGAGGGACGCGCCAGGGTTGCCCACTGTCCCCGTTGTTGTTCTCTCTCGCTATGGAGCCTCTGGCGGTGCTGCTCAGGGCTGATGGTGAGCACTGGGGTATACGATTGGGAGATGGGTTACATGCCGTCTCCCTGTATGCGGATGACTTGCTGTTGTATCTCCGAGATATCACGGCGATCCCGGAATCCATTGCAGGGATACTTCAGGCATTTGAAGAGAAATCAGGACTGCGGGTCAATTGGGCCAAGTCAGGGATATACTCCTTTAACGCTGGCGTAGTGGAGGAAGATGTCACTTTGAACGGATCACCTCTTACGTGGTATCCCACCACTTTCAGGTATCTTGGAATTTTTATATATCGCTCACCTGATGATTTATTTGACGGAAATTTGGTGCGGGCTATTTCCGCCATACGAGCCCAGGTGCAATTTTGGAAAACGCTCCCACTAAATGTGCCGAGCCGTATAGCTCTGTTGAAAATGATTGTACTCCCTAAATTGCTCTATTATTTTTCCAATCTCCTCTTTATGTCCAGCCTAAGATCTTTCGAGATCTGGAACGCTTGTTCCGTGATCTCATATGGAATAAGGGCAGGCCACGGGTAGCTTTATGGAAGATGTATGCTCCTCTCGATCAAGGTGGGTTAGCCGTTCCTAATATGGAGTTGTATTATTTAGCTGCACAACTACAGTGGGTGACGAAATGGTTAGACGGTAGACATCTGGAGGATACGGCAACGCTGCAACAGCCCTGGACATATTCTCAAATATGTCATTTATATCATCCCATTGCTAAATCCCCGCGGCCAAAGCAATTATATTTAGGCCTGGCCCATAAATGCTACAAAAGAGGTTTATATCTTACCCGCATGACGACACCTTATGCCCCGATCCTGCCATTATTGGGGACCCCGCGAGGAAGGTTGGGCACGTCAGAGGCAGTGTTGTCGACCTGGCATGAGGCAGATTTACACACTCTGGGTGATTTGTATAGGGACGGGGCACTGCTTACATTTGAGGCATTGGTCGAAGAGTCCGGGTTACCGGCAGGCCAATTCCTACTACATACTTCTCTTTGAAGGCTCTGTCATCGGTTTGGGGTGATCTAACGACTGAACCGCCGACGCACCTGGTGTTGCAATACCTGCATGTTATGGGGGCTGGATCGCATGTAGTACACTGGCTGGTGGAGGCGCTGCTCGCGCACACATTGAAACCGATGCAGCGACTCAGGGAACGATGGGAGACAGACAGGGTCGGCCCTGGACGGAGAGGGAGTGGGGGGCCATACTATCAGGAGCTAGGAATATACCAAGAAACGCCAGATTTAGGATTATACAAACATATATTATACACAGAGCATACCTTTCACCGGATGTGATAACCAGGTATTTTAACACCGCCACTGCGGCATGCGCACGCTGTCAACAACTTGGCGCGGACCTGCTTCACATGCTGTGGGCCTGTGCATCTCTTCAGCAGTACTGGCAGGAAGTCGCCACGGCACTGAACTCCTGTACGACTCATGCAGCTGCCACTGTCATGGGAGTCCTGTCTCTTAGGGCTCTATGCCAGATCCAAAAAAATAAAGTTGTCTCGAGATTTCAGGATTTGGGCTTAATTACTGCAAAGCGCCTTATAACCAAAAACTGGAAGAACGCGAACCCTCCAGTAGTGCCCAACTGGCAGCGATCCTTCCTGACATGGGCACAAGCGGAAAGCACGGTGTTGCACAGGGAGGAGACCGCAGGGCTCCGTAAATTCCCTATTGCGCAAGATTGGGATGCACTTCTCATTACATTACGGGCCAATATTGCCGCCGCTGTAGAGGGTAACTTAGTCACCGTTCAGTGATTGCACCATACGCCTTCACCACATCTCCCTGACTCCGAGCATGGGGCGCTATCCATTCTCTGACTGTCTGACCAGACACTGGAGTCCCCTTCTCCTGAATGGCAATTACGCCAGAAGGCACGCACCGTCCCATTGAACAGAGAGTACTAGATTCAACAATATCTTCAAACACCCAGCCAAGAGAGAATGTTTCCTTTGGTATTTTATGATGGCAAATTTCCCTTTTTTTTTTTTTTTTTCCGTTATTTGTTGTTTATAGTATTAGTTTGGGTTGCATAGTTTTTAATAATAAGATTTGTTGGACATTCTCGGTGTTCTCGTTTCACACACTGTCACTGGACGGAAATGTCATTTCTTTTATGTAATAACGTACGATTCAGTCCCGAGAAGCAGCAAAGGTATATCTGTGTTGGAGATATATAGGAAAATGTTAATATGTAGCCAATTTATTGAGGCGAGAGTTAGTTATGATTAGGACTGATAATAAAGTTAAAATTGTGTAATAGAAGCATTGTGAGTGATGGCACACTGAAATTCTAGTGTGCATATCTAGCAGAGATGCAAGCCAAGTTCTTCGCAAAGGTAAAGACGTCATCAACGGTGTTTGTTGAAATATAAGATATATTTTGTTCCTTTTTATATTGTATAAAATGTTATTGACACTTGGATATATTGTGAATGTCTGTGTGAAATATTCTGTCTGAGATTGCAGAATTCTGAAAATGCCAATAAAGAAATTTAAACAAAAAAAATAGCCTTATAGCCCTCTGTAGCAGGCTATACCAGCGATTAAAGGCCCGTTCCCTTGTTAAAGGCCCGAGCAGGAGGGCCTTTAATGGCTGGTATAACCCGCTACGGCAGTCTATAAGGCTATATTAAACAGTGACAACTTGAACACTCACAGGCAGGTGCTGTGCTTGGCTCTTGCTTTGAATTATCCTTGTGAGAGGATATCTTGTTCATGTGTTTGACCCTAGAATGCAGTCCAGTAACAGAGCATCTCAGTGCACACAGTCAGGGGATTCTGTGATTTTGTTAGTGATAATAAAAGTCTTGTATCTTTTTCAAAAAAGAGTAACACTGCTTGGATAACCTCTTTATTGCAAGTGATGGATTTGAACCCTGGTCTAGATGCTGTACCCCAAGTAACCCTCCTCGGTACCCCTTGCAAGTCAAAGCCTAAAAAAAGTGCTACTAGGCAGTTCCTCCAGCTTGCAGGTGTACCTGGTTCTTGTGTTTTCAAGAAAACCTATCAGAAGGAAGAAAGCCTGGGAGTCCTTGAGTCACACTGGCCCCAGAGAACCGGCCTGTCACCAGGCAGTATGAGCATCCCAGTTTATAGATTATTGACATCGTAAGAACTCGTGCCCTGATTAAGAAAGTCATGTGCACATCGCAAGTGCGGCTTACTTGTGCAACATAACCAGATTTACAAGTGTGCAACCACGTTTGGAATTCACAAAAGTTAGTTTGCACTAGTAAAAGATTTATTCACACACCGATTTTCCTGCGAGTACTTCTACTTCAGTGCTTGGGAGGGAGGAGAGAGTGAGCCTTTCAGGACTGGAATGATCTGTGAGTTTATGAACACACAAACGACTATAGGTTTGGGGGTGTTCACCAACTTCTCTCACACCAATTCCAGCCCTGGAACAAACAGGAGATTTCATGACAAATACAGAAGTAAACCCCTTTCTTTAGTAGGAAGGGGGAGGGACACAACACAAAAATTCGTGGGGGACAGGACCATGGATTCCCCATGGAGAAAAGAAAAAAGAGCCATTTCGTTTTGCAAAATAGCACCAGTAGCATCTTGAACCCCCGACTTTAGCAGCTTGAGCGGGGGTCGGGGGGGGTGAGGGGGTGGGATGGGGTTCTAATGAGCAGAGTGTGTAATAATACACCTTTAAAATGCTGTTAATGGCTCTTTTGAGTTTGAGTGATGACTACTTCCCAAACAGATTCTCAGAAATGCACTACATTAGAACAGCATTATGGAGCTGTGGGGAAGAGGACCAAATTCAAAACAAGCATTGGCGAAGCCAATAGGTCTCGCCTATGCAAGCGCTATTGGCTTTGCCAATGTGTTTTAGCCATGTTGTACTCCCATGTGGCCCCTGTTTAGCATGGCTAAAAGTTAGTGGTGTAGAGAAGAGTGCTGTGGAGTGTCTTAGAGTGGAATGGCGAAGAGTGGAGTAGAGTGTTGCAGAGTGGAGTGGCAGAGAGTGTGGTATATTGGAGAGGCATTGTGTGGAGTCACGTAGAGTGGTATACAGTGGAGTGGCGCAGAGTTGAGTGGGCTGGCTTAGTGTTGCAGAGTATAGTGGCGTAGAGTGCAGTGGCATTGAGTGCAGTGGTATTGAATTTAGCGGCATACTATACAGCACCATAGAATGCAGTGGCGTAGATTAGAGGGGTGCATAGTAGAGAGGAGTGGTGCAGAATGGAGTGGCGCAGAGTGGAGTGGCACAGAGGAGAGTGGAGCAGAGTGCAGTGGCGCAGAGTGGCATAGAGTGGTGCAGAGTGGACTGGTGTAGAGTTGAGTAATGCAGAGGGCAGTGGCGCAGAGTAGAGTCGAGTTACATAGAGTGCAGTGGCATATAGTGGTACAAAGTAGAGTAGCACAGAGTGGTGCATAGTGAAGTGCAGTGGAGTGAGGTGACATTGAGTGCAGTGGCGTAGCATAGAGTGGAGTAATGCAGAGTAGAGTGGTGTGGAGTTCAGTGATGGAGAGTGCAGTGTTGCAGAGTAGAGTGTCAGAGTGCAGTGGTGTAGAGTAGAGTGGCATAGAGAGCAGTGGCGTAGAGTAGAGTGATGCAGAGTAGAGTGCAGTGTCATAGATTGCAGTGATATAGAGTGCAGTTGTGTAAAGTGCAGTGGCGCAGATTGCAGTGGTTAAGAGTAGAGTGGCATGGAGTGCAGTGGCATAGAGTGGAGTGGCGCAGAGTGGAGTAGAGTGGCGTAGAGTGCAGTGGTGTAGAGTAGATTGTTTCAGAGTAGAGTGAAGTGGTGTAGAGTGGTGTGGTGCAATGTAGAGTGCAGTTGCATAGAGTGGCACAGAGTGTAATGGCGTAGAGTAAAGTGGTGTAGAGGACAGTGGCATAGAGTGCAGTAGTGCAGAGTAGAATAGAGTGGCGTACAGTGGATTGTCGTAGAGTGCAAGGGCAGAGAGTTGAGTGTTACAGAGTAAAGTGCATTGGCGTAGAGTGTATTGGCATAGAGTGCAGTGGCGTAGAGTGCAGTGTTGCAGAGTGACATAGAGTACAGTGGCTTAGAGTGGAGTTGTTCAGATTAGATTAGTGTGGCCTAGACTGGAGAAGTGTAGAGTGCAGGGGCGAAAAGTGCAGTTTTGTAGAGTAGAGTGGTGAAGAGTATATTGGCATAAAGCAGATTGGTACAGACTAGTGTAGAGAGGCATAGTGTGAAGTGGCGTAGAGTGGAGTGGCATAGACTGGAGTGATGCAGAGTGCAGTGGGATGGAGTGGTGTAAAGTGGAGTGGTGCAGAGTGGAGTAGAGTGCAGTGGTATAGAGTGAAGTGGCACAAAGTGGAGTAGAATGATGTGGCGTGGTGTAAAGTGGAGTGGTGCAGAGTAGAGTGGAGTGGTGTAGAGTGGAGTAAGTATGGTGTGGTGGCACACTGCCATTATAGACAACACATTTTCAATTGTATGACCATTACGTTTGCACAGACATACAGATTTACTTATAAAACTATACAGTGCACAGATGAAATTACATCACCTCAGTGTAATGATTTCTTTCGATCATATTAAAGTATTTGTTTCAGAAATAACAAAAAATGTGCTTTATTTGTGTACCTAATTCTGATATATTCTGAAATACTTACACAGTTCATTTAAATGTTGTTATGTGCTAGAAAAAAAAGTCTTTCCTACCCCCAGTATCCAGCAAGATTGTCACATAAATCCTCTCACTCTGAAGTCAGAGAAAGAAAAGTAAACAAGCGCCCTGAGAAGACAGCGCCTGACATTTGACCTCGGTTTTTGAATGCACAGCAAATGTGACATGATAAGAACAAGATTTACAGGCCTGTTTACAGAAAGGGATCACACGGAAGGATATGACAGCACCTGACATTTGACCTCGGTCTTTGAATGCACAGAAAATGACAAATTAAAAACCAGATTTAAAGGTCAGTTTAAAGAAAGTGAGTTAATGGAAGAATGCAGTAAACACAGATTTAGAAACGAGAGGGACAAACTGAACATGGAAATCCTAGAGAAAATAAATCCAGCAAATTGAAAGCCAGAAATTGTGAGTTCCAAACCACAAAACCAATGGTAATCAACGAGCAAAATGCATCCCTTGGTCTACAAGTCCACAAGATGTCTTTAGCCTACCAGACAGTGCAGCTGTCTGGTAGGCTGTAACTTAAAAAGAGGGCAGGAGAGAAAAGAAAGGAAGGAGGGATGGATGAGAGAAGGATAGATTGATGAAGTGAAGGAATTGTGGATGGAGTGATAGATGGATGGGTAAGGGAGAGATGGATGGAGTATTTCAGGGAGTGATGGGTGCATTGATTGATGGGTACACTGAGAGAAGGATGGACAAATGTAGAGAAGGATGGAAGGATTGAAAGCATCAGGAATGTAAGGATGGGGAGATTGATGGAAGAATGCTGAGGATGCAAGGATTGATGGATAAACTGATCAATGGATGGACTGATAGAAGCGTAGATGGATGGAAGGAGAGAAGGATGAATGGAGAGGACGGATGGATGCAGAAAAGGAAGGATGGAGGAAGGAAGAATGGATGGCGAGCAGGATTAATAGATGGATGATTACAGTCATTGAGACTTAAGGTGTAAAAAGTATCACTTGGTCACATTGTTTTCAGGATTCCCTCTGGACAGTAATCAAATTATGCTCACTGATTCACATGGTTCAAAGTGGGGGGCATTTTATTTTGCTGGCTGCTCCCTTGAATAGCACAATATGGCCTTAGCTAAGGAGGGGCCATCACCTGACATTTCTCCATTATTCACCCTTTTGGTTTTAGTCTCCTTTTCTTGGTCTCTATACATGACTTCATTTTATTTGTCTAGATTAGCACTATTGTATGCCTAAATGTATATGGTATTTCTATAGCGCAAACATAGCCAAAAGGCAATGGAGCGCTGTACATGGTCAAAGGACAGCTTAAAGTCCATGAGTAAGAAGAGAGGAGGCTGAGGTGTGGCCAGTTAATCTGTTGCACTGCACTATTCATGAGGCTGGACGGAGGAATGGTGTGACAATGCTTGCCCTGGTTTTCATGGTTTTGTTTGAGATCAGGCTAATCTAATACATGTTGTAATCCAGTCTCAGACATTACCTAATAACAGTGCCCAAATGTGACAAAACACAGGAATCATAGGCAACATTTGTTGCTGCCAACTGAGATGATGGACGGAGCACTGAAACTTTTCAGACACACACCCCCAGTCACAGATCTGGGTTGAATCCATCATCGTTCTTTAGCTCAATTTGCCACCCCAGTTCAGACCCAGCCATATGCAAATCAGTCCTCACCCTGTGCCTCATGGGAACAGCCCTGCCCGAACTGCCAAGCCAGGTCTTCCCATGACCGGAAACAAGCATCCAGAGACCGGATTCTGGGTAACACCCCTCATCAGCCAGGCTAGCTTGAATCCAGTGGAAAAATGACCAAGGGGCCCACATCTGGGCATACCCTGCCAACTTAGGGTGAACAAAGCAAACACAAGGAGATGATGGACGGAGCGCTGAAACTTTTCAGACACACCCCCCCAGTCACAGGTCTGGGTAGAATCCATCATCGTTCTTTAGCTCACTTCGCCACCCCAGTTCAGACCCAGCCATATGCAAATCAGTCTTGACCCTGTGACTCATGGAAACAGTCCAGCCCGAACTGCCAAGCCAGGTCTTCCCTGGACCAGAAACAAGCATCCTGGGACCGGTTGCGGGGTAACACCCCTCATAAGCCAGGCTAGCTTGAATCCAGTGGCAAAGTGAGCAAGGGACCCACGTCTGGGCATACCCTGCCAAATTAGGGTGAACAAAGCAAACACAAGGAGATGATGGACGGAGCGCTGAAACTTTTCAGACACACACCGTAAGTCACAGATCTGGGTAGAATCCATCATCATTCTTTAGCTCACTTCGCCACCCCGGTTCAGACCCAGCCATATGCAAATCAGTCTTGACCCTGTGCCTCATGGAAACAGTCCAGCCCGAACTGCCAAGCCAGGTCTTTCCTGGACCGGAAACAAGCATCCTGGGACCGGTTTCGGGGTAACACCACTCATCAGCCAGGCTAGCTTGAATCCGGTGGCAAAGTGAGCCAGGGACCCACGTCTGGGCATAACCTGCCAACTTATAGCGAACAAAGCAAACACAAGGAGATGATGGACGGAGCGCTGAAACTTTTCAGACACTCACCCCCAGTCACAGATCTGGGTAGAACATTAGTTGCTGCCACCATCATTTAATGTGTGATTTTAAATATTTACGGCGATATTAATACACATACTTTGCATTACCATCTTGTACTGCAGCAGCTGAGTGACAATATATACAGTTTAATGGTAATCTTGAACTAATGTGAGTAATGTTCCCAGTATCAAGGAACATTATTACAGCCAGTGTTTACATTCAAGAAGTAGAATTTATAAGCCCTGGCCACTTTAAATGCATGAATAATGTTGTTTGATGGCTACCATTACCATTACTGTCAATGCTATCAGTCACAACTATTTTGGGGTACCAGAGCAGGCAGGAGTTAGTGAGCTTCAACTGAGATTGTTGAAGCCTTTTCCCAGTGATGCCCAGGGACCTGACATACTCTGGTTACTGAAAAGTGAACGCCAAGGGACCTTTTCAGCACTTGACTCTCAGAGTAGCTAGATGAGCAGCTCAAGGCTTCTCATGGAGGTAGTGTACAGGCAGGGCCCATGCAGTTAAGAGCGGTGGTGCATGGGGTCGGAGTGGGGAGGAGTCGATAGACGACGACGAGGGAAACATAAACTAAAAAAAAGAAAACCACTTACTTTGCGCTCCTCACATCCCCAGGTCGGCGAAGTGGCGAGCGCAGGGTAAGTGGTTTTCTTTTTTTGTAAATTTAAGTTTCCCTCGTCGTCATCTGACAATTCCCCACCCCACCCTGCGCTCTTACTTGCACGGGCCGCCTAGTAGTGTACGGAGTAGAGACTCAGAATTCAACTCTACCACAATAGAACTCAATAATGATTGTCCAGCTTAGTGCTATTGCTTTAACAAAAAACAGTTTATTACACCAACTACATAATACAACACAAGTAGATTATGCAAGGGACCACAATGCTCTAGCAAGGTGCTATAGTTACGACAGTAGGGATATAACAAGCCAAACTATAGGTGCAGGTTCACAGTGGGAAATGTGAGCAGCTTCCTGTGTCAATGACTTGCAGGTTGGTCTCTTATGGTACCCATTTTCTTAGCAGTTAGAAGTTAGGCCCAATCTAAGCCCTCTTTCTTGGTGCTGCTGGTGGAGCCACAGGTGGCACAGATTGTTAGCGGAGGTGTAGTAATCGCCGGTGGTGTAATTCAGGCCCAAACACAAACCCTACCTGCAAATGATGATGAAAGTCCATCCACAGGTCACTGATGAGTCCATCTAGGGCCTGTGTTGGTCAAAATCCATGGGTGGTGCAGCACGTATTACAGTTCTCGGGACAAATCCAGATGAAGACTGCAGGAAGTGCTCACACGTCTCCTTAGTGCGGCATGCTCGATTCACAGGTAGACAAAGGGAAACCTACTCTAGCACTCATGTTGTCTCCTGCAATGTCTCACCAGTCAGTCTGCTATTGTGGGCATTTCCCTCTTCCAAGGCAGAGCCACAGCAGTTCTCCAGCAAGTAGTTCCAGGCTTTCAGGTGAAGTCCCCTCAATCTGGGACAGTGGTTGTTAGGAACACTAGTACCTCATCTAAAGAGTTTACTCTCGAGTGTCACCTCTTTGCACAGTGTGAAATCCTGTAACAGTCTGCAAAGTTTCAAGCTTTCTCTTATAGTACTTTTCCAAAGCAGGTAATGTTGATTCCACTGTCATAGTCCTGGAAACTTTTAGAGGCTATTCATCCAGTTATGTGTCCCTTCGCTCCAGAGCAGACACAGTCTTCAGGTGATGGTGCCACAGCAGGGAGTTGTCAAGGTCTGGACACTGATGCCAAGGTGTCTCTTCCTTTCTTGATCGTCTGAGATAAGGATGGCCTCTTACTGTAGCCACAATGTCTCTTCGCCAGCGGACAAGAGAAGAAAACTGGTAATCCCCAGAAGGAGCTGACGAACAGGAGAAAAATGCAAAAAGAACAATTGATGGACAGAATGCAGAACAATGTCATACATTCACCCCAGTACAGAGATCTGGGCCTAAATCCATCGTTCTTTGCTCCCCATGCCATTCCAGTTTGAACCCAGCCATATGCAAATCAGTCTTGACCCTGCGCCCAATGGGAACAATCCAGCCCGAACTGCCAGGCCAGGTCCTCCCTGGACTGGAAACAAACATCCTAGGACCGGTTTTGGGGTTTTACCCCTCATCAGCCAGGATAGCTTGACTCCAGTGGCATGGAGAGCACGGGACCCACGTCTGGGCATACCCGTCCCACTCGTGGTGACAAATGCAAAAAGAACAACTGATGGACAGAATGCAGAACAATGTCATACATTCACCCGAGTACAGAGATCTGGGCCTAAATCCATCGTTTTTTTGCTCCCCATGCCATTCAAGTTTGAACCCAGCCATATGCAAATCAGTCTTGACCCTGCACCCAATGGGAACAGTCTAGCCCGAACTGCCAGGCCAGGTCCTCCCTGGACTGGAAAGAAACATCCTAGGACCGGTTTCAGGGTTTCACCCCTCAACAGCCAGGATAGCTTGACTCCAGTGGCATGGAGAGCACGGGACCCACGTGTTGATTTGTTCTACATTCTGTCCATCAATTGTCCATCAATTGTGTGTCTTTTGCTTTCTCGCCCTAAGTGCGCCGGGTATGCCCAGACGTGGGTCCCGGGCTCACTGTGCCACTGGATTCAAGCTATCTTGGCTGATGAGGGGTGAAACCCCGAAACCGGTCCTAGGATGCTTGTTTCCGGTCCAGGGAGGACCTGGCTTGGCAGTTCGGGCTGGACTTTTCCCATGAGGCACAGGGTCAAGACTGATTTGCATATGGCCAGGTCTAAACTGGGGTGGCATGGTGAGCAAAAGAATTATGGTTTTAACCCAGATCTCTTGACTGGCGGTGAATTTTTTGAATTGTTCTGCATTCCGTCTATCAATTGTGTGTCTTTTGCTTTCTCGCTCTAAGTGCGCCGGGTATGCCCAGATGTGGGTCCCGGGCTCACTGTGCCACTGGATTCAAGCTATCCTGGCTGATGAGGGATGAAACCCCGAAACTGGTCCTAGGATGCTTGTTTCCGGTCCAGGGAGGACCTGGCTTGGCAGTTCGGGCTGGACTGTTCCCTTGAAGCACAGGGTCAAGACTGATTTGCAAATGGCCAGGACTAAACTGGGGTGGCATGGTGAGCAAAGAATGATGGATTTAACCCAGATCTCTTGACTGGGGGTGAATGTTTTGATTTGTTCTGCATTCCGTCCATCAATTGAGTGTCTTTTGCTTTCTCGCCCTAAGTGCGCCGGGTATGCCCAGACGTGGGTACTGGGCTCACTGTGCCACTGGATTCAAGCTATCCTGGCTGATGAGGGGTGAAACCCCGAAACCGGTCCTAGGATGCTTGTTTCCGGTCCAGGGAGGACCTGGCTTGGCAGTTCGGGCTGGACTTTTCACATGAGGCACTGGGTCAAGACTGATTTGCATATGGCCAGGTCTAAACTGGGGTGGCATGGTGAACAAAAGAATGATGGATTTAACCCAGATCTCTTGACTGGGGGGTGACCGTTTTGATTTGTTCTACATTCCGTCCATCAATTGTGTGTCTTTTGCTTACTTGCCCTAAGTGCGCCAGGTATGCCCAGACGTGGGTCCCGGGCTCACTGTGCCACTGGATTCAAGCTATCCTGGCTGATGAGGGGTGAAACCCCGAAATCGGTCCAAGGATGCTTGTTTATGGTCCAGGGAGGACCTGGCTTGGTAGTTCGGGCTGGACTGTTCCCATGAGGCACAGGGTCAAGACTGATTTGCATATGGCCAGGTCTAAACTGGGGTGGCATGGTGAGCAAAAGAATGATGAATTTAACCCAGATCTCTTGACTGGGGGTGAATGTTTTGATTTGTTCTGCATTCCGTCCATCAATTGTGCGTCTTTTGCTTTCTCGCCCTAAGTGCGCCGGGTATGCCCAGACGTGGGTCCCGGGCTCACTGTGCCACTGGATTCAAGCTATCCTGGCTGATGAGGGATGAAACCCCGAAACTGGTCCTAGGATGCTTGTTTCCTGTCCAGGGAGGACCTGGCTTGGCAGTTCGGGCTGGACTGTTCCCTTGAAGCACAGGGTCAAGACTGATTTGCAAATGGCCAGGACTAAACTGGGGTGGCATGGTGAGCAAAGAATGATGGATTTAACCCAGATCTCTTGACTGGGGGTGAATGTTTTGATTTGTTCTGCATTCCGTCCATCAATTGAGTGTCTTTTGCTTTCTCGCCCTAAGTGCGCCGGGTATGCCCAGACGTGGGTACTGGGCTCACTGTGCCACTGGATTCAAGCTATCCTGGCTGATGAGGGGTGAAACCCCGAAACTGGTCCTAGGATGCTTGTTTCCTGTCCAGGGAGGACCTGGCTTGGCAGTTCGGGCTGGACTGTTCCCTTGAAGCACAGGGTCAAGACTGATTTGCAAATGGCCAGGACTAAACTGGGGTGGCATGGTGAGCAAAGAATGATGGATTTAACCCAGATCTCTTGACTGGGGGTGAATGTTTTGATTTGTTCTGCATTCCGTCCATCAATTGAGTGTCTTTTGCTTTCTCGCCCTAAGTGCGCCGGGTATGCCCAGACGTGGGTACTGGGCTCACTGTGCCACTGGATTCAAGCTATCCTGGCTGATGAGGGTGAAACCCCGAAACCGGTCCTAGGATGCTTGTTTCCGGTCCAGGGAGGACCTGGCTTGGCAGTTCGGGCTGGACTTTTCACATGATGCACTGGGTCAAGACTGATTTGCATATGGCCAGGTCTAAACTGGGGTGGCATGGTGAACAAAAGAATGATGGATTTAACCCAGATCTCTTGACTGGGGGGTGACTGTTTTGATTTGTTCTACATTCCGTCCATCAATTGTGTGTCTTTTGCTTACTTGCCCTAAGTGCGCCAGGTATGCCCAGACGTGGCTCCCGGGCTCACTGTGCCACTGGATTCAAGCTATCCTGGCTGATGAGGGGTGAAACCCCGAAATCAGTCCAAGGATGCTTGTTTCCGGTCCAGGGAGGACCTGGCTTGGTAGTTCGGGCTGGACTGTTCCCATGAGTCACAGGGTCAAGACTGATTTGCATATGGCCAGGTCTAAACTGGGGTGGCATGGTGAGCAAAAGAATGATGAATTTAACCCAGATCTCTTGACTGGGGGTGAATGTTTTGATTTGTTCTGCATTCCGTCCATCAATTGTACGTCTTTTGCTTTCTCGCCCTAAGTGCGCCGGGTATGCCCAGACGTGGGTTCCGGGCTCACTTTGCCACTGGATTCAAGTTATCCTGGCTGATGAGTGGTGAAATCCCGAAACCGGTCCTAGGATGCTTGTTTCCGGTCCAGGGAGGACCTGGCTTGGCAGTTCGGGCTGGACTGTTCCCATGAAGCACAGGGTCAAGACTGATTTGCATATGGCCAGGTCTAAACTGGGGTGGCATGGTGAGCAAAGAATGATAGATTTAACCCAGATCTCTTGACTGGGGGTGAATGTTTTGATTTGTTCTGCATTCCGTCCATCAATTGTGTGTCTTTTGCTTTCTCGCCCTAAGTGTGCCGGGTATGCCCAGACGTGGGTCCGGGCTCACCGTGCCACTGGATTCAAGCTATCCTGGCTGATGAGGGGTGAAACCCCAAAACCGGTCCTAGGATGCTTGTTTCCGGTCCAGGGATGACCTGGCTTCGCAGTTCGGGCTGGACTATTCCTATGAGGCACAGGGTCAAGACTGATTTGTATATGGCCAGGTCTAAACTGGGGTGGCATGGTGAGCAAAAGAATGATGGATTTAACCCAGATCTCTTGACTGGGGTTGAATGTTTTGATTTGTTCTGCATTCCGTCCATTAATAGTGTGTCTTTTGCTAACACGAGAAAAGAGCAGCAGCAAAAATCTCCTGAGACTTGATGGCCGATCTGGAGGCTGGAAACTGAGACACAGACGCAAGGACTGGACTAAAGTAAGGAATGCTGTATTCAGAAGGATCAGAAGTACCAAAAGTAGCAAGAAGATCTGGAACACTGGAAGACCAAGGAGCAATCAACGTGAAACATTGAAAAAAAGTAAAAAAGAACTTCACAAAAGTGTTTCCATGGAACTTTCCTGGACTGGCATACAGGAAATGATGTCGCCTGTGCCAGCCATCTTGAAATGGGAATACCAATGTTGATATTTGGAAGGTGCTATCTTAGATTGGGAAGGAAGGTTCAGGAAATCACTAGAATGTTCCAAAAGGTTTTAAGTATTTATTACTTATTTTTAATTATGGAGGCCAGAATGGAAGAATGGAGTGCTCCAAAGCGAGCCTCACTGCATCCAGTGAAAGCTCGCTGCTGCCTGAGCAAGAGTATCGATCCGTGGTGGATTGCTGAATCCCCGATGTGCAGTGAGGTGGAGTCACATCTCAGCGGAGAGCTCCAAATGGCCGTGTGACAGGGAGTCCCCTAAGGACTTTGGGGGACAGGGAGTCCCCCAAGGACCAAGACCCTCCGAGTCACCGAGGAGAGCTGCGCCCCAACTGCCCATTATAAGGGGTACAGAATGACTGGTAAATACAACCCGTTTGCTGCCAGTAGGAGGAGTTGTGACGTGTGAAATGAGGGGTGTCTCCAGGAGAGCACTCAAAACAAGAGTACAATTAGGAGTGAAGTCCTCACATCTAAAAGCCATTAGCTTTTTGGAGTAACACCTCTTGGAGTGCCCAACTGAATATATATATACTTGACAATTGATAATTGCAGCCTTGAGAAAACACAGACGGAAAGTCATACAGGGTGAAACGTGTTGGCTGGTTGTACACAGAAGAGTGAATCGTGTGAAATCAGTGCTCTATAGAAAGATCTACCTAGAAACACCAAAGTCTGAATACACACCCAAGGACTTCGCCATCGAACCCACATGTTGTGGTTATTTTCAATACAAGTGAAAATAACATCATCTCCAATGAGAACTTATAACTGGACTTCTATATTTTAATCCAGAGAAGACAGTCACAAGTACTGTTGTTGGACTTAAGGTTTGTTTTCCACTCAGACTGTTTTCATCTCCCTATTATGCTTATATGAAATTGAACAACTTAATTAGATCTGTAGTCATGATTTATCATTTTAAATTATATACATACTTTGACAACTGATCCTTTCATTATTGCCCAACTTGCATCATATGCGACAGAGAATGCAAAAGGTCTGTAGAAAAGAAAGTAAAAAAAAAACGCCTTGCATTAACAAGAGAGCGCGTCTCCTTCATATAGCTTGACCAGACCACTATCTCCATGGTGGCATCTAATCTAGGTGTAAGAGGGCCAGATTCATGCTTGAGTCAGGCAAAGTCAGGCAAAGTCAGGATAACAACTGACTTTGTGAATAAACTCAATTTAGGTTCATTGTTTGTAGATGTATTTAATAAAGGTGTTCAGAAAGTACAGTACAGAGGCAGTCATCCCGGACTTATGATGAAAATCAGTGATCTAACAGGAACAGCCACATTACAGCACATTTGCATGCATTGAGAAAGAAATCTACAGCCTCACCGCATTCTCCATTCTTTTGAAGACTTAGGGCCTCATTACGATGGCGGTCAGACGAGCGTCCAACCGACATCGCAGCGGGACTGATACCGCCTGACAAGTAGTCAGCAGTTCTACCTGCCAAATTTTGCTGAGACCTCTGTGTAGGAGGTCTGAAACATGCATTTTTCTACTGCAGCTTGTGCTGCAGCCCAGAATATGGCCGCAGCAAAAGTTGCATTAGAAAAAGGCATGTTTTGAAACATCCATGCACCGTGTGCCACGCACCATGTTGTGCCTGGCATACGGTGCATGGATGTTTGAGGGGACACCACATGTGCCCCCCTTCTTGGGGCCCTCAAAGTTCCTTTCGTCTGCCTCTACATGGCGGTGGGACCTCCATGTAAAGGCTGAGGGAAAGGGACATCGTAATCCCTACAGCGATGCCCGTTTAGGCACTGCCTCCATTGTAGGGATTACAGTCCAACTGCTGCCCGACAGGCTCCTTGAGCCTGTTGGAGGCGGCGGAATTTCCCCCCGATCACTGTGCTGTGACTGCCGGTATTATCATCTGGAGGTCGGACCGCTGCCCTGGATGTCGGGCAGACCGCCACCGACGGCCTGTCAGTGGCAGGCTGCCCGACATCGTAACGAGGCCTTAGTGTAAACAATGAAGTGAGGTAGGGCACACGGCCACGCTGTTTAATAAAATCCAACCAATGGACTGTGGATGTGCAATGAACCAGAGACACATTATCAGCAGCAACTTCTGTTGTGCTAATACCATCAATTTATGATGTACCAAAATCTTCTGGTAAAATGTAAGAGTAGGGTAAAAATGACACTGTTCTACTGCTGACTTCTGTGATGCATGCTCTGTATATACATTAAACATCAGTAACAAACCCATTGGCATGAGCTTTTTCTCCTATCTTTATACAGGCAAAGAAAAGGAACTTGCAAACTAGTCTGTCAAAATCAAAAATAAGTAAAGGAGCTCAGTTGAATGGAATTGTAATTCACACCTGGAAACTGCAAAATAGTACCCACGTGTTGGCAGTGATCACACATTCTTTATCTGTGCTGAAATGCTTCAAACTAGCCACATTTCATAGTTTATCTGTTCACTTTATTCAGTGCTCACATGTCGGGTATATAGAACCATAGACCCTACTTGCAAAGCTTGTAAAAATAAAGTACTAATCCCAAGCAGTACAACTTGCCTCCTAAAGTGCACAGCATTCTTTGTTGGAATTTGCACGTGTTTCCTTTTGCCTTACTGTAACCACTAAGGATCACATTTATTAAAGAGTTGCATCACCCCTGCACCACGCAATGAGGCACAAGAGAAACCCAACTAAGTTAGATTTATCAAGCCACGCAAGGCCACCTTGCGTGACCCTCAGTGGCTTGATAAATCTAGAGTAATGCCACACAGCGCAAATCGCTGCGTTGCCTTACTGTGCCCCAGTGAAGCGTTCCATGTGTGGCGCGTCGGTGTTCCCAAACATTCACCCTTGGATTATGGCGCATTCACAGCTTTACCATGACTGGTAGACCTAGGAATGTGTCAAAATGCAACGCTTCCCTAGAGGAGGTGAAACAAGGAGAACCATGTTTATTTCTCCTGATTTTTCCTCTACCTATGGAAAATGCCTCAGGGGATTGTTTTTGTGCAGGAAGCTATCTGTCCCTGCACAAAAACAATCCTGCTTACAACTCAAGCACCCTTTCCCCATGGTGCAAGGGTGCCTGTGTTGGCGATAGACAACACATTATGCGTCAGCACAGGGGAAAGAAAGGAATACACCATATAATTTTAAATATGGTGCATTCCTGCCCCTTCTTTATCACGCTGAGCAGCAAGGTGGCTTGCTGCGCTGGATGATTTTTTCATTAAATATGCCCCTAAGATTTTAGCACCTTCCACAACTTGATTGTGACTCCACTAGTGCTTTTGTACTGCCTCAGCCCCGCAGGAGGATGGATCATTTACTTCATGGTGCATTTCCCAGGGAGTTGGTGACATTGGAGGCCGGTATTTGAAGAAACATTTGAGATCCTAAAGTTACAGTTATAACATATATTTATAATTTACACACCGCTTTCAATTAGCTATAAGTTTCGCACCTCCATATACAGTCTTGTCACCTTACTTGCCACACTACATTAAATATAACTTGTGCCATCTCCAGGCACGTGTTATACCTTTGCATATTACATGACTTATAGTAGGTGAAATTATAGCATTCATAAAATCACTTATGACATCGTAATTGACATTTGTGAGAACACAGTGCATGGTAGAGTGGCAAGCTATAGTTAATGTAGTGTGGCGAGTGAGGGGACGACTGTGCTGCGTGACTTATCGTGAATTGAAGGTTGTGCATAAATTATAAATTTAAGTTATAACTATAATTTTAGAATTCCAAATGTTTGTATTGTTTAAGTTGGGTTTGCATAGAAAGAATAAATAAAGTTCTCCTAACTATAACTTAGCTATAACCTTTGTTTTTTTCATTGAATTTAAATGGTTTTTATTTTTTTTAATAATAATGTGTTTCAAATCGTAGTGTTGAGTGTCTTTTAGTTGAGTGTTGTTAAGTGGAGTGTGGTAGAGCATAGTGGAGGACAGTGCCGTACAGTCTAGTGTCATAGAGTCTAGTGCTGTAGAGTGGTGCATGTGTCATATAGAGGTGTGGAGTATCATGGAGTGGAGTATTGTACAGTGGAGTGGCATGTCATACAGTACAGTTGAGTGTCATACAGTGGAGTTGCGTCGACTACTGCGTCTTGGAGTTAAGTGTCGTGGAGTGTCAATGAGTAGAGCGCGTACAGTGGCACAGAATGAAGTGAGCGTTGTACAATGTAGTGGATTAGAGTGGAGTACAGTGGAGGAAAGTTTTGTTTAGGTTTGTGAAGTAGAGTGTCATTCAGTTATGGGGCAGAGAGTCTCATACAGTGTAGTGTCATACAGTGGAGTGTCGTACAGTGGAATGTGGTACAGTGAGTGTCATACAGTGGAGTGCCATGTCATATAGTGGAGTGGTGTGTCGTAGAGAGAAGTAGAGTGGCATGTGCTAGAGTGTCATATAGTGTAGTATAGTGGGCGAAGAGTGGATGGGCATACAGTGGAGCAGAGTGGCATAGCGTGTAGTAGATTCTTTGCAGTACAATTGCATAGAGTACAGTAGGGTGTCGTGTAGGTGAATGGCGTAGAGTGGATTGTCGTACAGTGGCGTAGAGTGAGGTAAAGTGTTGTGCAGTAGAATAGAGTGTAGTCAAGTTTAGTGGCATCACGTAGTGTGGAGTAAAGTATAATAGAGTAGCTTCACGTGTCGTATATACAGTGGCATGAAGTGGAGTAGAGTGGAGTCGTGTAGCGTAGAGTCGAACAAAGTGTCATAAACTAAAGTGGCGCCTTGTACAATAGAGTAGACTGCTGTGTGGTAGAGAGTTGGAAAGTCTCATAGAGAGAAGTAGAGTTTTGTACAATGGAGTCTAAGGGCATAGAGTGGAGTACAGAGTTGTTCAGTGGAGTGTACAAGGATAAAGTGTAGTAGAGTTTTGTAGCGTGAAGTCATCTAAAGTGGAGGAGAGTGTCATAGAACGGCATACAGTGAAGTGTTAAACAGTGGCGTAGAGTGGGATAAATTATCATACAGTGGAGTGGAAATGAATGGAGTTGTATAGGATAGAGTGGAGTGAAGTGTAATAGAGTGGAGTGTTATGTTGTAGAGTACAGTGGCATGGAGTGGAGTAGAGTGGCCTGGTGTATCAATCAGTGGAGTAAAGTGTCATAGAGTGGAGTGCTGTTTCGTACAGTGGAGTGGACTGGCTTGTTGTAGAGAGTTGGAGTGTGGCACATTGTGGTAGAGTGAAGTTGCTTAGACTCTCGTAGAGTTGAGTGCCATAGACAGCATAGAGTGTAGTGATGTAGCCTGGAGTTGTGTAGTAAAGTTGAGTAGTGAGAGCAGTAAAGTGGGGTGGAGTAGTATAGAGTGGTATAAAGGGAGTTGCGTAGAGTGGAGTAGAGTGTCATACAGTGGCATAGAGTAAACTAGAGGGGCACACACTCAGATAGACTGGAGTACACTGTTGCACAGTGAAGTACTATAGAATGGTGTATTGTGTGGTAGAGTGGAGAGGCGTAGAGTGTTGTTGAGTGGAGTACAGTGTTGTAGAGTGGAGTGGAGTTCGGTAAAGTGAAATGGCGTACACTGGAATGGCATTGAGTGGAGTGGCGTAGAGTGGAGTGGCATATGCTGGAGTGGCATAGAGTTGAGTGGTGTAGAGTGGAGTGGCTTAGGCTGGAGTGGCATAGAGTTGAGTGGTGTAGAGTGGAGTGGCATACAGTGGAATAGCACAGAGTGGAGTGGAGTAAAGTGGAGTGGCATGTCATAGGGTGTTGAAAAGAGTGGAGTACAGTGGAGTTGCATAGAGTGGAGTAGAGTGTTATAGAGTGGAGTGGCGTGCAGTACATTGTCACAGAGTGTGGTAGAGAGTAGTGGTACAGAGTGTTGTACAGTCGAGTGGCGTACAGTGGAGTAACGTACAGTGGAGTATTGGAGTAGGGTGGAGAAATGTGTCAGAGTAGAGTAAAGTGGGGTAGAGTGGACTACAGTGTTGTACAGTGACACAGATTGGAGTACAGTGTTGCGTAATGGAGTAGCATTCAGTGGAGTAGAGTTTAGTAGAGTGGAGGAGCGTAGAGTGGAATAGTTTATTATAGAGTGGAGAAGACTCGAGTGGCGTAGAGTGCAGTGTCATATAGTGTTGGGCTATAGAGTGTCGTAATGTAGAGTATCGTGGCATAGAGTGTCATGGCGTAGAGTGTTGTGGCATAGAGTGGAGTTGTGTACAGTGCAGTGGTGTACAGGGGAGTAGCTTAGAGTGGAGTGGCGTACAGTGGAATAGCATGTAGTGAAGTGGCATATAGTGGAGTGGCATAGAGTGGAGTGATAGATGGATGTACATGAAATTGGCTGGAATGTACAATATGGTGTGCAGAGTAAAGCAAGATAGCGATTTGTGCTACCTCGCATTTCTCCAGACTTACCAAGCAATGCAGGACCTAGCATGGTAGCCTTGTGTTGCTTTGTAAATGTGACCTAAGTATTGTGTTGCCCATGCGAGACCAAGGGCAACACAATACAATAATACATCTGGCCCTTACTTAGATATTGGGCCACAGTATACCGCGGTAACTTAGTGGTATATACCGTGGTACATGGCTATGACAAGGCAGCATATGATTGGCTAATGGCTGTCTTTACAAAATTAAAAGGCAGGCATATCATTTTCACTACACTGTGCCTGTGTTCTGGGTTAGGGCCTAAGACATAGGTAACTAGTAAGTTTTATTGCTGTTCCCTACCTATTACCACTTTATTAAAGTGGTAATAGGTAGGACTCTTTATTTATATATTTTTTATAAAGTTTACAGTATATCGCACTAGTACTTAGTAAGTATAATGTTTTTTTTAAAACATGGACCTTTGAAAAGAAAATTTAAGTAGTGCAGTAATTTGTAAGTACTACTGCAGTACTTTGTAAACATTTTTGTAAAGAATAAAAGATGTAAAAAATTGAAAATTGACACTGTAATGCAAAATATTTGTATTACAGCATGTCAGCAGCTCCCTGGGTGCAAAAAGCAATGGTGGCGCCCGCAGGAGGCAGGGAGCCGGCAGGGACCGTGGGGGCCTTCCGGCCCCCCCCGCAGTCCCCAACGGAGAGGCTTCATCCCGGGCTGAAAATGGCCCGGTAGGGCGGGCACTCGGCCCCCGTCCCTTGAAAGAACATTACAAAAAAAAGAAATGTCCGAGCCCCAGGGGAGCTGAAATCGGCCTGGGGAGGGGGGCCCGCAGCCCCCCTTCCCCTTTAAAAAAATGTATATATAAAAGCCTGGCCCCAGGGGATGGGGTCCCCGGGGCCGAAATTGGCCTCAGGAGGGGAGCCCCTCCCTTTAAAAAAAAAAAAAAAGAATAAATAAAAGACTCCGGGGGATGTGGCCCCCGGGACTGAAAATGGCCAAGGGAAGGGGGCCACACGGCCCCTCTTCCTTTATTTATAAAAAATAAAAGGCCGGGCCCCAGAGGATGGGGTCCCCGGGGCCAAAAGCAGCCCCACTCCCTTTTTTCATAGAAAGAAACAGATCAGGTCCCAGGGATTGAGTCCCCAGGGCCCAAAAAGGTCCAGGGAAGGAGGGCAACGCGGCCCCCCTTCCTAAAAAAAAGAAATAGAATAGCTAGCCCTCCTGTTACCTCCAGTGAGGCCCACACAGCTGGATTGCTGGGAGGTGGTCAGAGGCCATGCCCCTTTCTCCACCACTCTCCAAACGCACCTTTTAGTGCCCTGCTGGTGGAGGGGTGACGTCCCCTTGCCTCCTGAGGGCCTCAGGACTAAAGTAGACCTTTTCCCGCAAGCAGCAGTGCGCCAGGAGGCACGTTTGCAGAGTGGTGAAGAAAGGGGGTGTGGCCCCTGACCTCCTCTCAGCAATCTAGCTGTGTGGGCCTTACTGGGTAACAGGAGGCCTAACAGTGATGTCACTGACCATGTAATGAGTGAAGTAATATGTGAGGTCATTAGCAGTGCATTGCGGGGACGTTAGTTATAGTTAGCTTTGCTAACTATAACTGCTGAATTTCTCTGGTTTTGTATGAGTGAAATGTCAGCCTAACTATAACGTCTCTGTAACCTTTGGTTTTTTCAGTGAATATATATATATGTAAAATGTCTCTCCCAATACATTGGGAAAAAGATTTTATTTGTATGGGTGCCTCACCCCAATGCGCACCAAGGCTGTAGGGTCTAAACCCAGAGGACCTGGAACTGTGGTATACACAGACACACATATGTGTTACCTACTGGCGGTTGCCGGTTGGTAGGTATAGTTAGGACCTAATTTCCATAGATGGAGCATTTTTATTCTGCTAATAACTTTGGCGCTGTTTGACAAATCTTCATGAACGTTTCAACACTAGTTTGCCACTCACTTCAGTTGCTGTCTGGAAAGTTTCGGGTTGATTTGCCAAGCGGGGGCCAGGAAAAAGGAGGGATCCCAAAACGGGTTTTCCCAATGCAATTTCCTATAGGGACTTTAGACACGACTACAGTCAGAATCGCTGAACGGAATTACACCAAATTTGGCAGAAAGCTAAATCTTGGTCCCCAAAGACTGCTTTTTGTAATTTGGTGAGTTATTATGGAAAAAATATTTATGTATATCTAGAGACGCGGATCCACCACGGTGGATCCATGGTTCCACGCGCCAACAGCAAAGCCGTGATTGGCTGGCCACAACCTGAGAGAAAGCTGCAGCTGCCATTTTCTCATTTAGGACATGGTTCCCAGGGGGAGAAATAAAATCTAAAAGGGATATGAGGGGTTAGGATAGAGGTATCCAGACCCCATGGGACCTGGTGGAGGGGTATGTGAGGGACCCCTCATGGGCAAGAAATTGTCCAAAAGCATTTTATTTTTCACACACGAGGATCTGTGGATCCACTGTGGTGCTCAGCACAGTCCCCAGTGCGAATCCGCAGCAGATCCATAGATCCAGACCCCTACTAAAAAACACATGCACCCACTCACAGACCTGCAAAACCACTCACACACCAACTCACAGACCCACATGGCCACTGACACACCCACTCATACACCCATGCACACATTCACTTACACACCCACACAACCACTCACACACCTACTCACACATACATACAGCCACTCACACCCATTCACAGACCCACACAGACGCTCATAGACCCACACAGCCACTCACATACCCACTTATAAACCCACACAACCACTCACATACCCACTCATAGACCCACACAGCCATGCACACACCCACACAACCACTCACACACCCATACAGTGACTCATAGACCCACAAACCACTCACACATCTACTCAAACATTCATGCACCCACTCACACAGCCACTTACACACCCACTCACACACATCCACTCACACCCACTCACAGACCTACAAAGCTACTCCCAGACCCACACAGCCACTCACATACCCACTTACAAACCCACACAACCACTCACACACCCACTCATTGAACCACATAGCCATGCACACACCCACACAACCACTCACACACCTACTCATACATCCATACACCCACTCACATACCCATACAGTTCCTCACATACCCACTCACACACCCACAAAACCACTCACTCACCCACTCACAGATCAACACAGCCACTCACACACCCACTCACACATTCACACACCCACTTACACACCCACATAACCAATCACACTCCTGCTCACACACCCTTGCACAGACCCACAAAACCATTCACACTCGCTCACACAGCCACTCACACACCCACACAACCACTCACACATCCATATACCCACTCACCCCCTCCAGTCACTCACACACCCACTCACAGACCCACAAAACCACTTACACACCCACTCACAGACCAACACAGTCACTCACACACTGACTCATGCACCTACTCACACATTCACACACCTACTTACACGCCCACATAACCACTCACACAGCTGCTCAAACACCCATACAGCCACTCACACATCCATGCACAGACCCACAAAACCACTCACACACCTACTCACAGACCTACACAGCCACTTAAACATCTACTCACACCTACTCACACACTCGCTATACATATTGTACAACCACATAACTACTCACACACCCACTCACACACCCATACAGCCACTCAAACACCCATGCACTAACCAAGAAACCACTCACATACTCACCCTCACAGCCACTCACACAGCCACTCACACAGCCACTCACATATCCACTCACAGACCTTCACAGCCACTTAAACATCTACTCACACCCACTTACACACTCGCTATACATATTATACAACCACATAACTACTCACACACCTGCTCAAACACCCATACGGCTACTCACACACCCATGCACAGACCCACAAAACCACTCACACTCGCTCACATAGCCACTCACACACCCACACAACCACTCACACATCCATATACCCACTCACCCCCCTAGTCACTCACACACCCACTCACAGACCCACAAAACCACTTACACACCCACTCACAGACCAACACAGTCACTCACACACTGACTCATGCACCTACTCACACATTCACACACCCACTTACACACCCACATAACCACTCACACACCTGCTCAAACACCCATACAGCCACTCACACATCCATGCACAGACCCACAAAACCACTCACACACCCACTCACAGAACTACATAGCCACTTAAACATCTACTCACACCCACTTACACACTTGCTATACATATTGTACAACCACATAACTACTCACACACCCACCCACTTACACACCCATACAGCCACTCACACACCCATGCAGTAACCAAGAAACCACTCACATACTCACCCTCACAGCCACTCACACAGCCACTCACACAACCACTCACATATCCATAAGCCCACTCACACACCCACACAGTTACTTACACACCCACTCACAGACCCACAAAACAATTCACTCACCCACTCACTGACCCACACAGCCACCCACTCACTCACTTACTCACTTACACACACACTTACACACCCATATAACCACCCACACAGCCAATCATACACCCTCTCACAGACCCACACAACCACTCACACACCCACTCACAGACACACACACAGCAACTCACACACCACACAGCCACTCACAAACCACACAGCCACTCACATATCCATACACCCACTGACACACCCACTCACAGGTCCACAAATCCACTCACACCCCCACTCACATACCCACACAGACACTCACCTACTCACACAGCCACTCACAGACCTGCACAGTCACTTACACATCCACTCACACACCCACCCACTCTCACATTCACATACTTGCTTACACACCCACACAACCATTCACACACCTACTCACACACCCATACAGCCACTCACACACCCATTTACAAACCCATACAACCACTCATACACCCGCTCATAGACCCACACAGCTGTGCATAACCACTCACACACCCACTCAAATATCCATACATCTACTCACACACCCATACAGTCACTCACACACCCACTCACACACCCACTCACAGATCAACACAGCCACTCACACACCAACTCACACACCCACTCACACATTCACACACCCACTAACACACCTGCTCAACACCCATATGGCCATTCACACACCCATGCACAGACCCAAAAAACCAATCACACACTCGCTCACACACCCATACAGCCACTCACACACCCACAGAACCACTCACAACTACTCACACATCCATACACCCACTCACCCCCAGTCACTCACACCCCCACTCACAGACCCACAAAACCACTCACACAGCCACTCACAGACCAATACAGCCACTCACACACTGACTCACACATCTACTAATACATTCATACACCCACATAACCACTCACACACCTGCTCAAACACCCATACTGTTATAGGTGGCAAGAACTCGTCAGCAGTTTCATGAAAATTGTATTCATGTTATACAAAAACCGGTCTTTCATAATACAGTACAATTATCATACATCATTGCTTAATATTGTATTAAAGGGAATTCATTATGTTATTCCTCATTTCTTGCCACTGTGATTGGTATACTGATATTCCCCATTTTTTGTTGTCAGCCTGATAATTAAAACATGTGCTTTCTGGTCACGAGTGCTCTGCAAACGCTCGAATTATGTAAATGGTTAAAACTATCCAACTGCTGCTCAAACATGTGCCTTTGAATCACGAGTGCTCTGCAACCGCCCAAATTATGCAAATTATCTAATCGATCCAACGTGCGCATGTGTTAACAGTCGCACCTTGCACGCGTGTGTTCAGAAACAGGAACAGAGCGCTTAGGTATTTAAAGCGCACTCTCCCTTTCACTCGTGCTTCGCTTTTTGGAAATCCCCGGTACTCACCTGACTTCATCCTGTTTCAGCGTTGCTCTCGTCGTCCTGTCGGCTCTCGAGGAGGTTCCGGTTCCTGGTGTTCCCTGGATTCCTGTTCCCCGGCTCTTCTTCCGGCTCCTAGAAGAAAGAAAACAAAGCGTGAAGACCGGTTGCTTAGCAACTATAGAAACTCGATCGGTAAAGTGTATATTGAAGCTACTGACATCGCGGTAAGACTTTTATTACCCTTTTGGCTCTGTCAGGACATTTGAAAGTGCATCTGAACTGAAGTACTTCGAAACAAAGACAATTGAAAGACTCGATATAACATTTCATTTGAAAGCACAGATAACAAGTTGTTCTTAACCGCTTCGGTGCTCGGGATGGACCCCGGCCGTCCGACGTCACAGTGGGCGTGTGCGGAGGACAGCCGGGGGCCGTCCTAAACACGCCCACTCAATAAATCACCCGCACTGCGGCGGAATTCGCGCCGTGGTCAACGGGTTAAGGAAGAAAGTGTGGAGCATTAAAAATCCCTTATTTGTTGAAAGGACAATTCATGCAGCTAGCATTGGAATAACACTGATGAAAGTGTTAAAACATTTGTAGCAGTAATTGTACCTATTTTCTCTTGTGTGTATTTTTTTTTGTTTTGTTATTTACATTTTAGTTTTACGAATCGTTTGGGGCACAGTTCAAGGCACAAAACGGGTATGTTAACAATGCATATTAATGAATCTGATTAATGTAAATGCGCTTTAATATTGGCTGGTTACAATCTCCCGATTACTATTGTGTTCTAGATTATAATTTTGTGAAGAGTTGCATTTGGAAATAGTGTAACAACGGACGCTTCTTTCAGAAGTAGCCAATTAGGAAATTCTCTCACCGATAGAATTTGGTAGGCATCTTTTATTAAATAAATGTTTTTAGAATTTAGTAACCTAGAATAACCAAAGTGTTTGAGTGATAAAGGTGCTTATTTCTCTTGATATAGAATAATCAAACATAGCCCTGAAGTTCTCCCACGAAAATACAATATCTTCACTCCTTCCACCAGAGAGGCATTCCTGAGAGACATCCCTACAGCGCCAACAAAGATTTCTTGTTTCTCTTGTCTCTCACTCCCATCCCCCTTCCCCCAGGGAGTTATTGGAGTGACAAGCGTGTACCTTCGTTGTCGTTCTGGTAATTGTCGGGGGATCTGGGAACAGTCAGCATCACGGAAGGAACAATTGGAGTGCAGGTGGGTGACCCTGTAACAGAAAGCGAAACCCCCCCCCCCAAAAAAAACCTCCTATTTATTGTTCCTTTCCTGATTCTGGTAATTATGGAGGAGTTTGATCAAGACAAACTGGATTCTTCACAAATGGCCGTGCTACTTCAGAAATTAACAGAAGAGATGCAACAGCTCAGGCAGGAAACTCACGCACTTAGACAAGAAACAACCCGAGTTAAATCCGAGTTCACTAGTTGGAGAGATCCTCATATGTCAGACAACAGGCCCATTATTGCTCTGTCTAAATTTGGCCCAATACCTTCAACCCCACACACTGATCAGAATCTTCAGGTAACAGTTGTTTCACCGAGTGCTGTCCCTCTGGCTAATCCTGAACGCTTCACGGGTGATAGTAATCACTTTGCATCATTTATGAGTCAATGCCAACTACATTTTTTGTGTAAACCGCAGATTTTTGTTTCTGATACCACTAAAGTTGCTTTCATTATTTCATACTTAGGTGGAGTAGTAGCTAATTGGGCTATGCCCTTAGTTGACACAAATGATCCTTTACTTCATAATCTAGTTGCCTTCAAAGCTGCCATGTCACGCTTATTTGCTAAACACGTTTTTATTCAAGCATCCGATAACGAGTTATTAAATTTACGCCAGGGGTCAAAATATTTAATTAGTTATATAACTAATTTTAACAGATTATTGTCTGAGACACACTGGCCAGAGGAGAAAAGAATCTCATTATTTTATCGCGGTCTTAAAGACGACTTAAAAGATTCCTTAGCACACATTGTTGATCTACCTGATGATTATACAGAATTCCTGGATTTAGTGGTCAAACTTGATCATAGACTAGGAGAGAGAAAGAATGAGAGAACCAGAGGTGACACAAGAGTTTTACATTTCAAGGCAGAAAAGAAAGACGTAGAGGAAAAAACTAGTGTGGAACCAATGCAAATTGGTGGTATAAAAGGTCCATTGTCCTCTGAGGAGAAGGATAGGAGACGTAAGGGAAACCTATGTTTATATTGCAGTAAGGCCGGTCATTATGCCAAGGACTGCCCAATTAAGCCTAAAAAGAAGAAAGCTAAAGCTATTACTGATAAACCCACTTCAGGGTCGGAAAACTAGATTTCTCGAGGAGTAGTGAGGTCGTCTCTTTGAGAAAAGACACTCTACAGATCTCACAGTATGCTACTAATGTTATCAATCGAATTCCAAAACACATGACAATCAGACTAACTTTCATTATAACTGCACAACAAAGACAGAGCCTTGCAGTACTAATAGATTCCGGGGCTACTGGCAACTTTTTTGACCTAGAACTTGCTAAAAGACTAGGAATTGTTCAGATTCCGAAAGCAGAGCTAGAACCAGTGAGAGCTGTTGACAGTTCGGCCCTTTCCTCTGGGTTGATCAAGTTTCATACCGCGCCACTAACTTTAGTTGGCGAAAACGGCCATACAGAGGAAACTGTGTTTGACTTAATTGACACACCTACCTTTGGCGTAATACTCGGAGTTCCTTGGTTAGAACTACACAACCCTAAAATTGACTGGGTCAAAAGAAAAGTCACCCTAGACTCCCCGTATTGCAGAACCCAATGTTACAAGGAAACTCAAGATCCAATAATTCCATTATTTTGTTCTGTCGTTCAAAATTGCCCTCCGTCTCTACCTCCTGAATATAAAGACTTTTCAGAAGTATTTGACCCCGTCCAAGCCACCCAGTTACCACCACACAGGGTGTATGATTGCAAGATAGACCTAATTCCTGGCGCAGTTTTACCCTGTAGCAGGATTTACGCGTTAACCGAGCCAGAAACCCAGTATTTAAAGACTTATATGGACGAATTGTTGGAAATCGGTTTCATCAGACATTCTACATCACCTGTTTCTTCGCCACTTTTTTTTGTGGCCATAAAGTCCAGCGATCTCAGGGCTTGCATCGATTATCGTGCAATCAACAAGGCTACAATTAAGAATCGCTATCCACTGCCACTCATTCCAGTCCTGCTAAACCAAGTCAAGGGGTCTACCATCTACACTAAGCTTGATTTACGGGGTGCTTACCACCTCATTCGTATAAAAGAAAGAGACGAATGGAAGACCGCATTTCGCACGAAATTCGGTCTCTTTGAATATACGGTCATGCCATTCGGTCTCTGTAACGCCGCAGCCGCGTTTCAATATTTCATCAATGAAGTACTCCATGATCTACTTGATGTTTGCGTCATCGTGTATATCGATGACATACTAATTTTTTCCAAAACTGAGGAGCAGCATACACAGCATGTTCGCTCTGTTTTACAACGATTACAAGAGCACTCTTTGTACGCAAAACATGAAAAATGCGTCTTTAATACAAAAAGAGTAGAATTTTTAGGATAATGGCTCTCTCCTGAGGGTATTACCATGGACCCTAAGAAAGTGGAAGCTGTTTTAAATGGGCCTGCTCCATCTTCTGTAAAAGAAACGCAGCGGGTGCTAGGATTCGCTAATTTCTATAGGCGATTCATAGCTAACTTTTCAGAAAACGTCACACCTATGACACAGCTTCTACGCAAGGGTCAACAGTTCCAATGGAATTCGGATGCAGAAATTGCGTTTAACAAATTAAAACAGGCCTTCACCTCAGCACCCATCTTAATTCACCCAGATCCTGACAAACCATTTTTTGTAGAGGCAGATGCCTCTCAAAATGCATTAGGAGGGGTATTAATGCAGAAAGACGCAAACACGGGACATTTGCATCCAATAGCCTTTTACTCACGGAAACTGTTATCAGCAGAGCAAAATTATACGGTGGCAGAACGAGAATTACTGGCAATCAAGGCAGTGTTTCAAGAATGGAGACATCATCTGTTAGGTGAAAAACACACCGTAACCATATTCACAGACCACAAGAACCTTCAGTTCTTTTCTTCAGTTAAAGCAGTCACTCCCAGGCAAATGCGTTGGTTACACTTTTTTAGTGAATTTGATTTCCTAATTACGTATCGCCCTGGGCAGAAACAACTCATATCTGACACCTTATCAAGAATGTCTAGCGAGAACCATTCAGACGAGCATAATCATTCCCAACACATAATTCCACCCGAAAAGATAGTAGCTGTGACTTCAGAGGATAGTTTTTTGAGTACTGTAAAACAAAGTGTTCAGAATCTGAATCAACAGCGTTGGTTAGCAAATAAAAAAAATTCCATTCGTGACGGGTATTTCTTTCACAATGATAAACTCTATGTTCCACTAAAAGCACTACAACAACAGATTCTCCACTGGAATCATGACTCTAGTATTGCTGGACATCCTGGAACAAATAAAACATTAGAATTATGTTTAAGAAATTTCTGTTGGAATAATATCAGACATGACGTTCAACAATACATAAGAGCCTGTCCAGTCTGTGCTAGAAACAAATCACTTCACTTAGCGCCAACAGGTCTTTTACAACCTTTGCCAATACCACCATTTCCCTGGCATACCATCAGATTAGATTTTATTACTGATCTGCCTAAATCTAATAATCACACTACAATTTTGGTAGTAGTGGATTTATTGTCTAAAATGGGACATTTCATTCCTTTAAAAAACTCCCAACTGCAATTGAATTCAGTGAAATATTTATTAGTAATATCATGAAACTCCATGGACTCCCAAGTAAAATTGTTTCCGATCGTGGCCCTCAATTTATCTCTAAATTTTGGAAACAGCTTTGCAGCCATTTAGGAATAGAAATTGCCCTGTCCTCTGCCTGTCATCCTCAAACTGACGGCCAAACAGAAAAAGTAAACCAATACCTCGAACAGAGTTTACGATGTCTTACTTCCACTGTATCATCACAGTGGGACTTGGTACTACCATTGGCTGAGTTTTCTTGTAACAACAGCCTTCACTCAGCATTGGGTTGTTCCCCCTTTTATTTTTCCACTGGAATTCACCCAAGGTCTCTTCCTGCCACCCTTCCAAATCTAAGTGATACTATGCCAGCTGTCACTGAGAGATTAACACAATTACAACAAATACAAGAAATGGCCAAAAGTAGTTTAGCAAAAAATAAAATTAAAACAAAGATAACCATGGACAAACACAGAACACCTGAACCACCCTATAAAGTAGGAGACTTGGTCTGGCTATCCACCAGGAATATCCAACTGGAGGGTCCTAAGAAATTAAAACAAAGGTATATTGGTCCTTACCCTATTTGCAAAATTCTAAACCCAGTCTCAGTAAAGCTAGAGTTACCAGAAGATCATGCTATCCACCCCGTTTTTCATGTCTCCCTTTTGAAACCCTACAATTCTTTAACAAGAAAAAACAAGCATTTGCAATGCAATAGGTCTCGCATTTACGTGAGTTTAAGCTATTGGTATTGTAAATGACAATGCCTTATATTTATGTTTCAAAAACGAAAACAAAAGTAAGAGGTATTGTCATTTGCAATCTCAATAGCTCAAACTTGTGTAAATGAGAGACCTATTGCATTGCAAATGTTTGTTTGGGTAAACACTTCATGCAGGGTAATAGTGCAAGTGCGACATAAAACACTTGTGTTTATTGTGAAGATAATTAATTTTGGGAACTGTTCAAGGTTTTGTTTCTAATAGAAAAATATACATATACATTGGGCGTGGCCTACCATTGACAAAATGACACAAAGTAAGCATTAGATTAGAACAAAGCTTATGTTTTTACAAAGCATGTGGCTCACAGAGCAGCTGCTGAGATTTCCTAGAAGGATCACTTTAAAGGCTCCATCAGGGCTCTCAGCACCTCCTGATATTGTTTACTGGAGAGTCACGCCAGGCTGCCCTCCTACAGCGCGTCTCGTGCACCCAAATCACAAATCTGCGCGCTCAGGGACCGACAAGGCCTCTGCTTTATAAGTTGTTGCTGAGTTTAGCGGAGAAGCCAAGGTGCCCGGGGCCCTAATGCAAATACGAAAAATAGACCATCAAACCCCCAATTCAGTTTGGAATTAAGACGCAGCTAGAATTTGGGAAGCTGCCGGCTCTTGACACTGCCCCGGTGCCATTCATTGCAGCTACTGCACTATTTATTGCAATGCAGCCCGTCTTCTCTTGGAGGACGGATCATGGACTTGTTTCCTCCTGCTAAATAGTTTTAAGCATTACATAATTGCCATAAGAGCGGGTTTGGAATTACAGAGAGGCCCTTCAAACAGATTCTGTGAACAGTGTCTGCTTTTGTCTTACAGATGGCGTGCGTTGAAAGCGCATTCCTAAAATAAATATGAAACAACTTCAATGGAAGTTTATCACATGCCTGGAGCCCACTCGGCTCTTACACTGCAAAGTGGGAGAACATAGGTCGGGCTAAAACGGAGCGCTGCTACCAACTCCTGGCGACAAGGATGAGCATAACCCAGATGAGGAAACAACGGCACAAGCACCTACATTGTGTTGGGGGAAGGTGTGGCCTATTTATCCTATCCTGGAGCAGCTCGCGGCACTCATAAGTGACCGAGTTGCTAAGTTTGATACAACATGGCGCCCATTCACCACCTACATAACAAGGGAAAGTGAAACAGCGCCATGCGCGCATTGTAGGCACGCCGTGAGCGTGCACATCGGCGCGGCCTGCGGCTGGCTCGTGCCCAGTGGCGGCGCCTGCGGACTTCGCCGCACCTCGGCTCGTGCGGCCCAGGGACGGGGCCGCCAAAGCAAACAAAAATAAAACCAGTAGAGGAAGTCCGGCGGGAGCCCACCCCGCCTTCGTGAATGTCCATGGTGCGGCCAAAGCAGGATTTTACGCGGGGCTCCTGGGAGCAAGACGGAGCCCCGCGTGTTGCTGCAGTGACCGGCTGAAGACGGAGACCAGCCGAGGAGCAGCGCAGAGTCCCCACAACAGCAGGTAAGTGGAGTGAGGCATGCTGTGCATGTAAAGCGCGCCGCGCTTGGAGCTTGCGTGCGCATTTAAAAGTGCTATTGCATGAGGCTTGCAAGGACGGAAGGGGGACAGGAGATGTGCACAGTGCGTGTTCACGGGCGCGTTCACATTTCCAGTCCGTCCTGCGCGTGCACAGCTCCTGTCTCCCTTCCGAAGCAAGTCAGCAACAATAAGTCTCGCTAGCGACAGCGCTTCGCGCTGCGTCGCTAGGTCGAGACCTAATAACTCGCCCCCACCTATCGTTGTAGGAGACCATGTTGAATATGAGGTACACCGCATAATTGTGGCCAAAAGAATACGCGGTCGATTACATTATCACATTGACTGGAAAGGCTACGACACCTCAGAAAAATCGTGGGAACCCGAAGCTCAGGTGCATGCCCCACGACTGATTAGAGCATTTCATGCTTTGTACCCTGAGAAACCTCACCCCCTTAAAAGACCTTTGGGGGGGGAACTGTTATAGGTGGCAAGAACTTGTCAGCAGTTTCATGAAAATTGTATTCATGTTATACAAAAAACGTTCTTTCATAATACAGTACAATTATCATACATCATTGCTTAATATTGTATTAAAGGGAATTCATTATGTTATTCCTCATTTCTTGCCACTGTGATTGGTATACTGATATTCCCCATTTTTTGTTGTCAGCCTGATAATTAAAACATGTGCTTTCTGGTCACGAGTGCTCTGCAAACGCTCGAATTATGTAAATGGTTAAAACTATCCAACTGCTGCTCAAACATGTGCCTTTCAATAACGAGCGCTCTGCAACCGCCCGAATTATGCAAATTATCTAATCGATCCAACGTGCGCATGTGTTAACAGTCGCACCTTGCACACGTGTGTTCAGAAACAGGAACAGAGCGCTTAGGTATTTAAAGCGCGCTCTCCCTTTCACGCGCGCTTTCGCTTTTTTTTGTGGAAATCCCCGGTACCCACCTGACTTCATCCTGGTCCAGCGTTGCTCTCGTCGTCCTGTTGGCTCTCGAGGAGGTTCCGGTTCCTGGTGTTCCCTGGATTCCTGTTCCCCGGCTCTTCTTCTGGCTCCTAGAAGAAAGAAAACAAAGCGTGAACACCGGTTGCTTAGCAACCATAGAAGCTCGATCGGTAAAGTGTATATTGAAGCTACTGACATCGCGGTAAGACTTTTATTACCCTTTTGGCTCTGTCAGGACATTTGAAAGTGCATCTGAACTGAAGTACTGTAAGGAACATCCGTAGGCTCGAACTAGTAATAGAATTACGTTCTTTATTTATTTCACCAACACAGGCTCCTACAGAACATGGAGCGTAGGTAACGCGGCTGCTGCTCGGTCATCAGCTGTCAAAGGTTGCCAGTTGACAGCTGGTGACAGACGGTACGGTGTCCGCGCAGGGACACAGGGTGCAATACAGTAACCTGGTCCTCGCTGGGACAGAAGTATGTAAATCACAACACATCCCCCCCCCTTGGGAAAGAGAGAATGAGAGAGATAAAGAAAGGAAAAAGGGGAGAGGAAGAAGAAAGATGGGGAAACCAAAACCAGATGCATGCAGTTACAATTTACTCACAAATGTAATCAGAGAGTTTTGCTGGTGGTAAAAGTCGCCTTCCTGCCCTGCTCCTGCCGATAGATAATGGAGCGCCATGTACTGGTGTTGAAGGCAACTGTCTTCTAACTCTACCTGGGGTATCAAGATCTAGTGGAGTGTGAACTGGTTCAGGAATGGGCTGCGTGATGTAGCTGTGCGCCGTGGTGTGGGGAACTCCTAGTCAGAATCGTAGTCTGAGGAACAATGGTGTGTTTCGCTGCGATTGGTTATTTCGGGACAGTCACTTGTCTGATCAGTAGGCATGCTAACATTAGGATTCTCAGTGGGCTGTCTGTAGGCAGAAAGGGCGGAGAAGTGCCACACCCTACCATCGCTCAAGAGTGCGGAATTGCAGTACACCTCACGCACTGATAAGGGAGAGGTGTATCTGTCCTGACCCTTACCTATGTGTCCACTTCTTTTGACCTTGACAGTGTCCCCTACCCTGAGCTCCACTTGCTTACACCCGTGCTTGTTGTCGTATCTTTCTTTACAACTGGACTGTGCGCGCGCTATCCTTTCTCTGACTAAATGGGAAGACCAGTGTATTCTCTTGGCTGCCTTGACCCAACCCACATTGTCTTTGGTCAATGGAGTTCTTCCCCTCATGAGCTCAAATGGGCTGTGACCAGTGGTTTCGCATGGTGTGATGCGGTAAGCCCACAGTGTTTTGAGTGTCTCCTGCTTCCAGCTTAGGTTGTTGCTTTTGGCTAACTGGACAATACCTTTGATTACTCTGTTGAAACGTTCAACAGCCCAGTTGCCCGCTGGGTGATAAACTGATGTCGTTTTGTGGAGAATTTGGTGTTTGTGCATGTAATTCTTGAATGTCTCGGACATGAATTGTGTCCCGTTGTCACTGATAACCTGTTTGGGAAGACCTTCGCGTGTTAACACGTCATCAAGGAACTTGACTACATTATGTGTGTCAGGTGTTTTAACGAACTTAAGTTCAGGCCATTTAGTGAAATGGTCAATGATAACTACTATGTACCATTGTTCAAGATCCTCAGATGTGGGACCCATTATGTCTACACCAATTCTCTCCCATGGCATGGATGGGCATGGAATAGGGTGCAAGGGGGGTCTGAATGTCACCTGTGTTTTATCTGAGTTGACGCAAAGTGTGCAATCCCTGACCATTCTCTCCACCTCTAAGCTAATGCCTGGCCACCAGTAATTGTTTTTGACCCTGTTCTTTGTTTTTGCAATACCTAAGTGTCCTTCATGACACAAACTTAGTATCCTCATTCTAAGGCTTTTAGGAGGTACGACCCTACCACTCCTTAATACAAATCCATTCTCCTGTGACAATTCGTCCTTTACCTCCCAGAAGTGTCGTAGTGGCTCAGGCAACTGGCTTTTGCACGTCCATCCATCAGTTAGCATATTTACAACTTGACTTATAACGCTGTCTTTGTTTTGCTCCGTGAGCCATTCTTCTTTTGATATGCTGTTGAACTGTTCTAGGACATTGGCTATGCTTGTCTCCTCTGTTTCCGGGCTGTGGTCATTGTCTGTTGATTCGATAGGCAACCTACTCAAAAAGTCTGCCACCACGTTCTTCACTCCTGGAACGTATTGAATGTCGTACAAAAAATCAAACAAACGCACCGATAGTCTGGCCAATCTGGGTGAAGCATTGTACAACCCCCTTTGTTGTAAACACCTTGGTAAGGGGCTTATGATCTGTGCATAGAGTGACCCTGCTGCCCCAAACAAACTGCCTGAAGTGTTCTAAGGCCCACACGCACGCAAGTGCTTCACGCTCAATGACTGAGAATTTTTCCTCAGCAGGAGTCAGAGAACGTGAAGCAAAAGCTATAGTGTATTCCACACCCTTGGTATCTTTTTGGGTGATTACTGCGCCCAATCCCTTAGAACTTGCGTCTGTGGTAACAAAATTGCTCAGTGATGGATCGAAGCCTTGCAAAGGTAACGCAGAGCACATTTCCTTCTTGAGGGCCAGAAAGGTTTTGTTACACTCCACTGTCCATTCAAACTTGTTACGCATTTTGAGCAGTTGTCTTAAATCGTATGTTTTATGAGAAAAGTTTTTGATGAACTTTGCGTAGAACTCTAACATTCCCAGGAAGGACCGCAGCTCATCCTTGTTTTTGGGAACAGGGGAGTCATTTATGGCTTGGAGGAGTTCTCTTTTCGGGCTGATGCCGTCACCACTTATCTCGTGTCCCAGATAGTTGACGGAGTTCTTTGCAAACTTGCACTTAAGGTGCTCGGCAGTTAAACCCTTTTCATTCAGGATTTCCAACACCTGTTGAACCTTGTCGTCGTGGTCTTCTCTTGTCTTTCCCATTACCAGGATGTCGTCCTGGAAAAGTAGTATGCCTGGAACACCGTCAAAAATGTTGAGCATAAGCCTCTGGAACATCGCGGCTGCCGAAGCTAGACCGAATGGTACTCTTGTAAACCGGAAACACCCAAAAGGTGTGACGAAAGTGGTGAGTTTTTTGCTGTCGCGATGCAACGGCACCTGATGGTAGGCCGACTTCAAATCGATTGTGGTGAACCACTTTATGCCCTTTGTGGTTGCGAGCATCTCACTAATCTTGGGGAGGGGAAACTGCTCCACAACAATGTTGTTGTTGAGGTCCCGTAGATCCACACATAGCCTCAATTTGCCATTAGATCGTTTCGCGACGACTAGGGGCGCGACCCACTCTGAAGCTTCCACTCTTTCTATGATTCCGTCTGCTAGTAATTTTTCAAGTTGAGCTTTTATCTCATCTCTTATGGCAAACGGTAGGTTCCTGGCTTTGTGTACGACTGGTGTGGATATTGGCTTGACTCTGATTTTATGCTGGTATCCTTTTAGGACCCCCACCTCCCCACTAAATACTTTGGGGTATTTGTCCAGTAAAGACTTTGCATAGTCTTCGTCGCATGCTACGCTTAATACAGGGTCCGCCTTGCTGGGGTCCAAGATTATACCAAGTTTGCCCTGGTCCATCCATCCAAGTACAGATGGTCCTACTTTGGAGACGTAAAGTTTACCGGCAGACTCGCGGTCTTTAAATCCAAATTTTAGTTTCCTGTAGCCGCACACATCGATGGGATCACCTGTAAATGACCTGATTATGATGTCTGCCTTTTCAAGTTGTTCCCCTATGACGGGTTTGAACTTCTCTTCCCATATCTTTCTGTTGACAATTGTATAAGGCGAGCCTGAGTCTGCGACAATACTGATATCCACACCTCCAATTGTCATGCTGCAGATGGGTTTTCTTGTTTTTGTGGTACTTGTTGCACTGACACTATCGACTTGCTCTTCTTCAATGTTTAGCACAAACATGTTGATGTCGTCTTCATCAGACATGTCTTGAATATCTGCTTCCACTTCATCCACCATCTTTACAGACCTTGAGTTGCGTCTTCTGCACGCTTTGAAAAAATGACCTATTAAACCACAATGTGTACATTTCACATTGCGAGCAGGACATTTCAAGTCATTGGCCATGTGAGAGGTGCTCCCACATCTGTAACAGCGCCCATTGTTGATTGTTTGTCCTTTGTAATATGTAGGTTTTGTATTCTTTTTGATCCACGCCTGTCTAGGGTTGTGCCTATGCTCCGTTACTTTATTGACAGTATCACTCTCTTTTCTCTCTTTATTCTCTGTCAAGACAGCCTTTGCGCAACGGCCTGTGAGCTCAGCTTTCCTTGCAATATCAATGATATTCTGTAGAGGGTATTCACCTTTGGCCCATAAACTGTCCTGGATGCTTGAGTTGGACCCCTGCATGACTATCTGGTCCCTTATAAACTCGTCGTGCAGATCACCGAAACGGCAGTTGATGGCAAGATTTTTAAGTGCAGAGACAAAGTCGTCGATGGACTCCTCCTTACTTTGCTTTCTATGAAAGAATTTATATCTGTCCACTCCAACACAGACTGTTGGTTTGTAATATGTATTCAGGTCATCTATTGCATTAGTAAAGATGTCACCCTCATTCTCTGCTCGCACCTTCTTAGTTATGGCATTATACACCTTTAGACCACCTGCGCCTAAACTATGCATAAGCATTTTGTATTTCTTTTCTGCTTTCACCTCTTCATCTTCTTCCAATGTGGAGATGTAGTTAAGAAAATACTCTCTCCATTCCTCCCATTTAAGAGAAGGTTCACTCCCTGCTCGTTTGAATGTTTCTGGTGGTGACAGGTTCCATACATAACCTGTCGCCATGCTGGGGTTTAGCTATGTCACAGAGTTGATACGTTATTTAAAAAAAAAAAATCTTTTACGAGAGTCTCCACAGTTTTTTTTGGTTTTTTTCTGCACTTCCTATGATAGTCTGATCGCTGTCCAATGAGGACTCAGTGTTGAAGGTGCTCCACGTGAATAGAGCTATACACAAGCACGCGCACACTGCCCTTTACCTGTTCGTATTTATATATATATAAGCAGTTACTTATTTATGTTGTTTTTATAAACCGCATTTAAACATCAATGTACCTTCCTTTTCCATTCCGTTTTGTTCTCCGCGTACTTGAAACAGCTGCACGGGACAGTTCTGTGAGGATCCCGGTGCTCCGGTCAATTCCCTCAGCAAGGCTGCATTATAGTTTGTTTTTCCAAAATGGCGCCACGTAGCGTGCGTGGTGCGTCATCTAGTGCACTAGACTGTTCCTTTTAATTAGTCCAAGATGTCTGCTTGCACGTTGCGTGAATGCGTACTCAGTCCTTTTGCAGCTGACGGTGACGTGGATTCCAGCTGGCGGTTGCACTTTATCGTTAGACTGTATTCTGACGGTTGAACTGTCACTAAGATTTCTCTTGGTTCCTAATGTTCTTTGTAATGCCCCAAACTGAGGTAAACTTACGGCATTTATTATTTCCTTTTATTGGCACGAGACTGGTCTTTCTCCCGTGATTCCCCTATTCCTTTTGTTCTTTCTTTTTTTCCTCACAAGTGCGCTTTTACGTTCAATGTTCTGGTTGAACTTTAATTAATTTCATGTCCTTTAAGATATCCTTTGTTTGTTTGTTTATGCACACTCAGCTATTGTGCTTTTCTTTACAGTTTGTAAATCCGTATGACAAAGAGTACACGTAACACTTCAAAGTTGACTGACCTTACGTCCTCATTTTTCTGTCCGTCATTCGTGCCTCGTATTTTCTATTTTCTTTTTTTCTTTGGTTTCTGATTATTTTATTTTTTTCTGACTTCATTCAATTTTTTATTCCTTTGATTTTCGACCTGTTTGCAGCGTATTCTTCACTTGACGAAGATGGTAAATGCTGGGTTCACGTGTTGGTGCTCGTCGCCACTTTGTAAGGAACATCCGTAGGCTCGAACTAGTAATAGAATTACGTTCTTTATTTATTTCACCAACACAGGCTCCTACAGAACATGGAGCGTAGGTAACGCGGCTGCTGCTCGGTCATCAGCTGTCAACTGTCAAAGGTTGCCAGTTGACAGCTGGTGACAGCACAGACGGTACGGTGTCCGCGCAGGGACACAGGGTGCAATACAGTAACGGTGTCCTCGCAGGGACAGAAGTATGTAAATCACAACAAGTACTTCGAAACAAAGACAATTGAAAGGCTCGATATAACATTTCATTTGATAGCACAGATAACAAGTTGTTCTTAAGGAAGAAAGTGTGGAGCATTAAAAATCCCTTATTTGTTGAAAGAACAATTCATGCAGCTAGCATTGGAATAACACTGATGAAAGTGTTAAAACATTTGAATCAGTAATTGTGCCTATTTTCTCTTGTGTGTATTTTTTTTTGTTATTTACATTTTAGTTTTACGAATCGTTTGGGGCACAGTTCAAGGCACAAAACAGGTATGTTAACAATGCATATTAATGAATCTGATTAATGTAAATGCGCTTTAATATTGGCTGGTTACAATCTCCCGATTACTATTGTGTTCTAGATTATAATTTTGTGAAGAGTTGCATTTGGAAATAGTGTAACAACGGACGCTTCTTTCAGAAGTAGCCGATTAGGAAATTCTCTCACCGATAGAATTCGGTAGGCATCTTTTATTAAGTAAATGTTTTTAGAATTTAGTATTCCAGAATAACCAAAGTGTTTGAGTGATAAAGGTGCTTATTTCTCTTGATACAGAATAATCAAACATAGCCCTGAAGTTCTCCCACGAAAATACAATATCTTCACTCCTTCCACCAGAGAGGTATTCCTGAGAGACATCCCTACAGCGCCAACGAAGATTTCTTGTTTCTCTTGTCTCTCACTCCCATCCCCCTTCCCCCAGGGAGTTATTGGAGTGACAAGCGTGTACCTTCCTTGTCGTTCTGGTAATTGTCAGGGGATCTGGGAACAGTCAGCATTACGGAAGGAACAATTGGAGTGCAGGTGGGTGACCCTGTAACACATACAGCCACTCACACAGCCATGCACATACCCACAAAACCACTCACTCACCCACTCACAAACCCACGAAGCCACTTAAATACCTACTCACACCCACCCACTCACACACTCACTTACATATCACACACCCACATAACTACTCACACACCCACTCACACACCCATACAGATACTCACACACCCATGCACTAACCCAGAAACCACTCACATACTCACTCACCCATATACCTACACAGCCACTCACAGCCACTCACACAACCACTCACATATCCATACACCCACCCACACAATCACACACACCCACTCACAGAGCCACAAAAACACTCACACACCCACTCACTGACCCACACAGCCACCCACTCACACTCACTCACTCACACACTTACACACCCATACAACCACTCACACAGTCAATCACACACCTGCTCACAGACCCACACAACCACTAACACCCACTCACAGACACACACACAGCCACTCACACATCACACAGCCACTCGCACACCACACAGTCACTCACATACCCACTCACACATCCATACACCCACTCGCACACTCATACAGTCACTCACACATCCACTCACAGGCCCACAAATCCACTCACATACCCACACAGACACTTACCTACTCACACAGCCACTTACATACCCACACAACCAATCACACACCCACTCGCACACCCACATAACCACTCACAGATCCTCACAGTCACTCACACACCCTTTTAGTCACACAACCACTCAAACATCTACTCAAACATTCATGCACCCATTCATACAGCCACTTACGCAACCATACAACCATTCACACACCCACTCATAAACCCACCAAATCACTCACACACCCACTCACAGACCTGCACAGCCACTTACACATCCACTCACACACCTACCCACTCATACATTCACACACCTGCTTACACACCCACACAACCATTCACACACCCACTCACACACCCATACAGCTACTAACACAACCACTTACAAACCCACACAACCACTCACACACCATCTCCTAGACCCACACAGCTGTGCACATACCCACACAACCCCTCACACATCCATACACTCACTCACGCACCCATACAGTCACTTATACACCCACTCACAGACCCACAAAACCACTCACACACCCACTCACAGATCAACACAGCCACTGACATGCTGACTCACACACCCACTCACACATCCACACACCCACTTACACACCCACATAACCACTCACACACCTGCTCAAATCAATCAATCAATCAATCAGGGGTTTGTTAAAGCGCGACTACTCACCCGTAAGGGTCTCAAGGCGCTAGGGATGGGGGGGGGTGCAGGTTCCATCCATCAAGGAGGGGGTCTGTCGAAGAGCCAGGTTTTGAGGTTTCTTGCGAAGATGGGGAGCGATGTTGTCTGTCTGAGGTGGAGCGGAAGGGCGTTCCATGCTTTGGCCGCGAGGAAGGAGAAGGAGCGGCCTCCCGATCTGGTCTTTCTGGTGCGGGGGACCACGGCGTAGGAGAGCTGGGCTGATTGTAGGGTCCTTTGGGGTGCGTGGAATTTGAGTCGGCTGTTCAGGTATGCTGGTCCGGTGCCGTGGAGGGCCTTGTGTGCGTGGGTGAGCATCTTGAAGGTGATTCTCGCCTCGACAGGGAGCCAGTGGAGTGTGCGCAGGTGCTGGGAGATGTGGCAGAGTTTTGGCAGGTTGAGGACCAGTCTTGCGGCGGCATTCTGGATGTTCTGTAGCTTGCGGGTGAGGTTTTTGTTTATTCCGGCGTAGAGTGCGTTGCCGTAGTCGAGTCTGCTGGTGACCAGGGCGTGAGTGACGGTCTTTCGGTGTTCGAGGGGGATCCATTTGAAGGTCTTACGAAGGAGGCGGAGGGTGTGGAAGCAGGAAGACGAGACTGAGTTGATCTGGCGGTCCATTTTGAGCTCGGAGTCCAGGATGATTCCCAGGTTGCGTGCATGGTCCGTGGGGGTTGGCGGGTTTCCGAGGGCGGGGGGCCACCAGGTGTCGCTCCAGGCATCGGGGTTTGGGCCCATGATGAGTACTTCTGTTTTGTTGGTGTTTAGTTTTAGGCAGCTGTTTTTCATCCATTTGGCGACTGCTTCCATGCCTTCTCGAAAGTTGCGTCTGGCGGTGTTGGGCTCGTTGGATAGGGAGAGGATGAGCTGGGTGTCGTCTGCGTATGACACGATGTTGAGTCCGTAGGTTCTGACGATGGGGGCGAGTGGAGCCATGTAGACGTTGAAGAGCGTCGGGCTGAGGGAGGAGCCCTGGGGGACTCCGCAGGTGGTAGGTGTGGGGTCCGAGAGGAAAGGGGGAGTCTGACCCGCTGCGTCCTGCCGGAGAGGAAGGAGCGGATCCAGTCGAGGGCCTTGTCCTGGATTCCTGCGTCGTAGAGTCTGCGTATTAGGGTGCGGTGGGAGACTGTGTCGAACGCCGCTGATAGGTCGAGGAGGATGAGGGCTACTGTTTCTCCTTTGTCCAGTAGGGTGCGGATGTCGTCTGTTGCGGCGAGGAGGGCGTTTTCCGTATTGTGGTTTTTTCTGAAGCCGGATTGGGAGGAGTCGAGGATGTTGTGTTCTTCAATGAATGTGGCGAGTTGGCTGTTGATGGCTTTCTCGATGACTTTTGCTGGGAACGGGAGCAGGGAGATGGGTCTGTAGTTTTTGAGGTCGGTGGGGTCCGCTGAGGGTTTCTTTAGGAGGGGGTTGACCTCGGCGTGTTTCCAGTCGTCGGGGAACGAGGCGGTCGCCAGGGAGCGGTTGATGGTGTGGCAGAGCATGGGTGCGATGGTGTCGGCGGCTCTGTTGAAGATGTGGTGGGGGCAGGGGTCCGTGGGGGCCCCGGAGTGGATTGACTTCATTGTCTTCAGTGTGTCTTCGGTAGTGAGGGCTGTCCAGTTGTCAATCGCTGGTTTCCGGGTGTCGGGGGTGGTTGGTGAGGGTTCAGTGTGTTGGTTGTCTTCGTCGAAGTTGTCGTAGATGCTCTTGATTTTGTGGTGGAAAAAGGTGCTGAGTTTGTCGCAGAGGTCTTGTGAGGGAGGGATGTCGGTAGACTCGCTAGTGGGTTGGGCGAACTCCTTGATGATGCTCCGAGTTCCTTGCTGTTATGCGCGTGGGTGGAGATTCTGTCTTCAATCGCTTTTTTCCTCGTTTCTCTGATGAGTTGATGGTGGGCGTTGGTGGCGGCTCTGAAGTTGTCGTGGGCTTCTGTGGATTTGGTGTTCCTTCAGGCCTTTTCGAGGCGGCGCCATGTGCTTCTGGACTCTCGAAGTTCGGTGGTAAACCATCTGGCTTTCTTGGCGCGGATATTGTTGTTTTTCTTGAGGGGGGCTATGGTGTTGGTGCTGTCCGAGATCCATCTATGCAGGGTTCGGGCTACGGTGTTGGGGTCGTCGTTTTCCACGATGGTTGGGGTGGAGTTGTTGAGTGAGGAGGTGAGCTGGTCGTCAGTGATTTTGGTCCAGTTTCTTCGTGGAAGCAGGTGCTGGTGTCTGTGGATGGTGGGTGTTCTGAAGGTGAAGTGGACGCAACGATGGTCGGTCCATGGGAGTTCGGTGGTGTGGCTGAAGGTGATGGAGTTTCCTGTAGTGAAGAGGGGGTCGAGGGTGTGACCTGCCGAGTGCGTGGGCTCGGTCACGATCTGGCGCAGTCCAATGTTGTGGAGGTTGTCCAGGAGGGATGTGGTGTTGGGGTCCAGTTGGTTGTTAAGGTGGAAGTTGAGGTCTCCCAGCAGGGTGTAGTTGGTGGATGCGATGGCCTGCGGGGAGATAATGTCCGTGATGGAGTTGGCGAAGGGTCCGCGGGGTCCAGGGGGTCGGTAGATGAGGGTTCCTCGGAGGGTGGCGGTGGGGCTGGCCAGTATCTTGAAGTGAAGGTGTTCCATCAGTTCTGTGGGCCTCGTCAGGGAGTGTGCTCAGGCGGAGGCTGGATTTGTGGACGATGGCGATTCCTCCTCCTGGGCGGGTGGGGCGGTCCTTCCTGGAGATCTTGTATCCTTGGGGGATGGCGATGGCGATGTCCGGTCCCGAGGTGGTGTTGGTCCAGGTTTCGGTGAAGAACGCTACGTCCGGGATGGTGCTGTCGAGGAGGTCCCAGATTTCTGTGGCGTGTTTGTGGAGGGATCGGACGTTGAGGAGGATGCATTGCAGGGTCTTCGGTTCAGTTGTGTTCTTGTGGGCAGGTTGTGCTGGATCCGTGGTCTTGGCAGTGCTGCAGGTGTGCCGGCAGCGGTGACAGCTGAAGGGTCCGTGGGAGTCGGCTGTTGATGCTAGCTTGCAGTTGTTGTTGCGGCCTGGGTTGAGTGCGTGCTGCTGGGTCGTAGCGTTGGCGGGGCGGAGGTCCAGGGTTCCTGGCACTGGTCGCGGACGGGTCGCGGACGGGCGCAGACAGGCTTGCCGTTGATGCGCCTTCGGCGCGCCAGTGGCGCGCCCGCTGCCGCGCAGTGGCCGCCATTAAGTAGGGGTCGGGGAGGGCTGGACAGCTGGGAGGCGGGAGGGGAGCTGGATTGGGCCCGTCGCGCTGGGGGGGAGGGGCCACGGGGGCAGCAGCGGCGGGGAAAGGTAAAGGGAGGAAATAAGGGATAAAGAAAAAAGGGAAAATAGGCACAAATAAGGCACAAAAGAGCAGAGATGCAGAAAAGTGCAGAGAGGTGAAAGATAAAAGAGGGTAGAAAAACGAGTGAAAACAAGTGAAAGGGCAGAGCGAGAGGAAGGGAAAATGAGCAGAAATAAGGCACAAAAGAGTAGAGATGCAGAAAAGTGAAAGATAGAAAAGGGTGGAAAAACGAGTGAAAGAAAGGAGACCGAGGTCCACTGGACCACCAGGGATGAGGCGCAGGGAAACCTGCGGGTGGAGGAGGGCCTCGATCACCAACACTCGAGTGTGCAGGGGCAGGCCTCACTTAATGGTGGAGCTGCGAGGGTGGGAGAGCAATTTCACTGACAATGAGTCAGTGGTCTTGCTCCACTCACACACCTATGCTCCATGGCCACTCACACACCTATGCACAGACCCACAAAACCACTCACACACCCACACAGCCAGTCACACACCCACACAACCACTCACACCCACTCACACACCCATACACCCACTCACACACCCAGTCACTCACACACTCACTCGTAGACCCACAAAACCACTCACAGAGCCACTCATAGACCAACACAGCCACTCACACACTGACTCACGCACCCACTCACACATTCACACACCCATTTACACACCCACATAACCACTCACACACCGGCTCAAACACCCATACAGTCACTTACACACCCATGCACAGACCCACAAAACTACTCACACACCCACACAGCCACTTAAACACCTATTCACACCCACTCCTACACCCACTTACATATTGCACACCCACATAACTACTCACATACCCACTCACACACCCATACAGCCACTCACACACCCATGCACTAACCCAGAAACCACTCACATACTCACTCGCCCACACAGCCACTCAGACAGCCACTCGCACAACCACTCACACATCCATACATCCACTCACACACCCACACAGTCACTCACACACCCACTCACAGGCCCACAAATCCACTGACACCCCACTCACATATCCACACAGACACTCACCTACTCACACAGCCACTTACACACCAACACACAACCACTCACACGCTCACTCACACACCCACAAAACCACTCACAGACCCACACAGTCACTCACACACCCTCTTACTCACACCCACACAACCACTCACACATCTACTCAAACATTCATGCACTCACTCACACAGCCCCTTGCACAACCATACAACCACTCACACACCCACTTATAAAAAATCATTCACACACACTCACAGACCCGTACAGCCACTTACATATCCAGTCACACACCCACCCACTCACGCATTCACACACCTGCTTACAAACCCACACAACCATTCACACACCCACTCACACACACAAACACACACACACACCCATACAGCCACTCACACACCCTCTCTCAGACTAACAAAACCACTCACATCCACTCACGGACCCACACAGCCACTCACACACTCACACACCCACTTGCATACCCACACAGCCACTTACACACCTATTCACACATCCATGCATACACTCACACAAAACCAAAGGTTACAGGGATGTTTTAGTTAGGAAATAGCATTAATGAAACCATAGAAATTCACTGAAAAAAACAAAGGTTACAGGGATGGTATAGTTAGGTTCAGATTTTACACACACAAAACCATAGAAATTCAGCAGTTATAGTTATCTCAAGTAACTATAACTTGTGCCCTAAGGTAACTATAACTCGCACCCTCACAGTGCACTGCTAATTACCTCAAATATTACATCATTCATGACATCTATCACATCATTGATATCACTGCAACATTTGCTGTGAAATTATTGATGAAAAAACTGTGCATAGCGGGAGCGCAAGTTATAGTTACCTTAGGGCACGAGTTATAGTTACTTGAGATTACTATATTTATAACTGCTGAATTTCTATCATTTTGTGTCTGTAAAATCTGAACCTAACTATAACGTCCCTTTAATCTTTGTTTTTTTCAGTGAACAGATAGATAGATAGATAGATAGACGTGAGGTTTCTGCACTAGAGCATTCCTGCTTCTTCTGCTGGAGCAAGAGTCCATCCATAGATTCCAGTGGGTTCCACTGAACCACAACTGAGCAATAGAGTATAATTATAAAAGAAATAACCCATTTCTTAACATCCATCAGAACATATGAGCTTTTATTGTTCAAACGTTTTATGAGAGATACACCATTAGCAAGAAATGGATAAGATAGACTTTATTTGAAAGGTTTTTTAGTTGAAAGCAGCAGTGTGAAAGAAGAAAGACCAGCACTCCAACCTAAGTCTTTCTTCTAATGTGACCACCACAAACAGAAATGGTGCCATCTAGGTCCAGATGTAGCATTACAGCTCCCAAACCAGAGATGTGCAATTTGCCCACCGAATGGTTTGTGAATGGGAAGTTAATTGGTGATGCAACTTGCGTACTAATAGATCACATAGCAAAACGTCTATTTGCAGGGCCTCGCAAAACAACCTGCCTCTTGGATATTAATGACTTAGGTAGCAATTTGTGAACCCCTGTGATTAGCTAGTAAAGCAGGGATGGAAGCTTGCAAGGCACAGCAGACATCCATTCTGCATTTGGTTTCCAAATTGGGAAGCATTTTCTTTAATTAGCACAGGTGCCGCTATAAAAAAAAACGTTTGCTGTTTGAGAAGACATCAAGTGGCACAGGCATTGGTCCTCTGGATCACTGTCTGCTTCCGCCCAAGGCCCCTCTAGATGATTCACAAAGGAAAAGTAATCCTAGGGGTCATCTCGCCATTTCAAATCAGTTACAGACCCAGTATGGGAGTTGGCAACACATCAACGGTTTGCATCTGCAAATGTGGCCACAAACCATTGATAAATCAGACATCCCTTTCGTACCCTCGTATGTCCTTTTACAAGTCAAAAATAATTTTCTGACTCATAAAAGGGCTTTTGTGCATTAAATAAAGCCCTTTTGCCTTTGCAAACCCTGTGATTTTGCAAATTGCATTGTTTGTGACGGCAAAAATGTTTTGCACTTCTGGCCCCTAGAATCCAGCTTACGGCATCCAACGTCCGACTCAGAGCTGACAACCCTTAAAACATCCTTCTTCACCATCAGAACAAGGGATTTGTGGCAGAAAGCATGGCATAGCTCCTTGGGCTGAAATCGGTCCTCTACTCTATGCCTGTCCCAAATAAAGATCAAGTCCACTTTCAACATTTTTCATAAAAAATGTAAGGTTTAGGCACAGCATCCTTGTTTAACCCTTCCCAACACGGTCTAACTTCATGCTCATTTCCACATCACCAAACAACCCATGCTTCTCCTTCCATATCTCCAAACAACCCATGCTTCTCCTTCCACATCTCCAAACAACCCATGCTTCTCCTTCCACATGACCAAACAACCCATGCTTCTCCTTCCACACCTCCAAACAACCCATGCTTCTCCTGCCACATCACAAAACAACCCGTGCTTCTCCTTCCACATCTACAAACAACCCATGCTTCTCCTTCCACATCACCAAATAACCCATGCTTCTCCTTCCACATCTCCAAACAACCAATGCTTCTCCTTCCACATGACCAAACAACCCATGCTTCTCCTTCCACATCTCCAAACAACCAATGTTTCTCCTTCCACATCTCCAAACAACCCATGCTTCTACTTCCACATCTCCAAGCAACCCATGCTTCTACTTCCACATCTCCAAACAACCCATGCTTCTCCTTCCACATCACCAAACAACCCATGCTTCTCTTTCACATCACCAAACAACCCATGCTTCTCTTCCCAGCCACATAATGGTCTCCAATGAACGCTCCTTCTGGTGCATTACACATTCCCTGTCCAAACGTTTGCTCCATGATCCTCATACATCTCGGATTTTAGCATTACTTCCACTCACGTTCATCTTTTTTTAATCAGTTTTGTGGTAAATTTCAGCACTATTGGATTTCATTTGTTACGTTCGCTTAATGCAATATTTTGCCTTGGGTACATTAATGTAGGCATTTTCTAAATTTTTTCATCCCTGAAGAATGGCATAGATGGAAAATTGCCTTTATGCAAATCACATATTGGTAGTGTTTTTCACAATGTGTTCTTCGGATTTGGTATTTGCATTTGGTGACTTATTACAAGCAAACAACTCCTTTAAATTTGCAAATCTGGCTTTTTTTTTAGAGAAGAGAATCAACTGAAGATCGAACAGACCCGATTGAAACCTTCCATGATGATTTGTTTTCACCAATTGCAAGAGATCCATGAAGGGCTTCACTTGATATGATTTTATAAGGAAGATCTACTTGGGGAGAATAGAGGGTATTTATGTATTTGCAACAAAGTGAAAACGAAATAGAATGAACTTTCATCAACTTGGCACATGCGGGCGGGAATTAATCAATGTGAGCGAGATTCATAAGGAAGTCTGGAGGTAAAAGGGCGAAGTTTAGGACCCTTTGGCCCTCACTAATCAAGCTGACTGCTCTCACCGGTTGCCATATGGGACAATGATCAATAGGTAACAACAGCAAGACCAGAAGGTAAAGAGAACCTGCATGATAATTTTTACTGTTTTATATACGTTTTTCTTTCTTGTCTTTATTGTTTACAGGTTTCTTTCCTTTTTTTCTACATTGTGTTTTTTTAATTTTTATGTATTAAATATGCTGTGACAAATACAGTGTACATATCAGTATCTACAGGAAACAATTGCAAGTTAGGGGCCGATTCCGATTCGGGTCGGACAGCTCAAAAAGAGCCGTCCGGACGCTTACCTCCCGACCGACTCGTCCCGGGAGCCGGTCAGTCCTGCCGATCAAGTACGATGCGTGCATGTGCCGAAAACTCGACCGACACGAACTCGCCAAATAAATACTCCATTCTCCCTACGACCCGGTCCCGTAAACGCAGAATCGACTCGCACGGGGCTATGTCAGAGCTGTTTCCGGCCGGACAAGTACGATGCGCACTTCCTATGCGCCGAGCGAGTCGACACGTACGGCACGTCACAGCATCCGGAGAAGCTGCATGAAAGGAACGATTCGCGCCACAACACGATCCCCGGACACGAGACGTACAAGCCTACAACTGGGACGAAACGAACCAACGACCAGTGCAGACGAGACGGTGTCGACATGAATCCCATCGCACAGGTCATACCGATCCTCTACATCCATGGACTGATCCGGAACAGACGCCAACGACGGAGACGGTAAGAGACACCCCCCCAAACAAACAGCCGACATGTACCAGTAAACCTGTGACAAACATCCAGGCCCCCCTTGCCCATCACCCCCACCCATAGGGGGCCTCTTGCCTGTCACCACTCACACCCCCACCCATAGTGGGCCTCTTGGCTGGGACTACTCACACCCCCACCCATAGGGGCCTCTTGCCTGTCACCACTCACACCCCCACCCATAGTGGGCCTCTTGGCTGGGACTACTCACACCCCCACCCATAGGGGGCCTCTTGCCTGTCACCACTCACACCCCCACCCATAGGGGGCCTCTTGGCTGGGACTACTCTCACCCCCACCCATAGTGGGCCTCTTGGCTGGGACTACTCACACCCCCACCCATAGGGGGCCTCTTGCCTGTCACCACTCACACCCCCACCCATAGTGGGCCTCTTGGCTGGGACTACTCACACCCCCACCCATAGGGGGCCTCTTGCCTGTCACCACTCACACCCCCACCCATAGTGGGCCTCTTGGCTGGGACTACTCACACCCCCACCCATAGGGGGCCCCTTGCCTGTCACCACTCACACCCCCACCCATAGGGGCCTCTTGCCTGTCACCACCACCAATAGTGAACTGTGTGAGTACCACTACCAATGCCCACACACATAGGATGGGTGATGTGTCACACATACCCCATACCCCAACATAAGGACTACAAACCAAAGGATATCCACAACAACCTCATGACCACAACATGTAGTCTGTGTACAATACCCACCACAGTGAACATGACCATGTACACACAATGTAACTCACAACACGTGTCTGCAATACCATAGTGTGGCTAACACAAGCCAAGCCTCACATGAGCACTGCAGTAATGGCCTCAACACCCATCACTTGAGTGTACAAAAGGTAACTGTGTGGTACTAAACAGCACCATATGTAGAGCACTGTGCCAATGGGGTCTCAACCCCCATCAGCACAGTGACATGAAGGTAAGTGTGGGGATCACACATGCAGCATATGTAGAGCACTGTGCTAATGGGGTCTCAACCCCCATCAGCACAGTGACATGAAGGTAAGTGTGGGGATCACACATGCAGCATATGTAGAGCACTGTGCTAATGGGGTCTCAACCCCCATCAGCACAGTGACATGAAGGTAAGTGTGGGGATCACACATGCAGCATATGTAGAGCACTGTGCAAATGGGGTCTCAACCCCCATCAGCACAGTGACATGAGGGGACTCCACTCCTGTGGAAGGAAAGCTGTGCCATATGTTGTCCATGCAGGCCACCAGCATGTCAGCAGTATACTTTGTCACACAGCTAACATATACCACACATTGGTGGCCCTGGTAACAGCAGCCTGGGCACGGGAGGGTCCCCTGAGTCAACTGCACAGAGTCAACACACATGTAGATGAAGTAGCACTGAGGACACAGATGAGTCCATCCACATAGATGCATACACTTGCATGTCCATTGGAGATGGCCACAGAGTCAGTGAAATGGCCCAATTGAACCATGCCAAGGCCAACAGGTGTGCATGTGTGTAAGACACTGATGAGACATTGCTAACAAAAGATAGATAACACATTTCCAAAGACCATAATCATGACCCCGTCAGATTGCTGCAAAGGATGACATGGATACACACCCCAACAGGACATACCCCCATGGCCCACATGGTCTCCAGCACAGTGACACTACATTTCCCAGCCATGGAATAAACCATCACTGGAGCAAGGGCATGTCCAGTATCAACAACATCATGTACATCTGAAGCAAAACCACTAGTGAACAAAAAGGAGCTTTTATTCAGCCGAGTTATTTGTGAAATGGAAAATCAAGAAGAAAAACATGAAGGCCTATGGCCAGTCCATAAACAGACCCAACAGGGTCAAGTGTCCAAATGCCACATTTGGCTTGCCTGCACTGCCAACGGAAGGGGACATACCCCTGGGAGGGGCATACATAGAGGCCAGCCAGGCACCGCAGGTACAGGATCATGGGTCTACAGAAACAGGCAGGGAAGGGCTGGTGGGTGCAGGAGCGGCAGCTGCAGCGGAGGAGTCTGACAGGGTGGGTGCCGGCACGACTAGGGGGCACAAGTCAGGAGCAGTGGGTGCCGGCACAACTGGGGGGCACAAGTCAGGATCAGTGGGTGCCGGCACAACTGCAGTGGGCAGGTCAGAGGGAGTGGACACGGAACCCACTGCAGTGCCCAAGTCAGACCGGGAGGGCAGAGACTCCACTGCAGTGCCCATCCCCAGGGGAGCAGGAAGTGGATCCGGTGATGTGGGCAGGACGGAGGGGAGGGCACGCTCTCCACAGCAGTGCCACACACAGGCTGAGTGGGGTGTGGGGTGCTGGAAGAGCAAGAGGCAGGGGGAAGGCCTGAGCATCTTGGGGATGCGGTAGCGGTGGGTGGGTGAACCTGGGGCAGGGTGTGGTGGTGGGACCTGTGGAGTGGGAGCCTGGGGGATGGCGAGTGGAGACTGTCTGGTGGAGTGTTGGGCCGGTGGTGGGGTCTTGCTCTTCCGGGTGCGGGGGACCTGCGGCGTGGGGTCTCAGCCTGCCTGCGCCTGGGGGAGGGTGTCTGGGGGCGAGGGACACCCCTCTGTGTGGCCGGACCCCTCTTCCCCTTGTGTGCTGGTGTGGATGGATCAGTGGGGAAGAGTCCGAGGTCGACCAGGAAGAGCCTCTTTGCAGCTGGGGATGCAGTTGAGGCAGTGGAAGGGGCCGTGGAAGGGGCTGTGGAGGGTGAGGCATTGGAGGACTGCGGAGTGCCTGTGGATGCATGTGTGTGTGTGTCTGACCCATCCCCGGTGAGTGTATGTTCAGTCCCCTGAGTATGCGTGCGTGCATGTTTAGACTTTGGCTTGGGTGTGTGTGTAGTGCCTGGGTCTGTTGTGTGCAATGATGGTGCAGGTGTGTGTGTGAGTTGGACAGGTAGGGTGCTGGGAGTAGGGGATGGGGCAGGGGCAGGAGGGGGAGGGACTGCTGGAGGAGGGACACTGCAGCCGTCAGTGAGGAGGCCATGCCCTGACTGGTCCTCTGTAGGGCAGACATGGATGATGACATGCCCTCCATGTACGACACCAGCTGGTTCAACAGACCCGTGTGCACATGGAAGACACGCAGCATGGATGACTGCCCCACATGGATCTGCCGCAGCAGGTCGACAGACTCCTCACTCAGGGCTGCAGGGGACACAGGGGTAGGGGGTGCGGTGCCTGACTGGAAGGAGACATGCCCATGAACACGGGCGCCTCCACGGACCTTAGATGTGGGAGCCATGGGGAGGGCAGTGATGGTGGGGGCGGGGACAACCTCAACAGGTGTTGGATGGTGGCTGCTGCCACCCGCCTCCACAAGGAAGTCCTCGTCACTGCTGCTGTGGTCCTCAGCTGCGGTGGTGTTTGCCGAGGAGCCCACAGACCCACTCCCCTCGCCCTCCGTGCCACTGGGTCCCTCCGACTCCTCAAATTCCGACCCAGTCTGGCTCTCTGGCTCCCCCTGGTCCGTGGAGCGGTCTCCCTCTGTGTCCGTGTCTGTATCTGCACAGGGAAAATAGAATGAAAACACATTAGTCATCTGCACTGACCACACACACCACAGAAAGTACAGCACATCAGTGGCCAAGTGCGGGCATCAATCAGTTGAACTTTGCTAGGAGTGCTCACACAGATTTGCATAGGCCAATGGTTAGTCTGAGAGTCGAGCATGGCATTCACATCCCTCCTGCCCTTGCACCCATCTGTCTTGCGCATGTAGGATCCCTACACCCCACTGCAGACACATGCACCACCTACCCATTACTTGACAAGACCGGAAAATACGTAGTGGTCTGTCAACATGCACACATCACATCTGCTGACAATGGACCTGTACATTTGCCTGGACGTAGGGATGGCCAGTGTTGCATCTGAGAGGCTGGGGCTGAGTACATGCACCAGACATCCTGATCCCCGCAAGTCCTGCATACCTTGGCACAATGGAGTGCATGTTGCACATGACACACTCCTGCTGGATCACCCCAAGGTAGTGTAGTCCCATGGCTCAGCCATGCCTGTGAGATCATACATCACAGTCTCCAGTCACAGGGGGCAGGGCAGCCCCACAACAACTGTCACCACTGTGTCACATTCCCAGGACATGGGGCCTGCAAACTCTGTAGCTGACAACTACACATGACCATCCACAGTAACAACATCGTCTGGATTCTGATGTGCCCACCCCAGACCCATTGGACGCATGAGAGACATGGGACAGGGCACTCTGAAGCTGAGCAACTCGCACTCTGCTGTGAATGACACCCAGCTGCTGGAACTACCTAGTTGCAGGCACCATTGTGCACGGTCAAGTCATCACATCCATACATGTCACAGAGGTATTGTCTCACATGGGTACATCTCAGATTGCATGCTGACCCCAAACCCATGTACACACCAGTGGGCCTGACAACGGTGCCACAGCACAATGACACAGGGGCAGACACCTGAGGGAACTGGTCACCTGGCACAAAGTGCCAACCGAGACACGGGAGTGGGAGTACAGACTGTAGCATGCCCTGGACTAGCCATGACTGTCCTGCTCCACGTGGAACAGGTGATAGCCATGGACAGTAGGCAGGTGGCTGTGCATGTGTGACACACTTGAGGTACATGCTCCAGAGGCCCCAACAGTTTACCCAACCAGCAGCATGGGTGTGTGCCGAATGCCCCAGGCACATGTGGTGAGCCCGAGCTGTCAATTGGCCACATGACAGGAGTGCATGCAGATAAATACCAGGACCCTGGCATGTACTGTACAATGGTCCCACCCTTGAAGCACAACACTGAGTCCCCTGAAGCAATGCTGGCCCACATCCCATGCACCTTCACATGTAAGGGCACAGTTTCCACGTGACACTATGCCCAGACAGAAAAAGCAACACCTGGCAAACAGATGAGAAGGGGGCAAGTCACCAGAGAGGGACATGGGTCCTGGATCAACTGAACAATGTACTGTTGAGGTGTTACCAGGCCAGAGGGGGCACATAGCATGTCAGACACAGCACACAGTGCAGTCATGTACTCACCCCCTCCTTGCTGCTGTCTGGCCTTCAGCTGCCCATCCAGGTCCGGGAAGACCACCGCCAGGATCCGGAGCATGTGGGGGTCAGGGTCCGGTGTCCGCCCCTCCTGCGTGGAGGCGACAGCTTCAGCTGGACCCGTGCGATCCTCCGGGTCCAGCCCCGAAGGTCCTGCCACCTCTTTTGGCAGTTGCGGATCCTGCGCCTGTAGACCCCCACGGATCTCACCGCCCGGACGATGCTCATCCAGATCTCATGCTTCTTCTGGGCAGCAACCTGTGAGGATGACAAAGTGCAGAGGACATTACTACACTGGCAACATATTAGTGCAACACACAGGCAGTCACACATGTGGGCATCAGCAAGGCTAATGAGGTACACAGGTGGTGCAACTATGGTTGAGGGACCGGTGTCCAGCACTCACAACTTTGAGACATGGCCTGGGAAGGGAACCTAGTGACAATCCACCTTGCACTGCACTGCAACTGTGCAGTACATGTGGGTGCCCCATTTGTGGCAAGAGCAGTAGTCAGTGGGCAACCAAGCCACTGGTGTACACACTAATGCTGCTGCTGGTCAGACCAGTAGCACAATTAGCAAAGCAGTGGACAGCACACTCACCTGCTCCCCTGGTTTCCCATAGAGCTTGGTGTACTGCGGCAGGAGCCCGTCCAGCAGGGCCTGGTTCTCCTCCTCACTGAAGGCTGGGGCCCTCTCCACAGTACGTGCCATCATTGAAGCCAGAGGAAGCAGAGACAGCAGCAGTGATGAACTTGATGTGCTCCAGTAGCATGTGGTGCAGGCAAGTGGGTTCTCTGGGGGCCAGGCAGCCTTATATCTGTGCTGTGGAGGCATGTCTGCCCTGGGGTACAAAGGGATAGGTCCAAAAGCTTGCATCCTATGAATTTGGCTAATCCATGGGATAGCACGACTCGTACACGCCTTCAGCATCATTTAAAACATCACCTCCATGACACACTGGCAATTGCAACAATGTTGTACGACTCCAACTGAATTTCCTGCACACGCCTCGTTCAAATCCGCGTCCATCACCATGACAGCTCATGGCCAATGAGGGTGGAGGGCCCGGCAAATGACTGTACTACGCGGATTTTGAATGGCAACACACACCCGTCTCCATCAGATTCAATGGGCAAGACGTGCGCGCGGCTCGGTCCATACACGACCGACGCGTCACACGTGTCCGTCGCCATTGTATTGTATGTCCCAGACATGCGCGCGGCTCGGTCCATACACGACCGACGCGTCACACGCGTCCGTCGCCATTGTATTGTATGGCCCAGACATGCGCGCGCTCGGTCCATACACGACCGACGCGTCACACGCGTCCGTCGCCATTGTATTGTATGGCCCAGACATGCGCGCGGCTCGGTCCATACACGACCGACGCGTCACACGCATCCGTCGCCATTGTATTGTATGGCCCAGACATGCGCGCGGCTCGGTCCATACACGACCGACGCGTCACACGCGTCCGTCGCCATTGTATTGTATTGTATGGCCCAGACATGCGCGCGGCTCGGTCCATACACGACCGACGCGTCACACGCGTCCGTCGCCATTGTATTGTATGGCCCAGACGTGCGCACAGCTCGGTCCAAACAAGTTATTTTGGTTTTGGGGACATTGAACGTGTCGGTCAGCCTTGCTGTCAATTCCTGACATATGCCATCCTCTGTCACTAGCTAGGGACTATGGGGCACACCAATGGCACCACTGCCTGTGCCACAGTGTGTCCCCAGTCATGTATGGCTGCCTCTTATGTGTGTGTCTGGGGGCACAGGATGTGTTTGGTCGTGTGCCACTTGTTGACAAGCACTCCCAGGCTGGACCCGGATGTGGGTGGACACATACATTTGTGGTGTGCCCATTGCCACAGGGGGGTGCAGCAATGCAGTACAGGACATTGGCAATGGACACAGTCCCAGCCAGGATGTGCGTGTGTGTTGTGTCACATGTACCCTGTCTCATCAGTGTTAGTAGCTTCAAAGCAGGGTGAACCAGTGTCGACATTGTGATGTCCATACACTATCTGTGTGCATGTGGTGTGATCTGTCAGTGATCCAATGTGAGCTGATCCACACATCACATTGGTTTGTACATGCACAGTGTTGTTGTGTGGGGTGGCACAGACACCTACATATGTCCTCTTGTGGCGACAGGGCACATGGACTGTGGCTAACATGCTTGTTGTGTGTAATGTCAACGATACGTCACATCATGCCTGTGTAACTGTCAGTCAGGGAGCTGTGATGTGGAGAAAATATCTGTCCTCACTAGTCACTGTGGGCTTTGTGTGGTAGGTGGCAACAGGGCAGATGTACTGTGCTAGGGCCCATTGCTTTGTCATGGCACAACAGGGGCCCTGTCATGTGCACATCTTGGGCTTCAATGTGCGTTGATGCCATTTATGGGACATTAGTGTCTGCAACCTGTGGCAACTACCTCAGCTCATTGTGTTATGTGTTTGTTTATGATGGGCTGTGTTGCTGTGGCTTTGTGACATTGCTGGAGGGTGTGCCTTCATCCTTTGTTTCTGTCTGTACTGCAGGGCCCCAAATGTACCTAGGCCATTCCCGGACCTGGCAACGATGGTGGAACGTGAGTCCATTAGAAAGTACCGTTTCACCAGGGCAGTGATTGAGGAGTTGGCAGGGCAGTTGGGCCCACACCTGCAACCTGGCCAGCCATACCCGACGGCACTGACCCCCAAGGTGAAGGTGATGGCAGCCCTTCATTTCTTTGCGACGGGTACCTTCCAGTACACTGTGTCTTCTGGTGGAGGGATGTCACAGACAATGTTCAGTCGGGTGCTTCGGGATGTGTTGGAGGCCATGTTACATTTCCTGGACCTGTACATCTATTTCCCCACACCATAACGACTTGCAGACATGAAGGGTGACTTCTATGCCCTGGGGAGGATGCCAAATGTCATTGGCTCCATTGACGGGACACATGTGGCTTTGGTGCCACCACAGGCACATGAGCTGCCATACAGGAACCACAAGCATTTCCACTCCATCAATGCTCTGGCGGTTTGTTTGGCGGACATGACAATCTCCCATGTGTGTGCCCGTTTCCCTGGGTCTGCGCATGATGCCTATGTGATGAGGAGTAGTCGTGTCCCTAGACTGATGTCACGGATGCAGAATCTACGTACCTGGCTTGTTGGTGTGTACTGACTTTTCCTCACTGTGTGTGCCTGCCAATTGTTTGCTACCTGTTTTTCTCCAACTCCTCTAATGTGCATGTGTCTGTATGTAGGTGACTCTGGATATCCCAACATGCCATGGTTGCTGACACCCCTGAGGAACCCTGTGACACCAGCCGAGATGCGCTACAACCAGGCACATGGTCGTACCAGGAGGGTGATAGAGCGGACATTTGGACTCCTGAAGAGCCGCTTCAGGTGTTTAGACAAGACAGGAGGTGCCCTCCCGTATGCCCCTGCTAAGGTGTGCCGGATCATCATCGTAGCATGCATGCTGCACAATCTGGCAGTGCGAAGGGAGGTGGCCCTCATCCAGGATGACAATGACCAACACCCGCCACCTGTGGAGGATCCTGGCCTGGGCCAGGATGCCAGTAGCGATGATGAGGCTGCGGATGATGTCCGCACACAGCTCATCAACAACTTCTTCTCCTGAATGTGAGTATACAGTGATGTGTTGTAAATGTGTTGTGTGTGCATGTTTTGTGTGTGTGGTGCACCTTGCGTGTGGCTGTGTGCTACTTGTGTGGATGCCTGCAGTGATGTGTCCATCCAGTTTACCTGTACTCCCCACCAGTTGTGTGATGAGTATTTTGGGGTGGTGTAGTCTGTGATTTGTGTTTGCCATGTGTGTTGCAGTTGTATGGCGTCATGCAGTGTTAACAATTGTGTTTCTGTCTGTCCTTCACAGGGTACTGTGGCTGTTGTTTGGTGTACAGAGACCCCTGATGCCCATGCTCCACTGCCAGGATGGAGTCGTTAGTGTCCCAACGAGTGATGTGCCAGGCACCCCAGGACTTCCGTAGTTATCCACTTGGTGACCGTGTGCCCACTGTCAGGTGTTGCTAGCTTGCATGTGTGTAATAAGGGACATGTGGCAATTGCCTGACAATAAACTGTGCTGCACCTTCTGATGTGTGTTGCTTGTGCCTACACATCAGACTGACATTGACGTACTGCACTTGTGGGCCTGTCACCACTGACTCAGGTTGGGTGTGTAGTTTGTGCATACCACAGGCTTGCTTGTCAACATTGATGTTGGCAATGAATTGGTTGGACGTGGTGAGCATGTGTAAAGTAGACCTGGTGGTGTGTCTCCCACATATGTGGCACATTGGCCTGACTGACATGACAGTGTACTCATCACAGTACAGGTTTGCATGCACAGTGTTCTTCAGCACATCCAGATGTACATGCCACTGGCAACCTCTCAATAACCACAGAGTCACGTCTTGTGTTTAGGTGAATTTATTGGCACATAAGTGGGGATGGTGCTCAGGATTGGGAGTGTTGTCAGTTGGCTTTAGAATCCAAAGTTCACAGATAACAAGTTAGGAGTGTTGGTAGATGAAATGTCTAGAGTACAGTCCACAGTCGTTAAGCACATTGTTCCAACTCAGACCCTCCATGTCATGTGGGGAGTACGATGTCGTACAACAAGGTGAACGGTTTGCACACAAAGGACACTGTCCAGAACAGGTGTTGGTTTCCTGGGGGATGTGCATGGGCATCTTCGTCTCACTTGTTCCTCACCGGATGACCCCTCTTCTTCTTCTCAGGGGAGCCTCACCTGCAGGCTGCTGCTGTGCACGGGGGCCTCCACCAGACCCCCCTCACTCTCTGTGGCGGTGGCAGATGTTGTTGCCCGAGATGTAGTCGTCGCACAGGGAGGTGGGCTCAAGTTGGTGCTGATCTGGCGGAGGCAGGTCAACATTTCCCGGTGCACCACTGCTATATCTTCCATGGTATCCCACTTGGACTCCATATTTGACAGGTGTGTTTCAACACGGGACATGTGGGAGTCCAAGCGGGCATGGTGGACAGCCTGCTGTTCTTTGATGTCCGTGAGGATCCCCACTACCTGGCTGAACCCTCCGGTGCTCTCCTGGTACGCATCCATGATGCGTTCCAGGTGGGTGTCATCCTGCAGCACCGCACCCTCAGTGGAGCCTCTGCTCGGCCTCCCACCCTCCCACCACCCCTCGCCACACGGCCAGCACCTGTGGTGTCCCGCACAGGTGTCACAGGGGGATCTTGGATGTTGTTGCTGTTGTCAGGTGCCCTGGTGCCCTGTGACCCTGTGCCGTCTGATGGTTCGGTAGGTCTGTCCGTGTTGGCAGGGGTGGCTTGCGGTGTATCAGCAGTTGCAGGGGTGGTTGCAAGGGGGGCAGGTGAATGTTGCCGAGGGGCTGCATGAGGGCCGAGACCGGAGGGGCCAGCTTGGGTGTCGTCCGACGAGCAGTGAGACTGTGCGCCACCGGAGCCAGGTGGGTCCACCGGAGCCTGGGACTGGGACTCTTCCTCGTCTGTGGTTGAGTCCACATCTGCCCCTGTGTTTGGAAGGAAGACACAATGTTAGTGATGTATTCATGGACATCAATGGTTCATACACATGACATTGGCCACTGTGGTTGGTGTTGCATGCCTGTCCATTGCATCATCCTACTTTGTCACTGACGGAGATTTCCATTAGTGTGGTGCATTCACCTGACACCCTGAGGCACTTTGGTTGTCATGTCTAGCTGTCTGCCTGCCTGGCATCTTAATTGCACGCTGGACTGTACTGTGCCATTCCTACACTGGTGCTGACACATGCCTGACACAGGTGTTTCATCCCTGTCAACATTTGTGCATTGACGCTGGCATCCTTGCAAAGGCACCTAGTTTGGGATCTCTGTTTGGGGCATGTGTAATGGCAGTTTGTGTCAGTCAATGTGCATCACATTAGTGTGTCTGCTCAACCTGGTCACAGTCCAGCATGCCCGGGTTGTCCTGATGTTCTCTTCTGTGTTGTCTGTGTCCCCAGTCCACATCCCATTTCACACAGGTGAAGGTGTCACTGTTGCTAATGGAGTTGTGTCTGAGTTTTGTGGTTGCACACATGCTTTGTGATGTCAATGTCCTCCATGGTGGTATGGACTGTTCGCTGCGGCTGTCTTTCTTTACTAGAGTCGTGACCAGAGGTGTGTGTTCGGTTGCTTCAGCTGTGAGTTGCATGCCTGCTCCAGTGCAGCCCATGTTAGTCCTTGTGTCCACAGTGTCCATGTCAGTGAGTGCTGTGTGGTGTGGATGATGCCTACAATACTGGACAATGTCTGCGTATCATGTGGCTGACAACGGGGGTTTGAGTGTATGTCAGCATGCTACAGTGTGAGGGATGTTGGTGGGTCCATTGTAGTCAGTCAGGTGTCCCCTGTCACTGCTGTGTCTGTGAGTTGCTGTGTGTTTGGATCTCTGTGGTATGTCTGCATTTCTGCACTTGTCAACTACAATCCGCGCCTACCCGTCCAGGCCAGAGGGGGTCCCTGGGACACTGCATCCCCGGAAGTTGAGTGCAAAGGTACATTTGCAATAGCTGGCAGTGTGACTGTGATTGGGTTGGTCGATGCGTGTGTGTGACTAGCAGCCTACTCATACATTGTATCCATGTGTCAGCCATCTTGCCCTGCTCTTTGGTTTGGCAGTGTGTGTTCCCAGGGCTGCTGTTAGTTTTTGCTGTGAAGATGTGATTTGCAGCTGCCTCAATGGTTTTCAGTGTCATTGCAGTACCTCCTCCTCCCCCAGGGGCCAGGCAATTCACACAGAGACATGCTTCAATGTCTGTGAGTGTGGGTTGATGTTGAGGTTGTGAGTCAGTGGTGTAGTGGTGGTTGTACACAAGTAGCAACAGTCCCTGTACGTCACACAGCAGTAGCCAGTATGGTGGGTCTTGGGTGTTGTTTGCATGAAGTGTGGGTAAATGCCTTCTCCCAGGTGAGTTGTGTGGAGTTTGTGTTGAGGGGTGTGTGACAGCACATGGTGGTGGGCATGGTCAGAGCTGGCAGTGTTTCTCCCTCCATGGCCAGATGGGCCACTATTGTGTATGCTTCCCTTGCAGGGAGTGGCAGTTGACTTTCAGGATGTCAGGCATCAGGGTCCTGCATTTGGTATGTGCACATAGCCCATCAGGGCCTTGTGCTCCCCACAGCAGGACCCAGTGTCAGCCATCTTGAGGGTACATTTCCACTGCCTGTGAGGTGCGCATGGTTAGAAGTGGTGTTGTTGGTCCATTTGTGAGGGGGACTATTGGCTGTGACTACAACTCCCATCATGCTTTTGGCTACACTGACTTCCCCAACATCCCGAGCTTCCTTCCTGTGGGTCAGGTTCCCTGTGAGGTGCTGTGACAGTGGTGGCAGACTGTGTGGCAGTGTCTGTTGGGGTTTTGTGGCACTGAGTTGCTCTGATTTTTGCTAGGTTTGTACACGTGATGACATAGTTCAATGTTGGTATGAGAAGCAGGTGTTGTGTTGCTGTGCCAGGCATATGGCTGTAGGGATGACTTTGTTTGTGTTACTGTGGCTTTGTTGACGGAAGTTGTTTTGCCTGTCCCCTTGACGGTGACATGTGTACATGGCCCCACAATCTTGAGTCTCTTATTTGTGTACTCGCCAGGCTCTGGGATGTCAGTCAGACCATGTATGCTCTCCGGTGGTAAGATGGCCTGCACCTTCTCCTCCCAGGACCGGAAGTAAACGGGTTTGGCAGGAGGGCCGCTGCCGGTGTGCTTGCTGAGCTGATGGTCCTTCTCCAGCAGCTTCTTGACCCTCCTGCGCACGTCATACCACCTGTTCTGGCAGTCGTCCCTTGTGCGCAAACAAGGTGCTTGTGCGTTCACCTTGTTGACGATTCTCTCCCACATCTTGGCCTTCTGGGACATGGGGGTCTTCTGTACCAATGTGCCAAACAAATGTGGCTCTACTCTGATGATTTCATCTACCAACACTGTCAACTCACTATCTGTGAACTTTGGATTCTTCTTGGGGGGCATGGTGGTGGTGGGGGTGGTGGTGTCGAGGGTGGTGGGTTGGTGGTGGTGGTGAGGGGGGTGGATGGGGGAGTTGTGGTTGTGGTGTTGGGGGTGGTGGTGGTAGTGGTGAGGGGGGTGGATGGGGAGTTGTGGTTGTGGTGTTGGGGGCGGGGAGGGGGTTGGTGGTGGTAGTGGTGAGGGGTGGTGGATGGGGGTTGGGGTACTGGTGTTGGGGGTGTGTGGTAGTGGTGAGGGGTGAGAGGATGGGGGTTTGGGGTAGTGGGGGTGGTGTTGGTGGTGAGGGTGGGGTGGATGGGGGGTTTGGGGTCGTGGTGGGGTGGTGGTGATTGGTGTGTGTGTGTGTGAGGGTGCAAGTGAGGTTTGTGGGTGTGGGTGTGTGAATGCTGTTGGTGAGATGGCAATGGTGTGTGTCAGCAGAGTTGTGTGTGTGGAGGTTCTCAGGAAATGGCAATGGCTCATGGGAGTGATTGGTGGCCTTTAAATATGTTGAGTTGTGGGTGTGTCTCTCTTAATTGATTATAATTTTTTTATATATTTCCGTTGTCAGTGCTTGTTTGGTCCTTTTTGTGTTTGGTCAGCTGTTGTTTGTGTGTGTGTACGAGATGTTCTTCTGACCGTGCCGGACGCTGCTGGTGAGTCGTACAGGCTTCTCCGAGCCTTTCACGCTGTTGTTATGCTGTGTTGTGTATGTCGTGGTGCGACTCGGTCAATGGGCGTTCGACTCGGTCGTGGGCGTCGCTTTCGCCGCGGGAGTTCGAGTCGGTCGCGGGCGGAGTCCGTTGGTTTGAGTGTTTGTATCGTGTGCGTGTCGGTCGTGCGGCTTGTGCTCCATGCGAGTCGCTCGTGTTTCCCGCGTCTGGCATCGTACTTTGCAACTCGTACGTCACGGGTACGTGTCGCTCGGCTCCGTTCCGGGTACGTGTCGGACGGTACTGCTCGAGGGCTTTTTCCGGCCGGAAGCCATTTTTCCGTACGGCTCGGTCGTCCGGTTCATATTCGGCTGAGTCGGTTGGTATTCACAGGCTTTCCATCGTACTGCGCGGGTCGTACGGTGGCGAGACGTGTCGGTCGGTACTTTATCCCGGGACGTGTCGGTCGGTTCACTATACAAACGGAATCGGAATCGACCCCTAAGTGTTGGAACAGAGAAAGAGTCCCTGTGTGACTTTGGAGAGCAGGCACCCCTGCCTTGAGGTCCCAACCTGTAATCCAACCTCAGTACACACACCTATCATGCATGTGTTCTGAGGCCTTTCCATGATGTGTAATGAGATACAGAATGCCGCTCTGTGGTTGGGAGGGCACACCAAAGGGCATCTCTGCTTATTAGGAAACTGACGACTGTCATTTGCCGTCTGCCGAGGATTGACAACCGTGGCAGTGAAATAGCTATAATGCAGAGTAGGGCTTTGTCCTTGTGCCTCCTTTGGGAATGCAACCCACTGGCCTCTCCCGTTCTGCCAGTCCCCTATAACCAGGTCCTTCACCCATCCATAAGAGAAATGGATGTTCAGTATGCACGTACTATATGTGTGAATGTGTTGTTGACGTGTGAAGAATGTATGTGGAGAGCTAACCAGTTCATGTGGCTACATCCAGTGTTTCCATTTTGTTTTAGACATATTCTGTATGATACCTATGATGGAGGCTCGAAGGGAGAGTTCAGACAGCAAATGTATACTGCAGGACTTCTTTCCAGAACATTCCAGGGATCTCTTTCAATAGGTCAGTGGGATGTTGCTGAAATTAAAAATGGAGACGGGTAGGAGTTCCCTCTACCCCTTCCTGGTCCATTGTTCCCTGGGAAAGTCTACCTCTAACAGACTAGCAGAAATTAAGTGGGGTAACCGCCATTGTCTTTGTGCTCTTACTTTGGGTTACTCCTGAGAGGAGACTCTCACCAGTCCCCACTGTCTTCCTGCTCACACTTGTCACAAAGACTATGGCTGGGCCAGGCAGGTGGAATTTAAAAAAGCGCAGTTACAGTATTGACTGCTAAAATGCACAAGGACTCTCTGCTACGTGGGTAAAAAATGAGGCAGAAACTTGCAGTCAGTGTGCCATGATTTCCTGACCAGAAGCCTGCGGTCCTACACCAGTGGCGACCAGGATACATCTTTGAGCTCCAGAGTTGGAGTACTGGCTGCCAACTTCATTTGCCAGGTTGGGAACAGTAACCTGGAGAAGAATCGCTGAACTGCCTGCATCATACTTTGATGCCCGGAGCTGATTGACTGCTCAGGAGGCACACTGGAGGTGTCCCTGCATGAAGAAGATGCTGCTCAAAAGAAGCAGAGGCTGTGAGGAGCTGAGGCAAGGCAATGTATATTCAACAAGGTCATGACCTGTGATGAAAGGTTGTGATAAAGGCCCAAAGGCTTGGACCTGTCTCCCTTTAGAAAGCAGCTGTAGACACCCGTGGCTTAGGGTGCTCCGGAATTCATCCTGAAGAGAATTCCGCTCCAAGGCTTAGCACCTAGAAGGATGGAGGTGTTGGGGTAACTCAACCGTCAACATGGTAAGTCTTACAAGAATCTCTGTGTGCCCATAGAAACCAACTAAAGTCTGGAGGAGTGCCACTGCTGTGACCTAGGGTGGGCACCTTCTCTTTTGGAAGGGGGGGGGGAGGTTGAGATTGAGCCTAAGGAAGACCATAGCTACAAGATCCCCCAACCCCAGGCTTTGCTGCCTCGCAGGCCCCTCCACCAGACTTGTTCTGGTGCTGCCATGACCCACTTTTGGTTACAGGTGGCACACATTGTGAGCTGCTGGTCGGGGTGATGCTCCAAATGAAGTATCCTCATTTTGTGGGCTGTGAAGAGTGCTCGCTATCCTCTGCTGATGACTGCAGTGCACATAAACAGTTTTGCAAAAGGACTTGCCGAACTCCACCATCTGGACATTGAAAGGTATTGTGATATTGTTTCCTGAGGGGTTGGGTGAGTGTAATACTTGAAAGATTTGGCTGTGGCTGAGAATAACCAGAGGCAGGCATTAACCCCTTTCAGGCACCATAACGTTCCCCTAAAGTGCCAACGGCCAGTGTACTGCACCACAAAAGACTGTATCATAACATGCAGAGGGTACGGCTCCCATAAGTGCCTGATTAACTGCCATCTGCTAAATTGTGCTCAGTGATCTGCTTTCTTTATTGCGAGTGGGAAGATTAAAGTACTTTCATATCTCTAAATCAAAGTACTGGCTGGACAGTGATTTATTACTTGCCACATGATGACTTTTGAGTGCTCAGTGTCTAACCTCACATCTCCTCCCTGAGTAAGCTTTGAACGGCTCAACTTCGCTACCCTGGGAGTCAAGTGTTAAAGGGGTGATGCGTTCTGTCTCCAACAGTAAACTTAAGCCCCTGGTCACCAATGGTAAATGGCTCTGGTTATTACAGCCTGAGCCTAGTCCCCCCTGTCTGCTCAGGGATGCTTGAAAAAGTTCCACAAGAGTGCATCTGATATAAGATGTTTGAATCCACTGCACCCACTATAAAAAAATAACATATTCTAAGGTTTTTCATGTTTTTTAATAAAATCAACTTCACTTAGCAGTGTTCTAAAATATTTGATTATGGATTAAGTTAAATATGTCTCGAACTATATGTAATTCCACAGGGAAAAATTTCTTGGGATCTGTGGCCCACCCTCACCTGTGTGCACCTGGCAGGCACAGAGATGCTCTCCTCCAAACATCTGGGATACTCAAATCTTTAGGAGCAGGGGCGGTCAGTGGTGCACTGAGTGTCTCCGCTACTTGGTGCGAGTCAAGAAAAACTACATGTCCGAAAACGCCATTGGACTCACAAGAATTAGAATAGTGACAGCCATCTTGGATTCATGGAGTATAAGTTCCTTGTGTTTCAAAGCTTTCCTTGCTAGGCAATCGTTATGTTTTGATGCTGCAGCCAGAACCCTTGTTGCCAGAGACTGGAACCTATGCAAGATTGCTTGGAGTTTATGATACCTTGTTGGATACTAAGAAGTATTCAGGGACAATACTTGATATAATGGATTTAGACTTTGATTTGCACATTATTCTGGAGTCTTCCCTTCAAGCTAAACTCTAAACCTGTGCTTATTCTTCCATGAGAGGAATAGAGTAATACTCCCTGGGGTGTGCACACTTAGGGGCCGAGGCTTTCTGACCGACATCTCCGGTTTCATTCCGGCTGGATTCCGACAGGCTCAGGGAGCCCGTCGGAGGCCCCACGTAATCCCTGGGGACGGCGTTTCCGCCGTCGGGATTATGATGTCAATATCCGACAGGCTTTCCATGTCGGGCTTTCCAACATGGAAAGCCTGTCGGAAAGCGACTTTGGGGGGGTCCCTAGCAGGGCCCCATCCCTTCACAGCCTCCAATTGGGGGCCGAGGGGGCACCTTTGGTGGCCCCTGTTAAACCCTGCAAGGCCTCATAATCCGTTAAGGACGTCGTTTCCGCAGCCGGGATGATGATCGCACTTTCCAACAGCTGTTCCATGTCGGCCTTTCCGACATGGAACTGCTTGTGCTGCAACAGTTTCGGCCCGCTGCACAAGCTCCCTTTGAAAAATTGCGGTGTTGGAACCGCTGACCTGAGGTCCGTCGGTTCCACATCCACGGCGATGTCGGTTGGAGGCAGCTCCGACCGACATCGTAATGATGCCCTATATATCAAAGACAGAGGGGCCGATTCCGATTCGGGCCGGAAATCTCTCCGACCGAGCCGGACCCGGAGAGATTTCCGACTGAATCGGACCCTAGCAGTCCGACCGAACGAGTACGATGCGCACGCATGCTATCGGACTCGATTCGGTCGGACTCCCATTGAAGTCAATGGGAGCCTGTCGTACGACGCGTACACGGGCTCCCATTGACTCAATGGGCACGACGCGAACAAGGGCGCCCCTACAGTGTGTTCGCGTTGATGCGGGTCGCACCGTGCATGCACGTGTAGGGGGGACCCATGTGTCCCCCTGTGTGCGACTCGCACGCCTACGCTTCCAGGGGGTCCGACACGGACCCCCAAAGTGCGGCTCCGACAGCTCCTTGGAGCCGGGCTGCGCGAGTCGGTCGGAGCGGTCGAGGTGCGCATCGTACTTACCCGGCCGGAAACGTCTCCATTGCGAGGTGCGCGTCGTCCCCGTGCGAGTCGGTCGGAGCGGTCGGGTCCTGCGAACGAGTCGGTCGGAGATTTCGTGAGCGCACGCATCGTACCTCGCCGCCCGGACGCACGCACGACTCGGTCGGGAAATAGGGCTCCGAATCGGATCCGGTTAAGCCGAATCCGATTCGGTGCCCTACCGGCCGAGATCGGAATCGGCCCCAGAATATGGAGAGTATCATTATACCAAGTTAGTATTATCATTAGTGAGTATATTGTTTTTCTATTTTATACAATAATATTGAAGTTTTAAATATCCAAAACTTGAACATTGTTACATAATATAATTTTTAAGTGTTTTAATGTATTATTTATACGTACGTTTTATATTGTTCCTTTGAATGTTAAATGTGTATATATTTTTAAATGTGTTGGTTATGTTAATATATATATATATGTGTGTGTGTGTGTGTATATATATATATATATATATATATATATACATTTCTATATTTTTTAAATGCTTGAATTCGTTTTAGTTGTATAAACTGATTAATATTTATTTTTGTTATTTAATATTCAGATTGTGGTTATTTTAGGGTTGGGCAGTTTATTTAATTATTCTTTTATAATTTTATATATTTTTTTGAAATATAAATATATAGTTATGTTACTTACTGTGTTTTTGGGTGGTTAGTGTATTACATTGTATTTAAAAAAATATATTTTAGAAATTTCTACTTTTTTAGTTTCATTATTCATTTTATATTAATTACTGGTATTTATTTTTGGGGTTGATTATTTTGGGGTTTTGAGTGAGTAATTTATTTATATTTTTAAATTTTATAAATATTTTGGGGAATTTTATAATTTTAAAATGTGATTAAATTACTTATAATTTGGGTTTTATAGGCATTTGTTGGAGTGTATTCAATTTTCAACTGAATTTACATTTTTAAATTTTGTTTTTGTAGTTTCAATTTAATATAAATGTGATATTTCATATAATTGTAAAGTTATATGTTATTTATGTTACTTTTTCGTTGGGTTTATTTTGGACAGGTGTTTGGGTGATGCCCTACACAGCAGTATTAAAAACATTAAATTAAACTTTTATTTAGAATTTTTAAACTACACGTTATTTTTTCGTTGTTTTCTAGGTTTTATGGGGTTGAATGATGGTTTCAATGTTTTATTAATACATTTTTAGGGGGCAGGGATGGTTATTGCACTGAGTTACTGTTTCGTTTTTAGGGCGCAATAATGGGTGTTACACCTGATTACTTATTTGTTTTTAGGGTGCCAGTGGGAGTATTGCACTGGGTTCCAGATGACCTGTTAGGGAACCAGTATTGCAGTTGGTTACTGATTTTAGTGCTCAGGGATAGGTATTGCACCACGTTAGTGATTAGTTATTAGGGCACAGGGATGGGCATTGAGCTGGGTTACTGAATAGTTTTACGGTGTTGATGTGTGTATTGCACCGGGTTACTGAGTAGTGTTTAGGGTGAAGGGTTGATTTGTTGTGCACCAGGTTACGACTAGTTTTTAGGGCACAGAGGTGGGTGTTACACCAGGTTACTGATTAGTTTTTATGGTGCAGGGATGGGTTTTGCACATGATACTAATTCGCTTTTATGGTGCAGGGATGTGTTTTGAACTGGGTTAATGATTAGTTTTTAGTGCACCTGTGGGGGTATTGCATCAGGTTACTAATTCATTTTTAGGGCACAGGAATGGGTATTGCACCAGTTTACTGATAGTATACTAATTCGTTTTGGGTGTGCAGGGATAAGTATTGCACAGGGTGACTGATTCGTTTTTAAGGCACAGGGATGGGTGTTGCACTGAATATTAATTCCTTTTAGAGCGTAGGGATAAGTGAGACACCATTTTAAAAATTAGTTTTAAGGGCAAAGGGATGAGCATTGAACAGTAGTAATAAGGAGTTTTTAGGCTCATGGATGACTAGAGAATAGAAGTATCAAGGGGTTTTTAGGTCCCAGGGATAGTGAGAGTATACTGGAAGCAAGGAGCTTTTGTGACTCAGAGATTAGTTTTGTTTCAGGATCCAGGGGTGTCTTTGGGCGGAGGGGATAATTCTTGAAATATTAATTTATATATTTAAACTATTCGCTCCTTGGTAAGGTTAGGGGGCTTATACTGGCACTGTGAGCTAGCTGGTCTAAAGGCTAACATATCCTCTGGGGGTGTCTGGAATCAGTCTGGACACCAATCCCTTAGTTTATGTTGTCTAAATGCACAGATCCTATGTATTATTAGGAACTACACGACATGGCGCCGCCACTGTTGGTTGGGTTCTTATTTAACAGTCAAATCTGAGTAGTTTAGTCATGCTTTCTCAGAGTCCCCTACTCATATGTACACAGAGACGTCTGGAGTGGGGAGGGAAAATCTGCCACAGCTGAGTAGGTATACCCTATGTATTGGCTGTAGGTTTATTCAAGCTTGAAGGATTATAGTTCCTACACTGGGCAAAACGTTATCTCTTTTTCTATAAACCTCCACCCATAATGTCTCTAAGTGCAGACACTGGTACTAGTGGTACTAGTGGTGCTGGTAGAGAGGAGTCTGAGCAGGAAGGTGCTATAAAGATTTCAGAAAATTGAAGAAATGCACTTCCTATAAAATTGGAAAATATTGGTCTCTCAGCGTTAGGCAGGACCGTTACCTTCGTGGTTGAGGCACACGAGGCATTCAGAACTGAGGTGTTCTATTCTTGGGTTAAATTCCCTCCTGCAAATGCATGTACACATATGTTTCATTCCTACACTCCGGATGAAATACCAGATGAATACTGGCCATACGAGGACATAGAAGTCGTGTTAACTTACCAAGAGCATATTAATTGGTTTAAAGTTGCCCTCCCCCATACCACAGATAAAGTGAGACTTGGTCTGCTCAGCCGAGACGGAGCGACTTGGCCGGTCCTAGCTGCTGTCACACCACATCCAGAGATAGATACATTGCCAGCAGCAGACTTACGTCCACTCCACAAAGAAATAATAAAACTTTACAGAAATCGTACACAGTTCGTAATGCGAACACTCACACTGCAACCTACAAGGGTCACTCAGACTGGCCAACTACAAGGGACCATAAAAAAAATCACCCCACAAACGCTGAACGTGATTATGGGAAGAATGCCCACTAACCGTGAGCAAATGCCATTCTGGATAGCACAGAAAATAGCATAGCTTGAGGCAGTTTTTCCACACACTGGCCCGCAAGAAAAACACAGAATACTGACAATTTGCTTGCCAATGGAGATAGCTTACCCGGTAGAGGATTGTACCTCTTGGGGTACAGTTTTACTGCCATGTATACCAGAACCCATGGTGCCCCCTCAATAGCAGTCATACCAGATGCATTGAAACAAATACAGAATGAGTACGGGGCAGAACCTGCCCTGAACTTGGGGATAAAATTGATGGGCAATTTTGCACAGGTATCAACAATTATGTTGGCTAACATAAAAGGGGAGGCAGCAGCGGTGGCTATATGCCAACACCTGAGGGAATGCACTCCTGCACAACAGGAGCGGGATTTACCAAACATTATTGAAGATACCTTTGCGTCACTGGGTAGAGATAATTTGGGAGCTAGACCTGTGAAACCACAATTAACGAGCTATCCAGAAAAGGACAACTCAAAGCAAGCCCCTGATTCTTCTAAAAAGAAATGGGATAATAAACAATCAAAAAACAAGCAAAATGCATCACAATCATGGGATGGGTCTTCTCAACAGGAGCCTTCTGACAGGAAATATATAATCTTAGAAACCATGACAATATTAAGAAACCTGACAGGTATTAGGATACTGATACACGTTCCTCTTGTTCCTTTCAGGGTTCAACAAAAAACTGAGAGAGGGAAGGACGGTCCGAACACAGATCAGAAGAGCGAGTCAAGCCAAGAGAGACACATCGCACCGCTGACTACATTATCAAAAAAGAAAATTAACCCAAAAGTAAACCTCAATTTAAAAAGAAGAAGGTAGCTGACCTTAAAATAAGATATGCCCAGGATGCTGAGAACTCGACCATTGAACAGGGAATGGGCTCTGACAATGCTAGACAGTGCAGCAGAAGTAACAATAGCTCACCAGAACCTGATTGAATTTCTGGTGACAGCAGCGTTGAATGAACATATCACGGTGGAAACACCTGGTACAAGGGTAAGTGTCCTACATCAGTTATATGAAATAATGCTCCAAATAGAGGGGGAGATACCCAGAAAAGTGAAAGGTCTCTTCTGGGCGAACCTGACTTTTGGTTACGATATCCTTTTGGCTGAAAGAGATTGGCCACCTGAGTTCTTCATGGATTGCCCAGAGGGGGAAGAGGTAATTTTACCGGCTTTCTCGGACCTCGTTCCAAAATCACTAAAACACACAAACGCGCAGGAGTGGGCAGTAGTACTAGCTCCAGCATTATACTGCAATCATGTAGGGTGGGATGCTGAGTCACCTCACCATGAAATCCCAGTTAAAACTACTCCTACACCACAAAGGCAGTACCTAATAAAACATGACGCAAAGGAACAGGTCAGGGAGATATTAGATCAACTTGAAAACCAAGGTGTAATTAAGAATTGCAACTCCTCCATGAATAATCCTTTGTTTCCCGTAATGAAACCTGACAATTCATACTGTCTAGTTTTAGACTACAGGCATTTGAAAACATGCATGAAAACATTTCCAGTACAGAATGCACACAGTGCCGAATTAGTGAAAAACATTGTGCGGAAGAAATACAAAGCAACATTAGATATCTCAAAATGGATTCTTCTGCCAAAATATGGCGCCTGAAAGCAGACATTTGACAGCATTTTCAGCAATAGGCTCTTAACGCCAATTCTGTAGACTGCCCCAAGGGTATAAGAATAGCCCCTGGTTGTTCTCAGCAAGAGTAACAGAGCTACTTCAAAATTGTGATGAGGAGGCATTGTCCTATGTAGATGATATTTATCTGATGGACGATGAATTATAGGATCACTTGCACAGGGTGAACAACAGAATCTTGGGGTTCGCCACCGTGGGCTACAAATTTAACTTTAAAAACATCAAAAATTGCCCACCTTAATGTCCTATTTTTGGGATATGAGTTATCAAGTGAAGGGAAAAGCCTGGCAGCTAATTTTTTAGAAAAATGTGCACTGCTCCAACCTCCAAAAACACTGAAAGGAATACAATCCATTTTAGGATTCCTAAATTTTGGCAGAACATATATTTAGGATTGCGCAGAAAAAGTAAAACCTTTCTACGACCTAATTAGACCTGATTTTTCAGTTCGACATTGGACACAGGAACACACAGAAATTCTCTGTTCCATACAAGCTGACATGGACTTACACATACGTGTAAACACTACAAATTTGGTGATCCGTGTAGTTGCGGGTCAATCTGGTTACACCTACCCCATGTTCAGCGAAGACGAAACAGTACCCATTGCATACAAATCTCATTTGTACACAAATGCAGAGATGCGTTTTGCATCCACAGAAAAAATACTGACTGCAGTACAGACTGCTGTAGTATGAGAAAGAGCCCTTGCTCAGGGGAAACAAATAATTGTTGTGACTCCAGTACCGACCTTAGAGGCTGTTACAAAAGCAAGCATTCCAAACGCAAAAGCACTGCATCCGCAATGGATACAATGGGATAATTCTCTCACTGCAGCAGAGCAGATGTAGACTGCTGTTATATTCCATATAGGTGCCCCAATATAAGCTCAGGTAATATTGTAACCTTTCACCTATACTCTCCCCTACATTACACACACAACAGTTCTTGGGCACTGATCTTTTACCTAGATATGACACTGCACACAGAACGCGGGATTTTCCCTGGTAAAAGTCTCATACATTATGCATGAGGATTCTTGGAAACTCAGCAGGACTACCATCTCCTGTATAATAACTATGTATAAAGTTCATTCCTGACGTCATCCTAAGTCCGACAAGTGGCACAGCAAGGTAGAACCCCCGGGGAGACCTTTGGGTATATAAACATCACATCTTGCTGAGGAAAACAGAGGAGATTAGGACTTACCTGGCGACACACTGACGCGAGACGCTGAGGTTCCTGCATGCAGATACTCCAGCTCACAGTGGTCTAACATCCTTTGCAGGGTGTCCAACTCGAGACGAAGACGGGGTCCCACAGTCTCTCACTTCAGGTAATGGGGTTGAATTTATCCTAGAGTGATTCTTGGCTTAACACCTACATACATGCTAGGTACACTTAGGTACATCTAGTTAGGGTAGCATCGTAGGAGTATGCATTTTATTGTCATGTATTTTACGTACTTGCCTGTATTCACGGTTATAGCAAAATGGTAGAAATATACCATCCTTTTACTTTCTTAGTGCTTCTAATCAGTTATATCTGTTACTGTCTAATAGTTGTTTCAGCACACCTATTTTACACTAGAATAACGACTGTTCAATAAATACTTATTGAAAAACATCCAAACCGTTTATTCTGTGTATCTCTCTGAGACTAAGGGGCTGATTACGATGGCGGAATGATCGCCGGGCCGGCGGTGAGGTCCGCCGGCCCTGCGGACCGCGATTCTCCGACCGCCATATTACGATGGCGGTGGGATCCAGACCGTGACCGCGGCGGAGGCAATGCCCGATCGCCACGGAACCGCCACAGGCAATCGTTACGATTGCCTGGCGGAGCGGTCAGCATGCTCACAATGGTGATGGAGCCAAGCAGGCTCCGTCCGGCGAATTACGATGCATGCGACAGCCAGCCTTTCCGTGGCGGGTGAACCGCCATTGAAAGGCTGGCGGGGATTGGTTTCGGGGGCCCGTTGTGGGCCCCCCCTGTGTTGGGAGGAGGTGTGGGTGCACTGGGGGGGTACCCATGGTACCCCCCCTGCATTTCACTGCACCATGTGGCAGGCACAGTGCAGTGCCTGCCACGTAGTGCAGTGCAATGCACAACATGCTCTTTTCGACATTGCGACGGTGCTGCTGTTGGCAGCCACCGCTGCAATGTTAACGGTGCGGAACCAGACCGCAGTGGTGGCAGTCCCACCCTAATCAGGTAGGCGGGACCGCCGCATGCATGGCGGACGGTCCCAAACACCTGCTACGATGGCGTGCGGACCACGTCCGCCCGCCATCGTAATCAGCCCCTAAGTGAGCACGAGTGACTGGGCGAAAAGTAGTACACTGTTTCCACGGTCCTGAGGGATCAGGGTTGTCATGTTCGATAGTTGCCAAGAACTATTCTCTTCCTGGTAAGAGGAGTTTCTAGTGGCACTGTGAGCTAGCTGGTACACAGGCCAACATACCCGGTGGGGGTGTCTAAAATCAGTCTGGCACCAATCCTACAGTGTATGTAGTCTAAACGCACAGATCCTATATAGGTTTTATAGGAACTACACAACACTGCAAGTTTTATTCTACATTAAAAACACAAGCATTCGTGCAGTACGAACAAGGATATCCTCTCCCGAATGAAATAATGCCTCTAGATCAGTATGAAACCATAATTTACACTGACGGATCTGCCCAGCCTGCCGTAGGAAGTAAACAGCAATACAGCACAGCATGTGCGATTGTAAAGGGATGTACGCGGGATGGCAAGTTCCGTCCTAGCAATACGCACACGCAGTTTCTAGGAGATTGCACGGCACATCTGCCAGAACTGAAAGTCCTGATACTGGCACTAAAAAATATGGATCAGGAATTCCCCACACTATTGTGTGTGATTCGTTTTACTGTGTCCAGTCATACAATGAATATCTTCACTATTGGGGCCAGAATGGGTTTAGAGATGCCAAAAGTTGCACAATAAAGCACAAGTTGCTTTGGGAACAGGTGGCAGAACTGAAAAAAGGCTTGCCACGGGCTCATGTACTTCATACGTTGAGTCATTAGTGTGTTGGCGTTCACGTTGAAGGGAATTCATTGGCTGATGAAGCCGCCAAGGCGACAGTGAGAAATGCTGCCGTTGCTGCAATTACTCGTTCTAGTAAAAGGATAGACGGACAGATAATGATAGCTGTGAACACTACGCGTAACAACCGCTCAGCCTTGCCCAGAGGGTTTCCCCTCAAGTACTCCTATAGGTTAGATGCTCAGAACATTCTGTATGCTCAAATTCCAGGAGTGGGGGATAGAGTAATACCAAACATGGGTCGCAGATTAGGTTTAATTCTAGCTGCACACAAGGGACTGGGTTCAGCACACGCAGGTATTACTGCAACGGTTTCACTACTGAAACGTTATTGGTGGCCAGGTCTTACCAAACAGACCAAAGGTTTTGTTCTTAGGTGCAACATCTGTCAGCAGATGAAGGGTTCCACCGTAGCACGTCCACCACAAACACCACTACTGATATCAGACAGACCTCTCACATGTGCCAATTTGGACAACTGTGGCCTCTTACAATCTGACGGGGCTTACAGGTACATCCTGGTGGCAGTGGATTCATGCTCTAGATTCCTGTGGGTTTGGCCGCAGCGCTCTGCTGATGCTCGAACTGTTATAAAGGATTTGCGAGTCTTTATAGGGATTTGGCACATTACATTCTGACCATGGCCCTGCGTTTAGCTCTCGGGCTTCCAAAGAAGCCATGGGAAGTTTGGGTGTGGTGTTGCGGTACTCCTCTCTGTATCATCCGGTGGGAAATTCGATTGAGGAGAGGAACAACCGGGACTTAAAGCAATCCTTAACAGCAAGGGTATTAGGTTTGGCTGGCAGTTGGACCAATCACCTATATGGGGTCCAGAGGGCACTTAATAACATGCCAAGAAGTTCCCTGGGGGGCCGTACTCCATATGAAGTCCTGATTGGGACTAGAATGTGGGTACCCGACCTCGATTGTTGCAGCGCAGTGGCGGATGAAAAACCATTTGACATCAATGATCGTTTGGCTGTTTTACAGGAACTCAATGAATTCCGGGCATTACAAAGCAACATCCAAGTAAAACGCACCCCCACTGGGGAAATGAAAGCTGTTCCCGCAAGACCTGCCTGGGTCCCGAAGATTGGGAAACTGGTCAGAGAAAAAATTATGGACAAAAAAGAATTTGGGCCATCTTACCTGTCCTGGCTGTCGAATTCAACGAGAACAGTACTTCTTCTGCCTCTTGCCGGCAAGAAAGAAAAGAGATTCGTCTCCATTGATCTGATCAAGCCATACTATGTGGCCGATACTGAATAGCAGGCCGTGTGGGCTCCTGTGTAGCCGCCGATCTCCTCTTGCTACAATACAGGAAGTTCAGACAGAAAGATTAATAACCTTCGAAGATCCTATTCTACGAAGTGACAGAGTTACCAACAACGGAATGGAACTCGTGCCTGTTGAAATTGAACAGCAACAACATACAAATGAAACACTGATCTCAATTCGGCCTAACACCGACATCTATGTGAATATGTCTCGAAACGAGTCATCTGCCAGTTCTACAAAACCTGCAGAGCTACCGAAGATAGATCGAACTGCATCTGGTTACTTCATCGATTATATACTTTCTCATTGGATCCAAGTGAACCCAAGTCACCGCCAACTCCTGTTTCCCACAAACAAAAACTATATGATTTCTACCTTTGGCTGCAAAAGACTTACTTTTTTACTCCCTGACTACAGCTCTGGATTGCAATTGGTCTACTTTTCCTAGTCCATTGGATAGGTAACGTGACTGCCTTTTTCCTGCTCCTGAATGGACATTATCTCCCAGAACGCTCCTCAGTACGTCATGTGCACTTGTTCCTGAAACCGCATGCATCATCACACCGTGAACAGAGAGACCTGTCCTTAGTGAACATTACAGCAGTTCCAGTTCCTGAGGGAATAGTTTGGGATAGGGTTGCATATGATGTATATGGTCCAACTGAACTTTTGAAAATACTACATTTGTTTAAAATTTCTTTAAGTGATATCATCACCTCCAGTTCTTTCTCTGATGATTGAGACTTTGAAACTGTAAAGACTATGCTGTCAGATTTAGAACAATCTGCTGCATTTTCAAGTAATGAGTTGTATGATGATGGTATGCAGTCATAATATCGATGTTGAAATATCGATATGCCATTATATCGATGTTTGAATATCGATGTGACAGAATATCGACCTGCAAGAATATCGTTGACCAGAATATCGACATGCAGGTAAGAAATATCGTTTTTGTTAATATCGAAGTTAGTAATATCGTTAGTCAAAATATCATTAATAATATCGAAATTTATTTTAGTGTTTTGTATTTTAGTATACGTGTTAAAAGTATAGCTTATTTTTTTAATGTATGTTTGAAATTTTTAGAAGTAATTAATTTTATGTTAAGTAATTTTTGAGTATTTTAGTCCCGTAGCGGGTTGTGGGTTTATAGGGGAATAGGGTGGGAAGTAATTTAATTATAATATATTTATTAATACATTTTTTGTAATTATTAATTTTTTAAGAAATTAAATATTGCGTTTTAGTTCCGTAGCGGGTTGTGGGTTTATAGGGGAATAGGGTGGGAAGTAATGTAATTAAAATTAATTAATTAATCATTTTAATTAATTAATATTTTTGTATTTAATAATGTATATTGTTAATTGTGTTAATTAATGTGTTATTAATTGGTTATTAATTATTAATAAATAATTGGTAAATAAGTTGTGTCATTTTCTTCGGAGCGGGTTGTGGGTTTATAGGGGAGTAGGGTGGGAAGTAATTTAATTATAATTATTTAATTAATATTTTTATGTAATTAATATTTTTGTATTTAATAATTTATATTAAATGTGTTAATTAATTTGTTATTAATTCGTTATTAATTGGTTAGTTATTAATAATTAATTGGTAAAAATGTTAATTGTGTCTTTTTTTAGGAGCGGGTTGTGGGTTTATAGGGGAGTAGGGTGGGAAGTAATTTAATTATAATTAATTAATATTTTAATTAATATTTATGTATTTAATATTTTATATTGTTAATTGTGTTAAATATTTTGTTATTAATTGGACATAAATTATTAATAATTAATTGGTAAATATTTTGTGTTATTTTTTTAAGAGCGGGTTGTGGGTGTATAGGGGAGTAGGGTGAGAAGTAATTTAATTATAATTCATTAATTAATAATTTTTATACATTATTTGTGTATTTAATATTTTATATTGTTAATTGTGTTACATAATTTGTTATTTATTAATTATTAATTGGTTATTAATTATTAATAATTAATTGGTAAATATGTAAATTGTGTCAATTTTTTATGTGCGAGTTGTGTATTTAGAGGGCAGTAGTGTGGGAAGTAATTAAAAATTAATATAATGTTTACTTTTTTCATATAATATTTATTTATTGTTGTTTTATAGTCTTAATAGTATGAATTAATTTAATACTGATTGTTTTTAATTTTATTGTTCATTGTTATTAGTTAATTAATTAATTGTTAAGCAATTATGTTAATTGTGTCATGTTTTACAATAGTGGTGGTGTCATTTATAGGGGTATTTGGTGGGAGGTAAATTATTTTTTATTATTTAAGTATTTGATAAATAATGTTTATTATTTTGCTGGAGTGGGAATAGTAAATTATTCACCTCCGCTATCCAACACTTTCCCTACTGTTGCAATTGTTGGAGTGGGAATAGTAATTTTATCCCCTCCACTATCCAACACTTTCCCTACTGTTGCACTCTGTGGAGTTGGGAATAGTAAATTATTCCCCTCCGCTATCCAACACTTTCCCTACTGTTGCAGTTGCTGGAGTGGGAATAGTAAATTATTCCCCTCCGCCATCCAACACTTTTCGTACTGTTGCAATTGTTGGAGTGGAAATAGTAATTTTATCCCCTCCGCTATCCAATACTTTCCCTACTGTTGCACTCCCTGGAGTGGGAATAGTAATTTTATCCCCTACGCTATCCAACATTTTCCCTACTGTTTCAGTTAATGTAGTGTAAAATGTTGTTTTAAAGATAAATATTTCTTTTAATATTTTATTTTATTATATATATATAATTTATTTTTATATTTATCTTACAGGTTTATGTATATATATATATATATATATATATGTATTTATAATTTTTATTATGTTTCTAACGTTTTATAATTTAATAAAATAATTATTTATTAATATTATTAAGTAAATATATATATAATTTTTTAAATATATGTATGTTTAATTTATTTTTATATTATATTTATTTATAATTATTAACATTTTTAAATAATTCTAACTATGTTTTTATTAATTATATTTATTTAATTTATTTAATATTATTTTTAAGACATTTAAAAAAAACGATATTTTGAACAACGATATTTTAAACAACGATATTTTGGTTTCGATATTTTTGTACTTACCTTTGTAGAGATAGGATGTCGATATTCTGGACATCGATATTCTTGACACGATATTCTGGTAGGTCGATATTGTTGTCGTCGATATTATGTCAGTGATCCGTATGATGATACATCTGATTTTGACACCATGCATTGTTACCAACACTATGGTCATCCTTTCATGCACAAAACAAGTATCCCGCGTAATATTTTCTCTTACCATCAATGGGAACATTGTCCGACACCACCTAAAGGTAGTTCACAAACGTTTGCACAAACGTTTGCTTATTTTTATGGTTCTAACACTTCAGACCAGAGATCTTATTATTATAAGCTTGCATCTACACCTGCAAAGAAAAATATGTTAACTAACACGATACAGATATATTCTGCTTCCTTTATTTCCCAGCTGTCTTTACTGGGTTCGACGTTTGGAGGGACACCATAGACACAAAATCAGTCTAGGGGACTAAAGATTGTCAAGTTCAGGGAACTGAGGCCTTATTCAGAGCATGCCTCATACCACAGCAAATTATCTTCCTGAAAAACACAGTGCAACAGACTTCCTGTCTTGGGCTAGCCAAGATAAAGGACTTGAACACACCTCGGATTCCCTCACTCACACACTTTGAGGGGTGGTGAAATTATACTCAACATAGTGAGGATACACTAGATGACATTCTACATGATGGTTCATACAATTCATCAGACACCAATTGGAAGGGATGGCTGGTTTGGCCTGTTGACACAAATTTGAGTCAGTCAAGATTCAAGGGTACCACCGAAGGGTTTAGTATCCATAGGCCTGACCAACGCTACATGTGTTGGGAAGTTATGCCTAGAACCTCAACACTGTCCCAGGTGAAACGACACTTGTCCTTACCCTCGGATGGCTTTGACCTTAAAGATTTTTTGTTAGGTCCCCAGAAGCTCTCAAAAAAGGAGAGGGGTCCTACTAACCAAAGGGACAGGACACCAAAATGACAACAACTCAGCAAGAAGTTCCCTTTGGACTTTCTATAAGCATACCATCATAAACACATTCCACATATGCATACAGTCAACCCTTCACCAACATAAATAGCAGATACCAAAAAAACAATATACGATTACTCATTTATTAAATGTTATTCATGAATTAAAAAGTTTTATAACAATAAAAACCACAATAAATCACATGATTTTTCAACATATATAGTGAATCACAAATAAAAACAGGGAGAATACAAGAATTAAAAAGTGCAAAATTTGAAAGGCACAAACACTAAACCCAAAGAGTCATTCAAATTCTACAACAAGATATGTATTTCTATATATTGGTCAAACGAAAGCCCGTAGGGTTTAGTAATCATAAAATCCAGGAAGCGACGCGTTTCGGTGGTATTTAAACGATCCAACCACCTTCTTCAGGCTTAATCATAAAATATCTCCCAACTCCTTCATATATTCATTTATGGTGATGCAATACATTCACCAAAGGAGCTGCTTCTCCGTGGTGGTTTAAACTTCGGCGGAAACACTCTCAACCCTAAAAATATATTATATATAGAAGGGAATAAGTCTCCTCCGAAATGTCGGTTTTGCTTTTTTTTTAAAAAGTAGTCCACACCTTTTTCCGGACCAAATAGCCACTCTATTTTTGATAAAGATCACCCTTTTCAGGACCTGTAGTACCACACAGATATAGGTTGCTCCGTCATAAAATCAAAAGGTGGACCGATTTTCAATGGCGAAATCACAATCTTAATTGCACCAATCGTAACCACCGTAAAACCATAAGCCGGGACTAAAAAGCCACCTGTCGTGCTTCGTTCGTGGCAAGGATCCTTGAGTGGCTATTTGGTCCGGAAAAAGGTGTGGACTACTTTTTTTAAAAAAAAAGCAAACCGGCATTTCGGAGGAGACTTATTCCCTTCTATATATAATATATTTTTAGGGTTGAGAGTGTTTCCGCCCGAAGTTTAAACCACCACGGAGAAGCAGCTCCTTTGGTGAATGTATTGCATCACCATAAATGAATATATGAAGGAGTTGGGAGATATTTTATGATTAAGCCTGAAGAAGGTGGTTGGATCGTTTAAATACCACCGAAACGCGTTGCTTCCTGGATTTTATGATTACTAAACCCTACGGGCTTTCGTTTGACCAATATATAGAAATACATATCTTGTTGTAGAATTTGAATGACTCTTTGGGTTTAGTGTTTGTGCCTTTCAAATTTTGCACTTTTTAATTCTTGTATTCTCCTGTTTTTATTTGTGATTCACTATATATGTTGAAAAATCATGTGATTTATTGTGGTTTTTTTATTGTTATAAAACTTTTAATTCATGAATAACATTTAATAAATGAGTAATCGTATATTGGTTTTTTGGTATCTGCTATTTATGTTGGTGAAGGGTTGACTGTATGCATATGTGGATTGTGTTTATGATGGTATGCTTATAGAAAGTCCAAAGGGAACTTCTTGCTGACTTGAGGTCCCCAGAAGCCACATCAGAAGCGCTTCTTATACGCTATTTACAACGAGTATGGAAAATCTCTCAACAAGAGGCTGCTGAGAGATTGCGTGAGATTGACGGGGTTAACCTACAAAAGGCTTTCTAAGTGGTTGACAATGGTATGACCACACTGTTTTAGAACCATGGTACATTTCTACCTTTTATTTACTCTGTCAGTGCTTGCAATTGTATATATCTGTTTCTGTCTAATGGTTGTCACACCACACGTATTTTTTACTAGAATGACGCTGGTTCAATAAATGCTTATTGAAAACGTACCCGTCGTTTATTCTGTATATCTCTCTGAGAAGTGAGCATGAGTGACTGAACGAAAAGTACTGTACTGTTTCCACGATCCCTGAAGGATCAAGGGTTGTCTTGTTCAATAGTTGCCAGAAATTATTCGCTCCTTGGTAAGGTTAGGGGGCTTATAGTGGCACTGTGAGCTAGCTGGTCTGAAGGCTAACATATCCTCTGGGGGTGTCTAGAAACAGTCTGGACACCAATCCCTTAGTTTATGTTGTCTAAACGCGCATATCCTTTGTATTATTAAGAACTACACGACAGCTTCATCATTAATTGTCTATAACCAAGAATGTTAAGGCACATTTCTTTTGGCCCCGCACTTCACCTGATTCTGCTACTGACCATTGCACTTACACATGATCTCAAAATACCTGTGTACAACTCACAAACCAACTGAGGATATCTGCATTGACACACAGAACAATTCTTTTTTCGCACATGGTTCTTGTTATAAGCTGGTTCATTTACCCCCATGATGGATAGTTGAGCAAGTGGGTTAATCAGTTGTTCTGCTGGACATGCTTGAGTTACTGATTCTGCTAAGGTTAGCGGGTAAAGTAAAGTAAAGGAAAGATAATCCATCATAGCAGGTGGGCAACCCACTTCATTGACTATATAAGCTACTGGGAAGTTGTAGGGGCATATTAGCAAGAACGGCGTTAAAATTATCGCCGCTTTAGCGGCAGGAAACTGCCGCTAAAGCAGCGAGTAATGGGCTTGATAATATGCCCTTGAGAATTCCAATAGAAGCCCAGGATCACAGCAGAACATGGACTTCTATTGGTAGTTCTCAAGGGCATATTATCAAGCCTCATTATCGCCGCTTTAGCGGCAGTTTCCTGCCGCTAAAGCGGCGATAATTTTAACGCCGTTCTTGCTAATATGCCCCGTAGTTTTTCTGTTGCCACTGTTCCAGTTTGCTCTAACCAACCATCATTTTGTTTTGCTTCAGAATTCTAACCTTCATCCGACTCCTTGTCTTCCTATTTGAATCTCCACCTTTAGGTATAGATTCCTCTGGCTTACCTTTTCCTTCCTTTCTGTTTCTTCTTTGTATATTAAAGTTTGAAAATGGAGTATTTTTGTATTATGTCAGTATTCTGTGAGAAGCTGTAGTTCTACATGTGCTACTTCAGTCCAGTAATACAACCCTAAAGACATCACATCAATAAAACTTTTCATTGCCCTCTTATTTTTTGTTCTTTTTTACATTATATTCCGGGGGTTGTCCTTTTGTATTCCTTGTTATTGTCAGGATAAGCGTGTGGTTTCTGAAACTGGTCACTGTTTTCTCAGGCAGGTGAGGGAGTGGCTCCTACTTGCAGCACCTGACGGATTGATGAGTCAAGAGGCCTGATACACTTTTGAGTCAGTTTACTACATTTCTGGTATTCAAAAACTGCACTTTTGAAGTTACATACACTTTCATAATAACTTACACGCATAACTTGCACTTTTGTAGTAACGTACACTTTTGCAGTAAGTCCAATAATACACATGGCCAACCCTGGTACTGCAACAACCTCACATTAAAAATAATGATGGTACAGAATTAAAATAAAACCCCATATGACAGCCACGTTGGCCTTAAAGAGGTGCTCAATACACCTGACGTGATTGACTTTGCCCCTGGTCAACCATTCCTTTAGAAGTGCCCCTGGCCACAGGTCTCATTGTCTGCCAGAGGTTTCCTTAACATGCAACTGGCAATGTCCCAGCTCTGCTGACAGAGATACATCTGGCACAAGGAACGACTCTGTGCCAACCCTACTGGTGTTTCAGATATGTGTCTGACATGTGAGTGCCTCTGGGCTTTGGAAAAAATACACCTGTTTGCGCAGTCTGTAATTAGTTTAAAAATGTATGGGCGGGGGCGTGGCCAAGCACGGGCTGAAGATGGCCGTGCTGTGAGAGGGCTCCGCCGTTCGTCCTAACCCACGTCTATCCTGAGTGCAGATCCGCTGTACCCTTCGACAGTTTCTGCAACCGGAACACTAGCGGAGCCCATCCCGCCGGGACCGGTGTTTGGAGTGCGCCCAAAAGTGGAGAAATTGCCCCCGGAAGCTTCGGCCTGCGGTGGGGCCTGCAGCCGGGACGCACAGTGGCGAGCCAGGCCGGGTGAGGGGCTTCGAGCGGCCCTGCGGTGGCGCCGCGGCTCGAGGAGCCGACGCAAAGACCCTGGGACCCTGAATTGCTTGGGCAGTGGAGGCGCAGACATATGGCAGCAGCGGCGACGGCGAGCAGGGAGCCGTGATAGGGCTCCGGAGAGGCGGTGAGGCATTCCGATCGGGGCGAGACGGGGTGAGCAGGCCGTGAGAGGTAAGATGGCGGCGGCGCGTCCCTAGCATTGGGCGCTTCCTGTCTCCCCTGCCTGGTCGAAACTTGGATTGCTCCCAGGAGTGCAAAGACCTGCACCGGGGCCCTAGACTCATACCTCCTACCAGCTGTGACCCCCGGGGAGACGCTCTTGGCCGACTGCTACAGCCCGGAGCGCTCGGTCTCTAAATACCAGCAGAGACCATGGTGCAGCCAGCGCTAGTAGTCTTCATAGGAAGCCCATCCAGCTGGAGGGAAGACTGGCGAGGGACTTGAGGCTTGTGCGGGCCCCCCCCCATCCTGGTGGCGGGTGAAGGTGCCCGGGAAGACCCAGACAAGCAACGGCGTTTGCCTCTTTCCTGCCATTCGAGGGACAATTGCCTGAAGTACCCGGGGGGGATCTGGAGGAACGGTGGCAGCGACAGAGACCGGGCCCTACTGAGACGCGCCAGGGAGGAAGTGGGGCGCATGGTGGTGTACATGGTGGACACGCCGGCCGTGAGGTGGTACATCCCCACTGGTGAAGAACATCCTCCGCCGGCCTTGTCTCTGTCGACCTCGCCCATCCGCAGGAAGGACCTTGGTTTTTTATTTAGTGACGCTTCACCGCTTCTTGTGATCTACCAGCTAGAGTAGTTTGAAGCAGGTCAAGATGGAGCGTACCAAGACAATGGGTGCCCGGGGACCCAAGACTACGCAGTCAAACAAACTGGACCGATATACTGTCCCGAAGGATTCGCAACAGGCCCGGGCGCCCAGAGACTCCGTATCTGGGGAGCTGGGCGAGGGGGAGCAGGAAATTTCGCTCAAAGACGTTATGGCCGCCATTACTGGAGTCAAGACTTCTCTGGACACTGTGGCTATTGAGGTCAACCATATCAGAGCAGATATGGGCAAACTGAATGAAAAGGTCAAGCAAGTGGAACTTACGACAGCCAGCCTAGTAGCAGATGTCTCACAGCTCCAGGGAGCGATTAGGGAACTCCAGGATTTCCGCAAATTTACCGACCTCAAGTTAGACGATTACGAAGGCCGCCTGCGTCGCAATAATCTACTCATCCTTGGGGTTCCGGAGAAAGCGGAGGGGCACACACCAGACCTCTTTGTTGAGGATCTCATCCTTAAACACTTGCAACCTAAAGGCCTCAGTAAGTTCTTTGTCGTTGAGCGCGCCCACAGGATCCCAGGCGGCCGTCCCAAGCCGGGCGCTCCCTTGCAGCCCATGTTGGCGCGGGTCCTGAATTTCCGTGACAGAGACGTTATCCTTCAGAACTCCAGGGCTGGCACCCCCCTGCGCTATGAGAACTCAGACATATCCTTTTTTCCGGATTTTACTCAACGGGTACAGCGACAAAGGCGATCATTTATGTCAATTAAGCGAGTTCTCAGGGACCAGGGTATGAAGTATTCCATGCTGTTCCCTGCCCGACTCCGGATTGAGGCGGATGGACGAGTGTGGTTTTTCGACCATCCTGAGGCAGCAGCAGACTGGATCGAGAGCAGGGGAGTGAGAAACCCGGCGGACCGGGGTGGGGGTGGCACTGATAACAGTCAACCGGCCTGAGAGGATACTCGTCCAGTGGCTGGGCTCGTACTTTTTGCAGTATGTGGTGGGTGCAGGAAATGGGTGGGGGGCTTCTAGATTTATTATCGTGCGGTAAGTGGACTTAAATGGACCTGTGGCATTTGTTTTGTATGGGTATAAAGTAGATCTGTTTGGCTGGGATGGGGCGGACTCTGTCCTCCTCCCCCTCCCTAGGTTTTTTCTTGAGCACTTTGCAATTTTTCATGGGCAGTTCTAAGCCCAGAGGGCAGGGCAGCAGGGTGGGGGGTGTTGGGTGGGATTGTTAAATTTTTGTTTGAAGTTTTGATTTCATCAGCAACTGCTATGGACACATTGATTGGGGGAGTGGCATTGCACTCAGTGAATTTCAGTATACATGGATATGGCACCAGTCGGAGACAGTGGGGTTAGGCTGTTGAGTTGGAATGTCAATGGGCTGGGGGACAAGATTAAACGAAGTGTTGTTCTTCAGAGCATCAAGCACCAGGCCCCTGACATCGTCCTACTGCAAGAAACCCATTTAGTTGGAAGTACATGTAGAGCGCTGCATAGAGGGGGTTACGTCTTACTGGCTCATGCAGGTTTCACCACGGGCTCCCGGGGGGCTGGTATTTTGATGAAATCCTTTCCCCTTGTGGTGCAGGACACCTGGTCGGATACTAGAGGGCGGTATGTTGGAGTCTCGGGCACATGGGAGGGTCACCCTGTCACCTTCCTTTCGGTTTATGTACCCCCGGGCCTTCAGGCAACCACATTTAGGGATTTGGATACGCTGCTGTTAGAGATCCCGGAGGGTCTCTTGGTGCTGGGAGGGGACTTAAATTCGGTGGTCTCTGGGGATCTGGATCGCTACCCTCCGCGTGGTCTCCTCGCGCGCAGAGCTGGCTGCCTGACTTCCTAGACTCCATGGGGCTGGCGGATGGGTGGAGGGTTTTTCACCCTGACACTTCCCAATATACCTTTCACTCCGGGCCCACGGGAGTCTATCCAGAATCGATTACTTTCTTTTACCTGCATCCCAAATTCCCCATGTTCGTGAGATAAAACACTTAGCTAGGGGCATCTCAGACCACTCGCCGGTGTGGCTCCAATTGACGCTCGGTTACCAACAGGTGGGACGTGTGGCCCTCATCAATCCGTGGTATCTACGCGATCCCCATATCCGACGAGAGCTACTTACGGCCATTGATAATTATTTTAATGAGAATGAAGGCTCGGTGGAATCCCCTCAGGTGCTTTGGGAGGCATTTAAGACAGTGATACGGGGCCAGGCCCTTTCTTTAATTTCGGGGGAAAAGAAGGAACAGCGCAGAGAGTTTTGGCACTGGAGGCAGAGGTGGGGAGACTGGAAGCAGATCTGGAGTTGGACGTCACACCCGATAAGCTCCACCTTCTCAAACTCAAACAGGACTACAGGGCACTAGCGACAGATCAGGCAAAGGCCATAGGGAGAGCGGTTCAAGGACGGCTGTATGAGGTGGGCGACAAGGCCGGGAAACTCTTGGCCTGGTTGGATAAGAGAGAGTGGGCAAGCAGATTAGTACCTGAACTCTGAGGGCAAGACGGCAATTCCCTGTCGGACCCGCAAGCTATTGTGGACTCTTTCGCGGCCCACTTTAAGGTTGTCTACACATCGGTAGCCCCCTACCCTATAGAGGATTCCCGCCAGATGCTTACCGATATTGCTCTGCCTAAACTGTCCGGGGTTGATCACGACTTCATGGACAGTGACATATCCAACGATGAAATAGCGGCAGCAATACGGTCGCTCAGGCCGGGTAAAGCCACTGGCCCTAACGGACTACCGATTGAACTGTACAAGCTTAAACCAGACACATTGGCCCCGTACCTGAGAGCCATGTACGAGGACTCGAAACAGACAGGCATACTGCCATTAGACCAGCGTACTGCCACTATAGTTACCATCCACAAGGAGGGGAAGGCTAAGACCGAATGTGGTTCTTACCGACCGATATCCCTGTTGAATGCGGAGCCCAAAATCCTGGCTAAGCTCCTTGCTACTCGCCTCGTGACGGTGATTGGGGCCCTGGTCCACCCGGAACAATCAGGTTTCATACCGCACCGTAACACAACACTGAACCTGCGCAGAGTTCACGGGGTATTGGGCAGGGCGGCCTCTATATTGGAACCGGCAGTTATAGTCTCCTTGGACGCAGCCATGGCATTCGACACCATCGAATGGCCGTACCTGTGGGCGGTATTGGAGAAAATGGGGTTTGGTCCTAAATACATTCAATGGGTGAAGTTACTATACTCCCAACCTATGGCCCAAGTGGTGGTTAACAACAAGAAATCAGCCGCCTTCGGGCTGGGCAGAGGGACCCGCCAGGGCTGCCCCCTGTCCCCATTGCTGTTTGCCCTGGCGTTGGAGCCACTGGCAGCTTGGATACGTCAAGATCCAAGGATCAGGGGTATGCGCTGGTCTTCAGAGTGGGAAGACCGGATTTCCTTTACGCGGACGATATCCTTCTGTATTTGTCCTCCCCTAGGAGATCCTTGATAGTGGTATTGGATATCTTCACGATCTTTGGACGCTATTCCGGATATTCCATAAACTGGAGCAAATCCCTCCTGTTCGTGGTGGCGGGCGAGCCTCCGCTCCCGCCGCGTGGGTGCCCATTACAAACCTGTACCGAAGGGTTTACATATTTGGGTGTCTTCCTTTCTTTGGACCCCTCTCTTCGCTATTCCCGTAACCTTCAGCCCCCGTTGATCCAACTGCGCAAAGATATCGCCAGGTGGAAGTCGCTTCCTCTTTCCCTGTTAGGTAAGGCGGCCCTTTTTAAGATGATGTCCCTACCCCGGTTCCTGTATGCCCTGCAGAACTCCATGGATCCGATACCTGCGTCATATTTCCGAGAGGTCGAGAGCCTCCAACGAGACCTACTCTGGAGCGGTAAACCTCGTATTGCTCTTAGCAAATTTTCCCTGAACTGGTATGACGGAGGCATTAGCCTCCCAGATATAAAATTGTATTACTGGGCGTCTCATCTGTCCTCCATTAACCACTGCACCTATGCCCAGCCTTGCGACCCGACATATAACATGGATAGGTGGCTCCTCTCTGGAGGGACCTTCAGTAGAGCCCTTTATTCCAAGCCCCGACGATATCCACTTACGGGCCCCACCAAACATGCAGTGCACGTTTGGCACGCAGCTACCACTCGCATAGGCTGGAGACGAAAACTAACACTCGCAACGCCACTATGGGACTCCGAACAACTGGGTGACCTGTGGAGGAGTAAGGGATTCGACAAATGGGAACTCATAGGTATTGCATGTATAAGGGATATGTGGGACAAATCTGATATTAAGCCTTTTGCAGCGCTGCAGCAACAATATAACATGGCCGAATCAGAGCGCTTCCGATACACACAGGTTCGACACGCGCTCGTACACACTTACAGCCCGGGACCACACTGCCGGAATCATCCCCACTGGAAGATAGAGTGCTGGATGGTCATCTCCCTGACAGCACCATTTCTCTGATATACAAAAAGCTGGTCAACAACATCTCGGACCCTCTCAAGGCCCTCCGAGAGAAGTGGGCTAGGGATGGTATAGAAATGGATGACGAGGAATGGCAGGAGGCAGTCTCCTCTCCCAGAGTCGTAGCAAAACCAGCTCGTCTCCGCCTTGTCCAGCTAAAACTTCTCCACCGTATTTATATAACGGGGCCCCAACTGGTACAAATGGGAAGGGTGGAGGAGGGCGCCTGCAGGCGGGGATGTGGCCAGCTGGGAACCTTTTTCCACATAGTTTGGGAATGTACCCAGATCCAACCTTACTGGCGTGACATTCATGACATCATCAGCACTGTTCTATCTGTGCAGCTCCGTGTGGAGGCCCGTAGGTGTCTCCTCAACATCTGGGAACCAACTAATTTAAATGTTTGTTTGACACAGTGGGTAACGCTGGGGCTAATGTTGGCCAAGAGGAATATTGCCCAGCGGTGGGGGGCGCGAGCCCCGCCCACGGCACAGGAATGGGAAAAAGATATGGACTGGGCAATGTTTAGAGAGAAGACTGTATATGTATCACGTGGATGTCCCAAAAAATGGTCTCGTGTGTGGGGCCAGTGGAACTCCTATCGTGGAGAAATATGTCAGCCTCCTTTGTCCCCTTCAATGATGTCCCCCAGTCTCCCTAGATCTTCCATCATATATGATTGTATTCTGTAATATTATCTATTGTACCAATGATGCCTGGCGTACTGCTCCCTATGTACTGACATGCTATTGCTAATGTGTGTTTTTTTTTTTCCTTAATAAAAAATGTTTTACAAAAAAAATAAAAATGTATGGGCATCACCATCTGAGCTGTTGACCACTCCAGCATTCAATCACGGCTCCATAAAATTCACTGTTTTCAATACAATTTATGGAGTTCTGTCCTAGCGTATAAATATCTTTTTTTCTCTATTAGAAATGTGTCCTGTCTTTCCTGTGTACTAATTAACTAATATGCTAATTAAACTGACCAAAATATATTTGCACTTGCTTAAATTATAGGTGAGTTTTAACCGTGATAAGAAAAAGTAATAATGGCTCTAATTGCGTTGAATTACTGGCCATTGGGTGGGCCGCTCTCCACGTTGCACTTCCATTGAAATGTTTTGACACTAATGCTTGAAATGGTCTGGATAATGCGCCATGGTAGGTTTATTATATCAATGCTCCATGAAAGGCTTAATATATTAATCTCCCTTGCCTGACAATCTGAAAATGCGTTTCATGTTAAATAATGTTACTACTTCGTAGATTTTATCATACTGATTATATTTCTTTTTAACTTCCGAATGCCTTTTGTATGTAACATGATGTCATTGTGAACATTTTAATTAATCTTACAATACATTTTGCTTAATTAAACTGAGTGCTGGTGGTGGAGATGGGCCTTAAGTGTCTAATAAAAATTAAACTAGTAATAAAACATGTAAGAAAAAGAGGAAGAAAAATAAATATGTTTATCACACGAGGAGACCTTCGATTAAATGTGAACTCTAAAAAACTCAGTTACTGAATTGCTTTCTAATTTTGCAGTCATAAGAGTTTAAGATTCCTGTTAATTTATAACTAGAGATGCATAGCTGCCAAGGTTTCAGATTGCTATGTGTGACATTTTCATATTTTCAGTGTAAATTATGAGTGACATTTCCACAAATATGAGTGACACTTTTTCACAAGCAAAATCAGGGAATGAAGACGAGGAAAACACAAATAGCAGAAATAACACCCATCTGAGCAATGAGAAACTCTTAACTTAGCTGCTGCAAAGCACTAGAAATGGAAGGGCAATAACGTAGTGCCCTTCACGACTAGACCACCCTAACAGGATGTGTGAGGCCCCAACAAACTCTTACCCTGAAGCAAGTGGTCCACAGCCCAGTTGGCACGCCGCTACATGCCCAGCACCGGCGTAGCCAGCGGCCGAGATGAATAGCCTGTCACTGCATGATGCACAGCAGCACTTAGGCTCTGCGACTGCAGACTGTTCTTCTCCGACTGCAGGCAGGCTGCTGACACACTCGTCCCCCGGGCCCCGCTTGGCCGCAGGTTTAGTTTGCGCCGCCGCCCGCGATCATCACCGTCTGCCTCTTCTTGCGCGGCGGGCGGCCATGAGTCCAGTGTCTGTGTGTGACTGTCCGACCTGGCACTGTGTCGCCGCGCCGGGCGGGTGACAGTGTGAATTCACTGGGGGTCATGCCGTGCGCCGGCGGTGGTTGTCACTCCTCGGCGAGTCTCCGCGCCGGTCTGGGCTGGCAACGCTAATTTAATTTGCGGCGCTGCGCACGAAGACACAGCAGTGCTGCACGCCACGGCGGGGACGACTCCCTGACTCAAATTGAGTCCCCCGCCGATTCTGCCTCTCTGTGCTCACTTCCTCCGGACGTGACGGCAAGCCGGTCACATCATTACCATCACGCCCCTGGAGTGCCTGGCTGTGTGAGCCAGTAGCATTTTCTGCTGAGAGGGCGGCCCCGCCCCCCTTATTGGCAGCAAGAGCAGTGTGTGTGTCAAAGCTGCGCGGCAGGAATATAGAGCCAGGCAGGCTGAGGCACGATTGTTACATTGTAGCCGCGCCGCTCTCGAGCAGAGTCAGATCATGATGCCGCCGCGCCGGTGATTAACTTTATGAACTTGTTACAGCCCAGAGCAGCTGCTGGCAGTGGCAGCACGTCTCGCCTCGGAGCAGTAGAGCCCTGCACAGGCGCCGCCGGTGGCGCGAGCTGGCGAGTCGGCAAAATGCGTGGCAATGCATTTCAGTGCGGTGATGCGGTACACCGCACTGAAATGCGTGAGTGTCACACCTGGTGCGTGATACTTGGCAGGTCTGCAGATGTCTGCTGTTGGATTAGCTTTTCACGGAAACAGTTCCCTCAATTTTGTGCTTTATTTTTCGTAGTGAATTCTTAGAAACTACATATTTTCTGGCTCGCAAGTCGTGTGTTGAGCCTAGTAATATTACAAGGGCCTTTGACGAGCAGAGATAAAATAATCTCAATGACTCAGACTCAGAGCGGGATTAGAAAGATTATGAGGCCAGAGCTGTCCTTCTAATGGTGCTCACCGCATCCCTGGAAGAGATTCTGCAGCGCCTGGGCTCATGCTGACACAGGGAAACTGCCAGGAATTCCATCAAGCATGCTGGACACGAGACAAGATGCTTGGAAAGAAAGTGCTCAAAGCCGCAGCCTGATGACGACCTGATGTGCATGTGCTGAGCTGTCCGGGAGTCAGACTTTGGAGGAACAGGTGGAGCCAATCAAAACTGCAGGGCAGGAGCTGAGCTGCTGTGAGATGCAGAAGAAGAATGAATAACATGCCAGGTCCCATTATGTCTTGTGAGATTTGGAATGCAAGCAAAGGGCTGGGGTTTCCTTGAGGCGAGGTATAGTAGCAGCCTTTGGGCGCCAACACGAGGGGCTCGGTAATCCTATTTGCAAGTGAAAATTATTTTTCTGCCGAAAAGTCCTGGGACTTAAAGTGCGTCAGTATTAGCAAAAAGCAGATGGAATTATGTCCAGAAAACAAGCTGGATTTTGAGAAAACAAGCTGCTTTGCCCACGTTATTCCCCATTCCACATATGGCTATATCTGCTATTGGTGTTATATGCCCAGATCTTTTAACTAGGCCGAGATGCCACTAAATGGCAAGAGAAGGAATGGCAAATCCCCTTTTTATCAGTTTAAATGGACCGATCCAAGGGCAAAATGCTCCTTTACCTAGAGAACAAACGATCTTGCACTCTTTTAGTGCACATTCTTGGATGGGGGTGTGGGGTGCTAGCGAGAAGATTGGGCAGGGGATCAGAGGGTGTGTGCTCCAGACTTTACGGCTTACAGTGAAAAGCGTCACTCTTCTCAGCGCCTGAATTTCTTAATGCATGGGTCATGGGCGTCTGCAGACGTTTTTTCAGGATGGGGGGCGTAATAAAAAAAAAAATCAAGATCGTGCTTCCGGTATTATTCCGGCAGTGCGATCATGAATTTGTTTTAAAGGGCCAGTGAAAAATTCAGGTGGGTGGATAGAGAGGGCCCCACTTCCCCCCCCCTGCGGACGCCCATGGAATGGGTGTAAATATTCACACAGACTTCAATGTGTAGTTTTGCTCCCTTTAATGTCCGGAGTTCCCTGACCACAGCAGCCCAGGAGCCAACCCTCAATGCTCCTCTGCCTGCGGCATTCTCCCGCGTCACCAGAACGCCCCACGCGTCATCGGAGATCCCTTCAATGGGATGGAACATGAGCCCACAACAATGGTTCTCATAGATGTCAAGTGCCTTCATATGTGATGACCTTCAACCATTCTTATCTTTATAACTCAATGACACCTCAGATGCTAGGACTTGTATTATTCTACCTAGAATGTGGAAAAGGAAACGGCACCTTCCAGTATGCGAAGTACATGCATGCCTGAGAAGGTGGCAACAACCACACAAGAGGTGATGAGAGAGATGCTTGCAAATAGTCTAAATCACTGGCAGTTGTTTGTTCTTCACCTACTATGACAGTCACGCCCAATGCAAACCAGTACTGCCCTTGCAGCCCATGGGAGCAGTTCATCCCGTACTGCCTGGTGAGACCCCCACCCCCCAGAGGAAAAACAAGCAACTCAAGACCAACTTCGGCAGTATCAGGCCTTGTCAGTGAGTTATAGCTTGGATCCATGGCACAGCGAGCAAGGGATCCATGTCTGGGCATACCTTTGGCCAGAAATGCTTGCTTTGTTCTTCTTACAGTAGACTTCTGAAGTGCAATGGGTTTGTCCAGACCTGGGCCCAAGACTCACTGTCCCTCGAGACTCGTTGTGCTTCACTGGCAAAACCTAACTTGGCCCAAACCGGTATGGGGTTACTTGTGTTTCCATCTGGAGGGGACTTGGACTAACAATTCGGGGTTCCTATTTTAGCAGGTACCTCTAGAAAAGGAGGGGTAAGGAGAACGCACTGGAAAATCTTACCATCTCCAAGACACAATAATTATTCAACCGAGGGAATGTCCCTCTCTGTCAAATCAATCACAGTTTTTAGTTCCAAAACCCTGCTCACATAACCCTTAGGGTTACAAAAGGGTCCTCACCCAGGAAACTTTGTTGCATGCTTCATCATTGGACCCTCACGCTATGAATGACTTTGCATTAGAGTGGGCTTGCTAAGAGATGTGGAAGCTCTTGGATATCGTAGGGATATTAGGAAATGGAATAAAATGATCTAGGATGAAACAATGTACATAATTATTTATTAATGGTCATCATGAATAGTACTTAGGAGGATGTTTGAGGGTAGTAATTGCTTCTATGTCCTCTATTTAGGTCTAGATGTTACGGCCATGTTGAATTACCCTAAAGGGTCATATTGCCTTCATCAGGACCAAGGTATCTCTAAGCAATATGAAATGGAATTTGTTAATAATTCCCCTAATTTTGGTGAAAATTATATAAATGTGTCAAATAGCATGCACACACTCATGCAAACTCACAATTGCAGGAGGACACATTTGTCACATCCACTCGGGGTCTATACTGGACCCAAAGGGTTCTTAAGGGGATTGGCTCTGTAGTCACACATTGGTCAATAGCTCCAGTTGGTGGTGTAACCTATTGTGCCATCCACACCCCTGCATGTTGCTGGAGCATGGCCAAGACTGATATGCATATTATTTTTATTTTTCATTTATTTATAAAGTTTTATATAGCGCGAACATGACCCACGGGGGTATCAGAGCGCTTTACAGTATACAGTTGTTGAGCTTTAGATGGTTGAGGTAGTACACATAGATTCGGTATTCGCCATTCAGTACAAAAGAGGTAGATAGGAGTATATGGGTGGCATAGGAGACTGGTAGTCCTCATAGAGTTAAAGTCTTAGGATGTGAATTTGTTCACTAGGAGCAGTTTTACTTCTTTTTTGAAGGAGGTAAAGGAAGTGATTCCGCGAACCACTGGAGGTAGGGATTTCCAAGTCTTCGGAGCGATCCCTGAGAATGCTCTGCAACCAGTTCTCTTTTTGTGGAAGGATTGTGGTTTCAGTAGTAGTGAACTCGCACTACGCAATAGTCTGCATCCTCCTGATCGCTCAAGCTTTCGTGCTAAGTAACTGGGGGTATTGCTATGCAGGGCTTTGTGGGTCATGCAGGCAATCTTTAGGTGTATTCTTGCCTCGTAGGGTAGCCAGTTCAAAGCTTTCAAGGTCGGAGAAATGTGGTTATTTCTTTTAGTTCCTGAGGTGCTTCCATAGTCCAATCTTGGTAGCACTAGGGCTTGTACCGCCATTTTTAAGTCGTTCTGTGGGAGGAAGGGCTTAAGTTTCCATAGTATGCTCATCTGATGATTAGCTCCCTTGGTGGCAATATTGATTTGCGCCTGCATGTTCAAGTGTTTGTCTATGGTGACTCCCAAGGATTTCACGGAGTCAATGATGTGGGGAGCACAGTCAAAGGAAGTAAGATGCTTCAACCATAAGTCTATCTTGGGTGTGTGATTGGGAGGGGAGATGAGAAGGAATTCCGTTTTTTTGGTGTTAAGCATGAGGTGGTTGTCAGTGAGCCAACTTTGAGTATTATGTAGAATAGCGTTGAGGGAGATGGTGTTCTGGTTGGGAGATTTTCATATACAGTTGAGTGTCGTCCGCATACAGGTGATATAGAATGTTCGCAGAGTTCAGTGCGTTTGCCAGGGGTTCCATGAGTAAATTGAAAAGGATGGGTGAGAGTGCTGAGCCCTGTGGAACCCCTATGGTGACCATGGAGGGTTGAGAGAGTGAATGCTTCGTCTTAATTCTTTGTGTTCTGTTATTTAGGAAGGAGGTGAACCATTGTAGCACTGAGCCAGTTAGGCCCATCCTTCGTTCCAGTAAGGACAGTAGGTTGTCATGCTTAACCGTATCGAAAGCGGAGAATAAGTCAAGAAGTATCAATAGGCATGATTCGTTGTGGTCAAGCATTTTTAGGATGTCGTCCATTATGTGGGTGAGCGCAGATTTAGTGCTGTGACCTTGCCGGAAGCCGGATTGGTGTTTGTCTAGGAGGTTGTAATTCTCGATGTGGTTGCATAGTTGTATTTGAACACATTTTTCCAGCAATTTCGCCAAAGTGGGGATGTTGGATATTGGGCGGTAGTTGTTGAGATCAGTAGGTAGGGAGTCGGATTTCTTTAGTATAGGTGTGACCTGCCCTATTTTAAGGCAGTCCGGTATGGACCCTTGTCTCAGAGAGGCGTTTACGATCTTTGACCATAGGGGAAGAATAGAGGTTTTTATCATTTTGAATAAAGGAGGTAAGGGGTCAGAGAAGTGATTTGAGGGGTTAATCGTTAGAAGAGTGTTATAGATTTCTTTTTCAGGGATGGGAGAGAAGGTGTGCCAAGAGGCATTGTTTTTTGGGATTTCCGTCGGAGTACTAAAATGGACCTTGATCTGAGAGTGAGATTTAGCATCAAGGGCCATAGTTTGTGGGAGGGCCTTCTTAGATTGGATGTCGAGTTCAATGGATTTTGTTTTTTCTAGGAAGAAATTGGCCAGCTCATCGCAGTTAGGTGTAACCGAGTCGCTTGGTTCCATGGAGTTTGGCTTGTTGCGCGCTTGTTGTTTGACGATTTCGAATAGTTTTTTGGGGCGGTTGATGGCTTGGTTCAGCTGGGATTTGAAAAATTCTGCTTTAGCCTTTAGGATCTTCCTATTGTATGAATTCCTCAGCAATCTGAGTTGATATAGGTGCTCAATGGAGGGTGCTGATTTCCATAGTCGCTCCGCTGATCTTAACTTGCGCTGATCCGAATTCAGGTTCTCATTGAATCATGGTTTGGAGGAAACGTTTTTTTCTTGGAGGGGCGCTGCAGAGTCAAGAATTTCAAGCATCGTGGAATTGTAAAAGACTGTGAGGTCATGGACCTCAGCCATGTCTGTCGAGGGGATCAGGGCGGAGTTGCATCGGTTTACCAGGTCGATGGGGTTGATATTTTGTATATTCCTTTTCCATTGTTTTGTTTTTGTGGGTTGGCCCCTTTTTGGAGTTACCTCGATATTGATGGCGAAGAAACTGCTATAATGGTCTGTCCAGTCACATGGTGTGATGGATTCTAATGATACCGTGTTCGTTTTTAGCTATGATGAGGTCTAGTGTCTCTCCCTTGTTGTGGGTTGGGCTGTCACAGAGTTGGGACAGATCCTGATTTGACAGAAAAGATTTAAGACAGCTTACAACATGATCGCTGGAGTTGTTCCAATGGAGATTGAAGTCGCCCAGGAAAATCTGAGGCACTTGTGAGTAGTCATTGGATGTAATGACTTCCATTAGCTCATCGATGAACGTCAAATTATCACCCGGGGGTGGTAAATTATGTGAAGTTTGCAGGCGAGGCGCTTGTCATCAGAGATGTTGATACAGAGATATTCGCAGGAGGATAAAGAGATGGAGTCTGCTTGATTGACTGCGATTGTGTTTCGATAAATGCAGGCTAGCCCGCCACCGGGTTGCATGTTTCTGTCTAGGCGGATTAGGTCGTGACTAGGAGGTACCAGTAGGTCCAGGATGGGAGAGGAGGAACTATTTAGCCATGTTTCGGTGAGGACGATAATGTCAAGATCATTCGCGAGGATGAGGTCGTAAATGTCAGGGGCATGTTTGCTAGCAGATCTGCAATTGATGAGTGCACATTTCATCTTGCTAGTCGAATGGGGGGAGTAGTCTGCACTATGTTGATATTTGTGAGGTTTTCTCTATTAATGGATCTGTAGTTGTGAGTGGGTTCTCTGAAGGGGTTGGTTTGAATGGATTGGATAGTGCCACAATGAGACTCACTGTTGCCTGTCGGGCTGGCATAGGATATGCAGAGGTCATCTATGTCATTGTCAGATAGTACAGCAGTTGCCCTCCTAGGACGAGATGGGTCATTGGGGGAAGGTATCTTACACTGTCTGGTGTCCTCGAGGTGTGAGTTCTTGGTGATATATCTGCTAGTTAGGTGACTGATTCGGTTCACAGTGGCACTAGTAGCTCTGTGTGTGTTTAGGAGTTCTTTGGTGATGGTTGATAGATTTTGCATTTCAGCCTTGAGATGGGATAGGCCGCTGGCTAGCTCATTGAATCGTGCGATCCAATCAGAATTGGGATAATTAGATGTGTGTGTAGGTGTGAGTTCTATTATAGCAGGAGGTCAGCAAATAAAGTTTGGTTGCATGGGTATCTCGTTATCTGGTTGCCTGGGGATAACGTTATTAGGGATTGAAGGGGTTAGTTGGTCATGGGTGTTTGTTGTAAGGTCCGAATCAGTGTGTGGGAAGGCCTTGGGATGTGACCGCATGATAGGGGCTGACGCATGTGATCGGGGTATGGTCAATGAGTGGTGAGTTTGAATGAGCGGAGTGAGTATCGGGGGTGATGGGAGCAGATCAGGTAACGGGGTAGGCGGTAGGTCATGGGGAGCTATGCATGCCAGCTCAGGTGCAGATGGGGAGAGAGGGATGTCGTGGGTAGAGTCCAGGTTGGTGAATTCTCCCGTAGACACCAGGGATATCAGTGGTGTGTCTTCAGTGTGGTGCCCGGTAGCTAAGAGTAACCCTGTTCCTCCTGGGCCAAGGGATCCCGGTGTGGTTGAGATCGATGTGACGGAGGGGTAGAGTTCATTGGGGGTGTGGAGAGATTTTGGTTCCATTGAATTTGTTATGGGATTTTGTAGTAGAGTTGGGGTGACATCCGGATAATTGGGAAGAGTAGTGGCGGGGGTGTGATTTTCTTGCTGTTCACTGCTTTCTTGAGAGTAGGCAAGATCTTGTCTATGGTAGCGAGATTGGAATTAGAGGCTTGTATAAGGATATTACCGTTGTTGTATATGGAGATGGTGGCATTCGCAGGGCAGAAGTCTGACGTGGCTACCGACAGTTTGAGGGCATGCAGGGTTTTTTTGACATTGGAGATTCGGAGCATGGAGTAGAAGGTATTTCTCCACTGAGCACGATTTTTGTGTAGAAGATGAGGTCGTTCGATATTAAGCCTTTGCTGATGCAGAAATAGGGATCTGAAATGAGAATCTCAGGGTGAGATTTCATTAGCCTATGCTTGAACTTCTTTGCTGCATTTTTGGAGAGATTGGGAGGGTATGTGATGGTAAAGGCATGGAGGCCTGAGGGTTCTAGGTTTTTATCCATTTTTAAAACATTTTTTATATCATCTCTCCTTCTTCCCTTCTTTATTTTCTTATCTTCCTTATATCTCTGCTTCCTTCCTTCACCCGTTCACTGGTAGGATTATTTGCTTACTAATATGTTTAGAATTGTCCTACATTGTTTCTTTACTATCCTCAATTGTCTGGAGAGGACATTGTTGATTTTTGAAGCCTTTCAGGTTAGTAAGAACCTGGTATAGTAGGGACAAGTCCCCCAACGTGTTGTAAAGGAGAAATGGCTGCCCCACAATCAAACCTACAACCTTCCCAGGCTGCTAAGGTCTGATTCACGGGCGCCATTTTAGGTACAGGTATTGGAATTGTGGTGAGAACCGAGGTGAAGACGGTCTGACAATGGCGCAAGGTTCTTCCTGGGATCAGTCGAAGAGCCAGGTCATGAGTTCCTTTCGGAATTCAAGGAGGGAGGATGATGTTTGGAGGTGAAGGGAAAGTTTGTTCCAGGATTTGACGGCGAGGTAGGAGATGCAGGTGAAGGAGACCTTCTTGATCTGGCCTTTCATGGTGAGTTTTCTGTCCAGGATGATGCCAAGGTTGAACTCGTGGGCTGTCTGTGTGGGTCCCAGTTTGGAGGACCACCAGGTGCCGTACCATGAAGCGGTGTTGTTTCCAAAAATCAGCACTTCCGTCTTGTCTGTGTTGAGCTTCAGGCAGTTGGTCTTCATCCAGTGGTGGAGGGGCATGCTGAAAGCGAGAGGATGAGCTAGGTGTCTTCTGCATAAGATATGATGTTGAGGTCATGGGTTCTGGCGATGTCGACCAGGGGGATCATGTATGTATTAAACAGGGTAGGGCTGAGCCTTGGTGAGATGCGGTATAGAATGCTGCTTTGAGGTCGAGGAGGATCAGGACCGCTGTTTCTCCCCAGTCAAGGAGGGTTCTGATGTCGTCAGTGGCAGCAGTCAGGGCTGTCTTGGTGCTGTGGTTGGTGCGGAAACCGGATTGGGATGTGTCGTTGTTGATGGCCTATTCAATGACTTTGGCGGTGATGGAGAGCAGAGAGATTAAGCACAGCACAACTGCAGACAAACCATTCTTGAGGAGGGGCCTGACCTCTGCGTGTTTCCATCCATCGGGAAAGGTGGCCGTGGTGATGGGCATGTTGAGAATTGAGGTGAGTTCACAGCTGATTTTCTTTCTCCCGAGGTTGAAGAAGTGGAGGGGGCAAGGGTCCATGGGTGCTCTGGAGTCGATGGAGTTCATGATGGCTGTGAGCGGGTGGTTGTGGGTGGCCTCTGTTGGTGTGAGAAGGTTATAGAGGTCAGTGGGTTGGGGTTCGAAGTTTCTGTAGATGGTGGATATCTTTTTGTGGAAGTGGTCCACCAGGGTGTTGCAGAGTTCCTGGGAAGGGGGATCATGCTTTCGGTGGCTGACGGGCAGGAGAAAACTCTGACGATGCTGGGGAGGTCCTTGGTGTGGCTGTAGCTGGCTTCGATGCGGTCTGCCATGGCGCCTTTTTTGTGTCTATTATGTGCTGGTGGTATTTGTTGAGTGCTGACTTGAGGGTGGCGTGGTCTGCAGGGTCTTTGCTGGTGCGCCATCTTCATTCTAGCTGTTTGCAGTTTCGTTTCATTGTCCTGAGTTCTGGTGTATACCAGCTGACTTGTTTGGTTGCTCTGCCGGTCTTGGCTGGCTTGATAGGGGCAGCTCTGGTTATCCAGTTACCACAGTTATGGTTATCGCAGTTGGTGATCCAGGTGGAGAAACTCTTGATGGCATGTTCGAGGTTGGTTGCGCAGTCGGGATGGGTGGTGTTGAAGGCGTATCTCCATTGGCTCTCTGTCACTTTGTTCAAGCTGTGGTGGGATGAGCTGGGAGGTTTGGTGGTGGTATAAGGGGATCCTGCGATGATGAAGTGGACAATGGCGTGGTGGGTCCAAGTGAGTTCGGTGACATGACTGTACTTGACTCTGTCGCTGGCAGTGAAGATCGGGTCAAGCGTGTGTCCTGTGCTGTGTGTGTGTGGTTGGTGGCCAGTCGGATGAGGCCGATGTTGCTCATGCTTTCCAGGAGGTTGGTGGTGTTTGCGTCTTTGGGGTCGTCGAGATGGAAGTTGAGGTCACCGAGGAAGACATAGTGCTTGGAGTCAATCGCGAGTGAGGCGATGAATTCAGGGATGGCATTGCAGAAGCTTGGGGCACTTCTTATGGTAGTTCTGCCGTTGGTTTGGAGTTGGAAGTTGAAGTGTTCCATGATCGGTGTAGTGTCATCCTCGGTGGTGGTACAACTGATATTTTTTTTGTGGATGATGGTGATGCTACCTCCATGTTTGTTTGTGTGGTTCTGGTGTATCATCTTGTAGTTGCCAAGCTGCGGCCTCCATAAGTAGGTCCTGGGAAGAGGGCAGGGCACTGGAAGGCGGTGGGCAGGGCTGGCTGGAGGCGGGAAGCGGGTGGAAAGGATCGGGGGAAAACGGTGGAAATAAATGAGTGGGGGGGAACAGCTTAAAAACATTGGAGCTACAGTAACTGAGAAAAACAGTTACAGGAACAAAAGTAAACAAACAAAGTTATTACAGATGTAGATAAGCAAAGTTCACAGCACAAACAGTGTTCAATACAGGCTATGAGTGGCTAAACAATAACAGTGACAGTGATTCCATCAGCAGAAAAAGTAACAAGGAGTTCAAGGAATAAAGTGGAGTTATGGCTATGCAAGGGAGCAGTGGTGGCTCCTCGAGGGAGTGCTGTGGGGCGGGGCGGGGGAGGGGCAAGGTGGGGGGGTAGTAAACTCCGGCATACGGCCGAACGGAGTTAAGTACATAAATAAAACAAATTACATTGCGCGCTGCAACGCCAAATCGGCGATGCGGCGCGTGCAATGTAATTCGTTTTATTTATTTATTTATGTACTTAACTCTGTTCGGCTGTATGCCGGAGTTTACTACCCACCATCCCACAGGACTCCCTCGAGGAGCCCCCACTGCAAGGGAGACCTATACCGTGGGGTTAGTGTTTAGCAGAATAACAAAAGAGAAACATCTGATGCACAAGCGAGACCACAGCAGTGGGAGAGATGGCACGAAAACCAGCTCCTAACCACTAGTTACTTCCGCGTTTCACATACACTCAAAATGGAGGATAGTGAACAGACTCGAATATGCAGGGGTAAAATTAAGTCTCAATTGCTCAGAAATGCCAAAATGTGTAAGTATGCTATAGCTAAAAAACACATGGTGCAGGAGAAAGATCAGTCTTTGCACAGGTTAAAAAAAATGCACGCAGTTCCATTTTGCGCGAGTTCTAATACCTGCATAGTAAAGAACAGAGCAAAAAGACTTTTCTCTATTTCTCATATAAAAGAAAATTACCCCAGTGGAAAAATAGAGTAAAGACGATTGGGAAACCATTGTTATAAATACATTACACAATTATTGCTTGAAATAAATAATAAAACATTTGACAAATTAAATGGTTTATGAATAAACTCATTTAAAATTGGAGCAAACTAGTTTCGCTCCAAAGGAATCTCATCGTTCACATTTTGGAAAACATATTTGTTCTGTTGCGTTTTATGTAAACACACCAAAAAAACATAACACTAAACAAGCCTGCGGCAAAAATGAAATAAACATGACTGCATATTATTTCGAGCACACCCTGTGCCAGGCCTCTCGAATCAAGGCCTCATTGGGAAGTTCTCAGGTGCACAGGTCTTTTCATCGTGTGCTCTTGTACCTTGGGTATCCTGGGTTTACTGGAGAGTTCTCAGGGGCTCCAAGCGTTTTCATAGGGTCCTCTCTCACCCAGGGATCACTGGAAAGTTCTCAGGGGCTCCAGATATTTTCAGAGGGTCCCATCTCACCCAGGGCTCACTGGGAAGTTTGCAACTGCTCCAGGTCTTTTCATAGGGTCCTCTCTCATTCACAGCTCACTGGGAAGTTCTCAGGCGCTCCAGGTCTTTTCATAGGGTCCTCTTTCATCCAAGGCTCATTGGAAAGTTCTCAGGTGCTCAAGGTCTTTTCATAGGTTCCTCTTTCATCCAAGGCTCACTCGGATGTTATCAGGTGCTCAAGGTCTTTTCATAGGGTCCTCTCTCATTCAGGGCTCACTCGGATGTTATCAGGTGCTCCAGGTCTTTTCATAGGGTCCTCAATCATCCAGGGCTTACTGGGAAGTTCTCAGGTGCTCCAGGTCTTTTCATAGGGTCCTCTCTCATCCAGGGCTCTGTGGGAAGTTCTCAGGTGCTCCAGGTCTTATCATAGAGCCCTCTCTTATCCAGGGCTCTGTGGGAAGTTCTCAGGTGATCCAGGTCTTTTCATAGGGTCGTCTCTCATCCAGGGCTCACTGGGAAGTTCTCAGGTGATCCAGGCCTTTTCAGCATATCTTGTCGCATCTAAGACTTACTGGGACGTTTCTCAGGTGTTTTAGGCATTTTTATAGGGGTCTGTCACATCCATGGATTACTGGGAGAGTCCCAGGTGCTGCAAGCGTGTTCATATAGTCGAAATGCATCCAGGGCTTTCTCGATAGTTCTCAGGTACTCTAGGACTTTTCAACAGGTCCTCTAGCATCCAGGGCTTACTTGGAAGTTCTTAGGTGATCCAGGGCTTTTCAGCATACCTTCTCACATTTAAGGCTTGCTGGGAAGTTTCTCAGGTGTTCCAGGCCATTTCATAGGGTTTAATCACATCCATGGTGTACTGGGAGATTCCCAGGTGCCCCAAGCTTTGGGAAATGATAAAGGGATGCAGCTCAGCTAAATAGAAGTCACTTTCCTGACAGAGGTATCTTTAAATAATTATGTTTTTTATTTATAGCATCAAAAATAGAAGTGTCAAAATTAGGATCCATACAAAGCACTGTCTGAGGCCAAGATACTCTACCTCAACTAGTTACATACAGGGGTACCCAGAAATACACTATGATTCCAATAACACAGAATTCTGCCAGCCAGTGATGTTATGGAGCAGACCTGGAAAACTTCTGGGATAGCTTCTCTATTAGGATCTTAGGGGCATATCTACGAGAACGGCGATAAGTCAACGCATAGCGCGCTTAGCGCCTTTCTACGTATCGCCGTCTATCGCTTGATTATATCGCCCTGGTAGCGCGTTATCTACAACGCTTTTCCCCAGGGCGATATAATTACCAGCGATAGCGGGGGAAATGGCCGTTTTGCAGGGAACATCGCTGGTTTCCCAGCGATGTTCCCTGCAAAACGGCGATAACCTTGCTGATACGACCCTGTGGTCGTATCAGCACAATCCACCCCCATAATAGGTATGCCTAAGCCCAAAACTAACGTCTGCTAAAATGCGTTGGCAGCCTTGTAAATATCGCGATGTGCACATCAGCGATATTTACAAGGTTGTACTGCCCAGTGACGCCCACTTTGCATCTCATTAGAGATGCAAAGGGAGACGTCGGGTAAAAGGGTGCTAACATGCGCCAATGCATGTTAGCACCCTCTTGTTAATAGGGTGATAATATTTTTGGCTTTAAAAGCCAAAAAAGCGGAGATAAAGCCCTTGTAGATATGCCCCTTCGTTTCTTAATGAGTGGAGGAGCCAGACAGATTCTTCCAAAGTATTCAACGTGATAGGATACATATGCCCTGTGTCCTAGTCTTTCATCAGTTCTTGGTAAAAGGGAGGTGTAATGTATTAACCTGAACTTGATCTGTGAGGTAATGGAATAGTAGCAATGGAAGGTTAGGGAGGTTTGGAATGTATACGTGGCAGTTGGAAAGGGAGCTGAAGCGACGAGCACTGTATTGAGTGTCTGGAATAAACTCAAAGAAAAGGCCGCGCTGTCTTGTTTTAAATTACAAGATTACGGGAGGTTAGTTCAGAGTGCTCGTGTCCAGGCTGCTGACAACTTTCCCAAAACACCAAAGCCACCAACGTAAAAAGTGTTCTAGACTTTCAAACACAAAGATGGGTGGACAGGGATACAGGTTGAACATGAAAGTTCCCAGTGTGCGCTAGCAGTGTCACTTTAGATGTGGCGGCCTGTGATCAGAGCAGCAGATGCAGTCAGGTTCACCAATTTCAGTGCCAATATGTCCCAGAGTTGAAGTTCTTTTGAGCGGTACCCACAGGAGAAGGAGCACTCATTGACTTCCAATGTCAACTGTGGGAAGTATATAACTTGAAGTTAGGGTACTGCCACACCTTAGACAATATCTTTGAAACCATAGTTCGCCAAGAGATCATTCAGTTGGTTTGGGAATCAGTTTCATTCCCAAAACACAAGACATCCGAGGGACTGAGGGTCAAAGTAAGAATGTCCTGCTCCCCTCTCAGACTGGAAATGAAGGAAAAAGGGCCCTGAGGGACTGAACAGATTTCAAACAGCGCCAATGCAGCTATTTTTGGTGCCCCAAGACATTATGTTACATTTACCAACCTTTAACTAGCAACAAGGCTGTTTAAAGAGCATCTGTTGCAATATGAAACCATTTTGTGACCATTTGGGATGGCGTCAAATGCAGCTCACTACAGTTGCTTTAGTATAGCACCAGCAATGCCTTTTAGGGCCAATATACTCCTCCCCTAAGATTACAGGCATAAATGACTGTGACCCCATATATCCCAACACTGCTGCTCCCACCGCACCCTCTGTCCTGGTGAACGCACAGTGGTCACACACGGTGTGTGGTAGTCTCATGTTCATTGTGGGTCGTCTCGAGCTTTGCTACCCTGTAAGTTTGTGGGTATTCATGAAACACATCCTGATTCATTTCCACCATGGTAACATTCAGAGATTTACTCCTGCCTACTGCAGTGCAGGAGTAAGTCAGTTGTTTTTATTGCATGCTAAAATTCAAACCTGTATATTCATGAAATCAGAATTCATAAACGTTTTTCAGAAATGTGCCCAGAAAAATTGCAACTTTCCAGTCATACTTCTGGCAGACCCTGGGAAAACCTGGACGTAGAAGATCTGCACCCAGGTGAGGCAGTAATGCTACGAGTGCAGATTTGAAACTTTTTTTTCCTCTACAAATAAGATGCTAATATTATAAATATATGGGTGTGCAAAGTTATTTTCAAGACGAAACTTTTCTGCTTTATAGCTGAGAAGACAGAGTTGGTATCAGCTATGGACTAGACGGAGAGAAGCTTTTATCAACCTACTTAAATGCGTCCAGTTTAATTTGTGTCTGACGGCTGAAAAGTCCCTTCATTTACTTACCTGGAATCCAAAAGAATGTTTCCAAGAATCAAAATGGGAAGTGTTTCGCTTTGATGGAGAATGAACATGTGTTTTGGACAAGTGAGAAAAACCCTGCTCCTCTCTTCTGTACTGAGATTACCTGATAATATGATTTAGGATTTATGGAACATTGGAGGCAAAATTGAGAAATAAACATAGCTGATGAGGAGACTGTCTCTTTTTAGTTCTTTGTTTTATTCGATGAGATAATAAGGGCAGTTGAATTAAAGATTATTTCATATGTGCTCGTCACTAATGTTCAATGTTTGTCTGATAATAGGGCAATACACATGTATCTCCTAGTCTCCTGTATGTAGAACCGATTCCCAGCAAACACAGTGATCAGCCAATAGGTAGCAAAGGAGAAAACTGTGACATAAATGAACTAGAAGTGAGATGATGTTTCAATGTTCAACTTTGCAAACCTCCAGAGATGTTTATAAATTCACAAACTTTGCTGTCTGCTGGGCGTTTAAAATATAGAATTTGCTGTAAAACCAAGAAAACGTAGGTTTAACGGGAGAAAACTGTTTGCAGGTTAATTCTCCCAGGGGAACAATCTCCAGCTAAATGTTTTTGTGGAAATTTTGACTTTAGGGAAAGTTTGGAAAAAATTACGAAATTCACAACTTTGTGAGGTTGCAGAATTTGCTAGCGTCACCAAGCTTTTCTAGTACAATTAGAATTTCACTGGCAATCATAAATAAGGAGAAATCTAGGATGAACATTAATAAAGTAAGTTAGTAGAGCTGCTGCCCATGGTTATTTGCTGCAGTAGGATGAGAGGAGGTGATGGTGGATCTGGGGGCACAAAGCCTCTGCCTGATGCAGAATGGACACTACGCCGCTCTACAACAACCGCACAGGCAGTGGGCATTCCACACAAAGGTGAACCAATCACACACGACCTTCTTTCCTTAAATTATATTGAGTCTCCGGTGATAGCACGAGCACATATAATTTACTCACAAAAGTTATGGAACTAGTTATGTGGCCGAAATTCTGACAAATAAGCTTTTCATATTTTCCAGTTCAGGCTCTGTATGTATCTCAAACCTTATGAAATTAATTAGAAAAATGCTAGATGTTCTACTTGGCAAAATTGCATATCTGATAAGAAGCCTAACTAAGCCAACCACAATAAATACATACAATTATAGTTCAACTGACAATAAAATAAGGACAATGCAGACTACTTTTAAATTTCCACTCTGGTGCCTGGATTTTTCTTGTGTATTTCAATTTTTTCTTTTTTAAAGAAGACCCAGCCTTATTTTTCTTGGGCGCCATAAGAAATAGCATCTGGAAATGAATTTGCTGTTGCCCAGGTAGCAAGGAGTCAGTCACCATCTTGCATATTGGAGTGAACAACATGCCCTTGAACACATTTGCACACCCAATTAAAACACAGTTTTTCAATTTTCTACTGAAATAAAGATAAAGCATTAGCGACTCCTTAAAAAAGACGAATGTGGGAGTGTTGGCGCCTTTTAGCATTAAAAGGGCCACTTGAAGGATCAGGGTTATGTGCGAATCTTTAAAGACGAGAGCCCTAAACACTACATCATCTAATCCAGAGAAATTCACATAGGAGAATCCACACAGTAAAATCCACACAAGACAGGATTCATAGTGCAAACCATGACAATTTATTTAAAATGTAAGAATCACTACAGAAGGCAAAAGACAATGGTTAGTCAATCAATTCAAAATGCTCAAATTGCCAATATATGTAAATCAGCAACGGACATGGAAGCTAAACCCTAAATCTAGTCAATAGCGAGAACTGAATACGGTCTAGCACAAAGCAAAAATGAATAAATTAGCACCTTTTCACAAGGAATGCTCAGTTCAGTAGGAGAGAAGAAACATGGAAATATTCTAAGTAAAGATTGTTAAACAGACCAACACGGAGTCGGCTCTCTAAGGGGACCAGGAAGGAACTTGGCTCACATCACAATACAGAATTTTTAATATGTGTTTAGACAAAGAAATCATACAGTCGCTGTGGTTCAACGTAAGAGATACATATTATCAACCAATACATAAGACACATAACAAGGTAAAATTACTTTTTCTCTGCATCCATTGCAAAATACTGTATTAAACCCTATGAGAAGATACAAAAGCATATTCAAATATGAACATGACCTCTGTTCGGAAAGATGGTAAATGAATAACACACTCTATACTTCACACGCATTTTAAATGAGCAATTGAAAACATGAGTAGGTGTAGTTATGTCAACTTAAGCACTTCATTATATTCCATGTAGTATAAACACTACAGTTACATTTTTCTAATATTAATTAGAACACTGAATTATATATTTTCAGAATCTCACACTCACAGTAGCATCACTCACATTGTATATTGATATAAAAGGTTGGACTACGCTCCCTAACCTCAAAGCATATCCTTATACCAATTTCCAGCCTTTTGAAAAATATTCAGGACTTGCAACCCATTCCTGATACATGCGGGCTTTGTTACCAGCACTACAGTGCCCTCATTTGCTTCTATGCCCTATATATGTATGCCCTATCTATCTATGCCCTATCTATGTGTACTTAGCAGACAGCTTCTGTCACAACATTTCTAGTTGAAGAAGTTACTGAGCTTCAGTATGAGTGTGTGATGCTCCTGGCTGCTATACTCCAATCCTCTTTAGTATTAATGTTGTAAATTATTCTGTATGATACGTTCCTATGTACATCAGCTTCTTTTGGTGACTTGTGCAGGGCTTCATTATTGTGAACATATTTACCTTTGACTCACAACACATTCTTGGACTACTTTTTCTAAACAATATTACTTACTTTTTTTTCTCCTTTGATACAGGCCTTGACAGGCTCTTGACACCAATGCACACTTTTAGTCTGATTGCACCAAAGGAAGTGACCCCATACGTACTTTATGCCAGATGTACGACCCTATTTTGCATGCGCAAACAGGTTTGCGACTTGTTTGCACATGCAAAATGTCACAGGGCCATGTACAATTCCTAAATAGTGAGTCGCAATTTATCTGCGACTCGCTATTTAGGAATTGTGAGTCGCTATTAGGAAGGAGCGTTCCCTTCCTAATAGCGACCCCAAAGCCATGTGTAAATGTTTTGCGACCGCAATTGCGGTCGCAAAACACTCACAAATTACCACCCTCTTCAAGAGGGTGGTAATTCACTCGCAAAAGGGAAGGGGTCCCCAGGGGACCCCTTCCCCTTTGCAAATGCAGGTTAAAATATTTTTTAGGGGCAGGCAGTGGTTCTAGGTACCACTGCCTGCCCATAACAAATTAAACAAAAACGTTTAATTTTTTTTTTTTAAATGCGGCCCGTTTTCCTTTAAAGAAAACGGGCTGCATTTAAAAAAACCAAAACCTGCTTTCTTGACAAGCAGTCCCAGACATGGTGGTCTGCTGAGCCCAGCAGGCCACCATCCCTGGGAGGGCCAGCCATTCCCAATGGGGTCTCAAATTGCGAGTGGCTCATTAATATTCATGAGCGTCGCATTTTGCGACCCCATTGGGAATCACAATCGGTGTCTCTGACACTGTAGTACATTGTAAATTGTGCCTCGCAATTTGCAACTCCCAATCGAGCGCAATTTGCGAGGCGCAATTTACAAGGGTCGTACATCTGGCCCTTTGACCCTGATGACCTTTGCATTTGACCCTGTACAGCACTCCAGTATTTCTTGGCTAGGTTCACGCTATACAAATACCTCATATATTCACACATCACAGTAAGGGGCATATTTACGTTCCCTGGCGCATCCCTGCATATCAGCAGGGATGCGCCAGGGAAAATGCGTCACGCAAGTTTACCCTTGTGCCACGTCCAATGCGCCGTATTTACAATGCGGCGCATCGTGGCGCAAGGATAAGCAGATGCGTGACGCATCTGCCGGCGGAAGGTTGGCGCAGTGCTGAAGTTGTCGCAAGCGCGACGCAACTTCAGCACTGTTCCAACCTTCCCTATCCCTAACATGGTGCGTCAATCCTTACGCCTGCTTGAAGCAGGCGTAAGGATTTGACGCACCAGCGTCGGATAAGTGACTGCGTGAAATCTTGTAGATTTCACTACGTCACTTTTCCGAGGCGTTCCTGCGCCGGAACGCCCCCCCTTTCGCCGGTACGCCCACATGAAACCTGACGCAGGTTTCATGTGGCGCAGGGGTTTACTACGTGACGCATCTCCCTAGATGCGTCACGTTGTAAATATAGTGCAACGAGGCGCATGGTTTGCGTCACCGCTGGGTCACATGCGTGACGCAACGGCGGCGCAAAAGTGGCGCAAGGGGCTTGTAAATATGCCCCTCTGTGTCTTGTGTCTTGTTAATGGACACGTATTGTTGATTGGCCAACCACTGTGCAAATTAAAGTAACCAAAGTCAACTCAATCACTTGAAAAGGTTAGCGGTCAGATTGATTACATCACTGGGACTGCAAAACAGTCCACAGGAGTTGCAACCATGAAAACGATGAACAGTTACTACTGATATCTATATCCATTTGTTGGAGGCTTGTTTCCAATGAAACCATGGCCCTCTGTGCATGCGCATCTGAGCCCTACAATTCATACAATTTGCAGTCCCTGTCTTGTAGTCTGTTTCCCTTATGGATGCCCTGTCCCTCCGTGATGTTGCCATATGATGCTTCACCCCTCTTGTGAGCACTCCTCTGTGTGTATATCAGAGCGTCTAATCACTCGCTTGATTGCATTGACAGTGAGTCTATACTGCTCATCAGGCCGACATTTTGAAAGGCTGAGAGCTCTCCAAAAATTAGCTCTGCCACGTGTATCACTGTGTAACTGAGTCAGGCAGTAGGGTTTCAACCGCAGTGGCCCAGACCTATTACTGAAGGAGGTCATTTAAGCCATTCTGGGCAATTTATGGTCAAACACTCCAATCCTAATAATCGCTCCCATTTGTCAGTACAATTGGGTATCAGCCATTGAGATGCATCATTTTGGGAGAGAGCAGTTGCCCCAATAATGAGATTTTCTGTGTAAACGCAAGCGGCAGAACTTGATTGAGTACTATCTGTTGCACTTCTTGTTCTTGGTTGCCTTCCATGCATATTGTTTCCCTTGGGCTAAGCAGTGTTGTTCTCTTTCATATCCAACTGGAATTGGAAGGGGATTTGGGCATTGGAGGTTCCCATGAGGGAACTCTTCAGTTTTGCAGTGTTCTTCTGCCATGGATAGCTCAGGTTCCTTCCTGTCAATCGGCAGAGACTATTGACTCTCTGCCCTTGGCCATGCTCATCAGTTTTTTCGAGTTGCTCACTGAAGCACAAGTAATCCTAAACAGATTTTTGGGGGATTTTTCTGGCTCAAAAGGCCTCCCACCATTGGCATAGGAACCAATGTTTAACATAACCTTTGCTTGACCTTCAACCTGGGAGATTAACTCTGATCTCATTTGATCTTTTAGGTTTTGCATCTGCGGTCCATGGATCCTAGTCCGATTGAGCATCTTGGCATGTCCGATCAATAGTTTAGATATCATTGCTCTACTTACTCACTTATTGGGTGGGAACATAGGTAAAATTGTATTACTTCTGATATTCCTTTTCAGAGATCCAGTCAATGCCATAGAATTGGTCAGTAGAATTACAGGCATTTTTCATAATTGTTAGTCGAGAGGCAGCGGCATGCTTAGCAATTCCATTTTGGGATGCTCTTACATTGTTCTCATTACTTTCCTTTGAATTTTTATTCTTAATGGGCTTCATACTTACTGATAATGTGAGAGGGAAGATGTGGGTCCCCATTCTGGCACACTTGGAGCCAAATTCTGAGAAGCTGGATCTTTTTGCCTAGAGCAGCCTGGAACTCTAATTACACCGGTTGATTTTCTTGCTAATAAACTGATTCATTGTAGGTGGGTTTAGAGATCCAATTCCAAGAACAAGATCCTTCATGTATTAAGACTAGTTAAGCATCCAGAAAGACCTCAGTAGGTTGGTACTGTCTGGTTATATATGAGAATATAATAAAGGGTGCTGGTTGGCAAATGTTGCAGTACCATGGACCTATTATTTGCAGGTATGGCTTTGTCTGTTTTGTTGGGATGCTCCATTTGCACACCCATTTCCTTTATTGAGACCTAGGGCCTCATCCACAAGGGAATGAATCAGCGCGGCAACACAAGCCACTTAGCTGCGCCATGCCGCGCCATTTTGAAAGCACAGGGATGCGTCGTATTAACAATAATGCAATGCATCCCTGTGCTTTCCACTGCGCTGGCCCACAGTTGGTTGCCATGCGCCAGCGCAGGCACCTTTGCGCCATTTTGCAAGGGTGTCTGGGCTGCGGGGATGATTGTTTTTGTGCAGGAAGGGATACCTTCCAGCACAAAAACAATCATTAATGACATTTTCCTCTTTCTATGTGTGCTGCAGAATGTAGCACGCATAGAAAGAGGAAAAAACGAGGAGAAATACAAGTATTTCTCCTCGTTGCACCATTCCTGTGCCTCCCCTGGTAACGCATAGGATTCTGACGCAGTCCGAGTTTTACAAAATATAAATTTGGGAATGTGTCAAGTTCGATGGATGTTGCATTGGAACACCCATAGCAACACCCATGGAACGCCCCTTTCACGCAAAGTAATGCGTGAAAGGGCCCATATTTACAAGGCCATAAAAAAGTCACGCAGGTTGAATTTACGTGGCCTTGTAAATATGGGCAAGCCCATTTCCCCACCGGTGCATCAAAAAAAGTGACGCACCGGCGGGGCAATGGGTAATGACACAAAACTTGTAACATTTTGACTCGCCAATTGGTGGAGAGTGTGGAGTGGAAATAGCTGGAGGACAAAAAACAAATTTTCTCAACTTGAGGCTAGAGCTGCTTGTCATGGAAGAAATACACCAGTAGCTGTGAGCTTCATTTATTGCATCTGGATGGCATACAGGCCAGATATAGTTTAGCACTTCTGTAACTGCTGAGGAACAGGACAGCACTACTGTGCCCACAACCACCCTCCTCACATCTGCTGTTTGACATGCTTGAATGTGCAGCAATGGGCAACAATCTCCTTATCCAATTCTTTTCCCCTTACCATGGGGTCACCTGGTGATTCAGAATCCCAAAATCATTAAACTATATTGGTGTGTTGCAGCAAGAGTGGTGGCATCAATGAATTGGCATGTCTCACTCACCTGGAACGTGGCGGGTAGTAGCTGGTTCGCCAAGGGACCAACGGCACCAATGATTTCAAAACCTATTCAACTGCTAGTTCGCCAACAAAGAAAACTAGTACCCAGACATCTGAGCGTTTGGGGGCAAGTATCAGTTCGGGGCAGTAGATGACAAAGATAGGTAGCTGAAGCCCATGACTATTTCAGCCCACTCCATGCAGATGTTCAGTCTGAGCCACTCTGCCACTTGCTCTGTGTGCCGCAGGCCAAAGCAAGTGCACAAGCCAGTGTGCATGCTCTCCAATGGCTATAGGATCTCCTTTTCATCAATCTGCTTAGTCAGTCAAAACAATACCTAGCGATTGTTTTGGAGCTGAAACCGTACCAAAAGGAATCAAGGTGGGGTGTGATCTTGTTAGGTATTCTAGATTGTTTTCTTGATCAGAGTTTCACAATCTCAGAAAAAGTTTGCAGGAGCTTGTTGCCCACAATTCATTCTCTGAGTGGCATATTTTGAAATGTATAAACTAACCATTTTGCAGTCTGTAGGCTACCCAATAATTGAGCCTATTCACAAAGGCGTTTTTGGGTACAAGAAGTAGTTCTCCAGGAGGTATATTCAAAAGAACGTGCGCTAAACATCTCCAGAAAATGTTAACGCAACTTTACACATCGCAGTCCATCGCGTGAAAATAACCCCGTGTTAACCAGGAATTCACAACACAGCAGTACCATGCGATAGGTTGCCGAAAACGCGGCCAATGTCCGCGATACAACCACCGCGACGGAGATAAAAACACAAACCCCAACACCAAAAAACATGCGATGAGCCCATTCGCGAGGAGGAAAGCAGCGATCAGCAGCGCCAGGCCCGCGACACACATACGGCAGGCGGGAATAAGCACAACAAAAGCAGGAAAACGATAGACAAACCAAACAGAAACCAACAACGAAGCACAATGGAGGCAGTCGGAGCCAGTACACAACCCCACAAGCACCATTGGCAACAAAACATTGTACATGGCAGGCTATCGTGGACAAGGTGAATGCAGCCAGAGCGCGAAGGAGGACAATGGCAGAAAACCAGAACAGCTGGAATGATGCGAAACGCATGAACAAGCAGAAACACGCCAACAACCAGAAGGCAGCAATGCACACCGGAGGTGGGAGTCCAGCGCCACACCAGGAGCTGGATGACATGGAGGAAATGGTGTCCACCACATCAGTCTGGAGATGGTGGCAGGAGTCGGGGACCGGAAACTGCTCTAAATCAACAGACACAACAGCAACAGGGAGAGGAACGACCAGGGACTGGGGGAACGGGGGGAGATGGGCACAATGGCACACATGCACAATTAAGCACAGCACAACTGCAGACAAACCATGCCCAAGAGGAACAACACCAACCAAGAGCACAAGTCACACAAGTCGGCAATACCACACCACTGAACAAGCACAGAAGTGAAAACAACACTGCCTGAAAGGGAGAAGGGTGAGCCAAATCAGAGCTGAAGGGCCAACTCACACACAATGCAGCACACACACATAGGAAGCAGAGCACCCCAAAATCGGACACAATGTGGTACAAACACCAACATATGCACAACCCAACACAGGACACAAGTGCACCCGCTTGTGGCTGGTAAATGGCCATACGCATCTAGCAAAGCACAAAACAGGGACATGATAATGCACAAGTACCAACCCACAGCCCTGATGGTGTAGCAATGCATGTAAGGCAAGGACCCAGATAGGCCGTGACACACACATTGGCATACAAATCAAGACTCAACACAGTTGGAGACAAGTGAACGTGCGGAAACTTTATCAACAATTGCGTGTCAGTACGGCCAAGGGAAGTGCCACGACATGCAGACCAATGCAGCAGCATGTCTGAATGAGGAACGTTGGAAAGCGCCCATGTCCACCCCGGGGGAGTCCATCACCAACACAAGTCATTGCCAACCCGCGTTGGTTGTCCACGCATGGATCAGGAGTACAGGCCAATGCAGCCATGTCCACTGTCATCTTGGGACATGTGACCAGATCCCCAACATGCAACCAGGCGTCGGGACATGTGCAATGGGTCACATTCAGTTGTGGCTGCAGGTACCTTGTCACTCGTCCATGAACGCGAGTGCAGCAGCGTAGGCCAACATTTCCAATGAGAGATCGATGTCCACCACATCTAACATGTCGGCGACGTAACCCAACAGCTGTCCCGGACAGATGTGCTGACTCCAATCCCTGGCCCAATATGCACAAAAGCCCAATCGAGGAGCGGCTCAATGTGGTCACTGCACACGACGACTCGTGCAATCTCCCAGGTCCAGTTGCCAGCATGCATGCCAAACATCCAGGCATGCCATAAACGGGCATCACGGTGACACTCCTGGTCGTGGTCCAACAGGGGGCGCACAAAAACGTCGAAATCCAGGTCAGATACCGTAACGTTGGAGAGGCAGACATCCATGGATCACTCGAATATGCACGAGCGACAATGCAACACAGGCTGAATGCAGGTGACGTTGGCAAGGCGGAAGCTCAGCCTGTAACTGATCCGCAGCACTGCCAATGGCAGTGCCCCCAGTACATGCAGCAGACGTGCACGGTACAGGTCCACGTGAATGGAGTAGAGCATGTGTCCGGGATGGTCTGCCATTGCGTCAGTGGCACTGTGCTGACCTGCGCCAGTCCTGTGGATGAAATGCCACAGCTCGGAGCAAAGAGCAATGTCTGTGTGCAACTGGTGCAGGCCTGGGGTGTCGTGGGAGTACCTGTGAAGGCCATTTCATGCACGCCAACTACGACCAAGGACTTCTGCGTGTGGGATGTGTACACGTTGTCTCACGTCGGGCAGTGCGTAGAGTGGGAGTCGCCAGCAAATGTTAACATATCTGTCAGGGGGTGCTGGGCACATGCAAGTCCCATCTAGGAGCTGCAGATGTGCTACCGCCAGATAGTGCAGGCAAAGGACCTTTCATCCCTACAGTAACTTCACCATCTGCATGCATACAGGAGATTTACAGAGGCCTGTCGTGGGTGGGGTGGGATGTCTGTGACCCAGGGAATCATGGATGACATGCCTAGTACGTGGCACATGAGCGGCCCCACTGTGTGTTATGTTGCCTCACAGCTGCTCCTCCCTCCCACGTGCCCCCACACATGTGTGCGCTGCGCGGTTGTATCACGTGCACGCCTACGGCACACCATCGTCATGCCTGTCCGCGCATGTCCAGCGGCATGCCAAAAACACCTCTAAGCTGGCCGTTGAGGGTGTGCGGCCACGTGAGTGTAGGCCAATGGTCCGGACAGGGCGGACACAGGTGTACAGTCCATGGCTGGCTGTGATCGCGCTGCGATTGGGGCTAGGCACCTGACTCATGCAGCCGCAGGACTGATACACATAACACTTGGCATGCATGTGCCAAGACCCCGAGCGGGCTTGCGCTCCTACATTTCCCCATACATGCGGGCCCACCCTCCGGGTGCATGCTACATTGCAACATCGACTACTGTGGCCCTGGTGGCGACAACACCCCAACACAGAGACACACTTACCTCACTTCCTGTTCAAGGCCAGACCAGAGCCACGCCCTGATCCCCCTGCCCAATCAGCACACCCCTGCGCTGACCTGAAGTACGCCGGACCAGCACACGCCGCTTGTGCATGCAGGGGAGGGCGGGCGAAGCTACACGTCCAAGATCTCAGCCACTGCTGAGGTGACATGGTATCCTCCGCTGATGACAGCACACTGTGATGTTGCAGGGCTCTGGCCCATCATGCTGACATAATGACCACACGGACACACTTGCTTAGATGGTGGGAATGGCTACGGGCACGTGCGCCCGGCCACTTTTATTAGCAGGCTCACATGTCGAGTGACACCTGTGTTGGATGTGTGTGGGGTGTGTGTACACCAGCCGTCATGCAGTGCCTGGTGCAGTCAAAAAACGACAACAGTGTTCCCACGTTAAGGACACAACCATTCAAACATAAAGGCCCCATGACTTGAGCTGCACAGAGTTAGTGGCCCCAGATGCACAGCGTCCTGCACGGGCCTACCGCCACGGGCCGCTGACTTGTGGTGCACTGGGGCAGGGTCACGAGAGTAGAGCAGGTTCTCATAGATGACAAAGGGGATTGTCGCGGAGTGTCTCGGTGGACAGTGGAAGGTGTACCCCCAGGGCATGATGCAGAGGGCAGAACCACGCAGAAACAGTCACCATGGTGGAGATGAGTGGAGCAGTCACATGTCGGGCACCAAGTCCGACCCAGCCAGATGATGATGCAGACAACCCCCAGGCCATGGACTCAGACGCCACCAAAGTTCAACCAGAGAGTGCCCATGAGTCATTGCGCACAGAGTTAGTGGCACCAGTGCTGATAGGGGATGCCGCCTGCGATGAGGCGTGTCCAATGGTGTGGACTCCTCCATATCTTACCCAAGACACAGTTCCACATGTGTGACCTACTGGCCCGCAGTGTAGGCCTGAGGCAGCGGTCAGCAGGGGCCCTCATCCGAGTTTCGCCGGCTTACGTTGGATGGTCCCACCGGCCTGCCTAGTTCAAGTTCAGTGGCACCACGGGACGCGGACTTGCGTTGAACAGGGTTAGTGGCACCAGGTCAGTTGTTGCTAGTGTTCGGTCACCTCCATAACGAGGATCCGGCTTTCATCCGAACTGAACCGCATCTTCCTCTTACTCCTCTCCATGCGTTCACTGGTATGGACTCTGCCATTCATGAATCACGACTACGTGCTGGATGTGGGGCCTACCGGACCGCAGTGTAGGCCGGGGGCAGCAGTCAGCACGGGCCCACAGACACGTGTCGTGCGCTTGCGATGCATACCTTTGCTTCACTGATCGAAGGGAGTTTAGTGATATAAACTCTGCAATAAACATCTGGTCACTGCCATTCATGACTCAGGACACAGTTCCACATGTAGGACCCACTGGACCGCTGTGCAGGCCTGTGCCCTCATCCAAGTGGCGCCGGCTGGCGTTGAACAGGGTTAGTGGCACCACATGTCGCCGGATGGCGTTGAACAGGGTTAGTGGCACCACGTGTCGCCGGCTGGCATTGAACAGGGTTAGTGGCACCACGTGTCGCCGGCTTGAGATGCATACCTTTGCTTCACTGATCGGAGGGAGTATAGTGATGTGGATGCTGCCACAGACCTTTGGTCACTGCCATTCATGACTCAGGACACAGTTCCACATGTAGGACCCACTGGACCGCTGTGTAGGCCTGTGCCCTCATCCTTCAAAGCCCTGAAATTTGCCTCTCCTGGTATTTTGGCCAACCTGCTTTTACCTTATGTTCCCCCCCGCCAGCTCCGTTCCATGGGACAACACCTGGTGGTGGTTCCCCGGGTTAAGAGGGTTCGCGCCGGGGGTCGCTCTTTCCGGAACACAGCGGCCATCCTTTGGAACACGCTGCCTGCCCACATTCGTGGGCTTAACAATTACCTAGAATTCAGGAAGGCCATAAAAACCTTTCTCTTTCCCACTCCGTAGGCCTTCCCTGGGGCCCCTCCCTGATCTTGTCCACCTCACTGCTGTCAGCGCCGGGACGCCTCTTTGCTGGGGCAGCTGTCGCGCTTTACAAAAACCATTAACATAACACATAGCATCCAAGTGGCGCAGGCTGGCGTTGAACAGGTTTAGTGGCACCACGTGTCGCCGGCTTGCGATGCATACCTTTGCTTCACTGATCGGAGGGAGTATAGTGATGTGGACGCTGCCACAGACCTTTGGTCACTGCCATTCAGAAGTCACGACTCAGTACGACATGTGCCAAAAACTGGGCCGAAGAGTACGCCGGTGGAGTATGTCAATGAAAAGGAGTACTGTGGGCCTGCACCATGGAGGCCAGCGATGGTCTGCGGAGGCTGCAAAGGTCGCGGGCCTGGGTCTTAGAGCTTGCACCGGCACATGGTGGGCCCTCTTTGACACACGCCAGTGTCGGCAGGTGAGCGGGGCCTCCTTGGTACGCTGGGGCAGGCATGACGGGTCTGGGGACCGGCGGCCCGGGGTGCAGCAGGTGCACAGGGACGCAGGCCCCGCTGCGCTCGGCGACGGCATCGTGGCAGACTGAGAGGCGCCGCCCTGGCAGACACGTTGGCCATTCCGAAAGAGAACCACGCCCAGTGCGACGGGCTTTTTATTCACACCCCTATGCAGACCTGGCGTACGCAGGGCCAACCCACTTCGCCCACGCATACAGGGGGGGACGTAACGTGCAACATTTCCGCGCTCTGCCCCACAGCCTGTGGGGACATGGTAGCGTCCACTGGCCACTACACTCCATGCACCGGCAGTTGATGTCCACATGGCCATTTCCGTGGTTTGCACAATGGAGTCTGTCTGGCACATCCACGCCACACCTGGCATTGGGTAGGTTCTCATTGATTTTTCACTTGCCTCTCTCGCACATGCCTGCTCCACGCCTCTCCTCAGATTCTGCTATTGTGTGGCTGTGGTGGCATGCCGTGGTTGGGTTGTGTGCATGGCAGGCCCAGGTTCCCAATGGTGTTGTGTTGTCGTGTCTGGTGGGTTGGCATGTTGGCATGTTGTGTGGCATGGTACATGTAGTTCTGCTGCGTGCCCATTGCCAGTGTCGTGAGTTGCATGACTGTGTGGTGGAGGTGTGTGATGTGTTCATTTGGTACTTACCAACGTGCAATGCATTTCCATGGGTGCCATCCTGGGAGCGCTGGTTGATGATGGACTGTCGGGAGATGTGGGAATCATGCACACTGCCTGGGGAGTTGGACACAACATTGTTGAGGAGTCCCGGGTGGTCCACTGATGCCTGCACATTGGTGGTATGCGTGTGCTTTCGGTTGGGGTGGTCGTGTGCAGTGTAGGCAGGGGGCAGGAGGGGTACATGTGGGCAGCCGATTGCCCCCAACATGTGAGGGAATCCAGCTATGGCGTGGAAGCCTTGCTTGGTCTCCAGCTGCTCCTGCGCAGTGTGGGTGACGTGGAGGTGCTGGGGTACCAGGCTGATGATGGCATCCAGGACAGGTGTGATGAACTTGGATAGGGCTGGCTGTGAGACTCCTCCGACTCTGGCAGTTGTTGGTTGGAATGTATCAGAGGCCAACAGGTGCAGCACAGCCAGCAACTTTGTCTGCGGAGGGATGTTTGTTGTCCGCTGTGTTGGTGCCATCTGCCGGTGGGCGATGTGGGTCAGGATGCGGGGGATTGTTGTCCTTTTGGGCCTGTTGTGGGCACTGTCCTCCTCTGGCGTTAGGTCTGTGCGGCTGGTGCGTGTACGGTGTGTCCGCTGTCTTTGTGTACGCTGCCTCTGTGGTGGTCCGGGGGGGGGGGGCAGGGCCGGGTCCTGGGGGTGGTGGGCGGGCCTCGGGTGGTGGCGGTGGGTGTTGTGGGCCTCATGGGTCTCCGAGCTGCATGATCATTGTCTCCATGGCATCTGTGGGTCTTCAGATGTGGCTCTGGACTGGGCTCCCTTTCATGCTGCAGGTAGTCGTCCTGCTTAACACCAGCAGAAGGCAGGTGTTTAATCCCTGCTGCTACCGCGGCTTATCGCCTGTTTTTGGTTCGCATCGCGGATCTGGCAGTTAGTTGTGAATGTGGTGTAGTGGTGTTTTCGTGTGTTTTTGCACGGGAACGCCTACTCTGCATCTCATTAGGGTTAGTTGGTGGTGTCACCCGTGGTGGTAAATTTTGCGGAAGTTATCGCGGAAATACTTGCGTTGTCTGCAGTTTGCACCCGCTTGTGAATGGGGAGTTAAATCTATCTCCACTTTTGTTGCGTTAGGGTGGCGATAACTCGGCGATAAGTCCTTGTGAATATGCCCCCAGGAGTACAACTTCCCATACTCACAAATACTATTCACAAGTCTCTATCTGGAGATGTCCACCTCCACCTACCCATCTCCTATCTCTTATGTCTAGAAATCTGCACTTCTCACACAGAGGTATCTGCTTTTGCAGTAAATGTTGGAGGGACTTGTGGAACTGGCTGGAAAATTGAGAATATTTACCACTAAGTAGGTGAGGAAATTTAGGAAGGGGTTTAGGAAAAGATATAAAATAATAAAACACATCCACAAAAGAGTAAGACAATTGCTATTCACAAAAAATAAACCTAATCTTACTACACAAGTATGTCTGACAAAACAGGCTCAAATCTACTCTAGCCAAGCCTTGTAGTAAGTCCAGCATGATACTTGTTCTGTATCTGGTGCTTCAATGCATTCTAATAGCAATCAATAGAGGCAAGGAACAACACTATCACCACATAAGAAAAAATAAGAAAATAATGTCAGAAAATAGTTTTGAATGTCAAAAAATTACATTTATATTTTTATATTAAAGGCCATATTTACAAAAAATCACAGAGCACAGCAAGCCCCCTCGCTGTGCTGTGTGATTGGGAAAGGGCAGGAATGCACCGTATTTAACTTAATGCGATTCATGCCTGTCCTTTTCTTGCGCTGGCGACATTTTGGCTGCCTAGCACCAACGCAGGCACCCTTGCACCATGATACAATTGTGCCTGTGTTGGGAGCAGGAATGTTTTTGTGAAGGAGATGCACCTTCCTGCACAAAAACAATCCTCTATGGCATTTACCTCTTTATATGAGTGCTGCAGAATGAGAAAGAGGAAAGAACGAGGAGAAATAAAGATATTTCTCCTCATTATGCCTCACCTGGGGAGACGTAGTATTTTGATGCATTCCCAGGTTTACCAGTATTGGTAAATCTGGCAATGCGCCAAAATCCATGGGTGGATGCGTGGGAACACCAATGCTCCACCCATGGAGCACCTTCCCTGGACAGAGTAACGCAATGCAGCAATTTGTGCTGCGTTGCGTTACTCTGGATTTATCAAGCAATGTGGTCTTGCGTGGCTTGATAAAGCCAACTTAGGTTTTGCGTCGCCATTACGCCCCCCTGCATGGCGCAAGTGCAACGCAAAACCTTCATAAATATGCCCCTAAGTATTTATTTTCATAGTATTTAAAAATGTCTACAGCATTTTAAGTAAAAGGAATATAAATCACATATTCCAAGAAGGCTTCAAACAAGCATGATACACCTGATAACTTTAAGGGGGAGAGGGAGTGAACAGCCAGGACCCCACTGCACCCATTAACAGGTGAAACTCATTACAAGAGTAACCAATCATATTGACTGTGTTGCTGAATATCTTTATTACTTTGCCCATCATTTTCAAGAACAATTATTTGAGGAGGAGAGAGAGGATTTCTTAAGTAAATTGGTTAGGTGACCTTTAGGTATTTATTTTACTAAATTTCTTTTTATTTTACTTGACCATATGGTATAGAAACATGATCAGGACCATTAGCAAATAAAGGGTGAACAAAAAAGGAAAACAGCAGAAAAAAATTAATATAAAGTGAGGTGTTTCACACAGTTCCCACAAATAGATCTAGTACAAAACATCATCACTACAACATTATAAACAGATTGACATCCTCCACCATTAGTCCATTATCTCAGTCTAATCAATCATCTCTCTATGTTGGGGCCAGGCATCCCACACCATTGTGTGTTTGCACAGCTGGCTTTAGGGTGGTGCAACCGGTGCAGCCGCACCTGCCGCTTACTTTGGTGGGACACTGTGTTTAAAAATAACTTATGGGTTCAAAAGCAAGTGAACTTCATTGTGCGTCCAGCAGTTTTCAGGCTACAATAAAAATGTCAAGCTAACTCTGTTGATTAATGTTACTGCTGGTGACAGATTTCAATTCTAACTAGTGGCAGATTTTATTCATCATAAAGTAGCACAGAGGGTTAATGTGCCTGCTGCAAAGAATGTGCACCATGCAGATCACAAAACTGAGTGTGCGTGAACTATGAGTAGCGCTTTAAAAATATGAAATGTATGTCAATGGGGGGCAATGGAGAGGTGATGGGCAGTATTGGAGAGTGGTAGTGAGGGAATTCGTGCAGAAGGAGGTAAGGGGGTATGCCAAAAAAAACTGTCGGACCACGTGCCACCAGCGCTAAAACTGGCACTAAGTGTTTGTGAGGACAGCCACGTGCGTCATAAAACGTTTTCCCCAGTATTCATTGGGGCTGCTATTCCATTTTGCAATAGTCGGAGGGCCCTGAGCATGCAGTTTTGGGCAATTTCATGCTTGACGACAATGAGGGCTACTCCAAGGAAAAGTTTCCCATACCAGGAGAGGTCCAGCTCTTCAGTTATGTTGAGCAGTGCCACACGCAGCTCTAGTGAGATGTCAGTCCAATACCTCGCTGCGCGCTCTTTCTTCTGCCCCCCCAGAACCTCTGTAGAGTCATACAGCTCCCCAACATGTGTAACAAGTCGCCCACCTCTGCCTTGCAGTGAAAGAATGTGGGAAATGAAGCCACAGCTTCTCTCTTTTAAGATACCTGTGGTGTGGGTGTTTAAATTGCACCAAGTGGAATCTGGCCATAATTGACATTTCTCTTGGTGCTTCCAGCGCCTCAAGACATTCTGGGTCCTCTCTGGGGCCAACATTAGCTTCTGAAGAGTCTCTGAGTGTGGGGAAGGGTTTGGATGTGTTGATTATCACGGATTTATAGATATATTTCGTGTCTATGCCACAGGTCGACCATAGCCTCTAGTGGATGGAAACCTAGCATTGAGTCTGTTTGTTGTAAGTAAGGAAGAAGGGTGTGTTGGAGTTGTAGGTACTTATACAATTGGACACAGGTTAAGCCAAAGTCTTCCTGCAAAATTCTTCAGATTATAATGTGTAAGGTCTGCACCCGAAGGTGATATTCTCAATCGGTCTGAGCCGTCAAAGTCTGAGAGTGCTGGGACCTCTGGGAGTACCATGCCATAAAGAGGTTTCTTTGGTAAGTTGCCCCAGCCAATGTATTTGGCACACAGTCTCCTCCTCGCTGAAGTTCCTCGTCCTCATTAGAGGGGCTGCCTGTGTCTTGGAAGCTGTAGGTGTTATGTATGTGATGTCCTATTAGTTAGGCAGTCCTAGAGGCAGAGGGCAACCACTGGGCTCTGTGCTGTATTTATATGTCTTCTGGGACAATGTGTGTTAGAAGTGTGAGATTTGTGTCAGGTGCATGGTGTTTCCCTATTTCCTTCCATTCAGACTTCTCTGTCCCAGCAATGGATATCTCGGCCCCTGGGACACAGAACTCCCCAAACAGGCATATAGAAGAAATCCAACTGTAAATTTACTCCCTGGTAATACTTTCCGTCATAAGAGGCACTACCTCGTCATATAAGGAGGTGGAGACTTCTACTGGGTGGAGGCGTAGGCAGATACGTGTGTGTGAGGAGATCTCCACATGGAAAATTACCTTTGTGAATAGGCCTTGCTGAATCTCTGAGCTACCCATTCCTCGTCCCTTCGGCTACCAATGCCACAGCCAACGAGGTACCCATTCCTGTGAGCATTCTCCATTCACAAACATGTGATTTATGCCTATTCCAGTGCCTAGCTCCCTTCCCATTTCTGAACTAGCAAGAACTACCAATTTCTCGATCTGTGAGCCCCCCCCAATTCTGAGCACGGTAACCAGTCTTCAGTTTCTGCTAAACCCCTTTACCAATTACTGCCTTTCCTCTCTATTTTGTTGCCTAATACAGTTATGGATGGTTGTTGAAACTGCTTTTTGGTTTGTTTGTAAACCATATCTTATTAGTGGGGCTCATATTTTACAGCTAATTGTACTTGGTGTAGTAAGGCAGTGAGAGAGGGATATCTGTATGGTCTACAGGAGGATAGATGATGAAAGTATGTGGAGCAAGTTGGGGTATGGATGATGAGTATGAAATGAGAGGAGATGTGACTGTCAATGGAGGCAATCACATTAGGTAGAGTGAGGTGGACAAGAGTTGTAACTGTCTGTGAAGACCTGTCACAATAGGCGGTTTGAAGTAGATAGGAGTCATGGCCGCCTTTAGAGGTGTGCCACAATAGGGAGTGTGAGCTAGAGTGGAGTGATGGCTACCCCCAGTGGCATAACATAAAATGATGGGTCACCACTGCCGAATGTGATGAGAGGCCCCTGAGTCTCCCAAGTCTCATTGATATTCATTAGCCTGAATAGGGGCCCCCAGAAGAATTGGGGGACCCCCTGCCACAGACGCTGCAGGGGCCTTTGTTCTGCCACTGCTGTGGAGTCCTGTCACTACAATTGGTGTGAGGTAGAGCAGAGCAATTGGTATCTATGGAGGCTGTCAGAATAGGTGGATGATTTAAAGCGGAGTCATGCTAGTCTGTGGAGGCCTGTCACAATAGGTGGATGATGTAGAGCGGAAGCTTCAGAGTCTGTGGAGATCTGCTGTTAGACATGTCTGCCTGGGGGTGGTCTTCCCCCAAACGTTTTGCCATCTTCCTCAATTTTTGCTGATGTCATTTTTGCTGGCCTTTGGACTCTTTGCACTTTACCACTGCTAACCAGTGCTAAAGTGCATGTGCCCTCTCCTTAAAACATGGTAACATTGACTTATCCTCAATTGGCATGTTTAATTTACTTTGAAGTCCCTAGTAAAGCGGTACTACATGTATCCAGGACCTGGAAATTAAATGCTACAAGTGGGCCTGCATCACTCATTGTGCCTTCCAACAATGTCTCAGCCGTACTATTGCAGCCTGCGTGTGCAGTTTTAAACTAACATATTGACCTGGCAAAATAGACCTTTTGCCAAACCCAAAACTTCCTTTTTCATACATATAAGTAACCCCTAGGGTCGGACCTAAACAACCCACAGGGCTGCATGCAGTGTATTTAAAAAGTAGGGCATGTCATTTTAAGTTTTACTTGTCCTGTTAATGAAAAACTGGTAAAAAAAAATCACTACTGCAAGGCCTACCTCTCCCATAGGCTAACATTGGAGTTACCCTATTACATCTAATAAGTGATAATTTCCAAATGGGAGCAGGAAACCAGTTCATGTTTAGTGTCTTGGGAATTTTAATGAAAAATCCTCTCTTATGGTAAGGTCGGATTTTAAATTACAATTTTGAAAATGCCACTTTTAGAAAGTTGCCATTTTCCTGCCTTAGCCATTAAGTGCCTGTAGCCTGTCCCTGGGTCACATGACTAGGTGTAGCTGACAGTTGGGCGTTGTGTATTCCTCCAAGTCAGCCACATACAATAGAGGGCTTAGGTGTACCTGGATGGGCCATCACTGGCAGGATGGGCACAGCTCTACTTGCATTTGAATAGGCTGTGTTCTGTCTTCACACAAAGGGCTTCATATCCCCTGTAGTTGTCAGGAGCCAAGCCATGGAAGGCAGGATGCCTGGGGACTTTAAAGGAAAACCTCTTGAAGCTTCTACTTCAAAGGCAGAACTGGGTATAAATATTAAACCTCAGACACCAACTCTTCAGTACACTTCTGGACCTGTTGATACTCTGCCATGAAGAAGGACTGCAGTGCTGCTGAAAGGACTGCCATCTCATGGACTGCTACTCAGAAGGACTGCTGCCATGCTGTGCTGACCTACTGTTGTATTCCGCTTTAGGGGTCCATATATAGGTTTTCCTGAATCATGTCCTTATATAGGCACAATTCGCATTGCCCTTATATAGGCATAGAATCCCTGTCCTTATTTAGGCATTAACCGTGCACTCCAAATACAGGCATGGTCACGGACATCCGTCCACCCTAACGTCACAACGAGTTCTTAGAAACCAGACCCTTAAGCTTCGGGAGTTCCCCTAACACAGGACTATTGATTTCTCCAAGAACTCATCTATTATGTATGAACCGTTATACCTTAAGGGTTCATTCCTGACGTCTTCCTCTGTCCGACTTCACGTCAATGCTAACATTCCAAGACACCTACCAGGTATAAATATACCTTCCCTTGCCAAAGCAAGTTAGAGGAGACCTCGACTTCAGAGGAGCCCGTATCCCGGCCTGACGCACTGAGAAGACGCTGTCATTCCTGCACGCAGACGAATCCAGCTTCCAGTGTTCTGACTCCCTTCGCGGGGTGTTAGAGTTCCAGATCCGGCAAGAGATTCCCACCTCTCTCATTCTCAAGGTATGGAGCTGACTAGAACCTAGAGGGACTCTTGGCATATCATACTTGGCATACTAGATTTAAACATACTCTTAGTATACCAGACTAGAGAATACTCCACCTACTTCTATCTTTCCCTACACCTAGACTAGGTTAGGTACATTGGGGTAGAACTAGCTTAGAGACGCATCTAATGAGTACTCGCATTTTTAGCTCATGTTATTTATGTACGTGAATATATGCTAAACGATAATGCTAGCGCAGTATTATTTATTTCTACTGCTCACACTGTACATTATTTATCTTGCATACTGTCTTGTGATCATAACAGCACATATCTCTTACACGAGAAACAAGACTGTTCAATAAAACCTTTTATTGAAACGCCCGTCTTTCCTTTCTGTGTAACTCTGTAGAAACTAAGCATGCACGATTGAATGAGTGCAACTGTTATCTATTGTTTCCACGATTCTGAGACGTGTTCCGCTTCTAAAGGGAAACAAAAGTTGTCATGTTTTTCGGTTGCCAGAAACTACTCCCTTCTTGTTCTCAAGGAGTTTCTAGTGGCCTCTGAGCTAGCTGGCACAAGTAATTAAGTTTAATATACTCGATAGGGACATACCGACCTTAGTCCTATGTCAAACCTATAGTGTGAATTATTCCAATGCGCAGAGCCTATTAGGGAAATAGGAACTACACTACATGGCGCCCAACGGTTTGGTAAGGCAGTAATTTAACGCTAGATACTGAGTAACTCATTTGTGCTTTTCTCAGAGACCCCTACTCACATACTCCATAAGACGTCTGGAGTGGGTAGGGTTAAATATCCGCCAAAACTAAATAGGGAAGCACCCTATATATTAGTTTTTTGGTTTGTTCAACGTTGAAGGATACAGTGTTCCAAAATATTGTGCACCTTATCTTTTTGTTTCCTTGAAACTTGTTCTACATTTTTCAAAAAACAAAATGCCTGACTCCGACAACGATGAAGTTGCGGGTCACCCAGCTTTAACAGCTTATAACATTACAGGTTTCGAAGGAACCGAGGAGGGTGTCATAGACATCAATCCAAACTTAAGAAGAGCCATCACTCTAAAACTTATAAAACATGGCCTACCACCAAGAGGCGGTAGAGCAGTTTTCGTGATAGAGGCACATGAATCCTTTCAGACAGAGGTATTCTATTCATGGGTAATATTTCCTGAATCAAATTCAGTAACAAGACTGTTTCACTTCTACAAAGAAGATGATCCACCAGAGGAATATATTCCTTTCGAGGATATTGAAATTCCACTAACATACCAGGAGCATCAGCTCTGGTTTAAAGGCGCCCTAAAACATCACAAAAACATTACCAGGCTCGGTCCACTAGGTAGACCAGGAGCAACATGGCCGATTCTAGCCGGCTACACACCTCATCCTGACATTGAAGAAATGTCAAATGAGGAACTACTTACTCAACTTACAGAGTTAATAAAAATTTACAGACAATTGGTCCAATATGTCATGCGGACTTTCACAGTCCAACCACCATTAACCATTCCAAATCAAACTCCTCAACAGGGGAATACACTAAAAATTACACCACAGACTCTATACGCAGTCATGGGAAAAATGCCCACAAAACGTGAGCAAATTCCATTCTGGATAGCTCAAAAAATTACTCAAATAGAAGCAGTATTTCCAAATACTAGCCCTTATGAGAAACACAGAATCCTAACAATCTGTTTACCAATGGGGATCACACCACAACTGGAAGACTGCACCACTTGGGGCTCAGTCTTTGCTGCCATCTATACTAAAACACATGGTATTCCGTCAATTGCAGTAATACCTGATGTCCTGAAACAAATTCAAAACGAATACGGGGCAGAGCCTGCTCTGAATTTAGGTATGAAATTACTGAAAAATTTCGACCAGGTCTCAACAATAATATTATCTAATATTAAAGGGGAGGCAGCAGCAGTGGCGATCCGCCAACGATTAAGGGAATTCGATGTTACAGAACATCAAACAGAACTACCCAGAATAATAGAACAATCTTATGCAGAATTAGGCAGAGATAGTTTGGGTGGAAGACCATTGAAGCCAAAACTATCTGAAAGTCCTGAGAAGGACTCTATTAAACAAACTCCTACATCTTCTAAAAAGAAGTGGGAAACTAATAAACAAAATTCAAACGAGAAACGTTCTCAATCCCGAGGTAGGTCTCCTCAAAAGGAGCCCTCTGAAAGGAGGTATAACCTCAGGAATAGGGATAATTTGAAAAAGTCTGACAGGTATCAAGATACTGATACACGTTCCTCTCGTACCTTTCAGATCTCGTCACAGACATCGGAAAGAAGAGGACGGTCAGAACATAGAGAAGAACGCGTGAAATCAAAAGACGACAAACACGTGCCGAAAAATAAATCTAAACCTCAATTCTCAAAGAAGAAGGTAGCAGGTCTGAAGATCAGACATGCCGAGGATACTGAGAACACAACTCAAGAACGGAGAATGGGCTCAGACAATGCTGGACTGTGCTGCAGAAGTCACAATAGCTCGCCAGAACATGAAGGAACTTCTGGAGATAGTGGACTTGAATGAGTACATTACAGTTGAGACTGTAGACACAAGGGTTAGTACTCCACAAAAGTTATATGAAATAACACTCCGGATGGAGGGAGACATACCTAGACAGGTGAAAGCACTCTTTTGGGAAAAACTTTCAAGTGGCTATGACATACTTCTAGCAGAAAAAGACTGGCCACCACAATTTGTCAGGGAGTGCCCACATGGTGAGGACATTATTATGGCTGCCTTCTCTAACCATATTCCAATTCACCTAAAATATACTTATGCCAGGAAATGGGCAGTTGCCAGGCCCCAGCATTATACAAAAATCATGTAGGGTGGGATGAGGATTCACCTCACCATAAAATACATCTGAAAAGTGAACCTACTGCACAGAGGCAGTACCCAATAAAGCAAGAAGCTAAAAAACAGGTCAGGGAGATCTTAGATCAACTTGAATACCAAGGGGTGATTGAAACATGCACCTCTTCAATGAACAATCCTTTGTTTCCTGTCTCCAAACCAGACAATACATATCGTCTAGTTTTGGATTACAGACACTTAAACACTTGTTCAAAAACATTTGCAGTGCAAAATGCACATAGTACAGCATTAATGAATAACATTGTGCGTAAAAAATATAAAACCACATTGGATATCTCAAATGGTTTCTTTTGTCAAAACATAGCACCTGGAAGCAGGTACTTAACAGCTTTCTCAATAATGGGAACCCAGCGTCAATTTTGTCGACTCCCACAAGGGTTCAAGAACAGCCCGGGGTTATTCTCAGCGTGAGTAACAGAGTTACTACAAATTTATGATAATGAGGCATTGTCATATGTCGATTACATCTATCTGACAGACGATGACCTGGATAGGCACTTGAACAGGGTAAGCACCATTATACTGGGCTACGCCTCTGAGGGCTACAAATTCAACTTCAAAAAATCCAGAATTGCCCATCTCAATGTCCTCTTTCTAGGATATGAGCTTTCAAGTGAAGGCAAGAGCTTGGCAGCCCACTTTTTAGAAAGGTGTGCGCTGCTCCAACCTCCAAAGACGCTGAAAAACTTACAATCCATCCTGGGTTTCCTACATTTTGGAAGAACATACATTCTAAATTACACAGAAAGGGTTAAACCTCTCTACGCATTAATCAAACCTGATTTTTCAATCAAAAATTGGACAAATGAACACACAGAAATCTTGCGTTCACTCCAAGCTAACATGTTAGCAACAAATCACTTACAAACACGCGTAAGTCAACGCAATTTAGTGATCCGAATAATTTCGGGTCAATGCGGATTCACCTACTTAACATTTAATGAGGGTGAAAAAGTACCAATTGCATACAAATCACATTTGTATACACAAGCAGAAATGCGCTTCACTTCAACTGAAAAAATTCTGACAGCAGTTCAAACCGCTGTAGCAAAAGAAAGAGCTCTAGCCCAAGGGAAACGCATTATTGTCGTAACCCCAGTTCCGGCCTTAGAGGCGGTAACTAAAGCGAGCATTCCAAATGCAAAAGCATTACATCCGAGATGGATACAATGGGTTAATTCTCTTGCTGCAACAGATGTTGAATATGTTTTTGATCCTGATTTAAAAACACAAGCGTTCCTGCAATATGAACATGAATGTCCTCTGCCCACTGAGATTCTGCCTCTCGATCAGTATGAATTCATAATTTACACTGACGGATCCGCACAACCCGCAACAGGGAGTAAGCAAGCTTACAGTGCAGTGTGCGCAATCGTTAAAGGTTGCATGCACGATGGCAACTTCAGACCTATGGTCACAAAAACCCAATCTCTAGGAGATTGCACAGCTCAGCGAGCTGAACTACAAGCATTCAAACTGGCACTTGAAAGTACAGTTTCGGGAATTCCCCACACTAATAGTGTGCGATTCTTTCTACTGTGTACAGTCGTATAATGAATATATACAAACTTGGCTTGAAAACGGGTTCAAAGATGCAAAAGGTGGCACAATAAAGCATAAAACGCTTTGGGAACAAGTAGTTCAGTTAAAAAGCGAACTACCAAAGGCTCACGTGATACACACACTGAGTCATCAACGTGATGGCGTTCACGTTGCAGGGAATTCATTGGCTGACGAAGCCGCAAAGGGGGCTGTTCAGACGGCTTCCGTAGCTGCGATCACTCGTTCAAAAACGAGAATAGACAGTGAGATAATGTTGGCTGTCAATGCTACGAGCAAAGGCAGTGGTGCAGCATTACCAAAAAGGTTTCCACTCAAGTACTCTTATGTAATTGATGCGAACAACGTTCCTTTTGCTCGAATCCCTGGAGTTGGGGATAGGGTAATTCCAAACAAGGAACGTAGATTAGGACTAATCCTAGCGGCACACGAAGGGATAGCCTCTGCCCATGCAGGCATTTCTGCAACAGTATCGTTACTGAAAGAAAGATATTGGTGGCCTGGCATTAGGAAGCAGACCAAGAACTATGTTCTGGAATGTGAAATATGCCAACAGATGAAAGTCTCCACAGTGAAACGTCCTGCGCAGACACCCCTGTTAATTTCAGACAAACCATTAGCTTGTGTTTACCTGGACCACTGCGGTCCCTTGCAAAGGGACGGTAACTATAAATATATCATGGTCGCAGTGGATTCTTGCTCTAGGTTCCTATGGATATGGCCTCAGCGCTCGGCTGACGCTCGAACTGTTATAAAAGATTTGCGAGTCTTTATCGGCACATACGCAATAGGCACGCTACATTCTGACCAGGGCTCTGCGTTTAGCTCTCGGGCTTACAAAGACGCCATGGCCAGTCTGGGCGTTGCATTGCGGTACTCCTCTCCGTTTCATCCTGAGGGAAATTCTGTTGTGGAAAGGAAAAACTGGGACATAAAGCAGTCTTTAACAGCTAGGGTATTAGGTTCGGGTGATGGGTGGGTCAAACATCTTTATGGGGTCCAACGCTCATTAAACAATTTGCCAAGAAGTTCTCTAGGGGGGGTCACTCCATATAAGGTCCTATTTGGGACAAGAATGTGGGTGTCCGATCTGGAATGTAGAGGCACAGTGGTGGAAAATAAACCTTTTGATATCAAAGATCGTTTGGCTGTTTTACAGGACCTAAATGAACTAAGATCGAAACAAAGCAACGTATGCCTGCAGCCAACCACCACTGGGGAAAAACCGGCGGTCCCAGCAAGGCCTGTCTGGATTCCAAAAGTTGGGGATCTAGTCAGAGAGAAAATTGCGGACAAGAAGGAATTTGGACCTTCTTACAGACAACCAGTACCTGTCCTAGCCATACACGGAACAAGAACAGTACTTCTGCCGCCCCTTGCTGGAAAAAAGGAGAACAGATTTGTGTCCATCGACCTCATCAAACCACAGTATGTGGCCAATACTTAATACTAGGCCTTGTGGACTCCGACCTAGTAGCAGACACACTCCTCTCGCTACTATCCAAGAGGTTCAGACTGAAAGACTGATAACCATCGAGAATTCAGCAGTAACAGATGAAGGACTGAGCATCAATGCTATGGAACTCATCCCTCTTGAAACTCAAGACACAGTTCGTCCAAATACACCTGTCTACACCAATGTAACAAGTGATCAACTGGTTCCAGCGATTTCTACAAATCCTGATGCAATTTCAACAATTGACAGAACTGCTTCTGGCTACTTCATTACTTTTGATACGTTTTCTGAGGATCTGAGTGAGCCCGAGACGTCGCCAGCATCAAAAACGTTTAAACAACAAGTACAAGACTTTTTACATTTTTTGAAAAAGACTTATCTGGTTTCACCATGGATTGAACTTTGGGTTATTTCTGGAATATTTTTCTTCCTGCTTTGGCTAGCTTTGGTTATGACTATGAGCGTGCTTATAAATGGCAGATACATCCATTTGGACACTGAAAGAAAAGAAGTGAACTTACTTTTAAAACCTCACAAATCATCCCATCGTGAAACAAGAGACCTGTCTGCAGTGAACATCACAGCCGTTCCTATACAGGATGATATAATGTGGGACAAAACGGATTTCGATATCTTTGGCCCTACGGAACATTTGAACATTCCACATTTATTTAAGATCTCACTAAGTGATTTTGTTTCATCCAGTACCTATTCTGATGATTGGGACTTTGAAACTGTAAATAACATGATGTTTGACCTACAAAAATCTGCTGCATTTTCTAATAATGAATATTTAGAGGGTTCATCAGACTATGAACAGCTGTGTTGCTATAACCACTATGGTCATCATTTTTTGCATAAATCTGCAACACCTAGGAATGTGTTTATGTTTAACCAATGGGAGCATTGTCCTACACCACCAACAGGTAGTTCAAAAACATTTGCTAAAAAGTTTCCATATTTTTCATGATACAATACATCTGATCCAGAAACATTTTACTATAGAAATGTAAACAAAACAGGACTGAAAATTATGTTAACTAATACAAAACAGATTTACTCTGCAGCATTTATTGCCCAACTGTCTAGACAGGGTTTCGACTTTTGGAAAGACACAATAGACACAAAATCTGTCTGGGGTACTAAAGATTGACAAGTGCAAGGGATAGAAGCTTTATTTAGAGCCTGTATGATCCCTCAACAAATAATGTTTTTGAATGACACTGTGCAACAAACGTCTTGCCTTGGGTTAGCCAAGATTAAAGACATGAAAACACCTTCTGTACCAACACCTGCTAGTGATAACAATACACAGGCAGCGGTTACAGTTGACACCATACTACAACTCAACAGAACAAATCCTGATTGGACAAAATGGTTGATCTGGCCCACAGACACAAACAACTGTCAAGACAGATTCCTGAATAAAACACAGGGGTTTACTATTCATAGGCCAGACCCACGATACGTCCAAAGACAGCATCCGGGGGTAGTAACAACATACAGTGTAGGAAAATTATGCCTCGATTGGCTGCAAAAATCTACACTTAAGGATGTGAAACAACACTTATCTTTACTTAAAGAAGACGCAGACCTTAGGGAATTCTTGCTTGGACCAAGAAAACTGCGTCAAAAACGTTTCATATATGCCGGCATTTATGCTGCTTCAAATGAAGCATGGAAGGTGTCACAGATGGAGGCCGCAGAACGAATATGTGAACTTGATCGTATTAACATAGAGAAAACTCTCTCTGTGGTCGACAATGGGTTAACAACTTTGTCCTCCAGAATTTATTCATTGGACAGTATTGTATCCTCTGCTATCGACATACTGGAACAAGATTTAGCCATGTTACAACAAGGTCAAACACAGTTGCGTTCTATTATGTTATTAAGCTGGACGCTGCAATCTTTGCGTGCGGGCTATGTGCCTTGGCGTTTTATCAACACAACAGCTCTGTTTGCAGAATACAATCTATCTGATAAACAGTTCGAACTAGCGCAAAGGGGAGCAAAGTATACAGTACTGAGCATTGAAAAACTTGAAAAATTACCATTCACAGTGGCAGAAAAACCAGCTACAGAATGGCTTATTCATGGCAAAATTAGTCTACCTGTGACTACTTTCCAGTTTCAGTATTGTATTAGACAGATGCAAGCAGGCAAATATGAAAGGTTGGGTAAAAAATACATTAAGACATCCTGGAAGTTACCATACACATATAGATGTTGGAGTGGGGATCGTGAAGTGTTTTTAAGCGGTACACACTGTGAAAATGCACTGAGCGGTTCACTGATTTGTCAGGACATATCTTTACACGGGGCCTGTAATGGTTCTGTGGCAAATTTGTCCTGCCACCAGCAAGGTACACCAGCTGCTGTGATTAATCCAACGTTTGGACAACTTTCTAATGGGAGTTACCTCATGTTGAATGATCAGAGTTGCTGTGGCATGTTGCCAGGCATCCCATATCTAGTAACGGTCAACTCCAGGGTCACTTGCTGTATGCAAGTATTGTTTGCCCCAATAGACACAGTCAGGGAGTTGCCTTTATGGCCTTCGTTGAATGTCTCTTTTATACGATTTGATACTTTAAGCAGAATGAAAGCCATGCTTATACAACAATCAGTGCCTTTGACCTCGGCCAAAGAAACCTATGATCTACAAGTTGCAAGGACTTCGGCTGAGATGCAAGCTTTAATTCGTACAAACTGCCCTATACATTTCGTAGAAATGATAGGACGTATCTTTAACATGTCAGATACAAGCGGAATTGTACATGTATTTAAGACCATCTGTTCCAGACTATTAGCACCTTTCCAGGCTGTCCTCAGAATCATCCCAAACTTCGCACATTCGGTGTTTGGTGGTGTGCCGTTAATTCTAGCACTTGTTGCAGGAATTCTGTTTCTATTCCTCCTACTACGCTATGGCAAGCCTCTTCGCCAATATCACTCCGAGTGATGTGAAGAAAGCACTCCTTTAACGGAAATGCCGTGAGCGAATAGTACAGCTTTTGGGCATGCCTCGTCTACGGGAACTTAATACAACGTGGTTCCTGTCATTCAGACCAATCTGGCAAGATTGCATCTTACCTGTTCTACGCTGCCTGTTTTGCGGTGAAGAATGCGTGCTAGACACCTGTCTAACACTCCCATCAGTAGTGCCAACGGATATCGATACTCTGCTGGACCCGATAACGGCCCATGCTGTGTGTTGTCCCCAGAGGCTACCAATCCTGATGTCGGCATTCATTGAGATCTCACAGACGTTTCCGGCTGCTGCTGAGGTACGAGATGGATCAACGGGCACACAGGTAACAACGGACACGAACATTGCATCTTCTGCTGAAGGCGATGTTTCTCATCTCTGTGCAATTAACCTTCTGAACGAGGTGTTCCAAATGTCATCTACTTCGGTGGATGATATTTTGGCTACAGAAATAGATGATCTAATGTTTACGCCAGACCCATACACTGACTTTGATTCGCCTCACAGTGTACCAGGGCAACAATGAAATTTGGCCTTCATATTTTTCAAACTTGGAACTTTTCCCAGAATTGAACTTTTTTATTTTTAAGTTTTTGAAATGACATGGCAAATGAACAATCTGCTTACAGTAGAACTAGTCTTATAAAACAGACTTCTTTGAATACTTCCAGGGACACATTGTCACCTTACTTGTCTAACATTTCATTTAATTCCATGATATGCAATGGCTTTGATTTTAAGAACTTATCGACCATTTCGTCATATGTATATATTTCTGTTTCATTCACGTTGCATTTTACTTCCGTTATATGCATAGAATGAACACGATGCTTTAAATGTACAGTACCTATTGCATTTCAACAGTTTTGAGCTTCTTTTACAATGCTTTTAGAAATGTTTTTAGCAACTTGTGGTACTCAATTTTATGTTTAGCATTTAAGGGGCAGATTTACAAGCCCCTTGCGCCACTTGTGCGTCACTTTTAACATGGGAAAAGTGACGCAAAAGTGGCGCAAGGGGCTTGTAAATCTGCCCCTAAATGTTTAGCATTTAGTCTTATCGTTCAATCGAAGATGGAGTGGGTGTTGTATTCCGCTTTAGGGGTCCATATATAGGTTTTCCTGAATCATGTCCTTATATAGGCACAATTCGCATTGCCCTTATATAGGCATAGAATCCCTGTCCTTATTTAGGCATTAACCGTGCACTCCAAATACAGGCATGGTCACCGACATCCATCCACCCTAACGTCACAACGAGTTCTTAGAAACCAGACCCTTAAGCTTCGGGAGTTCCCCTAGCACAGGACTATTGATTTCTCCAAGAACTCATCTATTATTTATGAACCGTTATACCTTAAGGGTTCATTCCTGACGTCTTCCTCTGTCCGACTTCACGTCAATACTAACATTCCAAGACACTTACCAGGTATAAATATACCTTCCCTTGCCAAAGCAAGTTAGAGGAGACCTCGACTTCAGAGGAGCCCGTATCCCGGCCTGACGCACTGAGAAGACGCTGTCATTCCTACACGCAGACGAATCCAGCTTCCAGTGTTCTGACTCCCTTCGCGGGGTGTTAGAGTTCCAGATCCGGCAAGAGATTCCCACCTCTCTCATTCTCAAGGTATGGAGCTGACTAGACCCTAGAGGGACTCTTGGCATATCATACTTGGCATACTAGACTTAAACATACTCTTAGTATACCAGACTAGAGAATACTCCGCCTACTTCTATCTTTCCCTACTCCTAGACTACGTTAGGTACATTGGGGTAGAACTAGCTTAGAGACGCATCTAATGAGTACTCGCATTTTTAGCTCATGTTATTTATGTACGTGAATATATGCTAAAAGATAATGCTAGCGCAGTATTATTTATTTCTACTGCTCACGCTGTACATTATTTATCTTGCATACTGTCTTGTGATCATAACAGCACATATCTCTTACACGAGAAACAAGACTGTTCAATAAAACCTTTTTATTGAAATGCCCGTCTTTCCTTTCTGTGTAACTCTGTAGAAACTAAGCATGCACAATTGAATGAGTGAAACTGTTATCTATTGTTTCCACGATTCTGAGACGTGTTCCGCTTCTAAAGGGAAACAAAAGTTGTCATGTTTTTCGGTTGCCAGAAACTACTCCCTTCTTGTTCTCAAGGAGTTTCTAGTGGCCTCTGAGCTAGCTGGCACAAGTAATTAAGTTTAATATACTCGATAGGGACATACCGACCTTAGTCCTATGTCAAACCTATAGTGTATATTATTCCAATGCGCAGAGCCTATTAGGGAAATAAGAACTACACTACACTACTGCCTTCTTGCCTGGGTGAGAAGGACTGGATCTGCATCTGTGAACCCTGGACCCCAAAGTGAGTCCAAGGCTAGTTGGCTTGCCTTGTGACTAGAGTCTCAGGGACAGTAGGCTCCAACAACCTTAAACCCAGCACCTGGACCCAGCCATCCGTGAGTCCTACCCTTCCAAGTGGTGCCACCTCAGTCCTGGACCCTTGGAAGAGGGCCTGAAGGTGCTCTGCCAGCCCCTCTTTGGAACCAATGCATCTCCTCTGCAGTGCAACCCCAAGGAGAACCTATGTATCGCCTCTGTTGTGAGGGTTCTCCTGACACAGGCCCTCACATCGCAAATCTCTTGTCGACAGCAGCCTCGACGATGATGCAGTTTCTCACAGCACACGCTCACAGCTCCTCGGAACCAACGCATTGCCTCGACTGCGCAACGCATCGTCGACGCCGGACTTCGCATCTCAAAGCCTCATCGACAGGATCTTTCACGACGATGCAGGACCTCGCATCGTACCTCCGCAGCACCTCAGAACCAACGCTTCGCCTTTGCTGCTCAACGCATCCTGGCCACGGGACCTTGCAATGCTCCGCAACCAGGACTTAAGGTATACTCGTTCAGCGGGCAAAACTGGGTCTCCTTAGCCGACCAGCTCTCCATCGTGGTCAGCTTGAGCTTGCGACTTTGTTCCGGTCCGGAGCAACCAGATATTCATAGCTGTAGGTTTGTGTTTTTTGGCTCTATTTTCATTGTAATCTTTAAACCTGCATATCTAGGGTTCTACTGATTAGATTTTTGTCTTTTGGTCTTGTTTTATTTATTAAAAAGTACTTTATGTTTCTAATCTGATGTGTTTCCCATGCGTGTTACTGTTTATAGTGTTGCCCAAATACTTTCCACATTGCCTGTGAGTTAAGCCTGACTGCTCTGTGCCAAGCTACCTGAGGGTTCAGCACAGGCTAATTTAGGGTTTGCTTGTGACTTCACCCTGACAAGGATTGTGGTTCCAGGTTGAGTAGGGTTTCACCCCCCTCAACCATTAACCCAATGTCTTACTTCTGCCATGATAGGTGGATGATGTAGAGCGGAGTAATGAGAGTCTGTGGAAGCCTGTCACTATAGGTGTATGATGTAGAACAGAGTCATGAGAGTCTGTGGAGGCCTGCCACAATAGGTGAATGATGTAGAATAGAGTCATGAGAGTCTGTGGGGGCCAGTCACTATAGGTGTATGATACAGAGCTGAGCCATGAGAGTCTGTGGAGGCCTGCATAAATAGGTGGATGATGTAGAGTGGAGTCATGACAGTCTGTGGAGGCCTGCCACAAACGGTGGATGATGTAGAGGCTGAGTCATGAGAGTCTGTGGAGGCCTGCCGCAATAGGTGAACGATGTTGAGTGGAGTCATGAGAGTCTGTGGATGCCTGTCACTATAGGTGTATAATGTAGAGTGGATTCATGATAGTCTGTGGAGGCCTATCAGAATAGGTATGTTAGATAGAAGAGAGCATATGGGTCTCAAAGGTTTTTGACTCCGATACTAGCGGCTCTTCATGATTATGCATGAATGATGGATAATGGGATAAGGATAGTGATAGTGATAGCTGGAGGTGTATGTGAAGGAACTTCGGAGAGAGTAGCAGTCATCACTAGTGAGGATGTGTGGTTAGGTTGGTGCTTAGGTAGCAGGAGGTCAGAATCTGATTTGAGGGTGCAGGCTTGAGTCACTTACAATCAAGCAGTACGTGGAAAAAAAGATCTGGCATATTTGGGTAGCCCAATCAGGGGACCGTTTTCAGATGGTTGTGTGGAACCTTGTGTGGATGGGCAGAGAAGTGACAAGGGCTCAGACACTATCATGCTTTTTCGCAGTGGTTGTTAGTACTCTGCTGGTGACACTGCCTTAATTCATGCAGTGTTCCTCATTTGGGGGTTGCTGTGAGCAAGCTGGTGTTGTTACAGACCTCCTCTGCTCCAGATCAGAGACTTTGTTTGCCCTGGAGAGTTTGTGTGCTAGGTGGGGCATCTGGACAGCAGTAGTTCCCTCCATGGGTGAGTTAGAGGTGGAATTGATATAGCAAGGGGTGTTCTTTTTTCACATTGTGTGTTACTGTACTGATGGTACCTGCCATTCAACCTGAAAGTGTTACTCCAGTGGGGCTCACTGGATCCCTGGGTTCCACCTACAATGTGGTGGATTGTTACAGGGCGGCTTTGTGGCCGTCTGTTCTTCTGTGTTGAGGTTGTGTTTGCTCTTGTTGGTATTCTTCCGATGAGGCTGCTCCCAGCTACTATGTTGGTCAATTAATCCAAGTTCATTTATCACATAACTGCGCCTCCATTGAAAATCAGAGCAAGTAGCAGATAGATCAATAAGGCAAGAATATAAAAAATTCCAATCAATCAGGTCAAGTATTGCACCAATGAATTAAAGATGATAAAGTGGAATTTTAATGTTGAAGTCATTCTTCTCTCTGATCGATAGTGCATATATTACATATTTGATGACAGCGAAAGTAGCCTTTTAATTACAGACATCAAGGATTGCGAAATGTGTTGTGGAGACATTGTATATATTCATGTGGCTAAATCTGCTTTAACAGCCTTCTTTGCATTACTAAATAATGAAGAGAGAGCAAAATAAATAGGAGCAAAGATTGATTCAAGAGTGTAATTATCATTCAGACAACCCCACCGCTGTGCAGAGAATGGATGGGTAGATTTCTTGCACAAGTTTAATAAAAAAAATTATTTATTTATTTATACGTTTTATATCGCGCTAGCTAGACCCGTAGGTATCAGAGCGCATAACATAAAATGAAAAACAAAATAACGTAGCTTTACATATGATGCTAGACACTTAGGGGCTTATTTACAAGGCCCTTGCGCCACTTTTGCATAATTTTTAACATGGGAAAAGTGACGCAAAAGTGGCGCAAGGGGCTTGTAAATCTGCCCCTTAGATTCAAGAGCAAGCAGAAATAGATATATCAGACGAATGTAAAAGTATATACAATGAAATGCTACCTAAAAGAATTTGCTCAATCTCACTGTATAGTTTGACATCCAGTGATCAAAACTTACAGTACCACCTGAGGATGCTTTTCTATGTCTATCTCCCCCTGGTGGTAGGTTTTGTCATAACACTGCTCGTTACCTTTTGTGACAGACTTTCGTTTTATTTTTGCTCAAAAAATTAAAATTAAAATGTTCCAGTTCATTATCAAACAAGGACATACAATGCAGAGCATTACAGATAGGAAGAAGTTTGAAACCAAATCTCAGAGAAAGGTGGGACATGGGTGTAAAAATACAATGCATGCCCTGGGTACGCCCTAGGGTAATTTATCCTGATGTAGTCAGGTGCCTGGAAATACTTAAAAATAATGCTACCTACTATGGGAAATTAAAGCGGAAATCAATTTTTGCAGTCCTTGAACATTCTTCTCTCTATATAGAATGAAAGACTTCTAATGTCCTCTTACCGGCGGGAAGGTAAAAACCACTGCAAAATGCAGTCTGCAAAATATTTTTACTGGTTGGTGTTTACGTACAATTCTAAATTGCTGCACTGATAATCGGGAATAACGTGTTTTGAAAGTCTTTGCTACCAGTTTTACTGTATGGTATCCCCCTTTTTGCAGTGCTTTTGCTGCTCAAAAGTGAATGGGCAAACACCTGGACCGAAGCCTGAAACCCGTGATTTCAAAAGTGGGGCAAAACACTATTTGTGTCCAATTTGGAATTTACTTCAGCAATCAGAATACAGCCATAAGTGTCACCTTAAGTTGTCTTGTAGTGGTAATGATTTCACCTCTGAGCAGTACATACAAATGTACAGTTCTAGATCAGAATGTGGAGGATAAAAGTATCGGTCCGCTAAATAATCATGGTCATAAAATAGTATAGCCCACTGCTGAGGGCTATACTGGTTGTTAAAGACCCTGAACCTGAGTTATAGGCCAGAGCAGCAGGCAAGGGCCTATAACGAGGGTGAGGGCCTTTAACAACAGGTATAGTCCGAGGCAGAAGGGCTATACAGCTATTAGAACATTTCACCCACTGAGGATAGAGGGCCAGATGTACGACCCATTTTTCCATGCGCAAACGGGTTTGCGCATGCAAAAATACCAATGGGCCATGTACAAACCCTATTTAGCGAGTAGCAATTTATTTGCGACTCGCTAAATAGGATTTGCGAATCGCTATTAGGAAGGGGCGTTCTAAGGGCGTCCCTTCCTAATACGACTCATTATCCTATGTAAGATTGTTTTGCGACCGCAATTGCGGTCGCAAAACACTCACAATTTACCGCCCTCTTCAAGAGGGTGGTAAAGCACTTGCAAAAGGGGGACCCCTTCCCCTTTGTGAATGAAGGGGAAAATATTTTTTAGGGGCAGGCAGTGGTCCCAGGGACCACTACCTGCCCTTAAAAAATGAAACGAAAACGTTTCATTTTTCTTTTTTTAAATGCACCCTGTTTTCCTTTAAGGAAAACGGGCTGCATTTGAAAAAAAACTGCTTTATTTAAAAGCAGTCCCAGACATGGAGGTCTGCTGAGCCCAGCAGGCCACCATACCTGGGAGGGCCAGCCATTCCCAATGGGGTCGCAAATTGGGAGTGCCTCATGAATATTCATGAGGCATGCAATTTGCGACCCCATTGGGAATCGCAAACAGTGTCTCTGACACTGTTGTACATTGGCATTAGCGACTCGCAAATTGCGACTCGCAATTTTTCGCAATTTGCGAGTCGCTAATACCAAAGGTCGTACATCTGGCCCAGAATGTTCTAAATTAAAAAGGGAGAAACAGAAAGACAAACATTGGAATGTTGGAGCTCCGGGATTATACCACCTACAATAATACGCCCGGAGCTACTCCTTTGTCTTCAATGGAGCTCTCAACATTCAAATCTTTTAAAATCTGATAATTTATATATACAGACAAGTATTGGTTTGCTCTTTTTATCCCCAAATATGCATACCTTAAGAAACATAGTTATCGTGCCAAAGTACATATATGTAGAGTTAAGACTAGTATTGTCAGACCGTGTTTCGGATGCCAAGGGACACGCAAGGGCTACTGGATCCCAAGTGTGTGGGTTGAGGTCAGGGGCCTCTGATTTCTTGGGATCTGTCTTACTGTGGCTGTTATAACTGGGTAAAATACAGCCCCTTCGGCATTTGACTCGCAGAGATATCGATGGTGAGCAATCACAGGCTTCTCAGGGACGTAGAGTGGTGGAGCCTGAGCTGAGGGCTCAATATTCAACCCAATAAGGGAATGTCCAGCCCAGTGCTCATCTTATCAGGAAAGAAAGTACTTTTTTTACACAGTAGAACATAATACTACACACTGATAATATCAGAAAGCAACTAATTGTGACTGGGCACTAACTTGGTTGGTGATGCGCCTCTCACTGTTCCACCCCACTTGTCCTGGTTCTGGGTGGTTTCCCTCTCTTTATGGAGCCAATAGTACTAGTGTGAATATAGCTCAGGTGCTGATAAAATTACATCAAATTTGATGTGTATGCACAGTCTCAACAAGTATCTTACCAGATGCTCATGGAATTAGTTTTATAGGGTCTAGTTTGATTGCCTGGGTCCTCAGGCACACCTGCACATTCAAGATGAGTGCTGCAGCACCAGCCAGCAATTCTCCACGGTTGCCACCTCAGTGCCCATCACCAACTATGGTGATGCGTCTGCTCCAGATGCTTTTGGCGAACAGGATGCAGCAGTCCTGATACAACACGCTTATGACCGGACTGTCTGTGAGTGTCCTAAATCTTAGGGTGTTGGCGATGGGCCTTCACCAGGGCTGGTGGTTGCTCAATGTGGCCTCAAATGGGCCAGGCAATACTTGGTTAGATGTAGCCCTCTAGGGCTGGTCACAATTCCGGTAGCTACAGCCCTACAAGGATTGGGTACAAATTCAGTAGTTGCTGTCCCGGCACGGGCAGGTAACAACTTGGCAGCTGTGGCCACGCACAGGTGAGTGCCTCTAGGGCACTTGCAGACACACAGGGCAGACATCAGCTTGGCAGTTGTGACATGCACAGGCTGATCACAACTCAAGCAGAAATGGCCATGTAGAGGCCGGCGTTCAACTTGAAAGTTGAGACCACACACAGGCTGATCACAACATGCAATCACAAACCTGACCAGGCTTCTGCAATTGTGGTTGCCCCACAGACGCAAGACACCTTAATCCCACTCCTTCCTTTACAGACACTCCTCCTGCTGGGTTACAGGTTCCTTCCCCCTCTAAGCAGGCAGACAGGAGTCTAACAGTATTCAGCTCCTCCAACAAAAGATCCAGACCAAGGTACATATATGTGGAGTTAAGAGTAGTATTGTCAGACCCTGTTTTGGAGGCCACAAGGCAAGCAAGGGCTACTGAGTCTGTCCCCTCATCTTCGGGAGACTGGCTGCCAGACAACCAGCTTACATTGCACATCAGCCCTCTGAGTATTCTGGAAGCACTCAATTCATTATCCATAGAGGACATGGCTCTGGTATAGCAAGTGGGGTAGTGAGATACACTTTTCTACACAACAGGATATATGTATGAATTAATGAAATATTTTCTATAGTGCACAGCAACTCGAAAGAGTGTCCCCGTGCTTTTAGGCATGCAGAAGGGGATTAGACAGAAGTTTGTTTGCCCATCCTCACCACTAAAGTCTAAATAAGAATGTTTTCAATTCTTCTTTGAATTTAACTTCCTCAAGGGATAAGTTTCAAATATTCAGGCAGTTTATTCCACCAGCTTCCTGCTTTAACAGTGAAGGAGGAGCCTCCCCTTCGCTGTTTCTGAAAACAAGGAATCACAATAAGACCGCAGAACTAGAATGCAGAAGCCTCCAAGGGCAATATGCCTCATGCATTCATTTAGGTACACACGTCCCCTATTGTGGAGAGCTTGGTGTGTTAAAGTCAATGCTTTATAGCTAATGCATTGATGAACTGGCAGCCAGTGAAGTTTCTTCCAAAATGATGACATCGAGGTATATATCCTGTGTATATATCCACTGTCTGAAACTGTAGAATCGGTTTAGGGTGCTTCTCCTTTCAAGTGTTCTTTCCAGGCTGGTAACCAGGTGAGGTCTTTGTACAGAGTGACGCCTCTCATAGCAGGATATTCTACAACCTGGCACATCTACAACAGAGGCACCAAGAGGTGTGAGATTTCTGCACCTATTAGCACAACTGAAGAGGAAATCAGGGAAAGGCAAAAGTACAGGCCTCACCTAAACGTTTCCTCACATTGCACAACAGAATCTGCAGTCCTACCCCTCACCCCTACCATCTACTAAATGGCAGTGTTCAGGAAGATTACTCAGAAGCTGCTTGATAAGAAAAAAGCCTAACTGAATGTTGAAAGGAGCCCTTTCTCCACTCTGCTCACTCCAGTGCCTAGGTCTCTTCCCTCTCTCTATCTTCAGGAATGTGAGCAGTGCACTTCTGTTGTCTGGAAACACAATCCTCTCCTCCATCTTATACAAAGCCAAGGGGGCAGGGTTATCCAAAATGGATTCTACTGACCTCCATTACTCTGGCTCACACACAGACCATGCTTGTATCATGCAAGTTACACACATCAGCGTGAATAACAGACACTTGGAAAATTAGTGCAAGGAACTGGATAAGCGTATGGAATCGGAATTTTACAGGACGGATCCACCATGCCTCTAATCCAGTGACTCAGTTAAAAAGGTCTGATCATACTATGAATTCTCAAAACATGGTACACTGCCACCATCACTCTGTGCTAAACCCGTGACAAGGACAGTAGTCCACTGTCAGTAAATGAGGGCACACCTGGTGCACCCCGCCAGGTAATAGGGCAAGTCCAGGATCCGCTCATATTATGGAAAGACCTGGGCCTCTACACACGTTTGATAGGTGTGACACCAAGGACCTGATTAGGATGGCGGTTGGACCACACACTGACAGGCCATCGGTGGCGGCCTGACCGCCGACAGCCCTTCGGGTCCAACCACCGGATTACAATCCTGGCGGTTGGACCTTAGGCGGCTGGGGGGAAGACCACCGACTCCGACAGGATCAGTGATCTCGTCGGGGCGGCGGATGGAATTGCAATCCCAAATGGAGGCGGTGCCGAGGTAGGCATCGCTGTCGGGATTACGATATCCCTTTCCGACAGTCTATTCACGTCGGAAAGACCGCCATGAAAAAGTTATCAAAAACAGATTGTGGGGGCCCCAAACTGGCCCCTGCCCATCGTGGGCCACTGTAAAGTGGCCCAGGGGGTACATGTAGTGCCCCCACGCACCTCATTGCACATGGTGAATGGCAAACAGTGCATCAATGTGCAGGAAGTGCTCCTTTACACACCGGCTTGTTCTGCAGCCAGGGGCGGTTCCTCCAAGTGGGCGGAGGAGCGTCGCCCCACAGCTTTCTTGCAGTGCGAGAAGCAGAAACATAAAATGGTATTATAAATACCATTTTATGTTTCTGCTCCTCGCACTGCGAGAAAGCAGAAGGGTTTGGTTGGGGTCGGGCGGGTGGGCGGTCCTACTCCAGGGCAGGGGAGGAGTGGCTTGCCCACTGTTGTGGGCGCTGACTGTTTGGTCGGCCCCAAGGCCGACCAAACCAGTCATACGCACTCTCCCTTTTCTCCATGCAGGCTGCATGCAGCCTACATGGAGAAAATGGCCTCCCCATAGACGCCTGTGTGAACGGCGTCCCAGCCAATCACAACAATGCCATTGCAGCATTGTGATTGGCTTAGGGGAGGGGAGGGAGGCTTCCTGCGAGGACTCGGAGCGGAGACGACGCGACGCGAGACCGGACCGGGCTGGCAAAGGTAAGTTTTTATTTAAAATGAACCCCCCCGTGCGACCCCCCTCCCCGCGTGACCCCCCGCACCCTCACCCGCGAGTCGTGCCAGCCGCGACTGGCTGCAGCACTTTTCCTGGGCCGCAGCACAAGCCTCTGTGTAATGGAGCACTTTGCGACCACCAGCCAAGGTGGTTGCATCGTAATTTGGCGGTCGGACCACCACCTGCTTGTCGGCCAGTCTCCTGACCACTATCCTAATCAGCCCCCAAGTACAAAGATCAAAAGTCAAGATACCAAACACACACAGTTGGGCACTCAGGGCACAGGGACCTTTCTGTACACTATGCAGGTGAAATTTCTGCCCGATACCTATTTATTTTTACCTTTACAGTGTTTTGGTAGTTGATGTTTTGGCCACCAAAGTTTGACAGGTTGATATGTAAAACAATTTTTTCTTGTAGAAAACCCAAACGCATACATTGTAGATATACACTAAAAATCTGCCCTTCAAATTTTTACGTTTTAATATAGGGTATGGCACCTGAATATTGACTCCCAAATATTATTTGACTAAAACATTCTGGTCAAAATATCAGGAGTACTAAAAGATTCTGGTCAATAATAGCAAAGGGGAATTTAACATTTACATTAATGCCAATGCACTCAAAAAAAATATATAGCATGTAATATTGTTTTTATATTTATATTCGAGTAAATATTTATATATGCATTTTTTTAAGTGTTTTTATTTTTTTAAGAGGTCTTTTTGTTCAAGGTTTTATTGATAATTGGATTGCCAGAGATATAAATTACATATTTATTAATGATTATACATTAATTATGAATTCATTTTTTACTTATTATTTGATATGAATATAATTATATGTTAACTTGTTTTAAGATATACTAGATTTGCTTGATGTTTATTTTCAGTGTGTGACTTTTATTGGTGAATAGTGTGGATATATTCTTAAAGTAATTAAAAAAAATAATACAGTTCTCTTTAAGAATATGTTTTATTAAGTACATATTACTTTTAATGGCTTAAATATTCTTTTGCTTCCCTTAATTAAAATAATGATCTTTGTGTTTTTTTCAGGTTGCGGGGTTTATTGGGGGATTGAGTAGATAGTGTATTATTTTAGAGGTAAATCACTTAACAGCGTTTATTCATGTACAATATTTTTATATATAAATTAGCTATTTTTTGTGATACATATTTTAATTTTATTTCTAATTCTATTGAAATATGTGGCACACAAAACTTAATTCATTGTCTAATTTGAAATTTAAGAAATGTATTTCTGTTTACTTTTGAATTATTTTGACTTTCAATTGAAATTGTAAATGCTTAAAAGTTAGTAAATATTTACAATATGTAGGTTTCGCTAAACATTTGAATTTGAATTTTTAACTAAATACATTATTTAAATACAAAGTTATGGTTCCCTGACTTCTTTATTGTAGTTTTATCCGTTTTCAGATTAAAACAAATTAGTTATTTATTCTAGATATCAATATTATTTACTGTTAATAAAAAATATAAGAAACATATAATATCTTAATGTGTAAAATGAATCATTAAATAAAAATGAGCTTTACAAAAAAAGAAATTTAGACAGTAATTAGTAGATAGTTTTACTGTAAACAAATTATGATAATTATAAAGATATTTATTTTTTTATTGTCCAGAATCTAAATGTAAAATTCAACCCTCTAATCATGATTTTAAGCAGAGATGGACTGTTAAATTAGTACTAAACTTTCTAACGTGAGAATACATCTATATTAAACAAGGATTTTGGAATTGTATTTACATTGTTTAATATAACCCACACAAATATATTTATGTATATGTGATCTTAGTTATAAAGGTAAATCTGACCTTCCTTCAAAACACCTTCTCCACTCAAATACATTAAATTTCGCCATTGTGTGCAGGACTGGAGTTAGCCTAGTAAATATCATGAAACCTAAAGTATATGCTCTTTCACCAATAGCAGACGTTAGAATAGTAAATCTGACCTGCAAAACCAAGCACTTTCTCTGAAGTATGTGGGGGTGAAGTTAGAAATTCTAATCAGGCGCATTCTACTTAAAGCAAAACCAAAGGGGATGATGGACGGAGTGTTGAACATTGCAAGCACTCACCCCCAGTCAACTGATCTGGGTTTAATCCATCATCATTCTTTAGCTCACTCCGCCACCCCAGTTCAGACATGGCCATATGCAAATCAGTCTGACCCTGTGCCTCATGGGAACAGTCCAGCCCGAACTGCCAAGCCATGTCTTCCCTGGACCGGAAACAAGCATCCTGGGACCGGTTTCTGGCTAACAGCCGTCATCAGCCAGGCTAGCTTGAATCCAGTGGCAAAGTGAGCAAGGGACCCACGTCTGGGCATACCCTGCCAACTTAGGGCGAACAAAGCAAAACCAAAGGGGATGATGGACGGAGTGTTGAACATTGCAAGCACTCACCCCCAGTCAACTGATCTGGGTTTAATCCATCATCATTCTTTAGCTCACTCCGCCACCCCATTTCAGACATGGCCATATGCAAATCAGTCTGACCCTGTGCCTCATGGGAACAGTCCAGCCCGAACTGCCAAGCCATGTCTTCCCTGGACCGGAAACAAGTATCCTGGGAACGGTTTCTGGCTAACAGCCGTCATCAGCCAGGCTAGCTTGAATCCAGTGGCAAAGTGAGCAAGGGACCCACGTCTGGGCATACCCTGCCAACTTAGGGCGAACAAAGCAAAACCAAAGGGGATGATGGACGGAGTGTTGAACATTGCAAGCACTCACCCCCAGTCAACTGATCTGGGTTTAATCCATCATCATTCTTTAGTTCACTCCGCCACCCCAGTTCAGACATGGCCATATGCAAATCAGTCTGACCCTGTGCCTCATGGGAACAGTCCAGCCCGAACTGCCAAGCCATGTCTTCCCTGGACCGGAAACAAGCATCCTGGGACCGGTTTCTGGCTAACAGCCGTCATCAGCCAGGCTAGCTTGAATCCAGTGGCAAAGTGAGCAAGGGACCCACGTCTGGGCATACCCTGCCAACTTAGGGCGAACAAAGCAAAACCAAAGGGGATGATGGACGGAGTGTTGAACAATGCAAGCACTCACCCCCAGTCAACTGATCTGGGTTTAATCCATCATCATTCTTTAGCTCACTCCGCCACCCCAGTTCAGACATGGCCATATGCAAATCAGTCTGACCCTGTGCCTCATGGGAACAGTCCAGCCCGAACTGCCAAGCCATGTCTTCCCTGGACCGGAAACAAGCATCCTGGGACCGGTTTCTGGCTCACAGCCGTCATCAGCCAGGCTAGCTTGAATCCAGTGGCAAAGTGAGCAAGGGGCCCACGTCTGGGCATACCCTGCCAACTTAGGGCGAACAAAGCAAAACCATAAATGCACTTCCAAAATATTTATGCGACTGACGTTAAAATTATAAATGTGCCTTCAACAAGTACATACCCTTTCCCCAATGTTTGAGGGATTAGAGTTAAAAAAGTGAATCTTACACTCATTAAATAAATGCACTTTCCCCAATGTTTCGGAGAATTGAATAAGAATAGTTGGTAGGAATCCTAAAAGATGGCTTTTCCTCATTTTTAGTGGGGTTGAAGTCACCTAAAATGTATGCGCTTTCTCCACTATGTGTTAGTCTAGAGAAATAAATGTCCTTTCCTCGATGTTTGCGGTATTGGAGTCATAACGGTAAATATAATTCCATCAGCATATATACGTTTCCCAGTGTTTGTGCGCTAGCGATAGATTATTAATTTTGACCCTCTCCAAATATATACACTTTCCACACTATTTGTTTGACAAGAACTACAATAGTAAATTTGACCCCCCCAACACCTATGCATAAACTTTTCCAATTGTTTGCTTGACTGCAGTTGAAATAGTAAATATGACCGCAAACAAATTCATGCACTTTCAAAGATGTTTGTGGGAATGGAGTTGGTGCCTGTACCCTAACCGATGCATGCATCTAACTCAGGTGTCTTCAAATTAGTTCAGAAAGGGGCTTATTTTTTTCTTCCTTGTTTTTTATTATTGTGGTTCTTTTACTAAGTCATACTGTCTAGCTACCTCATTAGGAGGTGCATAGGTTAGTGTTATAAGATTTTTCTAGTTCAAATGTAAATTTGCTATTTGATGCACACTCTATGCTTACAGTGGGTTTTTGAAGGTGCCTCCATAGTGCCTGGTTAAATTGAAAGAAACTCCCATATATGTAAGTAGAGATCTCTGCTAGATAATATTCACCAATGCTGGCAGACTTCTACAATTAATAGTAGCATTTATGAGTCTTTACCCCTTATACGAAGGTATGAGCCTCCTGCTGAGCCTTTTACTACTGAAATTATGACTGTGTAGTAAATCTCGGTGGTCGTCTTTCTACTATACCTCTTTTTGGGAGATCTCCGCCACCAGGATGGAGGACACTCGAAAAGGTGGTGTAACAAAAGCCCCTACAGCCCTCCGTCGTGCGGGGAGGGGGGGGTCGGAGTTCCAGGGGGCAACTCAGCAAAAGTGATAAGTGGTGGGCCAGGGAAGGGGAGCCCCCTACGTTTACTTTTCAGTGGCCCCCCTCAAGTTTCGTTATGCCCCTGACTCGAAAAGAAGCAAATAGGGAAACACCATACGCATAACCCATATCACAAACATCTAACACACCTTAAGTATTGTAATTGATCATTGCAAGGTGCAATGAGTAGAAGGTGGAAGTCAGCCACATGTCAAGAGTTAATAGACTGAGGGGCCGATTCCGATTCCGGCCGGAAAACGTACCGACCGACTCGGTACGGGAATGTAGTCCGACCGACACGTACCGGCGCTGTCCGATCCGCGTAGTACGATGCTATGCATGTGAATTACGACCGACTCGTACGGAACACAAGCCGAACGACCGAACCGCACGGAAAGCAGCCATCCGGCCGGAAAATCTACGCGAATCGAACCGACCGACACGCACCAGGAATGAATCCGACAGATACGTACCCGCGAACTCCGACCTGCGCAGTACGATGCAATGCGTGTAAAACCAGACCGAGTCGCACGGAGCTTGAGCCGTACGACCGACACGCATAGAAAATAGGGAGCCGAAGCAACCCAATACTCCGCGACCGACGCGTACGCCGCACATGAAACCCAGCAGAAAGACAGCGTGAAAGACTCGGAGAAGCTTGCACGAGACAACTGCAGCGTCCGACTCGGTCAGAAGAACGTCTCCTACATGCCCAAAAAATACAAAGGGAAAAATACAAAAAAAAGGGCCAAACAAGCAATGACAAAGTCAATAAATACTGGGGGGAAAAACATGGAACAAAGACACACCCACAACTCCACCCATATAAAGGTCCACAAATCCCTACCATGATCCTTTGCAAATTCAACTGACCTGCCAGCACAGAACACCATCAGACAGCAACCACAGACACACTCACAACTCATCCATCACACAAGCCACACACCATTAGCACTTCCCTAATAGCACCCTCACATACACCCAGCAAAACTGACACTCACCCACCCTCACTTGCACACTCACACACACATCAATCCCCACCACCACCCATCACCATGCCCCCAAAGAAGAATCCAAAGTTCCTAGACAGTGAATTGGAAGTCCTGGTAGATGAAATCCTAAGAGTAGAGCCACAGTTGTTTGGTACATTGGTCCAACAGACCCCCATGTCGCAGAAAACCAAGATGTGGGAGAGGATCGTCGACAGGGTGAATGCACAATCACCATGTTTGCGCACAAAGGAAGACATCCAGAACAGGTGGTATGACGTGCGCCGGAGGGTCAAGGACCTACTCAAGAAGGAATACGCCTTGAGTCATCGCACCGGCAGTGGCCCTCCTGCCAAACCAGTATACCTCAGGTCCTGGGAGGAGAAGGTGCGGGCCATCCTACCACCAGAGAGCGTACGTGAACTATCAGACATCCCAGAGCCTGGTGAGTACACAACCAATATACCCAATATTGTGTGACAATACACACACATCACTGTCAAGGGGATAGTGAAACCATGCACCGTTAGCAAAGCCACAGTAACCAAAAGATAATCATCCCAAGATGTGTATGCTAGTCAGATAAACACAATACCTGCCATCTCATAGTGATATGTAACTGTGTCATGACATGTACAAACCTAACAACAAATAGAGCAAGGCAGTGGCACAAATCTAACCAACAAACACTGTCAGACATTTTGCCACCACTAGAACACCACCTCACAGGGAAGCTGACTGAAAGGAAGGAATTGTGTGTATGCTGGTGAAGTGAGTGTAGCCAATAGCATGATGGGAGTTGTAGTCACAGATATTGGTCACCCTCACAATTGGCCCATCAACACCACTCTGAACCATGCTCACATCACAGGGAGTGGAAAAGAACTGACAAGATGGCTGACACTGGGTACTGCTGTGGGGAGAACAAGCCCCTGCTGGGTGTTGTGCTCAAAACAACAGCAGGACACCACTGCCTGACATCCTGAAAGCCAACTTGCACTCCCTGCAATGGAAGCATGTTCCATGGTGGGATATCTGGCTGGGTGGGAAGGAGGACTGACAGCTCTGACCATAGTTACCAGCAGCTTTTCTCACACACACCCTTAACACAAACTCCACACAACTCACCTGGGAGAATGCATTGCCTCACACTCTAATTAAATATCCCACAAAGAACTACCACACTGGGTTATTCTGTGTGAAGCACAGGGACACTTTTGGGACTTGTAGCCAAACAAACGCCAGGACAACACTGTCAGCCATCCTGTCAGCACAGGCACACTACCCCACAGGGAAGCAGAGTCAAAAGGAAGGAAGTATGGGCATGCTGGGAAGGGGGTGTAGGCAATAGCATGATGGGAGTGGTAGTCACAGCTCAACATCCCCCACCCGCATGGCCCGGCAAGCTCACACTGAAGCATGCACACCTCACAGGGAGTGAAAAGCCACTTCAAAGATGTCTGACAATGGTGCTCTGTTGTGGGGAGCACAAGGCCCTGCTGGGAACTGTGCACCAACCAACAGCAGGACACCACTGACTGACATCCTGACAACCAACTTGCACTCCCTGCAATGGAAGCACGTTTCATGGTGGGATGTCTGGCCTGGGGGGAGGAGGAGTGCCAGCTCCGACTACAGCTACCAGCAGGCCCTTACACACACACACCACTTCCACTAACTCCAAACAACACACCTGGGACCGTGCGCCACAAGAGAGTGAGTGAAAAGCCACTTCCAAGATGTCTGACACTGGCCTCAGCTGTGGGGAGCACAAGGCCCTGCTGTGAACTGTGCACCAACAAACAACAGGACCACACTGTCAGCCATCTTGCCATTGCTGTCACACTCACACACAGTGAAGTCGACTCAAAAGGAAGGAAGTATGGGCATGCTGGGAAGGGGGGTGTAGGCAATAGCATGATAGGAGTGGTAGTCACAGCTCAACATCCCCCACCCGCATGGCCCGGCAAGCTCACACTGAAGCATGCACACCTCACAGGGAGTGAAAAGCCACTTCCAAGATGTCTGACACTGGCCTCAGCTGTGGGGAGCACCAGGCCCTGCAGTGAACTGTGCACCAACAAACAACAGGACCACACTGTCAGCCATCTTGCCATTGCTGTCACACTCACACACAGTGAAGTCGACTCAAAAGGAAGGAAGTATGGGCATGCTGGGAAGGGGGTGTAGGCAATAGCATGATGGGAGTGGTAGTCACAGCTCAACATCCCCCACCCGCATGGCCCGGCAAGCTCACACTGAAGCATGCACACCTCACAGGGAGTGAAAAGCCACTTCAAAGATGTCTGACAATGGTGCTCTGCTGTGGGGAGCACAAGGCCCTGCTGGGAACTGTGCACCAACCAACAACAGGACACCACTGACTGACATCCTGAGAGTTAACCTGCACCCACTGCAAGGGTGGCATGCTTCATGGTGGGATAACTGGGCTGGGGGGAGAAGGAGGTCCGGATGTCAACTAAATACCACCAATGCTGGCCATACACACACCTACTCTGCAAAAACACATTGCACACGTGGGACCAGTCACTCCCAAAGTAAAAGCCCTGGCAAGATGGCTGACACATGGGCATGAGAAATGATGTGCCTGCAATTCACACCCATGCACTGGCCAACCCAAACACGTACACACTCACAGCCATTGCAACTCTATGTTTACACACACTGTCAGGGGATGCAGTGTCCATGGGTGCCCCCTGGCCTGGCTGTGAAGGTGTGACTTGCAGATGACAACTGTGGAGAATCAGACAAACTACATAGCACAAAACACACAGGAAGTCACAGAGACATCATTGACAGGGGACACCTGACAGTGAATGCAATGGACACACCAATATACCGGACACTGTACCATGGTGTCAGTCACACAAGTTGCGGTTGTGATCTGCATTCCACTCCCACATCGTTCGGCAACATATGCATCCTTCACACAACACACCGCTCACTGTCATAGACACTGTAGACACACGCACCAAGCTGGACTGCATTTGAGGAGACATGCTACTCACAGCAGCAGAACTGCAACACACACCACTGGCCATCACTGTCATGACAATGGAAAAGCCAGAGAGCTGCCGTGCCCAATCCTTATCACCATGGAGGACATTGACAAGATTAATCACGTTTGCACGTACAAAACTGAGCAACAACATCATTAGCTACGTTAACAACATCACTTGTATGAAATGAGACGTGAACTAGGAACCCAGACAACAACACAGATACTCCCAAGAGATCCCAGGCATACCGGACTGTGACCATGTTGTCCAGACACACCAATGTGACGCACACAGACTGGCAAAAACTGCCACCGCACATGTCCCAATCTTGAAAGATATCCTAAGTGGAATTGCACGTATGTCCCTGTTAAAGGACAAATGTGGACAAGGATGACACACCTGTGTCAGGCACGTGATGGCCCTTGAGTAGCAATGGCCATGTACAGCCAATCAATACATGAGCTGGTCATGCACACACCTCAACATTCACATTGAAATGCTTCAGGTTGGCAGGACAATGTGCTACAACAATATCAACCTCTGGCTGTGACAACTTAGGACAATGCAATGTACAGGCACGCATCCAGATGTACAGTCACAACTGTCATGTGTTTGAACCATTGATGCCTGTAGAAACATAACATACATTGTGTGTCTCTTCCAAACACAGGTGATGATGGGGACACAGCAGCAGATGATGATGAGTCCCTGTCCCAGGCTCCGGTGGCCCCTGAGCTCTCTGGTGTGGAACAGCCTCTGCCCTCCTCGGATGGCGAAGACCTACCTGGCCCCTCCGGTGTGAGTCATCATGCAGCACCAGCAGGACCACCATCTGCACCCCTGCACCCACTCCTCCAACATCTGCCAACACACAGACCACCCCCGCCGACACGGACAGACCAAGGACACTGAATGACAACAGCACAGGGACCCCGGCCCCCCGGGAAGCAACGGACAACAACCCCAGTACCAACCCCCAAGGGGGCCTAGGGTCACCTGTGCGTGCCACCACAGGTCCCGCATGTGTGGCCAGGGGTGGTGGGAGGGGTGGTAGGCAGAGGTCGCTGTTTGCAGAGGGGTCTGGACTGCATGATGACCCACAACTGGTACGCATTGCAGATGCGTACCAGAATAGCACCGGAGAGGTCAGCCAGGTAGTGTGGATCCTCAAGGACATTCAACAGCAGCAGGCTGCCCATCATGCCCGCTTGGACTCCCACATGTCCCGTGTGGAGACATACATGTCTGGCATGGAGTCCAAGTGGGACACATTGGAAGAACTGACAGCGGTGCAGAGGGACATATTGACATGCCTCCGCCAGATTAGCACCAACATGTCCACACCTCCCTGTGTGCCCACAACATCTGGTGCCGCAACAACTGCAACTGCCACAGGGAGGGAGGATGACTGGTGGAGAGTCCTCTGCACCGCAGCGGCCTGCACGTGAGGGAACCCCCAGAAAGAAGAGGGGTTGTCCGAGGAAGGACAACTGAGAGGCAGATGGCCATGTACATCCCCCAGGAACCCAACACCTGTTCTGGAAATTCTCCTTTGTGTGCAAACTGTTCACCCTGTCGAATGCAACCCAACTCTCCCACATGACATGGGGAGTTTAAGTTGGACTAATGTATCAGATGACTGTGGACTTTACTCAGGACATTTCTGCTACCAACACTTCCAACTCATCTGGGAACTTTGGATTCCAATCCCAATGTACAGCACCCACCATCCTGTGCACTATCCTCACACATGTATGTAAATAAACTCACTAATACACCATACTTGCCTCTGTTGTGATTCCAACGTGGTATTCTGTCATGGAGATGATGATCTGCTAAATGACACTGTGCATGCTAACTTCTACAGCAATTCCAACACCGTCATGTGAGTCATGGCGACGTGACACATATGAGGGAGACACACCACTAGAGCAACACAACACATACACACCAGGGCCATCTGACTCATCGCCTACATTGATGTTGCCAGGAAATACAGTGGAATGCACAGACACCACACCTATTCAGAGTCTGTGTTAACTAGCCCACAGGTGCAGTAAGCAAATGTCAGTCAGATGTGTGACCATAGACAACGCACATCCCAAAGTGAAGCACAGGTGTATTACACATTTGCAACATGTTGTTTCCACTACAGATGCAAGGTAATCCCACGTGGCAGTGGCCACACAGTCAACAAGTGTTGAAGAAATAAAGTCCAGGGGTGTGTGGCACATCACCTGTAGGGAAACGACTGCTTCCACCCTGGAAGTTGAATCATGGTGTCGGGGATCACAGTTGACCAAACAACTCTGAAAGTACCCTGTGAAGGACAGACATGACACACAGTTAAAAGCACTGAAGAACAGGACAGAACTGCAATACTCATGCCCAATACATGTCACAAGATACCTACACAAAACCAAGTTAGCATGTCAACACTGTTGGGGAGTACAGATTACCTGTAAGGACACATCGCTGCACACATCCAGTCAAGTAGCACATGGCCACACTCAAACAGCAACAGAGCACCACCAACACATATCATGCAAACTCAAATCATTGACATAACATCTCTGTATACTCACATTCAGCTGAAGACGTTGGTGATGAGCTGTGTGCGGACATCACCCTCATCATCATCACTGGCATCGTGGCCCAGGCCAGGATCCTCCACAGGTGGCGAATGTTGGTCATCGTCATCCAGGATGAGAGGCAACTCCTTACGCACTGCCAGGTTGTGTAGCATGCAGCAGACGATGAAAATCTTGCACACCTTTGCAGGGGCATGTGGGAGGGCCCCTCCTGTCTTGTCCAGGCAGCGAAAGCGGCTCTTCAGGACACCAAATGTCCGCTCGATCACTCTCCTGGTCCGACCATGTGCCTCATTGTAGCGCATCTGGGCTGGTGTCACAGGGTTCCTGAGGGGTGTCAGCAACCACGGCATGTTGGGGTATCCGGAGTCACCTACATACAGACAATTGCACATTAGCTGAGTTGGAAAAGAGGGTGGAATACAACATTGCAGAACACACACAATGGTACAAAGTCAGTACACACCGACAAGCCAGGCACGCTGGTTCTGCATCAGTGACATCATCCTCGGGATGCGACTACTCCTCATCACGTAGGCATCATGTGCAGAACCGGGGAAACGTGCACACACATGTGAGATGCTCATATCTGCAAGACATACCACCAGAGCATTGATAGAATGGAAAATGTTCCTGTTCCTGTATGCCTGCTCATGTGCCTGTGGTGGTACCAAAGCCACATGTGTCCCATCAATGGAGCCGATGACATGTGGCATCCTCCCCAGGGCATAGAAGTCACTCTTGACGTCAGTGAGTTGTTGACGTTTAGGGAAATAGATGTACTGGTTCAAGTATGTTAACATTGCCTCCAAAACATCGCGTAGCACACGGCTGAACATGGTCTGTGACATCCCACCAGCAGACGCCACAGTGTGTTGAAAGGTACCGGTGGCAAAGAAGTGTAGGGCTGCCATCACCTTCACCTTGGGGGTCAGCGCTGTAGGGTATGGCCGGCCAGCTAGCAAATGTGGGGCCAACCGCCCCGCCAATTCCTCAATCAGCGGCCTGTTGAAGCGGTACCGTCAGATGCAGTCACGTTCCACCATGGTTGCAAGGTCAGGGAATGGTCTATGGACAGCTGGTGCCCTGCAGTACATAGGTGAACAAAGAAAGATTGTCAGTCACCCCACATATGTGGCATTGACCATACTCAATATCACATGATACATCATTACGAGACACAAGTACTTGATGAGTGTGCCGTTCTGTATGGACATATATGGCACCTACATGGCCATCATCTAACATCTCAGTTCAACATGTGTTGACAACAAGTTCCAGGTTGTGCTATGGGAAATCATTAGGCTGTGACACAGTACCCATGTACTGCTGTCACGTTCCAAACACACACCACAGTGACAAGTGAGGACAGATGTGCCCCAGGCATCACAGCTCTTTGACAGGTAGATTCCCAGGGACCCTGTATTGCCACATGGACACTGGCATGACATGGCGTATCATGTACACGCCAGCAAAACAACCATGACTCCCACAGGTAGTGGCCCCTGTTGCCTCTGCAGGACAGACATGGACGTCTGTGACACACACACGCACAACATCAAAGTCGATGCACAAACAACGTGGATGTGGAGACTGTCTCCCATTGTGCACATGGAATCAGAGACATCTGAAACACAACATGCACACAGACTGTGAAGGGCCATCACAATTGTGGCAATGGGTCACCCTGTGACGTACATGCCATCCCACATGGGACTCAGGGTGCATGTGACATAACATACACATATACAACCTGGAAATGTGACCATGCCACATGCTCTGAACTGAACAGTTGCACATCACAGTGGTCATGTGCACAACACACAAAGGATTCTGTCCCCATGAACACGTGCACAGCCTGGGAGTGGCTGCCCCCAGTTGCCACCCAACAAACCACATGTTGACCCCCATACACACACAGGTAATGCAGCCTTACATGCCTTAGGATACAGTGTGGACAGGCTGTGGTGTTGTAGGTGTGCCCCTGAGTCCCTGGCAAGTAATTGTGGCTGGCATACGTTCACCTGTGACAACCATGGTGACATATGCGAGTGACTTGTACAGGGACGCGTCGTACAGCAATGGACCGATCCGTGCGCACGCATTGGCCATTGCATATGATGTTGACGGATGCGTGTTGTGTTCCGAAATACGCGTCGTACAGCAATGGACTGATCCGTGCGCACGCATTGGCCATTGCATATGATGTTGACGGATGCGTGTTGTGTTTCGAAATACGCATCGTACAGCAATGGACCGATCCGTACGCACGCATTGGCCATTGCATATGATGTTGACGGATGCGTGTTGTGTGACGAAATACGCGTCGTACAGCAATGGAACGATCCGTGCGCACGCATTAGCTATGGACTGACATGGTAACGGACGCGTATTCGAACTTTTACGAGTCGGATGCAGTGAATTCAGTTGGCCACCCACAACAATGTTGCAAATTCATGGGTGTCATCAAGTTGAAATTTTGAAGGATGCTGTAGGCGTGTATAAGTGGTGCAATTCCATGGATTGGCCAGATTCAGAAGATGCAAACGACTTGGACCTATCACTTTGGACACATGGGACAGTATCTGCCTCTGCAGCACACATATAATGCTGGCTGTTCCCCTGAGAGCTCACTTGCCTGCACTACATGCTCCAGGACGACATCTGCCACCACCACTGCTGCTGTCTCTGCATCCTCTGGCTACTGCAATGGCACGTACTGTGGAGAGAGCCCCAGCCTTCAGCACTGAGGAGAACCAGGTCCTGCTGGACAGCCTCCTTCCACAGTACAGCAAGCTGTATGGGAAACCAGGGGAGCAGGTGAGTGTGCTGTCCACTGCCTTACTAATTGTGCATGTTGTCTGACTAGCAAGACTTAGTGTGCACACCAGTGGCTAGCATGCTCACTGAGTAGTTGTCACCCCCCAAAGTGTGTAGTTACATGCACTGAACAGGTATAGTGCAGTAACAGTGCATTCCAACAAGGTTTTACTTCCCAGGCAATGATACCATTTAGTAACTGCTGGACAACTGTTCATAGCCATAGTTGCACTACCTGTGTACATCATATGCCCCTGTGATTGAGACATGTATATCCAACTGTGTGATGCACGGATATGTTGCATGTGTAGTAATGGCCTTTTCACTTTGTCATCCTCACAGGTTGATGCCCACCAGAAGCAGGAGATCCGGCTGACCATCGCCCGGGCAGTACGATCTGTGGGGGTCTACAGGCGCAGGATCCGCAACTGCCAGAAGAGGTGGCAGGACCTTCGTGGCTGGACCCGGAGGATCGCAAGGGTCCAGCTGAAGCTGTCGCCTCCTCGCAGGAGGGGCGGACATCGGACCCTGACCCCCCACATGCTCCAGATTCTGGCAGTGGTCTTCCCTGACCTGGATGGGCAGCTGAAGGCCAGACAGCAGCAAAGAGGGGGTAATTGCTAGCCTTTTCTGGGTACTATGACTAACATGCTCTATGCACTCCTTTAGCCTGGTTCCACTTCCACAGTACGACTGTCTTGTCGTCTTGGACTCATGTCCCTCACTTGTGTCATGCCCCCTCCTCATCTGATACACAGGTGTGGCCCTTACAGTCTGTGTCTTGGGTCACTTGGGTACTGTATACTTGCAGTTACCTGTGGTTCAAGTTGGGGACAGCATCAGTTACAGGAACTTTGTTGTGGGCTGCATGGGTGGTACAATTGCTCACACAATGCCTGTGATCTGACATGTACTCTGGGTATGGCTTTAATATGTGTTCCAATTGCTGCTCTGACTCACCACATGTCTGGGGTATGTGCCACACACCCATGCTGCAGCAGAGACCAAGGTAGGAGCCTCAGAAGTATGTACATCATGTGTGGGACACATGCATAGCCACCTGCCTAGTGTTCAGGGTAATACCATGTTGCACATGGACCAGGACTGTAATGCCTACTCCGGACATCGAAGGCACTCTGTTCTCCCACTCCCGTGTGTCAGCATACATATTGGGCATTGTGAAGAGTGCACTCAGGTGTCTGCCTCTGTGTCACAATGGTGTGGCCTTGCTTTTGGACTCCTGGAGTGTTTAACAATTTGGGGTGGCCAGCCATCTGAGTTGTGACTATAGGATCTGCACATTGGTTAATGCATAGGTCTCTGATCCCTTGACTGTGCACAATGGTGTATGAAACATTGAGGTGCAGGCAGCTTTGGTTTATTCTCATCAGACGGTGAAGTGCCCATGTGTATGGATTTGTGTTTGCAGTCACTCAAATGTCTCATTTGAATGACGTGGGATCATCTTAGTCCTCATGATGTGGGTGGCCAGGGGTGCACATGTGCACCTGTCAGCTACAGGGCTTGCATTCCCAAAACTTCCATGATTGTGACACAGTGCAGACTGGTATTGTGTGTATGCACTGCCCCTGTGACAGGAGACAGTTATGACTGACTTGCCAGACAGACCTGTACCATGACATTCAACTTGCAAAGGGTGATCCAGCAGTAGTGTGATATGTCCTGCATGCACACCATTGTCGCATTGTCTATCAGGACATGAGGACATCATTGTGTCTGGTGATGGAACCAAAACCCACATATCGACAGAGACTCTGCCCATCACTTTTCCTGACACATGTACTGAGTCAGTGGCAGGAGATGGCATGTGTTTGGAGTGACACATTTCCATATGTTCTCTTGGATGTCCCACAACTGTGTATGTGGTGCATGTGTGCACATATGATTAGTGGCATCCAACAGGCACCAGACAGATGGGTGCATGGACAGGTAGGATATGAGTGGCATGAATGACTGTCAGGCAGACAATGGGCTTCTTCAAATCAGTGTCAGCACTTATTGCAATGTCTAGCAAATGATGGCAGGGCTTGCTCTGTGATGTGCTGTACTTACTGTGGTGTGTGTGGTCAGTACAGGTGACTAATGTTGCTCTGTTTATCCTGATTGTTTGCAGATACATCCACGGCCACAGGAGGAGACAGCTCCATGGACCAAGAGGAGCGGCAGAGCCAGACTGGGTCCACTGCAGAGGAGACCGAGGGACCCAGTGGCACGGAGGGTGAGGGGAGCCACACTGAGGAGACCTCAGCTACGACCACCTCGGCTGGGGAACACAGCACTTCCAGTGAGGACTCCCTTGTGGAGGTGGGTGTCAGCAGACCACAGACAAAATCGAGCAAGTCTGTCCCCGCCACCACCACCATCTCCACCCTCCCATCTGCTCCCATCCCACATGTCCGTGGAGGCTCCCGTGTAGGGGAGCGTGTCTCCTTCATGCCAGGCACCGCACCCCCTGCCTCTGTCTCCCCTGCTGCCCTGAGTGTGGAGTCTGTGGACTTACTGAAACAGATCCATGTAGGGCAGACATCAATGCTGAGTGTCCTCCATGCACACACAGGTCTGTTGACACAACTGGTGTCATTCATGGAGGGCATGTCATCTGGCATGTCTGCCCTACAGCGGACCAGTCAGTCCATGGCCTCCTCACTGACGGCAGCAGTGTCCCTCCTGCAACAGTCCCTCACCCCTCGTACCTCTGCTCCATCCACAATCCCCAGCACCCTACCTGTCCCAAGCACACACACACCGGCACAGGCACGCACCAGCACAGGCACAAGCAGCACACAGACACACACGCCAAAATCCAGACGCACACGCACGCACAGTCAGGGGACTGATACCTCACTCACAGGGGATGGGGCCCAGACACACACACACGCATCCACGAGCACTCTGCAGTCCTCAGATACCTCTCCCTCCAAAACCCCTTCCCTTGCCTCACCTGCAACCCCCCCTCCCAGAAGCTCTTCCTCTGTGAGCTTGGCCTCTTCCCCACAGATCCATCTGACCCAACGTACAGGCGGAAGAGGCCACCACCACACACAGAGGGGAGTGCCCCTCATACCCGGACAACCTCCCCCAGGCACAGGCAGACTGAGGTCTGCCAGTGGAGAGGTGTGGTGCATCGGCCAGGGCAGCTGACTTCGGAGCACAGGGCTCACGGTTCGATCCCCGGCTGCGGTGGCAGCTCAGCTCAGCACCATGTGACTCTGGGCAATAGCTCACTTAATTTCCACGACGGCCCCCAGCGCCTTGAGACCCGTAAGGGTGAGTAGTTCGCGCTTTACAAATACGGATTTACATTAGGAAGTCCCCCCCGACCAGGAAGGGTAAGACCCCACCACCACCACCACACAGTCTCTTTCCTCCATCCCCCAGGCCACCACTCCACAGGTTCCCCCGCCACACCCTGCCCAGGTTCCCCCACACACCAATACCGCATACCCAAACTGCTTAGGCCCTCCCCCCCTACCACTTGCTCTTCCACCCCCAACCCAGACACTCTGCCTGTTTGTGCCACTGGTGTGGAGACCGGGTCCCCCCCTCTGTCCTGCCCACCTCATCTGCCCCCCCTTCCACTCCCTTGGAGTTATGCACTGCAGTGGAGTCCACAACCACCCCGTCTGACTTGGGCACTGCAGTGGGGACCCAGTCCACTCCATCTGACCGGCCCACTGCAGTGGTGCCAGCACCCACACCATCTGACTTGTGCCCTACAGTGGTGCCGGCCCCCACTGAGTCAGACACCTCCACTGCAGTTGCCGGTGACACTCCTGCATCCACCACCCCTTCACTGCCTCCTTCTGGCATCCCCTGATCCTGTCCCTGCGGTGCCTGGCCTGCCCCTTGTATGCCCCTCCGAAGGGGATGTCCCCTGTCCGTACCAGTGCAGGCAAGCAATGGGTGACAAGTTGTCACATGTCAACATGTTCGGACTGTGAATGTGGACTAGCCATTGGCCTTAGTTCCTTTTGGACCAATTTTTCATTCACATTGGCTGAATAAAGCGTCTTTTTGTTTACTAGTGGTTTTGCTTTTGTTGTACATGATGTAGATGAGTATCATCATGCATTTGCTGTTGTAATAGTGTTCAGATCAGGAAAATGAAGTGTTGCTGTGATGGACTCCATGTGGTCCATGGGATATGTGTCCTAATCTAGTCTGGATCCATAGCATCCTTTGCTGCAGTCTGAGGGTGTAATGTTCAGCATTTGACACAGGGATGTACGTTTTGCATTTGTAATTTAACATCTGTGGCTTACACTCATGCACATCTGGTGGGCTTACCACTGTTCAATGTTTCTATTTCCCTGACTGTGTGCCCATCTCCACTGGACTTGCAGTTTAGCACATCAATGTTGAAGGACTCATCTGTGTATACAGTGCAACTTGCTTGACACGTGTTTTGGGTATATGCAGATGACTGAAGTGACACTCCTGTACCCAGGCTGATGTGAGCAGAGCCTTCAGTGTGTTGTAATTGTTGACTCACTGACCGAGTGTTCTGCTGACATGTTTGAGTCGTGCACAGACAAGGTTTAGCACAGCGGACCTTCCACAGGAGTGGAGTGCCCTCATGGCAGTGTGTAATCCTGTGACCTTGCCTGGGCCCGTGTTGTGTGTTGTGTAAGCATGTCTGTGTGTGTTCCCTTCCCTTTTCCTACACAGGCTATGTCCCTACGGATGTTCCTGTTTGTGATGCTTGCTGAGTTGTCCTGTGTTCATCCAGCATCTTGGACCTGGTTTCTCCGTGATGTGGGTGCATGGCAAACTAATGTTCATCAGGTTTAATCCCTAGTTGTCTTTGTTGTCAGGGCTGGGGATGTGGGCAAACGCAGATGGGACACAGTCAGGATTCCCCTTGGCACTTGTTGGTTACACAAGACATGTAATTTACAGTTTGTGGTAGCTTTCAGTGATTGTGACACGTTGTGTGTGTGACTGCTGCCACTCCTCAGGGTCAGAGCTGCAATGTTGGAAGTTGTCTACGTGTGTTCTTTGTGGGTCACCTTGGCGTCTTCATTGGTGTGTGACTGTGGCCGGGATCCCATTGATTGGGGTGGATTTCACGTCATGCCCATGTACCGCGTACTGTGCAGTGTGTCAGACATTCACGAGTCTTGTTGACTGGCCAGGTGTGATGGGTTTCTGCACCTTAGTTCCCACAACCACCCCTGGGATTGTCATGGGTGCATGTGCAATGTCACCAGTCCATGTGAGCTTCACTGCTGCACATTGGTGGAGATCAAGGTGTGTGGTGTTGAGTGTGTGCAAATGTGAGTTGTTGCACGGCTAGACCCCTACCTCCATATTGGCCTTGGCTGACAGGCCGTGCTGATTGATTTGTGCTTGTGTAGGTGTGATGGTAGTTTGTTGCTCAGGACACATGGCTGTGGTTCACAGTGTGAACGACATCTACCTTTGTCATCACAGTGGGATTATCATGCAGGCTAGTGTCACCACAATGTGGGGTCCCTGGGGGTAGTGCTGTGGTGGGTCTGTGTCTTGCTGTGTTAGTTGCTGTTCCTACAAGCTTGTGTGACATGTGTAATTTGGGCTCCCTCTCAACTAACAATGCCTGATTGCCCACATAGGGGAATCCGATCCATGAGTTACTTTTGTATGGCACTGTATACACATCTGTGTAATTGGAATTCAGGCCTCCTCATGTGTTGTGTGGTTGCCTGGGGACACTGGCACACCCCCCATCACCTGTTGTGTTTGATATGCAGTGTGAGGCTGCCTGTTTGTGTTTGTGCATCTGCACCACTGCATTGGCATATCTTTAGTGTGCCATTGCCTGTATGTTGTTTGGAGGATTTCCCATGCTGTCCCTGGGACTCCTAGGTCATCAGTCAGCACAATAATCATGGTTTGTATGTCCCATTGCTGCCATGGTATGGTATTTGTTCACCTCACATCTACAGTCTCCACAGGATATCTACATTTGTGTGTCCATTAGTGCAGATATGTGGGTCTGCATTATGATGGTCACTTCTGGCATTGTGTAATTGATAAATGGAGACAATGTCAGTCCCCATGGGTGATGTTTGTCTGCACATGGACAAAGGTATGTTTTATTTGCACTGCACTGTTTGCCTCACCCAATCCATATGTTGCTATGGGACACAACCACTACTTTGCCACTGATGTGTTTGTTGTTCTGTGACCAGGAATCATCAATGCTGTTTGGCAGTTGCAGCTTTTTCCATGACAACACTTACCTTTTGGTCACTGTGATGATGGGGGTTTAGATCCCATTCCCACAGTGGTCATGGTCTGCTTGCATTGTGAAGGCCACACACATTTTTGTGTGACACATGTGATAGGGGGTCACATTGTATGTTCAATGTCATGTTCAGTGTTGTAGGCATTTGACACAGACTACACACTCTTGTCATGATGTTGGGGAGGATGTCTTTTGCTGACATTCCTTATGTTGGAGTATGCTGGTTGTTGTGAGAAGTTGGCCTGGCATATGCTGTCCACTAATTATAGTGGGCACCTTGCACCAGTCCAAATCGACTCTTATGGTAGGTAGGTTAAAGACAACCTTATTGAAAGCTATCCTAGTGGTAGCTGTGGAGAGCAGCCTTCAGGCTAAGTCTTGAAGGAATGTAAAGCAGCTTGTTTTACCAGTCTATAATCTCTTGAGTGACCAAATGAAAGAGCACCACACCAGGTATATATTCAAAATATATGTATTTATTACTAAACACACCCCTCTAGTCTCTTTATGAGGCTAGAGTTCGAAGTACATAGGTTATAAGATCTTAAATCACAGTAATAGCACAAATACACGTTTGGGCCCTAGGGGCGTACCAAACCATATACCAATAAAGTGGTATGCGAACCACGACTGAACTAGACACTAGGCCTAGAGCCTCTAGAAGTGCTTGGACCACAAGGAACCACCCAAGGTAGTGACACAGGGGACCCACGGGAGACGCGTGCAGTGTAAATACACAACCGCGATACGCCGTTTACTTCTATGGAGAAAGTCGCGGATCGGGAAATTAAAGGAAAGGGACACTTAAAAGAGGACTAGGACAAAACCCTTTGAGATCTAGGACTTTGAAGAGTCTCTACCCACGGGAGCACCGGAGTACTCGTGTTACCTCACCCAGGGAAGCCGGGTGCATAGGTGCCTTTCGGGGTCGGGTTTCGTCGTCGTTTCTTATGGCGATCTGCTGCAAAGTGCTGCTGGCGACCAGGAGAAAAGTGTCCGGGTGGATCCAAGAGTGGATCGGAGTTCTGAAGAACCTGAAAGCAGAGGGGACAGAGTCTGGGTCACTAGCCAGTGACCAGGGAGGTGATGGACGGATGCCCACCGATGTCGAGTGCTTCAGGTGCGTTGACGGTCGTCTCGTTTCAGCAGCCACGAGGTCCAGGAGGCGTTGTCGGCGACCAGGAGCAGGATTCGGGCTGGTACACAATGTCTGTCGAGTGCTGCGGTGTCGGCGACCAGATTGGACCCAACAAGCCTTGGCAACGGCAAGTCTCGATGTAGCTGAAGATCGTCGATGGTGCAGACCAGCAAGGTCTGGGGAACTCACCCAGCAAGGGTAAGTGAGGGCAGGCCTGGAGCAACCAGACTGCCAAGTAAAGAAAAGATTGGCCTTCGGTAAGGGCTACTAGCCAACGGGCTAGCGACCGCGAAGGAGCCTCGTGACGCCGCACGTGGAGCTGGCTTACAGGACACTCGTGGAGTGGGGGCCAGTGATCTTCGGTGCAGGTGGTGCTGGAGGCTAGGGCTACTCGGAGCCCAAAGCACGACTTCTTGGGAGACCCAGAAGATGGTGCACTTGCAAGTGTGCTCGGTGTCCAGGGGTCACGGTCTCACGTTACCCACGATAGCCACGGGCCTCAGCTTTGCTGGGGACTCAGGGTAGCCTCGGGGAAGTCTGAGAATCCACCTCTGGTGATGCGATGACTTCGGCGTCCGACGGGAGCTTCAGTGATGCGAACCGGACAGATGCTTCTTTGGTGCCTGCCAAGCAGGGGAGTCACTCCTTGACCCCAAGGGAGATTCTTCAGTCCTCTAATCTTGTCGTAGAGCGTCGAAGGTCCAGGATTCCGTGTCAGAGTTTCGTCCAGGTATAATCTAAAGTCCTAAGGACTGGGTTCCTACCTTTATTCCAAAAATAGGGGATGGACTACTCTGTGGCCCCACCTATGGGTGGGTCAGGGCAGAGGGGTGGCTACACCCCTTTCCCTTTGTCCAGTTCGCGCCAAAGCAGGGGCTGCAAGCCCCTGATCCGGTTTGAACTGGGGTATGCACAGGGACACCAAATGTGCCCCCAGTGCAGGACTTCAAAGCACCCGAAAGTGCTCCCGCCCAGCCCCAATACACTTTGTCCTGTCTGGGGAGGTGGTCACACCTCCCTGGGACAGGAAACCTATTGTCCAGGCCTCCCCTGCCGGAGTTTCGTCCAGCAGCAGGAGGCCAGACTCGTGTCTGTGGCAGTAGCATCCATTTTGTGATGCCAGGCTCTGGAAAGAAGTTACCGGACTCGTCAGAGTTAACATGCCTTTCCCTCTAGAAGGGTGGAATGCTACCCCCGCCGCCAGAATTGGCGGGGGGTAGTATTCCAAGATGTTTGACACCAAACACGACATGTTTTGGTGCAGCCATTCCATAGTTAGCATTTTACCGCGAGGATATAATGCGTTTAAGAGTATATGGTCAGGCTGCACTACAAACAGCATCAGAGATGGTCTCCGAACGCTGCAGAGGGGCCCTGCTCATGCAGGGGCACCCTCTCACATAGAAACCATGCACTCTGCCTTTAGGATTGATAAGGCCTGCCTTAGGAGTGACTTATAGGTTTATATGTGTGTATGCATTTAGTGATATAGGTAACCTATACCACAGCAAGGGGTGCATGCACCACCTTACCCAGGCTGCAGTAGCAGACCTGTGGTGTCAGTTTGGATGGCCTACCAGGGGTGGCATAATATATGCTGCAGCCCCTGGCAGGCCTCTGAGGTACCTATGCCCTTGGTACATAGTATACCATATACTAGGGACTTACAAGGGCACTCCAGATCCCAATCAGAGATGTGCCTAAGGCACATGGATACCCTTTTAAAGAGGAAACAGCTAGGCTGGGGTTCTGAATAGCAGGGCCCCAGCCAGACTAATGTCGAAAACCAGTGAAGTATCAGCAAAAAGTGGGGGTACCCCTGTGAAGCAGATCCTACTCTCCTACACAACCCCCCCAAACGTAGGGACATTAAACTAACCTTGCCCAGTTAAGTCTTCATGTTCTAAGTGGAAATACCTAGAGAGTCCATCTGCATTCGCATGGTTACTCCCAGGCCTATGTTCCACTGTAAAGTCCATCCCCTGTAGGGAAATGGACCACCTAAGCAGTTTGGGGTTTTCACCCTTCATTTGTTTTAGCCATAAGAGGGGCTTATGGTCTGTCTGAACCAGGAAGTGTGTACCAAACAAGTATGGCCTCAACTTCTTCAGAGCCCAGACCACAGCAAAGGCCTCCTCTCTATGGCTGACCAACGTTTCTCTCTAGGGGTCAGCCTTCTGCTAATAAAAGCTACTGGCTGATCCTGACCTTCTTCATTCAATTGTGACAGTACAGCCCCTACCCCCAATTCAGATGCATCAGTTTGAACAATGAACTTCTTGGAGTAATCAGGACTCTGCAGAATTGGAGCAGTGCACATGGCCTGCTTGAGGTCATCAAATGCCTTTTGACAGCTAACTGTCCACTGAACCTTTTTGGGCATTTTCTTAGAAGTTAAGTCATTCAAGGGTGTCACTATTGATCCATACCCCTTGACAAATCTCCTATAGTACCCAGTCAGGCCTAAGAAGGCTCTCACCTGAGTCTGGGTAGTCGGAGCAGTCCAGTCCATGATGGTCTGGATCTTGCTCTGCAAAGGTTGAACCTGGCCTCCACCCACAAGGTGGCCCAGGTACACAACCTGACTCTGCCCTATCTGGCACTTAGTGGCCTTGATAGTCAGGCCTGCCTTTTGCAGGGCCTGTAAAACATTCCTGAGGTGGACCAGGTGATCCTCCCAGGTGGAGCTAAAGACAGCAATATCATCTAGATAAGCTGCACTATAGGCCTCCAGTCCTGTGAGAACTGTGTTCACCAACCTCTGGAAAGTGGCAGGTGCATTTTTCAGACCAAAGGGCATCACCACAAATTGATAATGCCCACTAGGGGTTGAAAATGCTGTTTTGGGCTTTGCAGCATCAGCTAGTCTGATCTGCCAGTAGTCAGCTGTTAGGTCAAATGTGCTGAGATACTTGGCAGAGGCCAAAGTATCTATGAGCTCATCTGCCCTGGGTATTGGATGGGCATCAGTCCTAGTGACTGCATTGAGGCCCCTGTAGTCTACACAAAACCTCATCTCTCTTTTCCCACCACTGGTGTGAGGTTTAGGTACTAGGACTACTGGACTAGCCCAAGGGCTATCTGAGGGCTCAATCACTCCCAATTCCAACATCTTCTGGACTTCAGTCCTGATACAGTCCCTGACATGGTCAGGTTGCCTATAAATCTTGTTTTTAATAGGCAGACTGTCCCCAGTGTCCACTTCATGAGTGCACCAGGTGGTCTGACTGGGTGTCAGAGAAAACATATGTCTAAACTGATTGAGGACTTGCCTGCAATCAGTTTGTTGCTGGGTAGTGAGGCTGCCTGCCAAGGCTACACCATCTACTGACCCATCGTCAGGGTTCTGTGAGAGCAGGTCAGGGAGTGGGTCACTCTCTTCCTCCTGCCCTTCATCAGTAGCCATGAGCAAGCCCATGTCTGCCCTGTCCACATATGGCTTAAGTCTGTTGACATGGAGAACCCTGTGGGGACTCCTGGGTGTTCCCAGGTCTACTAAGTAAGTGACCTCACCCTTCTGCTCAACAATAGTGTGGGGTCCACTCCATTTGTCTTGGAGAGCTGCTGGGGCCACTGGCTCCAACACCCACACCTTCTGTCCTGGCTGGTAAACAGTTAGGACAGCCTTTTGGTCATGCCAGGCCTTTTGAAGTTCCTGGCTAGCCTCAAGGTTTTTGGTTGCCTTTTTCATGTACTCAGCCATCCTGGAGCGGAGACCAAGTACATAGTCCACTATATCTTGCTTTGGGGGCTTGAGAGGTAACTCCCATCCTTCCTTCACCAAGCACAGTGGACCCCTCACAGGGTGGCCAAACAGAAGTTCAAAAGGGCTGTAACCAACCCCCTTCTGAGGCACCTCCCTATATGCGAATAAAAGGCAGGGCAAGAGTATGTCCCATCTACGCCTAAGCTTTTCTGGGAGCCCTTTAATCATGCCCTTCAAGGTTTTGTTGAATCTCTCAACTAAACCATTGCATTGTGGGTGATAGGGTGTGGTGAACTTATAAGTAACTCCACACTCCTTCCACATTGCCTTTAAGTACCCAGACATGAAGTTTGCACCCCTGTCTGATACCACCTCCTTAGGAAAGCCCACTCTTGAGAAAATTCCCAGGAGGGCCCTTGCCACCACAGGTGCTGTAGTGGTCCTAAGGGGTATAGCCTCTGGATACCTGGTGGCATGATCCACTACCACCAGTATAAATCTGTGCCCAGATGCTGTTTGGGGATCCATGGGACCAACAATGTCAATCCCTACCCTCTCAAAGGGCACCCCCACCACAGGTAGTGGTATCAGGGGGCCTTTGTAGTGCCACCTGCTTTGCCACTGGCTTGGCAGGTTACACAGGAGCGACAAAACTCCTTACTGTCTTCAGACATGTGGGGCCAGTGAAAGTGAGGGACAATTCTGTCCCAAGTCTTGTTCTGGCCCAGGTGTCCTGCTAAGGGAATATCATGGGCTAGGGTCAATAGGAAGCCCCTGAACTTCAAAGGTATTACCAACCTCCTGGTAGCACCAGGCTTGGGGTCTCTACTCTCTGAGTACAGGAGTCCATCATCCCAATACACTGTATGGGGACCACTAGCTTTCCCAGCAGCCTCAGCAGCAGCTTGCTGTCTGAGGGGTTCAAGGGAGGGGCAGCTCTGCTGCTCCTGGCTCAGATCTGCCCTAGAAGGTCCCCCTGTCCCCAAGAACTCAACCTGGTCAGGCTCAAGTTCCTCTGGGACAGTTCCTTCTTCAGGGCTGAGATCATCCCCCTCAAGGGACTGATCTTCCTCCTGAGCCAAGGGGGAAGGCACTGCCTTAACCCTACTACTCCTCCTCTTGGAAGGCACTTGGTCCATTCTTCCAGAATCCAAGGCCTGTTCAGTTTTAGACAGTTTAGCTTGTGACCTGGTCACAGCAAACACATCTGCAGGGATCCCCAGCATTTCTGCATGGGTCCTGAGCTCCACTTCTGCCCAAGCAGAAGTCTCTAAGTCATTGCCAAGCAAGCATTCGACTGGTAGGTTTGCACTCACCACAACCTTCTTAAGGCCAGTTACCCCTCCCCAGGAGAAGTTAACAACTGCCAGAGTATGGTCTGTTCTGACATTGCTAGCATTGGTCACTTGGTACATCTCACCAAGTATAACTTGCCCAGGTAGCACAAGGTCTTGTGTCACCATTGTGACACTTGCCCCTGTGTCCCTAAATGCCAAAGCCTCTCGTCCATTGATTAAAGGCTGTTGTCTGTACTTGCCCAGATTACTGGGACTCACAGTGGAGGTCACATCCATGCCTCCATCACAGACTAACACAGCCTGAGTCAGCTCCCTGACTAAGTCAGAGCCCAACTCAGTTCCCAGGGTGAACCCTACTAAACCCTTTGCTGGAGCACTTCCACCAACTGTACTAGGGGGAACAGGTGCCTTAGGGGCATTGGTGGATGCTGGACTGGAGTCTTTGGACTTGGTGCAATCACTGGTCCAGTGGGTCTTTTGCTTACAGACCTTGCACCATGGTTTTCTTTGGCCTTTACCCTTGGTAGACTGGGAATCCCCACCAGAAGAAGATTTTTGGGGGCCTGATGAAGACTTTTGATCTTTACCCTTCTCCCCACCCTTGTCAGAGTTCTTAGCATCTTGCTTCTTGGTTTCCCCACCTTGGTTCTGTACCTTCTGCTTCACCCTGGTTCTGACCCATTTGTCTGCCTTCTTTCCCAATTCTTGGGGAGAGGTCAGATCAGAGTCAACCAGGTACTGATGCAACAGCTGGTTTTGACAGTTATTAAGAATCTGCTCCCTCATTATCAGATTATACAATCCTGAGAAGTCACACACCTTACTGCCCATCAACCAGCCTTCCAGAGCCTTGGCAGAACAATCCACATAGTCTACCCAGTCTTGAGTCTGTGCTTTTTGGGTGTCTCTGAACTTCAACCTGTACTGTTCAGTGGTTAGGCCAAACCCATCAATAAGAGCACTCTTCAAGACCTTGTAATTGTCAGCATCCTCCTCTCTAACAGTGAGGAGCTTGTCTCTACCTTTGTCAGCAAAGGAGAGCCACAAGATTGCTGCCCACTGCTCCTGAGGGACCTTCTGTACCTTACAGGCCCTCTCTAAAGCAGTTATCCATTTGTGGATATCATCCCCACTCTGGTAGGGAGGGACAATCTTGCTCAGGTTCCTATGGTCATAGGACCTTTCCCTATCTCTAGGGATATGGCTGCCACCATGGGACTCTAGTCCCAACTTTCTTCTCTCTTTAAGGAGATCTAGGGATTCTCTATCTAAAGCCAATTGCTTCTTCCTGATCTCCAGTTGAGTTTCCTCATACTGGACCAGTCTCTTTCTTCTCTCATGAGAGGATTCCCTCCTGTGAGAAGAAACAGAGCTCCCTATTGAGGTGCCAGAGTGGTTAGACTCCTGAGAAGGAGACCTAGACTTTCTGAGCACACTCATAATCCTTCCTGGGGGACAAAGGTGTGGTTCTCTAGATCCTCATCTTCATCTTCCCCAGAAGGGATTGGGTTTTCCAGGTCAGGGTCATTGTCACCCTCCTGGTCAGTTTCAGAGGGGGGCTGGGGGTAGTAGTACCCCTGGTCCCTTCCTCATCTGCTGGCCCACCCTCTGCTCCTACCCCTTCAGTCTCTGAAGACTTACTAAGATCATAAGCCACCAACAACTCCTGGAGGTGTTGGGTGGTGGGACTTTGGCCTGTCCTTAATTTCCTCACGTTACACAAAGCTCTCAGTTCCAAGAATGGGAGTGTGTCATACTTGGAGGGGGAAGCTCAATGGCTTCCTGCAGGGCATCTCTAGATCCTGCTTTTAAAGACATTACTAGTGTGGTGTGGTGTATGCACTACCTACTCTAGTGTGGCCTACTAAACTCTCTTGAGTTGTAGAAAGGGTTGTGCTATCCCTTAACACACAACTCTAAGTTCAGTAGAACTTACTGATATTCTAAGCTTAAATTATATGTACCTTAGGTACCTTTAGTGGTTTTCAGTTGATCAATTCAATTGAGATTATCTGGTAAAACAATAGCAAGCTGGAATCCCACACGCTGCACACCAATGTGAGAAGTTGGCCTGGCATATGCTGTCCACTAATTATAGTGGGCACCTTGCACCAGTCCAAATCGACTCTTATGGTAGGTAGGTTAAAGACAACCTTATTGAAAGCTATCCTAGTGGTAGCTGTGGAGAGCAGCCTTCAGGCTAAGTCTTGAAGGAATGTAAAGCAGCTTGTTTTACCAGTCTATAATCTCTTGAGTGACCAAATGAAAGAGCACCACACCAGGTATATATTCAAAATATATGTATTTATTACTAAACACACCCCTCTAGTCTCTTTATGAGGCTAGAGTTCGAAGTACATAGGTTATAAGATCTTAAATCACAGTAATAGCACAAATACACGTTTGGGCCCTAGGGGCGTACCAAACCATATACCAATAAAGTGGTATGCGAACCACGACTGAACTAGACACTAGGCCTAGAGCCTCTAGAAGTGCTTGGACCACAAGGAACCACCCAAGGTAGTGACACAGGGGACCCACGGGAGACGCGTGCAGTGTAAATACACAACCGCGATACGCCGTTTACTTCTATGGAGAAAGTCGGGATCGGGAAAATAGAGGAAAGGGACACTTAAAAGAGGACTAGGACAAAACCCTTTGAGATCTAGGACTTTGAAGAGTCTCTACCCACGGGAGCACCGGAGTACTCGTGTTACCTCACCCAGGGAAGCCGGGTGCATAGGTGCCTTTCGGGGTCGGGTTTCGTCGTCGGTTCTTATGGCGATCTGCTGCAAAGTGCTGCTGGCGACCAGGAGAAAAGTGTCCGGGTGGATCCAAGAGTGGATCGGAGTTCTGAAGAACCTGAAAGCAGAGGGGACAGAGTCTGGGTCACTAGCCAGTGACCAGGGAGGTGATGGACGGATGCCCACCGATGTCGAGTGCTTCAGGTGCGTTGACGGTCGTCTCGTTTCAGCAGCCACGAGGTCCAGGAGGCGTTGTCGGCGACCAGGAGCAGGATTCGGGCTGGTACACGATGTCTGTCGAGTGCTGCGGTGTCGGCGACCAGATTGGACCCAACAAGCCTTGGCAACGGCAAGTCTCGATGTAGCTGAAGATCGTCGATGGTGCAGACCAGCAAGGTCTGGGGAACTCACCCAGCAAGGGTAAGTGAGGGCAGGCCTGGAGCAACCAGACTGCCAAGTAAAGAAAAGATTGGCCTTCGGTAAGGGCTACTAGCCAACGGGCTAGCGACCGCGAAGGAGCCTCGTGACGCCGCACGTGGAGCTGGCTTACAGGACACTCGTGGAGTGGGGGCCAGTGATCTTCGGTGCAGGTGGTGCTGGAGGCTAGGGCTACTCGGAGCCCAAAGCACGACTTCTTGGGAGACCCAGAAGATGGTGCACTTGCAAGTGTGCTCGGTGTCCAGGGGTCACGGTCTCACGTTACCCACGATAGCCACGGGCCTCAGCTTTGCTGGGGACTCAGGGTAGCCTCGGGGAAGTCTGAGAATCCACCTCTGGTGATGCGATGACTTCGGCGTCCGACGGGAGCTTCAGTGATGCGAACCGGACAGATGCTTCTTTGGTGCCTGCCAAGCAGGGGAGTCACTCCTTGACCCCAAGGGAGATTCTTCAGTCCTCTAATCTTGTCGTAGAGCGTCGAAGGTCCAGGATTCCGTGTCAGAGTTTCGTCCAGGTATAATCTAAAGTCCTAAGGACTGGGTTCCTACCTTTATTCCAAAAATAGGGGATGGACTACTCTGTGGCCCCACCTATGGGTGGGTCAGGGCAGAGGGGTGGCTACACCCCTTTCCCTTTGTCCAGTTCGCGCCAAAGCAGGGGCTGCAAGCCCCTGATCCGGTTTGAACTGGGGTATGCACAGGGACACCAAATGTGCCCCCAGTGCAGGACTTCAAAGCACCCGAAAGTGCTCCCGCCCAGCCCCAATACACTTTGTCCTGTCTGGGGAGGTGGTCACACCTCCCTGGGACAGGAAACCTATTGTCCAGGCCTCCCCTGCCGGAGTTTCGTCCAGCAGCAGGAGGCCAGACTCGTGTCTGTGGCAGTAGCATCCATTTTGTGATGCCAGGCTCTGGAAAGAAGTTACCGGACTCGTCAGAGTTAACATGCCTTTCCCTCTAGAAGGGTGGAATGCTACCCCCGCCGCCAGAATTGGCGGGGGGTAGTATTCCAAGATGTTTGACACCAAACACGACATGTTTTGGTGCAGCCATTCCATAGTTAGCATTTTACCGCGAGGATATAATGCGTTTAAGAGTATATGGTCAGGCTGCACTACAAACAGCATCAGAGATGGTCTCCGAACGCTGCAGAGGGGCCCTGCTCATGCAGGGGCACCCTCTCACATAGAAACCATGCACTCTGCCTTTAGGATTGATAAGGCCTGCCTTAGGAGTGACTTATAGGTTTATATGTGTGTATGCATTTAGTGATATAGGTAACCTATACCACAGCAAGGGGTGCATGCACCACCTTACCCAGGCTGCAGTAGCAGACCTGTGGTGTCAGTTTGGATGGCCTACCAGGGGTGGCATAATATATGCTGCAGCCCCTGGCAGGCCTCTGAGGTACCTATGCCCTTGGTACATAGTATACCATATACTAGGGACTTACAAGGGCACTCCAGATCCCAATCAGAGATGTGCCTAAGGCACATGGATACCCTTTTAAAGAGGAAACAGCTAGGCTGGGGTTCTGAATAGCAGGGCCCCAGCCAGACTAATGTCGAAAACCAGTGAAGTATCAGCAAAAAGTGGGGGTACCCCTGTGAAGCAGATCCTACTCTCCTACAGTTGTGTCATGCATTACCCGTCCTATGAGTGAGGATGGTAGTAGTGGTAGGCATCCAGCCCCCCATGAGTAGGAGTGGTGGTAGTGACAGGCATCCAGCCCCCCATGAGTAGGGGTGGTGGTAGTGGTATGCATCCAGGCCCCCATGAGTAGGGGTGGTGGTAGTGGTAGGCATCCATCCCCCTATGAGTGGGGATGGTAGTAGTGACAGGCATCCAGCCCCCCATGAGTAGGGGTGGTGGTAGTGGTAGGCATTCAGGCCCCCATGAGTAGGGGTGGTGGTAGTGGTAGGCATCCAGCCCCCTATGAGTGGGGATGGTAGTAGTGACAGGCATCCAGCCCCCCATGAGTAAGGTTGGTGGTAGTGGTAGGCATCCAGCCCCCCATGAGTAGGGGTGGTGGTAGCGGTAGGCATCCATCCCCCTATGAGTGGGGATGGTAGTAGTGACAGGCATCCAGCCCCCATGAGTAGGGGTGGTGGTAGTGGTAGGCATCCATCCCCCTATGAGTGGGGATGGTAGTAGTGACAGGCATCCAGCCCCCATGAGTAGGGGTGGTGGTAGTGGTAGGCATCCAGCCCCCATGAGTAGGGGTGGTGGTAGTGGTAGGCATCCAGGCCCCCATGAGTAGGGGTGGTGGTAGTGACAGGCATCCAGCCCCCCATGAGTAGGGGTGGTGGTAGTGGTAGAGCATCCAGCCCCCCATGAGTAGGGGTGGTGGTGGTGGTAGGCATCCAGGCCCCCATGAGTAGAGGTGGTGGTAGTGACAGGCATCCAGCCCCCCATGAGTAGGGGTGGTGGTAGTGGTAGGCATCCAGGCCCCCATGAGTAGGGGTGGTGGTAGTGGTAGGCATCCAGGCCCCCATGAGTAGGGGTGGTGGTAGTGGTAGGCATCCAGCCCCCTATGAGTGGGGATGGTAGTAGTGACAGGCATCCAGCCCCCCATGAGTAGGGGTGGTGGTAGTGGTAGCCATCAGGCCCCTATGGGTGTGTATGGCATTGGTGATAGCCATCCCGCCCCTATGGTTCTGCTGTTGCTAGTGTACGTAATTTCTGCATCCCTATGTGTGTGTGACATATGTCGGGTACGTGTCGTTTGTTTGTGTAGTGGGTGTCTGACTTACCGTCTGCGCCGTACGCGTCCGTACCGGTTCCGGTAATAGATGTACAGTTTTGGTAGGACCTGCGCGATGGGATTCATGGTTGGTTCGTCTCGTTCGGGTTTCTCGTGGCTTCGACTCGTACTCGTAGCTGGCTTGTTCGTCTCGTAGCCGTGGATCGTCTTGTGGCGCGAATCGGAGCTTATGTGCATCTCTCCCGGATGCTCTGACGTGCCGGACGTAGCGACCAGTTCGGCGCGTACGGAGTGCGCATCGTACTAGTCCGGCCGGAAGGTGCTGTGTATTTACTTCCGTGCGACTCGAATCGGCGTTTACGGATCCAGCTCGGTCGGGGAACTGGAGCTGGAATGGGAACGTACGGCTCGCTCGGAATTTTAGCAGTAATGCGCATCGTACTTGCTCGCTCGGACGACTGTTCGAATCGTTCGGGAAAAACGCGTTCGGCTCGTATTTTTTCCGGACAAATCGTATTCGGTGCACTTCCGGCCGAGATCGGAATTGACACCAATGCCAATTTACTGGTGGTCTAGACACACACTCTGGGGACCTCAAGAAAAAATTGAAGGGCATGAGGAGTGTGAAGGAGATAGAGGTGGCGAATGCTCTTCATCTTATCTTGCTTGAAGATGGTGCCCTCACCACCAAGAATCCTGACCTGCTATATGGCGTTCCAGGGAACTCCAACATAAGGCCAGGTAAAAACTCATTGCCCCTCTGTCACAACTAGTTTTTGCATCAACACTTATGCCACTCTGTTCTTCGTCCTCCCCTTCACAGATAGACAGTTGTCATATACATGCCTGCTTATCTCGCACTACATTACACTTATTAGCAACACATTACATTTAAAATAACTTAAAATACAGTTAACTAACACCTAATCAACTTACTTTGTAACACACATGTTAGTAAAAGCTCTCTCACCTCCTCCCCTGCCTCTCTCCCTCAAATAATTTATCCTCAATCTGAAGGGCAACAGATATCTATCGCTATGGTGAAACATTTTTTGGGTGTATGTCTAGCTTGGGTTGTGGGCAGGCTGACTGTTATTGGGTGAAGTTGTAATCAGTTTTCCTGTTAATGGTTGTGGGAAAGTTCTGAATATTCATCCCCAATTTGAGGTAGCAGGTGTGCTGCAGCCCAACGTCTGGCTGCCAAGAAGCTGATAGGATAACAGGGCAAATAAAATGAGTCAAATGTTCCAATAATATTATGGCCATGCCCACCAAAGTTTGTTGTGGCATGATGTTTAGCTGTCTTTTCAATTAACTAACTTACTATAGGCAGGACGAGGCACACACAGCTGCTCAGCACCAGGATACCCTCGCGGGTGCGCTTTACAAATACACATAACATGCATTTGAAGGCTTGTTGGAATACGTGTAGCTAAAATTATTCTGTTTTTTCATTTACATTTTTCCTACATAAAAGATTATAATTTGATTTTTTTTAGAGATTCAAAAATATTTTTCCATTTATTTTACTATTTTTCCTATGTGGTGATAATGTTATTCCTTTTCTCTGTTTCTCCATTGAGTTCTATAACTTTGTTTTCCATACCAACGATTGGCCACATGTGGTGCTTCTTACTCCTATTCTTGGCTGGAGTACATTGGAGCCTGTTTTTTTCAGCAGTACTACGGTGGAATATATAGGTGTTACTTTGAGAGGTGCATTTGACTTACTCTTTTGTAGGTGTGTTTTATCATTTGCATATCCTTTCCTGAACCCACCTTAAATTTCCCTAAACCTCACTCATTTAGTAGCAAATATTATCCTTGTGGCAGGACCTCCGCACTGCAAATAACCATTGGGTTGAACCCACCACGAGTGCGGGGCCCCCGCCACAACTGCAGGGCCTCAGCCATGAGTGCGGAGTCTCTTTGTGAATGGGTCACTGTGAGTGGAGCCCTAAGGTTATAAGAGCAATCTTAACTAATGATTGAAACATTTGCACCAAAAATGCACCAGCGTCCCACCCAAGACTACCTCAAACTCAGACCTACCTGAATCCCACTCCTGCTTCATGCTCCCTCCACACTCCCGAGGCTCTGCTGATTTTGTCTATGGGGCTCTTTGCCTTAAATCTGCCACTGACTGGTGTCTTCTAAGCCTGTTAAATCTAAACTTTTTAAACTGAGGTTTACCCTGACCAAGTAAGTGATGATTTGTAGTTCTGGCATTAGCCAAGACCTTTTGATTTTACTAAAATATGTATAATATTCTTATTTATAGGGGCTATCAGCAGCCTCTTTTCTCCCATTGGTCTGTTGTTGTCATTCACATTTTGCTTCTGCTCACTACAGCATATAGCATGGGGCAGTTGGTCAGCCTAATAAAGCCACTGGTTAGCTTCAATTTGACTGAGTGCATTTTGCTCTTTCACCATGAGCACATCTGCACACAAGCTAGTTCCCTTCAGTGCTAGTGATTTTGTTTTTACTTTATTTTTACTTTAATGTGGCCTTTGTGTTTAGAACCTAGTGTGATAGCCGGATGCCTCTGATGTAAACATAAGGCGCGTTCCATCTTTATCAGATCCCATCTCCTGCCAATGCTATTGTAAGTTCCTTTTAGAAAGTTTTTTTTCTGACTACTGCTATTTTACAGCATACCAGATTGCATCCGTTTGAAACTGTTCTGAATTAAGTTATCCTCTTTATACTTTTGTTTTTCTTTCTTCTGTCCATACTTTCTCTTTCCTTCCATCTTGCGTCCTTTCTTCCTTCTTTCTTGCATCCTTTTTTCCTTCCCTTCATCTTGTGCCCTTCATTCTTGCGTCCTTTCTTGATTCCTTCTTGCATCTTTTCTTGTGTCCTTTCTTGTTACCTTTCTTCCTTCCTGCTTGTGTCCTTTCTTCCTTCCTGCCTTTCTCCTTCCTTCCGTAATGCGTCCATTGTTCCTTTCTTCCTTCCTCCTTTCTTCCTTCTTTTCTCCTATCTTCCTTTCTCCTTCCACCCTTCCTTCCTTTCCCTTTCACGCTTCTTTCCTTTTTCTTTTGCCCTTCCTTCCTCCCTCCTTCCATCATTTCTTATTCCTTCCTTCTTTTCTTTTTCCTTCCTTTCTCCTTCCTTTCCGCTTACTTCCTTTCTTTCACCTTTCTCCTGCCTTCCTTCCATCCATCCTTCCTTTGTCCTTCCTTCTTTTCTTCAAAAAAGCTTTGCACAAACTATGACACAATAAAACAAGAATTGCAGGAAGCCTGGCGGACAGTGCCAAACCTGCTGCCTTTTCCACTGCTTGTTGCAAATGTGGCTACTATTCATGTGCAAGAGCCCCATATTTAGGGAGGTTCCCTTCCTAGCACCGCTCCATCACTTCACTGACTGCCATGGACATCAAACACATCCCACACCGGAAAACTTGCTGCACCTCAGCAATCAATCACCTTTCTAACAGCAAGTGTTTAAAGGTGCCATATATCAATATTTCAGTTATGTAAACAGGACGGGTCCGTGCTTCTCACACAGCTCCTTTTAATCAATCGCCAAGTCAAGGCATGACTTCACAGCAGCTGAGCCCTGTTCTGCTCAGGCACATTTTATGTGCCTCAATTTCACTAGTCTGTCAGCTATTGCCAAGGTGCCCATCAATCAACCAATCAGGCTGTTTGTATAAAGTCTTTCCCCAGCTGTGCCTAGTTTAGGAATTAGCCAATTACAGAGTCTCTCAAAAAAGCACAAGCTCTTGAAGTGATTGGATAAAATCAGTTAATTGTGAAGAGCTGTTTCATGTCTCCATTTGACTTGTATTTTAGCGCTCTCACCAAAACGCCTTAACATATGTTTTTGGGCCTGAGGGTTTACTATGGTTCTCATTTGTATTTACTTTGATACTACTTACAACTGAGCTGAGTGGGATAGTGTAGAGTCTTACACTAGGACATTTTGTATAAAAGGGAATTGCATCTACTATGACAGAGCACACTGAGCTACAGGTGTTATGCACCAGGGCAAAAGTGACAGGCAAGATGACTGCAAACAGAATATTAAGCAAGCAGTCCCTACTAACACTTACCATCTACATCTGATGGGCTTTCGGTCCACCCCTTTCAACCATTGACTAGTGCAACAAGCCTCTTTCAGCCACTAGCTTAAGACACTGTTAGCCATGTCTTGGCCTTGTCCAGTGAAGTGAAATATTCATTTCATTTCTCACCTAATACTATTTGCTGATTGGGTGTGCCTTTGAGGGCTTCCACTGAACTGTCTGAGAGACTTCTCTACTACCATAGCCCTCTCTGTCTGCTCCTGCCATGTGTCTGGCATTGTTCCTCTTCTCTGTTCCCTCGCACCACTCCCTCCTTCCCCTGTGGGCTCTCTGTTCCCCTGCCGGCCCCCCGACCATCTGCCCCTCCTGTCCCCCCCATCATCAATGAAGTGCTCCTTATCTTACTCTGCCTGCCTCTCTCTTGTACTACCCTCTGGACTGCTCCATTCCACCCTCAACCATCCTTTTCTCTTGGTGGCGTCTCATAAGTGCTGCATAACCGGGTATTCTTTTTCTTCATTAAAAAAGGAAAGTGGCTATACTGAAAGCTCCCATACCTTAATACCATCATCTATTTGTTTCTATGTCAAAAGAAAGGCCGGTGGCAAGAGAGCCATAATTATAGTCCTTCCTTTCTTTCTATGTCTCCAAACTCAAGAAAGGGGATAGTGAAAGCTCCATTACATCCATTCAGCATTTGAAATGGAAACAAAAAGAGGACAGTATTGAAGGCAAAAGAGCCATCAACATACTGCACCTTTCGTTTCTTGTCAGCCTTTAATGTGCCTTTGCTGCAATAAGCCCAACTTATTTTTGTTGTCAATGCTTGTTAATACTTCATACCAAATGCAAGTTAATATATGCTAAACTAAAGGGCCTTATTGTATAGTTCAGAGGAGAGATCTAATTACGTTTTGTCTTGTTTCTCTACTATCCTGTCATTTCAGGGGACAGAAGGCTTATCTCTACAGGAAACATATTCCTTAGAGGAATTCCACTGAAGCAGATTAGCTGTCTGCCATAAAATTCTGCCCAGCATTCTAACTTACAGCAAGTGTGTTTTTCGATTATGTCATCAACAGCAATGCCAACTAGACAAGAGAGAGGGGCCCCACAGACCAAGGGGACAGAGCACTGTGTCAACAGTCAAGTCAATTCTCCCCTTGCAACTCGAAAAAATCCACCTATAAGGCTTCAGACATTCAACTATCATCTATCACACCATGTAAATATCAAGTTTGCACAGAGTTTTATTCATATTGGTTACCACACAGGGCTCTGCTATCCAAGTTACTCACATATATTATTATAGAGTAATAGTTCCCCACATGGTTCTTGTATATATAAAAACAGTGATTACATACAGAAGAGGCTTCACATTACAAGCTCTTAAATATACATGCATCAACCCCTTCCCACAATTCAGTGCAAAAGCTTTTTAAAAATTAAAATGTCATAATCACAAAAAGATTTAAAAAGGGAGAAAACATAATACAATACACCTCAGTATATTCTAGTGGTGCTGGTCCGTCATGATAATTGAAAGTAATACGTAATGCTTCACAAGGATAATCATCTTTCATATTAAAATGTCAGGCGGACCCTGCAAATAAAAAGTACGTCAACTCGTTTCGGTGGAATTTGTGGTATGTTGCCAACTTCTTCAGGACAAAAACGAAAAATACACAATCTCTCACACAAGTTCACTGCAAAAAGTGTTAAAAACCTATGTAAAAAAGTAATAACAATTACTCCACTATGAATTTTTAATGACATCAAATCTCAGTGGAAAGAATATCTTTGTGATACTTAAATAGACAGACATTCCCAGGGTATTTCTTCTTTCACACCAATCATCCAGGGGGATGTCCATACAGCTCTCCCCATCATTCAAGTTTATAAACCATTATCCTATGCTGAATATACCTCGTTATCACGCAGTCTTTTTCCCCGCAGGGAATTACAACGCGGTCGTTACAACGACCGCGTTGTAATTCCGCATACCATTACCCCGCAAGTCGTAACAACGACTTGCGGAGGGGGGGCGCTAGATGTTGGAATAGTATAATTTATTATTCCAACTCCAGTCTGTGCGGACAGTAGGGAAGGTGTTGGATTTTAAATCCAACACCTTCTCCCCCCTCCGCAAGTCGTTGTTCCGACTTGCGGAGTAATGGTATGCGGAATTACAACGCGGTTGTTGTAACGACCGCGTTGTAATTCCCTGCGGGGAAAAAGTTTCGTGGTAAACGTTGTTTACCTCCTATGCTCCATTCATTCACATTCCAAAAGGAAATCATTTAGCTGGCAATCAAGTTCTCATCAAGATTACACAGTTTTCAATTCCATTCATTCACATCCTGAAAGGAAATCATTGGGCTATCCATCAAGTTCTCATCACGATTATACTGCTCCCATTTCCAGTTTCCCATTCACTCATCCAGCAAACCTGCAACACTCACCATTCAGTGAGGTAAAGACTCCTGGGCCAGGTGTTCTCTTTCAGATCAAGGTGCCTGGGTGGGGGGGTCATATTGTTTATTGGTTAGAAACATATTACGTATTCCCAAAATTGGTCATCATGCAGTTACTCTGGGGAAAAGTAGATATAATTATTTGTTTTTATTTACAATTTTTTCAGGATTAGCCAACACTTCTCTTTTCCCCACAAGGATACAAATGTGTCCCTCACCTTACCTTTCGTGTTAAAGAGTCAAAAACATAGATCTTCATGTGTCCGCAGTGGGGGGTTATAACCCAGCCAGTTTACAGAGGGAACTTGATCCTCCTCGGCCTTTTGAGGCCTTGGAGTCCCCTTTTTCAGGATCTGATTGTGAAGAGTAAATTATATCAGAATCACTCAAGTCTAGCTCAGATTTCGCTTTAGTTCTTATAAATGTTGCCCCTAACCAGGTATCTTACCGTGAGGGTGAACAGTGCCCTATTTAATTTTCTGCGGTCACTCACAAAAATCACCATCAAAAGCAATACCACCTTTAAAAATATGAAATAAGTACACACTTTTGTCGCCATTGTGGGTGCAAGAGGTCCTCCAGCGAAATAGACGATCAGCATCAAATCCTTTGCAGCAGTAAAGTAAATAATTTGCTCACAAGACCCACCAAGCCGCAAGATGACAACTAAAGTCCTATTTTTTAACTCATAAAGACAGAAACAATGCCCTAAATACCCGACTGCAACTAGTGGAAGTAATCTGATCAATAGTAGAGATGTTGACTTCCCATGTTGGATAGCTGATTGGTAAATCTCAGTGTCACAGCGCCAAAAGTACATAATGGGAATTGTGAGCATAATAAACTATCAATAAAGTTAAAGTAAAGAAGCAACCTCCAATGGATGTACGGCACACCGCACAGAACCTTCCACCGCCGCCCCCTCTATGGTCTGTCAGCTTCACATAACCAGACTTCCAGATGTAAAACAGCAATCAGGGTCTAGCAACCAATCCCGTCTACTGGGTGACAATATTAGTCCAGACAAGTAATTTGAACCAACCCATCCAGAAGTTACCTCACAACTGGGTTAATGCGATAGCCCAGTCTGTTTGGGTCGTAGGCCCTAGGACAGTGTGGAAGATAATGCCCCAATAACTGGGGCAGTACTAATTGATCAATGTGCATGTATGAACCTTACATGTGCCGCATAAATTGATTATGAAAATATATTTCAAAACATTTCTCAAAGCAAGGGTTTGTTTACATTTAAAATTAGATGGTGCTGTACACACTGCTGGCTTTATCTGCTGAGCTAAAGCTGAAGCTCATATGGTTATCTAACATCAGAATATAAATGCAAACTCTTTACATCACATATTATGTTTAAAACTGCTCTTTTTTAAGAATTAGGAAATGGAAAGAAAATTTACATCTATAAGTGATTGTTCTCAATAAATGTGGTTGGAGGAGAAGAGTTAAAAATTGGGGAGGTAGTGACACTATTCCTTACCTTGAATGGACAGGGGAATGCATTGTGTTGTGTTTTCAGGGTCCTGTTGTCTAGTCCCCTAGGAGGCGGAGAGAGCATGCTTAAAGCACTGGGTGAAGGTTCTCTAAAGGTGATGGTACGGGGGCTCTGTGGATTTATTCGAAAATATCACTCACTCCTGATGGTGATCTTGTCAACGCGCTTATACCTGAAAAACACTGGAGGGTTTCCTCAGGACTAGGACCTGGTGGTGTCTGTGTAGGAGAACATGAAAGAGATCAATCTTCTGACAGAGGGGTTAGTGGTATATAAGTTAACCCCTTAGTGTTGTGTAGTTCACGTCTTCTACTAGGCTAATAAGTCATATGGTCAGGATCATCAGTAGGTTCCTGTTTGCCAAATAGGGAAAGGATCAATAAAGCAATAAAATAGGTTGCATGTTGTTTTGGCATGAAAGAGTACATCATTAATCATGGCTATAGAGGGGCAGTAAAAGGAACCAGCCTAGATTGTTTGCTGATTTTGGCATATGCGCCTTGAGACTTTACATGGTACGGTACATGGGTATGAAAATAGATTTAATATCCGGACGCCATGAGTCCATGTTGTGATAGAAAGCAAGGGGCCAGATCACCTGAAGCAGTAATCCTTGTTGGTGCCTCTATGGTCCATGCAGGAAGCAGCAGCAATTGTCACTGTCTCCACATCTTTGAACCCATTCATTTTTTATGCTACTTCCTGCACCCGACTGTTGGCGCGCACAGCACTTCTGAAATTTTTGATTCAACTATACATAGCAATTCCCTCTGTAACTAATTAAGGATTCCTGTCACCTTTTTGCCCTGTGCACGATAGTGTAAGTTACGAGAGGATGTGGTCTAATGGCTAGAGCGGTTGAACTCGAAGCTGGGGAATGGGTTCGAATCTCGGCAGGGATGCTCAACATCCTGTGAATCTGGGCAAATCACTTAATTTCCCTGTGCCTAACAAAAAATGAATGTGTCCGTCTGTAACACAACTAATGCTCATATAAAGTGCTCTGATACCTTCCGGTCAAGTTTGCGCTATATAAAACTCCGGGAAAAAACTTAAATAGATCCTGAGCGAGCCCTTCTTCTCAACAGCTATTGCAGATGTCTACCAAATTTGAATAATCCTGACACAGATAGGTCAAAACGTCTACAGCATACTAATGGTTATTGTGGTGATAATATTGCCTTGATTGTCTCTGAAAACTGTATTACATGACAATTTGAGTTTATGCAGGTTTTATTCTCATATATAGCATATTCGCCCTGTGTTACAATACTACATATGTTGTCTTACCTTGTTTTATTGAAATGCTTGTTTGAATTGTTTTAATGTAAAAAGTATAATCGCTGAGCTCATAGGGGTCCATTAGGATGGCGGGCGGACAAAGTCCGCCCGCCATCGCAACGGAAAAAGGGACCGCCCGCCATATGTGCGGCGGTCCCGCAATACAAATTACGATGCGACCGCCACACTGGCGGGCGCATCCCGCATTGTTCACATTGCGGCGGGCGGTGCTGTCAGCAGCACCCGCCGCAATGTGAAAAAGGCATGTTGTGCATTTGCATGCACAACGTGACAGGCACCGCGCGGTGCCTGCCACCTTGTGCATGCAAATGTGTGCACCCCCCAAAACCCTGGGGGCCCGCAACGGGCCCCCAGAAGCAAAGACCGCATGCCTTTCCATGGCGGCAACGCCGCCATGGAAAGGCTGCTTTCCGCCACCATCCTAATATGGATGGCGGTGTCTTGCAGACACCGCCACCATGTTGGAGCCCTTTTCCGTCCGGTCCCCTGTCAGACCGGCGGAAAACCGGCGGACGGTCTTTCCGTCCGCCGCGGTCCCCCACGCCATCATAATATGGCGGCGGGGAAATGGAATGCGGGCGGTGACAAATAGCGGGCGGATCGCCACCGCCATACGGGCGGTGGCGATCCGCCCGGTATTATAATGACCCCCCCATAGTACGTCATTTGTAAGAGAGCACCACGTACGAATCGCCCCTACGATTTTTTTAAAACTTGTTTTGGACTGACACACAAACATTGCTTCCCACAGTCTTTCAGATTAATTGTTGCTTCTTTTTTATTGGGCTGTAATTATGTTGTTGTAAACACTGCTCTGCCTGCACTATTTTCAATATTATTCTATTTGCTATGCAATATAGGTTTGTTTGCATTTTAGTCTTGTGTTAAAGTGTATCCTTTAACTTTTTATTATCATGAATGAATGATTTCCATTTATAGAGCGCAAAAACTGCTTCATGAGAAGTAAACACAAGGAGATGATGGACGGAGTGCGGAAACTTTTCAGACACTCACCCCAGTCACAGATCTGGGTTGAATCCATCATCATTCTTTAGCTCACTCCGCCACCCCAGTTCAGACACAGCTATATGCAAATCAGTCTTGACCCTGTGCCTCATGGGAACAGTCCAGCCCAAACTGCCAAGCCAGGTCTTCACTGGACCAGAAACAAGCATCCTGGGACCGGTTTCGGGCTAACAGCCCTCATCAGCCAGGCTAGCTTGAATCCAGTGGCAAAGTGAGCAAGGGACCCACATCTGGGCATACCCTGCCAACTTAGGGCGTATGCCCAGACGTGGGTCCCGTGCTCTCCATGCCACTGGAGTCAAGCTATCCTGGCTGATGAGGGCTAAAAGCCCGAAACCGGTTCTAGGATGCTTGTTTCCAGTTCAGGGAGGGCCTGGCCTGGCAGTTCGGGCTGGACTGTTCCCATTGGGCACAGAGTCAAGACTGATTTGCATATGGCTGGGTACTGGAATGGCATGGTGAGCAAAAAAACGATGGATTTAGGCCCAGATCTCTGTACTAGGGTGAATGTACGACATTGTTCTGCATTCTGTCCATCAATTGTTCTTTTTGCATTTGTAACCCCTAGTGGGACGGGTATGCCCAGACGTGGGTCCCGTGCTCTCCATGCCACTGGAGTCAAGCTATCCTGGCTGATGAGGGCTGAAAGCCCGAAACCGGTCCTAGGATGCTTGTTTCCAGTTCAGGGAGAACCTGGCCTGGCAGTTCGAGCTGGACTGTTCCCATTGGGCACAGGGTCAAGACTGATTTGCATATGGCTGGGTCCAAACTGGAATGGCATGGTGAAAAAACGATGGATTTAGGCCCAGATCTCTGTACTGGGGTGAATGTACGACATTGTTCTGCATTCTGTTCATCAATTGTTCTTTTTGCTTCATGAGGAGTGTCCTGGGGCTTCTAATAAGTGACTAAACCTATGCCAGCTTTTACCTCAAGGGTGCAGAGACAGAATATCGAATAAAAATATCGAGTTGCACAAATATCGAGTCATTAATATTGTGGTTCAGAAATATTGACAGTAAGAATATCATGGTCAAGAAAATCGACTTAAGGTAAGTAATATCGATTTTAAAAATATCGAAGTGTTTAATATTGTTTACAAAAATATAGTTAAAAATATCGTTTTTTATTTTAGTATATATTTTAAATGTATGTGATGTATGTTTTTTTGTATAAGAATTGTTTGTATTTTTAATATATGCGTTACATTTTTAGTAGTTATTAATTTTTATTTATTTATTTTAATTTTGCAGTTTTAGTTCCGTAGCGGGTTGTGGGTTTATAGGGGAATAGGGTGGGAAGTAATTTAATTATATTAAATTTATTGATTATTTTTTATTTATTAATATTTGTTTAATTAAGATGTTATAGTGTTAAATGTGTAAAGTAATTTATTATTAATTAATTAATAATTGGTTGTTAATTAATTTTCATGAATTAATTGGTAATTAATTATGGTAATTGTGTAAATAATTTTAGGTATGTGTTGTGTTTATAGGTGTAAAGGGTGGGAAGTAATTTATTTGTAATTTATGAATTAATAATTGGTTGTTAATTAATTTAATTAATTAATTGGTAACTAATTATGCTAATTGTGTAATTAATTTTAGGTGTGTGTTGTGGTGTTTATAGGTGTAAAGGGTGGGAAGTAATCTATTTTTAATTGATGAATTAATAATTGGATGTTAATTTTAATTAATTAATTTGTAATTAATTATGGTAATTGTGTGATTAATTTTAGGTGTGTGTTGTGGTGTTTATAGGAGTAAAGTGTGGGAAGTAATTTGTATTTATTTAATTAATTAATAAATAGTTGTTAAATAATGTTAATTATTTGATATTTATTTTGGCTAATTGTTCATTTTTAGGTCTCGCGCCTAGCGGTGCAGTGCGTAGTCCCTGCTCGCGCAGCACGAGTCCTTTTGTAGGGGGGTTTGAAAACGGGTCTAGGAATCGCACACGCTCGTGCGTGTGCGATTCCTTTTGGGCCACGCTATTGGCCTTTGCGTGCGTCTTTGTATAAAAGACAGCACGCAATTGGCCAAAGGCGGTCGCATTGCTCCGCCCATGGCCTATCGGTGTCTATTACGTGCACCGATGCCATGTGGTTTCAATTATCGTGCCCAGACACAGGAGCGATAATGGAAACCAGATGGCTCGCTGTGGCGCGCGCGCGCGCACCACTCGCGGGCGTGTTTTTTTTTTTTTTTAACAATAGCGATCGCTTTCGCGATCGCTTTCACTGCCGCTTGTCTAGTTTTCGTTTCAAGGAGGTAGTTTCAGCCGCATGTGCTTTTTACACCGCTGCCTTGTTTCCAGATAGTATCTGAAATAAGTTTCGCAGCTGCTTTTAAAAGTGTTGAAGTATTGAAGTATTATGCATTGCACTATGTTCACACAGTATAAAAATGTCTGCCCCATCTTTAGACGCTCCTCGGACTTCTGTGAGGCAGAACTCCCGTGTTTTCTGCTGACTGTCTTTGGCGTGGATGTACGGAGGAAAGTTTGATTACAGTGTAACAGGTTTGGTGGCGAACTCCAGATAAATGTACACCACGCACGCAAAATGTTCCTTTGGGCATTCAGTTCAGCTACTTGCAGCGGTGGAGGGCTCTGCTCTTCGATGTACTTCCTGACGGACTGCTAAGTTTGAAGTGCCTGTCGGGCACAGGTTGCTCTTTTGAAACTTTCTTACATTTTTCACTGAGGAACAGTGCGATGCCAACAATGAGAATAGCACTGATGATTCCAATGGGACTAGTGCCGATGCCAACAATGAGAATAGCACTGATGATCCCAATGGGACTAGTGCCGATGCCAACAATGAGAATAGCACTGATAACCATGGGACTAGTGCCCATGACAACAATGAGAATGGCGCTGATGATACCAATGGGACTAGTGCCCATGACAACAATGAGAATAGCACTGATGATACCAATGGGACTAGTGCCCATGACAACAATGAGAATAGCACTGATGATAACAATGAGACTAGTGCCGATGCCAACAATGAGAATAGCACTGATGATAACAATGGGACTAGTGCTCCTGACAACAATGAGAATAGCACTGATGATAACAATGAGACTAGTGCCGATGCCAACAATGAGAATAGCACTGATGATAACAATGGGACTAGTGCCGATGCCAACAATGAGAATAGCACTGATGATAACAATGGGACCAGTGCCGATGCAAACAATGAGAATAGCACTGATGATACCAATGGGACTAGTGCCCATGACAACAATGAGAATAGCGCTGATGATACCAATGGGACTAGTGCCGATGCCAACAATGAGAATAGCACTGATGATACCAATGGGACTAGTGCTGTTGCCAACAATGAGAATAGCACTCATAACCATGGGACTAGTGCCCATGACAACAATGAGAATAGCACTGATGATGCCAATGGGACTAGTGCCCATGACAACAATGAGAATAGCACTGATGATACCAATGGGACTAGTGCCGATGCCAACAATGAGAATAGCACTGATGATAACAATGGGACTAGTGCCGATGCCAACAATGAGAATAGCACTGATGATAACAATGGGACTAGTGCCGATGCCAACAATGACAATAGCACTGATGATAACAATGGAACTCGTGCCGATGCCAACAATGAGAATAGCACTGAGGATAACAATGGGACTAGTGCCGATGCCAACAATGAGAATAGCACTGATGATAACAATGGGACTAGTGCTGATGCCAACAATGAGAATAGCACTGATGATAACAATGGGACTAGTGCCCATGCCAACAATGAGAATAGTACTGATAACCATGGGACTAGTGCCCATGACAACAATGAGAATAGCGCTGATGATACCAATGGGACTAGTGCTCCTGACAACAATGAGAATGGCGCTGATGATACCAATGGGACTAGTGCCCATGACAACAATGAGAATAGCACTGATGATAACAATGGGACTAGTGCCGATGCGAACAATGAGAATAGCACTGATGATAACAATGGAACTAGTGCCGATGCCAACAATGAGAATAGCACTGATGATAACAATGGGACTAGTGCCGATGCCAACAATGAGAATAGCACTGATGATAACAATGGGACTAGTGCCCATGACAACAATGAGAATAGCACTGATAACCATGGGACTAGTGCCCATGACAAGAATGAGAATAGCGCTGATGATACCAATGGGACTAGTGCTCCTGACAACAATGAGGATAGCACTGATGATAACAATGGGACTAGTGCCGATGCCAACAATGAGAATAGCACTGATGATAACAATGGGACTAGTGCCGATGCCAACAATGAGAATAGCACTGATGATAACAATGGGACTAGTGCCGATGCCAACAATGAGAATAGCACTGATGATAACAATGGGACTATTGCTCATGACCGCAATGAGAATAGCACTGAAACCATGGGACTAGTGCCCATGACAACAATGAGAAAAGCACTGATAATAACAATGGGACTAGTGCCGATGCCAACAATGAGAATAGCACTGATGATAACAATGGGACTAGTGCCGATGCCAACAATGAGAATAGCACTGATAACCATTGGACTAGTGCCCATGACAATGAGAATAGCTGATGATACCAATGGGACTAGTGCCGATGCCAACAATGAGAATAGCACTGATGATACCAATGGGACTAGTGCCGATGCCAACAATGAGAATAGCACTGATGATACCAATGGAACTAGTGCCCATGACAACAATGAGAATAGCGCTGATGATACCAATGGGACTAGTGCCGATGCCAACAATGAGAATAGCACTGATGATACCAATCGGACTAGTGCCGATGCCAACAATGAGAATAGCACTGATAACCATGGGACTAGTGCCCATGACAACAATGAGAATAGCACTGATGATACCAATGGGATTAGTGCCGATGCCAACAATGAGAATAGCACTGATGATAACAATGGGACTAGTGCCGATGCAAACAATGAGAATAGCACTGATCATAACAATGGAACTAGTGCCGATGCCAACAATGAGAATAGCACTGATGATAACAATGGGACTAGTGTCGATGCCAACAATGAGAATAGCACTGATGATAACAATGGGACTAGTGCCGATGCCAACAATGAGAATAGCACTGATGATAACAATGGGACTAGTGCCCATGACAACAATGAGAATAGCACTGATAACCATGGGACTAGTGCCCATGACAACAATGAGAATAGCGCTGATGATACCAATGGGACTAGTGCTCCTGACAACAATGAGAATAGCACTGATGATAACAATGGGACTAGTGCCGATGCAAACAATGAGAATAGCATTGATGATAACAATGGAACTAGTGCCGATGCCAACAATGAGAATAGCACTGATGATAACAATGGGACTAGTGCCCATGCCAACAATGAGAATAGCACTGATGATACCAATGGGACTAGTGCTCCTGACAACAATGAGAATAGCACTGATGATAACAATGGGACTAGTGCCGATGCGAACAATGAGAATAGCACTGATGATAACAATGGAACTAGTGCCGATGCCAATAATGAGAATAGCACTGATGATAACAATGGGACTAGTGCCGATGCCAACAATGAGAATAGCACTGATGATAACAATGGGACTAGTGCCCATGACAACAATGAGAATAGCACTGATAACCATGGGACTAGTGCCCATGACAAGAATGAGAATAGCGCTGATGATACCAATGGGACTAGTGCTCCTGACAATAATGAGGATAGCACTGATGATAACAATGGGACTAGTGCCGATGCCAACAATGAGAATAGCACTGATGATAACAATGGGACTATTGCTCATGACCGCAATGAGAATAGCACTGAAACCATGGGACTAGTGCCGATGCCAACAATGAGAATAGCACTGATGATACCAATGGGACTAGTGCCGATGCCAACAATGAGAATAGCACTGATGATACCAATGGAACTGGTGCCCATGACAACAATGAGAATAGCGCTGATGATACCAATGGGACTAGTGCCGATGCCAACAATGAGAATAGCACTGATGATACCAATGGGACTAGTGCCCATGACAACAATGAGAATAGCACTGATGATACCAATGGGACTAGTGCCGATGCCAACAATGAGAATAGCACTGATGATAACAATGGGACTAGTGCCGATGCAAACAATGAGAATAGCACTGATCATAACAATGGAACTAGTGCCGATGCCAACAATGAGAATAGCACTGATGAGAACAATGGGACTAGTGTCGATGCCAACAATGAGAATAGCACTGATGATAACAATGGGACTAGTGCCGATGCCAACAATGAGAATAGCACCGATGATAATAATGGGACCAGTGCCGATGCAAACAATGAGAATAGCATTGTTGATACCAATGGGACTAGTGCCCATGACAACAATGAGAATAGCGCTGATGATACCAATGGGACTAGTGCCGATGCCAACAATGAGAATAGCACTGATGATACCAATGGGACTAGTGCTGATGCCAACAATGAGAATAGCACTCATAACCATGGGACTAGTGCCCATGACAACAATGAGAATAGCACTGATGATACCAATGGGACTAGTGCCCATGACAACAATGAGAATAGCACTGATGATACCAATGGGACTAGTGCCGATGCCAACAATGAGAATAGCACTGATGATAACAATGGGACTAGTGCCGATGCCAACAATGAGAATAGCACTGATGATAACAATGGGACTAGTGCCGATGCCAACAATGAGAATAGCATTGATGATAACAATGGAACTCGTGCCGATGCCAACAATGAGAATAGCACTGAGGATAACAATGGGACTAGTGCCGATGCCAACAATGAGAATAGCACTGATGATAACAATGGGACTAGTGCCGATGCCAACAATGAGAATAGCACTGATGATAACAATGGGACTAGTGCCCATGCCAACAATGAGAATAGTACTGATAACCATGGGACTAGTGCCCATGACAACAATGAGAATAGCACTGATGATAACAATGGGACTAGTGCCGATGCCAACAATGAGAATAGCACTGATGATAACAATGGGACTATTGCTCATGACCGCAATGAGAATAGCACTGAAACCATGGGACTAGTGCCCATGACAACAATGAGAAAAGCACTGATAATAACAATGGGACTAGTGCCGATGCCAACAATGAGAATAGCACTGATGATAACAATGGGACTAGTGCCGATGCCAACAATGAGAATAGCACTGATAACCATTGGACTAGTGCCCATGACAATGAGAATAGCTGATGATACCAATGGGACTAGTGCCGATGCCAACAATGAGAATAGCACTGATGATACCAATGGGACTAGTGCCGATGCCAACAATGAGAATAGCACTGATGATACCAATGGAACTAGTGCCCATGACAACAATGAGAATAGCGCTGATGATACCAATGGGACTAGTGCCGATGCCAACAATGAGAATAGCACTGATGATACCAATGGGACTAGTGCCGATGCCAACAATGAGAATAGTACTGATGATACCAATGGGACTAGTGCCCATGACAACAATGAGAATAGCGCTGATGATACCAATGGGACTAGTGCCGATGCCAACAATGAGAATAGCGCTGATGATACCAATGGGACTAGTGCCGATGCCAACAATGAGAATAGCACTGATGATACCAATGGGACTAGTGCTGATGCCAACAATGAGAATAGCACTCATAACCATGGGACTAGTGCCCATGACAACAATGAGAATAGCACTGATGATACCAAGGGGACTAGTGCCCATGACAACAATGAGAATAGCACTGATGATACCAATGGGACTAGTGCCGATGCCAACAATGAGAATAGCACTGATGATAACAATGGGACTAGTGCCGATGCCAACAATGAGAATAGCACTGATGATAACAATGGGACTAGTGCCGATGCCAACAATGACAATAGCATTGATGATAACAATGGAACTCGTGCCGATGCCAACAATGAGAATAGCACTGAGGATAACAATGGGACTAGTGCCGATGCCAACAATGAGAATAGCACTGATGATAACAATGGGACTAGTGCTGATGCCAACAATGAGAATAGCACTGATGATAACAATGGGACTAGTGCCCATGCCAACAATGAGAATAGTACTGATAACCATGGGACTAGTGCCCATGACAACAATGAGAATAGCGCTGATGATACCAATGGGACTAGTGCTCCTGACAACAATGAGAATAGCACTGATGATAACAATGGGACTAGTGCCGATGCGAACAATGAGAATAGCACTGATGATAACAATGGAACTAGTGCTGATGCCAACAATGAGAATAGCACTGATGATAACAATGGGACTAGTGCCGATGCCAACAATGAGAATAGCACTGATGATAACAATGGGACTAGTGCCCATGACAACAATGAGAATAGCACTGATAACCATGGGACTAGTGCCCATGACAAGAATGAGAATAGCGCTGATGATACCAATGGGACTAGTGCTCCTGACAACAATGAGGATAGCACTGATGATAACAATGGGACTAGTGCTGATGCCAACAATGAGAATAGCACTGATGATAACAATGGGACTAGTGCCGATGCCAACAATGAGAATAGCACTGATGATAACAATGGGACTAGTGCCGATGCCAACAATGAGAATAGCACTGATGATAACAATGGGACTATTGCTCATGACCGCAATGAGAATAGCACTGAAACCATGGGACTAGTGCCCATGACAACAATGAGAAAAGCACTGATAATAACAATGGGACTAGTGCCGATGCCAACAATGAGAATAGCACTGATGATAACAATGGGACTAGTGCCGATGCCAACAATGAGAATAGCACTGATAACCATTGGACTAGTGCCCATGACAATGAGAATAGCTGATGATACCAATGGGACTAGTGCCGATGCCAACAATGAGAATAGCACTGATGATACCAATGGGACTAGTGCCGATGCCAACAATGAGAATAGCACTGATGATACCAATGGAACTAGTGCCCATGACAACAATGAGAATAGCGCTGATGATACCAATGGGACTAGTGCCGATGCCAACAATGAGAATAGCACTGATGATACCAATGGGACTAGTGCCGATGCCAACAATGAGAATAGCACTGATAACCATGGGACTAGTGCCCATGACAACAATGAGAATAGCGCTGATGATACCAATGGGACTAGTGCCCATGACAACAATGAGAATAGCACTGATGATACCAATGGGACTAGTGCCGATGCCAACAATGAGAATAGCACTGATGATAACAATGGGACTAGTGCCGATGCAAACAATGAGAATAGCACTGATCATAACAATGGAACTAGTGCCGATGCCAACAATGAGAATAGCACTGATGATAACAATGGGACTAGTGTCGATGCCAACAATGAGAATAGCACTGATGATAACAATGGGACTAGTGCCAATGCCAACAATGAGAATAGCACTGATGATAACAATGGGACTAGTGCCCATGACAACAATGAGAATAGCACTGATAACCATGGGACTAGTGCCCATTACAACAATGAGAATAGCGCTGATGATACCAATGGGACTAGTGCTCCTGACAACAATGAGAATAACACTGATGATAACAATGGGACTAGTGCCGATGCGAACAATGAGAATAGAATTGATGATAACAATGGAACTAGTGCCGATGCCAACAATGAGAATAGCACTGATGATAACAATGGGACTAGTGCCCATGCCAACAATGAGAATAGCACTGATGATACCAATGGGACTAGTGCTCCTGACAACAATGAGAATAGCACTGATGATAACAATGGGACTAGTGCCGATGCGAACAATGAGAATAGCACTGATGATAACAATGGAACTAGTGCGGATGCCAATAATGAGAATAGCACTGATGATAACAATGGGACTAGTGCCGATGCCAACAATGAGAATAGCACTGATGATAACAATGGGACTAGTGCCCATGACAACAATGAGAATAGCACTGATAACCATGGGACTAGTGCCCATGACAAGAATGAGAATAGCGCTGATGATACCAATGGGACTAGTGTTCCTGACAATAATGAGGATAGCACTGATGATAACAATGGGACTAGTGCCGATGCCAACAATGAGAATAGCACTGATGATAACAATGGGACTATTGCTCATGACCGCAATGAGAATAGCACTGAAACCATGGGACTAGTGCCCATGACAACAATGAGAATAGCACTGATAATAACAATGGGACTAGTGCCGATGCCAACAATGAGAATAGCACTGATGATAACAATGGGACTAGTGCCGATGCCAACAATGAGAATAGCACTGATAACCATTGGACTAGTGCCCATGACAATGAGAATAGCTGATGATACCAATGGAACTGGTGCCCATGACAACAATGAGAATAGCACTGATGATACCAATGGGACTAGTGCCGATGCCAACAATGAGAATAGCACTGATGATACCAATGGGACTAGTGCCGATGCCAACAATGAGAATAGCACTGATAACCATGGGACTAGTGCCCATGACAACAATGAGAATAGCGCTGATGATACCAATGGGACTAGTGCCCATGACAACAATGAGAATAGCACTGATGATACCAATGGGACTAGTGCCGATGCCAACAATGAGAATAGCACTGATGATAACAATGGGACTAGTGCCGATGCAAACAATGAGAATAGCACTGATCATAACAATGGAACTAGTGCCGATGCCAACAATGAGAATAGCACTGATGATAACAATGGGACTAGTGTCGATGCCAACAATGAGAATAGCCCTGATGATAACAATGGGACTAGTGCCGATGCCAACAATGAGAATAGCACTGATGATAACAATGGGACTAGTGCCCATGACAACAATGAGAATAGCACTGATAACCATGGGACTAGTGCCCATGACAACAATGAGAATAGCGCTGATGATACCAATGGGACTAGTGCTCCTGACAACAATGAGAATAGCACTGATGATAACAATGGGACTAGTGCCGATGCGAACAATGAGAATAGCACTGATGATAACAATGGAACTCGTGCCGATGCCAACAATGAGATAGCACTGATGATAACAATGGGACTAGTGCCCATGCCAACAATGAGAATAGCACTGATAACCATGGGACTAGTGCCCATGACAACAATGAGAATAGCGCTGATGATACCAATGGGACTAGTGCTCCTGACAACAATGAGGATAGCACTGATGATAACAATGGGACTAGTGCCGATGCCAACAATGAGAATAACACTGATGATAACAATGGGACTAGTGCCGATGCCAACAATGAGAATAGCACTGATGATAACAATGGGACTAGTGCCGATGCCAACAATGAGAATAGCACTGATGATAACAATGGAAATAGTGCTGATGCCAACAATGAGAATAGCACTGATGATAACAATGGGACTAGTGCCGATGCCAACCATGAGAATAGCACTGATGATAACAATGGGACTATTGCTCATGACCGCAATGAGAATAGCACTGAAACCATGGGACTAGTGCCCATGCCAACAATGAGAATAGCACTGATGATAACAATGGGACTAGTGCCGATGCCAACAATGAGAATAGCACTGATGATAACAATGGGACTAGTGCCGATGCCAACAATGAGAATAGCACTGATAACCATTGGACTAGTGCCCATGACAATGAGAATAGCTGATGATACCAATGGGACTAGTGCCGATGCCAACAATGAGAATAGCACTGATGATACCAATGGGACTAGTGCCGATGCCAACAATGAGAATAGCACTGATGATACCAATGGGACTAGTGCCCATGACAACACTGAGAATAGCGCTGATGATACCAATGGGACTAGTGCCGATGCCAACAATGAGAATAGCACTGATGATACCAATGGGACTAGTGCCGATGCCAACAATGAGAATAGCACTGATAACCATGGGACTAGTGCCCATGACAACAATGAGAATAGCGCTGATGATACCAATGGGACTAGTGCCCATGACAACAATGAGAATAGCACTCATGATACCAATGGGACTAGTGCCGATGCCAACAATGAGAATAACACTGATGATAACAATGGGACTAGTGCTGATGCAAACAATGAGAATAGCAGTGATGATAACAATGGAACTAGTGCCGATGCCAACAATGAGAATAGCACTGATGATAACAATGGGACTAGTGCCCATGACAACAATGAGAATAGCACTGATGATAACAATGGGACTAGTGCCCATGACAACAATGAGAATAGCACTGATAACCATGGGACTAGTGCCCATGACAACAATGAGAATAGCGCTGATGATACCAATGGGACTAGTGCTCCTGACAACAATGAGAATAGCACTGATGATAACAATGGGACTAGTGCCCATGACAAAAATGAGAATAGCACTGATAACCATGGGACTAGTGCCCATTACAACAATGAGAATAGCACTGATGATAACAATGGGACTAGTGCTGATGCGAACAATGAGAATAACACTGATGATAACAATGGGACTAGTGCCGATGCCAACAATGAGAATAGCACTGATAACAATGGGACTAGTGCCGATGCCAACAATGAGAATAGCACTGATGATAACAATGGGACTAGTGCTGATGCCAACAATGAGAATAGCACTGATACCAATGGGACTAGTGCCGATGCCAACAATGAGAATAGCACTGATGATACCAATGGAACTAGTGCCCATGACAACAATGAGAATAGCGCTGGTGATACCAATGGGACTAGTGCCAATGCCAACAATGAGAATAGCACTGATAACCATGGGACTAGTGCCCATGACAACAATGAGAATAGCGCTGATGATACTGCTGATGTTAACAATGGGACTAGTGCTCTTGACAACAATGAGGATAGCACTGATGATAACAATGGGACTAGTGCCGATGCCAACAATGAGATTAGCACTGATGATAACAATGGGACTAGTGGTGATGCCTACAATGAGAATAGCACTGATGATAACAATGGGAATAGTGCTGATGCCAACAATCAGAATAGCACTGATGATAACAATGGGACTATTGCTCATGACCGCAATGAGAATAGCACTGAAACCATGGGACTAGTGCCCATGACAACAATGAGAATAGCACTGATGATAACAATGGGACTAGTGCCGATGCCAACAATGAGAATAGCACTGATGATAACAATGGGACTAGTGCCTATGCCAACAATGAGAATAGCACTGATAACCATTGGACTAGTGCCCACGACAATGAGAATAGCTGATGATACCAATGGGACTAGTGCTGATGCCAACAATGAGAATAGCACTGATGATACCAATGGGACTAGTGCCCATGACAACAATGAGAATAGCGCTGATGATACCAATGGGACTAGTGCCGATGCCAACAATGAGAATAGCGCTGATGATACCAATGGGACTAGTGCCGATGCCAACAATGAGAATAGCACTGATGATAACAATGGGACTAGTGCTGATGCAAACAATGAGAATAGCACTGATGATAACAATGGAACTAGTGCCGATGCCAACAATGAGAATAGCACTGATGATAACAATGGGACTAGTGCCGATGCCAACAATGAAAATAGCACTGATGATAACAATGGGACTAGTGCTGATGCCAACAATGAGAATAGCACTGATAACCATGGGACTAGTGCCCATGACAACAATGAGAATAGCGCTGATGATACTGCTGATGTTAACAATGGGACTAGTGCTCTTGACAACAATGAGGATAGCACTGATGATAACAATGGGACTAGTGCCGATGCCAACAATGAGATTAGCACTGATGATAACAATGGGACTAGTGCTGATGCCTACAATGAGAATAGCACTGATGATAACAATGGGAATAGTGCTGATGCCAACAATCAGAATAGCACTGATGATAACAATGGGACTATTGCTCATGACCGCAATGAGAATAGCACTGATGATAACAATGGGACTAGTGCCGATGCCAACAATGAGAATAGCACTGATGATAACAATGGGACTAGTGCCTATGCCAACAATGAGAATAGCACTGATAACCATTGGACTAGTGCCCACGACAATGAGAATAGCTGATGATACCAATGGGACTAGTGCCGATGCCAACAATGAGAATAGCACTGATGATACCAATGGGACTAGTGCCCATGACAACAATGAGAATAGCGCTGATGATACCAATGGGACTAGTGCCGATGCCAACAATGAGAATAGTGCTGATGATACCAATGGGACTAGTGCCGATGCCAGCAATGAGAATAGCACTGATGATAACAATGGGACTAGTGCTGATGCAAACAATGAGAATAGCACTGATGATAACAATGGAACTAGTGCCGATGCCAACAATGAGAATAGCACTGATGATAACAATGGGACTAGTGCCGATGCCAACAATGAAAATAGCACTGATGATAACAATGGGACTAGTGCTGATGCCAACAATGAGAATAGCACTGATAACCATGGGACTAGTGCCCATGACAACAATGAGAATAGCGCTGATGATACCAATGGGACTAGTGCTCCTGATAACAATGAGAATAGCACTGATGATAACAATGGGACTAGTGCCCATGACAACAATGAGAATAGCACTGATAACCATGGGACTAGTGCCCATGACAACAATGAGAATAGCACTGATGATAACAATGGGACTAGTGCCGATGCCAACAATGAGAATAGCACTGATAACAATGGGACTAGTGCTGATGCCAACAATGAGAATAGCACTGATGATAACAATGGGACTAGTGCCGAGGCCAACAATGAGAATAGCACTGATGATAACAATGGGACTAGTGCCAATGCCAACAATGAGAATAGCACTGATGATAACAATGGGACTAGTGCCCATGACAACAATGAGAATAGCACTGATAACCATGGGACTAGTGCCCATGACAACAATGAGAATAGCGCTGATGATACCAATGGGACTGGTGCTCCTGACAACAATGAGAATAGCACTGATGATAACAATGGGACTAGTGCCCATGACAACAATGAGAATAGCACTGATAACCATGGGACTAGTGCCCATGACAACAATGAGAATAGCACTGATGATAACAATGGGACTAGTGCTGATGCGAACAATGAGAATAGCACTGATGATAACAATGGGACTAGTGCCGATGCCAACAATGAGAATAGCACTGATAACAATGGGACTAGTGCCGATGCCAACAATGAGAATAGCACTGATGATAACAATGGGACTAGTGCCGATGCCAACAATGAGAATAGCACTGATGATAACAATGGGACTAGTGCTTCTGCCAACAATGAGAATAGCACTGATGATAACAATGGGACTATTGCTCATGACAGCAATGAGAATAGCACTGATAACCATGGGACTAGTGCCCATGACAACAATGAGAATAGCACTGAAGATAACAATGGGACTAGTGCCGATGCCAACAATGAGAATAGCACTGATGATAACAATGGGACTAGTGCCGATGCCAACAATGAGAATAGCACTGATAACCATGGGACTAGTGCCCATGACAACAATGAGAATAGCGCTGATGATACCAATGGGACTAGTGCCGATGCCAACAATGAGAATAGCACTGATGATACCAATGGAACTAGTGCCCATGACAACAATGAGAATAGCGCTGGTGATACCAATGGGACTAGTGCCAATGCCAACAATGAGAATAGCACTGATGATACCAATGGGACTAGTGCCCATGCCAACAATGAGAATAGCACTGATAACCATGGGACTAGTGCCCATGACAACAATGAGAATAGAGCTGATGATACCAATGGGACTAGTGCCCATGACAACAATGAGAATAGCACTGATGATACCAATGGGACTAGTGCTGATGCCAACAATGAGAATAGCACTGATGATACCAATGGGACTAGTGCCGATGCCAACAATGAGAATAGCACTGATGATAACAATGGGACTAGTGCCGATGCAAATAATGAGAATAGCATTGATGATAACAATGGAACTAGTGCCGATGCCAACAATGAGAATAGCACTGATGATAGCAATGGGACTAGTGCCGATGCCAACAATGAGAATAGCGCTGATGATAGCAATGGGACTAGTGCCGATGCCAACAATGAGAATAGCACTGATGATAACAATGGGACTAGTGCCGATGCCAAGAATGAGAATAGCACTGATAACAATGGGACTAGTGCCCATGACAACAATGAGAATAGCACTGATAACCATGGGACTAGTGCCCATGACAACAATGAGAATGGCGCTGATGATACCAATGGGACTAGTGCTCCTGACAACAATGAGAATAGCACTGATGATAACAATGTAACTAGTGCTGATGCCAACAATGAGAATAGCATTGATGTTAACAATGAGACTAGTGCCGATGCCAACAATGAGAATAGCACTGATGATAACAATGGGACTAGTGCCGATGCCAACAATGAGAATAGCACTGATGATAACAATGGGACTAGTGCCGATGCCAACAATGAGAATAGCACTGATGATAACAATGGGACTAGTGCCAATGCCAACAATGAGAATAGCACTGATGATAACAATGGGACTATTGCTCATGACAGCAATGAGAATAGCACTGATAACCATGGGACTAGTGCCCATGACAACAATGAGAATAGCCCTGATGATAACAACGGGACTAGTGGTGATGATAACAATGAAAATAGCTCTGATGATAACAATGGGACTAGTGCTCATGACAACAATGAGAATAGCACTGACGATATCAATGACTATATAGCTCTGATGATAACAGTGGGACTAGTGCTAACGAGAACAGTGAGAATAGCGCTGATGACAACAATGAGACTAGTGCTGATGACAACACTAATGACAACAACAAAAATAGCGCTGATGATAACAATGAGACTAGTGCCGATGACAACAAGACTAGTGCTGATGACAACGAGACTAGTGCCGATGACAATAATAAGAATAGCGCTGATGATAACAGGACTAGTGCAGATGGCAAAACTGCATGATTAAGAGACTGTTACTCAGGGTCCGCACTGCTCATTCATAGGAGACACTGTCCTGGACTCACATGCCTCTCATCAGTGTGCACACTGGTCTTTAACCATATTCCTCCAACAGATTCTAGCACATTATTACAGGTTAATATGTTCCTTGTGAGGCCTCCTGACTCCTGCCATTGGGATTTAAGTTCTGCCACTATGTTGATTAAAATTCCAGTGCTGGAGCATTGTGCTTTGGTAACACGAAGCCATCTCGTGCTTTACCTGTACTTGTTTGTTTTTGTGAGTAACGTTAAAGGAGCCAGTATGCGCTGTGGAAAGGGCTTTTCGGTAACAACAAGCATTTGCAATGCAATAGGTCTCGCATTTACGCGAGTTTGACCTATTGGCATTGTAAATGACAATGGCTTTTATTTATGTTTCAAAACCAAAACATAAATAAAAGGCAATGTCATTTACAATAAAAATAGCTCAAACTCTCGCAAATGCGAGACCTATTGCATTGCAAATGCTTGTTTTGTGTGTTGTTTTTACTTTTAAAGGGGTAAAGGGTGGGTATTAAAAGCATTTTAATTACTTTATTATTAGTTGTTAATAGTTTTTAATTTAAAAATAAGTTTTAATTGTGTTTTATTATTTTATAGTTTAATTTAGGTGTGTGTTGTGTATATTATAGTGTTAAAGTGTGTGTAGTCAATTAATGTTTATCAGTTTTTTTATTAATAATATTTTTTATTGATTATTAATTATGTTAATTATGGAAGTAAATTTAATTAAAAATGTTGAAGTGTTTTGTTATTGGGTAGGAAATAAAATAAATCCATTTATGTATTAATACTTTTTTTGTTTGTAAATATTTTCTCGTTTAAAATAATTATTTTTTATAAATGTATTTATTATTTTATTTTATATATTAATTTGTAAGTTTTTGTTCTTTGTAATTAATATTATATGTTTTCTTTTATATATTTAATTTTTCATTTTTTAAATACTGTTTATTTATTTTTATGATTTTGTATAATTTTTAATATTTTTTATTTTTGTTTTAACTGTTTGAGTGTGAATAGTAATTTTTGTCTCTCCGCTATCCAGCACTTTCCCTAATGTTGCACTTACCGTAGTGGGAATAGTAATTTTTACCCCTCCGCTATACAACACCTTCCCTACTTTTGCACTCACTGGAGTTGGAATAGTAATTTTTACCCCTTCGCTATCCAACACTTTCTCTACTGTTGCACTCACTGGAGTGGGACTAGTAATTTTTACCCCTCCGCTATCCAACACTTTCCCTACTGTTGCACTCACTGGAGTGGCAATAAATATTTGTACCCCTCTGCTATCCAACACTTATTCTACTGTTGCATTCAGTGGAGTGGGAATAGTCATTTTTACCCCTCCACTATCCAACACTTTCTCCACTGTTGCACTCTTTGGAGTGGGAATAGTAATTTTTGCCCCTCCGCTATCCAACACTTTCCCTACTGTTGCACTCACTGGAGTGGGTATAGTAATTTTTACCCCTCCGCTATCCAACACTTTCCCTACTGTTACACTCTTTGGAGTGGGAATAGTAATTTCTACCCCTCCGCTATCGAACACTTTCCATATTGTTGCACTCACTGGAGTTGGAATAGTAATTTTTACCCCTCCGCTATCCAACACTTTCCCGACTGTTGCACTCACTGGAGTGGGAATAGTAATTTATACCCCTTTGCTATCCAGCACTTTCCCTACTGTTGCACTCACTGGAGTGGGTAAAGTAATTTTTACCCCTCCGTTGGAGTGGGTATAGTAATCTTTACCCCTCCGCTACCAAACACTTTCCCTACTGTTGCACTCTTTGGAGTGGGAATAGAAATTTTTACCCCTACGCTATCAAACACTTTCCCTACTGTTGCACTCTTTGGAGTGGGAACAGTAAGTTTTTTACCCTCCACTATCCAACACTTTCCCTACTGTTGCTCTCACTGGAGTTGGAATAGTAAATTGAATTCCTCCGCTATCCAACACTTACCCTACTTTTTCACTCCCTGGAGTGGGAATAGTTATTTTTACCCCTTTGCTATCCAACACTTTCCCTGCTGTTGCACTGATTGTATTGTGAAATGTAAGTTTAAACATTTTTCATAGTTTAATGTTTTAATTTATTATAGATTTTTGTTTTTTTATATTTTAAATTATTAATATATATTGTTATTTTTTATATTATTTTAAACTTTTAACATAAATTAAAAATAATAGTTTATTAATTGTTTTAAAGTAAATATATATGTATAAATTATTATGTTTGTGTGTTTATTTTATTAAGTTTGTTATATTTTATTAACATGTATATTATATTTATTTTAGTTTTGTTAAAATTATATTTAATATTTAATATACATTATTTTATTTTATATTTATATAAAAGTCGATATTTCATACATCTATATTTTTTACATCTTTTTTTTTAGTCAATATTTTAGTACTTACCTGTTTAAGTATAGGAGACGATATTTTTGTTGTCTATATTTTTTACTCGATATTTTTTACATCGATATTTTTTACATCGATGTTGTGTCAGTGAACCACCTAAAGAGAAAGGTTTTCAGGCCTTTTTTAAAGGAGGCTTCAGAGGAGGACTCTCTCATGGCTACGGCAAGCTTGTTCCAGAGTTTGGTTGCAAAATACGAAAAGGAGGGGTTACCCCTTCTAACTCAACAAATTCTTGGAATCATTACAAGGCCCGGCTGGTAGATTGAAGCCATCTGGTAGGGACATATTCCCAAACATACAACCGAGGTAAGCAAGGCCTATGAATGTGATGAGTAAAGATTTAAATTTGATCCTTTTGTCCACAGGCAGCCAATGGAGTTGTCACAGATCAGGAAAGATAACTGGTCTTCTAGGCAGACTGAGAATGAGTCTTGCAGCCGGTTTTTGTACCATATGTAGCTTGCGGATAAGTCAAGCAGGGACCCCTAGATAAAAGGAGTTTGCATATCTAATCTAGAGGTTCTAAAGGCATTCACTATCGTTTTGTGAGTGTATGCTGGAAGAAATTTAAATAAAATGAGTACCACAAGAGTAACCCATACAAGCAACTGAGACCTGGGTAAACGTTATATCACAAAACAATGTCCCATAAGGCATCAGTAAGAAAACAACTCATATCAGTATCATTACAATACTGGAAAACCATGTTTTCTCTCCCTCACTAGATTGTGACAACACAAAGAAATTATGGCTACACAAATAGTTATCAAATATTTTTGATCAATTTTGGATGTATTGTTGATATGGATATCGATGTTTGTCGACAAAAATGAACTATACTCCTTATTAATAGAATCACCTGTTCTGAACTCCACATCTACCTTGGCACGCAAGTATATGGTCAGGCAGGCCCTGCGACCACGCCCAGGATTACTGATTGATGGGTCACAGGTACATAGCTGCCAGGTAAATACTCGAGCAGGAAACTCTTGATCAATTTCATATATAGGTGAGGCATCATTACAATGGTCAGGGGAGATTGCCCGAATAAAGCACACATGGCCGGTGGTGGTATGCGCTCCGAAAAACACCATAAAGTCAGATGCCACGTGAGTTAAAAACACATCAGGGCCTAGTACGTACACATAGTGATCATGCGCTCCCCATGCCGGACATTAGGACACATTCATCACTGCCACACTGTGTCCACGCAGGTCAAGACCCACCTGTAGTAACCATTGACTATTAATTTATGACCCTAAAGACAGCAACCAACTCCTTACCATATATGGTATGTTGGAAACCCTTATTACTGTTGTAACATTGTATATAAAGAAACCTCAAACTCGGTGTAAATTGACACAGCCCTCAGCCCTTGTGCCTGTAACTGTTCTCCCGGCCAAATTGTTTAATTAAACAAACTGTTCCTGTGTTGCCAAACACTTCTTGTTTTCTGTTTTTTAAGGAAATTCGAAACCGAGCAACATTTTGGCGAGCCAAATAGGAGGGATTGGTACCTTGTACCTGACTGCACTCGAAGGAAGGTGATCCCGCCCGACAGATTCACTTTGCACAACGACACCGCAATTGATTGAAAGTTCTGCTGAATTCGCGGGGCGGAGGTCCGTCCTGAAGCAGCTGTCACAGATAGTAACAGACTACATCCAAACCTGAAACATTGTCTTCTAAAGCATTTGGCGTATGGCAAACTAGGAAGAAGCATAAAAAGACAACTGGTTAGCAGTGGTAATGTTCTCAGAGTCCTATGGCCAACAAAAATAGGTCCAGCAAAATGGATAATGCGAGGCAAAACGTTTTGATGACCCTGCAGAAAGTTCCACTTCCAACACATGATGTATCTCTATGCATCCTTGAAAGGAACCATTGTCTTTATTTTATATGTGTACTATTAACTTTGGGTTTTCCGTTTCACCTTTCATATTTTAAAATCAATGTCATTTACAATGAAATTAAATGAAATGAAAGTTTTATAAAGCGCATGTATGCCGAGGCATCTTAGCGCTAGAGCGGTCTTTGCAATTGAGCGGAGGGAACATGCATAGGTTTAAGACTTAGTTATAAACTGCCATGTTTTTAGCGATTTTCTAAACAACTGTCTGTTGGTTTGGCTTCTCAGTGTAAGAGGCAGAGTGATCCAGAGTTTACAGGCCAGATGGAAAAAGCTTCTGCCACCCCATTTTACAGTCTTCACCATAGGAATATCCAGCAGTCAGGCAGTCGACGACCTAAGATTGCGTTGTGGGATGTACCATCTGATGAATTTGCTAAAGGAGGCAGGGCCGGCACCGTAGAGGGCCTTGTGAACAATACACAGGGACTTAAATTGGACCCTCGCCTGGACCGGCAGCCAGTGCAAATCCCGAAAACTTTGGGACACCGAACTGAATTTGGGGATTTTAAGCAGTAATCATGCTGCTGCATTTTGAAGTAACTGAAGCTTGCATAGGGTCATCTTTTTTGCTCCCAGATAGAGGGCGTTGCAGTAATCTATCTTCGATAGCACCAAGGCTACAATCACTGTTTTCCATAGATCCATCGGAATAAAAGTTAAGACTTTTTTTTAAGATCTTCAAAGTATAGAGCAGGATGATGTGATTAGATTGACCTGGTCCGATAAAGGTAGCTAATAGTCTAGAGTAATTCCTAGACTTTTTACCTTCTTTACTGGGGATGGTCAAGGTCCGGCTACTTCTGGCCACCAGAAATTGTTCCAGAAAGAGGTGTTTTTACCAAGTAGTAGCACCTCGGTTTTATCGGTGTTTAGTTTCAAACAATTGTCCTGCATCCATCTGACGATGTGGACCATACAGTTATTAAATTTCATTGCCACATCATCTGGCTTTGATGATAAAGACACCACTATTTGCCATGTCATCCGTGTAGCAGATCACGGTAAAACCAGAGAGCGGATGAGTTTAGCCAGTGGGGTATCGTAAACATTGAACAGAGTTGGGGATAACGAGGATCCCTGGGGCACCCCGCATGGCAGAGCGTAGGGATGTGATACATGTCCTCCCATAGCTACAGTTTACTCTCTGTTTGGTAGAAACGATCTTATAATTTTGGAGGCTCCACCTGTGATCCCCATTTCCGATCAGCGCTGAATGAGTACTTGATGGTTTACTGATTCGAATGCAGCTGAGAGGTCCAGCAAAATTAGTATTGCCTTCCCTCCTCCATCTAGCTGGATGCAGATCTCCTCAATGGCTGCAATTAATGCTGACTCTGTGCAATGTAGAGACCAAAATCCGTGTTGTGCTGGGTCCATTTTGTCGTTTGATTCCAGGAAATGTAGCAGATCTTCATTTAAGGCTTTTTCAAGGACTTTGGATGGAAACGGAAGACAGGGAATTGGCCGATAATTTTTAACCTCTGTAGGGTCTCTCAAGGGTTTTTTCAGGATAGGACGTACTAGTGATTTTTTTCCAGATGCTTGGGAAGGACTCTGAGTCAAGAATATTGTTTAGGAGCGGTGCAAGATGGCATGCAATGGTACTGGGGACCATATGAAGGACCATCGCCGGACAGGGGTCCAGTGGGGATCCAGATTTGGTTGATAGTATAAGTCTCTCCACTTTTTCGGGCATGAGGTGATTAAACTTTTCTAGGTGAGCTTGTTTAATATCCTCATCATGATCCAGGCGAACGAGCTCATCAGGGCTGGTCCCAATTTTATGAATAGAGAACTCGTCATATACATTTTTTACTTTATTGTAAAAGAAATCTGCCAGTTTACCGCAAAATCTGTATTGGGGGTGAACTGTTTGCTTTCATCAAATTTAGATAATGCAGTGACTGTTTTAAAAAGCTCTGTGGCCGAATTTTTTGCAAAGCTAATTTTCTCAGTAAAAAAGTGTCACTTTGCTGAAATAATTGCCTCTTTGTAATTTTCTATGATTTTTCTATGAAGATTTTTTTCTACTAAGGAATAGTAACTTTCCTCCATCTTTGTTCTTGGGCCCTACGCTTCTTCTTAAGTTCCTTCCGCTCGGCCGTGTACCACAGTGCTGATGGTTGCTTCCTGCAGTTACGTTTATGTATTTCAGAGGCGAGCTTGGTGACCGCTGAGTTAATCCAACCAACAAAATTGAGGGCTGCCGAGTTGGAATCAATGTTTAAGCAAAGATTGTGGGAACGTAAGGCTGAATCTAAATTCTGAGTATTTATTATCCGCCATGGGCGAGTTGTAGCCGTGCTTTTAATGTTAGGTGCTTTGAGGGTCTCTCCTGGAATAGTTAACCCAAAGAATACAGCACTATGATCTGTCCAGGCCAGAGGTAAAGCTCTGTTAAAAGTAATCTGCGCATAGTTGGTGAAAATGCCATCGAGAGTATGGTTACCTATGTGAGTTGTCTCAGTAACGATCTGGGTTAAGTCGAAGCTCTTGAGACAGTCAAATATATTGATGGTATCTCTTCATTCGGTAGATTCGAAATGGAAATTAAAGTCACCCAGCAAAGTGAAGTTGGGATACTCCATGCAGGCATGCAGGATTCCAGAAAGGTCTGTATGGAGGAAATAAACCTGTTCCTCGGGCCAGTTGGCAGGTAGATTAAGACCCCATTAGAAGCTACCTTATTGCTACCTTATTGTTAAATTTGAGAAGCAACATAATATTTTCTTCCTCTAGTTGAGGGATGACTGCAAATGTGGCTTTAATATTAGTACGATAGGCAATAGCGACCTCCCCCCTCCATGTTGCCCTTCTCTGTCTACTCTGATGAGCCCATACCCTTAAGGAAGGGCCGTTTTAAGATCTGGATCAGAGGAGCTATTAGTCCAGGTTTCCGTAAGAAAAATTAGGTCAGGGTTGTGCTGATAATAAAGTCAGCAAGTTCGTATTTGTGTTTGGGAAGTGACCTAATATTTAGTGACACACATGTAAGGACGGAATCCAATGGCTCACAATTGTGAATGGGTAGAGGGCTTGCCAGCCTACCGTGATTTTTTTTAGCGTAATCCTGATTAATACAAGTGGCAAAATAACAATTGGGGCAGCACCATATGTTGGTGTCCTCCTGAAAGTTCATTGGTGTACATTTCATTTGCTTACTTCTGAGTCCAATGTTCAATAAAGCCTCTCTTGAGTAGGACCAGTTAGAAATTTGAGCAGGGGTTCTGGCGCACAGCGCATTCCCGCCGCGGTCGCGTCAGTGTACCCATTTAACCTATCAAGGCTAAAAACAACTAGCACGCTAACAAAAATGGTGGCCCTGCTCTGACTTGCGGGAACCGGCTAAAGTGTTGAATCAAGAAGGACTGCAATCGGTAAGAACACACAAAGATTAAAAGTATTAAAAGTGCTGCTCCCCCCAAGAGGTTTAACACAGCTCTAAGACCAAATTATGACAGCGCTGCACAGTCGCGTCAGCGTGCCCATTTAACCTATCAGGGCTAAAAACAACTAGCACGCTAACAAAAATGGTGGCCCTGCAGGGCCTTGTGCTCCCCACAACAGAGCACCATTGCCAGACATCTTTGAAGTGGCTTTTCACTCCCTGTGAGGTGTGCATGCTTCAGTGTGAGCTTGCTGGGCCATGTGGGTGGGATATGTTGAGCTGTGACTACCACTCCCATCATGCTATTGCCTACACCCCCCTTCCCAGCATGCCCATACTTCCTTCCTTTTGAGTCGAATTCACTGTGTGTGAGTGTGACAGCATTGGCAAGATGGCTGACAGTGTGGTCCTGTTGTTTGTTGGTGCACAGTTCCCAGCAGGGCCTTGTGCTCCCCACAGCTGAGGCCAGTGTCAGACATCTTGGAAGTGGCTTTTCACTCACTCTCTTGTAGAGCACGGTCCCAGGTGTGTTGTTTGGAGTTAGTGGAAGTGGTGTGTGTGTAAGGGCCTGCTGGTAGCTGTAGTCGGAGCTGGCACTCCTCCTCCCCCAGGCCAGACATCCCACCATGAAACGTGCTTCCATTGCAGGGAGTGCAAGTTGGTTGTCAGGATGTCAGTCAGTGGTGTCCTGCTGTTGGTTGGTGCACAGTTCCCAGCAGGTCCTTGTGCTCCCCACAACAGAGCACCATTGTCAGACATCTTTGAAGTGGCTTTTCACTCCCTGTGAGGTATGCATGCTTCAGTGTGAGCTTGCTGGGCCATGTGGGTGGGGGATGTTGAGCTGTGACTACCACTCCCATCATGCTATTGCCTACACCCCCCTTCCCAGCATGCCCATACTTCCTTCCTTTTGACTCTGCTTCCCTGTGGGGTAGTGTGCCTGTGCTGACAGGATGGCTGACAGTGTTGTCCTGGCGTTTGTTTGGCTACAAGTCCCAAAAGTGTCCCTGTGCTTCACATAGCATAACCCAGTGTGGTAGTTCTTTGTGGGATATTTAATTAGAGTGTGAGGCAATGCATTCTCCCAGGTGAGTTGTGTGGAGTTTGTGTTAAGGGGTGTGTGAGAAAAGCTGCTGGTAACTATGGTCAGAGCTGTCAGTCCTCCTTCCCACCCAGCCAGACATCCCACCATGGAACGTGCTTCCATTGCAGGGAGTGCAAGTTGGCTTTCAGGATGTCAGTCAGTGGTGTCCTGCTGTTGTTTTGAGCACAACACCAAGCAGGGGCTTGTTCTCCCCACAGCAGTACCCAGTGTCAGCCATCTTGTCAGTTCTTTTCCACTCCCTGTGATGTGAGCATGGTTCAGAGTGGTGTTGATGGGCCAATTGTGAGGGTGACCAATATCTGTGACTACAACTCCCATCATGCTATTGGCTACACTCACTTCACCAGCATACACACAATTCCTTCCTTTCAGTCAGCTTCCCTGTGAGGTGGTGTTCTAGTGGTGGCAAAATGTCTGACAGTGTTTGTTGGTTAGATTTGTGCCACTGCCTTGCTCTATTTGTTGTTAGGTTTGTACATGTCATGACACAGTTACATATCACTATGAGATGGCAGGTATTGTGTTTGTCTGACTAGCATACACATCTTGGGATGATTATCTTTTGGTTACTGTGGCTTTGCTAACGGTGCATGGTTTCACTATCCCCTTGACAGTGATGTGTGTGTATTGTCACACAATATTGGGTATATTGGTTGTGTACTCACCAGGCTCTGGGATGTCTGATAGTCCAGGTACGCTCTCTGGTGGTAGGATGGCCCGCACCTTCTCCTCCCAGGACCTGAGGTATACTGGTTTGGCAGGAGGACCACTGCCGGTGCGATGACTCAAGGCGTAATCCTTCTTGAGTAGGTCCTTGACCCTCCTGCGCACATCATACCACCTGTTCTGGATGTCTTCCTTTGTGCGCAAACATGGTGATTGTGCGTTCACCCTGTCGACGATCCTCTCCCACATCTTGGTTTTCTGCGACATGGGGGTCTGTTGGACCAATGTACCAAACAACTGTGGCTCTACCCTGAGGATTTCATCTACCAGGACTTCCAATTCACTGTCTAGGAACTTTGGATTCTTCTTTGGGGGCATGGTGATGGGTGGTGGTGGGGATTGATGTGTTTGTGAGTGTGCAAGTGAGGGTGGGTGAGTGTCAGTTTTGCTGGGTGTATGTGAGGGTGCTATTAGGGAGGTGCTAATGGTGTGTGGCTTGTGTGATGGATGAGTTGTGAGTGTGTCTGTGGTTGCTGTATGATGGTGTTCTGTGCTGGCAGGTCTGTTGAATTTGCAAAGGATCATGGTAGGGATTTGTGGCCTTTATATGGGTGGAGTTGTGGGTGTGTCTTTGTTCCATGTTTTTTCCCCCCAGTATTTATTGACTTTGTCATTGCTTGTTTGGCCCTTTTTTTTGTATTTTTTCCTTTGGATTTTTTGGGCATGTAGGAGACGTTCTTCTGACCGAGTAGGACGCTGCAGTTGGCTCGTGCGAGCTTCTCCGAGTCTTTCACGCTGTCTTTCTGCTGGGTTTCATGTGTGGCGTACGCGTCGGTCGCGGAGTATTCGGTTGCTTCGGCTCCCTGTTTTCTATGCGTGTCGGTCGTACGGCTTGAGCTCCGTGCGACTCGGTCTGGTTTTACACGCATTGCATCGTACTGCGCGGGTCAGAGTTCGCGGGTACGTATCTGTCGGGTTCATTCCTGGTGCGTGTCGGTCGGTTCGATTCAAGTAGATTTTCCGGCCGGATAGCTGGTTTCCGTGCGGTTCGGTCGTTCGGCTTGTGTTCCGTACTAGTCGGTCGTAATTCACATGCATAGCATCGTACTACGCGGATCGGACAGCGCCGGTACGTGTCGGTCGGACTACATTCCCGTACCGAGTCGGTCGGTACGTTTTCCGGCCTGAATCGGAATCGGCCCCTAAATAGTAAAGCGGATGTACAATCTAGCCAGCTGGCGGATTAATAGTGTGAAGGAGGTCTTCATTTAGCCGGCCATAAAGTAAAAAGGGACTCTAGGCAATGGTAGTGTGGTGGCCATCTTGTAATGTAGATGCAACATGTGTGACACATTTGAATGTAAGTGCATAAACAAATGTACAATAGTTTGTAAAAAGGTAAGTGCCTGGATTAAGCTAAGCTGTTTACAGATGAAAAAAAAACTAAAATCAATGTTGAATGATAACATTTTTTTTTTTTATTAATCAAGTAATATTCGAATAAAGAAGGCATTAAACAGAAGGTTTAGGATACGGCACACAGATAATTTGCACTTCAGTCAGGGAGTATTTGGCTGTCAGCATACTCAGTATGGTTTTCAATGTTTTGTTCACTCACGAGAATAAATTGTTTTTTAGTGTTCATGACGCTCCTTTGGATGATTTTTGAGGGCTGGGCACTTTTTGTGCTTCTTATGGAAGGCCTTGTGCTATTTTTAGGCTTCTGTTTAAGGGGGATTGTGCTTGCTTAGTTTTTCATGTGTGTCATCACAGTAGCAGTCAACATGCAGCAGCAACCCGGGAATGCAGACAGGTGGTATCAGGGCACGTACAGTAGGTAAGAGGTGTCTGGGGGCACAATGCTTTAGGGGATTCGCAGGAGGTAAATTGAGTGAGACACTATAATGGGGCTTCTGTGGAAATGGGAAGTGAAAGCAGGAGACAGGTAAGTAATGCATTTGGGTAATTCACAGGAGGAGTTTATTCTGCTGCCTGTGAATAGTAGCAGCAGAGTAGGTTCAGGGCATTGATGCTTATTGTTCCCAGGTCATGAGGGGCCCCTCCAGCCACACTGACATTTTAGGCACCTGCACAATGCATATAGGGAATGGTAGTTTTGATTTTTAACATGTTAAGCAGTATGAGGTCCTGTCTCCACTGGGCCCTCATTTCTGTACTTGACAGAGCTATCTCAGCAAAAGAAATCTGGAAGCCAAAGGGAAAAAAGCCTGTGTGACAGGCTTAGAGGTTGTACCTGACTAAAGCCATTGTGGAGGGGTGCTGGGGAAAGAAGCAGGAAGAGGATGATGAAAAGTAAGAGACTTAGGGCCAAGAGGTGAACCTCTAGGAGGGCTAGGCCAACCAGAGCCAGGAGGATTGAGACAACAAGAAACAGGCCAGAATAAGCAAGGCAGATGAGGTTGTCAGTACTAAGAATACTAGGACGACCAGAGCCACGAGGACTGGGGCAAGAAGAACCAGGCCAGAATAAGCAAGGACCTAGAGTACTATGTGGAACAGAAATAACAGGACCTGTGGTTAGCAGGCGTAGGGTGATGAAGATCAGGAGGACCAGAACAGACGGTGCCAGTAAGACTAAGGAGACTGGACCTGGATGTCCAGAAAGACCGGGACCAAAATGACGAGGCTCAGAAGGACCCAAACAAATAGAATCAGGACCATGTGGACCCAGACTAAGTGCAGTGCCAGAAGGACCATGAGGGTAAGGCTCAGGGATAGAAGTACAAGGAGGGTCCAAATCAGGAAGACAAGAGCTAAGAGGACAATACCTAAGAGGACAAGGACACAAGAGGCCAGATAGAACAAGTGGACCAGCAGGACAAGGAACTGATGTACTGAGAATCAGATGAGCAGGATCAGAAGGAACAGGTTAAATGGACAAGAGGATCAGAAAAGAAAAGAAAGAGCTAGGAGAAGTGGGCCTGAAAGGAGCAGGATGGCCAGAAGGAGCAGAACCAAGAGGATTAGTCATACAAAGACGCAAACAAGGTGGACCAGAAACAAAAGGATCAACTCTAGTGTGCACAAAAGCAGGAAGAGAACACGGACTGTAGGACCAGGACCAGCCATTGCTAGGCAAACCAGACTAGAGTTGGGAAGACTAGAATCACAGGACCTAAAGAAAAAAAGAGGAGATGGCCAGGGACCAGAGCCAACAGGACAAGAGCTAAGAGGACAAGGGCAATGAAGACCAGTGGAACCACAACCAAAGGAGAAAGGAAGCTCAATTCACAGAAGCCCAGAGTATCAGGACCTGGTATACCAAGACTAGCAGCACCAGGATAAGAAGCAAAAGGAGGACCAGGACAAGGAAAGCCAGGATGACAGGAGCCATGATGGCCAAGATGGGTGGCTATAAACAGTTAAAAGCAGAATGACCTGACAGTGATCTGGAGGACCAATGCCAAGACTACCATGACACGTTGGAGGAAGACCCAGAGAACTAGACAGGTCAGGAGCAGGTGGACTAAGGTCATCAGTACCAGGGACCAGATGGGGAGGACTAGGTGGACTATAAGGACCAGAATAAGCAGGATCAGTAATAGGGATAGGAGTAAGAGAGAGGTCAGGTCCAAGATTTTCCAAGTGAAGCAGGATAACTAGGAACTGGGGCATTAGGACCAGGATGGCAAGGATCAGGGAACCAGCGCCACAAAGACCAATGGGGCCAGACCAGGACCAAAATGAACAGGCCCAGCCCGAAAGGACCTAATAAGGAGGACTAGAACCAGTAGAGGCAGTACCAGGTGGACCACAAGGACCAGGGCAAGGAGAATCAGGATACCCCAAACCAAGGAGACTAGGAGTGCCAGCCCTAGGAGTACCAGGACAAGAGGGCTAGGTGGATAAAAACCCAGCAGACCATCAGGATGAGGATCAGTAGTACCGGGATCAGGAGGCCCAGGAAAGGCTAAAGCAAGGATGAGCCAGGAGCAGGGCCAGGAAGACCAGGGTCAAGAAGGACTACAACCAAGAATCCCAGATTCAAGAAACCAGTATGAGGGTACCAGAACTAGTTAGACCAGGGCCAGGATGAGGATCAGAAGAAGCAAAACAACCCAGAAAAGGAGCACTGGATACAGGACTAGGAGGAGGACCAACGCCTAAAGGCAGAGAAGGACCGAGAAGTGAAGGAAGAAGACCAGGAGCAGGAGGACACCTTTGTGAGTCTAGGCCACATGTATTAGGATATCTCTTTTGTAAATGGTTCTTATTCATGCTTCTTATACTGCCAGTCACTAGGAATCCCCCCTCTTCAGCCCACGTATACAACTAGTAAGTATTTGCTGAAAAATCGGAGCATGCAAAGTGAATTAAAAACTGTGACTGTTACACTTTGATCTCTGAATGTAGAAGAATTGGTCTGTTGCTGGCACTTAGATGGCTGAAGTCAGGACAAATGGTAAATGGCTAACAAAGTAGTCAAAGGGATATAGCAATCAGCAAAGGGAAGCTCAAGATCATAAGACGGCTCTGATAAGCAGGAGAGGGGGTGGTGGAGACTCCAGACAGATCATCTCACATGGTCCAAAGGGGCCATATCTACTAAGATATGATGCATTTCTGCTCTCTCCCTGTGCATTGGGTGCTGCCTAGCACCAATACAGGCACCCTTGCACCATGGTTCAAGGGTGCCTTCACTACGAGTGTGTGTTTCATGCACAAAATCAATCCTTTGAGGATTTTCCTCTTTCTATGGAGAATGCAGCACACATAGAAGAGGCAGGAATGAGGAGCAATATAGATATTTCTCCTCATTACATCTCACTTGAGAAGGTGTACCATTCTGGTGAAATCCCAGGTTTAGTCACCTTAGTAAATCAGGGATTGAGTCAAAGTCCATGGGTGGATGCATGGGACAGCCCATGCTCCATCCATGAAACGCCTTCTCAACAGAGGGTAACTCAAGGCAGCGATTTGCGCTGCCTTGCATTACTCTGGATTTACTAAGCCATGCAGAGCCAAGCAAGGTGACGTTGCATGGCTTAGTGAATCCCATTTAAGGGCATGTTTTGCCTTGCATTAGACAAGGGCAACTCAAGCCCCTAGTAAATCTGCCCATAGGTGCGTTGTAATAAAACTCCTTGTGAGAGGAAAGTCTTAATGCATGGATCATTGGGATGCATTTTGTATGACGTGACAGGAGAGAAGATATAGCTTCCCCTATCGACTGCATCCCTGGATAGAGGGTGAAGACCCAGAACTGAAGTGAGGGAGAATTTAGAAAAATCCACCCCAAAAAATTCGGGTGAGATTCTTTTTAGCAAATGGCTGCGGATTAGTTCTTCATGCGTGACTACATAGTGTAGATGGTAGAAGTAAAGGATAGGTCATAAGTTTCGCTTGTTTCTAAGCAGGGCTGCCTTTTTGTCTGTGCCTGATGACTGCTCAGAAAGGCTGATGACAGCCAGGTGCTGAGATCGCATCTTCATTGTGTCCTTGTTTTGGATATTTCTGCTTGGAGCCAGCACTATTGCTACTGCTGTGAGAGCCATCACCTGCCACAAAGGTTGTGTCTGAATGACAGTCAGAAAATGGAATTTGAAAGAGAAGCACCCCAAATCAGTTCTGAAACCTCAATAGTGCACCACATCCCCTGTCTGGAAAATGAGTATTAAAGTATTAACCCCTTGACCGCGATCGGAATTCCGCTCGTGTGCTGGACATTCCGATCGCGGGTGCGGTCGTGACGAGCTCAGCTCGTCATGCGCACAGCGCTACCGCGCAGCATGACGAGCTGAGCTCGTCACGCGCATCGAAGGGGTTAAACTGGTGGCTCAGTGGACTAATGCATCCACTGCAGGGGCCTGTGTTCAACCTCATGGTCACAGGTTCGAATCCCGGCGGGTCCACTCAGCCTTTCATCCATTTGAGGTTGATAAAATGAGTACCATTTAGTTGGGTAACAATAAACATCTGTTATTCAGCGCCAAGATGCCCCATTGCTGGGGTGAACGTGCGCTTTACAAATACACATGTTATGTTATGAAACGATCACTCAGTAGGTCACAAGAATGGAGATAACAAAAAGCCTCTGTTTATAAAGTGTCTTATTTCTTACATCTGTAATAAAGTCAGTGAATAAAAAGCTGTGTGAGTTTCTTTTCTTTTGTGTCGTCGATGCATTTATGTCTTTCTCTGATTTACTGGAAAAATTCATTCGTATTCCAATGACATTCAGTTCAATTAATTATATTTCCATTCCTTTGCTTGTGGCTTCTCAACAGAATACTCCCTCTGACGGCCCGACACTGTACGGGCCATCAAAGGAAGGACTTTATACCATTTACCCTATTTAGAGTAAATCCTGTCTATAAGTGACAGGAACAAAATTAATGACTCGAATCACCCTGGGAGAAAACTCCCAGCATGTGGGACCATTAGGTTTTCTGCTTTTCAGAAACAAACTCCTGCTTTGGGAGTTTGTTTCTGAAAAAACAAAAATTTATTTTAAAAGCTTGCCTGCCGCCAATCATGTCTGACTGTACTGACCTTCAAATGTTTCGTGCATAGACAGCAACTGTCATGACATCAGTTCCTGCCAATGAGAAAGATGTTCACAGGGCATGCGGACAACTCTGAATTTAGTTGGTGGATGTTCCTCGGGATGTCAATGTATTGTCCATCCTGATGGAGTTAACTCCATCCTCGAAACTCTAAATCAGGCTCATAGTTTTTCTTACTTCTGTGGTATGAAGTCTCTCAATTATACTGTGTTGGTCACTTTATAAGGAGCCCTATGCAATTGTTTCTATTTTGATAAAATCCCCCTAAATATTAGATGCCTCTATTTTACAGGGGTACAACATTTGCATTTCTGTTTTTTGCGTTTACTAATCATTGTTTTCAGGTGTTTTAGTCTGATTTGTTTAATTGAACTGAACCAGAATTAATAATTTCAGAATGCACTGATTTGCTGCAGGAAAAGAGGTGTTCTCATAACATGGAGCCTTTTGGTAATCCTATATCTGGCCATTGTACATTCCTGTGGTTTTGTGAGTAAGAGCAAGTACATAGCTTTAGAAGAGTAAACAGCTTTAACTTGTCTTGCAATGGTTCTAATCTTCTTTATCATTAGTCACATCTGCAGGTAAATGTAAAGGAGTAGGAGCATTTGTGGAGCACGAGCCAACTCTATAAAGGGCCTCCTAAGTCTCTATGTCTTGGCCCACGGTGTAATGGAGTGGCATTCTGTGCCATGTCTGTCAAAATAACTTGGAAACGTTCAATTATTTGGGACCTTTAGACGTATAAGTTAGTGCCTGAATCTAAGCCAGTTTTAGCACTAAGAGCCTCATGTCACAAAATCGTAAGGTTTGTGACCATAAAAGTACTTATGATTATGTGCAAAACCCTTTTTATGAGTTGGAAATTTCTTTAGACTAGCAAAAGAACTTTTGTGATCGTTTCTGAAATGCAAATAGGAGGGTTCATGAAAGGGCTTTCCTCCCTCCCCAATTCAGAAAGGAATGTATTGATAGTTAGTGACTACAACTATTATTGCACACCCTTCATGAGCTAACAACCCCCGGGTTGGGGTGGTAACTAATTTGCAAATGAGAAGCGGTCTCCATAGGACAGGATGTCGGCAGCCTTGATGGGTTTTGGGGGAGAAGGTTTCCAATACTGCCGGCCAAACAGTGCAGAGTCTACTATTTAGACGGCGACCAGGTAAATAGTGAGGTTTTCCTGCTATTTGTACAGCTGCCAGGTGAACAGTACAGAATAGCTACTTTTTCACCAACGGCTGGGTAAATAGTGAAGTTTTATTGCCATTTGCACGTATGCCAGTTGGACAGCACAAAATCTCTACTACTTAGTCAGCAGCCTAGTAAATATTTAAGTTTTCCTGTTATTTGCACGACTGCCAGCCGGACAATGCAGAATCTCTACTATTTAACCACTGGGAAGTAAATAGTGAAGTTTTTCTGCAATTTGCACGCTGGTGGCCAAACAGTGCAGAATCTCTACTATTTAACCAGTGGGCGGGTAAACAGTGAAGTTTCTCTGCTATATGCAAGGCCGCTGGCCAAATAGTAAATAATTTCTACTGTTTGGCCAGTGGTCGAGTAAATAGCAGAAAATATTCACTATTTACTTGTTGGCTGGGTAAATAGATGCTAGCCATCTGTGTAATCTTGGACCTATCACCTTATTTCATTCCCACACCCCCACCCGCCATAGCACAGTGGTGACAACTCTCCTCAGCAGGATGTGCCACCGGAGACGGTCTGTCTGGTTCTGTCCTCCCCAGCACGTATGAAAGAGACGGGACAGTTGAGGGTCACATGGACCTGGTTGCACACTACCCATTTGCTTAGCATTGACCTGGAGCGTTTGCCATTGAAGATGCTCTAATGTGTCAAAAAAAGACAGCTAACGACCAACAGGAGAACAGGAAGTTGTTCTCAGCATAGCGAATGTGGGCAGTACTTGCTTGGCTTTAATATGTATATTATCATCATCATGGGGGTTGAGATAGTCCTTTCCTCAACATCTCACACTCTCTCTGATTATTGTTGGAAATGTTTTGACGTGGATCCGATGAGTTCAACGAATAATTAAAGTGATTTTCACCTTTCTTAAGAAGGCAACTGGCCAGCCGCGGCCCGAGCAGGTAAGAGCAGTGGGGCTGGGTAGGGGGGGGATTTCGAGGGACTATGACGAGGGAAAATTAAATGAATAATTAATTTTCCCTTCATCGTCTGTCGAAATACCCCCCACCCGGCCCCACCGCTCTTTCCTGCATAGGCCGTGGCTGCAACTGGCTTTAGTAAAAACTGTAAAACAGCGAAGAAGCGTGCAACAAGTCAGAAATGGAAATGTTCTGAATTAAGAGTGAGCTGCGTGCAAGTACGTTTTAGGGAAAATATGCTATTATTCATACCATGACTTCAACACCCTCCTTCGGCTTGCAGGGGTTCACTTTATGTTAGCCATATTAAGGTATTTTCAACATAGGTCACGGTTTGTGGTATTTCTCAGCTCCTGCTCTGTTGGGGCTTCCAGATAGCGTTCATTCTTAGAAAGACACCACCACCTGACCAGGTGAATCACACATAAAGATTGCTTTTGACACCCTGTCAACAAAAAAGCAGATCTCCACAGGAAGGTTGTTTGAGTGCACGTTTTTGGGGCACATTTCCGTTTCTATTTGGCAAATAATCCAATAAAAATCCAGTTATGTCATTTATACCAGTTCCTTGTATGGAAAGCATGTAGAATTCTGGACACAGCTCACACACAGGTAAGAACTATTCGAGTCACACCTCTAATCTATATTGATCAACGGAATAATGTGCATACATGGCTATTAAAGAGATTTTAAAAAGACTGATTAGTATCAGATTAGTTTACTCATTGCTAGGCTGAGCATATTTTAAATGGACAAGAAACAAAGCACATTGACGTGCCAAAAGGTTTGTTATTTTGTATTGAGCATTGCACAGCTGACACAACATAGAGGTAAGTACCCCATGAAGCAAACATGCACTGGGGCCTGGCTCTCTGCACAATGGCAGTAGGCACTAGTGAAGCAAGCATTGGCAAAGCCAATAAGTTTCGCCTCAGCAAGATCTATTGGCTTTGTCAATGTTTTTTAGACATGTTGCACAGCAACGCGGGCTGCTGTACAACATGGCTTAAAGTTAAAAAAAGTGCTATGACGTGGCCATTGTTGAATGCATCATAGTGCTTTTTTTTCTTTGTCATGTTGCACAGCAGCCCACGTTGCTGTGCAATATCTCTAAAAAACATTAAACAATGCCAAATAGCACTCGCATCCGCCAGAGCTATTTGGCTTTGTTTAATGTTTTTGTAGGGGAAGGGGGTTGATGAGGGCAGGGGGAACCTTGGGGGGTAGTAACACAGCACACATGGGGAGGAGGGTGAGGGAGCAAGCAACAAAAGGGTGGTGCGGGGAGGAGGGGGGAGCAGCAACATCACTGAGGGTGGGAGGAGTGCAGGGGGGTCAAGCAAAATGAGGAAGGTGTGGGGGAGAAGGGAGGGAGCAGCACCACCATGGAGGGCGGGGGTGGTGCAGGGGGGGGCAAGCAACACAAGGAATGTGTGGGGCAGGAGGGAGGGAGCAGCAACCAATGGAGGGTGGGAGTATGGAGGGCAAGCGACACAAGGGAGGTATGGAGGAGAAGGAAGGGAGCAGCAACACAACGGAGGGCAGGGGAGTGACGGAGGCAAGCACTATGAGGGAGGTGTGGGGGAGGAGAGAGGGAGCAGCAACACAACATAGGGCTGGGGGACTGAAGGGGACAAGCAACACAGAGGTGTGGGGAAAGGGAGGGAACAGCAACAGAAAGGAAAGTGGGTGAGGTTGGGAGACAAGAGCACTGATGGTGGGAGGAGGGATGGACTGAAGACACATGCACTCATATAGAGGGCATGTGAAAAGATTTTTTTTTAAAGTACCTGCAGAGAGAGCGGCCAGTGGAAGGACACTGGCCACAGACAGGAAACTACTTCATCCATGCTTCACGGCAGGGACAAACACTTGAAGACCAAACAGGAAGTAGGGGTCGAGCAGGAGGCATTGACCAGTAGGAAGCAAGGAAACGAGAGTGGCTGGGAAGCCAACCAATGGCAAGTATTGGTGGTAAGTAATGGGCATGCTCTGAGCCCGTTTTTAAGTTTTTTTTTTTATAAAAGATTTCGCTTGTCACATGGCCCATAAGAACATTGTCGTTTTTCACTAACTTAGCATAAGCACGCTGCAGCTTGACTGCTGCTTTTGAGCACGTTACTACACGTCTTTATTTTTGCAATAATTTCAATGACTGTTTTCACATGAGAACTCATCGCCGTGCTCACTCTCTGCATGTTCCTGGGATTTTGACTGAACATTATGTGCAAGGTCGAACAACAATGCCCCTCGTTATTTTGTTCTGGCCAGAACTTAGCCCTTAGACAAAACATACCGATGCAGCTGTTGTTTGGACAAACGCACTCTGGTCTTATTAGAATACACAAATAGGTAGCACATACTTGGAGAGGGACCTTTCCAGGGAGAAGAGCGAGACAGCACCTATGATGTAGATCTACTCTCTATAGGCTAAGGTATGGGGTCTGCTGACAAAGCCCAGAGATCTTCTATTATATAATAATACTTCTTCTTAGCAAGGGGAGGGAGGTTAGGCACTATAGTCTGTTCTCCATTGTCTTTTTATGATGACTTCTCCCTTCATGATATATGGACTAGTTGCTATGCTGAATGTATTTGTACTATGCATTTTTCTGCTTGTTGTGGCACGTATACTGCATGTTAGGGCACGTTAGTTAAAATAAATATTTTAAACTGTTCCGTGTCTTTGTCAGATCTTATTGAGGACAAGTACAATAGTGAGAACGAAAGAGTGTGTATTGTTACTGCGACTCCTGAGAGATCTAGGAGTGTTGTGTTCTGGGGTGTCTTATCATTTGTTTCTCTGTGAGTGAGTAGGAGAGCAAGTGAGACACTATAGCTAGTCGGTCCTGGGCTCGTGTGTACTAAGGTGGTAGGAAGACCCAGTCCCTATACACCAAGGTCCCATGATCCTACGCATAGTTCTGTGTTTGTGCAGAATCCGTGCAACACGCTGACAGCAAATGTGTGCTGTTCAGGTGAAACCTAAAAAGGCCTTAGCAAGCTGAGACCAGTCAAACTCGACAGCAGGTAAACAGGGCCTCATCTGTATTCACAAGAACACAAAATTATGTGAGGACTCCTCTGTTCTCCAGGCACAGGTCAGACAACACAGGACATCATCTGTATCCAGATCAAACAAGGCTTCGTCCGCGTCCAGCAGAAAACACAATAGATAAAATAATTCAAAATAATTATAAAAGTCTCATCCTTGTAACCAAAAGCCCAACAACAAGTAAACAATACCTGCACTGCATTTGTGTTCAGCAGCACCTAACAGAAAGTTACAAGGCTTTACAAGTGACCAGTGCGGTAACAAAAAGAAAGTGGGTCTCCTTGCATAATTTGGCTAGGCTTGGTCTGCCTTAGATTTCTCTCTGCTTGATAGGCTCATAGCGAGTCTGTCTGCGTCTGTGTGTTTTCACCAGCACTACTCCCACCCAACCCCCTCACCACAATGGGCTACATTACTTGTCTGCTAAAAAAAAACAGCTACAGCAGGTACACTAGGCCTGATGTGTTTACGGCATAGGCTTTGTGTTGGCACATAGTGTACAACTGTGTACAACTGAATTTTAAAGCAGATAGAATAAGATCTTCTCTGTCTCCAGTGTAAGCTGGTAAAGAAGATCTCTTCTATGTCTAGCAGAACCCCACAGGTAAGTCAACAGGGTCGCATCTTTGTTGAAGTAGCCCGCTACAGCAGATAGACAGTGCCTCAGTTATTCATAGTACAACTCTATGGAATGCAGGCAAGGCTGTCTGTGCAGCAGAATCGAAAGGAAGGGTTTAGAGCCCTGAAACGAATCGATTATCCGCTGACACCGGAAGTAAACATGTCAACCACATTCTCAAAATCATTAAATTCATAGAGGGAGATTTGATGTGAATAATATCGAGTTTTTACAATCTTTATTAACTTCTTATGGAGTCTGGATTTTTTGGTTCTGGGAATAGGCAAGGATAAGGGGAATGGGTGGAACCAACCTTAAAATCGTAGCAAAATGAAGACAGTGTTGGTCAAAATGGAGTCTGTTCCTCTGAAAAAGGGAGACTTGGTCGGTCTGGAAGTAAAGAGTGCGGTTTTTCCTGAGTGACCCAATTAGCAGTGTTTGTGTTTATGCTATCATTCTTTGGGGATTTTGTTGTAAAGTGGTACTCCTTCTCCATGGCAGCATTGCGTCACCAGGCCTTGTCTGTTTATGGGGCAAGCTGCAGCTTATCCTGTCCACAGACCCAGAACCTATTGACAAACACGGAGGACCCCTGGGAGTTGGAAGGCCTGCTCTGGCCTGTCTCTTTCGAGAGAGCCCCGTGTCCCTTGGGAGCAGGCCATAGTGGGGATCCCCTCAGAGGTGTAAAGTGATCTCCTCAAAACACATTCCCAAAACCACAAGCAGGAAGTGAGGAGGGATCCAGGCACCACTTCGACCAGGCAAGGCCCAAGCCAGTTAATGAGGCTTTAAGGGGAACAAGAGGCCCGGACTGGGGTTTGAAGTGCTGAAATCCGGCTCACAGTTCACCAAAGTACACATGCTGTCAAAAGCAGAGAGGGGCGACACCGGATCAAAAATACCAGAGAGCTTCAAATGGCAAGCAAAAAAAGGCATTCCAAAAACACCACAGTTATCTTCCATGTTATTTTAAAATGAAAAAGGTTATTTTTCTTTTGCGGGGTATCCAGGACCCAGGTGGAAGAGTTGGTGCGCTCAAAGCTTAACATCCTTTGAAGTTCATTCGATAATGTGTTACATATTCTGGGGCAGATTTACAAGAAAGTGACGCATCTGTATAGATGCGTCACTTTCCCTGCGCCACCCTCAGAAACCCTTGCGCCACCATAGATGCGCAATACGGCGCACTATGGCGCAAGGATTGACAGATGCGTCAGAAATTCTGACACATCTGTTGGTGGAAAAGTCACGCATTGCTGGAGTCGTGTCGCAAGCACGACGCAACTCCAGCAATGCGTGTTGAGGCCTATTCCCACTACACTGCGTCACTACTTACGCCTGCTTCAAGCAGGCGTAAGGTTTTGACGCAGTGGCGTCCTAAAAGTGGCGCAGTGAAATCTTGTAGATTTCACTGCGTCACTTTTACGAGGCCTTCCTCCGTTGGAACGCCCACCCTGCATACATTGTACCTGACGCAAGTATAATGTCACGCAGGGCTTTACAACGTGACGCATCTCCCTAGATGCGTCACGTTGTAAATTTGCCGAATTTTTTACGCCGCTGTTGCGTCACAAAAGTGACGCAACTGCAGCGTAAAAGTGACGCAAGGGGCTAGTAAATCTGCCCCACTCTCTTTTTAAAAGCGTGTTTTTCTCTTTATGAATTACTCCAATTGTTTTAGAGCAAAAAAAAACGATTTTTAGAAATCCCGTCAATTGAAGCATCTGTTCATTCTTTCATTCCTCGGATATCAGAATAATAGTAAAATATTCCAAGTATAGCATATTGCAATTTTAAGGCTAGGTTTTGTGCGCTATAAATTGTTCTGTGATGGTCCGAATGTCCATCTTGTGGTTTACTAGATTTTGCCATGTCAGCATTTGGGGACCGGAGATAATGGGCAGGTCCTTTCAAAGGGTGACCCCAAAGTACAACCGAAGGCGTTGCATCAGATTTTGACTCTTTCTGCTGTCAAAAAATGTTTCTGCCAAGACCCTAATTACACCCCGACTACAATACCCATGAGTTCTCGTCACTTAGTTACAGCTGTCCTACCCCTGCTATTTTCTCTCACAGCAGCAGCCTTTTCACAGACGAACCCACTGAAGAGTGCATGACAACCACGCTGTGACAAACACGCACACAATCATTAATGACAACCCATAACGTAAACACAAACCAACAACTTGTCATAACTGAAACTGGAAATGTTTACCTACATCGGAATTAGATACTAAAAATATGGGTGGGGAGGAAGGGGCTGACCTTTTCAGATTAAGGAGACTGCATTCCTATCACATTTTGGCTTATGATTCGATAGTAGTCATACGCCAGCAGGGCAGCTCAGGAAATTAAACACTTGCTGCTTGCCACCGAGCTCGAATTCTGGAGCGGCAGACTCAGCCTTCCATCCTTCTGAGGTCGGTAAATATTGTGCTTTATACTGGTTAATAGTAGCAGCTCTTATCACAGGTCAATTCACTCTAAAGTCGAGTGCCCCAAATGAATTGCGCAATCAGAAATGGAAGCCATTCTTTTGTGAACAGAATAGTGCAAGTGTGACATCACATCACCACCGGAAAAAACACAGATCTGGTAATTGCGTGACTGCAGATAAGCAGGCTTTTTAATAAAATAAGATGGTCAGATAAAGCTCCTTTACATTCGTGGTGGAAGAGTGGCTTCGTGTCAGGTGCGATGAACATCACAGACATCTGGAAGAAACCAACCCATCTCTGGCAGTGATCGGCCAAAGCGTTTGTTCACTGTAGCTAAAGGGCACAGTAAATGCCGGTGCCTGACGACCATCATGAATTTATGCAGACTACTACGTTGGCAAAACATGCGAGTGCGTCTGTCCCTGACTAGAACCTTCCAGAGAAAACAGAAACAGAAAAGAGGCTTTCAACAAGGCCAGCACCTCAGTGGAACGCACCATTGTGAGTGCATGGGTCTGTAGCGTGCTGATGAATGGCATCGTTGGAAATGTTTTCTGCTTGGTGGAGTTGCCGATATATTGGGCTTCGGTGGAAGGACACTGGCCACCGGAAGCAGTACTTGGTCCAGGCTCCACTGAAGGACAAGACTCAAGCCCAGGAGGAAGAAGGAGACGAGAAGGATGCGCTGGATGGTAGGAAGCAAGGAAATGAGAGTGACTGGGAGGCAGCCAATGGCAAGTAATGGGCGGGTTCTAAGATGCACATTATCTGCAGACAGGGCTGGTTAGCAAGGCTCATCAAGAACTAGAAGCAGGGCACAAGTCGGGGGTACACTCTGTGGACGGCGTCCACCCACTATTTTCACAGGGTGAACGCCGTCCACCCTGCCAAGAAGTTGGGCCCCATTAAATAATGTGCTGAACTCGTCCCGGTGTAATTTCCAAACACCTGGACACTTTCAGCAGCGCCTGCACGTTGTCTGCTTTCCATCTGCAACAAGCAACAACGTGCAGGTTGGGACGCTGCTTTCTTATTTTAGTCTCCTGCTGGGCCCATAACAAAGGCCGAATTTGAGGGGTCATCAGGCCTCCTTTTGTTGGAGTCTCCTGGCTGGAAGCAGTCCGGAGCCTCACACCTAGAAACAAATGCAGCAAGCACTTCATACATACTTAAGAGAGGCAGCTTTTCACTTTGTTCAGGCTCTGTTTACTAGATATGCATGCACTGTAAGAATGTCAGATGTGTTGGTCTTTCCCAGTATTTACACAAAATAAATGTAATTTATATAGCGCTTACTACCCCTGAGGAGGCGTTGAAATAATTTAAGTACCACTATTTTTTCTTGTATAGCGCTTCAAATCCCAAAGCAGAGTGTCAGCGAGCTTTATATCACACGTACATATTTAAGTTGTGGCTTGAGCTGCCACTTGCTATGATGTCAATTTCCTGTGATGCCACATGTAATGTCACGCGCCGTGATGTGATGCGCCGTGATGTCACATGCCGTGATGTCACATGCCGTGATGTCACGAGCCGTGATGTGATGCGCCGTGATGTCACGCATCGTGATGTCACGTGGCGTAATGTCACGTGCAGTGATGCCACTTGCATACTGCCTAACTAGTTTAGTCCCCCCACTTCTTTTTTTAGGACTTAAGACACTGACATCACCCTCCACCCATGAATGCAACGATACAAGCATGCATTCTATCATTTATCACCCTCGCTTGAGGTGATGGTGAGTCTGGGCAGCCACAGGAGACACCCATGAAGCTAACCACCCCCGCATTCCCCATAGGAGCATGCTTGTGCTGGATAACATCAGGTTAGTTGACACCATGAACCAACCCAAGAGGAAGCACAGTAACAGATGCTGTCATTTCCATCACCCCATCAATAGCTCTGAAATTAGCATCCTGGTAGTCTTTTAGCACAGAGAGGGCGGACCACATCACGTACCTGTCAACGTGTCGACTATAAAATGAGGGTGATATCAGGCGTTTAAGAGGGTGATCCTATTAAGATGAATGGAAAGTAAAAAAAAAAATTGTGGGTGATACTGGTTTGATAAGATGGTGACCCCACAGAACACTGTAGGGGAAGTTTGTTTGTTAGGAGGGTATATATGAGTGAAAAGAGGGTCACACCCACCAGATGAGGTTGAGTTGACAGGTATGGGATCCCAGCCCATTTTCGGCTGAAGAAATCTCTCAGATACGGGGGTGGGTGGGGGCAGGGGAGTGTCCGGAGGTGGGGGTGACATAATTGTAAGAGCTTTAGTGAGTGAGAAAAAAATTCCTGTACCCAATTACAGCGCCATTCCAAAATATCAGTGAGATTGTGTGAGTTTGTAGTCTCATAGTGCCATACTACTGCCCCTTGACTGTAGATCCCATTGATCCTTTAAAATGTTTGTGGTAGGATGTTATGCCCTGGATCAAATTTGAGTTCAGAGGTGTAGTCTTTTCACAGACCACATATTGCACACACCAGACTGAGGCGCCTAACGTGGTCTCAGGAAATAAAGGGGGCGGTCCCACAAAGAGGCGGGAACCCACAGTTAAGCTCTGGTGTGTGTCTCTCTCTGCTGCGCCACCTTGCGGCCACTCTCTTCCAGGGATACCTCTAGCTGCCTCTATGACCTTACACAACATATCAAAAACCACTGCAACTTTAAGAAGGAAAACATGCTGTGCCCACAAAACCCTAACCCTATACCTCTCCTGGCAAGTGTGAGCAGGCCACCTGCCCCACATGTGATGAGTATGTCAGCACGTCCCATGCCTTAGGTCAAAATCAATTCTTTACAGTTTGTATTTTTATGTCTCCCTGGCTCTTTTACATATTGCATGGTTAATGTTTGTATGTGTGTTTATGATGATCCAATGGTTTGAGAGCCAAGGTGCGTTGAATAATTAAACTTGGAAACTTGGACGCAAAGGACTATTAATACCCTCAAGACAGAGTGCACTATCATACAGGATGAATTACCCCTGCAGAAAGATTCACATATTTCATGTTCAACAGCACAGCAGCATGTGGTATTTGCTATACATATTATACTAAAGTTCAGAATAAATGTAGCATAGACTTTTTTCTGGTGTTTGTGGCACAGAAAATGCCTGATTCACAGCACTTTGAAAGACCAGATGTGCTGCTGAAACAGTTACAGCCTTTTATGGGCTACGAGAGTTTTATTACCTGAAGCATCACACAGAGGACCAGGCAGTTGGGTCACGGTAACTGCAAAGGTGATTTTCAAGCAGCAGAGATCGGACTGGAATGTGGGGTTCTAAATGGCATTGCTACATCATTAAAAAGTGTATTTTTTCATGTTTAGGAAATACTCAGATTAGAGATCAGTGCCTCAATAGATACATGCAATCCTCGAAACGCTTTATGGAAACCCCGCTGATTCTTCAGACGATTTTGCACCAGCATTTCACTTGCTATCCGAAAACAGTGTTTGGGACTGGCCACTCGGTACAAAGTCAGCTTTGCACTTTAAGTGCAAAATTGTTCTGGAGAAAATAATCTGGCCCCAGTGTGATTCAGCTGTGACGTGCACAGGAGAAAGAGTTTGTCAGACCAGGTTACTAACTTCTGTCTTTTGTAATACCAATTGTACAGAGAGTCCGAATGGCCAAGGTGGTGCTTAAATACTGGGGGCCGTATTTATAAAAAAGTAACGCAGCGTAGCAAGCCACCTTGCTGTGCTACAGGAAAAGGGCAGGAACGTGCTGGATTTTTCACAAGACGGTGCATTCCTAACTGTCTGGCGCACAATGGGCTGCCTAGCACCAACGCAGGCACATGGGTGCCTGTGTGGTAAGCAGGATTGTTTTTGTGCAGGAAGGGACCAGTGGCGTAGCTAGAGCTTTTGCCAACGGGGGCGGTCCCTGAGTTTGCCGCCCAGTGACGGCTGGTGTGCTGGTAAGAGCGGGGGGCAACAGACGATGACGAGGGAGAATAAAATAAAAAATAAAGAAAACTTACCTTGTGCTTGCCGCCGCTCCCAAAAAAAGTGCCGCCCGGGGCATACCGCCCACCCCTAGCTACGACTCTGGAAGGGACACCTCCCTGCACAAAACCAATTCCCTGATGCATATTCCTCTGCAACACACATAGAAAGAGGAAGTAACAAGGAGAAATAAAGATATTTCTCCTCGTTACGCCTCCCTCTGGGAAGCTGTCGGATTTTGGCACATTCCCAGGTCTACCAGTAATGGTAAATCTGGGGATGTGTCAAAATCCATGGGTGTTGTGTGGGAACACCGACGCAACCCTCATGGAATGCCTCCCTGGGGGCAGAGTAACGCAAAGCAGTGATTTGAGCTGCATTACTCCAGATTTACGAAGCCACTCAGGGCCACGCAAGGGGCCTTGCGTTGCTTGATAAATAGCATTTTAAGGGTTGCATCGCTTTCGCACCATGCAACGTGGTGCGAAAGCAACGCAACCCTTGATAAATAAGCCCCTTGTGTTGACTCCACTGTATGCGCGACATAGGTGACAGCACTCATTAACATGATTCATTGACCCAATTGCTCTCCTTCGAAGTGGCACAGACGCCTGGATGTGCATCTTCTTGGCACTACACAGTCTAACATCAGAGTACGTCTCGAGTTTATTTCAACATCCCTCCCACAGGCTGGACATGGAAGAGTAGATATCACTTACCTTTCAGAAGTAAGGGGAAGTTACCTTAATGAAATCGTGTAATGCTACAGTACAGGAAATCAAAGCGTGTGATGTTATCGCCAAAGTCTGGCCTCTTGGCGCTTCGGCCTGTAGGTGCAAAAGCCAATGCTACAGATACTTTCTTGGGAACGAAGCATTCTTTGGGGAGGCAGCAGATTTTATTTTATCAGGACACTGTGTTGGGATTCTGGCTGCACTCTTGTTAAAATGTAGTCGTGCCAACTTCTGACCATCCATGTAACATGCACCACTTTCTATGAGAGCAATTAATGAATTTATCAAAAGCTTTCATCTCACAGCACGATTTTGTATTCTTGTCAACTGGAACACGAATTCCCCCCCCCCCCCATAAAACTGCAGCGTCTGTAGAAATAAGGAGACAAGAGTCCTGTGTTTAGATGCTATTGAAGGACACTCACTCAAGGTTTTCCTGCTTCTCATGATCTCATCCTTACACCTGTGCTTAAAATAACTAAAGTTTAACCAATTGACTTGATTCTAGAAGTTTCCAATAATGGCTCACCTGGTAGAGCTTCTCTCCTTGGTAACTGCTGGGGGGCATAGCCCAATTTTGTGATCACAGATTTTCTAATTTACACACTTTGTAGAGTCATCACAAGTACAGGATACTGAAGTTTGCTTTGGCACTGTGCACTGCATGGTTCCCCTACAGTGATGTGTGGGGTTTGGGAGTGTCGACAAGAGCAGGCCCATGAGATCCCATGTGGAGTCCTCAAGAAGAGTAGGCGAGGAGTACGCTTAACTTCCCAGAGCTTCCACTATGGATGGAGATTTGCATGGAGCATTCCTGTGAGAGCCGCAGGCGACGCGTCTGCTGACACAGGACAGGTGCCATGGTGTGGCAACATTTAAAACTTAGTGCTGCAGCAACAAATGATAGACGGAATGTTGAATGAATCAAACATGCACCCCTAGTCAAGAGATCTTGGTTAAATCCATTGTTCTTTTGCTCACTACTCCACCCCAGATTGGAACCAGCCATATGCAAATCAGTCTTGACCCTGCTCCTCATGGGAACAGTCCAGCCTGAACTGCCAAGCCAGGACCTCCCTGGACTGGGTACAAGCATCATGGGATCGGCTTCGGTGTCTCTTAACTGGGGGAGAAAGTGTGATTCATTCAGCATTCCGTCCATCATTTGTTGCTGCAGTACATTTAAAACTTAGGCTCCTTCTGGGCCTAACTTTTTTGGACATAGACCTATAGTTCTCCAATGCGCCATGCCTTGTGATTTGTTTGTGAAATCTCCACTGGTCGATTCAGACTCCTTGTTGAAGCATCCAGATGCAATGGATGAACTACAAGGAGTTTTGAAACATCAGGACATGGGGTAATGAAGTTTGTAGATGAAAAGCGTGCACCTGCATCTTCTTGAGATGATAAAGGGGACTGTCAGAGGTGTATGAAAGATAAAACGAGACCCCTAAAGGAGCCCTTGAAAAAGCATGCGGAAAGATGGGAATGAGGCAGACGGCCCCTTCCATGGAGGCGATTCATCCTTAGATTGGTATCCAATTGAAGCCCTTGAAATAACCTGTGGAAAGATGGGACTGAGGCAGACGGCCCCTTCCATGGAGGCGATTCATCCTTAGATTGGTATCCAATTGAAGCCCTTGAAATAACCTGCGGAAAGATGGGAGTGAGGCAGACGGCCCCTTCGATGGAGGCGATTCATCCTTAGATTGGTATCCAATTGAAGCCCTTGAAATAACCTGCGGAAAGATGGGAGTGAGGCAGACGGCCCCTTCGATGGAGGCGATTCATCCTTAGATTGGTATCCAATTGAAGCCCTTGAAATAACCTGCGGAAAGATGGGAGTGAGGCAGACGGCCCCTTCCATGGAGGCGATTCATCCTTAGATTGGTATCCAATTGAAGCCCTTGAAATAACCTGCGGAAAGATGGGAGTGAGGCAGACGGCCCCTTCCATGGAGGCGATTCATCCTTAGATTGGTATCCAATTGAAGCCCTTGAAATAACCTGCGGAAAGATGGGAGTGAGGCAGACGGCCCCTTCCATGGAGGCGATTCATCCTTAGATTGGTATCCAATTGAAGCCCTTGAAATAACCTGCGGAAAGATGGGAGTGAGGCAGACGGCCCCTTCGATGGAGGTAATTCATCCTTAGATTGGTATCCAATTGAAGCAGGTAACACAGTTAGGCAGGTTGGTTTCTGTTCCTGGATTTAAGCAGTCTGCTAGCTGTTGTGGAATCTTTATCCAGTTTTTATATTTTAGAACCCACTCATAATCAATTACATTAAACTGGTGTTTAGAAAGAACAGCAAAAGAGTAGTAAGAAGTACATAGATAAATGTATAGTTTATAATCAATCCAATAAAAAGAACCCAAACTGTATGTGTTTGCTGATTAAATCCTAAAACCATGAACCTGTTCTCACTTGCCCAGCCAAAAATGATGAACATTTTGTAACAACTTGTTTTGCCAAGGCCTAGCCTTAAAAGACTACTTGTAGGTTGCATTTTCGCAATACACTCTATCCACGTACTTCCACAAGGAAGCATTGAGTGCTACTCAGTCATATTAACTCCCACTGACCAGTTGACTACATTTGACCAGATTAATATATTTTTTGTGTTTGTGGTTGCTTGGTAGGGAAGGTAATTAGTTTCCAGGACATCATATTCATTGACCTGATTGGTGGTAATGGATAGTCCAATTTGAAGAAATGTGAAATACGGAGGGGAGTCCATCGGAAGAATGTCCTTCATTGTAGGGATTGGGTGGTAGAGGAATGTCCACTAGTAGAGTGTTCTTCGGCTGTAGTTCCACACCCATGTTTCAGAGTATTTGCCACTACAAACCAACTAAGCATGTGTCTCTTAAAAGATCTGGGGGCCTCATTTATGTTTTTTTTGCCATAGAGCAGCGCAGCAGGACTTGCTATGAACTGCCATGAAAGAGCTGCATGCAAACTGCATAATACAGGTTAGAAAGTTTTGTTTTTTCCCAGTCTTTCATTATCCTAATATTGCTAAAAAGGGTTTGGGTTGATATGAATTATAATTAGTAAAGTCAACCCTACACACTGTTACGTTTTGAATCCTGAGTTGTGCTTCTCCAGACAAAGCACTCTTAAAACATGCCTACTAGTAAGGATGACATTTGAATCCTACACCTTGTAGTCCCCTTTGTCTTATGTAACACTGATTTACACACATATGTGATTCATTGTCTCTGCATGTGTTTGTGTGTGATGTAAAGTGCTTTGACACGCTACACTGGTATGAGAGACGCTATGAAACCAATTAAATAGATGTGAGATGGGGGAAATGGAGAGATGAGCGGCACTGTTGGAGAATGGTAGGGAGGGAATCTTTGGAGGAGGAGGTCATGGGGGGGTTGCCGCCCGAAAATATTGTTGCACCTGGTGCCACCAGCACTAAAGCTAGCCCTGTGGCTTATTGTGGTGGAGGATGCTAGCGTCCCTCAAATAGTCTTTCATTGTGTTCTCAGCTTCTAGCCTACGCTCACCAGTGTATGTGTGCACTTATGTTATATTTAAATTCATGTTTCATGCTTGGTTATGACTGGATGTCCTGGTGTGCACTGTAAGGTCATAATTTACTACGCTTTAAAAGCTAGTACAGTTGAATATATAATGAAAAATGTGTTGCAGAATGCAGCGTACAGGAGGCTGGTCTGACACAATCTTCCAGGGCTGCTTTGGGTTCCCAGCCCAGCCCTGCACACTGTCTGGCCGGAGCATTGTCTGCTCCCCCTGTACTGCTGCTCAGATTGGACGGGAGCTGAGCTGCTGCCTGCAGCCCAGGCAGTCGCGGCTGCTACATGGAAGCAGCAGTGGGGCGGGTGGGGGCAAAGGGGCGGGGTGGATCGGGTTAAAAAAACATCACTTACCTCCCGGCCAGCGTCCCGTCCACTTCCTGGCTTCTTGGGAGAAATAGGAAGCAGGAAGCACCAGGGCTCCAACGCTCCCCACAGCCAATCACAATGCTGCAATGCAGTGTTGTGATTGGTCTTAGCACTGTGACATGGTGCTCAGCCAGGGGCCTAAGGGGTGGGCATGTTCTCTACATAGGCTGTAATGCAGCCTGCATGGAGAACAGGGAAAGTGCGCATGACTGTTTTGGGCAGCCCGAGAGGGCCAGCCAACAGGCATTGCGCACTTAGGAGTGTTCCACCACTTCTCCCCTGCTCTGCAGCCCTGCCTCGCCCCCTCACGCAAGCTGCTGCAGCAGGAGGACAAAATAAAATGATAATAACACTACGTTATTATCATTTTATTTTTTCCTTTCTTTTGCTGCTTCAAGGCAGTGGGGCGACGCTCCTCCGCCTTAGCGCAGGAGCCACCACTGAGCCCCGGACACTGCAGTCAGCCTCAATAAGGGTCCTATGTCTCCAGGTTCAGACTTATCGGGTCTGGTGTTTGCAGAGCTAATAATTCTGGGCTGGAACCACTTGAAATTGAGGGTGGTGACATTTCACCAAGAGTTATCACTGGATGAAATTCTGCCACTTGTACTGAGGGGCTTGGTACTGTTTCTCCTTCCTCCAATAAAAAATAGACTTCAGTTATCAGTCACGTGGACAAAACAACTCCTTCTACTATTCATCAATAATATCTACCTTCTACATATATTTAAAGTTGTACATGAAAAACCAATACAATGCAATACTTACTTTAATTAAATATGGCAGTGTGTGCCTTTTACTGCCATCCAATTCTTCAATGTAAGCAACTACCCTTGACGTGTGGCGGCTTGTGCTGGTGTGGCAGTGGTTAATGTGAAACCATTCTCTTTACATCGAATAGTGAGGTAGGACATAAATATTGCAATTGAATTTCAAGTAGATTCATGGAACAATAACTCATGTGAGCAGCCTCATGTGAGATGCATGAGTCAGACATTGACTGGCTTTGGTGGCACATAAAAGACTGCATGGCTCAGCTAGTCTGCTAGTGTTCCTACCTGTCGACCCCATAAATATTTAGAATTTGATCTGGTTGCCTTGTTTGCTGCAGTCAAAAACTAGGGCACATTGGCCAATAGCTGCAGCAGCAGTACCGTCTTTCTTTGTGTAAATGTGCACTCAAATAATAAAATGAATTCATTGTAAAAGCAAGCATTTTAACAAGATTTTGCATACCAATAACAAAAACGACTAAATGTTAACTGATAATGTCTGTATGTACTCGTGTGCTTGAGGCATGTAATGCATGACAGGCGATACAAAATAGTGGAATGCTGTACAGAACAAGCATTGATCACGCTAAAAGCTCTGGCTTTGTATGTGAAAATGCATTTTCATTTCTTGGCGTGCTGGTGTAAGAAATTGGGTTATTAGTTGAGGGGGGTAACTAGCCACCTCAAATAGTGTTACAATCCTGGTCAGGGTGAATCCTCAAAATCACTAAATTAACTTGAACATAACCCCCTGATACCTATAGCACAGAGCAGAGAGGCTTAATCTAGAGGCAACGTGTAAAGTATGTGTGCAGTACTAAAACAGTAATAAAGCTGAAATGCAAAACAGTAAAAATCCCAAAACGAATCAGTTAACTAGAGTAAAATTTAATAAGTAAAATGACACCAAAATGACAAAAAAAATCATTATGGCAAACAGGAGAAATTAATTTTTAAAGTTTTAAGTAGAAATAGTACCAAGAAGCACAAAGTGCAACTGATAGTCAATGGCCGCGGTAGAACAAGACCAAGGTGCAGTTTGACGCTGACCACGATGGAGCGCAGGTTGGATACATTAACCAGGTTCATCCTGGTAAAAGAGTTTACCTTCTGACCGGTGGCCCTTTAAGTCTCAATCCACCACAGAAGTGCATTTCTAAAGCCCCATGGCCCTCAGGAGAGGCACTTAGAGGCTCGCAGACTGACAAGCAGAGGCCAACAGAAGGGTTCAGTCCAGGTCCAGTTGCCACTGGTCAGCTGGGCTTTTGCAGGAAATGGCCTCTTGTAGTTTGTTGTGTCCCTGTCGCTTTAACAGGAGGTCAGCCTTACGATCCTAGGACCCTCATTTACATGATTTTGGTGTAGGGCAGTGCAGCAAGTCAGCTTGCTGCTCTGTCCTACGCCAAAGTGAAAGGGCAGGAATGCACTGTATTATGCAATGAGGTGCATTCCTATCCTTTCTCTCTGCACTTGCGCCGTTTCGCCAGCCTAACGCCAACGTAGGCACCCTTGCACGTTGCATGTAGGATTGTTTTTGTGCAGGAAGTGGCATTTTCCTGCACAGAAACAATCCTATGAGAAGTTTTCCTCTTTCTATGTGTGCTGCAGAATGCAGCACACATAGAAAGAGGAAAAAACGAGATGAAATAAAAAAAATTCTCCACGTTACGCCTCAACTCAGGAGGCGTAATGATTTGGCGCTTCCCCAGGTTTACACGATTTTGTAAATCTGGGCCCGCATCAAAATCCAATGGTGTTGCATGGAAACACCCACTGCAACGCCCATGGAACGCCTCCCAAGCGCACAGTAAGCGATGCTGCGATTTGCACTGCAGTGACTTACTCAAGATTTATGAGGCCTCCAAAGCCACGCAGGGTGGCATTGCATGGCTTTATAAATCTGATTCAGAGCCCTGCATCACGCATGTTCCTCTTTACGTGGTGCAAAAGTGATGCAATGCTCTCATAAATAACCTCCTTGGTGTCCACTTTGTCCTGCTTACTAGAGGGAGAGCAGGTCCAGTCTTCTATGCTTTTCTCAGGTCTCAGACAGCAAGTTCAGTCCTCTTCTGATATTCGATACGTAAAAGAGTGCTCTGAAGTGGGTGCTTAGAGATGCCACATTTATGCCTGGTAGGGCTCTAATCCTAACCCTACCGATTTGGGCATTTACAAAATGGCTGAAGTCTTCGTCCATACTAAACTTCGGCCATGAGGGCTGGGGGTGTGCGTGGGAAGTATACTATGGTAATCCTAGTGTTCTGCCACATCTAAAACTAAACTTCTGTTTTAGTGAGTCCCTATACCCCCAAAAACTCAGAGACAGGAGTCTGGTATGACAAATCTGAGCTTTCAGCAAGCAGACAGTAGACAGATACAAACTGTATTGACAATTGGTTTCCCTCCTTTGAAGACTCACTTGGAATTCCCTTTCCCTCACAATCTACAAAGGAACATCTAAAGTAGAACACATGCAAATGAACATACATCATAACACATCCCCTTCCCTTCTATTCTTGGAGTCTTGCTGCTAACCTTACCAACCTAGCTGACTCCTTACCGGCTCCTCCAGATGACAAGATCTTAATCAGAGATTTTTGATCAGTACGCATGATAAAAGACAAACCCCTTAAATACACCTGAAAATACTCAGCACCCCAAGCAGCAGCCAATGCCTCCCGTTCTATGACTGAGTAGTTCCTTTCTGCCTGCGTGAGGGTGTGTGAAGCAAATGCAACAGTCTTCTCTTTCCTTCCATGCAACTGAGACAACACTACCCCCAATCCTGTCGCACTCGCATCCACCGTGAGTACTGTTTTCAACTTGTTGTTAAACAAGGCCAGGAATCCCGCATTGCACATTTCTGTTTTGATGTTGTCAAAAAAACACGTGCTGTTCCTCTCCCCACACAAACCTCTCGCCTTTACGCAGGAGTTTCCTCAAATTCTCCGTCTTACCCGCAAAACTGTCCACAAATTTGGCATAGTACTCTATGAGTCCTAAAAACGATCTTAATTGATCTAGGAGCAGGTGCCATTCTTATCACGTCCAATAGGGATCACTTGGGTTTGAACCCACCATTGGATATGGTATACCCTAGATACTCTATTTGTTCAGTCAAGAATGTACACTTTTTTCTATTCAGGGTCAATACAAAATCCCCAGCTTCTTCAACACCATACTCAAGGTGATGTTATGTTGCTCCTCCGTTTCACCCGTAACCAAAATGTCATCCTGAAAATAGATTACATTTTCCACACCCTCAAAGATTTTTGTCATCATTCGTTGGAATACACTCGTAGCTGACGCTAAGCCCAACGGCATGCAAGAGAATTGGAACGTACCCTCCGCTGTAATAAAAGCTGTCAAGGCTTTAGAATCATCATGTAATCTGATCTGATGGTAAGCACTTCTCAAATCCAATTTTGAAAAGTCCCTATCATCCTTCACCATAGATAAGAGTTTGTTGATATTTGGGAGTGGAAACGTATCCGTCACAATTCCCTGGTTAAGGGATCTAAGATTCACACAGAATCTCAAGTGGCCATCAGCTTTTTTTGGGTGATAACCACCAGAGATATCCTTTGCAAAACCTCTACTGTTTCTATAATGCCTTATTTAAGCATGTCACACAACACTTCTTTGACACCATCCCTCACAGAAAGTGGTACCTTCCTGAGTTTATGCTGCACAGGTTCAGCATCCTCCTTCAACATGATTTTATGCAGGTACCCCTTCAAACAGCCAAGGGATTTTCCAAGCACCTTCTCTGCACTATCTACACATAACTCAAATGTACTTCCTCCACAACCATTATCTGGTTAGTTGCTCTAGGATTGATTGTTAATTTGAGATCAAACTGATACATCCACCCTAAAACTGGAGGACCCGCCACTGAAACATACACTTTGCCTTTCGTGCATTGCTTTCCATATTGTATGTTTCCCTCCATGTATCCCACGATATCAATAGGTTCCCCCTGATACCCTCCCGGATTGTAGTTTCTATGGAACAATTTCACATCATCCCAATGCGCCCTGAACAACTTCTTAAGAATCATGGTATAAATTGATCAGAATCAACCATAAGTTCTACCTCCCTTTCACACACTGTAAACTTAGCTACAGGTCTTGACATTCTCCTCTTATCACCCGAAGAAATGCATGCATTTTCTCTCTCTGTGCTCTCATCTACAACTAGAACTCTGTCACCATAATTGATAGAACTCGCTTCCTCTACAACTCCTGCTCTTGATTTATTTTCCTTGCCACATCTATTGGTTTCTTTACACATGCGCACATAATGACCTATGCGTCCACATCTCAAGCATTCTTTATTGACAGCAAAACACAGTTTTTTTGAGTCTGAGGTATGATATGTTCTGCCATACCAACTGCACTCTTTCACTTGGCCTTTAACAGTGGGCACTGTTACCTCACTCCTTCTCTTTTTTTTACAACGCAAACATCCCCTTCACCATTTTTATTTTGATCTTTTACAATGGAAACACCACGCCATTTTAGGTCGAGCCTTTGACAGCGCTTGCGTTGTCTGCAAGACCTGTTGTATCCTATTCTATAGGCTGTGGCACACCCACCGATTGCTATTGGTTGTTGTCTGAGGCATTCAGAAATGCTGGCTTGTTATTGGTGCATTTCTGTAACTGTCCCTCCTTTGTCTGCTTAGCTCTGTTTCTGGCGATTTCACGCAGAGAACATTTTGTGTGGCCATCACACTGTATAGCGTGTGATGGCCCCTCCCTCTTCCCTTTTCCTGTATGGGCATTGCATTTTTTCTTCTGTAACTTTCTTTTGGCCATCACGTTATAGAGTATGATGGGCTCTTCATTGTAAAATCTAGTGTCTGTGTTTAAAATAAAGCGTGCGTTCTCGTTTTCTGTGGATGTTTTTGTTCGTTTATTTTCTTAATATTGACGAAGGGGCAAAAACAACGAATGCGCTTCAATAGCAATGACAAAGCACTTGCTTTATATGCTGCCAAGCACTTGCTTTCATATTTACAAGGCAGGTACCGTGCTTTATTATTGAACAAGATGCCCGCTTTCATGTTTTTTTTAATACCATGGCAGCCGCCATGCGCATAACTTCTATGTGCACGGGCGCCGTACTTTGTTTGAGCACGGTGTCCGCTTTTATATTTATAAAAGTGTGGTTTATACGTGAAGCAATTACTCTAAGTTTCATTTTTGGTTGTCAGCAGGTAGGGGAGTGGCTGAGTAGCATGCAGGCAGAGGGGTACAGCTCCCGGCTATGGGTAGGTTGGGGCTCTCAGCCCACCTTAATCACCCAGTTAAGCTTCCTCCCATCGCCGTGCAGCTCTCTTCACGGACACGAGTGCGAGTTTTATAGCCGGCATTTTTTTCCCATAGATCACAATCGCACTAGCTGTGATTTATTGGGATTCTACAAATATATATAATTCTTTCTGAAAATGCATGAATGATACAAAAAGGCAGTGAAAACTAATGCAGTGCATTTCAGCAGACATGTGGTAATATAATGGCGCCCCTGATGTGATCCCTGAATGATTGATGTGTGCATTCGCCTATCTGCTGTTTGGTATTTCCGGACATAACTTCACTCTAATCTTTCACTGCATGCAGCAAATTCAAGCTGGGAAGTTGCGTTTCTTCATTTTTTTATAAGACTAAAGAAATGTCAGATGAAAGCCATTTGTTAAAAATAAATGAGAGATGCCCCACACTGTCTTGATCTGTGTAGACTCGCTTTCGTGTTCAACTTGGTGCTTTTTTTCCATCTGAGCTCCTAGCTTGTTCTGAACATTGAAGGGGCCGTTTTGCATCTCTGATCCCTACTGTTATCTCCCTCTGCTTTATTTTTTCATTCAGAAGAGATTGCTAAATTCGCAACATAAATGAGCAGTGGTCAATAAATTGCTTGGTTCATGTGTGGTTATTAAAAACAATTTTGCTAAGTTAAGCCCCTTCTGTCCTGAATCCAGACTCTACTCGTGTGTAGAATGTTTACAGCTGAAAAAATCTCCCCTTAACTCGTGCGTTTGTTGCCATTTACAGACTCCTATCCGATCTGTCTCCTCCTTAGAAATGGTCAGATGTTTACAATGACACACTAGGGAAGTAGCAGCTTTAAATAAAATCACATGACTCAGAACTACAGCTAGAAAGTTGTGAGTTGGACAGCTTTCCATGCTTACTATTGCTGAGTTTCCCAAAGAGGGGGCAATTGAAGATTTACAATCGTGAGGAACAGTACTACTACCTGTACAGATTACCACTCTATTTGTGAATTGTGCCCCGAGCTTTGGTGGAAAATAAACGTTTCAATTCATTTGTCGGGATTGAGGTTGTAGGCAGAGAGCAGGTTATTGCTGATGGATATTAAATTGTATTTTTTTACAATTAGTTTCCATGTCACTCTCTCCTACAGAGGCATGGTCCGCAGTGGTCAGTGAATGTAATAGTGTCTTCAGTGTTTTACTCACTCTTTCAATCGTATTTATTTGCTGTGCTCAGGTGAGACATTCAGCGGCTTTCTTATGAACAATGTAAATGTAATGAGAAGTCAGTGAAAACGAAGTTCATGTTTCTACTTGAGTTTTTATCTGGCGCAGGGATTATTATAACTGATATTTGGACCGTTAACATTTCAAGTCCAGTGGTTCTGTCCAGCATTTATCTGTTGCTAACGTTTGTTCCTTTGCAGAATCAGCGTTAAGCTGTCTTGGCGACAAATAGCGTGTTTTATCGTTAACAAGTGAGATATATCAGGGGGTTGGTGTACCGTTCAAAGACATGGGGGGATATTATCAAGGACTGGCGATAACTATCGCTAACGCAAGTTAGCGGCAGTTTTTTTATCGCCGTCTATCCCTGAAAGTTATCGCCTTGTTAGCGAAGTATTACCAACACGTCGCTAACAGGCGATAGCTTCAGGGATCAGCGGCGAAAACTGCCGCTAACTTCAGCGCGATGGCAATAGGAAAACAGGCGATAGCGGACGGAATCTAGCGATAAGCCATTAGCGATAAAAAAACGCACGCTAGGCAGCAAGTGTGGACTTAGGAAAAATAGCCTATCAGTCCACCTCCCATAGAAAAGATGCCCAAAAAAAAAGTTAAATGCAGATTTGAGCAGCCAGGGCCAAGTGCAGCACACATCAACAACCCCCTCAAGCCACCCAACATCCAGGATGACCAGGATGAGAGCCTGGATGCCTCGCTGGACCTGCGTCTGGAGCCTGGATGCCTCGCTAGACTTGCGACTGGTGCCTGGATGCCTCGCTGGACCTGTGTCTGGAGCCTGGAGTGGGATGTGGAGGAGCCGTGGAGTCGATGAGCCGTGGCGGTAGACATTGATGTGCGACGATCGCCCGTACCTGGTGGTGAAGTCTGGCAGGTCGCATGGAGACACGTTGCTGACCTGTGTGAGAAGTCCGCCTTGCGCACCTTGGAGCAGTTAATGGTAGAGGCGCTCATGCGCACCAATGTAGTGAGGTCCGCATCGCATACTACAATCCACCACTACACTGGGGTGCACGGAGGGGATTACCAACGGTGGGTGGTGACTCCCTGCATCACAGGCCGGATGATGTTGGGCTGGCAGTACGGTGTGGAGGGTGAGGCCCCTGTGCTACGCCGAACTTGTGTGGTCTGAGCGCTGCAACTACACGCCTAAGGGAGCCCTGCTGCATCCACTGCATCGGGAGGTCCACCAGCGGACTAGGCGGCGACTGCTGTACCCAGCCCAGTGAAATCACACCTGGCTGAGGCTCCTGCTGGCTGAGTCACAGATTTGGAGAGAGTGCAGTGTATTGCGCCACGGTGTCAATGTCCAGGTAATGAGAAGGTGGGACGCGTAGCGCAGGCGGGCTGGGGGGGGTGAGTCGCTCATGCCTATCACACGCAGATGACGCACCCCCAGTAGCGGCACTACCGCTATGGTGGAAGAGCGTTGCCCCACCGCCTCAAGCAGTGCAGAAGAGGAACAATCATCACATGATGACAACTCAATCAATTAATCAATCAATCAGGGGAATTGTAAGCGCGCTACTCACCCATGAGGGTATCAAGGCACTGAGGGGGGGGCCGCAGGGGCAGCAGCGGCGGGAAGCGGGAAGTGCAGGCTCAGAGAAGCCAAAAAAACAGTTTAAAAAGGGAAAAACAAGGGATAACTAACTGATGTAATCATGCTATGTATCCTCAGGGGGTGGGAGGGTGGGTAGGACTGCTCCAAACATAGAGCAGGGCATGGGCGGATTGGCATGCACACTCAAGTGCGCATTGGCTGTTTGGTCGGCCCACTCAGGCCGTCCAAAGAAGTCATGCGCACTTCCCTGGAGAACATGCCCACCCCTCCGGCCCCTGGCTGCATGACTTGTCCCGTTGCCAATTACCAATCCCACCGCAGCATCGCAGCGTTGTGATTGACTCAGGGGATGGAGCCTGGCTGGCTGCTTCCTTTTCCTGGAAGCAGACGCAGGAGAGCAGGAGCTACGAAGACACGGGACCCGGCTTAGAGGTAAGACTTCCCTCAATAAATTTTTAACAACACCCGCTCACACACACATCCCCGCGTCCATGCACCATCCAGTGTTCTTTACGGCGTTGACCACCTCACAGCTGTCCAGATCCCCCCGCACTTCTCAATGTTGGCCGCTGTGCGCCCATGCACAGCGGGCGCACCACTCGTGTGCCAAAGGCACATACGTAGTTGCGACGCATGCCATAACATTGCATTCCATTCCAATGCATACTAATACTAGGCACATTGCAACAGTAGAGTAGGTGTTGCATAGCAGAGACATGAAGATCACTGTTCCCACTTCAGTGAGTGCAACCCAAACCTAACCTTTGCACAACAAACCCAAACGTGTACCCTGGAATTCCTTTTTGAACCCCCAAAACACACACAAAAATCACATTTGAGACAAATGCACACCCCAAATTTCATATTTAACCCCTGAACACACCCCATTTTTCATATTTAACCCCAAAACACACCCCATTTTTCATATTTAACCCCAAAACACACCCCAATTTTCATATTTTAGCCCAAAAAACACACCAATTAAAATTTTTCCATTCAAAACCCATACACACCTGAAAAAGTTTAAATTACACCATTACTGACCTCACAATGAGTTGTAATCAAATGCGATGTTAAGGCACCCACGTTGTCGGAGTTGCGTTGTTAACGATGTACTGCCTGCGTTGTAATGGTCGTCTCCCGTGCCAAAGGCAACCCATAAGCTACGCCGTTTGCGTCCGTCTGCCCCTGGACCGCGCTCAGCACCAAGGAGCATTCCTCTTGGACACTGCACCGCTACGACGCAAGCACCCTCCTCGCCATAAACCCTGGACGCCACCTTGCCTGCCAGGACCAACCTCTGCTCCGTAACGGACATCGCCTTCGCCATCACTGACGGCTGCAGTATCACCCGCAAGGAGCACCCCCACCGTCAAGGAGGAGGCATTGCCATCACCTACAGAGGCACACTCCAACTGACCACGCACTCTAATGTGCCAAGGGTGTCCATGGACCACGTCAACTCCCAGATCCGGACCAAGCCCAAGAACATCCTCTGCGGCACCCTCATTTGCAGGTCCCCCGGCCCTTGGCCCCCCATTCAAAGATACCATTGTTGACCTCATTGCACCCCAGGGTCTCCCATCCACCGACGACATCCTACTCAGTTATCTCAAGTTCCACCTGGACAACCCCAGTGAGCAGAACACCACCGCCTTCTGGGGAAGGTCCCCAACATCAGACGCAAGCAGCAACTCACCTCAACAGGCCACATAGCAGGACACACGGTCAAGCACGTCACCTCCGCCAGCAGGAGCTTCGACTTCAGCCACAACACCGGACTCTCCTGGACCGACCATCATTGGATACATCACGTCGTCACCTTGCCCACCGGACGCCACCGCCATCATCGCAACCCCTCGCAGCTGGATCAAGGCCACCGAAGGACGTCTCGTCAACCCTCTCTGCACCAACACTCCGCCACTGCTTCCAACCGATGACACCGCTGCGCGCAACCGCCACCGATGGTTCTTCAACAACGCCGACAATCGGGCACCCCTCATGAACAGCACTGCGTCAGTACCTTCCGCCTGCCTGATGGCAGGCGTGAGGGGGACGCAGTGCCACAGGGATAGGCTGGCCCCATGCATTGTTGGAGTTGCGCCATGGTTGTGACACAACTGCAGCAATGCGTGACTTTAGCGCAGACAGAGACATCAGGATTCCAGACGTATCTGTCATTGCTTGCATCATGGAGCGCTGTCCAGTGAATACAGCGCATCCATGGTGTTGCAAGAAGGGGATAGTGAAAAGTGTTGCAATGCTGTCTTGTTGCAGCGCTGCAACACTTTTCATGAGTGAGGCCCAGGAATGCGCACTATCTTATTGATGGTGCGCAGTCCTGCAATTTTGTATCAGGGCAGCGCAGCAACATTGCTTGCAGCGCGGTCCAGCAAAAAAAAATGCGGAAATAAGGCCCCAATGGTTATCTCCATTTTAAGACCAGATATTTTCTGGTCTTAAAAAACTGCCTCTAGTTGCAGTTAGAGCCACTTTTTTTGGTCCTCTGGACTTAAGGAATCCCCTTGTGAATATGGAGATGTTGGGTTAACGCCAGAATTTGCACAGGAACGCCTCTCTTGCATGTAATTAGCGATAATTATCGCTAACAGAAATTGCGATCTTTGAAATGGTAGTTTGTGCCTAAAAGGTGTCGCTAACGGCTGTTAGTGACAGCTTGAGAATAGTGCGATAAAAATATCGCCGCTTTATCGGCAGAAAAGTGCCGCTAACGCGGCTATATTGCCTTGTGAATATGCCCCATGCAGTCCACAGTTAGACTCACGCTACAGCCACTTCATCATTTCATCCCTTCAACGTCAATGAAACAAACACCATTGACTTGGGTGATTACAGCTGCTAGTTGAAAGCATAAAGCCTACTCAGTTTTATGGCGTGCTCTGCAACTGTAGACTTCGCTTCTTGCCTCACCTAGGGTAGCCTCAAGTATATTAACTGAAACTTAATTTTACATAACCCTGTATGTTGAAGAAGATTCCTGGTGTATTCAGCTGCCATTTTCGTCCTTGATTATCTCTCTCTACAGAAACATGGGCAGTGGTGTGCAATTAGAAACAAAGTTGTGCAACTAGTGTGTATTCTTCCAAACAGCATTGAACGCTAACTCTTTTGTTTAACTTGTACGTCTCTGGCGGTAAAATACGCAAATCAACTCAACACCACACAATTCCACGCCACACAATTCCACGCCACACAATTCCACAACTAACAATTCCAATCCAACCCACTGCACACCACATACATCCATAACACATGGGTAAAAGACATTGTCATTTACAACGCCAATAGCTCTAACTCAAGCAAATGCGAGATCTATTGCATTTCCAATGCTTGTTTATTTAGCTCCTTCATGCATCTTTGAGATTCCTCAATAACTTTTGCCCTCATTTCTATTGGGTTCTCAAGTAGCAGATCTTTTGCTGCCCATAGCATCGCCTGAATTTTCTTGTCTTTAAATTGAACAATGAGCTGGTCACAAACAACTCATCTGTCATAACACCACAGCAACACTTGATAGAAAGCTCTCTGATCCTCTCTACAAATTCATCAATTGATTCATGTTCTGCCTGAGGCTGTGTGTAAAATTTATACCGTACCATGACTAAATTGAGTTCTTTTGAGAACCTAGTTTCAATCTGTTTAATTGCCTCCTTATCCACATCAGCAATGGGCTGACCATTGGGACCCAAGGCCACAGGCAAATACTTAAAAACCCTTTGACCCTCTTTACCTAAGGCACTGAACAATAATGCTTTCTTCCTTGCCGGCGAGAAATCCAAGCCATCCAACACTGTGAAATAATTCTCCAACATTTCCACCCAATCCTCCCAATTTATTCCTGGAGGCCCCGGTTGAGATAAATAAAAATCTCAGAGTTATAATGTTACTTTGAGTACCCATCCCCACTTTATGCACACACATAAAGTATTAGAACAGAATTTGAACAAGAAATACCTTCAAACGTGGAGAAGGCCCCAAAATAATGGATCCCACAATACAGTAATCAACCCCCCCCAAACACACAACTATATAAAATAAGTACAAAAGTCCTCCCACTAGAGTTTCAGGGTGTGCAGATCTTTGCTTACTCGGCTGCACAATATTTTAAATTTGAGCTCTTAAAGTCCCTCAGGTGGCAGATCACTCTTAGTAGTGCCTGCACGACTCTCCAAATCTTGTCTGAGGCTGACAACAGTTTCCTCCCCGTGATGCAACTCCCTGCTTGTGCTGTTGAAAAGGTGTGCAAATCACCGTAAATAGTGCCTGCACAGCGCTCCAAGCTTTAACTGTCGCCTCAACAGCTACCTCCTCATGCAACATATTCACGTCAAACTGTTGGCGTTCCTCCAATTTCGTCAAATAAATTTCCAGCCTGGCATGAAATGGTGTCACACAACGTGCGATGCGTTGCGTTTCAGTGAAACGCCCGCCGTTTGTAGCAGGATGCACTTCCTCTGTGACGCGCTCCACACTTCTTCAGTTGTGCTCTGCTCTCCCATGTCATGCATCTTGGAATCTCCGGTGCTCCTTCTGACAAGGTCTTCTGCCCATGCGAAAGCGCTCGAAAGGCCACCTCAACTGTGAGCGCTTTGAATATACACAGTACCTTAACCTTTCGCAAAGTACACGTCGAGGGCTGTCGGCACTCATTTTCCCAATGGTGACGTTCCGTGGCAATGATTTGCGCAAATCCGTCACCACGGCAGTAGCTGCCCAAATGCTACACTTCTCTAGCGCCTCGCAGTAGCAGCCCAAACAGCAGCAGGACCACCCAGGTTGTGTCTTATTCCACTCACCATAATTCCAAGTCGTCGCTAAAATGTTGAGGTGGAAAGATACAGCGGTACACCAGACAGCGTAATCCTTAAACAGGCTTTATTGGAAACACAACCTGGTGTCAGTTCTCTCCAAGATGCCAGGCGCAACTGACTCTCTTTGAATTCCCTTTGCGTCACAATCTACAAAAGAACATCCAAAATAGAACACATGTAAATGCACTTACATCATAACAGCCTCCTGTGATGTAGGCCCGTCTGGCTGGGGACCCAAAAAGAATTGTGCAGGCCTGGGTGTTAGCTACATCTACTTGTGACAGGGTAGGCCTCTTGAAGTTATTCACATCCTTGGGCTCAGCCCACAATCCAGCCTTTCAAGGGCACAACACCTCCCCACACCCATGGCTTTTGGTCCCTGTCCTGGGAGCAAGTTCACACCTTATGCACACTTATTGAAATGCTTATTACTGTCTGGCAGAAGAGGCAGAACAGAATGCCGATTTAGCTTCCAGGAACTTCAGGCAGGGCAACAGTAACTTTTTAAAAGTTCTCTTTCCAAAATATTTATTATAAATATGACTTTGCTTGTGAATTGAGCTAGCAATAAATATTTTAAAAAGACAAAAAATTAAATTTGTAGCTGTTTCCTAGGCGGAGATAACATTTATTAAATGTAATATTGTACACTAAGGGGCATATTCACAAGGAGCTATCGCCGAATTAACGGCACCTTATCGCAGCCAAAGTCGTGATAAATTTACCTCCCCATTCACAAGCTGGTGTAAACAGCCCACAGCACCAGTTTACCCGCGATAGCAGCCGCAAAAAACATCGCCACAGAGGACCCACGCAACTATCGCTAATGAGATGCAGAGTAGGCGTTCCCGTGCCAAAAGCCGAGACAACATCACACCTCAACATTCACAACGACCAGCCACATCGGCGATAAAAACACAAAACAGGCGATAAGGCGCGTTAGCACCAGGAAATTTACACCTGCTCTGACCTGGTGTAAAGTCGGACGGCAGCCAGCACCACAAAAGGGAGCACAGCCCAGGGCCACATCCAAAGGACAACAGATGCCCACGAGCAACTGAACATGCAGCACGGACACCCAAGAGGGCCACAACACCCACCGACACCACACCCAGGCCCGCAACACCCCCCCCCTCCGGGACCACCCCCAACCCCGGACTAAGAAACTGCACACCAACACCACGAATCCCAAAACAAACATTTTGCCTGATGTCGCACAAGCAAGAAAATAAATATACATGCGTGGCCAGAAAATGGAGAATCAGTCATACAGCAATGCAATCACCAACACAAAACACCATACAAACAAAAGCAGAAACAACCCTTACGATGAGTCCTAGCGGCTCCTCACTGGACAATCCGTAGCACACAGCCAGGAAGACCAAATCCAAGAGAAGAAGGTGTGCCATGCGCCCAACAAAGGAAAGAGAGAGAGAGAGAGCGAGGGAGAGAGACGGAGTGAGATAGCACAAGCAGCGCAAGGCTGCTCGGGCACCTGGCTCCACATGCCAACATGTGTGTGTGCATCGCCATCCGTACACCATGAGCCCAAGGCCGTGTCCCAATCTCAGCGCCAAAGCCACATCAGATTCCGAAAACACAAGTAGTAGTCAGACAAAAATAAGGGATGAAAGCACCATTTTCCCAACGCAGAAGGCGGGAGGACACCTGCACCTCTGACCTTGTTCCAGAACGCGCCTGGAACACCCTGATAGAGATGCAATGGCAGATGGGGACGACTCCCACACCACTCATTCCGCAAATGAACCATCCGACTTATCCACATCCCACACACAGAAGCCCCTGCCTGTGGTACCCCCGCATGGGATGCCCTTGACACTCATGGAAACAGCAACCCATGACCCACAACGTTGCACACACATTCGAATCATTGCTCAGAGCTGTGGCATATCCTCCACACAACTGCCGCAGTTCAGAAGACTGCCGGTTCACGAGACGCACCAACGCAATGGCAGGCCATACCGGGCACATGCACAACCCCCGTCACGTGGAACAGTACCGTGCACGTATGCTGCAACTACTGGGCGCACTGCCACTGGCAGTGCTGCGGATCAGTTACAGGCTCAGCTTCCGCATTGCCCACGTCACCTGCATCCAGCCCTGGTTCCACTGCCGAACATGCACATTCGAGTGTCCCATGGATGTCTGCCTATCCAACACAACTGTTGATAAATTGGACTATGACCTGTGTCTGCGCCCCCTGTTGGATCACGAACAGGAGTGTAACCGGACAGCCGTGCATGGGATGCCTTGACATACTGCGTATGTATTGGTAGTTGTGCATGGGAGATTGCACAATTCCTCGTGTGCAGTGACCACATCGAGGCGCTCCCCTATTGGGCTGTGTTGCGGATCGGTGAGACGGCGTGGGCTGAGCACACCTGCCCAGACCACCTAATGGATTGGCTCACCCTGGTGTTCCTTGAACACGACAACGACGTACTATTGGAACACATTGCACATGAAGCTGCACGGGCATTCATTGACGAGTAACTACGTTCCTGCTGCCACATCCGATTGCCACCCACAGCACATGGCCCACCAACTTGTTGCATCGTGGGGATTGCTCACATATCCCACCACGACAGAGGACACGTCTGCCTTCGTTCGGGCTCTGGATGCATGTGCGTGGAACAACACGTGTGTACACACACCTGTGCAAGGTGACGCAGGTCCATGGTCGGAGAAACACAGCGTTGTTTGGCAATGTTGCCAATTCGGACACACTGCTGGGGGAGAGCACACACATGGCAATGTAGCACGACATGTGAACCTGTCGGACCCTCACACATGATCACTGACAGCAGAGCAGACAATCGGCACACTCCGGAGGCAGAGCACTATGCAGATCCCATGTGCAGTGAGTCGTGCCCCCTCACACGGGGCAATGGGCAGACGCCAAACAACACATGACTCATCCAGCAAGGCAAGGTGGGCTGTGAGCGTTGCCATCCGTGGTGAATGTTGTCCATATTAGCCCCGACATTGTCTGAACCTCGACATGTACCCATGCTGCGTGTAAGTGTCTTAAGCATGTCTCTGCCTGCTGTGGCCGTTGCCTCGTCCGTACTGACACGCACATGCCAATAAAGTCTATGCCACTCCACTGGTGACTGACTGTGAGGTGTGTTGTTTAGATTGTCCACTCGTGTGCCCCAATGAGCATCCTCCCTACACAGGGAGGAACTGACTGACGCATGTGCAATGTGGGTGTGTCCCTTTGGCAAGCTACACCTCTGTGAGCCAGACATTGTTTTGGATATGTGCTGAACGACATGTGCACTCACGTGACGTCAGCAATGTGAGTATGGTGTCCAACCACTGATCATGTGAAGCAATGTCAGATCACACTACAGAATGTGTCCACACAGATGTGTGTGAGTAGGTATGCAACGTGAAGTTCTGTTGTCACATGTGGTGTAGGACACCACTCCTGGCCTGCTTTCGTTTGGGTCAGTGCTACACACAGCCCTATTCAACACATGGACGTGTGCCTACATTGGGGGGTTGTGTGATTGTGATTTCTCTTAATGGCGACCTTGAGGCGGATGTTGAGGTTTTGGATAACTGGCTCCTGCTCCGGGCCGGGGAACTTGCTCCTCCTGTCTCACGCTCTGGAAAGACGGTGAGGTCTTCCGCCCCTTGGTTTTCCACTGCCCTTAAAGAAAGCAAGAGGTCGTGCAAACACCTCGAAAGGACCTGGCGGAAAAACTTTAACCCCAATGATAAAACAATTTACAAACAGGCATTAAAAGCCTATTTTAAACAAATTCTTGAAGCAAAAAAATCTTTTTTATCCGACAAAATCGAACTTGCATTGAACAAAAATAAGGAAATTTTTAAAATAGTCAGCAATTTTACCTCCCCTGCAGTGGGAGCTAAGCCTTTTACTCCCACTGAGGCATGGACGAGTCGCATGGCCTTATACTTTCATGACAAGATTGTAAGCATCCAAGAGTCCTTTCCTCTGGTGAAGAGTGATAAGGGTGCGCCATACTCCTCACAAATACAAGTTAGAGGACCTGCCTTTGAACAATTCCCTATGATCTCAATGGAAAAATCTCTAGAAATCATGAAAGGTCTTAAATCTGGATCACCCTCCGATCCTTGCCCTGCCCACACCCTTGCTTCAGTCGCAGATATTATTAATCCAGTGGTTAACCAGATTCTGAATCTCTCCCTGAAGACGGGTCAGGTCCCTGACAGGTGGAAAAGAGCCAAAATTCTCCCCCTATTAAAAAAATCAACTCTGGATCCTGAGTTAGCCTATAACTACAGGCCTACATCTCTGCTCCCATACTTTTCTAAGGCCTTGGAAAAAGTGGTGAACCATGCCACCACCACATTTGTCGAAACTAACACTCTACTCCATCAGAGTCAGTCTGGTTTCAGGGCTAATTTTAGTACGGAGACGGCACTCCTGGAAGTATCTGAAGCAATAAAGGAGGTAGTGGATAGAGGGGTCAAAGCCGTACTGATATTACTGGATTTATCGGCGGCTTTTGATACCGTCCCACACGACCGCCTCCTGCTGAGACTTCGAGAGTGTGGGTTTGGTGGTACGGTATTCAATTGGTTTACTCCTTTTTAAAGGATCGCCAGCAAACAGTGTGGGCCCCACCTTTTGCTGCCCCTATCCCCCCTCTTGAGGTGGGTGTGCCCCAGGGCTCTATTTTGAGCCCCATCCTTTTTAATTTGTTTATGACCCCTCTTGCAACTCTGGCTGAGAACTATGGAGCAAAAATAATATCGTATGCAGACAATACGCAGCTGCTCTTCACCTGTAACAAAGACGCGGACTTCAGGGGATACATGATTAACAGCTGTCTTACTGAAGTATTCTCCTGGCTCCAGTGCAACCAGCTTAAATGTAATCCTGGCAAATCGGAGATTATCTTCTTTGGCCACCGGCCCACCGACCTTTGGCGCAGTTGGTGGCCTGCTGACATGTCCCCCCCCACGTCCCCCGTACAGACAGTGAAAAATCTGGGGGTGAAGCTGGATGAGAATATTTCCATGCAGGCACAGATCCAATCAGTGGTCGGTTCCTGCTTTGGCCTGCTCAAAATGCTGAAACAGTTCCTGCCCCTCCTGTCTATCACCCACAGGAAAATGGTGGTTCAGGCATTAATACTCTCCAGGTTGGACTACGTGAATGTACTCTACCTGGGGCTGCCTGAGTATCTACTGGCAAGACTGCAGTTGACTCAGAACGCCGCAGCAAGAGCGATACTCATGCTTGGCCCCAGAGCTCGTATGTCCACACAGTTGAAATCCTTACACTGGCTCCCTGTCCGCAAAAGGATCCATTTCAAGGCCATGGTTTTGGCTTTTAAGGCTCTCCATGGCATAGGTGCTGGGTACATTATGAAGAGAGTTCAATTTTATCACCCTCACCGTGCACTGAGGTCTGCAGCGCTTCAGCTGGCACTGACCCCCAGATACCTCCGGACACGTATCGGAGGTCGCTCCTTCCAGGTGCTAGCAGCAAAACTGTGGAACAATTTACTGGTGGATTTAAGGTTGACTCAGGATCTCCTTGCATTTCGGAAATCATTAAAAACTTGGCTGTTTCAGCTTTAATATCCAGTGCGGGGATCTCACTCCTTAGCTAGGCCTCATCCTGCTTCAGCGCCGGGACACTCAATTGAGTAGCTGCGCGCTCTATAAATAGTCATTTAACATAACATAACATTGTTGTTGATGTGCAATGGGGACACAGCTAGTACTCACCTTCACAGTCATCCAATTGGCCATGTGTCTCAGGGATACACATGCGCATAGAAGTCAGTTACCAGGGTATGAGAATACACAGGGTATTCTTAGCCGACTGATCTAGTAGAATCAAAGTAAGGAATCCATTATGTTGGATTAGAATGCCCTCACACACCCTGTCGGGTGTCATGCTTCATCATTAGGCGGCTCCTCGTCGGGTCGGCGGTGCAATACCCGACGGGCTCCTATAATAGGGGCACTTTATCGGAGATCTTTTCCAAGCGCCGTCAGGTGAAGTGCGGGTGGGGGCCTCATATGTGTAGATGTGTGTGAATGGTGATAGTGAATGTAAAATAGAGTAGGGGTACCTATGAAAACAACTTTAATCAGGGGTCTCCTACCCTAGATAAAAACAAAAACTAAGGCGTGAAGCTGAGATTATATCTCAGTTTAATGACGCTCTTATGAGTGATCGGTCAACATGTTTCTGCCAAAAATGAATATTCAACAGGCGATTCGTCAGGACCAGGGAATAACTATCTACAACTAAAAGGTCGTATGGTTGTTGTGAGTATGTTGCCACAACTTCAATTGATTTTTAGTTGTAGATAGTTATTCCCCTGGTCCTGACGAATCGCCTGTTGAATATTCATTTTGGCGAGAAACATGTTGACCGATCACTCATAAGAGCGTCATTAAACTGAGATATAATCTCAGCTTCACGCCTTAGTTTTTGTTTTTATCTAGGGTAGGAGACCCCTGATTAAAGTTGTTTTCATAGGTACCCCTACTCTATTTTACATTCACTATCACCATTCACACACATCTACACATATGAGGCCCCCACCCGCACTTCACCTGACGGCGCTTGGAAAAAGATCTCCGATAAAGTGCCCCTATTAAAGGAGCCCGTCGGGTATTGCACCGCCGACCCGACGAGGAGCCGCCCAATGATGAAGCATGACACCCGACAGGGTGTGTGAGGGCATTCTAATCCAACATAATGGATTCCTTACTTTGATTCTACTAGATCAGTCGGCTAAGAATCCCCTGTGTATTGTCTCTCGTTCCATAGGAACAGTATAACCTCTTTGTTGCAAACATTATACTTGGGCCTTTATACTGGACCTGTTCAAAAAGCCCATAGTCCCTCCTTTGTTGACTAGTTACCAGGGTATGCCTTCATGTGCAATCATCGTCCCCACATCCAGCCATACTTCCATACGTGAGTGAACATAGTGATGACACATCTGTGTGATTTAGAATGTTTTATTCACATTCAGGTGATTGACAGAGCTGGAGCTGTACATGGCCATCCAAACCCACATCACATGGAAGCCCAGTGGTGGGCCAACCAGAGTCCTTTGGGGATTGCACAGTGATTAGGAAGAGGGAGAGTGCAGTCCGCAGCTGGATTGCTGTGTAATTGTCCAGCGGTGAAGAAATGGCAGTCCGTGTCGGGGTCCGAATGAATGTTGCAGAGTGTTCCGGGGGTCAGTAGGAGGTATTTCCCAGGGCATGGTGCATAGGTCATAACTAGGCAGGGACAGGCCATATGGCGGTGATGGATGCTACTGCCTCCTTCCTCACACAGTAGTTCCCATCCCCTTCTCACTCCCCTGATACGGGTTCTGTGTCCGGTGTGTCCGGTGTGTGTGGCGGGGTGATGGCTGCATCGCTGTGTGCCACTTACACATCAGACTGCGTAGGTGATGTGGCAGCATCACAGTGTGCCACGGACACATCAGGGGTCGGAGCTGTGTGTGTCGATGTTCCCGCTGCAGTCATTGGCGAACGGCTCAGTGGCAGCAATGGCAAGATGAAGTACTGCAGGGCATTGAAGTTCCCAGCTACTACTCGCTGGTTTCCAGCCGTGGCAGACATACTTCCAGCCTGCATCTTCTCCATGGTCTCCATTGACCTCCGCATCTGTGCCAACTCTGTGCTGTCATGGCTGGTGCCTGTCTGACCTGACAGTTCTTGTATTCGATTTATGGCACCAGCGAGGTCAGCCAAGGTCTGTGGCGGAGCATGGTGCGTACAGGGGGTGCCCGATAGAGACTGTACGTGGTCCCTGATGGGACTCAGACACCCACGTCGAGTTTGGCTGCCACGAGCTCGAAGCCCACCCGCAGCTGATCAGCCAACTCCACCTGGCAACCCAACACACGCCGTAGGAATTCAATGTATTGGTCGGGGGGTCCTGGGAGACAGCCGTGGTGGTGTGTGTTTCCTGCTGTGTGGTCTGTGCAGGTGGTGGGGTCACCTCGAGGCAGCTGGCCTGCCCTGCTCCTGGGGGTGGGGTGCAGAGGCTGTCCATTATCTGTTGGTGGGTGTCTTGACATATGTGCAGGTTGTCCACTTCATCATCAATGATGGGAAGTGTGGTGTGCTCTGCAGGAGGTGTTGTTTGTCCCTCTGCAATGTAAAGGGGAGATGCAGGTTAACAGAGTTTCACATGTATGTTGATGATTTGCAGATGTTTACATTCAGACTGCATGCCAATGTACATTGTGAATGTTTTGGGGGAGCTGGCTATTTGATGGCAGTCAGTGTGTTTTTCGACTACATGACGGATGTGTGGTAGTACCCGTACATTATCATCACACAGTGTCAGGCAATACAAGATGTGTGTGGACAGTTACTACGCACGAGCGGAACCTGTTGTGAGCTCTGTCCTGTGGTGCTGGTGTTGCACTTTGTACCACATTGCCGTCATTGCTGATGTTCTGTGATTGCTATGTGTGTGTGCTGCATTGTGGGGGAGTTGCCCCTGCAGCTCTGACTTCGTGTGGCCTTCTCCCTTTGAGGCGGGGTGCCTTTGAATTGTTTGCTTCTTGGGGCCTGATTTGCTTTTGACTTGGGTCATATGTGCTCTCGGACAGATTTTGTGGCCTGGTGCATTGTTCGCCTGCTGCGTGTATTGTACGGCATGGGTTGTGGGTGCACGTGGACATGTCGGAGTATGACCTGCTCCTTTACGGATGTGATCCGCACTGGGCTACCTCCATGTCGATTGGTGGGCCATGTAATTATTTTTTGGCTGCTGCCATGCTATCGGACAGGAAGTGTTGCTTGCATAGTCAGTGTGGGTCACAGAGCCGCTGCTTTGCTGGGTTCAGCACATGTGCATGGGTCGGTTGTGATATTGGTGATGGGGGGGGCCTCTCTGTGCACATTGTGGATGGGGGCCTACTTGGCGTTTCTATGTGTGCTGCAGTGTGCCAAGGCAATCGGGGGCATGTTCCACGGTCATTGTGGGTGTGCTGTGTGCTACACGTAATTGTGCATGTGTGCCATTGTGCCCATCTCCCCCCGTCCCCCGTCCCTAGTCTTTACTCACCCTGTTGCTGTTGGGTCAGGTCGTATCGTGCTGTGTCCAGACCCCCCAATCCTGCCACCGTCTCCTCACTGCTGACTGTGGCCACCATTTGCTCCAGCTCATCCAGCTCCTCCTGTGTCGCAGGACTCCCACCTCCAGTCGCCTTTGCTGCCTCCCTGTTGGCGGTGAGCTTATGTTTGGTCTGCCTTTTCAGATCATGCTAGCGCCTCTTGACCTCCTCCAGTGACCTCCTCGACACTCCGACTGTATTGACGTTGGTAAAGATGGACTGCCATATTTCGGTTTGGTTTGCCAGTGCTGCAGTGGAGGTGCCGGACAGTTGTTGATGGTGTTCTATCACCTCCGTGACGATGATCCGGTCTTCCTGCGGACTGAACCCCGTCTTCCTCTTCCTCTTGTCCTTGCCCTTCCCCGAACGCGGGGTTCCTGGCTGGTCCTCAGTGGGGCTTGTGGTGTTCGGCTTGTCCTCTGCACTCGGTCTGGGTGCATCCATGTTGCTACACAGTGTGAATTGTTTTGGGGCTTTTTCCCGCCGGACGCGTGGGATTTGCGTGGGATTTGCAGGCCTGTGGCTGGTGTTCGCTGATTTCTGTACCGCGATTGGCCTCATCGCATGTTTTTTTGCGTTCGCGTTTTGCATTTTTTCGGCGTGGCGTTGATTTTCACACTGACATTTGACGCGTTATCTGGTGTGTGTCGCATGCTACCGCCTTGTTGTGAATTCCACGTTGACACAGGGTTATTTTCCCGAGATAGGCTGCGATATTGAAAGTTGTGTTACGCTACTCTTGCTGTAGTTATCACACGTTCTTGTGAATATACCCCTAATTCTTTGCTATGGAACAGCTAGCCCTGTTATAGTGAACATAGCGTTCAGGGAAACTTTTACATGTCCTACTTTTAGATACCATGCACACTGCCTTATGGGCAATAAAGACTCCTTAGGGATGACCTATACTTAAAATATTATATTTAAAAAAAGGTTTAGGCTTGTCAAACAGGTTTATTGACAGGTGAAAATTACAGATCAAAACCTACACAGCCAGGCTACTAGTGGCAGGCCAGCAGTCATGTTTACATTGTCACTGTAGTGCTTCAGTCCACCTGTGACATTTAACTTATAGGGCCTAGTTAACCTTTGGTACCATATGCTAGGGACTTAGCAGTAAGTTAAATATGCCAATCAAGTGTATACTAATATCATCATATTAAATGGAGGGGCACAAGCACTTTACCTATGTACACCTACCTCCTCGATATTTTAGTTTTTGATATTTTGGTCACAATATTGTAGTCACTCGAAATTCCTACTGCAATATTCCAGACTACAGCCTGATCCCTCTGTATTCTCTTTATGGTGATGAAGAATAAGTGGAGGAAGACATCCTTGACCCAGCCGTAGGTGAAGTTTCAGCCAAAAGGAATACATGACAATAGACTTACCTAGTTCTAAATTGAATCTCCCTTCTGAGATATTCCCACTAATTACGAGTATCCTCCTCTTAAAGAAAATCAACTGTACTGCTCCTTCAAAAGATATAGTTCCTCTAAATCTTAAGAACAGACTCCTTTGCGAATGGCAAGATTTGTATAAAGAGAGCTATGATTTTCTCAGTGCCATCTTCTGAATGGGGTTCTAATAGCTTATACTAGGACTGTTTGCATAATGGTTGCTCCTTCACTGGTCCTGAGTGGACTCCATACCACTTTCTCTGGTTACTTAGTAGAGCATCCAGGGGCAGAGTTGCTATTGCTTCTGTGCAGACTCCATATTTTATTTTCTGGTCCAACAACAGTGCTCTGAGGGGGATTGGGCTGCTGTCGCTCCGGTTTGGACACTGCATACTTTAAACTGTATGAATTACTGGCCTATATCAGGGCTGTCACTCCAGTTGGAACATGATGAGAACATAGTACAGGCTGGACTCCTTACAGATGAAGGTTTGGTACTCCTTCAGTGTGTGTACTTCAATAATGAATGTGCAGAGCCAAGGTTGTCCATATCTTTTCCTACTGCTTGCGTGTGCCTATTTGTGTTGTCATTGAAGTATAAATCAAGGACACTCAGGAGAAGGACCTGTTTAGATGGGGGCAGCGGTTGTTGTCTACAATGGAGGTAGTCAGTTCAGAAAAATTGAAGGATTTCATTGAGGATGGAAAGCCAATGTGCACATGAAGGAAGGGTCTGAGTTGATGAGATGAAGACTGAACTGAATGATCATATTTACTTTATCAGTGTCTTCAGTGGCCTTCATGGACCTCCAGTCATTCAAATTAGAGTTATGCTCCTAGGGATGCTTACTGTCCTGGGTATTCTCAGTACTGCTCCACTGTTCTTTTCTTTTCTTCATTACATGTATTGAAATAACAAGAAGTGAGTCTGTGAAAGCTTCTATTTCTAGTCAATATGATTATCTGCAACGTTGTTCCAGGGAAGAGTTTGGTACCAGAATATCGCTGTCTAAACATCGTCTGACATAAATATTGCGTCCTAAATATCGTGTCCAAAAATATCAGCACCTCTGCGGTTGAAGGTATAGCATCTACCTCTAACAGGACGAGATTTCTGTAAACGATATCGTGGGCACAATATTTGTCAGACAATATTTCTATTTAGGATATTCGCCCATACAATACAAGCTGTCTTTCATTTATAAACATGGCAATAGGTGTCACCCCAAGCGTATGAAGAGGGCAACTCTAGAAGATGATTCTAGAAAATATTTGGGGTGATCCCTCACGCATGTTCACTCAGACATGGATTCCCAGTCCTTCAATTGAGTCAGACCCCTGAATCTTATCGTATCCTATGGGAAAAGCATTCTCAATAGGTGTGATTAGGTTAATACTCTGGTACTGTTGGCCTATGTCAGGGCTCTCCCCCCAGTATGAACTTGGTGGTACAAAGATAGTTTAAAGTTAGTCATTTGTTGGGTGGGAGGAGGCCACAGTCCCCTCTTCATATATTTTTTTGTATGTCAGAGAGAGATGACATAAACATGGCCAACTGTGTGGAGATTTTCTAATGTTCCTACCCCATCCATTTTCCTCCCCTCTTTACAGGGCCTCCAAAATGTGCGTGTTTAGGGTGAGTCAATAACAGTATCCCAGGCTCATCAAAGGGAGTAAAGCAACTTCTGCCGCTTGCTTCACGCTATGTTACTTATGCGTTTTAATAGAGCTTAGCAGAAAATTCCCTTGCTTGAACATGATTTTAAAATAAACATCGTCCACCATTTTTAATGTATTTTTTCGTACTTTAACTCTAATGGCCATCCTTCCCACCATACTCAGCACTAAAATACTCCAATGCTGCATGGCTGTGAACATTTCTGTTTCTTAGCAAAGTTTACATGATGACCCACATGTAAGTAACATTGAGATCTCTCTGGCCATAATGCCGCCCTCCGTGGTACCCGCTATTTTCTATAGTTACGAAAAGCTTTTTTCAATTGGTCCTTATATGTCTGCATGCACCGAACTATCATCATTGTCATTACATTTATATAGTGCCACAAATCCTCAGGGAACCAGGCAGACACAATGGATGACACAGCGTTGAATGCTATGTTACAGGGATTTCCAACCATGTTGTGTATATACTTCCTCACACGTTTCATCGGTATCCATATCCTATATGGTGCCAGTCATACCTGTGATGCACCCACTGGTGATATAACTAATAGTTTTCAGACACATGGAACCCTCACACATATCACGTATTGCCTAGTAGGTCATGGAGGACGTGATCCATCCTTCTCATATCGATTGGACACCAAGAAATAATCCCATATGTGGTACTGATGTAGGCTACCTATCAGTTTGCTTGCCATTTGCCCAGCATTTTCAGTGGTTGTTTGCGGAAGACGCAATGCATTGGTATTCTCTCAAGAATGCCATTATGCGCCACGGTCATTCATGTTTCTGTCTGTTTCATTTTGGCTGTGTCATACGCTTATCTTTGTTGCTTTTTTAGGGCCTTCATCTCCTTTTCTACTGGTCATCTTTTGCCAAATCAGCGTATTCTTTGGTTTGCGTTTCATGATTAGTGTTGGGTTTTTGTGTGTGTATGTCTCTTTTTCAGTATATTTGTTCAATTTGCCATGTTTTACTTTGTTCAGCGGGTCTGTTCATTACTATCACAAGACATGCTCATGTATACCTGATCAGTCAGTTTCATTCTAAGATAGTGTGAAATCATCTTTGCCAACTGTGGGGGCACGGGGAGTGGTTAGATAATTTCTATCTGTGCTAAGACTATGATGCCCTATCAGCCCTGCTAGAGGGACCTCAAGGGGCAAACTATAGATCTTAAAAGTATCACCTCAACGTTCAGTAGCATGGGTTGAAGGATTATTCTAAGCTAATTGTCTTGGGATGCGTGCATCAACAACGCAAACATGAGCACAGTTAAAAGAATAAAGAACATAGCACTCAAAAGAAGATCATAAAAAGGAAAACAAGTAATGTCAAATTAGCACAAAAGAAGAAGACAAGCAGTAGCAATGGCAATAGGTCTGGCTTTAAAGGAATGTTTTATGGTAATGTTGAGCAATTACAAGTACTTAGCATGGGAATGGATATGAATTTGTGTGGAAGCAAAAAACTTTAGAGAAATACTAGTGTAGGTTAAAAGGTCAGGTGACAGTTGCACTGCCAAGCCAGACCTAAACATCCATGTAGGATAATGACTGCTCTTCTCCCATCCCTGCTGCTCCAGAGAAAAACACAATAAATTATCAAGCTATCTAAGACACTTTAATGGCAGTACAATGTTGTGTGTGCCCAAGAAAGATCAAGCTCAGACACTTGGGTAAATAAGCAAATTGATCACAGCTGTGTGGAGGACAAGCACTTTTCTGTGCAAGCACACAACTTCTGCCCAATCAAAACATACACTACTGGCTCCCAACATGTGGGCGGAGCCAAAGCCCCTACCTAGTAATACTCACATAATAGTCCATAAAATCCATAAAGCGGATGTTGAGAATGACAGATGTCATAATTCCCATGTAGGTCAATGGAAGAAACTATTACCAGGGTTTTGTAGAAAGTGAGCATATTTCAGTAGGAAATGTTTGAAAAAATATGACTATGTCTCTAAAGGGTTTTTAAGATTCAACCAAGCACAATTTCATTGGAATAGGGTGTGTTGAACTATGTAACCATAGTATTTTGTTGTTTAACTAGAGCTCAAAATTTACAAGTGGAGAGTGTTCCAATGCCTACTCTGGACAGGGTTTCCAGATATCAGATGCTGGATGCAAGGGGATCTGAAGCTCTCGATGGCTTTCCATGGTTAGTTCATTTTGACTTATGGAGCTTTTACCTCTCCAGAAGGCAGGGCTGGCTGTCTGTGGCCAGTCATCGTGTTCCAGCCTGGTATATAGCTGGCGAGAGTTCATGATGGAGCGCTTTGCGGGGATTCAAAAAGCTCCTTCTAGGTCACAATGGAGGAATGACCTGGAAGGAAGAAGTTACAGGACGAAGTTACAGCTTCCACAGATTGATACTGATACAGGCTCTTCGGCGAATTGGCCAACAGTTTTCACAATTGTAACGGGGACACCTGGTTAGAGGTAAGACAAGGACCGATATCCACACCAAGTCGGGCTAAACTGGGCTTTATTTTCCTATAAACACGTCTCTTGGGGGTCGCCAGAGTCCAGAATGAACAAAAAAAGGAAAACAAAAGAGGAGTCCTCCTCAAGAGAGATAATCCTTCTTATCCGGTCCTTGGTCCTTGGGGCTGGGGCTCCTTCCGTCTTCTTCCTCCTCCGGACTTTATGTGGCACTCGGGCAAAGAAGACAACAGGCAAGTGTGAGACGGTTTGTTAACATGTTTGTTAAGGGAAGGGAGTGAGGGATCACCAGTGCTCGTTCCTACTACTGCGGGCCGTGAGCAAGTGCAAGGGTAACACCGGGTGAGAGTATACACGAGAGGGACGCGTTATTCGCTGTCCTTCTCCCGTTTCCCTACCCACCCCGCCAAGCGTTCACGTACCTGGTGAAGCCACTCTCCTCCAGGAACGTGGCTGGGCGCAGCGGGATATCGTTGGCCTCCTGGCTTTCTGCTTGCACTCCACTCCGTGGCGTCCTCCAACAGCAGCGGCGTGTTGTCTCCCGGCGTCTCCGTCTCCAGTCCCGAGGCGTCCACGAACCAAACACCTTCGCTGCTTCCGGGGTTTTGAGCCTCGCTCCGGTAAGGCTGTCTCTGCGGGATTGGTCCGGTGAGGGTGACGTCGTAGGGTTGGGAGGTGCCTACTGCGGAAGCCCTTTCCTTAACCCCTTTGATGCTCATGACGGAATGGTTCCGTCATGAGCATCGGTGCCCCTGTGCTCATGACGGAACCATTTCGCCATGAGGCCAGGGGCACGAAATCCCTCTGCTGCAGACAGCAGAGGGATTTCTATTTCTCCCTCGTGACCTTGGAAGCTGGGGAAGAGCTTCCCCAGCTCCCGAGGCTCCCTCCCTGGTTTCTGTGCCATGATGATCAGCGCGCACGTCGCGCTGTCCTCATTGCACAGAAACCGAAACTGAAATGAGCCTTAGGCTCATTCCAGTTTCACTTTCTATGTGCTCAGGGGCTATCTCAGCCCCCGGGCACGTAGAAAGACGGGAGAGGTATCATTGGAAAGGGAGAATCTCCCTTTCCAATGGTACCTCTCCCAGTGGATCCCTGCTTAGGGATCGCCCAGGAGGGCGATCCCCAAGCAGGGATCCACCCACTAGACACCAGGGAGGGGGGAGCGGCCCCTTGGGCAAGGGCCTTCGCTCCCCCCATAAAGAAATGGGCAAAATTCAGACATGGGGCAGTAGCCCCCAATCTGCCCCCCAGGGTGGGCAGAAAGCTCACTAAACACCAGGGATTTTTTTGGGTGCATTTATTTTAGGGTGGGGGCTGCCCGAAATGGGCATGCCAATGCCCCCACCCCCCCACCAGCGTTACAGCCTTTCTGCCCACCCTGGGGGGCAGATGGGGCAGTAGCCCCCAATCTGACCCCCCGGGGGGGGCAGAAAGCCTACTAAACGCCAGGGATTTTTTTTTGCACCATTTGTTTTAGGGTGGGGGCTGCCCAAAACGGGCACGCCAATGCCCCCGCCACCATTACAGCCTTTCTGCCCCCCCGGGGGGGCAGAAAGCCCACTTGATGCCAGGGATTTTTTTCTGCGCAATTTGTTTTAGGGTAGGGGCTGCCCGAAATGGGCACGCCAATGCCCCCACCCTCCACCACCATTTCAGCCTTTCTGCCCCCCCGGGGGGCAACAGCCCCCAATCTGCCCCCCGGGGGGGCAAAAGCCCACTAGACACCAGGGATATTTTGGGGGAAATCTGAATTAGGGTGGGGGCTGCCCAAAATGAGCATGCCAATGCCCCCACCCCTCCCCCACAAAAATTACAGCCTTTTTGCCCCCCCTGGGGGGCAGATGGGGGCATTAGCCCCCAATCTTCCCCCCGGGGGGACAAAAAGCTCTGTAGACGGCAGGGATTTTTTGGGCAAATTTTAATTAGGGTGGGTGCATTGGCATGCCCGTTTTGGGCAGCCTCACCTAATTAAATTTGCCCAAAACTCCCTGTCATCTAGTGGACTTTCAGCCCCCTGGGGGGCAGATAGGGCATTAGCCCCCAATCTGCCCCGCCGGGGGCAAAAGCCCACTAGACGCCAGGGATTTTTTTGGGCAAATTTGAATTAGGGTGGGGCTGCCCAAAACGGGCATGCCCATGCCCCCACCCCTCCCCTGCAAAAATTACAGCCTTCCTGCCCCCTGGGGGCAGATGGGGCAGTAGCCCCCAATCTGCCCCCGGGGGCAAAAGCCCACTAGACGCCAGGGATTTTTTGGGGCAAATTTTTATTAGGATGGGGGCATTGGCATGCCCGTTTTTGGCAACCCCACCTAATTAAAATTTGCTCAAAAATACCTGGCGTCTAGTAGGCTTCTGCACCCCGGGGGGGCAAAAGCCCACTAGTCGCCAGGGATTTTTGGGGCAAATTTGAATTAGGGTGCGGGCTGCCCAAAGCGGGCATGCCCATGCCCCCACCCCCTCCCCTGCAAAAATTATAGCCTTTCTGCCCCCCTGGGGGCAGATGGGGTATTAGCCCCAATCTTCCCCGGGGAGCAAAAGCCCAGTAGACGGCAGGGATTTTTGGGCAAATTTTAATTAGGGTGGGGGCATTGGCATGCCCGTTTTGGGCAGCCCTCACCTAATTAAAATTTGCCCAAAGCTCCTGGCGTCTAGTGGACTTTCAGCCCCCTGGGGGGCAGATGGGGGCATTAGCCCCCAATCTGCCCCACCGGGGGGGGCAAAGAGCCCACTAGACGCCAGGGATTTTTTTTGGGCAAATTTGAATTAGGGTGGGGCTGCCCAAAACGGGCATGCCCATGCCTCCACCCCCTCCCCCGCAAAAATTACAGCCTTCCTGCCCCCCCCTGGGGGGCAGATGAGGCAGTAGCCCCCAATCTGCCCCCCAGGGGGGCAAAAAGCCCACTAGATGCCAGGGATTTTTTTGGGCAAATTTTTATTAGGGTGGGGGCAAAAAGCCCACTAGACGCCAGGGATTTTTTGGGGCACATTTTTATTAGGGTGGGGGCATTGGCATGCCCGTTTTTGGCAACCCCCACCCTAATTAAAATTTGCTCAAAAAAATCCCTGGCGTCTAGTAGGCTTTCTGCCCCTCCTGGGGGCAGATGGGGGCATTAGCCCCCAATCTGCACCCCTGGGGGGGCAAAAGCCCACTAGTCGCCAGGGATTTTTTTGGGCAAATTTGAATTAGGGTGGGGCTGCCCAAAACGGGCATGCCCATGCCCCCACCCCTCCCCGCAAAAATTACAGCCTTTCTGCCCCCTGGGGCGCAGATGGGGGCATTAGCCCCCAATCTTCCCCCGGGGGCAAAAAGCCCACTAGACGCCAGGGATTTTTTGGGCAAATTTGAATTAGGGTGGGGGCATTGGTATGCCCGTTTTGGGCAGCCCCACCCGAATTAAATTTGCCCAAAACTCCTGGCGTCTAGTGGACTTTCAGCCCCTAGGGGGCAGATGGGGGCATTAGCCCCCAATCTGCCCCACCGGGGGGGAAAAGGCCCACTAGACGCCAGGGATTTTTTTGGACAAATTTGAATTAGGGTGGGGCTGCCCAAAATGGGCATGCCCATGCCCCCACCACCTCCCCCGCAAAAATTACAGCCTTCCTGCCCCCCCTGGGGGGCAGATGGGGCAGTAGCCCCCAATCTGCCCCCCCGGGGGGGCAAAAAGCCCACTAGACGCCAGGGATTTTTTTGGGCAAATTTTAATTAGGGTGGGGGCTGCCCAAAACGGGCATGCCAATGCCCCCACCCCCCACCCCCAACAATTACAGCCTTTCTGCCCCCCCTGGGGGGCAAAAAGCCCACTAGACGCCAATGATTACGCTGGCTTTTTTATGTGTGGGGGTGGGGGCTGCCCAGAATGGGCATACCAATGCCCCTACCCCCAAAAAAATAGCCACAGTGTTTCTGCCCCCCTTGGGGGCATATCGGGGCAACCCCACCCCCGATATCCCCCCCAGGGCAGCAGAAAGCCGACTAGACACGGATTTGTTTTTAGCAATATGCCTACCTGTGGATTTTGGGCCCTAGCACAGCCGGCACATAGGGAAACCTAGCAAACCTGTACATTTTTGAAATCTAGACACCCAGGGGAATCCAGGATGGGGTGACTTGACTGGCTCTCACCAGGTTCTGTTACCCAGAATCCCTTGCAAACCTCAAAATGTGTATTAAAAAAACATATTTTCCTCACATTTCTGTGGTGGAAAGTTCTGGAATCTGTGTGGATCCACAAAATTCCACTCACCCCACATTCCCCAAAGTCTTCCGAGAAAAATGGTACCTCACTTGTGTGGGTGGGTCAAGTACCCGCGACAGGCAAGGGCCCAAAACCTAGTGAGGCAACATCAAAATTACCTATCACAGACCAACCTGGTTTTGCACGGGGGTTACCTGGGTTTTTGGCCCCGGGGTCGGAGGCCATCTAGGGAAACCTACCAAACCCACACATTTCTGAAAACTAGACATGCGGGGGATTCCAGGGAGGTATGGCTTGCGTGGATCCTCCAACGTTTTCTTACCCAGAATCCCCTGCAAACCTGAAATTTTGCTGAAAAAATCACTTTTTTCACACATTTGTGTGTGGGAAAGTTGTGGCATCACCGGGCTGACACAAATTTCCTACCACCCAGCGTTCGCCCAGGTCTCCCGATAAAATTGGTGCCTCACTCGGGTGGGAGGCCCAAGTACCCGCGACAGGCAAGGGCCCAAAACGTATTGAGGCGACATCAAAATTGCCTATCACAAAACGACCTGGTTTTGCAAGGGGTCCCATGACTTTTGGCCCGGGGCTCGGCGGCCACCTAGGGAAACCTACCAAACCCACACATTTCTGAAAAGTAGACACCCAGGAATTCCAGGGAGGTATGGCTTGCGTGGATCCCCCAACGTTTTCTTACCCAGAATCCCCTGCAAACCTGAAATTGTGCTGAAAAATCACTTTTTCACACATTTGTGTGTGGGAAAGTTGTGGCATCACCGGGCTAACACAAATTTCCTACCACCCAGCGTTCGCCCAGGTCTCCCGATAAAAATGGTGCCTCACTCGGGTGGGAGGCCCAAGAACCCGCGACAGGCAAGGGCCCAAAACGTATTGAGGCAACATCAAAATTGCCTATCACAAAACGACCTGGTTTTGCAAGGGGGGGTCCCATGACTTTTTGGCCCAGGGCTCGGCGGCCACCTAGGGAAACCTACAAAATCCACACATTTCTGAAAAGTAGACACCCGGGGGATTCCAGGGAGGTATGGCTAGCATGGATCCCCCAATGTTTTCTTACCCAGAATCCCCTGAAAACCTGAAATTTTGCTGAAAAAAATCACTTTTTTCACACATTTGTGTGTGGGAAAGTTGTGGCATCACCGGGCTGACACAAATTTCCTACCACTCAGCGTTCGCTCAGGTCTCCCGATAAAAATGGTGCCTCACTCGGGTGGGAGGCCCAAGTACCCGCGACAGGCAAGGGCCCAAAACGTATTGAGGCAACATCAAAATTGCCTATCACAAAACCGACCTGGTTTTGCAAGGGAGTCCCATGACTTTTGGCCCGGGGCTCGGCGGCCACCTAGGGAAACCTACCAAACCCACACATTTCTGAAAACTAGACACCCGGGGAATCCAGGGAGGTATGGCTTGCGTGGATCCTCCAACGTTTTCTTACCCAGAATCCCCTGCAAACCTGAAATTTTGCTGAAAAAATCACTTTTTCACACATTTGTGTGTGGGAAAGTTGTGGCATCACCGGGCTGACACAAATTTCCTACCACCCAGCGTTCGCCAGGTCTCCCGATAAAAATGGTGCCTCACTCGGGTGGGAGGCCCAGAACCCGCGACAGGCAAGGGCCCAAAACATATTGAGGCAACATCAAAATTGCCTATCACAAAACGATCTGGTTTTGCAAGGGGTCCCATGACTTTTGGCCCGGGGCTCGGCGGCCACCTAGAGAAACCTACCAAACCCACACATTTCTGAAAACTAGACACCCGGGGATTCCAGGGAGGTATGGCTTGCGTGGATCCCCCAACGTTTTCTTCCAGAATCCCCAGCAAACCTGAAATTTTGCTGAAAAATCACTTTTCACACATTTGTGTGTGGGAAAGTTGTGGCATCACCGGGCTGACACAAATTTCCTACTACCAGCGTTCGCCCAGGTCTCCCGATAAAAATGGTGCCTCACTCGGGTGGGAGGCCCAAGTACCCGCGACAGGCAAGGGCCCAAAACGTATTGAGGCGACATCAAAATTGCCTATCACAAAACGACCTGGTTTTGCAAGGGGTCCCATGACTTTTGGCCCGGGGCTCGCGGCCACCTAGGAAACCTACCAAACCCACACATTTCTGAAACGTAGACACCCGGGGATTCCAGGAGGTATGGCTTGTGTGGATCTCCCAACGTTTTCTTACCCAGAATCCCTGCAAACCTGAAATTGTGCTGAAAAAATCACTTTTTCACACATTTGTGTGTGGAAAGTTGTGGCATCACCGGGCTGACACAAATTTCCTACCACCCAGCGTTCGCCCAGGTCTCCCGATAAAAATGGTGCCTCACTCGGGTGGGAGGCCCAAGAACCCGCGACAGGCAAGGGCCCAAAACGTATTGAGGCGACATCAAAATTGCCTATCACAAAATGTTTTGGGCCCTTGCCTGTCGAGGGTACTTGGGCCTCCCACCCGAGTGAGGCACCATTTTTATCGGGAGACCTGGGGGAACGCTGGGTGGTAGGAAATTTGTGTCAGCCCGGTGATGCCACAACTTTCCCACACACAAATGTGTGAAAAAAGGGATTTTTTCAGCAAGTTGTCACGTTTGCAGAGGATTCTGGGTAAGAAAACGTTGGGGGATCCACACAAGCCATACCTCCCTGGAATCCCCCGGGTGTCTAGTTTTCAGAAATGTGTGGGTTTGGTAGGTTTCCTAGGTGGCCACCGAGCCCCGGGCCAAAAGTCATGGGACCCCTTGCAAAACCAGGTCATTTTGTGATAGGCAATTTTATGTCGCCTCAATACGTTTTGGGCCCTTGCCTGTCGCTGGTACTTGGGCCTCCCACCAGAGTGAGGCACCATTTTTATCGGGAGACCTGGGGAATGCTGGGTGGTAGGAAATTTGTGTCAGCCCGGTGATGCCACAACTTTCCCACACAGAAATGTGTGAAAAAAGTAATTTCTTTCAGCAAAATTTCAGGTTTGCAGGGGATTCTGGGTAAGAAAATGTTGGGGGATCCACGCAAGCCATACCTCCCTGGAATCCCCGGTGTGTAGTTTTCAGAAATGTGTGGGTTTGGTAGGTTTCCTAGGTGGCCACCGAGCCCCGGGCCAAAAGTCATGGGACCCCTTGCAAAACCAGGTCGTTTTGTGATAGGCAATTTTGATGTCGCCTCAATACGTTTTGGGCCCTTGCCTGTCGCGGGTACTTGGGCCTCCCACCCGAGAGAGGCACCATTTTTATCGGGAGACCTGGGGGAACGCTGGGTGGTAGGAAATTTGTATCAGCCCGGTGATGCCACAACTTTCCCACACACAAATGTGTGAAAAAAGTGATTGTTTCAGCAAAAGTTCAGGTTTGCAGGGGATTCTGGGTAAGAAAACGTTGGGGGATCCTTGCAAGCCATACCTCACTGGAATCCCCCGGGTGTCTACTTTTCAGAAATGTGTGGGTTTGGTAGGTTTCCCTAGGTGGCCGCCGAGCCTCGGGCCAAAAAGTCATGGGACCCCCTTTGCAAAACCAGGTCGTTTTGTGAAAGGCAATATTGATGTCGCCTCAATACGTTTTGGGCCCTTGCCTGTCGCGGGTACTTGGGCCTCCCACCCGAGTGAGGCACCATTTTTATCGGGAGACCTGGGGGAACACTGGGTGGTAGGAAATTTGTGTCAGCCCAGTGATGCCACAACTTTCCCACACACAAATGTGTGAAAAAAGTGATTTTTTTCAGCAAAAGTTCAGGTTTGCAGGGGATTCTGGGTTAGAAAACGTTGGTGGATCCACGCAAGCCATACCTCCCTGGAATCCCCCTGGTGTCTAGTTTTTAGAAATGTGTGGGTTTGGTAGGTTTCCTTAGGTGGCCGCCGAGCCCCGGGCCAAACAGTCATGGGACCCCCCTTGCAAAACCAGGTCATTTTGTGAGAGGCAATTTTGATGTTGCCTCAATACGTTTTGGGCCCTTGCCTGTCGCGGGTACTTGGGCCTCCCACCAGAGTGAGGCACCATTTTTATCGGGAGACCTGGGGGAACGCTGGGTGGTAGGAAATTTGTGTCAGCCCGGTGATGCCACAACTTTCCCACACACAAATGTGTGAAAAAAGTGATTTTTTCAGCAAAATTTCAGGTTTGCAGGGGATTCAGGGTAAGAAAACGTTGGGGGATCCACGCAAGCCATACCTTACTGGAATCCCCCGGGTGTCTACTTTTCAGAAATGTATGGGTTTGGTAGGTTTCCCTAGGTGCCGGAAGAGCTAGGGTTCAAAAACTACAGCTAGGCACTTTGCAAAAAAAGGGTCATTTTTCACAGTGAAAATGTGGTGTGTCCACGTTGCGTTTTGCGCTGTTTCCTGTCGCGGACACTAGGCCTACCCACACAAGTGAGGTACCATTTTTCTCGGAAGACTTTGGGGAACGCGGGGTGGGTGGAATTTTGTGGATCCACGCAGATTCCAGAACTTTCCACCACAGAAAAGTGAGGAAAATGTGTTTTTTTTGACAATTTTTTAGGTTTGCAAGGGATTCTGGGTAACAGAACCTCGTGAGAGCCAGTCAAGTCACCCCATCCTGGATTCCCCTGGGTGTCTAGTTTTCAAAAATGTATAGGTTTGCTAGGTTTCCCTAGGTGCCGGCAGAGCTAGGGTTCAAAACTACAGCTAGGTACTTTGCAAAAAAAGGGTCATTTTTCACTGTGAAAATGTGGTGTGTCCACGTTGCGTTTTGCGCTGTTTCCTGTCGCGGGCACTAGGCCTACCCACACAAGTGAGGTACCATTTTTCTCGGAAGACTTTGGGGAATGCGGGGTGGGTGTAATTTTGTGCATCCACGCAGATTCCAGAAATTTCTACCACAGAAAAGTGAGGAAAATGTGGTTTTTTTGACAATTGTTTTGTATTGCAAGGGATTCTGGGTACCAGAACCTGGTGAGAGCCAGTCAAGTCACCCCATCCTGGATTCCCCTGGGTGTCTAGTTTTCAAAAATGTATAGGTTTGCTAGGTTTCCCTAGGTGCCGGCAGAGCTAGGGTTAAAAAAAAACAGCTAGGCACTTTGCAAAAAAAGGGTCATTTTTCACTGTGAAAATGTGGTGTGTCCACGTTGCGTTTTGCGCTGTTTCCTGTCGCGGGCACTAGGCCTACCCACACAAGTGAGGTACCATTTTTCTCGGAAGACTTTGGGGAACGCGAGGTGGGTGGAATTTTGTGGATCCACGCAGATTCCAGAACTTTCCACCACAGAAAAGTGAGGAAAATGTGTTTTTTTGGACAATTTTTTAGGTTTGCAAGGGATTCTGGGTACCAGAACCTGGTGAGAGCCAGTCAAGTCACCCCATCCTGGATTCCCCTGGGTGTCTAGTTTTCAAAAATGTATAGGTTTGCTAGGTTTCCCTAGGTGCCGGCAGAGCTAGGGTTCAAAAACTACAGCTAGGCACTTTGCAAAAAAAGGGTCATTTTTCACTGTGAAAATGTGGTGTGTCCACATCGCGTTTTGCGCTGTTTCCTGTCGCGGGCACTAGGCCTACCCACACAAGTGAGGTACCATTTTTCTCGGAAGACTTTGGGGAACGCGGGGTGGGTGGAATTTTGTGGATCCACGCATATTCCAGAACTTTCCACCACAGAAAAGTGAGGAAAATGTGTTTTTTTTGACAATTTTTTAGGTTTGCAAGGGATTCTGGGTACCAGAACCTGGTGAGATCCAGTCAAGTCACCCCATCCTGGATTCCCCTGGGTGTCTAGTTCTCAAAAATGTATAGGTTTGCTAGGTTTCCTTAGGTGCTGGCAGAGCTAGGGTTCAAAAACTACAGCTAGGCACTTTGCAAAAAAAGGGTCATTTTTCACTGTGAAAATGTGGTGTGTCCACGTTGCGTTTTGCGCTGTTTCCTGTCGCGGGCACTAGGCCTACCCCCACAAGTGAGGTACCATTTTTTTCGGAAGACTTTGGGGAACGCGGGGTGGGTAGAATTTTGTGGATCCGTGCAGATTCCAGAACTTTCCACCACAGAAAAGTGAGGAAAATGTGTTTTTTTTGACAATTTTTTAGGTTTGCAAGGGATTCTGGGTAACAGAACCAGGTGAGAGCCAGTCAAGTCACCCCATCCTGGATTTCCCTGGGTGTCTAGTTTTCAAAAATGTATAGGTTTGCTAGGTTTCCCTAGGTGCCGGCAGAGCTAGGGTTCAAAAACTACAGCTAGGCACTTTGCAAAAAAAGGGTCATTTTTCACTGTGAAAATGTGGTGTCCACGTTGCGTTTTGGGCCGTTTGCTGTCGCGGGCACTAGGCCTACCCACACAAGTGAGGCACCATTTTTATCGGGAGACTTAGGGTAACACAAAATTGTAGAGCAACTGTTATTATCTATTAACTTTCAATGCATTTCTGCCTTCCAAACGAAAGACAATGTGTAAAAAAGAAGTCATTTTGAAAAATGACCTATAATTCTCATGCTAGTATGGGTACTCCCAATTTCGGAAATGTGCAAATATCTACTGTTTCTAAACTCTATATTTTGTTCCCATTTCAGAAATACATAGGTGTCTTTCATACCGATTTTTCCATGTATAAATTTTCCCAGAATAATTGCTATATACCCGGGACATAATAAAAAACCATTGCAAGACGCTGCTCAGTTATTGGCTCTGGGTTCGTCGGGTTCTTGGTGAACCTACAAGTCCTATATATCACCACAACCAGAAAGGTCCAGCGGATGTAATGGTATATTGCTTTCAAATAGCTGTCATAATTAGAAGAAGTTACAGGTGAAAACGTTGACACAAATGGCTCTTTTTTTCAACTAATTTTCAATTTTTCCTATATTTAACTGTTTGTTTCTATAAAGAAAACTTGAATGATCTACACAAATGACCCCTTGCTGAATTCAGAATGTTGTCTACTTTTCAGAAATGTATGGCTTTCCAGGATCCATTATTGCTTTCATACCCATTTCTACCATTAACTGGAAGGAGGTTGAAAGCACAAAAAATAGCAAAAATAGGCTATGTCCCAGAAAAATGCCAAAACTGTGTACAAAATTTTGGTTTTCTGACAAAAGTCTGCTTGTCCCTGAAAGCTGGGAAGATGGTGATTTCAGCACCACAACCCCTTTTTTGATGCCATTTGCAGGGAAAAAATCAGATGCTTTCATCTGTAGCCCTTTTTTCGCATTTTTCCCCCAAAACCCAAAATTTAGCTGTATTTTGGCTAATTTCTGGGTCCCCTCCAGGGGAATGCACAAACCCTGGGTACCTTTAGAATCCCCATGATGTTGGAAAAAAAGGACGCAAATTTGGCATGGATACCTTATGTGGTCAAAAAGTTACAGGGGCCTAAGCGCGAACTACCCCAAATAGCCAAAAAAAGGCTTAGCACAGGAGGGGAAAAGGCCTAGCAGCGAAGGGGTTAAAGGGATAGGTATCGCCATAAGGCGTATCGTTGTCCCATACCAGGTCTCCCTCCGGCTCCCAGACACCGGGCAGTAAGGGAAGGAGACGACGGACGTCAAGTGAGGCGGACAACCCCTCATTCATGGTTGTATCTCCCTCTTCGCCTTCCTCTCCGTCGGATGGGATGGCGAAATCGTGACAACAATTTTTGTAAGTTTTCAGCAGCACTGAGCAGCATTTGTGAGTAATCTAAAGGGAATGCTGCAGACTTTGATTCCTGCAAATCAGACAGGACGCTTCTCTGACTCCTCTCACACCTAGCCAGCACAGGGCTATACAACAATATTTCAAGAATTATTTCATAACTCTAGAAACTAATTGAACCCCTTGTCTGTGACAATGCCTTGAGTAAGTCTTGCTCTTAAAAATACTTTTTTCAGACATTTTACTACAGAGGTATCCACATGAGTCACAACTTTGCCTTCACTTAAAACCACTGGGAAACCTTATACATAACTACTATGGTCTACAGAGTGGAAACTCCCAAAGCACCAAAAAACCCGTGATATCTAAAGAAATGTTCTTCCAAAGACCATCAAGCAATTCTACAATCAATCTTGCTAGCAAACCTACACAGTTTCTTGCAATGTGTCACTCCATGTGCATGCTACAGAGAAAAACCAGTTTGTTTTCAAGATGATACTGAATATTTAACTGCCAAAAGTCCATTCTCATTCTCCTTTTAGTTTTACTCATGCCAGGATGACTTTCACATGACGTTGTCAGAATCCTGTGAGGTAAAACCTCTAGAACAACCGAATAGCTCTCTTCTGTACAAAATATGAATCTTCCACAATTAATCATTTACCACGTCTGAATTTGGCATCAAATCTTTAGGCATTTTGTTTCAGGCAAAGTTGATAATAGTAACCTGAGTGGGTGGAGACTCTTGGGTCTACACCTATGTGTAAATTTCTGAGCAGAAATGGGTAATAGCAAAAAAGTGGAGTGTTCACCTAGATCTAAGAGTATATTTGCACATGAATAAATCTATACTTGCAAACCATCCTTTGTGAATTGGGTCCAGAATGTTGTTTTGAAGATAAGACTCACTGGGAACATCCCTAAATAACCGATGTGTGGTTGTTTGAAACATGACAGATGCTGACAGTAGAGCTAAAACGCATTCATTTATAAAGAAAAGCCCCAATCAGAGTGATGTCAAAGGTTTTGATTCCTCATGCATCTGATAATATGCTAATGGCTATCTACCTTTAGAATCCACAAACATGTGGGATAAAAGGACACTGCTATTGTCTGAAGACTTATCTCAGATTAACTCTAGAAGTCTGATTTTGTTCTTCTTTAGTGGGATTTAGAGAAAGAGAGTGGAGCTTAGGCTGTGTTTTAAAGAAGTGCCATTGTCTTGTTACAATATATTGGAAGCATACATGGATCTGTCTCTCAGTATGTCACTAGTTTTGGAAATTGAATGTGTTCAATAGTTGAATACTGCCAGAACATCTCCAGCTGTGGTCACAGTTGAGCAGCTTCACTTAGCATAGCTTATCAGATGACTATACTGCTGTGTACACAGTAAAGTGTATCACCTGGCTGACTGATGCTGATTTAGAGCATTTATGTATTCATGTTAATATTCAGTTTTGATCTTCCGCCTAAATTTGGAAAGTTTTCTTGCTGTGTTTGTATGGTAGCTTCGTATTCTGAGGGATCAGTGTTAGCTACTGTTGAACTGATTGTCTGTGTATTTCAGAGGATGCTTAAGTAGTACTGGGCTGTTTCTATCACAAATGCCTCGTGGTAAATTATGAAGGGTTTTGCAGATGTTGCTTGTGAGAGTTTTATAATGAGAAACCACCTTATCATTTAGCGGATACAAGTTCTGAAAGTCACCAAATTGTTGTAGACTAATTTTTAGATCTAAAATTTGGTGTGTTTCATCCATGTATTCCACTATGGGAGGGGGTTCATTGTTTTAATGTCTTTGTTACCATTTCATAGGGAATTTGAGATATTGCTGTTGTGGTTGTGGAAGAATGTTGTCTAAAATAATAGAGGTAATGCGTACAGAGCGTATAGCACAACTGGTGTTATCATCATTTTGACTGTGCCTAAACTGCCTCACCTGGATATTTTAAGAGGAGACCAAGCCTGTGGTTTGGTTTTGATGCTGTTCAGGATTCTCTTTGAGTTTAGGGTAAGGTAGTTGTGCAGATTTTTGATGAAGAGGATACTTAAATATGTCATATTTCATGCTTCCAAATAAAATCAACATCTTCAAAGATGTATTTTGGCATGAAGTTGTCAGCAAAAGTGCCTTGATTTTGTTGCTGTTTAGCTTGCAGCCATATAAAAAGCTACATTGTTCTATTTCTTTAGGTAATTGGGGAAGTGACTATTGCGAGTTGCTCATAAGGAGGAGAACATCATCAGCAGATGCTGATATCTTGAATTCAAAACTGGAGTGGTGGATGTAATGAATGTGTTTGTTATCCCAAATCTGTTTCAGGAGCAGTAATGTGGCAATATCAAAAGCAGGGGAGGTGGCATAGTGCAGTTTAGTATGCACAGTGTATTTTTGCAGGAGGACATGCCTTTCAAAACATATAAAGTGGAAGGCCCATTTGATTTTGTCAAAGGCCTTTTCTTTTCTACATCATATGGAATGGAGCACCATAATGGTTGATTTTCCAGTGGCGCGCTACAATGATAGTAGATAGCAGTCTAGTGTTGGAAGTTGAAAACAAGCCGTTAACAAACCCTATTTGATCTGGATGTATTAATTTTGAAGTACTTTTTCTAGTTGTGAAGCAAGGATGTTCTTAATGATTTAACAGTCTGCATTTATTAATGAATATGCCTTCTGGGCTTGGTAATTTTTGAAGTGATTATATAGGTTTAGACTTTTGACGTCTAATTCATTTGTGAGTAGTAGGTAAAAATTTAGGGGGTAGTCCGTCTTCCCCAGGCTCCTTATTTTTCTTGAGCAGTTTGATGTTGTCATTGATTTCTTTTACTGTGAAGTTGTTTCCTAAGGGTGAGAGATTAACATTCCGGTTGAGTTTCTTGGAATACTTGAGAAATATAAGTTTAGGTCTTGCACAGTTGGTGTCTTGTCACTGGTATACAGTGTTTGATAAGAGGTTTTAAATGCAAGTTATATGTCTTTAACCTTCAATTTAATTTCCTCTGTAGAGTTCAAAATGAATGTTATTTTGCATTTCTCAGTTCTTGATCTCACTCTAGTTCGCGAGCAGCTTCCCTACTTCTTCAAGTGTGATGTCTTGCTCTAATGCTTAGGGGGATATGATCAGAGGAGCAAGAACATCTTCTACTGAATTCAAGTTTGAATTTGAAAATGGGATTTGTATGTCATCGGGAGGTTGTCTTGATATATTTGTTTTCAAATATCCTAATTTCCTTAAGCAGCTACATGGTCTCTTGAAGGTGAGAGAAGAATATAAATTGATGCCTTCCTGCATTTGCTGATCCCCAGACATCTATCAACTTTTCGTCTTCAATTAGGCTTTTGAATGCTTTTTTAAACTTAATTGGATTTTATCTGATATTTGATTTCCTGTCCACAATGGCATCTCAGTACGTGTTTTTGTCTCCACCTAGGATCAAGTAGCAGTGATGAGGGCTGGATCAAATTAAGCCTCGTACGGTCTTTAAAAACATACCAACATGGTGATGCCTTTTTCCTTTCCCTCTGCTTCAAAGAATACAATTTCCCCTATTCAATTTCTTTTCAGTTTAAGTGATGTTTCTTCATTTATATGGCTGAAAATATTATTCCAGCTACCTAGGCTAGACACAAAAGTCATCTTTATAATGCAAATGTATATAATGCACACAATTGGAATCGAGCACAAAGTACAATTTTGAAAATACGCCATTTATGATGAAATAATAGGCTAAAATCCAAGTCAATTTTATCCAAGCGCTCTCCCACAATTTGTCCAGGAACAAAGGTAAGCCTATTACTTTGCAGACTGTGACAGGCCATTTAAGTAAATAAAAACAAAAATGTGTGTGTTAAAAATGGAGGGTGGAGGGGTTGTAATCCCCCCTTTATATTGAAAATACCCTTGTGCCAACAAAAACACTCCATTTCTTTTGAAGCATTCAATTCACCTTTTAAGTTACATTGTTTGTATATTGTTTTTAAGTTAAGTTATATTGTACTTAATACAAAATTGTGTGAGGATTAATATATATAAAACATAGATGTGAATAGAGCATCATCAAATGCCTGTGTTTCCAGGCGGTTGTGGGAGGCTGACTAACCTTTAGCTTGGCTTGACCATGGTTTGGGGCACAAATGGTTCATCATTTGAGATACAAAGTGGACACACCTCAGAAGACCATTCATGTCTGAAACCATGACTCGCATTAGGTTGTCTCCTAGCCATGACTGTCTTAGAGCACATTAATGTTATGCATAATGGTCACCTGAATGCAAATGTATTCAGAATGTGACCTGAATATTACACAAGTTACAGAGTGATTTTCGTCATGTAAAATTAAAATCAGAGTAGAAACATCAATGAGTAAATATATATATGCATGTCAATGTTAATGCATTATAGAAGAAACTATGTTAAATAATGTCTCGTGTCAGAGTCTGATGTAAAATGCATTAAAAAGTTCCTGTTTGAAGCTCCTAACACCATTACTGGTTGATATTATTTGGATAGAGGCAAGGCCTACAGAACATCAATGGTGTAAGATTAAAGATGTAACCTAAGGAAGTCCCCATGCAGATTCCTTCTTCACCTTCCATGACATTTTAATTGGTTTGAAACAATTACAATGTACTGTGGGTGGGGAAGGGGACAAATCCTTGTAGGTCTCATGGCCTGGAGAAGGTTTACAATCTGAAATTGACCCACATGTATGAGCATGTGTATGCAGCACCTTATGAAGTGCTTAATTTGAGCTGGTGGTTTCCGATGCTCAGAACCTGCACATAATTGTCAACACCTGCACTTATGACAGACTACCACATGGTGGTGCTGTCTGTTTAATTTAGAAATGAGCACAACAACAGTTGTTTATTAATTCAATATACCTTAAAAAGTACTAATACCTTTTTTGCCCAAGCCATTCTTATAGTATTGGGTGCCTGGAATCAACTAAATTGTCACACTTGTAAGAGTGTGATGCTTAGTAGCTGTGTTGGCACTGTTACTGGCAGGGGTAGGGGCAATGGGTGGTTCAGGCTGCTGTGGCCTCCTGTCGAGGGCCCTGACACTTATTGTTTTACAAATTAAGCACTGATTATGATATGTTTGGTTTCACAATTAAAGTCAAATATCAGCACCATTGTCCTATACTTAGTTTAACCCATAAAAAGGTCACCCACTAACTACGGTTTAGTTGCTGTGGAACAGAAACTAATATTTAGCTGTTTTCTCCCAACGTAATTATGTCACCAAATATTCAGGCAATTGTTTTATCAGCTTGTTCTCATAAGACGCTAGGAGGCTACATGTATTTAACTTCAGCAACCAGGCAAGTGATGTAGAGTTACCTGCTGTCACAGAAAGATGCTGTGAGGTGTATTTACAGAAACATCTCACTGTGCTTTGTATACCCCTCAATGTAAACTCGTTGTTGGAGGAAGCAGACAACTTTGGAATTGGAAAGATTATGAGGCCTGCGCTATAGAATCTGATGCCAAATAAATAAAAGACTATCAGAATTATATTTAAAGTCTCAAAGGGGTCCGAAATAAACGTGTTGTGTTGGTCAAGACAGACTTCAATTGCGTGTAATAAGACAGTGAATGATGGAAATAATAAAAGAAAGATGGAAACACATGCATGATGAGCCAGATTCTCATAGCCATTGGCCCGTGGAACCTCAACTTACACTTGCAAAGGTGGCCTTATAATCATCAATCCACACCCTCATCTGCATACCCGAACCCGCTACAGAACAATATTGTGTGTGAGGATGTCCCACTTCCGGGTTGAGGAATGGCTGCACAAAGGCAGGGATGCCTTGGAAAGCTTTACATTATTTGTAAAGGACAACAGAAAACGCCTTCACCTTATGTCACTGTCATTGTTCTTTAAACAATGCTCGTTTTTCCAAAAACTTCGGGGCTTATTTACAAGCCCCTTGCGCCGCCGGTGTCACTTTTCCCCATATTAAGTGACGCATGGGCGGCGCAAGGGGCTTGTAAATAAGCCCCAAAGTTTCTAAATCACCAGTATCAATATATGAGACATTTTATGTTGTTTTTCAATAATAAAACAATCTTCAAATTTGCAATTTTTTAGAAACATATTGGACGATATCAAATTGTAATTGTATTGTATTGTAATTGCATTTATATAGCGCTTACTACCCCTGACGAGGCGTCAAAGCGCTTTTTCGTCGAGTAGCACGCTACTGCGGGACCCATAGAGGATTAGTGTTGAATTAGTATAGTGAAACATGCAAGTACATTTTAAGTGGTGGATAGGTTAGTCAGTTATTTGGATTTGGAATGATAGCAGAAGGATAGAGGAGGAAAAAAGGTTTGTATTTATATAGCGCTTGTTACCCCTGATGGGGTGTTGAAGCACGCTACTCCGGAAGCCCATAAAGGATTAGTGGTGAATTAATTTGGTGAAATATGAAAGTAATTTCAGTGGTGGATATTAGTCAGTTATTTGGAGTGAGAAGGATAGCGGAGGGATAAAAAGGGAAGAAAGGTGTGCATTCATATAGCACTTGTTACCCCTGATGGGTGTTGAAGCGCTTTTCTGGCGGGTAGCACGCCACTCCGGAACCCATTAAGGATTAGTGTTGAAAATTAGTATAGTAAAATATGAAGTAATTTGAGTAGTGGATATGTTATTCAGTTATTTGGGTAGAGAAGGGTAGGTGGCGGGATAGAAGAGGGAAAGAGGTTTGTATTTATATAGCGCTTGCTACCCCTGATGGGGTTTTGAAGCGCAAGTAGCACGCTACTCTGGAACCCATAAGTATTAGTGTTGAATTAGTATGGTGAAACATGAAACTAATTTTAGTGGTGGATATGTTAGTCAGTTATTTGGATTGAGAAGGGTTGGGGAGAGGTAGAAAAGGGAAAAGGTTTGCATTTAAATAGCGCTTGTAACCCTGATGGGGTGTTGAGACGCTTTATTGGCGAGTAGCACGCTACTCTGGAACCCATAAAGGATTAGTGGTGAATTAGTATAGTTGAATATGGAATTTGAGAAGTGAACATGTTAGTCTGTTAATTTTGATTGAAAGGATAGTGGAGGGATAAAAGAGTGAAGGATTTTTTTTTTTTTAGGTCATAGCAGTAGGAGGAGGCTTTTGGATGAGTAAAAATGAGTTTTGGAGGGGAGGAGTCAGAGGGAAGAGTTTAGAAAGGTTTGTTTTAGGGGATCGGTATAGTAAAAGAGGTGTCAGATAATGCAAGGAGGGGTAGAGTAGGAGAGAGTCTAGAAAGGGTTATTTTGGGGTTTGGGATAAATGAGAGTGTGGATGTAGAGGATATATTGATAAATGTATAGGATGAGAGATAGGGTAGTGCATTGGAAAGAGTAGTAGAAAGAAGTTTGAGATGAGTCAGAAGGTTGGGCTAGAAGATATATTGAGAGAAGTATAGGCTGCGAAATAGGGTAGTGCCTTGGAAATGCTAAATTAGAAGAAAGTGATAAATATATAGATCCATAAGTACATTGACAGTATATAGATACATAAAGGAGGTAGTATATGTAGATTAAAGATATTGATAGAGACACAGGATGAGAAATAGGGTAGTGCATTGGATATGCTTTTTCAGGAGAAAAGTAACAGAGACACAGATCCAAGTACATGGAAGGTACATAGATGCACAATGGAAGTAAGTACATGTAGACCAAAGATGATTTTTATTTATTTATTTATTATTATTATAATTTTTTTTTTTTCTCTCAACAACATAATTATTCTACATGTTTATACAAAGCAATACACAAAGATAGGTACATATCTATAGTGAAAACAAATGCTTATATACAGAGGGATATGCTGTAAATTTCTGTTTGCGTATGGTGCTTATGTGGGGAAGAGCCAATTCTTGAGTAGTTTTCTGAAGGTAAGGTGGTTGTCGGTGGATCTTATGTTGGGGGGTAAAGAGTTCCATAGTTTGGCTGCATGAACAGAGAAGGATGTGCCACCCATGTTTTTTTTCTTGTATCTTGGGATTTTGAGGCGAGATGCTCCTTTAGAGCGGAGGGTCCTCTGTTGAGTGTGTTTGGTGATTTTATTCATGATGAAGAGCGGTCCCATTCCATGTATTGCTTTGTGGGTGATACAAAGCAGCTTGAACGTGGATCTTCTGGCAACCGGTAACCAATGCAGGGCTTTCAAGGCAGGGGAGATGTGGTCTCGCAGTTTGATATGCAAGAGTAGTCTGGCAGCCGAGTTCTGAATCCGTTGTAGTCTTTTCATGGTTGTTAAAGGTGATCCGTGGTAGAGGCTATTGACGTAATCGAGTTTGGACAGAACAAGGGAGATGGTAGCTTGGACCTTGTGCGGAAATCCCAAATGAGGGAAAATTCGTTGCATCGTTTTTATAGTGACAAAGCTTGATCTTGCTAGTTTGTCCACTTGGGCATTCATCGACAGCTTGGAGTCCATGGTCATTCCGAGGTTTCTTACTTCCTTCGATACTTTAGGTGGTGATCCCAGTTCATTAGGCCATGCGGCAAGCGGGTTGTAATGTTTCCAATCGCCACACATGAGTATTTCCGTTTTTGAAGCATTCAATTTGAGATGGCTCCAAGTCATCCACTGATCCACGGCTCTGAGACAGCTGAAAATTGGTGATTTTCCAATGTCTTTGGGGCATTCCAGTTGAAGGAGTATTTGCGTGTCATCTGCATAGTTATAGCACGTGAGGCGAAATTTATTGATCAGTACGTAATGACTTCATGTAGATGTTGAAAAGCATGGGCAAGATGATAGAACCTTGAGGGACCCCTGCTTTTGTGGAGTACGGTTTGGACGAGAAAGGTGGGGTATGGATGACATTAGTTCTGTTTCGAAGGTAGGACGCGATCCAGTCTAGAGCAGTTCCCTCTATGCCGGCTTCATAGAGTCTTTGTTTCAGAGTGTCATGGTCAACCGTGTCAAAGGCAGCCGAGAGGTCCAAGAGGAGTAGCGCACCAACCCCGTTGCGGTCAACTGTATTCTTCAGGTCATCCCAGATGGCAAGGAGGGCAGATTCAGTGCCTCTTCCCGGACGGAATCCTGTTTGGAAGTCTGAAAGTATGTCATTCTCTTCAATGAATTGTGACATCTGGGCGAATGCTGCTCTTTCTATCAGTTTGACCAGGAAAGGTCCATTTGTAATGGGTCTGTAGTTGTCAGAGTTCAGCGGGTCCAAGTTTGTTTTCTTCAGTAAAGGGCGTATGTGTGTTTTTTGAGTTCTTCTGGAAATATCCCGGTAGTGAAGGAATCGTTGATGATTCTTCTTACTGGAGTGGCAGCAGAGGTTGTTAAAAGAATTGTCTTGAAAGTTTGTGGTGGACAGGGGTCAGAAGGGCTGCCGGCAGGCCTGCTTGCTTTGACCAGGTCCATAAATTCATTGTGTGAGATGTGTTGGAAGGAACGGAGAGGCTTGGTTAGAGTATTCTTGGATTGTTGTTTTGTACAAGGGTTAGTGCTGGTGCTTTGTTTCTGTTTTAAGTACGAGTCCAACGTGTCTGCTTTGTCCGTGTAATGATTTGTCAGTTTGTCTGTGAAATCTTGAGTAACAGGATGAGTTCCTTCTAGGCAATTTGGTTTGCGAAATTCATTGAGTATTTTATAGAATTCTTTATTTGCACATTTAGCATTTTGAATTCTGTCTGAATAGTACCTTTTCTTAGCTTTTTTGAAAGCCGAGTTGTATAATCTGTTAATTTTTTGTAGGTGAAGTTTGTCTTGTTTGGCGTTTGTTTTGAGCCAGGTATGTTGCAGCTTTCTAATTTGTTGTTTTATGTCTTTTATTTCTATGTTTCTCCAAGGTGCTTTTTTTTTCTTTTGTTCTGTTGTGTGGTTTTGAGTGGTATCAGGATGTCAAAACTTCCTGTAGCCACTCATATAGTTTTGAACAGAATTTATTGTTTCCAGATTTGTACCTGATGTTAGTTGTGTTTCTAAGTGTTCCAAATTGAGTTTGTTCCACGGCCGATAGGTGGATGGATGTAAGGTAGTTTTAGGTGAGTCGCTTAGTGTTGTTTTATGTTGGAAAGCAAGCAAGTGGTGGTCTGACCATGTGACTGGAGTTATAGTTTGAAAGGTAACTAGTTCAGTATTAGCAAAAATGACATCTAGGATATGTCCAGCGGTGTGTGTCGGTTTGTGGACAATCTGATGCAGGTTCAGTGCGTCTAGGCCAGTGATTATTGTTTTTGGATGGGTCATATTGGGTTTGTCAAACAAATGTTGAGGTCACCCAGAACGCATAGGTTGGAGTGTATTGTTATCAGGTTTGAAACTGTGTCTAGAAGTGCGTCTGGGAATGTCGCCTTGCTAGGTGGAGGTCTGTAAAGGAGCAGGAAGTTACAGGAGGAAGACGGTGTAGGATTGCATCTTGTTAGAAGAGCCTCACAATTCTTTATGGAGATGTAGTCAATTTTAGTGATATTTGTTGTTTGCCTGAATACAACAGCTAGACCACCTCCTTTTTTGGCTATACGATTTTAGGTGATTGTTTGATAGCCTAGAGGAAAGGCTTCATGCAGGACTGGAGCCATATCCTCTCCCAACTATGATTCGGTTATGAATAGTATGTCTGGTTTTGCATCTGTGAGAAGGTCGTAGATGTGATGCTTGTTTTTAGAGAGGGATCGAGCATTTATTAGTAGACAGTTTAGACAGTGGCCTTTGGTGATAGTGAGACTTTGTTTTGTAGAAGAGTGATCAGTATTGTGTGGGTTTGTAGCAGGTGTGTTTTTAGAGCTGGCATTAGCTGTATTAGGATAGCAATTGTGTAGCTGTTCTGTATCATGTTCCTCATCCAGCATGCTAAGAAGGCATTTTGATGGGTCTGCGTGTGTATGTGGTGGAGATGGTGTTTGAGAGTGAGTTGGAGTGCTGTGTTGTTTTCGTGGTGTAACATTGTTGTGAAGTAGACATGGGGAAGCGAAGTTGTGAGGTATGGCATGTTGCTTATATTGTTTGCGTGTGTTTAATGCGGAAGGTGTATGAGTCAGGGGTGGTGGTGCAGCATGTGGGTCATGTAGTAAGGTTCTAAATTGTCTAATGGATGAGAGGCGGTTAGAAGAGAGTTGCTGTGTTGCTGTATCTGTGTTAGGTATGGTGGAAGAGAGAAAGCTTGGCATTGGAGTTGGTTCCTTTGTGTTATTTGAAAGGTGGGTGTATGTTTGCATTTTGTGATGGTAAGTATTATGAGGTGTTGTGCTTTGAAGATCTTGTGCTGGTGTGTGTGATATGTTTTGTTTTTGAGGAGTAGTGAAAAGGGGTGCTGATGTATATGTTTCATGCAATGGATTTGGTTGTATAGTATTGTTTGTGAGAGGAGGTTGTACGGTAGAGGGGGTGGTGATGTGTTTATGAGTAGAGTGTATGATGTGTGTAGGTGGGAATGAAGTAGAGGTAAGAGTGTTTGTCTTAGACTGGTTTGTTGCAAGAGTTAAAAAGTGTGATGGTCTGCAGTGTGTGTGTTGTGCGCTAGTGTTATTATGGTAGAAGGGAGAGGAGGGTGTTTGTTGGACAAATGATGGAAGGATGATTATATGTTTGTTAGTGATAAAAGGTGGTATGATAGGTGTAATTACAGCAGGGTGCGTGTGTCTGGATGGGATGTAGTTATGTATGGTGTCGATTGGCGTTGTGTTAGTGATGAGTGTATTGGTTAGTGGTATAGGATAGAGTTGTGTACTGTTTGTAGGTGATGGTGGATATGTGTGGTAGTTGGGATAGTAGGGTGTATAGATGTGGTTTGGTTGGGTTTGTAGTGCATGCTGGTACATTAATTTGTGCATAGTGTTGTGCGTGGTGTACATTTGGTGTGAGTGTGTTGCTCTGTTTGTGGATGTGGATGGTGTGGGCTGGGTGTTGCTAAATGGGAAGATGGGCAGCATTTCTGGCCCTGGCCCTGGCCAGTCTCAAACAGGCTCAAACAGGCAACTGCCCTTGTCCTCTCCGCCCTTAGCTGAGACGCCCTAACCCTGGCCTTTTATAGCCCTAGTAATCAGGTGACCCCATCAGCCAATGGGAACCCTAGCCCTAACACTATCCAATCACAACACTAGCCCTAAAAATCTAGAACCAATAGGAGACCAGGACCTTACAGCCAATCTTAGCCCTAGTCCAAGCACCCAATCAGGCACAAAAACCCTAATCTCTACGTCCAATAGAGGCCCTAGCCCTACCAGTAGTCCCAACCCAAGTCCAAGCAACCAATGGGACAGGAAGCCCTACTCCCCACTTCCAATAGAAAGCCTAACCCTACTCTTAGTCCCACACCTAGTCCAACAACCAATCACACAGGAAGCCCTAGTCCCTACTTCCAATAGAAATCATAACCCTAGCCCTAGTCCCAACCCTACATTGATTGAATCACAGACCCAGAAACCAATAAGAACACTCAAATACCCAACCAATGAGGACACTAACCCAATACAATAGAAACATCAGATACAACCACCAATCAGTGTATACATGTACCAACCACTAGCAGACTATATAAGGTCCCAGCAACCTCAGACAAGGTTTGCTGGCCAGGGAGTTGGAAGCTGCTTCTCCTGTTCAGAATCTCCTAGGAGACAGACAGGCTCAATCCACACTTTGGACTTCTGCAGGTAAAGGCCTCACAAACTTGAAATCTAACACTACTGTTTGAATAAAACTTTACTCCCTCTCCTGGCCAAAAAACGAAGTGCACAGTCCCTATTAAACACAGTTTAAACAGCTCACAGAAGCACCCTCTGATGTAGAATATCCCTGTTGCTGGGGGGGGGAGGCAGGGGGGCTGGTTTCACTGGCTTGTTAACACAAAATGGTGGCTGGGGGTGCACTGTTTAACATACAGGTCTTAGCACAGAGCAGAGGAGAAATTTGGAGGGAAAACTGAATAGTCACCAGGAATGAGAGGGAAAAACTACAGAGTTTGGACTGCAAATCCCACAATTCAACACGTTAAATGGAAGCAATCATGGGCAGGAAAACCACAAGTTTAAAACACAAAACAGGTGATAAAATATGCAATCACAGGCAGGTTAAAAGTACAATTTTAAACTGTAACAACCACAGGCAAAGAAAGTAATCACAGAAAGGGAAAATCGTTTTTCTAAAAGCTTTTTTGGGGGGGGAAGAGACAGCACTAGTCTGCCTCCTTACCACTTCCTGGACTCTGCTCACTGCAATCTGGGTCACAGGTAGGCTGCAACTCTCAAGATGGAGGAGAATGATTTGGGGTGCACCCAGCAAAGCCTTAAGGGGCCCGGGCAGGTGTGAGGGGAGGGCTCAGAGTTGCCTGGTAGCTGAATAGCCAATCCCCAGTCCTAGGCCTGCTGGCCTGGGGGTGGAGGCTGGGGAGCTGCTTCTCCTGTTCAGAATCTCCTAGGAGACAGACAGGCTCAATCCACACTTTGGACTTCTGCAGGTAAAGGCCTCACAAACTTGAAATCTAACACTACTGTTTGAATAAAACAGTGCTGACCTGCACCGAACAAGCTGACATATCCATGTACTTTTTTAAAAAAAACAGATTTTATGAATTTTGTTGCAGTTACACTAAGTCTTGTAGTTCAGCCATGTCAAAGCATAACTTTTCATATCACGCATATACATCTCTGGGTGTGCAAACTTATAATCACATTGTTAGTTCACAACTTTAACTGTATTCTTACCCCCCTCCCCCCTTGTGAGTCAGCTGTATGTAGTTTATATGGACTGAGTGCTTGTTGAGTATGGTAAGTGTCGATGCTGTGTATAGGTGAAGGCTAGGGTAGCCCTGGGTCGTTCCAGTAGCTTACCGGGTATGGTGAGAGAAGATCTGTGCAGTGGGGTCCTAAGCTTAAGGTGGTGGATACCTCATGGAGCGCTTATTGGGTTCTCACGGGTGTTCCCTCTGGGGTCTCCGGGTCAGGGTGGGATAGGGCGTCCACTAGGGCCTCCATACTTAGTAGTATTTGTCCTTCGCAGCCCACCCACTTCAACAGTTCGTTCTTCCATGTGGCCAGTCTGGGGGCCCCTCGCTGTTTTCCAATTTTTAGCTATTTTGCGCTTCGCAAGGATAAATGCCAGATCTTTAAATTTGCTGGTTGCTTTGGACTTAGATGTGTGGGGGAACCAACCCAGTAAGCAATGGGCCGGGGTGTGCGGGAGTTCTCTCTCGATTGTCTCTTCTGCTAGATGCAAAACCTCTTCCCAGAACTCGCGCAGTCTTGGGCAGGACCAGAACTGGTGGAGAATATGCACCCTTCCTTGCCCATGTTGAGGGCAGGCCGCCTCTTCCACTTGGAAGTACTGACATATCCATGTACTTGCACAAAGCTTTGTGATAAAAGCACTTAGCCCTCTCCACCTGGTAACTTCAAAACTAAGTCCTGTCTTGCACCAAGTAAAGGATTTGAACATCTCTACTCTCAATGGCCCCAAATTCAAAAATCATCTCCTTCCCAAAATGAAAGCTTAGCCTGCGCTCCTCCCATCGAGACCCTTTAAATGCAAACTTTCTCTGCCAATGGCGCTAAGAACTGAAATGAACTCCTGTGAGAAGGTGTCTCTTTTTGTGCAGTCACCCCAATTTTTTGGACTGGTGCTGCTGTATTTTTTGACTCTGTGTACAGGGACACTGCTAACCAGGTCCCATTGCATGCACTCTGACTCCTAAAACATGTTGATATTGGCTAAACCCTAATTGGCTTATTTAACGTTCACAGAAGGCCAAAGTACATGGTGCCTTAAGTGCACCCATGGCATGTGAAGTTAAATGTCACCTATGGACTACAGCACTACTGTGCCAACCACTAGTGTGAAAAGCAAACATGACTCCAACCCTACCACTGTAGCCTGGCTGCTGCAGTTTTACCTGCAGCCAGAACTGTCAAAATAGACCCTTTTTGACAGGAGAAAACCTCCCTTTCAAATACTAATAAGTCACCCCTATGTAGGCCTTGTTGCCCGTAAGGCAAGGTGCATGATATTTAAACATAGGCCATTTATAAAATGAAAGTTAGCATGTCCTTACAGTGAGTAGAACCCAAAAGCTATTTTTACTGTAGGATGGCTGGGTGGAAACACTGGGAAGCAATATTAAATATAAATTCTGCCATGTTAGGATATGGACCAGCTTGTTCTCCAACTTGGATTTAGAGAGAGAATGGCACTGTGGGATTTTTTGCAATAGGGCAGACAGGAACTGCTGCAAAAGTGGGTTGGCTATCCCAGGGAACTTTTATCCCATTGGTTAGAGAGGAGCCAGGAGTCTCCGCCATACACCTGACTGTCCAAGGCATAAATGTGGCACCCTAAGGCCAGTGGCGTAACGAAACTTGAGGGGGCCCCCCTGCAAAGCACAATGAGGGGCCCCCCCCAGCGGCCCAGGCCACCACCTACCACTTTGCCCCACCGGCAAAAATAAGCAGTCACCTAAAGCCGTATTTTCAGCACTTATCTGTGCATACTTCGAACAGCAAATAGAAATAGGATGCGCTTTAATTGTGTTCTAGGGCTGCCTGAATGATCCATGACTGATAATTAAAGGGAACAAAGACAGAAAAGTCACATTACAAATGAATACATACATTTTTATTTATAACCCTATTTAGTGTCAAGACGAGGTCTTTCAGGGTCTTTAAACACATGGCTGGCATTTTTCTTTTGGCAACCCTACTTTATATTCCTTTTCATGAAATGCATTCTCACACTACAGCAGTAAATGTAAATTTCAACTGTAAGGAATAGGCAGAGTGGGGGCCCTCTTTTTTGGTCACAGCATGCCTAGGCTTTCGGGTGTCAGCCTGCCTCAGGCCCATGGTTTGTGCTGCTTGCATTCTCTAGTTATGCCTTACTGGCCCACGCTCTCCTATTCCCACCTACCTGCACTCGTTGGGGCTACCCTGGTTGTACAGATACTGTATCTTTCATGTTCGTCCGCGGCATTACCCTGCATATGTCTCAGAAATCAACATGTCTATCTCTCTTTATCTCTCTCCCCCCTCCCTCTCTCTCTCAGTCTCTACCCCCCTCTCTCTCTGCTCCTCCTATCATGGTATCACCTTGCCTGTGTTACCCCATCTTACTCTGGATTGCTTGCTGGCCTGAATGTCTGCATGTAGAGGCCCCCCGTTCTCACCACATTAAATGCCGTCCTTACCAATGGATTGCGGAGTCTTACAGTCTCCCAAAGCGACTCCTGTCGTCATCCAGCGTGCCCTTAAGTGTTCATAGATTGACGACTCACTGGGACAGAAAGTAAGCCTGGCACCAAAATAAAAGTGGCCCTCATTAGCAAATCAGACAGCTAAAAGAGCGGCCCATTTGCAAATAGGGATAATTTTTATCTTATCAAGACATGCTATATATGTGATTTCAAGGTATGTTAGACTGCATGAATTTATGCTTGCTGCAGTGCAGTTTGTGGTAATATAATGGATATCAACAGTAAAACCCATCATACCAGATTCAACAGGCCGACAAACAGCCTACAAATCAGCCCACTCTCTGAGGTGTCACATCTACTCTTTTGGGGACAGTACTAGCAGTGGGAGAGGCAAGGAAAAAGAAAGCTCTTAGCTGAAGGCTGCCACTTGTTTAGCAAGGAATGTGCGACTGTGTTTATTTAAGGATACTTCAGGCAAGGTTTGTTGTATTATCCAAAAATCACCAGTAAAACCCAGAGCACCAGACCATACAGGCTGAAATAAGTCACTTGACACACTGACCTGCAAAGCTACCCCACAGGACTGTACTGCACAGGTGACAGGCCGGCAATGAAAAAGGAAGCTGCCACCCATATGCTCTATATATGTCCACACTACAGTCAGGAAACCAAGAAACATCTTGATGTCACACATTTTTGCACCATCTGCTCTGTTTACACTGATAGAAGCAAGAGTGAAAAAATACATGCTAACGCCTGCTACATCAGTGTGGCCACATTGCAGAACAAACTTTTTTTTTTAAAGATTTTTTTTACAGACCGGAATTTTTTAAGAGATATTTGATTGCACAGACAATTGAGTAAATATATTGCTAAAGGGCGTAAAGGTGATATAACATCAAACCCTGCCGAGTTTTTTCTAGAAATTTACCGTTTCGTGCCCTCTCCCGCCCACCCCAACCCAGCCTTTTCCACTGTTCCCAGTCCATCCACACTACCCCTGTAAAGCAGACTAGCTGTGGAGTTGTAGAGTATGTCTTGGTATGGAGTGATACATGTTCTTACTGAGTTGCATATTATGTATATAGCGTGATGCGCTGTCTGATGTCTGTCCAGCTATGTGGCGGGATGGAGCGCCATTGGATTAACGGACATTACTCTGATGAATGTGCTCTGTTGGAGGCTGTGAACAAAGAGAGGGAAAGGAAAGAAAGGCTGAAGGTAAGAAAAGAAAATAAGGAATGGAGAAGGGAAAAAGAGACTAAAGGTAAAGGTTTAATTAAGCAGAGAACGAGGATATGAAAGAAAGCCCATAGAAGAGGACAGAAGGAAAAGAAAGAAGGAATGAAGGTGAGATGAACAAAGGGAAAGGAGAGAAAGGACATGAGAAACACGGGAGAGAAGGAAAATGATCTGAGAAAGCAAGAACGAAACAAAAGGAGAGAAAATATGAAGGAAGGAAACAAGCAGAAAGAGAACAAAGAAAGAGACAGAAAAACGAGCAAGAAAAGTAGATAGAAAAGGTGTAACTGCAGCATGACTCTGAAAATTACATCTTTTAATGTAGTCTACTAACCCTCCAAATAGGTCATATTTTGTTTGATGAAGTAAGCCGCTGCTGAGCTCAAAGAGGCTATATCTTTCAATGGTGAATGTTTTGAAACCGCGTGCTCCGACCTAAGCTGGCTTCTTCAAAAAGAGGTTGGGCTCTGTGCTGCTCCTGCTCTGTCACCTTCCCTGCCTCACAGCATCAACACTCGTAGTTTTACAGTGCACCATTGGCAGGGAGGCAACTGCATACCCAAAACTAAGACACCGAAAGAATGACTCCAAGAAGCTTCTCAAGACTGGTAGGTAGTTCATAACAACCTCTTGGAGACTCATTCTGCAGAGACAATTCAGAGGGGGGTGGTGGGACCTCAGAGTGTAAATGAAGGATGCATTGCCTGCCTTTTAGGTTCTAGATACAAAGCTTCCATGAGTGCACAAGACTTGGAGAGGGCATCCACATGATTGTGATATGTTTGAAATTCGTATCTTTTACGTACGCTGTAAAGGCCAAGTGGAAGTGCTTTTTCCATTCACAATGGGTTGTAGGTATGTATATGGTCTGGAGAGATAAATGCATCCTGTATATTTCAAGTAATAAGCCCTGAGATCGCTGTTCCAGTTAGTGGTACATCAGGTGCAAACAATGTGTCACAAAAATCCACAAATTGAGTATATTATCTATGGGAGCCAGAAAACTCTACACCTGGTGTGGCTTAAAGCTGGCGAAGAGGGATCGAAGACCAAGTGTGGCTTAGGGTTGTGACTACGAGCTGTTCAGAGTCTTTGAAGCAGTGCAAGATATTCTTAAAGTCTGTTGTCTAAGTAAATGGTGCAGTTGGACTGATGGGTGTGGGGCCAAAGTTCAAAACAATGTACAGAAACCATATTGTGTGCCAGCCAACTACACAGTCTCTATCGGCAGGAGCATTTGGTGTCTCAGTGGACTAATGCGTCCACTGCAGGGACCTGTGTTTGACCTCATGGTCACAGGTTCAAATCCTGGCGGGTCCACTCAGCCCTTCATCCATCTGAGGTCGATTAAATGAGTACCACTGAGTTGGGTAACAATAAACATCTGTTATTCAGCACCAAGATGCCTCCGCGTGAACGTGCGCTTTTACAAATACAAGTTATGTTATCTGTAAGAGGTGTTGGTGGACAAAAACTCTCAAACTGTGCCTTGAAAAAATTGTTTAACGTGTATTGTTATGAGCGAGAGCCATTAATCTTGTGTTCACAATATTGTTGTTATTGATGGTATCAGTGATGCCCTTGATAATGTAACTCGAGATGTTATTGGTGATGTCTTTTGTGCAGTCAAGAGTAGTGAGTGGTGGGAGGATGAGTTATGGTTTGCCCAGCAACCTATAACATGTGGATTGTGATACCATGTTGGCAACTGTTTAGACTTCTACTGAGTTCACCTATATAGTACAGACCTTGCCATAAGAAAAATATTGCTCTTTATGTGGTTTACAGATAATAGCATAATGAGTATAGGCCTAGATTAGTAATTGCAATACTCCTGGCCCATTAAGTCAGATGGTGGCATCAGCAGCAGCCTTTTCATGGCAGGGACAAGACCTACGGCTGTAGATTTACGGTAAATGGTCGAAATTACAACCGGAACATCAGTCGCTGTTGGTGACATGAGTAAAACCAGGGCTTTAAGTGGGCCGGGTCTCACCGGTGCTGAGCACCAGCAGTTTTTAAAAGGGGGCCCCAAAACGGGTCTCTATCGGGCTCTTTTTGTGCCCTGGCACAGGCGGTCCGGTTTTTTCCGGACTGCAGTGACAGCGGGAACATCGATGTGTGCGTGCTCACACTGCTCACTAGTGGAGAAGTTACGGCATGACGGCATGCCAGGTGAGCGTTGTAGGAGAAGGTAAATCCTTTAAAGAGAGTCATTTTCTCTCTGGGTTTCCCTTCTCTTTTTGAAACTCATGAGCAGCAACATTGTGGTGGTGTCACCACGGCTTTAACTAGAAGCTTTTTCATTATTATATACAAGCCATAGTTGCTGCTTATTTATCTTATGCACTAACAACCATTGACACAGCCAATAGTCCTGACTTGTTGTAGGTATGATGTTACTTGTTGTATCATATATCTGGATGCAAAGACAGAAACAGCAAAATACAAGTCGGGCGGCAAACAATGCTAAGCACAGATTTTTAGCATTTGTGTTTTTAAGCCATGCCCTTAATTACAATGGCCATGACCCTTTGAGAGACACCGCCCCCCTCACCCCCCCCCCCCCAGTTTTTTCATCCCACTTAAACCCCGAGTAAAACTTTTGCAACTTTTTGAAGGTGTACATTTTCCCTATTCTCGCTGTGCGGAGAGTGATTATTTTGAGCAGTGTCTGCATGTTTGCATCCCTAGCCTCTTTCACGCGCTGAAGGCTCTCAAAGGGATGGCCTCCGGCTGTGAGAGATGCTGTTGGATAGTGACTAAAAACTTTGTCAAGCTTGCATCTCAGGGGTGACACATGAAACAGTGCCCTGCCACAACATGACTGATCGGCCTATCTGAAATCACTCTATTCCATTTCCATCACCCATCCATGCTAGAGCAGACCTGCATTTTACATCCCAGTGAACCCAGCAGCTCACCTCAGTATACAAATCAGGCGGCATTCCGTATCTTTGCAACACAACCATGACCCACTGGGCTATTTTATCCAATACTGGAAATTATGACCGACAACTTGTGCAAGGTTCTTCTCTGCAGCACATACATTAGCGCACTGAGCTAGGAGAAGACCATAGGAAGCTCTGATCTATACGTTACGCACATTACTATGCAGGAACACATTAACCCAACAAGAATTGTACGATTCAGACTTATCACCAGCAGGTTACACACTGCAAGTTTTTAATCCGCCTGAGTGATCTTACTAGTATTATACTTGGATACTTGCCGGACACAAGTAGATTCCTGCAGCAGATGCCTTAACACCATAAACTACCTTAAAATGATATCTGCGTGTGATCAATTAAGTAGCCTGAACAGCTTCACTGTTGCATTTTTCCTTGGTCTCAATAGTGAGTACATAGGGGCAGAACTCCACTCCCCCCCCCCCCAGATTTGGACGCCTTTTGCCCCTCACTCCCCCACCCCCTTCTAATCGATGGGTTCCAGGAGAATATATCTATTTTCATTTCCAGGGCCTGCATGCTTCACAGTGACAATAGATAACCATGAAAATGTCCATAGTTGTACCATGACTACGCCCCTCGAATTAGGACAAACCAGTGGTAAGGGGTGAAAGGGCAGTAGCAGCTTGCATTAAGTTAGATCGACAGGGAAAAAAACAACAGACATCACAGAGGATGGAAAGACGAACAGCAAGCACAGCAGCAACGGTTGTACATAACAGTAGCAGGACACGGAAATTGTCGAAAGCGACACATCAGCCACAGTCTTACCTGTGAAGCGGCAGCAATTCCAGGGGCCCCCCAGGTCCGCTTTTGTTTCATTTCCACTTTTAGTCTTCCACAGTTGAATTCATCATCCCGCGCGCGCGGCAAGAAGTGAAAGTCCCTTGTGGCACCGCCCGGCCGGGGCCCGGGCGTGCGCACCACCATTACCAACCAATTAGAGGCCGCGGTACCAAAACGGCACCATTTAAATAATGAAGAGGCCGTGCGGCTGGCACCATTTAATTTATGGGGAGGACGCCGCAGTGCGCACCATTTAATTCATGATTGAACTTCAATCGTGAATTAAATGGTGCGCGTGCGCGCACAGACTTGAGGCTTTCTTGATGGTTCCGCTGAGACTGAGTGAGGGGGCCCCGTGAGCGCGGGGGCCCCCCGCACCGCGGGGGCCTGTGTTACGCCCCTGCCTAAGGCACTTTATTCAGAAATTTCGGGACCTGTGGAAGAAACCTAGAAGGACTGCACCTGCTGTTTGAGACCTGTGAGGAGGTCTCAAGGGCAGGACCTATTCCCACTTGGACCAAGGACAAAGAAGTGGACTCCAAGGGTCAGTTGGGTGAGCTCTTGTGTAAGCTACAAGGCCACAAAAAGCTGTAAGAGGCCCTGTAGTGCCCAGCTGACCAGAACTAATTGGACCTAACCTGGACCCTACTGGTGACCTCTGCCGGAGTGAGTCTTGACCCCCAAGTGCTTTTCCTGAGCTCCTGGGACCCTTGGCTGTGTCTGATTAGACTCCTCCTATTACCTCTGAAAAGTTGCTTTTTGGAGCTCCAAGACCTCCGAAGAAAAGCGAAAAACTTGCCAAGTTGATTCATCCAAGACGTGACCTCACTAGGCTGAAGAAACAGGTTTCCTCCATTTGAAGCTTTTCTACAGCAGCAAATCTGTTTCAGTGAAACCTCAGCAAGAAGGTATCTGGCCTCGAGGATCCCTGTGAGACACCGCCTACAGCCTTGTCCCACTGGACGATTCCATGCTCCCAGAAAAGAAACTGAGTCTGAAGGTAAAAATCTTGACCGGGTGAAAGTGGTAAAATTATCAGGCTAGTGAAAAGACTTACATGGGCGCGAAAAGTTTTCCCACTTCAGACTTTTTCCACCAAAACCAATAGATTCATTGGGACCTCATCCAATGCCTATCCGACTTCATCTGATACATCATGCAGCCTTGCCCCGCTGGAGGATTTTGACACATATTTCAGAGATTAAGACCCAAGGTAAAACCTCTGACAAGGTCAAACCTGGTCAGTGTATCCAACAGGATGTGGCCTAACGGCTAGAGCAGTCAACCTCGAAGCTGGGGAACAGGGTTCGAGTCTCAGCAGGGACGCTCAACATCCTGTGATTCTGGGCAAATCACTTAATTTCCCTGTGCCTAACAAAATGAATGTGTCCATCTGTAACGCAACTGGTGCTCATGTAAAGTGCTTTGATACCTGATACCTTCGGGTTGAGTTCTCGCTATATAAATTTCCCCCCAAACCTACCAAACCCACACATTTCTAAAAACTAGACACTGGGGGGAGTCCAGGGAGGTATGGCTTGCGTGGATCCCCCAACTTTTCCCTACCCAGAATCCCCTGCAAACCTCAAATTTTGATGAAACAATCACTTTTTTCTCAAATTTCTGTGTGGGAAAGTTCTGGAATCTGCATGGATCCACAAATTTCCTACCACCCAGCGTTTCCCCAGATCTCCCGATAAAAATGGTACCTCACTCGCTTGGGTGGGTCAAGTATCTGCGACAGGCAAGGGCCCAAAACGTATTGAGGAGACATCAAAATGACCTATCACAAAACATCTTGGTTTTGCAAGGGGTGTCACCTGGGTTTTTGGCCCAGGGCTCGGCGGCCATCTTGGGAAACTACCAAACCCACACATTTCTGAAAGCTAGACAACCGGGGGAGTCCAGTGAGGTATGGCTTGCGTGGACCCCCAACGTTTCCCTCCTGTTGTAGTTACGGAGCCGGGCGTTTAATGAGAAGATTGATCTAGAAATTGACAGTAATCGATTGACCTGCAATTCCCCTTTGAACGTACGTGCACTGAAGGCCGTACATCCATTTTGTTTATAAGAGCTCAGCTGAGCCCCACCCAACACTACTAATCAGCCCTTAAGGAACACGTTGGATGTCAAATTAGGTGCTCCCTACCCCACTAGTCCTGATGAAGACCCCACCCTAAGGCTGAACTTACCTAGCATACCCTCAAGGGGTCGAAACGTCAACTTCAATCTGAACGCAAGTGAGGACAATGTAATCAATGTGACAGTGTTCATATAGTGCTATGCGTTTTCTGTGGAACAATTGACCTTTCAATAAGGCCGGATCAGCACCACCATATGATGATGATGTATATATGTCACACCACCCTGTCCTTGTCCACTACCCCCATATTTTCACTTTAATCACTACCACATTCCATTCCCTATTCCCCTCAACCTGAGCACCAAATTTTGCTAATGTTTTTGGTTTTAATTGAGATGATAGAGCAACTGTGCTGCCACGTTTACGAATCATTACTTTAATACAAATAAACTGCATACATTTGCAAATGTGATATCTAAAATTAGGTATTGTGAATGCGTTGATTTGTTTGATTTTTGTTCTAAGCAGTCAGTGCTACTTGACCATTTTTTTACTGTACCGCACTTGCCCTGTCGCAGCTTATTACATCACCCGGTGTGCCATCTCAGTTTGGATAAGGGCCAGCACCCACAGAAAGGACCCTCCAACAAAGGGGTTTTCCCAAGTTTGAGATTGTTTTGGTCAATGTTCTATGGAATTGAACGCAAGGGCTGGAATGGGTGAAATGCGACATTCTACAACACATCAGGGCACATCTTTTGCACCAACTTGCAACAAAGCCTCAAGACTGCTTTACATCAGTTGTAAACACAAGCATCCTGAGCATTATGTCAAGAGACATCCTTCAGAGAGTTTATTTATTTAACCATCATCAACACTCTTATGTGCTTTCAGCCTGAGTTATCTTGAGGTGATTGCTCGCAGCAGGCTTGGAGCACTGCCCTGTATCTCACAGCAGTGCACCTCTGGAAAGTTTGCATCCCTTGCAAATGTTCTATTTCACTGCTCTGAGGTTCGCCCTGAGGGTTAACCGTGAATGTGCTTGGCAGAAGATGGCTGTGCCTCCCTCGCAGTTGACAGCCCAGCATTGGGCACAATTAGTTTAAAGTCACATCTACAGACATTGTTCAGTCATAGGATGCTTGAAACACAGAGTAAGCAGTTTCTCCAGTTACATAAGGATAGGACACGTCACCAAGGGGACAATGGCCATCTCTTAAGCCAGGTGCACCCAATTGACAGAGCCGCGGCTTCCATGTATGCCTCAATTTAGTATGAAAAAGGTTCTGATCAAATACCCCGCAATATTTGATTCAAAATCTGACTGGACTTTCCGATGGGCTTGCAGCGGACCCACTCTAGCTTAGATGAGGCCACGGTTATGAGTTCAGCGTAGTCTTCATGGCTTATAAGACCATGCTAGGGAGAGGATCTCAGGAGCTTATGGCCTGATTCAACAGGGCAACTGATGTAGGTGGACACACCATTCGAAGGGTGTATTGTGCCCAGAAATCCTGCTCCCTCTCCCACTGGAAACCATCTGTGTCTCCAGTGCCAACCAGCAGGACTGGCTGGCCAATCTGCTATTTTCCCTGTAGAGTGCAGGCTTTGGGCTGTTGTCAGGGCAGAACAGGCTGCCATGACCCAACCGTGCCCACAAGGCCTCCTGCATTATGGAGGTATGATTTAGCATTTTTGGTTTCCTGACCAGCCCTTCCTAATAGTACAGAAAACTTTCCAAGACATACTCCTTCCATCTGTCCTTTTCTGCTCTTGATTTCAAGGTTTTATGTGGGGTTTTTTCAGGTGTCATAGTCCCAATACCGGCAACGTCCCCCACCTTCCCATAGATAAACGTGCATGAATAAAGACACAAGACACTTTGTTTATGGGAAAAACTTGTCGCAGGTTTATTCCATACAAGAGTATGCAATAAGGTGGGTTATCTTACGGGCGATCCATGGGCAGGCAGCCATCTAACCTATGCTGCCCCTGCCCGCCTGATGAGCCAGCACTGTGGGATGGATGCCCGATCAGCGCTACACCTTTGTTGATCCACCACTGGATCACGTGTCCCTTGTTACCATCCTACTCACGCCCCTTTCAGGGCGGAGCGTATCAGGGCAAACCCCCGGTTGGTCAGGCCCCCAAACGCCCGAAGGACTAACGGGGCGCCGTCGCGGTTCTCCAGGACCCTGCCCTGAGGGTCCTGGTCTTTGGCTCTGGCACCCCTATTGTGCCGCGCAGAGGTACCCTTACTGTATCCGTCTGCCGCAGAGGTACCCTTACTGTACCGGACTGCTTCCAGATCGCCCTGGAACTCCGCCTGCAACGCAAAAGAAACATTAAAACATTCAGTACACTTTAACCTCCAGCCAAGCCGCAGGGTTAGAGGAAGGGAGGGAGACGGCGTGGCTGGGCAAAAGAGGCCGTTGAGAGGGTCGGGGAGGTATACATACCCTCCCTCCAACCCGGGCGCACAGGAAGTGACGCCCCCACGCCCTCTGGCCAACGGGCTCCCGGCGGAAGCCCCTGGAAGCTAGAGCGAGGGGGGTAGGCTTGTGCCGCATTGGCACTAAGGGGCCGCCCTTTTAGGGTGCCCCCTTTGGGGGCGCGAGCAGCCGCATAGTCCCAATACCGGCAACGTCCCCCACCTTCCCATAGATAAACGTGCATGAATAAAGACACAAGACACTTTGTTTATGGGAAAAACTTGTCGCAGGTTTATTCCATACAAGAGTATGCAATAAGGTGGGTTATCTTACGGGCGATCCATGGGCAGGCAGCCATCCAACCTATGCTGCCCCTGCCCGCCTGATGAGCCAGCACTGTGGGATGGATGCCCGATCAGCGCTACACCTTTGTTGATCCACCACTGGATCACGTGTCCCTTGTTACCATCCTACTCACGCCCCTTTCAGGGCGGAGCGTATCAGGGCAAACCCCCGGTTGGTCAGGCCCCCAACCGCCCGAAGGACTAACGGGGCGCCGTCGCGGTTCTCCAGGACCCTGCCCTGAGGGTCCTGGTCTTTGGCTCTGGCACCCCTATTGTGCCGCGCAGAGGTACCCTTACTGTACCCGTCTGCCGCAGAGGTACCCTTACTGTACCGGACTGCTTCCAGATCGCCCTGGAACTCCGCCACAGCCCTGGGGGCGGCCACCGTCGCAACCAGGGCCCCCCACCACTGCACTTCCTATTACCTGCAACCTGCCCTTTCCAATATTCCTGTAAATCCAGGAGAAACCAGTCCATCCCCACCGGGGACAAGTGGACCCCGTCCCCCTCAAAGTAACCTTTGACGAATGTTCTGCTGCCACCCTTGACTTGGCGCCACGCCAGTGAATGCGTGGGGTTATTTCAGACCAACAGCTCGTTTCTAACCTGCACCTGCTTTCTAGGGCCTCTTGGATGTCCAGTGGAACGGTCCATGCCCCCTGTGACAAATGCACCCCTGCATGTCAACTTAACCTTAGGCGTACACCTGGGTGACCCGTGCCCCCAAGACAGCTGTCTTCTCAAGTGCCCCCTCTTCTTACGAGGACCCCTAGCAAGACCAAGAGAACAAATACATTCCCAATGGGGACAGTGAACACCCTTTTTAACAAAGTAGCCATTACCATTGGCCTGAATCTGCTCTTGTCTGATGTAACCCAGACCCCTCCGGTCTGCGAGCCTACGCCTTGAACTGTTCTCTCTTTCGGGGTGTTCAACAGCCTCATCTGACTTGGCCCCGTGCTACACTATGCGGGGGATAATCCCAGGCCCTTGACCCATGTGTTTGCTGATTTCCCCTAAGACAGCTTACCTGGCTTGTCCCGGTGACCCCTCCCCATGGCAATGAGGTTGTTACCCCTTATGTGTAACACCTTATTGGTGTCGAAACTGGATTGAAACAATATCTGTATTGTGAACTAATACTCCAACCCAGTTTGACCCCGAACTTTGGGCATCCAAGAAGTCATCATGCCCATTAAGGTGCAACTACCCCAGCATTGACTATCAACGTATATGGGCATCCCGTATTCCTTATGGGAATTCCGTCAGCTCCCTCTGTGGAGAACCCCCTAGGCATACCAGCTAAGGGGATCTGTCTGATTCAATGCAGTGCGCACTGAGTGATAGGGTGCCTAACATTAAGGATTGTCTAAGTCCTACCTAACCCCCATCCCAGAATATTCCCGACCAGGGGGACAGGGGCGTTCCCACTGCCCACCCTTGGTGGAAAATTGCCTGCTCCGCTACATTTTACTCATTGTTGATCACTGGACATGCCAAATGTTCTTTTACATAGTAGCCTTTTGTGCTTGCCACCCTGTTTTCCCCATTTATTGGGACAGCCGCACACTATGTTGGCTGACAGCGTCCCCACCCAGCGTGGCTAATATAGCTAACCGGGAGGGGCATTTGAGCTTAACTGTAGCAACATGTCACCTACCCTTGGTTCTGGGGTGCACTTACTTCGCCCCGTTGCCCAGGCAATTGCACAGACCCCTTTTTGATTGCTAGACCCTGGCGAACACCTTATTGGTGTCAAATCTGGTTAGAAACAATATATGTATTGTGCCCACTATTGGCGGCACCTCACCCTTTTGTGAGGTTACAACTTACACAGCGCACACCGCTGGCTTAACTGCCGTCGGATCACAGATGCCAGTACCTGTTAACCATCTCTGACCCTGGATGCTTAAACCCGCAAAAGTGTCAGAATCCCAGATTCCCAGTTTCATGTTAGCTGCAGTACACCTTCAGTGGACCGCTGGGAGATACCACAAACCGCATTGGTCATGAGAGCCTTAAGATGCACCCAATTTACACCTGGGCGTACCTCTAAATGAGTCTGGCTCCACCCAGCTGTAAGGCCAGAAACACACATATATTAAACCTATTTACTGGTTTTTGCCACTTGGCACCCTTCCGCTTGAAGCTCTGTGTTTTTGTGAAGCGCGCGTGCCCCCGGGGCATGATGTCGCTGAATAACCGGTGTATGTTACCCACTTGCTGATACTATGTATCGCTCACTGCCCTACTTGGATTGACGGAATGCTGAATGCTTCCTGGGGACTGTAGCTTACTGCTCCAACCCAGTTTGACCCCCAAGCTTTGGGACAACCTAAGTAGTAACCATGCCCTTCATGGTACATCTACCCCAGCGTTGACTATCAACGTATTTGGGACACAGGTCGCAGAAGATGCCCCTTCCAGTCTCTGGTTCTAGCCCATGGAAGGATAACCCAGGGGGCAGACAAGTCTGTGGGAACCGGAGGGGAACAATATGTGCAAGTACCTGCCCGTGTCTGAATATTGGGAATGCCAAATGGTCTATAATACCTTGTCTTCACTTTTGTTCTAACGCCGTGTTTACCAAACTTATTTGTACCGCAGTCCACTTGTTAGATGACAACTACCACAACCCGCCTGCTGCCCTGGCTAAAGCGCGGGTGAATATGTCTTACTGAGGCGACCTGTAACCTGCCCTTGTTTGCAGAGGGCACATTTTAGCTGCATCGACCAGACATAGCAAGACGCAGCGAGATTGCGAGCCCCACTCCCCATACAACTAAAATTAAACATAGTCCATCAGGGGCCTTGCCTTGCCTTTGCCCTCTGTGGCGTGACCTGGTCTGCTGGGACAGGGCGTCAATACACCGCGAGGCCCCTGACGCCAAAGCTGAAGCCCGGTCGTTTGGGCTTTAGCTCACTCCCTAGCCAGAACTGCCCATACTTGCAGAGCTCAATCCCACCCGGATCATACTAGTTTGCCCAGTCCAGGTTAGCCTAGGTGGATGTTCCCTCTCAGCCCTCTAAGGGGCCTACTTCACCCTCAAGGAAATGCCTCTTCTCTTGACTTTGAATGATGCAAGATTGAACTGGCGGCTACCATTCTCACTCACGCCTGCATATACTAGGATCAGAACACGGAGCACTTGCTCTATAATCCCTTGGATTCCAGCCTGGCATTCCTATGTCCAGCTACGCCAATCGATAATGGCTCTACTTGATCATACTGACCGAAGACACATCAACCCCGCGGAAACCAGGTGGGAATGCAAACCTGCCCCCCAAACTGCGTGAACCGCAGCAAGTGCAAGCTTGCGATAAACATGAAAAGCTGCCCACCAGCAAGCCAACCCCAGCAACCGGGGGGCATCCGCCATTCCTTGGCTTGTACCCTGACTAGCTGAAGGTTAATAATGGTATCGAAGGACCCATCTCTGAGCGTGTGCTGGGAATGCCAATAGTTCCTTAATACATTGTAGCCTGTTTGTGCTTTGGCTTTAACTTTACTGCTCCAACCCAGTTTGACCCCAAAACTTTGAAACAACCTTCGCAGTAGCCTGCCCTTACGTAGAACATGCCCAAAATGGTACATGACGTTCTACCCGCACTGCACAGAAATCCACCTCTGACCAGCAGCCTTTCTGCTGAAAGCCCTGTGTGCCTGGGGGAGGGGAGTACTACTAACCCTCAAGACCTCAGGAAGCTCCCTCACTGCTGCAAGTGCCCCAAAGCATTTATTATAAAACATTTAATGGGTAACACGCCTTGCGCCCACCTTAATGTGCCAGGCTGTGAGCAATTAGGTACCCCACATAGCTCTTCCCTATGAAAAGATTAAACAAAAGGGCCGAAGCACAGTGCCAGGCAGTGAGTGTGCCCAATGAGACAACCCCAGTTCTGTGTGATACAAACGTTAACGCATTGTGTGCCAGTTTGTGCGTATCATTCTGGGGTGACTAAACCATAATGTGCCCCTTTACCTGGATGATCCCCAGTACCAGGGTACAGACTGATGACCGGGTGCTGCAGCAGCCAATAGCCTGTAGCCATGGAGTGATTTACGTTCTCTCATGCCCTACAAGGCTGCTCGGTGTGCCACCTCGCCTAACCCAAGACATGGGTGGATCACCATGTACTCATAGCCTGCAAACCCATCCGTCATCTATACTGACGGATGCTGTGCCACCATGCTGGCGTCCTTCGCCCAGCATATGTATCACATAACAACAGTGCTAAGGTATCCCAGCGTGCCAAAATGTCAGCCAATGTATTTGGATATGAGGACATGGAGTACAACATGAGCAACTATGCCCGCCCCATCTGAATTAAAATGTCAACTGTACTGGTAATTTACGGCATTTGTGCCCCAACCACATCTTCCTAGGCTGTTGAAAGATAGCACACCTTTTATGAAGCTCCTGGGTTGGTGAAGACGGAAGAATCTCCCCATAACATGTGTTTATTGATACTGACTTAATGGTGATAGACCTCGGGAGGATGAAAAGCTGGGTGAGGACCCTACACTGCTGAGTGAGCCCACAGCATTTCACAACATTCCTATAAAATTTTCATTTCCGAGTAATTGTGAATATGTTCAGCCCGTGGTATCTTGGCGCTGAACAACATGGTTATTGCTGGCCAACTCAATGGTACACATATCATTGACCTCTGAAGGATGCAGTGCTGAGTCCCCGCAGTGCCCCAGGACCTCACAGGAGCAACTGGCATGTCCTGGAGTGCTGGCAAGTTGCTGCAAGAGTGCAGTTGGCGCCCCCTAAAGCACCTAACAAAGCAAAACCTGTGCCCCAGAAGCAATCTGCTGGAGGCACATGACGCCAGCAGCGCCATCCCCGGCGCCAAGCAGAACAGGTTGAGATTCGAACCCGGCATCCAGCCTCCATAGGAACAGCACCACCGCGGGTGCCCCGCAGGTTAACCTAGCAGCTAACAGGGGTGCATAGGCGGGCGTGGGAACACCACAAATGAGACAGTCTAAGACAGCGAGGCATAAAGAATATCCTAAGTAAAACGCGCACAGAACCAAGGGCGGGCGTGTGGGCCACGCCTAAATGATGTACTTTGCCCCCAGCTGGGCAAAAGGCTTCCTGGAGAGCCCAGGGCCTGGCTGCAAGGCAGCGCCCCATGGCCACACAAGGGACTAACACCATAGGTCAACCTGACCTGAACATGCGCAGGCAATAACAGAGAAATCACACCTCCCTCCATGGCCAAGAGACGGCTGGACACAAACAAGGTGGACCCTTCACACTATGTGATGGTCCGTCTCGGGCCCGAGAGGAAGTCCGCTAAAGCGGTGGACACTTATCCCGCTCCCCTGAGGGCCCCTGTCTGTGTACCAACATCTGAAGCATGGCAGGACAATATGTGTTGGGAACTTATACCCTAGTGCATTAATCAGTGAGTAACCACGCTTCAATCCCGTCAATGTAATCCACTTCTGGACACAATGGAAACAATTCGCACAAGAGTCCCAAGAGGCTGTTAATAAATTATCAGCGTTACGTCTCAATGTCAGTGACATTTCAATATCCGCAAATATTTTCCAGGCCACCCACCGCTCTGCGAGAGCGACACCATTTCACTAGGGAATAACACTGTTCCGCGGAGCTACAGCATCTGGCAGGGAGGTGCTGCACACAGGGGGACAACACGGTAAACTGCTGCAAAAACAATATGCTTAGGCTGCCCCCCCCTAGATCCTTAAGAAAAGAGGGGGGGAGAAGCGGAGGGTGCTAGTGTCGACAGAACTCAGCCGCCTCACATCCGCCGAGTGAATCACCCGTGTTGGAGCGCCAGAAACCACTGGCTCAGTGCGGGCCGAGCCAGGGGCGCAACGTCTAATTCAATTAGAGACATCAGTACTACATCAACAACCAGAAAACAATTTGGACAGAGGTTCAAAGACCGCCCACTCCCCCAGACCTGTGGGAGACGTCCAAGCAATACGCAGGCTAGGTTGTGGGAGGCGTGCCCGTGGCGGGAGTTGCCATGCCCGTCTGAAGCGGCCCCTCGGAAATGCAGGGTGCCCTCTTCTGGACTTGTAAAAGCCTGCGATTCGGTTTAGCAACCCCAGGCATGGGGCAATCTGTCTGATACAAGGACTCCAACGCTGAGCAAGGAAAAGAGGCTAGCCTATATCACGCTGACTCGTCCCCAGAGCCGGTAGTTAAACTTTTTTGACGGGAGGCATTACTTTATTCTCGGCAGGCTGCCCGAAAACTTGTCAGGCCTGGCCCGAAACCGGCCCCCAACCTCACGCCAACGCTGCATCTTGGGGGGAGGGAGGGGAGGAATCGCCAGCCGCCGCGCGCATCGACCCCAAGGAGGCGGTGGATGACTACCTCCTGCCTCCACGCGCTGGGCCGCCCGGGCAAGCCCCCCCACCCCCCGACCGCGGACAAAACCACCTAAGGCGGCAAACACCCGTGAAGTGACTGCAATAGGAAACGGCACACCGGCTCAGTGTGCAGAAAGTGGGGCTTGAAGCTACGACCCCATTCGTAAGTAGATGCCAACCCCCAGAGATGCCGCCGGAATACACACGGCCCAGGCACCCTCCCCGCCCCAGCCTGCATACAGGAGGGGAAGGCTGGGCTCGGGCAGCGTCGTTCCTCAACCCGCAGACCGCCAAGTGCAGGGTGGCAGCCACCAAACTCTCCTGCGCACCAGCCGGCCCGGCCAGGCAGCGACAACGCACGACCACCAAACCCGGTGCGAGCCAAGATGTGAGACCCGGTACGGATGGGGGGGGGGCTTTCCCCGGCTCCCGCACGAGAGCATCTGCTGTTCCCTAAGATGCTAGCAGAGCAGTGGCGCCTAGAGCCGATCAAACCTGGCATGCCTGGCTCGCCTCCAACACCTGCGCCAGGCACGGCCCCCGCCAGGAAGCATGCCCGAAGGCAAAGCAAGGCAAACTGCCCCACCCTGGGGCAAATCACGCTGCCACTCGGGCGAGGGGGGGGGGAGGGGGAGGCAGACTCACTGCATGAATCCCCAGCGCCTGCCGCAGGCACGCGATAGGAGCCGGCAACCACACGCGCAGATCACATTGCAGGCGGGAGCAAAGCCATGCAGGATCAGCCATGGCCAAGGGAACGCTGGTGGCGGCGGGGGCAAAACGGGCCACACGCGCCACCAGGACCCGAAACGCGTGCGGGTGGTACAGCGCGCATCCTGCAGGGGACAGCAGGGACTAGAGTTGTGGCCTCGAAGCCAGGGAAAAATTCCTCAATCTCCCTGTGCCCACTGAGAGCCCAGTCGCACACCTAGCCTAGCCACACGGACTCTAACTACTCTGCCCCCCACGCAGCCCCCTGACCCCTGGGCTCACCCACACCGAGAATTTCAACACGGGGGCGGACACTGCCGATCGCCCCCCTGTTTCCCAGCCCGGCCCCCGCTGCGTGTCCGGCCGCAATGCCCATGGCAGGAGGGGGCGGGGGGGGCGCCAGACTGACCCACTGCCCGATCGCGGTCTGTAGCACGGGCATCCAAACATGAGTGGCGGGGGGGCTATCTACCGGGGCCTCTCCCCCCAGCCCGGCCATGTCCCCGGTGGAAATCTGCAGAATGACCCGGCCGTCACCCACGCGCTGGCACCCGACTAGGCCAGCGCGGCCTCCCTCACCATGCCCACATCAGTGCAGGCAGACTCCTATTAGTACTACCCGGCCCGGCCATGGCACCCTAGAGCCCATCCGTCGGGGAGGGTGGGACCGGGGGGGAGGGCAGTTAAACCGCCCCTGGGCCAAGGCCTCGCGGCCGGGCAGCGGAGCACTAACCTGACATCGACGAAGGCCAGACGATGGCCACGACACGAATTGACCCGCACGACCTTCCGAGACGGCGAGGCTAAGAGGCACGACCTTCCGAGACGGCGTGGCTGGGCAAAAGAGGCCGTTGAGAGGGTCGGGGGAGGTATACATACCCTCCCTCCAACCCGGGCGCACAGGAAGTGACGCCCCCACGCCCTCTGGAAGCTAGAGCGAGGGGGGTAGGCTTGTGCCGCAATGGCACTAAGGGGCCGCCCTTTTAGGGTGCCCCCTTTGGGGGCGCGGGCAGCCGCATTCTTTTTCTATCTTTCATTGAAGAATTACAGTGGCCCCTTGAACAGGGGTGAATGTCTTACCATGAAACATAGCCGGCGCTGCTCGCCCTCACAACTAAAGGTCAACATCAACGTCATTTCCTCTCACAGCCACGAGTTCCCAAAAACACTCATCGCTGCAGCATCGACGTACTCCATCAAAATCTGTTTCCAGCGATTTTCTAAAGTGGATAAATCAAAGCAGCTGAGGGCGCAGAGATGGCTGAGTCGCCTGGGTCAGCCATCTCTGCTCTAACAAGAGAGGCAGAAAGCAGCTGGAATGTAAACCCTTCCAAACGACGCTATTTTCCTGGAAATTCAATTTACTGCAAGCGCTACCCACATTAATCTTCCCTGATTTGGTAGATATCCTAACCCAGACATGCACAGTTTCTCAATCGATGCCATTCGAAGAGCCATTACCCTTCTTTTTTGGGGAGGAGCATTTCTGAAAGATCTGAACAGTGCTGACAGCTCAGCTGCTTTGTTTTTTTTTCTTGAGTTTTTTTCCCGATGTTATTTCATAGCTCATGGAGTAACCTGGGAGCTGATGTAGCTGCACGAAACGCCTCCCTTTCAGAATGAATTGTCTCGGATGTGCAGAGTAAAGGATAGTCCGACCAGGGGTATCCAGCGTTGGCCCATGAGGGCGAAGCCGCTGTAGAAGATCAAAAAACCACAGACTTTGATAATGATTCCCACTTGGTTTAGGGGCATCATTCGAGGTACAGACTGAACAGGGTTCTGAGTTGCGCATAAATTCCGCGTGCATTATTCCAAACAAAATATTCAGAGTGGCGTAACATGCCTTAGAAAACCGAGATCAGTGAGGAAACACTGATTTTTGTTCCATAGATGATAATACATAATGATACAGTAGATTTGCTTCTACTGATCCCATTCGGAGTGGCAATTCTAGGTGAAAAATTAAAAATTCAGTATTACTGCTCAGCTCCGAGTGCTCCTATGTGCATTAGCCAGATTTACAAACCCACCTGATGTGTGAGTGCAGAATCAATTTTCTAAATCAAGAGTTGTGTTCACTCATAAAAAGGATTTACTCACACCAACAATTTTCCCTAAAAGACCAAAAAGACACAAAGCACTCTTTGTGCTAGAGATTAGAGATCAAATGTTGAAAATTTGTCCTAGTCAAACCATGTCACCCCGTGTAGTAGCTATTCTGAATTTGGCAAAATAATGAAAGAGGCAGGCCAGACTGTCGTCTCTGTGGTATTTAATAGACATAACTCCTAAGAAGAACTTTTTGAACACGAGATACATTAGGACCTTATTCACAAGCTATTTTCACTTGTAAATCTTAGGGGCATATTCACAAGGACTTATCGCCGAGTCAGCGGCACTTTATCGCAGCCGAAGTGGTGATAAATTAATCGCACCATTCACAAGCTGGTGCTAACAGCCGATATCACCTGTTTTCCTGCGATAGCAGTCGCAAAAAACATCGCTGCGGATAACACCGGCAACTAACGCTAATGAGATGCAGAGTAGGCGTTCCCGTGCAAAAAGCCGCAAAAACACCACTTCGCAACATTCCCAACGACCAGCCAGATCGGCGATAAGATCACAAAACATGCGATAAGGCGCGTTAGCAGCAGGGATTTAACACCTGCTCTTACCTGGTGTTAAGTCGGACGACAACCTGCACCATAAAAGGGAGCCCAGCCCACAGCCACACCTGAAGAACAACAGATGCCATGGAGCTACTGATCATGCAGCTCGGAGCTCCAAGAGGGCCACAACACCCACCGCCACCACACCCAGGACCCCCACCCCCTCAGGACCCCCCCCACCCCCCCCCCCGGACTACCACAGAGGCAGCGCAGACAAAGACAAAGGACCTTCCGAAAACGCACCAGCCTCGGAGACTTAACGCCAGAGGAAGTCATTGCCCACTACAGGCTCAAAAGGACAACCATCCTCCGCATCCTGACCCTCATTGCACACAGGCTGACGGCACCAACACAGCGGAGAACCAACATCCCTCCGCAGACAAAGCTGCTGGCCGTGCTGCACCTGTTGGCCTCTGGGACCTTCGAACCAATAACTGCCAGAGTCGGAGGAGTCTCACAGCCAGCCCTGTCAAAGTTCCTCACACCTGTCTTGGATGCCATCATCAGCTTGGTACCCCAGCAACTTTACTTCCCACACACTGCGCAGGAACAGCTGGAGACCAAGCAAGGCTTCTACGCCATAGCTGGCTTCCTGCACGTCTTGGGGGCAATCGAGTGCACACATGTACTCCTCGTGCCCCTTGCTGCCACTGCACACAATTACCTCAACAGGAAACACATGCATTCCATCAATGTGCAGGCAATAGTGGACCACCGGGGACTCTTCACCAATGTCGTCGCCAACTACCCGGGCAGTGTGCATGATTCCTTCATCTTCCGACAGTCCATCATCAACCAGCGCTTTCAGGATGCCACCTATGGAAATGCACTGCTTGTCGGTAAGTAACAACTGAACACACCACACACCTCAACTCCACCAACATACAACTCACAACTCTGGGAATGCACACGTCACAAAATCACATACAACATGACAACCAACAGTCCCACATTCCAGACACGACAACACAACTTACTGTGGCAACCTGGGCTAGCCATCTACACAAGCCATCAACGGCATGGCACCTCAGCCACACAATAGCAGAATGTGGGGAGAGGTGGGAACCAGGCATGTGCGAAGGAGGCAAGTGACCCATGAATGTGAATGTACACAATGTCAAGTGTGGCGTGGATGTGCTGGACAGACTTGAGTATGCAGACCACAGACATTTCCATGTCGACATACACTGCTGGCGTCTGCAGTGTACTGGACAGTGGACGCAACCATGTTACCGCAGCCAGTGGGGAAGAATGTGGAAATGTAGCTTGTTACGTCCCCCCTGTAAGCGTGAGGGGAGTGGGCTGGCCCGGCGTACGCCAGGCCATGGTAGGGGTGTGAATAAAAAGCCTGTTACCCAGGGCGTGGTTCTCTTCTGGAATGGCCAACGTGTCTGCCAAGGCGGCGCCTCTCACCCCGCCACGAGGCCGACGCCGTGAGTGGCGGTGCCTGCGATCCTGTGCGCCTGCTGCACCCCAGGCCGCTGGTCCCAAGACCCGTCATGACCGCCCCAGCGCACCAAGGCCGCACTGCTCACCTGCCGACACCGGCGTGTGTCAAAGAGGGCCCACCACATGCCGGTGCAAGCTCCAAGCCCGAGGCCCGCGACCAAGGCAGCCTCCTCAGACCATCACGGCCTCCGCGACACAGGCCCCCATTACTCCTTTCTCATTGACGTACTCCACCGCTGCCTCCGGCCTACACTGCGGTCCAGTAGGTCACACATTTGGAACTGAGGCTTGATTATACAATGGCAGAGTATATACGTTTATGGCTGATTTTATATCACCGTACTCCCTTCGATGTGGTGCCACCAACTCTGTGCATAGCATTCCAACGACACGTGTCTGGGGCCCCTGCTGACCGCTGCCTTCGGCCTACACTGTGGCCCAGCACCGCGGGGTCACCTGTGTACTGCCGACACTGCGGTCCAGCAGGCCTCACACCAATCCAATCCAGTCCGGACCAGGCAGGGCACGGCATCGTCGCAGGCTGCACACAGGCTCAGCTCTGGTGCTTCTACCTCTGTCAACCACAAATCATCACCACATGGCATTCCAACGTCGTGTGTGAGAGTACCAGGAGGAGCTGCCTGAACAGCGGTTGGCCCGCGCAGACCGCTGCCTCCGGCCTACACTTCGGTCAAGTAGGTCACACATTTAGAGCCGAGTCTTGATTGTGCAATGGCAGAGTCCATATCATTGTACGCAAGGAGAGGAGTAAGAGGAAGACGCGGTTCAGTCTGGATGAAAAAAGGATCCTCGTTACGGAGGTGACCGAACACTACCAACAACTGCTCTGGTGCCACTAACTCTGTGCATCGCAAGCCAAGGACACGTGGCTGGGGGCCCCAGCTGACCGATGCCTCCGGCCTACACTACGGTCAAGTAGGTCACGCATTTGGAACTGAGTCTTGATTTATTAATGGCAGAGTTTATACCATTGTACAGGCCTCATCGCAGACTGCATCCCCTTTCAGCTCTGGTGCCACTAACTCTGTGCCCCGAAATCCATGGATACTCTCTGGTTGAACTTTGGTGGCGTCTGAGTCTATGGCCTGGGGGTTGTCTTCATCATCATGTGGCTGGTAATGACTTGGTGTTGAACATGAGTCTGTAGCATTCATCTCCTCCATATTGCCTGTGTCTGCTTGGTACTGCCCTCTGTATCATGCCCTGGAAGATCACATTCCGCTGTCCCCCAAACCCTCCGTGACTTTCACCTTGGACATCGACGAGGACCCGCTCAGCTCTCGTGGCCCTACCTCAGTGCACCGGTAGTCACCGTCCCATGGAGGTGTTCCATGTGCCGGCTGCTGTGCATCCGGGGCCACTAACTCCGTGCAGCTCAAGTCATGGACCCTTGGTGTTTGAACTGTGAACTTCTGATTGTCTGATCACTGTTGTAGTTGTTGCCAGCACCAACCACTCCTTGAGGGCTGGCTCACACTCACCCCACACCCATCCAGCACAGGCGTCACTGGACATGTGACCCTGGCAATAAAAGTCATTGTGGGTGTGCAGTGTGCTCTACTTAATTGTGCATGTGTGCCATTGTGCCCATCTCCCCCCGTCCCCCCAGTCCCTGGTCGGTACTCACCCTGTTGATGTTGTGTCAAGTCATGTTGAGCAGTGTCCCGATCCCCGACTCCTGGCACTGTGTCCCGACTGATGACTGTGGCCACCATTTTCTCAATGTCATCCAGCTCCTGGTGTGCCGCTGGTCCCCCACCTCCAATCTGCGTTGCTGCTTTCATGTTGGCATCAGGTTTCTTCTTGGTTTTGCCCTTCACATCATTCCAGCACCTCTTGACCTTTTCCATTGTCCTCCTCGACACGCCGACTGCATTCACGTTGTTCACGATGTGCTGCCATATTTCCGTTAGTGTGGCCGATGACACAGTGGAGGTGAAGAACAGTTGTTGGTAGTGTCCTGTCACCTCCGTGACGATGATCCGATTTTCCTGCGGACTGCCCCGTCTTCCTCTTCCACTTCTCCTTGCCCTTCCCCGGCACCGGGGTTCCTGGCTGGTCATCTGTGGGGCTTGTGGGGTTCGCGTTGTCCTCTGCACTCGGTCCGGGTGCGTCCATGGTGCTACGCAGTTGCATTTTTTTTTTTTTTTATTTCTCTGCTTTTATAGTGCATTTTCCCGCATGTCGCGTGGGAATCGCAGGCCTGTCGCTGGTTATCGCTGCTTTTTGTTTCGCGATTCGGGACATCGCAACTTTTTTGGCGTTCATGTTTCGCATTTTTTCGGCGGCGCGTTAATTTTAACGCGGGCATTTGTCGCGTTCTCGTGTGACTATCGCATGGTGCCGCCGGGTTGGGAATACTGCGTTGACACAGTGTTATTTTCCCGCGATGGACTGCGATGTGAGAAGTTGCGTTAAGCGATTTTGGCGTTAGTTAACACACGTTCTTGAGAATATCCCCCTTAGTTACATGTGTCATTGGCTTTTTTTAGAAGAGAAAAAACATTTACCAAATTCTCGAAAGTCAGTTTTTCACGTGTAAAAGTATTTACTGACAAGGAGGATTCTGTGTGAGTAGATTTTTAGATGTGGGGAATGGGCATTCCAGAAAATGCCCTGGAAGTTTGTCACCACCCAAAGGGCAGACTGCATGGTATTTAGAAAGTAGTACATGCACGTTTAATGTTTTACATGTCCTGACAGTGAAAAATCCTCAGTTATTTTTCACTGCAGCAAGGCTGGCTCTCCAATAGACCAATGCTGGGTTACACTATAACAACTTATAATGATGCATTTTAGTTTGGGATCAGTTGGAAAATTGATTCAAGGATTCATTTTAATAGTAATTTAATATCCAACTTAATTGTGAAGCCAGATTTTATATTATTCTTTTAGAAATGACACTTTTAGAAAGTTGTCACCTGACTGCTCAATGGTTCCCTTGTGGTTAGGTGTGGATTGCTTCCAGACAGTGGACATAAACTTGGGTGTGGCGAGGTGTTGTTCCTCCTTGAGCTAGATGGCCTGGGGAGCTGCGCCCAGCACCTTCCTAAGCTTCAAAGGATGCCTACCCGGTCACTGGCAGATGCAGTTCACACCTAGTATTGCCTACCTTTGTCTTTCTAGTCTGCTTGCCTCCAAGCCCAGTGGGAGTGGGAAGCTGCCTCACAACTAGTTTGGAGTGACCATTAGGGAGGGTTTGACCATTTCCATGACCACGCCTCTGGGTGGGCACAGGGAGGTCTGACCATGGGAAGAAGGGGTCTAGCATGTTGTCTTTAAGGAAATAGCAGTACTGTGGGATAGATTACAGAATAACGCAAAGTAGGTACTGCAAAAGTGGGTAGGGTCACCTCTGGAAATTTCTACCCCATTTATTAGGGAGTGGCAAGGAGTTTGCCCCACCCACAGGCTGGCACTGGTAATAAATGTGTCAACCCCACCACCCTCCTCAGAACAGACCTAGTTCATGCGGAGAATCAGAAGGACTGTCCTGCTGACTGAAGAACCGTAAAGAAAACTGGGCCTACTTGTTTGAGCCTAGGACTGCAGAGGTGACTCAAATGATCAGTTGGCTGACCTTCTGTTGGAGCTGCAGGGACACAACAATCTTACAGAGGCCTCTCTCCCTGCAACAGCCCAGCTGACCAGTTCCAACTGGACAGGTCCTGGACCCTGCTGCTGGCTACTGTTGGAGGGAATCCTATCCCCCAAGTGGTGCCCCCTATGTCCTGGATCCTTAGGTGATGTCCTGACCAAACTGCAAAAGATGGGACTTAGAAACTGTTTGCCAACTTTTCCTCTAAAGAACCAGTGGGACACCTGGAACGCTGTTGAGCCGAAGCCGTCATTGTCGAATTGCAGGTTGGATTTAACTTGCTGATTTGTCCCCCTGAAGGTTATCTGACTTCCAGAAAAGTTTCTAAGTCCGAAAGTAGAGGGCTTCATCTGGACGAAGCCGAGCAGCAATACATCAACATAAAGGCCTTCCTGGCCACACACTTTGGATTTCACCCTCTCTGAGCTTTCCCACTGTGATGGACGACCGCACTAGGACCCTGCTCTTCAGCAACCTGCCATCAAACCCTGCTTCAAATGCAGCTTGCCCCACCATCGACTCATTAATGACTACTTTTTCTTCCAAACGCTTTTAAGTCAGAAGGTAAATGTTCCACTGGAACGAACCTGGTACTTGTATCTGTCCAATGATCTATTTCAGTCGGCCTTAACTTTTGACTTACACCTGGTCTAGCGCGACCTGAGAACCGTGTTTGGTTCCTTGTGCTTTTTGGCGCTATTTTTAATTTAGTCTTTAGAAATTCATTTCTCTGATTCTACTTATTGGATTTTTGGAGTCATTTTATTTATTAAAATGCACTTTATTTTTATAAACTGGTTTGGGATTTTTTTTGTGTTGTGTTTTTACTTTATCACTGTTTAAGTACTGCATAAATACTTCACACATTACCTCTAATGAAAGCCTAGCTGATTTGTGCCAAGCTATCAGAGAGTTAAGCACAGGTTTATTTAGTGACTTTTGTGGTTTACCATGACAAGGGTTGTGATTATTATTTGAGGTGGGTTCTCATGCCCTGCAAATAATACAATTTCTTACACTTCCTATAAATGGCGCCAGTTTAAAGTAAGGGATTTCTTCCTAGAGAAAAATATTTTCCCTTTTCAGAAAAAAAGTTAGTGAGTTTGCACTTGCTTTTTTGCAAGGGTTGTGGAATATTTAATTTCTCCTGCTTAATTGGTGAAATTTGGCGATTAGTTCTGGCCAAATTTCTAAAATCGCCATGTGGTGGAATTTTTCCGCAAGGCAACAGAAATGCAAGCATGAGAAAGATTTGGTGCCCCCAGCCCGATTTTCTAACATGGGCGGTTGTGGTCAGAGGGCAGCAGCTCCAGTAGATTTGCTGCCACATGGGTAGAATTTCTACTCAAGTGGCAGAAAAATCAACTCGAATGGCCGTGCACTCTTGCACACCGCATGGTGCCGCTAATGCTACTTGCAATAAATTGCAGCACGAGAAGTGTGACTTGCATATTTCCTGCAGAGTTCAGCCAACACTGCCCGTTGGCTGAATAGTTTATATGTAACTCTGCGGAAATCTGCAGAATGAAACTCCGTGAGTCCCATCCACCCCTACTTTTTTGCATGAGAAAATATGCACATGTACATTCTTATATATAAAACTGGAATTCACAAAGATTTTCTGGAAGTATGTCCTGGAATCATACAGCTGTCACATCTTTCCAGGCATACTTGTGGAGAACTTTATGAATGTCTAAAAATGATAACCCTGCACCCATGTGAGGTAGTAAACATGCGGGTGTAGATTAAAGTTTTTGGGAAATTAGGCTCTTAAGAGTTGTGGAAAGAGTGCCTGCTGCTGAGAATGTGAATTCACATATATGTGTGCCTTAACAATTTCTTATAAATCATGGCAGATTCAATGTCTACCTTAATGTGCTGATTTAGTGTTTATTAATCAATTGTGGGTTTGCTTTTTTATCGTTTGAAGCCCAGTCAAGCCTTAGTATTATCGTGCATTTACACGTTAGAAATTGGGTTTCTGGTTGGCAGAGGTATGCACCATGTCTAAGCAGGAATCGCAATCCTAATCAGGGTGTGTGTAGTACCCACTAAAAATGTACCTGTGGTCACCTTCTGGTAGCTTGGCACAGAGCAGTCAGGATAAACTAAAGAGGCAATGTGTAAGTATTTGTGCACACACATACAGTAACACAGTGAAAACCCCACAAACATACTCCACACCAGTTTAGAAAAATGGCAAAAAAGTATCTGAGTAAAACAAGACTAAGAGGACAAAAAATGTAACATACACAAGTCAAGATATGAATTTTGCAAGATTAAATCAGAATGCCGTGCTTAGAAATCAATAGCTCCAACTGGGGCTATCTGGTCGCACTTGACCAGGACAAATCCAAAAGTTCAGTTCGACTTTGATAGAGCGTGGGATGTATACAGGAGTCATGCAAACCCGCTAACAGTACCTTGGATGCATCAGAAATCGTAGACGATGCGGTGCACAGAGGAGGTGAGGCATCGTGGATGCAGGTGATGCGTTGGTTCCTAGAGGAGGTGCAAGGTCGTTGAAGCTGTGGCGCTCGGGGGTGATGCTGTGCGCAAAGGAGGAGATGCATTGGTTGCTGGTGCGAGGACTCAGTTCCTGAACATGGTGCGGCGTCGGTGATGCGGCAATGTCACGAGCGCGGTGCGTTGGTTCCGCAGCATGGATGTCGAAACACTGGGCTGAAGGCGATGCATCGGTTGGAAGCTATGCAGGGCTTGGACTGCGTCGGAGTTGGGACGGTGCACAACGGACATCGGTGACGCGGTATCCGAGACTCATACAGCCGCTGTGGCAAAGTCGAGGCTGCGTTGAAAGTAGAGGTCATTGCGTTTCGCACTCGGCGAAAGGAAATCACGGCTTCAGTGCAGGCAGCAGCAATGCATCGATTTTGCAGGGATGCACTGGTTCTGAAATGACCCTTCGGAGTCAATGCGTTGGTTTCTTAGTTTCAGTACGAATACTCACTTCCAAGGGTCCAGGGCTGGATTTGGCACCACTTGGCAGAGCAGGACTCACAGCAAAAGAGCCCAGGTGCTACAGGCAAGATGCAGGTGAAGGCTTTGTTGTCTCTGAGACTTCAGCAACAGGAGGCAAGCCCAAACAAACCCTTGATGAACCTTTAGATGCAGGATGTAGAGATTGAAGTCCAGTCCTCTCACTCCCAGGCAAGAAGCAGCAGGCCAACATAGAAAAGCAAGCAGCAAAGTGGCAGTCCCTCCTGGCAGCACCACAGCTCTTCTTCCTGGCAAAATGTTCTTAGTCCAGAAGTGTTCTTAGTACATGGTGTCAGAGAGCCAGTACTTATACCCATTTTAGTCTTTGAAATAGGGAGACTTCAAAGAAAGGCATTTGTAGTGCACAGGACCCAGCCCTTCCTGGCTCTGGCCCCAGACACACTACAGCAGCTACACTGCAGCTCTTTGTGTGGGGACAGGCACAGCCCTATTCATGTGCAAGTGTCAACTCCTCCCTCTACTCTAGTTCAAGACAACCCATCAGCCTGGTGATGGGCCATCAGGAAATGCAGGGAACACCTCACCTCCCTTTGTGTGACTCTCTAGAGGGAATGCACAAAGCCCAGCTGCCACCCTGACCTAGACATGTATTCCAGGGATAGGCAGAGGCACATAATGGTTTAAGTAAGAAAATGCCAACTTTCTAAAAGTGGAATTTTCAGATCTGCAATTTAAAAACCAACTTCACAAAAAGATGTGTTTTAAAATTGTGAGTCCAGAGACACAAAACTCCAATTTTCTATCTGTTCCCAATTGCAATTTACACTTGTAAAGTGTTACAAGGCAGCTCCATGCTAACCTATGGGGGAGATAGGCCTTCCTGTAGCAAAAAACGAATTTAGCAGTTTTTCACTACCAGGACATGTAAAACTCAAAATTACATGTCCTTCCTTTTAAGTACACTGCACCCTTTCCCCCCTGGGGCTACCTGAGGCCTACCGTAGGGGTAACTTTCATGTTATAAAAGGGAAGGTTTGGCCCTGGCAAGTAAGTGAACTTGCCAGATCAATATGATAGCTTAAAACTGCAAACACAGGCTCTGCAGTGGCAGGCCTGAGGCCACTCATATGGGTGGCACAATCAGTGCTGCGGGAACACTATAAGCATTTGATTTAGAGACCCAGGGCACTATAGACTTATCAGTAAATCAAATATGCCAATCATGAGGAAACCAAATGCCATTTCATTTTAGAAGATGCACACCCTGGGTGATACATTCCCGAGTCTGTAGCAGGCACTCTCAATTGTCGGTATATCAATTTACACTCATATCTATACTAGTGGTGCTCAAAGGAAGGAGGAATCCCCCTACCTCCTGAACTTGAGATCCAAAAGATCTCTCTAAGTACCACAAAGCGATTCTCAAGCACACACTTCCAAATCAACAATATATACAATGTGCAATATTTTGGACAATCTTTGTCTTTTGTTCTTTATTTTCTTTTCATTTCTTCATGCCCAGCCAACACGTGTTTGGTCATATCAGGTATTTCCCATGTCTTCCTCAGGGCTAAAATACAATGAAAAAGGTATATTGGATCTGTAGTGTGTGAGCACACACACCACACGCTGATATATGTGTTAGATGTGAAAACCAAAGCTAGTTAACCCATTAATGGAGGTGTCCTACTTGAAAGTACCATCCTTGTTGTACATATTTACATACCAGAAATACAATATGGTGACAGGGATTATTATAGTTCATACGATAAAGTATTTTGATTTTGGATCCGGTGTAGATCATCACCCCTTGTACATATTAGGTCTATATACTTTCATAGGTATGAATTAAAACATTCAAGTTCCATGCAATTCAATCCATGAGACGCAGTGCAACACATCACCTGTATCAAGTAACCAATAATGCCAAGATTATAGAGAACCCTAGGCGGTTCCATGTGACCGAACCCACTAACGTGGCAAAACAACCAAAAAGCCCAAAATTTAAGTCCAGCTGTGATTCAAAGCATACCTGCCTTCTTCTCGGTATATGCGTAATCAACCTATATAGCGATCAATGTTTGGGCAAATCAAGATCTCTATAATGTTAGAGCCAACAATATAAAGAGCACATGTGTGTCACCCTCACAACTCCTACCTTGTCCCCGGTTCTACTTCCGTCCCGGTGGTATCATAGGCGTGTCTCAGTCAAACGTAATCATATATATTCAATATGATGTGTAATTCTTCTTGCTGATCCTAAGTTATTTGTTTCCGTAAAGGGAGTATCTAGGATCAATATTCGATCATGTTCAGGTTCCCATAATCTACGGCAAGAGAAATGCTCTTCGGTAAGAATATACTTTCATCCACTATTTAGAGTCGGTGCCAATCTATGCACCAAAAACGGAGACTTCATGTGGATATATATAGCCAAGTATCTTTACATTTTTGATATTATATATATTTTGAAGTAGCTCCTCGGTAGGAATATATTTCCTTTACCTATTCAGGGTCAGTGCCAGTCTATGCAACAGAAACTGGAGCATTTGTATAGTGCTATATTTCTAAGTGCAAGAAAGCTCGTACCTGTAACCCAGTAGTACACTCCGCGGCTACATGGCATTCTATCTCCTGTCGTGTAACCAACATGGAAAAGGTAGTTCTATTTGACCCAGAAATCGTACGTCACGTTGTGACGTCACTCGATAATGTCCAAACATGGGCGCCATCTTGAGTGGGTGCTATTCATATTATCCCCCGGTGCAGTGACTCTCCTTCAATTTGTGTGCACCCAAAACACGATCCTTATAACATGTAAATTTACATCATAACCGTTATTTGGCGGTCCTATGAGTTTGTAGTGATACGGTCCTTACTGCTTTTCGGTGCCCCGATGTATATTAGTTTCCATATGATAATCCTACTCCGCCATATTATAACCCTCTCACTAGATCAGTACACAGTCTCGGTTGGAACTTCTGTAAGATCTAAGTGGTACAAATAGATAATCCCCAAAATAATTCGTAGAGTTGCATTGCGTCCCAATAATGATAGTACATTATATCCGCCAAACAATCTGTAGCTACGTGCTGTAAAAATGCCAAGTGCGTACGTATACTCAATTGTCCCATGTACATTTCAATCCAATCATTGTTGCGGGAGAGGTCCTAAAAGAACATTCATTTGTGCATGTATGTATGATACTCATTTACATTACGGAATATTTACATGGCCATTGTCTGGGCAAATTCAGAATATATATAGTTCTAGTGCTGTGAATGTGCCAAGTGCGTACGTATATTCAAATATCCTATATATACTTCAATCAAACTATTAGTGTGGGAGAGGTCCAGAAGGACAGTCATTGTGCATATATATGTGATAATCATTTCCAATAAGGAATATTCCCATGTACATTATGCAAGCACAGAAAAGCATAGTAATTCCGTCATGATATCACCAATTCAATTATTCTCTTGGACACCCACATGCATATCTCCTACTGCTCGTAACTCTGAGGGAGCATACCAATCATGCCCGTGATAGGATGTATTCCCCATTCGTGTTGTTATCTCAGAGTGACAATGTGAGTGTGTCATTACATGTATTTGTGGGCTATTCCATATGTCATTAATGATGGAGATAGTGAAGGGAAACAGTACAGAGATGATCACGTTCCTATTTTATGTGTCATTTGTAGCAAGGGAAGGAAGGTATCAATAAAGACATAGGGGCCCAATTCCGATGTCGTTCGGAAAGGCCTCCGAATCGGATTTGACTTTCCCAGATCCGATTCGTAGAACTTGTTTACAGGTATGCTTTGAATCACAGCTGGACTTAAATTTTGTGCTTTTTGGTTATTTTGCCACGTTAGTGGGTTCGGTCACACGGAACCTCCTAGGGTTCTCTATAATCTTGGCATTATTGGTTACTTGATACAGTTTTAATTCTCACCTATGAAAGTATATACACCTAATATGTACAAGGGGTGATGATCTACACCGGATCCGAAACCAAGATACTTTATCGTATGAACTATAATAATCCCTGTCACCATATTGTATTTCTGGTATGTAAATATGTACAAGGATGGTACTTTCAAGTAGGACACCTCCATTAATGGGTTAACTATCTTTGGTTTCCACATCTAACACATATATTAGCGTGTGGTGTGTGTGCTCACACACTACAGATCCAATATACCTTTTTCATTGTATTTTAGCCCTGAAGAAGTCGTGGGAAATACCCGATACGACGAACCACGTGTTGGCTGGGCATGAAGAAATAAAAAGAAAATAAAGAACAAATATATCAATCAGGTGTTTGTTAAGTGCGACTACTCACCCGTAGGGGTCTCAAGGCGCTGGGGGGTGGGGTTCGCAGGTTCCAGTCCATCAAGGAGGGGGTCTGTCGAAGAGCCAGGTTTTGAGGTTTCTTGCGAAGATGGGGAGCGATGTTGTCTGTCTGAGGTGGAGCGGAAGGTCGTTCCAGGCTCTGGCCGTGAGGAAGGAGAAGGAGCGGCCTCCCGATCTGGTCTTTCTGGTGCGGGGGACCACGGCGTAGGAGAGCTGGACTGATCGTAGGGTCCTTTGGGGTGCGTGGAATTTGAGTCGGCGGTTCAGGTATGCTGGTCCGGTGTCGTGGAGGGCCTTGTGAGCGTGGGTGAGCATCTTGAAGGTGACTCTAGCTTCGATGGGGAGCCAGTGGAGTGTGCGCAGGTGCTGGGAGATGTGGCAGTGTCTTGGCAGGTTGAGGACCAGTCTTGCGGCGGCGTTTTGGATGTTCTGTAGCTTGCGGGTGAGGTTCTTGTTTATTCCGGCATAGAGTGCGTTGCCGTAGTCGAGTCTGCTGGTGACCAGGGCGTGAGTGACGGTGTTTCTGTGTTCGAGGGGGATCCATTTGAAGGTCTTACGTAGGAGGCGGAGGGTGTGGAAGCAGGAGGACGAGACGGAGTTGATCTGGCGGTCCATTTTGAGCTCTGAGTGCAGGATGATTCCCAGGTTGCGTGCGTGGTCCGTGGGGGTGGGCGGGCTTCCGAGGGCGTGGGGCCACCAGGTGTCGTTCCAGGCGTCGGGGTTTGGGCCCATGATGAGTACTTCCATTTTGTTGGTATTTAGTTGTAGGCACAGTTCCCTGCAAGGTGCGCACCTGGGCGGCCGCGCATTCTCTCATTAACCTCCGCGCAGGGGGCCTGCACGAGCGCACATTACAAAGAACCTTTCTGATGATCAACAGAAGCACCCTTTAAATGGCAAATAAAGACGTGAAAAGAAAACAAAAGCTAAGTGAAAGCTTTTGCTTCAAGTGAGAGAAGCTGATTTCTGTCGAACATGGCAGGACTGGGCTTTGTATTGGTAATTTAAGTTAATGTAAGGAATGTGTGCATAACAGTGAGTGTCTATCTGGGGGAAGAAACCGTGATTAAATGCACCACAATCTATTGTTCAGTCTAACCATTTTGAAATTAGTGCATACACCTTTTCCCTTTCTTCTCTCGAAAGTCGATTTTCCACGTGCACTTTGTTTTAAATATTGCTGTTCCTCTTCATGTTTTCTCATTCTTGTCTTTATGTTCAGACTCTCATTTTTCTTGTCTGTGCAAAGCGATTTTATAGCCATTAGGCCTATTTGGCAGTATACAAAAATAAATAAAACCATTCACTTTTTTGACCAAATGCGGTTTTAAACCATGTCCAGCTAATATCAGTTCTTCATCTGGAAACTATATTTAGCTAATTTGAAATATAGGCTTAAAAGTTATGGTACCATTTTCAGTGCTGCAACAAATAATGTGTACATATTTTAACAGTGCCCCACCCTCTGTCTATGTTTTATGTATTTGAGAAGGAGAGGGTTTTAGTTATTTATTATGGTTAACTAGCACTCTTATAGCACAGTCTTGCCACTCGCATTGCAATGCTAGACCGTCAAGGAGACGACTTTCCACGTTTCCATTTCACACCGGAATATGATTTGTTTTTATGCGGATGAGTGAGTGTACGTTTATAATACGTTTTGAACACTGGGCAGTGGCCTAGACTACAGAGTTGTACTAAAATGTTAATGTATCTCCTTAGTTGTTAGGAAGGCAAATGACCCAGTAAATATGTGTGATTGATAGTGGACTTTGCGAGTGTTTTGGGTTGAAAGTATGACAGAGTTATATCTAAGCTAAAAATGGAATGAAATAAGATAGGAAGTGAAGGAGAGCGAGGGCCTGAAATTGCACACCCACTAACAATATTTTGCACAGAGTGTTGGAATTAGCAGATGCATAATTTGCACCCACTTCTTAGTTGCAGACCTCTGAATAAGGAATACATACATTACATGCACATTTCACGTTTTTATGCAGTCCATGATGCACAAATGGGTATTTTACTCAATTTACCCCCCGATTTCTGTGAGATTTATCTGGTGAAAATCCAGAGGGAAAACCTCTTGAATGATACTACAAATTTAGGTATAAGTGAAATTTTTATACCCGAAGTAAAATTAGCGGCCCAATTATATTCAGTGCCCGAGTGTACCAGTTAGTAAAACAGGAAAAGCAAGTATGAAAGAGTAAGAGTCAGTGGCGTCTCCTCCGCTAAGGCGGAGAAGTGTCGCCCCACTGCTTTTAGGCAGTGTGACGAAAGGAAAAATAAAATGCTAATAACTTGTTGTACTTATAATTTTATTGTTTCCAGCTGATTTGCGGGCGGGCGGGGCTGCTTTGCTCTCAGAGCAGGGCAGTGGAGGAGTGGTTTGCCCACTCCAAGTGTGCATGAATGCTTGGTGGCCCTCTTGGGCTGGCCAAACATTCATGCGCACTTTGCATGTTCTCCCCGCAGGCTGCATTACAGCCTGCATGGAGAACATGCCCAGGCCCCCAGTCCCTGGCTGAGCGCCGAACTGCGGCGCTCAGACCAATGCAGCGTTGTGATTGGTCAGGGGAGCCTGGGTGCTTACCAATCACAACGTTGCAATGCAGCATTGTTATTGATCAGGGGAGCCTGAGTGTGCTTCCTTGTTGCTGTTCGGCCCGAGTCTGACAAAAGAGAGACGGAGGTCAGTGTTTTTTTTGGTTTTTTTTTTACATTCCCCTTCCTCCTTCCGCCACCACTGATCCCCGCCGGCCACCACTGGTAAAAGTGTTTATTGTAAGTTAGAAAGTGAGCAAGAGAGATATAAAATAAGTGGAAGCGTTAGTTTGATTGAGTGATAGAGAACATATCTGAGAGAGTGTAAGAGCACAATGTAAACAGAAGAATCCAAGTTTTGAAATGTGGCAATAACATGGGCACATATGTGGCTACGGCTAAGTTTACATGCTGGAGATGGCTGCCCACAGAGACTTGTTTGGTAAAGAAGTAACTGAAGTGTTGGAACTATGTGGCAAAAGCTTGTTGACACATTATCTCTGATTTGCATATTTCGATTAGATATTCATAAGCTTATTATGTTAGATATTTACACATAACTCTGCTGACAGCTTGTTTCTCTGCACTGTTCTTGGGGCAAATAACTTTAAAGTGCGAAGAAATTCTGATTGACTTATTCTGTGGCAGGGTAATACTGATGGATGTATTCTCATGCCACATGAATTCTGATGGACTTTTTCTGTCATAGTACATTAGATAGCCATTACATTTCATGTCATGGCATACATGATGGAATGCAATTTCTCTTGCTATAAGACATGGATTCATTTCCCAGATTAGCATGGTTAATCGTGTGCTACTAAAAAGTTCTACCATGCACCTGAGCAGCATCTGGCACTCTACAAATAAATCAAACACACAAAAGCCAATGGGAAGATGCTTGCAATAAGTCTAACCACTGGCAAGCGCTCGGGGTAGCATTCCAACCCATCGTTCCTTTTCCCCACCATTCCACCTCAGACTAGACCCAGCCATATGCAAGTCAGTCTTGACCCTGCTCCAATAGGAATCCAGCCCGAACTGCCAAGCAAGGTCCTGTCTGAACCAGTACACAAGCAACCCAGGACCAGTTTCTCCTGATTGCTGCTCTACAGTCTGGTGTAACGTGATTCCAGTGGCACAGTGAGCAAGGGACCCACGTCTGGAAATACCCTGGATATCTCATCAAACACTCAAAAGGTGATGGGAGAATGCTTGCAATATGGCAAACCACTAGCAATCGCTCGGGTAGCATTCCAACTCCTCATTCTTTTCCCCACAATGCCTAGACCCAACCATATGCAAATCAGTCTTGACTCTGTTCCAGATTGAACAATCCAGCCTGAACTGCCAAGTCTGGTCCTCTCTAAACTGGACAACAAACAACCCAAGACTGGTTTTGTGTGTTTGACTCTATAAATAAATGACAACGTACATAAAGAAATTTTCTTTCTCAAGAACAATAAATCTTCTGGGTGTGCTGCAGATCATGAAATACTGGAATATTTTCAGAAACTACCACCTGACCCAGACTTTTCTGTAAAACCTGTTGCTTTTAGCAAAACAAATAATAGTTAAATATTTACCTTTCAGACCATTTAAAAAAAAATGAAACAGGTTGCCCCCAATCAACCTTAAGTGTAGCAAGCTTATTTGCATTCGCATTGTGGTTCCTGTAGAGTTTCATTTTCGCACACAGCTCAGAAAAGAATGCACACAGGCTCTGTGCTGCCGCACACCAAGAGAAATAATTAGAGGGAACATTGGTTGTAGGCAGCTGTTTTTCATCCATTTGGCGACGGCTTCCATGCCTTCTCGAAAGTTGTGTCTGGCGGTGTTAGGTTCGTTGGATAGGGAGAGGATGAGTTGGGTGTCGTCTGCGTATGACACAATGTTGAGTCCGTAGGTTCTCACGATGGGGGCGAGCAGAGCCATGTAGACGTTGAAGAGCGTAGGGCTGAGGGAGGACCCCTGGGGGACTCCGCAGGTGGTTGGTGTAGGGTCCGAGAGGAAAGGGGGGAGTCTGACCCACTGCGTTCTGCCGGAGAGGAAGGAGCGGATCCAGTCGAGGGCCTAATCTTGGATCCCTGCGTCATGGAGTCTGCATATTAGGGCGCGGTGAGAGACTGTGTCGAACGCCGCAGAGAGGTCGAGGAGGATGAGTGCTGCTGTTTCTCCTTTGTCCAGTAGGGTGCGGATGTCGTCTGTTGCGGCGAGGAGGGCGGTTTCCGTACTGTGGTTTTTTCTGAAGCCGGATTGGGAGGAGTCGAGGATGTTGTGCTCTTCGATGAATGTGGCGAGTTGGCTGTTGATAGCTTTCTCGATGATTTTCGCTGGGAACGGGAGCAGGGAAATGGGTCTGTAGTTTTTGAGGTCGGTGGGGTCCGCCGAGGGTTTCTTCAGGAGAGGGTTGATCTCGGCGTGTTTCCAGTCGTCGGGGAACGAGGCGGTTGCCAGGGAGTGGTTGATGGTGTGGCAGAGCATGGGTGCAATGGTGTCGGCGGCTCTGTTGAAAATGTGGTGGGGGCAGGGGTCCGTGGGGGCCCCGGAGTGGATTGACTTCATCGTCTTCAGTGTGTCTTCGGTGGTGAGGGCTGTCCAGTTGTCGATCGCTGGCTTCAGGGTGTCGGGGGTGGTTGGTGAGGGTTCAGTGTGTTGGTTGTCTTCGTTGAAGTTGTCGTAGATGCTCTTGATTTTGTGGTGGAAAAAGGTGCTGAGTTTGTCGCAGAGGTCTTGTGAGGGAGGGATGTCGGTGGACTCGCTGGTGGGTTGGGCGAACTCCTTGATGATGTTGAAGAGTTCTTTGCTGTTGTGTGCATGAGTGGAGATTCTGTCTTCAATCGCTTTTTTCCTTGTTTTTCTGATGAGTTGGTGGTGGGCGTTGGTGGCGGCTCTGAAGTTGTTGTGGGCTTCTGTGGATTTGGTGTTCCTACAGGCTTTTTCGAGGCAGCGGCAAGTGCGTCAGGACTCTCGAAGTTCAGTGGTAAACCATCTAGCTTTCTTGGCGTGGGTGTTGTTGTTTTTCTTGAGGGGGGCTATGGTGTTGGCGCTGTCGGAGATCCATCTGTGCAGGGTTCGGGCTGCGGTGTTGGGGTCGTCGTTTTCCGCGATGGTTGGGGTGGAGTTGCTGAGTGATGAGGTTACCTGGTCGTCGGTGATTCTGGTCCAGTTTCTTCGTGGGAGCAGGTGCTGGTGTCTGTGGATGGTGGGTGTTCTGAAGGTGAAGTGGACGCATCGATGGTCAGTCCATGGGAGTTCGGGGGTGTGGCTGAAGGTGATGGAGTTTCCTGTTGTGAAGAGGGGGTCGAAGGTTTTTCCTGCTGAGTGTGTGGGTTCGGTCACGATCTGGCAGAGTCCAATATTGTGGAGGTTGTCCAGGAGGGATGTGGTGCTGGGGTCCAGTTGGTTGTCGAGGTGGAAGTTGAGGTCTCCCAGTAGGGTGTGGTTGGTGGACGCGATGGCATGCGGGGAGATGATGTCCGTGATGGAGTTGGCGAAAAGTCAGCGGGGTCCAGGGGGTCGGTAGATGAGGGTTCCTCGGAGGGTGGTGGTAGGGCTGGCCAGTATCTTGAAGTGAAGTGTTCCATCAGGTCTTTGGGCTCGTCGGGGAGTGTGCTCAGGCGGAGGGTGGGTTTGTGGACGATGGCGATTCCTCCTCCCGGGCGGGTGGGGCGGTCCTTCCTGGAGATCTTGTATCCTTGGGGAATGGCGATGGCGATGTCCGGTCCCGAGGTGGTGTTGATCCATGTTTCGGTGAAGAACGCTATGTCCGGGGTGGTGCTGTCGAGGAGGTCCCAGATTTCGGTGGCGTGTTTGTGGAGGGATCAGACGTTGAGGAGGATGCATTGCAGGGTCTTCGGTTCGGTTGTGTTCTTGCGGGCGGGTTGTGCTGGGTCCGTGGTCTTGGCGGTGCTGCAGGTGTGCCGGCAGCGGTGACAGCTGAAGGGTCCGTGGGTGTCGGCTGGTGATGCTAGCTTGCAGTTGTTGTTGCGGCCTGGGTTGAGAGAGCAGAGTGCCGCTGGGTCGTACCGTTGGCGGTGCAGAGATCCAGGGTTCCTGGCGCTGGTCGCGGTCGGGTCGCGGACGGGCACAGACGGGCTTGCCCGCTGCACGCGGCCACGCAGCGGCCGCCATTAAGTAGGGGTCGGGGAGGGCTGGACAGCTGGGAGGCGGGAGCGGGGAGGGGAGCTGGATTGGACCAGTCGCGCTGGTCGTGCTGGGGGGGGAGGGGCCGCGGGGGCAGCAGCGGCGGGGAAAAACGGGCGGAAAAAGGCAAAAGGAAAAAGGCAAAAAGAGAGGGAAAAGTGAAAATAAGGCAGCAAAAGTGCAAGAAGAGTGGAGGAAAGACACAGAAGGAGAGTGAAAGTGGGAGATTGAGATGAGTGTAAAAAACGAGTGAAAACGGAGGAAAGACAGAAGGAGAGTGAAGGGGGGCGCTTGAAATGAGGGGAAAACGAGTGAAAACGGAGGAAAGACACAGAAGGATAGTGAAGGGGGAGATAGAAATGAGGGGAAAAAACGAGTGAAAAAGGAGAGAAAAAGCGGAGTAAGAGAAAGGAGACAGAGGTCCACTGGACCACCAGGGATGAGGCGCAGGTAAAACCTGCGGGTGGAGGAGGGCCTCGAACACCAACACTCGAGAGTGCAGGGGCTCGGGGGAAGGCCTCACTTAATGGTGGAGCTGCGAGGGAGGGAGAGCAATTTCACTGACAATGAGTCAGTGGTCTTGACAAAGATTGTCCAAAATATTGCACATTGTATATATTGTTGATTTGGAAGTGTGTGCTTGGGAATCGCTTTGTGCCATTTCATTTTAGACACAGAGCACATGCACTTTAGCACTGGTCAGCAGTGAAAAAGTGCCCAGAGTCCTAAAACCAGCAAAAACTAAATTCAGCACACAGTCAAAAGCAGGGGATCAGAAGCAAAAAGACAGGGGAAATGCCAGGTCTAACAACCCACATTGTAAATAATCAGCCATTCTTTTATCATGTGTTGTACGTTTCACATTTTAGCTTAACTGTTCTAGTAAGTGTAGCCTTGTTCTTCAGTTGGCACATCGAAGTGGGCATTGCAGGAAGCAGTAGGGTTGGCCTTTTGCTCAAGACACTAGTAACAGTTTCACAAGGCCTACTCGAATTCTTCCAAGAGCCCGGCACCTGCCCATTAGCGCCCATCTACAGGTTTCTGTCTGTCGCGTCTTCCTGATTCCATTCACATGCATTGAGAAAAAGAGTAAAAATGTGGCACCAAAATGTATGGTTTTTAGCACTGCGTGGCTCCAACTTACCAGGGGGCGAAGCTCTGGTCCGTTGATTTGCATTTTGCCTTTACTTATCTTTGATGCTTGCTGGCTATTTTGTATTAAACATGTGCTAGACTTCTATGCGCTATTCCAAGGGTCTGTTTTGTTTTACATTGGGCTCTTGGACTCAGTCAGCTTTTTTGCGAAGCCAGCGTTCAGTGTGCAGCTGGGAGGCATGTCGGTACCAGTACCAGTGCTTGCCAGACTTTGGGAAGTGCAGTGGTTACTTCCACATCATTTTCTCATAATGTTCCGCTCAATTTATGAGTAATGGAAAACAGATGGAGCTGCTGGATGGCCCTCCATCTTCTAAATCAGTGCAATTTACTTTTCCGTTCATCTTAAATAAATATCGGAGCAGTTTTCCAGAAATGCAACGCAGGCACAATAGCGTGGCCGAGCTCACGTCTGGGAGCGAAAAATTATTTTTGAGTTTTTTGTTTGCATCCAACCCTGGCTTCAGTATTCCACTGAGATGGCCACAAATTGGCCAAACAACTTCTAATCTGGCTGGAGACGGTCCCTATCAAATATGCGCAACTTCAGGCACAGACCTTGGACAAGTGGACCAGGAACTGTCCAAGCTGGTTTATGCTGACGAAGGGTTATGCATTTTACCGCTGAGATGTACTAAAGCCTGGCTTTGTGTCTAGGATTTGGCGGTGCACCCCCTCACATGGCTGGAGCCAGCATAAACTATGGGAACAAGGTCTTCTTGGGCTTGGCTAAACCTAGACTCGCAGACTTGGTCCTCCGACACATCAAATTAACTGGCACAACAGTGTTTGGCAAACTATATCTTAAGAGTACAACATGTTCCAAAACTCCAAGGTTATGACAGCTATATATACACACAGAGGACAAAGACGGAGAAAGTGAAAGACGGAACAACATCGCAAAGGGAGAAAGCCCTGGGCTTAACTTGTAATAGAATGGGCGCAGGTGCCCAAAGCTCTGCTACGAAGCCCGCGACCCATGTCCGATGAGAAAAAATAAGCGCCAGTCCCCACCGGCAACCGAGGCTCAAATTAAGTGCCGAGAAAGCAGGAACATGTACGAGTGAGATATGGAGGGCAAGGAGAGTCTGGTAGTGCATGGAAGAGACACGAGGTCGATTGCAAGACTAGTATTCCATGCGCCGACATTTAAAAGCACCGGTATCAGGTTTCTGGGAGCTTTGGGCACCGGAACTCACTGTTTTGCAGTTTTATGTAACGCGAACTCGACCCGAAGGTATTGGAGCGCAGCTAGGTAAGGTGTGGGTTTGCGCCCATCCTTACAGTTTCTGAGTGTTTTTACTGGTTTGGAAATTGAGTTTAACTTGATCAAACTTTATGTTTTAAAAATTGCCATTTGTTGAGAATTTTGCACTGAGCACTTTGTATTGAGCCAGGTGCACGTGTTGAAGTGCTCACTCGCTCTTTTTTCTTTCTGTCAATCATGGGGGACATGTTTCTGCCACTTGTTAGCGGTTTAGTTGTTGGGCCATCCTTCTTATTTAATCATGGCCACTGCGCGAGCGCACAGCGGAAGCGCCTAAGGTGCACCTAAGGCAAGCCGTCCGCGCGCGAAGGGGCCCAGGGGCCAGAGACTCCCCATCTCTGGGATCCAATACAATGACCTTCTCACCAACGCAGCTTAAAGCACTTCAACCTCTCTGCCTCAAGGAATGTGCTGGGTCTCTTGATTTGCAGAAGGATTTAATCAAATGCATGTGCTGTATGTACTTTCCCAAGTTACAAGAGGGTGAGGAGATGCCTTCGAGATGCTCCTCCGTCACTACTGTGGGCAACAATGAGCCATGCTCTTCACATTCCGGGAAAGATAAATTGTTTCGCTTTTTCAATCTTAATTTGTGTTCTCTCCCTCCCCATCAGCATTTTATTTTTAACTTTTTCGTGGACCATGCACCGGATGCTCTATTTATTACCAAAACCTGCCTTCACGAAGCCTCGTAACCAGATGTGATCGCAGCCCTCCCTCAAGGCTGCTCGTTAGTGAGGAGAGATAGGCCTAATAGACCTGGAGGTGGAATAGCGATTGTTTTTAGAGACAAATATAAATGTACAACTAATAATTTGCCTAACCCTGCTTGTAAAGCTTTATCATTCACCATGGAACTATAGCCCAAATGTACTCTTTCTGGCGCTCGGATTTATCATCCACCGGGAAATGCAGGTGGCTGGTGACAGTTACTCCCTGATTTTGTAGCCCCCCTAATTTTAAGATCCGCTAAGTTTGTCTTACTAGGGGATCTGAATGTTCATCTGGAGGACTCTCATTGCAGCAATGGTCTGGCCCTAGTTGAAGACCTAGGCTCTTTAAATCTTAATCTTATGAACTTCACCCCCACTCACCTTGCAGGCCATCGGCTAGATCCAGTCTTTTCCAATATAGACAAACTTTTTTCCGTGCCTCCATTGCCACTTCTGTGGTCAGATCACTTGGCAGTACCATTTTGCGTACCCATCCTACTGGATGTTTTTAGTAAGCCACAAAGACCCCAGATTTAGACGAGGGTGTGATCTAGGTTGAACCCTGTAGCTCTTAACAATCATCTGAGGAAAACAGCTCCTGTTCTGTCGGATGAGGCCACATTGGATCATGTGCTAATAGATGACTGGCTTTTGAGTTCATTAGACCATATTTTGCCCCTTAAATCCTGTCACCCTTCCAGATCCTATCCTCCGGCCCCCTGGTTTTCAGAGGAGCTACAGACAACTAAAACTGGCAGTAAGAGGCTGGAGAGGGCTTGGATGTTCAATTATGATGACTCCTCCAAGCTGAAATAAAAAATGCAGCTGAAACATTACAATAGCCTCTGCAGAATGACTCGAGCTGCCTTTTATTCCGATCAAATCCTAAACTGTCCAAGAACGCTTTTTAGAATAGTTAAGGAGCTCTTGGACCCTTGTAGGATGTTTCGCAACTTGACATTAGCACAGGCTTAATGGGAAGAACTATCGCTCTTTTTGTGAGCAAAGTACAGGACATCCATCACTCTTTGAGGGAGTCTAGAGGGGGAACCAATCCGCCCAATATTCATCTGGCACTCTCAGTTCCCAAGGTCTCCCCCTCATCACCCTCCCCTTCTGTCCCTCAGGCATTGGACATCTGGATGCCCTGGACCCACCGTTGTTTGCATCCTTGGCACATGCTATAAGATCTGGCTCCCCCAAAGATCCTCTTCCCATGGCCCAACTTCGGCTTCTCGATCCTGACATTATGCTTCCTCTTGTGAATCTCCTTCAATGCTTGTTATGGGAGGGAGTCACCCCTCAGCCTTGGAAGCATGCCATGATCCTTCCCCTTTTGAAGAAATCTGATTTGGACCCCTCCATCTGGTCCAACTATCGACCTATCTCTCTGTTACCCATACTGGCTAAAATTTTAGAAAACATGTCTGTAAATAGCTTTCTGCCTTTGTGGAACACCAAAGCTTTTTGCATGACTCCCACTTTGGGTTCAGAGTTGGGCACAATACCAAGTCCATCCTCCTCAAGCTCACAGAACATCTAAGACGGCTCCTTGATGAGGGCGAGACAGCTGCGCTGATATTACTCGATCTCAGCGCTGCCTTCGATACTGTGTCCCACGATATGCATTTCCTAAGATTGTCTCAATTGAGTATTCAAGGAACAGTACTTGTATGGCTGTCCTCTTTTCTAAAGGACCGAACCTTTCAGGTTTTCTTGGGCTATGCCTCTTCCATGAGCCATGCTTTGACCTCTGGGGTCCCTCAGGGATCTGCACTTAGCCTGGTACTTTTTAACATCTATGTTCACCCACTGGCCGATCTGGTGGAACGCTGTGTGTTGACTCTTTTCTCCTATGTGGATGATACCCAGATCATCTTCTCCTTTTCATCCGCACAGGATCATGATTCTGGATCTCTGAACTCATGTTTGTCTCATGTTGCTTCCTGGATGAAAAGACAATGCGCTGAAATTGAACAGAGGAAAAACTGAGGTGTTGGAGCTGGGAAAGAATCAGTCCCTTTGGAGACCCCAAAACTGGCCATTTTCTCTGGGTGATATATCTGCCCCTGCCCCCAAAGTAAAGAATCTAGGCTTCACGCTGGATGGTCAGCTTTCTATGAAGCTCAGGTTGCCCAGGTTTCTACTACCTGCTTTGCAACCTTGAAATGGTTACGCAAATTTATATGGATTCTGCCTAAATCTGCACAGAGAATTATCGTCCAGGCACTTATTCTATCCCGTCTAGACTATGGCAACGTTCTGTACCTGGGGGCTGACAAAGCCTCCATGAGACGAATGCAAGTGGTGCAGAATGCTGCTGCAAGGTTGATTTACCAACTGCCGAAACACACATCAGCCACGTCTCTGCTTCACGACCTGCATTGGTTAAAGTTGGAGAAACGCATTCAGTTTAAGGCGTTATGTTATGTTTTTAAAGCAAGGACAGGAATTGCTCCTCACCACATTACCAGTCTGATAACTGCTTACCAACCTGCTCGCTGCTTGCGTTCCAGCAATCTTTACCTGTGTACAGTTCCCAGAATCAAATTGTCACATAAGGGAGGTCACTCCTATGGGTATCTAGGCCCTAAGTTCTGGAACACCCTTCCTAAACATCTCAGATCTTTCACCGCTTTGCTCGCCATCCGCAGACAACTAAAAACTTGGCTTTTCTGATCCTCTGGACTGGTTCATCTTACCTGTTGCCTAAAAGCCGGGAAACCCTGTGTTGGATACCTGTTGCACTAAACAGGTTCTATAAATAAATAAATTACATGAGCACTAGTTACATTACACAAGGACATATTCGTTTTTATTTTTATTTTTAGGCACTGGGATATTATGTGATTTGCCCAGAATCACAGGCTGCTGAGTGACGCCAAGACTCAAATCTCGTTCCCCAGTTGGCAGCCTTGGCCATTACGCAGTGGTGGCTGGTGCTTTTTAAAAGTGGTGAGGCAGAAAGGTTTGAGTTGAGTATAAAGTGCATGCGACCTTCAATCAAACACTGGGGGGTAGTTGGGAAAAAAAAGGTACAAATAGACTTGCAAAGACTAACTCACACAGACACATGGCTCCACTCACCTTCAATCACAAACGCACACTGCTTCGCTCATCATACACTCACATAAGAATCCCGCTCACCTTGCACTCACAAGGGCATACCACTCACCCAGTGCATTCACACAGTCACTCAACTAACTCTGCGCTCACACAAGCACACCATTCACTCATGCAATCTTACTACTCACCCAGTGGGTCTCATTACTCCCCCTGCGCACTGCTCACCCTGCACTCATATACGCACGGAACACACTCTGCAATTGCACACAGGCACATCACTCACCCTGCACTCACACAATCACAACATTCACCATCACTATCCCCCCTGTACACACAGAGACCCCAGGCTGCAGCAGAACTAAACGCTCCCTGCACCCACACTCTCAAGCAGAGTCCTGCAGTGTGTTGGGGGGGGGGGATCCTGTGGAGGCCCAGCAGAGAAACAATAAGGCTGCAGTCATTTCCGCACTGATGAAGACCCCCTTGGCAGTCCGAACCAGTAGAAATATTAGGAAAATCTCAGAAAGCTGGTATTTTCCCCAGTACATACTTTAAAGATCAAAAGAGTAAAGCACGTTAAAACCTGCTCTATAGCTGCCATAATGATCTCCTAATGAGTAATGAATGACCTCAGATCACTTTACAATACAAATCCGGAAAGGGGGCACAGTTGACGTAGTAAAATCGTCAGGTGGCCCAGCTCACCTCTGGCCATGAGTTTGAATCCTGTCATTTAGATTTCATCCTTCCGAGGTCGACAACGTGTATTCTGTTATTTTTAGTAATACACCTCTATCTGGCACATGCATCAAGGTAGGCTTTTGCGATTCCTTAATTGCGATTATTAAGGAATCGCAATTAAGGAATCGCAAAAGCCTATGCATGTAGGAATCGCTATAAAAATAGCGATTCCTAAACATTCCTTAATTGCGACTCGCTAATTGCGAGTCGCAATTAAGGAATACCTCCCCATTAATTCCTATGGGCCTGGAGGCCCATAGGAATGAATGGGAAGACATTCTCAATTTGCGATTCGCAATTAGAGAATCGCAAATTGAGAATGCATTTCAAGGGTGCCAGGGTGTCAAAAGGACCCCTGTTGCACCCCTGAAATCTGCATATGAGTACATCTTGCACACACACATGCCCCAAGGGCATGTGTGTGTGTAAAATGGAACTTTGAAAACTGCACTTTAGTGCATTTTTCAACGATTTTGTAAATTACCATGAAGTTCAACTTCATGGTAATTTGCGCCCCCGATTAGCGAAATCGCTAATTTTTTACTTTAATGCATTGCATTTAAGGAATCTCAATTTGCGATTCCTTAAATGTAATCGTATTTGAGAATTCGCAATTAATTGCGAATTCTCAAATTGCGAGGGCCTTGACCCTTGATGCATCGCAAAAGGTAATTTTGCGATCGCAAAACCTTTGATGCATGTGCCCCTATGTGAATAAACTAAAGAAAGCAGGAGCTAACACGAGGATCGCTTAGCGTGACCCCATGAAACCGAGACATGTTTTCAGGCCAAAAACAACAAATAGATGGAAGAGGCGAGCCAGACAAGAATGCGGGGTTGGTGGCACTGGCTTCTCTCGTCCTGTGCGAGCACAATGCACCCGGCAGCGGTGGGCATGAAAAGGCTCTAAGATATATCTACAAGGAACAGTAACTGCTTCAAATCTACATAACAGACTCTCTGGCGTGGAGAGGGGAGCGGACATAAGTCAGAGGTTGCCAGCAGGGAGGCACCAAGGCAGGCTGACTGTCTGGCGAGTTGAGGCAGGAGCTGTATGGTGGAGGTGATGTAATGAGGGGGTGGGGCTGTATGGTGGGTTGCTATTATATAGAAGGGGCTTTAGGGCTTTTTTTTGGAAAGCTGCGCACAAGCTGCATTAATTCAGCTCCTTTTACCGCTGAGCTCTCCCCTAAGCTGACAATGCAAGACGGGAATGACAAAGGTACCCTCCCTCTCCTCCATCTCCCCTCCTCCCTCATAGCCGGGGCCCTCTCCCTCCATCCATCTCTTCCTTCACCAGCGCCCTCTCCGTGCCTTTTCTCCCCCATTTGTCTTCACTCAGTTCTCCCCCCATCGCTTCCAGTCTCCCTCTGCCTGTCTCTTTCATCTCCAGAGCTCTCACCTCACCTCTCTTGAACCCCAGCCTGGGAGGGATTCATCGTGCTGCACTCCTCCCCCCACCTCCTTTCCGCAGGGTCTGAAGGCACATCCTACCATGTGTCTGCACCAGCCCCTTTCACTAACTCTGGTTGCTACCTGGAGCGGGAGATAGTCCACACATTTTATTTGAATAGTTTTATAAAGCATCAACCAGGCCCGCCTTATGGCATAAAACATATAAACTGAAATCTTTACACAGCTGTAGACAAAAGCCCTGTGCTTCACACAGCAAGCAACCTACCAGTGTCTGCTCCTCCGCAATGGCAGAGGAGCATTGCCCCACTGCCTGGCTCAGAGCCAGCAAATGAAAAATAAAACGATTTTCTTGCGTCGTTTTTTTTGCATCTGCCGGCTCTGAGCCAGCACTGTAGGGAGGGACGGAGCTGAGGCATGGGAGGGGGGGAAGAGGAGTGCTACGTGCACTCTACTCCCTAAGTGCTCATGTGTGTTTGGCCGGCCGTCTCAGGCCGACCAAAACACACATGCGCACTTAGGTTTTCTCCGGCATTGAGCAGCCGGGCTACAGAAACCCCACACACTCCCTGGTCTGAGCGGAGCATCTTTCCTGCCTGCTCAGGCCAATCCCCGCGCTGCTCTGCAGTACTGGGATTGGATGGGAGTCTGTCCCAGGGGCTGCTGGGACCAGGCATGAAGAGGAGAGGCGGCGCAACACGACGCTGGAGGCGGCTGGCGGCTAAAGGTACGTTTTTTTTTTAATTCAAATTTGATTTACATTTGTAGAGTGCGACAATTACCCGAAGGCATCAAGGCGCTGTAGACGACCGTCCAGAGAACCATTCTTCGCCTATAAGTGTTCAGGAAGAATTGTCTATAACGAAATCAGCCAAGTCTTGAGTGCTTTCCTGAAAGGCGTCAGCTGAGGGATAGCCCTCAGGCTTTGCGGGAGGGAGTTCCAGAGTCTGCTTGCCGCATTTGAGAATGCTCTGTCACCCCATTTCTTTCTTTTGGTTCTAGGCACCACGAGCTGATTTTGATGCGCTGATCGTAAGTTTCTTCCTGGACGATACCAACTAAACATATTTTTAATTCTTGATGGGCTGGGGAGGAAAAGAGCCTTATGCACAATGCAGAGTGATTTAAGCATAATGCGCTTTCTAATAGGAAGCCAATGTAAGTCCTCTAGTCCCCTGGTGGCAGACTGGCACCTAGGAATATCGAGAATTAATCTGGCAAGCGCATTCTGTACCACTTGAAGTCTGTGCTGGGTGCTCGTGTTGGAGTCTAGGTAAAGTGAGTTACAATAATCCAGTCTGGACATGACTAGGGCAAGGGCGACCTGCTTACGTGCTGTTTGCTGAATAAGCGGGAAGATTTTCCTAAGCAACCTTATGATCCAGATGCAAGTTGCCACCGTGCGATTAGCCTGGGCATTAAAATTGATTTCAGTATCTAAGAGAACTCCGAGAATCTTGGCCTTCATCCCGGGGTTGGGGCAGGTTCCTAGTGTATCTGGCCACCAGCTGCTATTCTAGCTCGATGGTCCTGTAAAAAAGAGCAGCACCTCGGTTTTTTCCCCATTAAGTTTTAGAAAGTTTCGGCCCATCCAGTCTGCCACTGCCAACATACATCGCAAGACATTATCTGCTATGCAGCATGAATTCTTGGGGATTGACACGATAATCTGTGTATCGTCAGCATATGACGCTACATTCAGCCCAAATGCCTGGTTGATGACAGCAAGCGGGGTGCACATAAAGATTAAAGAGAGTGGGGCTCAGCGAGGAGCCCTGCAGCACTCCACATGACAGGGATAAAACCTCTGAGAAAAAGTGTTGTAACTTCACCCTTTGTGAACGATCCATAAGGAAGGAGGACAGAAGGGCCAGGGCTTGATGAGTGATGCCCAGATCCATCAGCAGCAATGGCGAGATGGTATCAAATGCTGCTGTCAGATCGAGGAGTATCAGTGCCACACCTTATCCTTCATCCACTAGACGCCTAATGCAGTCTGTGGCTGAGATCAGTGCGGTTTCCGTTCCAGGATGTTTCCTGGAACCGAACTAAGAGTTGTCCAGCCATACCTGATGTTCTGCAACTTCCATTAGATGGATATTAAGATGTTTCTATAGGATCTTTACTGGGCAGGGAAGCAGAGAGATCGGACGATAGTTTTTACAGTCCATACTGTCCAAGTTAGATTTCTTTAGAAGGGGCCTAATAATTGCCTCCTTCCATCTCCACGGGTAAGATCCGGAGATGATCACTTGATTCATTAAATTGGAAAGAGGATGGGCTATGGTACTAGCTGCCAGGTGAAGAACTGCAGGGGGGCAGGCTTCAAGGGGTGACCTTGATTTCGTATTGAGAAGGTTTTGTTCCACCATCTTAGGGGTAAGAGACAGGAAGACAGACAGTACTTTGGTCTTTTGGTCTGTTTGAAAGGCAGTCCTTTGAGATGTCAATTGAGGCCTTCTTGTTGGGGTTGGCTGCATGGGTGTGTTAGAAGTTGCTTCAAATCCTTTGGGGATATCTACAATCTTGGACTGAAAGAAATTTGCTAACTGGTTGCAAAATAGTTGTGAACCCTCAGGCTCACCAGTGACTGGGAAGGGGGGTGGAGGGGCTGGAGATCTGTTGCACTACCCAAAAGAGTTCTCTGGCAGATGTGGCATTTTCAATTTTTTGAGTGCAGTATTTGGATTTTTCCTCAGTCAAAGCTAGTTTATATTCCTTGATATGATTTCTATAGATTATTTTTTCTTGCTCCTCCTGGTTTTTCCTCCCTATACGCTCTTGTCAGCGACATGCCTGCTTGAGCGTCCTGAGTCTGTCATTGTACCAGGGGGCTGATGGAGAGAGTCTTTTTTGCGTGACTACCCTAAGGGGGCTATCTTATTGGCTACCATCTCCAGCCACTCTGCAAACGCCTCCACCCCCATATCTATGTCCTCTCAGATTTCAATGGGTATGCTGTCCAAAGTTTTGGACAGAGCTTCAGCAGATACCCACTTCCAACTTCTTGACCTGATCGTGGTTCGAAGGGGTTGACTGCTGCTGACTGAGGACGATGATGTAAAAGAAAAAGCTACTGCTACAGCCAACAGGGGTGACTGATTGATAGGACAGCCTACTATCATTAGTAAAAATACCATCTAGTGTGTGACCTGCCTTATGATTAGGGGCAGATACTAATTGCATCATTCCCAGACTCGAAAGGACTTCTGTAAGAGATAGTGAGTCTTGGTGGTCAGTCTCTTCAAGATGGAAATTAAAATTTCCCATGATGGTCAAGCATTTATTAGCTAGAAAAGGTTCTAGCAGATATTTTAGCTCCTTTAAAAAGGGGGATCTGGGTCCTGGGGGTCTATATATCAGCAAGCCTCCAAATGAGCAAGTGGTTGATAGAATAAGTTTGAATTAGAGAGCTCCGCATGTTTTTAGGACAAATCCAGATTCCATCAAACATTTAACATGTGATTTAAAACAATAGCCAGAACCCTACCCGGCCGAAAGGCCCTGTCCACCCTCATTATTGAATAATTTGTCAGAATGGCATCCACTAAATCAAGACCAGATGTTTCATTAGCCCAGGTTTCAGCAATAAAGACCCAATCAGGTTCGCATGATGGCAAGAAAACAGCAAATTCCAAATTGTGCTTTATGAGTGAACGTGAGTTTATGAGGAAACCATTACGTTTCTCCTCAAAAATAGGGACAGTGATCCTTGTGGTTATACCAGGTCTAGCGGTCATTTGTATCCGGACTCTTTTTTGAGGATGAATCATATGGAATCCACATGAGGAGCAATCACATTGCTGCTGCTCATAAAGGTCCAGGAAAGGGAACACAGTGCAGGAGGGGGTCTCCCATCTACCTCTAAGCTTTAATAGCAAATCTCTGGGGTATCTGATCACTAATGTCTTTTCCCCATCGCGAGGAACAGGGGTCCGGGTGCCGGGCACAGTCCGGATGCGGACATGCAACAGATGGGCTTGCCTTTGGTGCACCGGTTGCACGGCCACTGCGCGCATCCGCTGCACGTCCGCATACACATGGCCCTTTCATTGTAGTGTCTAGTCAAGACACTAGAGTGCTACCTGACGGTCTTCTCCCCTCCCCGGAAGTGCTCCACTGCCTGCCTCCCTCCACAGCAATTGTGCTGTATGGCTCGTGGCCGACCAGGGAAGCAGGAAATGCCCAGAATGAAGTGAGTAAATAAAATATTTAAAAGCAAATAATTCCAACACATAAAAATGTACATACTGCTCAATGTAGGAGAAGTGAGTGTACCGGACAGCAATAAATAATATTATATTTATAACCCCCCCCCGCGCGACCCCACCTGCTCCACCACCCTTTGTTTATGGCGGCCTTCGCTGCAACCTACTTATGCCGATGATGTGGAAAGAGGTCACGGAGTGCGTGGATAGAAAGCAGCACCTACTTGACATGAGACAGCACCATTAAGAGTCGGAAAACATACGCTGTTTAAATAAATAAAAACAAAAAGTACTTTCCCAACCTTGGTGTGCAGGGAGGACGCAGGACCACAATCCACTGTTCCCAAACCACAGATCCTCCGAAAAGTGAAGAGCCAACAAACGTAACTGTTGGACTTGGCCCTTTTTGGCAGGTTCACCCCTGAACTTTTTGCCTTGTCTGTAACCTGGTGTTGGTGATTTTAGGCCTCTGAGCACTTTCACACTGTGTTCCAGTGGAAAGTGCGTGCGCTCTCTGTGTACTTGTGGTGAGATTGGCCTGCCCTCCCATAGGAATGCATGGGAGATAAGTGTGTCCATGGTAATTCCTGGTATGAGAGGAGCAGTGTGGTCAAGTTTAGTATGTCTGAATTCGTGAGAATAAATGCTGCGCAATGGTGTGCGCAGATTTATTGTGACTGGTGTAGAAATGCCACTTTTAGAAGTTGGCATTTATGTGTGCTCTGTGTCTGCCTGCCTGATGTGAATTGCATGTCTGGCTTTGTGAGTGACAGGGGCTGGGAGGTGTGTGTGGCTCCAGGAGACAGGGTGAGTCAGCCCAGTGATGAATAGAGAGATCTGCATGCAGATGGGAGGGAGGAGTTGCACCTGGGACCTGAATAGGGCTGTGCCTTCCCTCCACAATGCTGGCTCCGCCCCTGTGGTGCGTCTAATCCCTGAGCCCCCACCTGACAAAGGAGAGAGGAGCTGAGCAAAACAAAGTGCTCCAAAGCTCCCCTAAACCAGTTCTGACTGGTATCCCCAAGCCCTGTGCTGTGACACAAAGGGATTTAGTGATATAAATATAGGGGCTGTGACCTCATGAAAATGTTCTTGTCCAGTTCCTGAATCCTGCTGGGGGGCTTGCTGCTGCTGGGGCCCAGGAGGAACCGCCATGGGGGCTTACCTCCCTGCTGGAGGGCCCTGTGTGCTGGCCTCCCTGGGCCCAGCTATGCCCCTTGAACCTGGGAGAATTGTTTTCCAGGACCCATGACCTTTTTCTGCCTTACAGAGCCTCGTGTGCACTTTCTTTCAAATCCCCTAGGAGAGGGGAGCGCTGGAGCCTAGCAGCGTCGAGCTGCCCATCGCTCCTGGGGGAATCCCCAGCGTAGGGATTCCCCCCACATTGCCGTGATCGAGTGGGTGCCCAACCCGCTTATTTTCATATTTAAACCGTGGGTGCCCACCCCACATGGCCGCTTTATAGTTATATTTACATGCGGGTGCCCACCCCGCGTTCTACGTTTGGAAATCACCGTCGCAGCCCGAGAAGCACCGAAACCGGAAGTCAGGCATGCGGGAGGGAGGACGGGAGCCTACCCCGCCTCCGTGAGCTCCAGGCAGAGTCCGGAAGTCAGCGTGGCCTCAGAGGGGCTCCCGTGAGCTGGTGGGAGCCCCGAGGATTGTAGAAGCCAGGCGGGAGCCCACCCCGCACTGGCGAACCAAAGAAGAGAGTCCGGGTCCCATGAGGGGGCCCGGATGAAGTACAGAGAGGCGGTGTTGTGCTGGCGGTGCCGGGGGCATGAGGCACATTGTCGGTGCCTGCCCCCGCTGCCTGGAAGTCGTGCAGAGTCGCGGGCGGTGCAGTGAGTCCCGGGGCCCAGGAGGGGGCCCGGGTGAAGAGTGGTGCCTTGCAGAGCCTCGCGAGGGGGGACCTGGCGAAGAGAAACCGGCAAGTCTGCACGGGGCTCTCATGAGCTGAGAGAGCCCCGCCCGCCGTCCAGGAGGAACCCCGCGTGTGCTGCAAGAAGTCCGGTGAGTGGAGCTGGTGGGGAGGGGGGGTATGTCGAGGCATGCTATCGGTGCCTGCCCCCATTGTTGCTTCCCCAGGCTCCATGTCGGTGCCCACGCTGTTGGGCATATTTTGTTTTCGGGCCCCCGTGGGGGTCCCGAGGGACCCGTGTGCTCCAACGGGGGACATCTTTGTTTAACGGCCCAAGGGGGGGTCCTGAGGGCCAGTGGGGCCCGTACTTGTGCTTAGTGTGGCCATGATTGTTTTTAGAGCCCCGTGTGGCTCCAACGTTGGCACATTGCATTAAAGGGGCACAGTGGTGCCAGGCCTCATTTTGAGATTCACAGCTGCCCAGCAAGTAGTGGGCAGCTGCACCGTTTAGGTTATTCTTTCTTTGGGGGCATGTTTGAAGTTAGGAGTGTGATGCACTCCTGCGCCCCATACTTTCACAGCTGCGCAGCACTTAGTGCCAGCTGCAACGTTTAGGCCTGCGCAAAGTGCGCACAATTGGATTTCGCTGCATAGGCAGTGCGCCCTGACTCTTGGACATAGGGCATTTGAGCCCCTTTTGAGATGGCCAGTTGGCCAGGGGGACTGATAGGTTTGTAGGGCGCCAGGCCCTAATGTGATTTATGCCTCTGCTATGGTTTCTACTGTGAGGTTATGTGCTAATGTGATTTCTGTCCTAAAATGTGGTGCTATGAAATGTGATGCATTTACTGTGATTTACGCACCCTGTTTTATGCCTCTAAATGTACTTTTATGATTATGAGGTTTTGCATAATGTGTTTATGCTGGTGAGGTTGGCGTATAAGGTTTTGCGCCTAATGTGATACTGTGCATAATGTGGTTTATGTTACAGGAGGATGCTGAGTACAGTGGTTACCAGTGATTACTGGTTGTACGTTTATGATATGTCCTACATTTATGATATGTTCACTAAGTGATGGTTCTGACACTGGTCCACGTGGCCCTGTGATGTGTAAATAATCCCTTGTAGATATTGCCCAGTGCCAGTTGGCACCATGTGTATTATGTGATTACTATTCTAATGTGTTATGATAATACAAAGGCTATTTTTGATATAACCTTGTGTGGAGTTCCTTTTGTGGTGTGCCTGGGATGTTGTTGCTGTGCGCGTGCGCAAACGCTTTACACATTGCCTCCGGGATAAGCCTGACTGCTCGTGCCATGCTACCAAGGGGGTGAGCAAGGGTTATCTTCGGCGTGTAACTCCCTCGCCCTGACTAGAGTGGTGGTCTCTGCCTGGCTTTGGCGCAAGCCTTAGCCAACCAGAGATCCCATTTCTAACAGTAACCAATAATGAACTGCTCTCATGCTGTTTTCAGCATGAGAGTAGCACATGATTGGTCTGAGCAGGCTAACACAGTGCCCCATTTCTGAGTAGGAGCCTGTGCCTGCAGTCTGACCAGCTATAAACACGAATGCATGACGTTACCCCGCATCCCATCTCTCCGCATACCATTACCCCGCAATTTTAACAACGCAAATGCCATAACTCCGCATTATATAATAACGAAAACCAACATAACGAAAAATGCATTTAAACACTGAAATGTACATTTTCCACGCATGTTTTCACAACGCTGTCTATTGCCACGAAAATTCAGTCTTTATTATTTTTTTTTTCTTTCAAATTTGACATTTAACTACTGGCACGGGATGTCAGGAAAAACAGGGGTTTTTGGGTGGGTAATTAATTTAAATAATACTCGAGCACTTTCTTATAAAAAATCTAAATGTCATCAAAAATAGTTCAATAATTGTAGTCCAAAACTGAGACGGGATAGCAGGAAATCAGGGGTTTTGGGCGGGTAAGTAAATGAAAATACAATGTTTCAAAAATAAATACTCGAGTATTAATTTGTTGAAGTATTTAAAAAAAATATTTCGAAGATATGTAAAAATTATTCATGGCCGGAAAGATAGGAAGACGGGAAGACAGGAAAACAGGGGATTTGGGTGGGTAAGTAAGTTAAAAAAATAATGCTTTTTTAAAATTAATACTCAAGTATTAATTTGATAAAGTATTTTTATACTCTTTCACTCTCTTACTATCAAAATCAATAAATCAAAAGAAATTCAAACTTACCTTCAAGCAGATCTCTCCTGCATCCGTCCCCGTTGCACTCGCTCTGTAAAGTAAAAATAAAAATGGTTTGCCGCTTTCGACAGAAAGAGTAATAAAGATAAAAAAGAGACTAATTTACGCGTTCAATAGCCTACGTATACCTTCAAACGCGCTTCATCATGGGTAATATTCTTCAGCCACTCCTGTGCAACGTTGGAGTATCGCGCCGTCCAGTGTGTCAATGGAAGTGAGGGTCTTCAATAAAATTCCGAAAGGTGAGGGACATGTAATTTGAAGTTTCCTTGACTCTTGTCCAAGGTTTATTTTTCTGTTCCGCGGCGTATCCACATTTTCAACCCAAGTATGTGACTGCAAGGTGAGGGTCATCCAAAATAACTTTTGTTGGACTCCTGTGCAAGTTCGCCGGGTCAACATTGTCGGGTCTGCCTGAAACTCTCCTACTAAAGTTTCCTTGAATCCAGGACAACATTGGAAGTGCAGGTCAGGTCATTTTTTTATTCCTCTACTTCTGTTTTTTATATGCGTTGTGACAGTAAGTAAGTAAGTCTCCTTGCTTTCCGTTTTATAAATAACTCTAGTTATTTGTGACATTTTATTTGCATATCTTCAATTATCGTTGTCATAGTTTGCGGGGTGAAAGTATATGCGGGGTAAAAGTATGCGGAGAAAAAGTATGCGTAATAGTGTTGGATGCGTTATAATTGAATGCGGGGTAAAAGGATTCGTTATAACGGATTTGTTGTGAAGGACGTTTACCATAAACACAGCTCATAGTGGTGCAGCTGAAGTGCGCATGTCTGTCTGGCCGTCGCAAGACGCCCGGCCAATTTGACATGCACACTTTATGTTTAGGTAACCACTCCTGAGTCTAGAGCAACGCAGTGCACTTACACTTCAAATGGTCATGTGACCATTGATAATTTTATTAAAAGTATGTTTTCTTCAGAAGCTGCTCTCGCAGCAGGCGGGGCGACGTGCTTCTGCCCTAGAGGAGCAACCACCGCTGCCATTACGCCAAATCCTCTACCCACTCCCAACTCATTCAATTACAAATTAAGCACTGCTTATTCCACCTCTTTTTCTTTACTATTACTGGGGTCCCAGTAATTCCAGAGATGGGATCTAATGTGCCACACGTAATGAGGGTCTTGGTCTTTTGACTTACATAGCAAAATCTGGCTGGGAAATCATGGTGAGAAATCTCAACATGACACTTAGTAACGTGTATTGCTGTATGTAACAGAACTTCAAGAGGTGCCCCAAAACATAGTCCATCTAAAATGTAATGCTTACTGCAGAGATGAGCATAGGGTCAGAATAGAATCATGGGGGGGAGGGGAGTCAGACTCCTTCCTGATTGCCCAGAGGGTTTGAGATACAAAGATGGTGCAACAAGGGCCTCAGGCTTTTCACCATCTCTTATTTCTGGATGGGTGCTGTGATTCAGTCCTGGAGGTGCAACCACAGCTGGGTCCGTGGCAGTAAGCAACAAAGATGGAGCACCATCAGGACCTTGTGATCGGAGGACCAAGAAATAGGGCTGTTCTGGTTTATAAAGGCATGAATGCATTCAGTAGATGAGGCTACAAGGGTGGAGTATTTTTCATAGTGGTAAAGCAATGACCATGTGAAGCGTTGTGGGTGATAAGATAAACAGGACAGTGCATTTCAGCATGGACATCAAAACAGTTGTAGAGTTGATCAAAGGAAAGTCAGCCGGGCAATGGTCCCCAAGAAAGGCAGTATAAATGTATAAGAAATACATCATGCTGCCAAGCACTCCAGGGGGAGCTGTAGGCACAGTGCAGTTCATAGGTAATTAGAACATTGGAATATTTAGAGCTCCATTCAAGACAATGGAGTTGCTCGGGCATATAATGGCTGTTATAAGGCCGGAGCTACAACATTTGAATGTTTGTCTTCATGTTTCTCCCTTTTTAATTTAGGACATTCTACCCTTAGTGGGCGGAATGTTCTAATTGCCTTATAGCCCTTCTGCCTCGGGCTATACCGGTTGTTAAAGGCCCTCTCCCTCGTTATAGGCCCGAGCCACAATAACTCGGGTTCAGGGCCTTTATCCCTCGGCAGCGGGCTATAAGGCTATGGAAGAAACATTGATGCTTTAAAGCAGGGGCCATCGATCGGGGCTGCATGGGAGAAAAGTATTAACAACCTTTTTGGTGACAACTGTGATAAGTGCTCTAGGTATACTGGTTTATAATGTTTATCGTGATTAATCTTCGGATTAAAATCTGGGTGAGGTGCTGTTTTTGGGACTTGTTGAAACAAGGTGGATACCTCTCAGTGAAATCTTGGCAGGGGTGCAGTAAATACATCTTCCTTGGGCAGGACTGATGTTGAAGGTGGAGAATGACTCAGATTAGTAACCAGATTCAAACGTTAGTGAAAGAGGGTTGCTTGGGGCCTCTTGAAGTACTGCCCGGGTGTGAGTCATATTGAAAGAATGAGGGTGGCCAAGCATGTTTAAGACCACCCACGAGGAGCTGGAGGCAACTCCCATCAGTGGTGCTAGGACAATGTTTTGAGTGGGGGTGCTGCCATCACTGTAACAGTGCAAAAATCATAGGGATTGTGAAAAATCCAAGCATCACACAAAGAATGACTATAGCAAATGAGCCACACTACTTCAGCAGGAAAGAAGTATGGGTGTAGTATGTAGCTCGTGGTGCATTTTGGAGCACACTGTTGCAAATATATTACTAATGCATGGTGTGGGAGTGCACTGTCATTTACGGACTGCCTATTTTCCTTTCAAATAATAACACAATACACTGACATGCATTTTTACTAATAAAACTACATGGAGCACAGACGATAATTGATGGAAATTGGGTTTCAGCAAATATCTGTCACTTGTACATCAGCAAGTAAAGTGTCTTTATTTGTTTTGATCCTTTTAAAATATTTGTTTCCATCACACTTCAGAATTACTGAAAAATGTGCTTCATTTTGCTTTCCTAACTGATATATTTTTACAGTCCATTTACAAATATTAAAATGTTGATGTGTGTTACAGAAAAACTGACATCCTACATCCTTTCATTTCACTCCACATGACTGTCAGTTCATTTAAAATAAATCCCCTCAATTGGCAGTCAGAGTAAAAAACAGTAAACACCATTTTACACCTTAAAAGAATATGCAGCACTTTGATAGAAGACATAGCCTGACAGCTGTCTTTGAAGCACAGCAAATGTGGCAAGTTAAAAACAAAATATAAAGGCATCTTTATTGCTCATTCTCCTTCTAATATCTGGCACGTTTATGTTGGGGGCGCTGCAGCACCCCCCACACCCCTACTTCCAGCACGTATTGCTCTTATTCTCAGTTGTGAAACACGTGGTAGCCATGGATATCTTTGTGTCTAGTGCACCATTTAAGGTTACTAACTCATGGTGGGGCGTGGCCGGCAAGATGGCCAACTGGGTGTGTTGAATCTGAACAACCGGTTCGCCTGCACTATCCTTAGGCATTCTCCTGCCGACGATGTCCAAAACCACTGGTGGTGAAACTTGGCGTGCAGGCAACGGGGCTACTGAAACTGTGCCCTGAAGCGGAGAAATTGACCTGGAGCACTGCTGCCACGCAGTGCCGTGGGTGCTGCCCGAGAGGCCCGGACCTGCCACAAGGAAGTGGATCCTGCCCCCCTCCCAGTGCTTGAAGTAGCGGGGGCTTTCACCGCAGCGGTGGGGGAGATGTGAAGATGGCGTCTGGTTCCTGCTTCTGGCCTGCTGGAAAATAGGGTTTGCATGGCGGCAGTGTGGCTGGCCTGCACCCTGAAGACACGTCGGAGGTGCGGCCCGGGCCTGAGCGGCCCCCTTCTGTTGCACTGGCAGCCTAGGTGGGCCGAGACATACAGATTGTTGATGGCAAAGACAGGGCCGAGTCCCCTTGTTCCTTGCCCACACCCCCACGACTTGTGCCTACCCTGAGGAAGACGGTGGCCTGTGGAGCTGTTCTACTGCATTGGCCGTGCGCGCCACGTCTGCTCTGGGGTGACCTTTGAGCTGTTGAAGCCCTTTAAAAAAGAAGTCGCACCGGCCCCCCTGCAGTGGCCCGACAGGCCAGGCGCTTGATGACATGCCTCGTCTGCATCAACAAGGACGTTTTGAGGCCTCTATCCCTCCATGCTTTCCTTCTTCCTGGTGGACTGCTGTGGTGTTGGGGGCACTTGGAGTGCAAGTGGAGACAATTGCCCATGTTGCTCCCCTCCCTACACATCGTGCTGGGGGCGCCCACCCGGGGATCCACATCGCCTCGGAGGTTGCCAGAGGCAGAGAACTGAGGAGGAGGCACGGCCTAGGCCCAGCTGCTCGGGACGAACACAAGATATCCTGTCCTTGAGGCATTCTAAGCACTGGTGGCCCTCACACTGCAGAGTTCTCCTGTATCTGGGGTCAGAGTGCCTGCAGTTGGAGTAGACTGATACACCCTGTAACTATGGTGCGGTGTGGGGGCTTTGAACGGCGTGACTGGGGCTCCCTCCTTAAGAGTCCCTGCCCCATGGACCCCAACAAAAAAAAATGGACCAATTTACTGCCACTGGCTCGACCGGGAGACAATCAGACAACTCAGATGGGGACATTCAGGTGCCCCAGGGTCCTACCAGTGCCCAAATATTGGCGGCTATTGAGACATCCAGCGCTAATGTTCAGGCCAAGAGTGACTCTGTCACCCAGGAAGTAAACCTCCTAAGAGCAGACCTCCTCAAGGTTGCATTCAGATCTAAGGCAACACAACAACATGTCTGAATGCAGAGGAATTGTCATCCCTTAAGGCCACAGTGGCGACCCACAAGATGCAGACACAGAGATTGGAGGTGCGAGCGGAGGATTCCGAGGGTCGATCCAGGAGGTGCCATCTATGATTTACTGGGTTCCCTGAGGGGGCTGAGGGCACTGCGCCTGAGCTATTCCTGGAGCGATGGATCAGGAAAAAGAACTAGGAGTCTGTGTTTGTGGTAGAAAGGACCCACTGCTCTTTGGCGCCACATCCCCCGCAGGGGGTCCTCCCCGGACAATGATAGTGAAACTTCTTAACTACAGGGACAGAGACCCCATACTCCACGAGGTCAGACAGCATGAAGATCCGAGGTTTAAAAATCATGTCACCTTCCCCGTTTACACCCAGCTGGTCCAGCAGCAGTGGCAGATGTTTGCTGGGGTCAAGCAAAAGTTGAAAGCAATGGGCCTTACATATATACTGCTCAATCCGGCAGAACTGAAGGTGCTGCAGGATAGGTGTTCACACTTCTCTACGGCCCCGGAGGAGATGTGGGACTGGCTAGAGGTCCATGGAGAGGGCTTCCCCATTGATTGAGGTCCCAAGGCAGCGATAGTGGGGATCTCGGAGGGGACGCCGACGAGGGGCATTGGGACATACGCGGTCCAGGAGATGGAGGAGATCAGCCTCGGAGGCCTGAGTGGTGGTGTGACAGGACGGAACCCTGGACATAGAGGCCCGGTAACGTCAGCAGACAGCGGATCAGATGTTGTAGAAGACACACTGGACTTGGAACATAAATGGCTTTTCCCATTCGTTTGACTCACATTTGTTCAGCACTTCAATACATTCTATACTTGGCTCACTCTGGCTCAGTGAGAGATGACCCAGATAGTCCATGGCCTGGCTGTGTTTTTTGAATGGGCAAGAGAGGTGATCTGGTATAGACACTGCCATGACTGCTGGAGTTGCGGCATTGGTAAATGTATCTGCAATGTTGTGGGGGTATGAGTATTTTGCATTCTATGTGGGGCATTCAGGTGCGGGTGAGGGTCTTGCGGGTGGGACCATGGCTCAGTGGCTCCCCCCACATCTTCTCTTCTGTCTGCATGTCTTTCTGGGAGATGGAGATTAAACTTTTCTTGTTTTTTTCTGTTCTATTTTTTTTAGTCTTGGGAGGGGGTCAATCAGTCAATCAATAAGGGTTTTTTTTAAAGTGCGCTACTCACTCGTGAGGGTCTCAAGGCGCTGGGGGGAGGGGGGGATGCAGCTCCGGGTCAGCCGAAAAGCCAGGTCTTGAGGCTTTTCCTGAAGGTGTGCAGAGTAGGGGAGCATCTGATGTTGACTGGGAGCTCGTTCCAGGCCCTGGCTGCGCTGTGGGTGGGTGGGTGTTTTCTTTCTTGGTATTACATTCTGCAATAGTTAGAGACAATAATTGCGTGTCAGGGGTTTGTGGGAGGGCGACAGACCTCTCTTGCCTTGCACACGAACAGTTGTCCAGTCGACATGCATTCCTATATTCGTTGTGGGCTGTGGGGGGTGGGGAGGAGGGTTGAAGGGATGTGAGTTTGGAGTGTTGTTTGGGGGGGACTTCATTTTTTCTAGTTCAGTTTTGAGTGGGAAGGTGCATAGTTCCGCCAGAACTTCATGAATAGTGGACTGGGCTGCAGACGCTGTGCAGTGGCCATAGTACGATGCAGGATAGGTTGCCAGACACCCCACACTACACCATAATGTCCTGGAATGTCAGGGTTGGGCACCAAGGTGAAGCGAGGTCTGGTCATGAGTTATATATGATGTTAGCAGCCTGATATCATCTTGCTTCAAGAGACCCACCTAAAGGGGACTCAATGTAATTTTCTGGGAAGGGGGGCCAACATGGTCGTGGTACATGGGGAATACACCTCCGGTTGGAGGGGATTAGCAATACTTGTCAAAAAACACCCCCCATTTGTGGTATCCAGAACATGGATTGACCAGAACAATAGATATGTGGGAGTCCAGGGTTGTTGGGGTAGGACGACAATTACTCTACTCAATGTCTATGCACCACCTCGCCTCCAGCAGCCGGTTCTTGATCAGGTGACGGTGATACTTCTGGAGGCTACTTCGGCCATCCATGTTGTAGGAGGGGACTTCAACAATGTTATGCTCCTGGCCCTAGATCATTCAAATATGGTGGCCACCCCAGCGAGAGCCACACCTTTGGGAAAATTTGCACACTCCCTGGGTCTCAGCGATATATATGGAGGCGGCATAATTCCACTTGCAAAGACTTCTCTTACTTCTCCAGGGTTCATAAGGTGTTTTCCTGGCAGAACTACATCTTTGTCCCTGCAGGTGAGGCGACCGCGAACATCCAAGCAAGCTACCTAGCTCGAGGCCTGTCAGATCTCTCCCCCCGTTGGATCACTATGGAGAGTACAGGTTGTTCTCACGGTGTGAGTTTGCACCTAAATGCTTGGGACCTGAGAGATGCGGAGTTTGCAAATGAAATCAGAATTGACTCAGTTATACTTCCAGGAAAAACAGGGGTCGGTTGAGTATGCGGTGGTCCTGTGGGAGGCCTATAAGATGGTGATGAGGGTTAATTCGCAAAATATTCTGGTCCGCAAAAAGCGAAGGGAGGCTGCGTGAATAGAGAGCCTAGAGCAGAAGATTGTGGCCCTTAAGAATTCCACTGGGGCCCATACTGATCCACACGCTTTGCTGTCCCTTGAGGTGCTCCCACTGGAGTACCGGGACCTGACTGCGGGGGAGGTCCGTAGACAGTTACTGTGCACACAACATTGTCTTTAAGATGCAGGTGATAAGGCGGGCAAGTTGCTGGCCTGGCTTAGTAGGCAGGAAATGGCATCCCGCTGGATCCATAGCATTGTAGATGGGGCAGGTAAACCCATTCGACTGATGGTGCCATTGCTGAGGCCTTTGCTGGCTATTATGCCTTGTTCTATAGGGCCTGCCCGCTGGCGGACGCCCGTCGAATAGCCGAGTACTTGGCTGGAGCGCATCGGCTAGTGGTGCACCCCGAAGATCGGAGGGCGCTGGGCTTTGACATCACCATGGAGAAGGTCACGGCAGCCATTATTAAATTGAACTAGGAAAGACGCCGGGGCCAAACGGCCTCCCAGCGGAATTCTTTAAAAGCTACTAGGGTTTGTTGCCCCCCCCCCAACATTCTTAACCTTTTTAGAGAGTCAAGAGATCGTGGGGCACTATCGCTAGATGTCCAATGTGCAACCATTGTTGTGATCCACAAACAGGGTAACCCCGAGACTGACTGAGGCTTCTACCGCCCCATCTCTTTATTAAATATTGAGGTGATGGTGCTGGCTACCAACCTTGCCACAACGCTCCTGTCGGTGATTGTCCCGCTCATCCATAGGTACCAGTCCAGATTTATGCTGGCTCGGTCGACGAGGCTCAACCTTCAACGCCTCCATAATTGGATGTCGACAGTTGCTTTGAGTGAAGACCCCCACATCTTCTTGGCATTAGATGCAAAAAAGGCGTCTGATGCCATTCATTGGCCCTTTATCCACCAGAAGCTCCGTAAATTTGGTTTCGAGCCTCGCTTCAAGCAGTGATCCCTTGTTATACCAGGCCCTCCTAGGTCTTTTCAATACAACACGGCACCCGACAGGGATTCCCCCTGTCTCTTTTGTTGTTTGCTCTCACGATTGAACCACTGATGGCGGTTATTCGCTCCCACCAAGATATCTGGGAGTTCAGGACCTCAGAGGGGGATAGAGAGGAGAAAAAAGTCTCACTCTACGTAGACAACATCCTGTTGTATGTCACTGATCCCGTAACTACCGTAACGTTGATCCTTTCTACCATTGAGGCCTATGGGGTGCATTCGGGCTACCATATCAACTGAAATAAGTCCATGCCATGCCTTCCCTACACCCCTTTGAACCCCACCAGTCTCCCCTCTCAATGCTTGGGCGTATATGTGGCACTGCACCAGGAGATGTGTTTCAGTAGAAATTTTGGAAGAGTGATCCACACTTTCTGGGATGAAATGGTATGGTGGTGTGCGTTGCCCCTAACGTTGTTGGGAAGAGCTGCCATCTTCAAAATGATTACACTTACAAAATTACTATATGCCATGCAGAATACATACCACCCGCTCCCTGAGGCCATGTTCGACAAGCTGGAGAGCGATATGCGTTCCGTGCTGTGGTGCGGCAAACACCCGAGAATAGCCCTCTCCACCCTTCAGCATAACCCGTATAACGGAAGTATAGCGCTCCCGGACATTAGGTCCTACTACTGGGCAACACACCTGGTGGTGGTGAACGATTGGTTATTCACACCTCAGGATCATTCCACCTATTGATTGGAACGCAACCAATTTTCTGGCCGCTCCTGTCTCCACTATGGGTTGAAGGGAGTACGACAATTGCTGCCGGCCACTCAGGTGGCAATAGAGGCTTGGCGAAAGGACACCTGCCGAATATATAGGGCTTGCAAGTTTACATGAGAGACGCCGCACTGGGAGGGCGTGTGATAGAAGGAGATCGGAAAACTAAGAGGGTTTGGAGCCTGGGATCTATTGTGGATCTCTTGTGTAGAAGATCTCCTTGAAGGTGGTGAGCTGGTGCCGTTTGCAGCTCTCCAGCATGACTACTCCATGCACAACATCCAATTGCTGAAATATGCCCTGTTACACCATGGTCGGAGGGCAGAGGACATAGAGATGCTAGATCTGTCCGAGTTTGCTCCACTGGAGGGACGGCTGCTACAGGAAGAACAGTCTTCCAAGGCCATATTCCATACATAAAAAACACTCAATAACCATATGATGGACAGATTGGCCAAATTGAGAGAAAGGTGGTGCCTGGAGGTGGGAGACAAGGATGTGGACAGGGAGCAGCCCTGGTGCACCCGAGGGAGGTGGAGATAAAATCCTGCCTGCGACTGATCCAACTTAAAATCCTCCACCGGGTGTACTACAACAACAACTGGCTACATCGAATGGGACGGGTGGCCTCCCCGGACTGTCTTCGATGTGGGGCGGTGAGGGGTTCCTACTTCGATACCCTCTGGAGCTGCCCAGCTATCCAGATATACTGGACATGGGTGGTGAGAGAACTGTGTCAGTGGTGGGTCAAACTATTCCGCTTGATCCCAAATACATCCTGTTGGGAGTGACAGGTGATGCTGATATTTCTAGGCCACAACTTCTTATTTGCAATCTAGAGCTGGTGGTGGGTAAGCGAGATGTGGCATGATACTGGAGGGTGCCTGAGGCCCCGACACTGGCGGAGTGGAAGAGAGGAATAGACTTATATATGGCGGCTGAACTGGTCACATACAAAAGATCTGAGGAGGGTGGTTGAGATACTATGATATTCCTCTCTCGTCTGGAGCTGCGACTCCCTTGCCATGAATGTATTGTGGTGACATGTGTGGGAACGTTACTGTAACCATTATTGCGATTTATTCTCTATGTGGAAATGTCATGTAATTGCCCTTTGTGATTCCATTGGAGGGTGTGAGTGTGTGCGCATGCCTCCTTCTTTGTTCAGTATTTATTGACAGGTGCACATTTAGCGCCTTATTGCAATGTTTGCTGCATTGTCCTTGAAACGCTGTGAATGCAAACAAAAAACAAATAATAAAGAAAAGACTACTAACATATTCCTAGAATGGTCTCTACTGCAAAGTCCATGCCCAGCCAGGTTGAACCTTACCTGGACGTCGCTTGATTTGTAAGAAGTGCTAACCTGAGTGCGCCAGATTGAAGGAAATGTCTCTGGGGCCCTTGACCAACAGCGTGGAAGACCATGCAAGGAACCTTAACCTCATTTTTTCTGAATATATTTCTAGAGTCAGCAAGTTCTGACAGTGATACCTGAGGGGAAAGCAGCCTTTACATGAAGCACTTACTACGCAATGTCTTTACCACGCAATGCAATTACCATGCATTGCCTTTACCACACAGGTGTTTCCCATGCATATGCCTTTACCACGCATGCCTTTAAAACGAAATGCACTGCTCATTACCCCACATATTACATCAGTCATGATATCGGAGGTGCAAGTTATAGTTACCTTAGGGCATGAGTTGTAGTTACTTGAGATAATTATAACTGCTGATTTTCAATGGATTTGTGTGTGTAAAATCTGAACCTAACTATAACGTCCATGTAACCTTTGTTTTTTTCAGTGAATAAATATATATGTATATATATATATAATATTATGTTATATTATTTATATATTACAGGGTAGCGGTGGCCACTCTGTAGTTATAGTTCGCATTCCCCGGGATAGGAATTCTTTGGATGTTTGCTCACTAATAACTTTGCCTACGAAACTTTGCAGACCTATTGCTTTTTCTACATTGGAGGATGATGCAAAGTTTAGCAGTGATTTATCAAGGGGTTTCAAAGAAAAAAGGAGGATCCCAAAATGCATTTTTCCTCCATTGCATTTTCAGTTGTCTTTTTTGAACTTTTTAGACAGACATAGTGCCAAAACAACAGAACATATTTTCATGAAATTTGGCCAGATATGTTCAGCAGTTTTGTACTTCTAAGGCATTAAAACTTAGTGATATCTCAGGTTGCAGTACACCGCAGTAGTTTCTCAAAATTTTGCGAAACTACTGCGGTACCTGGCGATGACAAGGCATTATGTGACTGGCTAATGACTGACTTTACAAAAGTTAAAGACAGCCTTTGGCTGTGTTCTGGGTTATAGACTTAGATCTAGGTAAGTAGTAGGTTTTATATTTTTCCCCTGCCTATGACCACTTTAATAAAGTGGTAATAGGTAGGGAAAAATAATTATATTTTTCTCTATATTTTTTTAAAAGTTATGGAGTACTAGAGTACAATCTAGGAAGTACTACAGTACTTAAATTATATATAAATAAATAAATATTAAAAATAATTACACTGTACTACACTAAATTTCACAAATATAGTGTACTGCAGTGTTTTTTGTAAAGGCAGACATGCCACTCCACTCTACGCCACTCCACTCTACTGTACAACACACTACTCCACTGTATGCCACTACAGTCTACAAGACTCCACCATATGCTATTTGATTGTGCTCCATTCCACTCTACAGTATTCCACTGTACACCACTCTTCTCTATGCCACTCCACTCTATGCCATTTCACGCTATGGTATTCCACTGTATGCAATGCCACTCTGCGCCACTCCACTCTATGCTATTCCACTGTATGCCACTCCACTCTCTGCCACTCCACTCTACGCCACTCCACTGTATGGTATTCCACTGTACGCCACTCCACTCTAACCCATTCCACTGTACACCACTCCATTCTATGTTATTCCACTGTATACAACTTCACTGTATGTGACTCAATTCTATAGTATTCCACTGTACGCTACTCCACTGTATGCCACTCCACTCTATGCCATTCCATTTCACTCCAGTCTGTGCTCTTAACTGTATGCCACTACACTCTACGCCATTCCACTGTACGCCCCTACACTGTACTCTATTCCACTGTATGCCACTCTACTCTATGCCACTCCACTCTTTGCCACTACACTCTACGAAACTCCACTGTATGTTATTCCACTCTACGCCACTTCACTCTACCCAACTCTATGCCACGCCACTGTACGCCACTCCACTCTATGGCATTCAACTGTTCGCAACTCCACTCTATGCCACTCCATTCTACTCTATTCCACTCTATGCCACTCCACTCTCCCCCAGTCCACTGTACACTACTCCACTGTACGTCATTCCACTGTACCCCACTCCATTCTACACCACTTTACTCTATGTCACTCCTCTCTATGCTATTCCACGGTATGCTGCTCCACTCTAGGCCACTCCGCTCTACAGCATTTCACTTTACAGCACTCAACTCTACTGTATGACACACAACTCGACTCTATGGCCCTCCAGTTTATGCCACTCGACTGTATGCCACTCCACTCTACTCTACGACATGCCACTCCACTCTATGCACTCCACTGTACAGTATTGCACTCTACGCCACTCCACTGTATGCCACTCCATTCTACAGTATTCCACTCTATGGCACTACACTCTACTGTACCCCACGCTACTCGACTCTACGGCAGTACAATCTTCTTCACTCCACTGTACTCCACTCCAGTCTACACACTCCACTGTATGGTATGCCACTCAACCCCACTCCACTCTTCTCCACTCCACTCTGCACTATTCCACTCTACGGCACTCCACACTACTATACGACACCCAGCTCAGCTCTATGGAGCTACAGTCCACATCACTCAACTGTACGCTATTCCACTCTACTCTACCACATGTTACCCCACTATACACAACTAGCACTCTACGCACTCCTCTGTACGGTATTCCACTCTATGCCACTCCACTTTATGCCAATCCACTCTATGCCAATCCACTCTATGCCACTCCACAACACTCCAGTTGTCAGGACCGTTGGACCCGCAACACGTGTGGCAGGTTCAATTTGTGCCTTAGCGAACTCCGGTTGGGCGAAAGGAAGAGAGAACTTCAACAAAGGCCACACTTGGGGCGAGTTGTGGCAGATGCGGAATTCCAAGATGGCCGCCGCTGTGTTGATGCGGTAGCGGTCTAGTTGTTTTGGGTGCACCTGTGTGGAATCGTGGTGAAGCGCGCTCTCCTTAACGAGTGCGCACTTCACTGAAGTAATTCCGTGAGCGACCCTGTTATTTCTTAGCTCCGTATGCCTTTTGGTATCCTGTGATAATATTGCCCCAGAGTTTTTCCCTATCGTTTCCCGAACTCGAAAGAGCAATTAAGTACCTCGTCATTCCGCTCGAGGCATTTGCTGGCATGAGAAGAACCGAGGACGTTGTGAAGGCGGTTCTTGCTTGGTGACTTCGTGACTTCGAGACTCCTCCCGCTTCAGGCTTCTCAGTTGCTGTTAACCCCTGAAGAGCAGGAAAAGGCTGTGAGGAAAAAGAGACACAATTCAGCTAAGTGAAAGACAATTGTTGTTGTGAATTGAAAGAAAGACTGTTGTATAAGTTTATGGAAAAAGAACATTTCAAAACTTACCTTGTCAAGGGCAGCATTACAGCAACCTGTATATATAGTCGTAAGGAAAAGACAAAAGACAAGTCAAGTTAGTTATGTAATCTACAATAATAAGAAGACAAGTTATTAATAGCAAGCTAAATGAATATTGTTTGAGGACAATTAGGAATTCATCTAAAAATCTAATTGGAAGTTACAGTAGAGGAATAAATAGAAGACCTCTTAGAAAATAAAACTGGTAGGTGAGTTGACTAAACAATTTATAACAAGGTTAATATCTCATAGAGAAATTATTTAAGTGTTAAATGTTTTGCAGATAAAAACAACGCAGAAAGAAAAAAAGGTCTAGAAAACATCAGAACGAAGAAGAGGGGCTAGTTCAAAAAGGACTAGGGGTATGTTAAAATAAATAATAGATTGCATATATCAAATAGAGATAGTGTAGAGTTGATTAGGGTGTTAAGTAATTGTGTTGTATTAGTTTCCTTAGGTTTCTTCAGCGAGTTAGTCAGTTGATTGATTAACAGGAAGAGCCAGACAGAAAATCCGAAGGTCCAGAACCAGTCTCTTCTGTTGTTTATTATTTTATCCACTCCCCTTCCCCCTTTGGGGTTAATTGGAGACGTGATTATATTCGGTCTCTGAGGAATCCTGGAGAGGGAGTTGGGAACTAGCATCTTCTGTTCCTGTGCAAGTGACCGGTAAGAGTTTGTTACTTAAGGCGGCTGACAGAGTGAAGTGCCCACGTTTTAAAACTTGCACCCGAACAGAATGGCTGAAGGAATAAATTTGCAGACTTTAGGAGCAGTTTTAGAAGCCATACAAAAGGAATTGGTGGCAGTTAGAGAAGATAATCAAAGTCTAAGACAAGAAGTAATAAATTCAAGGAAAGAAACAGCGGAGTTGGCCCAGAGAGTGAGACAACCATTTAGTGCAGAAAGAGAAAGTTCAACCCCATCCACAGGAGAATCAAATAGATTAACTACGCAAGTAATACATTCTTTATCCCCTGTCATACCATTAGCCCCTCCAGAAAGATTTAGTGGGGACCCTCAAAAGGCACAAGTGTTCATCACGCAATGTTCCCTACATTTCATGTGTCGCCCTTCTATTTTCCCTGACGCGCAATCCAATGTGGCCTTTGTTTTATCATATTTGAGCGGAGATGCGGCGTCGTGGTCAATGCCCTTGGTTTCACGAGATGACGCCCTTTTACAGAACTATGAAGAGTTTAAACAAGAATTCCTTCGAATATTTGATAGACGGAGAGTCTCTCAAGCAGTGGATAACGAGTTGCTTGAGTTAAGACAAGGGAACAGAGATCTTGTGGCTTACTTGGCTCAATTCAACAAGTTAGTGATGGAAACAGATTGGCCGGAGAGTAAAAGGGCAGCAATTTTTTATCGTGGCCTGTGAGACGAATTAAAAGATGTATTGGCGCAAATACCAAATCGACCCACAGAAATTTCAGCCCTTATAGACCTGGTCTTAGAATTAGATTTTCGTCAAGGAGAAAGAAAGGGCGAAAGAAGACGAGAATTTATACCAATAGTTCCACGATTTGACAGAGCTAAATCAGAAGCAGGGAAACTCACTGAAGGATCATTAAGTCCAGAACCGATGCAAATAGGAACAATAAGAGGCCCACTCTCTAAGGAAGAAAAAGATAAAAGAAGAGCTAGCAACCTATGTATGTATTGTGGTTCAAGTGGACACTTTGTACGAAATTGTCCGAAGAAACCAAAAAATTCCTTTAAGCCGAAGGAAAACTCGCAGCACCACCTGTAGGAGGAGTTGGACCGGTGGATGCTAATCGAGAATCAACTCCAAAGGAACATCAAGTGGCAAATACCCTACAATCGTCTTCACCCCATCTAATATTATCGATGACAATAAAATTCCGACAAGTCACCTTGACTGGAGTGGCAGTTATGGTAGATTCTGGAGCTACCGGAAATTTTTGTGATTTGAAATTTGCGGCTAAGGTAGGACTGAGAGCCATCCCAAAGATCAAGAGTGAGCCAGTCAGAGCGGTTGACGGAACAAATCTCTCGTCAGGGCCCATTGTGAGTCATACCGAATTGATGCAGATGATTGCAGAAGATGGGCACAGAGAAGAAATCCATTTTAATTTAATTGATGCACCCCAGTTTCAGCTCATATTAGGACTCCCTTGGCTTACTGAGCACAACCCAGCCATCAATTGGAGTACCAGAACTATCGAAATGAATTCGAAATATTGTAAAGGAAACTGTTTCGGAATTGAAGGAAGAACAAATTAAGGTAACCCTGCGCACTCTCTGTGCCTGGCAGAAGCTTCAGTGTGCGTAATCAATTAACAAGAAATACCTCCGGAATACCAGGAATTCGAAGACGTGTTCAACGAGCAAGAAGCTGAACAATTACCACCACCACATCGTATTTACGATTGTAAAATAGATTTCGAACCAGGCTCAAATATACCTTGTAGCCGAGTCTACGCCCTGACTGAAAAGGAGCACCAGCATTTGAAGGAGTATATAGACAAATACCTGGCTAACGGTTTTATACGACCTTCCCAATCGCCAGTATCTTCGCCTCTGTTTTTTGTGCCTAAAAAAGAAGAAGGAGAATTGCGAACGTGTATCGATTATCGCGCAATCAACAAGATCACAAAGAAAAATCGGTACCCTCTTCCTCTCATTTCAGTCCTGTTGGATCAGGTGAAAGGAGCACAAATCTATACGAAGTTAGATTTGAGGGGAGCCTATCATTTAATTAGAATAAGAGAGGGCGATGAATGGAAGACGGCCTTCAGGACACGATTTGGATTATTTGAATACCAGGTTATGCCCTATGGGCTATGCAATGCTCCAGCAGCTTTCCAGCACTTTATTAACGACGTCCTTAGCGAATTCATTGATCAATGTGCAATTGTGTACATAGATGATATTTTGATCTATTCAGCTAACAAGAGTCAACATCAAGAACAAGTCAGAAGAGTGTTACAAAAACTCTGAGAGAATAGACTGTTCGTGAAACTGGAAAAGTGCGCATTTAATGTCTCCCAGGTGGAGTTTTTGGGTTTTGTAATTTCCCCAACTGGAATAAACATGGATAAACGAAAAATCCAAGCTGTCATCGATTGGAAATCCCCAACAAGTGTCAAAGAGGTTCAAGGATTTATAGGATTTGCAAATTTCTATCGGAGATTCATCAGCGAATTTTCACGAAGAATACTCCCTCTCACACGTCTACTAAAGAAAGGGGTGCGCTTTGAGTGGACAGATGAAGCTGAAGAAGCATTTAAGGCTTTGAAGGAAAACTTCACCTCGGCACCCATCCTTCTGCACGCGGATCCTACAGAACCATTTTATGTAGAGACCGATGCCTCTGACTTGGCTGTTGGAGGTGTGTTATCCCAGAGGCATAAGGAGACAGGCCAATTACACCCAGTCGCCTACAGGTCTAGAAAATTGACACCTGCTGAAATAAATTATACCATAACAGAGAAAAAGTTGCTGGCAATTAAAGATGCCTTCAAAGAGTGGAGACATTACCTTATGGGAGCCCATCATGTGGTAACTGTTTTTACTGATCACCGTAATTTAAAATTCTTGAAGTCAGCCAGAACTCTTACACCTCGACAACTTCGATGGTTATTGTATTTTGCTGATTATGACTTCGTGATTACCTACAGACCTGGAACTCAAAATGGAAAGGCGGATTCCTTGTCTCGAATTGGGACTGGGGAAGAAAAGAGTCTGACGAAGAACCAAACAATTATCCCAGACTCTAAAATAATCTGTGTTACCACTCTCATGGATTTGAAAGAACAGATCACCCAAGCCTTAAGTCCAGAAGCTATACAGAAATGGGTCCAGCAAGAAGAGGGAAGAGAAATTCTCCATCATTTACCTTATCATAAAGGGGCCTTGTATTTGCCGACGCGGAATTGCAGAACCAATCACTACACGAATGCCACGATGATCTTTTGGCAGGACATAAGGGAGAATCCAAGACAGCCGATCTGGTGAAAAGAAAATATTGGTGGCCTCAAATGAATAAGGACATCGAACGATATGTTAAAACATGTGAGATTTGCGCTTAAGGAAAATCAGAACGGCAAGCCCCCAAAGGTTTATTACAACCTATGCCTACCCCTCCCTTTCCATGGCATACCATCACCTTAGACTTAATAACCGACTTACCTTCTTGCCAGGGTTTTAACACAGACTTAGTAGTGGTAGATGCATTCTCAAAAATTACACATTTCCTAGCCCTAAAAGGGGTTCCTACAGCTAAACAACTAGCCAGCCATTTCAGCACACAAATAGTGAAATTACATGGGATACCCAAAGTCATTATTTCCAATCGGGGTACACAGTTCCTGTCCCATTTCTGGAGAGCATTTGTAAAAGGATTGGGAATTGAGGCTCGATACTCAACTAGTTTCCACCCCGAAACTGACGGTCAGACCGAAAGAGTGAACCAAGAGCTAGAGCAGTACCTCAGATTATTTTTGCTAAAACAAGATAGAGATTGGCTAGACTACTTATGGGCAGCCGAGTTTGCGCATAATAATGCTAAGAGTGTGTCCACAGGATATTCTCCATTTTACCTGAACTATGGAAGACATCCAAATTCCACTGTTCAGCAAACCGAGATTTCAGTCCCTGCAGTTAAGGATTTAGTGTCTCATCTGAGTCTAGTCCATAAAACAGTTTCTAGAAACCTAAAACAAGCCAAAGAAAAGTATAAAACTTATGCAGACAGAAAAAGAAGGGAGGCCCCTCCTTTGGAGGTAGGAAATGAAGTTTGGTTAAATACAAAAAATCTTAGGTTAAAAGGTAATCGGAAATTTCAACCTAGATTTATTGGTCCCTATCCGATTGAGGAACAGGTGAATCCAGTAGCATATCGGCTGAAATTGCCACCCAAATTTAAAATTCATCCAGTATTTCACGTTTCCTTGTTAAAAAAGGCGTCTCCAGATTTGAGAAAAGAATTACCCCCGAAGCCAATTCAACTAGAAACTGGAATTGAATTTGAAGTAAAGGAAATCCTGGACTCCAAAATGGTGAAAGGGAAGCTGTATTATCTAATCGATTGGAAAGGCAATGGTCCAGAAAAGCGGTCTTGGGAACTCGAATCAGATGTTCATGCTCCCAGATTGGTGAGACTTTTTCATCAAAGATTTCCTACGAAACCAAGAGTTGGAGGACCTCCTTTGTTGGGGGGTACTGTCAGGACCGTTGGACCCTCAACACGTGTGGCAGGTTCAATTTGTGCCTTAGCGAACTCCGGTTGGGCGAAAGGAAGAGAGAACTTCAACAAAGGCCACACTTGGGGCGAGTTGTGGCAGATGCGGAATTCCAAGATGGCCGCCGCTGTGTTGATGCGGTAGCGGTCTAGTTGTTTTGGGTGCACCTGTGTGGAATCGTGGTGAAGCGCGCTCTCCTTAACGAGTGCGCACTTCACTGAACAAATTCCTTGAGCGACCCTGTTATTTCTTAGCTCCGTATGCCTTTTGGTATCCTGTGATAATATTGCCCCAGAGTTTTTCCCTATCGTTTCCCGAACTCGAAAGAGCAATTAAGTACCTCGTCATTCCGCTCGAGGCATTTGCTGGCATGAGAAGAACCGAGGACGTTGTGAAGGCGGTTCTTGCTTGGTGACTCCGTGACTTCAAGACTCCTCCCGCTTCAGGCTTCTCAGCTGCTGTTAACCCCTGAAGAGCAGGAAAAGGCTGTGAGGAAAAAGAGACACAATTCAGCTAAGTGAAAGACAATTGTTGTTGTGAATTAAAAGAAAGACTGTTGTATAAGTTTATGGAAAAAGAACATTTCAAAACTTACCTTGTCAAGGGCAGCATTACAGCAACCTGTATATATAGTCGTAAGGAAAAGACAAAAGACAACTCAAGTTAGTTATGTAATCTACAATAATAAGAAGACAAGTTATTAATAGCAAGCTAAATGAATATTGTTTGAAGACAATTAGGAATTCATCTAAAAATCTAATTGGAAGTTACAGTAGAGGAATAAATAGAAGACCTCTTAGAAAATAAAACTGGTAGGTGAGTTGACTAAACAATGTATAACAAGGTTAATATCTCATAGAGAAATTATTTAAGTGTTAAATGTTTTGCAGATAAAAACAACGCAGAAAGAAAAAAAAGGTCTAGAAAACATCAGAACGAAGAAGAGGGGCTAGTTCAAAAAGGACTAGGGGTATGTTAAAATAAATAATAGATTGCATATATCAAATAGAGATAGTGTAGAGTTGATTAGGGTGTTAAGTAATTGTGTTGTATTAGTTTCCTTAGGTTTCTTCAGCGAGTTAGTCAGTTGATTGATTGACAGGAAGAGCCAGACAGAAAATCCGAAGGTCCAGAACCAGTCTCTTCTGTTGTTTATTATTTTATCCACTCCCCCTTCCCCCTTTGGGGTTAATTGGAGACGTGATTATATTCGGTCTCTGAGGAATCCTGGAGAGGGAGTTGGGAACTAGCATCTTCTGTTCCTGTGCAAGTGACCGGTAAGAGTTTGTTACTTAAGGCGGCTGACACCAGTGGGCGCCACTCCACTAAGCTATTCCACTTTATGCCACTCCACTCTAGACCACTCTATTCTACGCCACTGTACGGTATGCCACTCCACTGTACGCCACTCCACTCTACATTACTCCATTGTATGCCACTCCACTCTACAGCACTCCACTCTACACCACACCACTATACGCTATTCCACTCTACCACCTTCAAATTATTAATTGCACCTCCATATTCAGTGTAGTGAACTCGGTAGTCACACTACATTAACAGTATCTCGCCACTCTACCAGCACTGAATTCTCACTAATATTGTGATTTATGTTGTTATAAGTGTAGTTATGAGTACTATGATTGCAGATGGTATAAGGGACATAACATGAAAGGGTATGAGCAGTGCAGGCGAGTTATAGGTAATGTAGTGTGGCTACTGAGATCACTACTACTCTGTGTATGGATGTTCATGAGTTATAATATTTTGAAGGCGGTGCATGAATTAGAAATTTAAGGTATTAATATAACTTTAGAATCAAGGGCTGCTGCCAAAGAAAGAAGGAGAAGCCAATGAGAATTTCCTCCAAAAGAATGGGATTGCATGCTTCCAACATACAGGATGACTTTAGACACTCCTGAAAATGGAAATGTTCACTAGAATTATGGGCATGCATGCTTACAGCATACGGGATCGATTTAGACTCCCCTGGGAATGGGAATTTTCACCAAAAGAATGAGATTGCATGCTTCCAGGATACAGAATGGCTTCAGACACCCCTGGGGATGGGAATTTTCACCAGAAGAATGGGATTACATGCTTCCAGCATATGGGATGACTTTAGAGACCGCTGGGAATGGGAATGGGAATGTTCACTAGAATTATGGGAAAGCATGCTCACAGCATACGGGATGGATTTAGACTCCCCTGGGAATGGGCATTTTCACCAAAAGAATGAGATTGCATGCTTCCAGCATACAGAATTGCTTCAGTCACCCCTGGGAATGGGAATTTTCACCAGAAAAATGGGATTGCATGCTTCAAGAATATGGGAAGACTTTAGGGACCACTGGGAATGGGAATGTTCACCAGATGAATGGGAATGCATGCTACCAGCATAGGGGTGGTTTTAGACATCCAGGAGTGGAAAAGCTCACCAGAAGAATGGAAATACAAGTTTCCAGCACAGGGGATGACCTTAGACACCCCTGGGAATGGAAATTTTCACCAGAAGAAAAGAAACACATGCTCCCAGCATACGGGATGGGCTTAGACTCCATAAGCACCGTCTTCTTAGGTCCTTCAAAGGATTGCTAGGAAAATGCCTGGAAGGTGGATATAAAGAACATGAATTGAGAAGGAGTCTTGTTAGATGCTAGGTGCCTCTTCTGTTTTTGAGATTAGAAAAACACCCCTGCATCTAAGGGAACAGTGGGGAAGATTTAAGCAACCTTTTTTGGGGTGGACAGGTTAGGCGAAGGCTATTAAATCAATAAAATATAGCAACGGTGGGTCTTAGGCTGGAAGGGGGACAGCTGAGCCCCAGTGAGAGGGTCTTTACATCTGTAATGTACCATCTTACCCAAGTGGTGGGGTGACCTAAGTAGAAACACCCTTGAATGTGCGGTGCGGGTTTTGGTAGGGTCCCGTGTGACGTTGCGACCCCTATAAATACAAGCATTGGCATATCCACTAGGTCTCGCCTTTGGGATCTTTAAATGGGATGAAAAAACTGGGGGGTCTCTCATAGGGGAGCGGCCGATGTAATTAAGGTTGTGGCTTAAAACACATAAGCTAAAAATTTGTACTTAGCATATTGTGCTGCCCACTGGTATTTTGCTGCTTCTGTGCATTAATCCAGATATATAACACAACAAGTAACATTACACCTACAACAAGCCAGGACTATTGGCTTTCTCAATGGTTGTAAATTGCATAAGGTACATAAGCAACAACTATGAATTCGCTGTATGTTATATTGAAAATGCTTCTGTTCTTGTTGTCCTTTGACAGCCATGCTTTTGCTCAGAGCTTCATGGGGTGGGGGAGGGGGGGTTTGCTTCCTCCCTGCCCCTTTCTCTCGAGCGCCAGCATTTTATTTTCTTTCAAGCAGGTTCGAGCCTGACGTTGGCTCAACATCCTGTGATTCAAAACATGAATATGTCCTTGTGTAATGTAACTAGTGCTCATTTAAAGTGCTCCAAGTTTGCGCTATTTAAAACTCAAAAATGAGTCTCTTTGAAGTTACATCAAAAGCAGTGACGGATGATATTATTACAGAGTTACATTTTTTGTGTGTTTTATTTCATCCTGAGGGTAAAAATGGAGAGTCTGAAAGGGACCCGTCTCAGCACCTGCTTTTGACCCGGCCCACTTATACAGGACTGTACAGGACTTGAAACGGTCGTCGGTGACTCTGCTTTGCTCACTGAAGATCCGCATGGGTATGCGCTGTCTGCGCTCCGCTCTAAGATGGCGCCGACTGACTGATAGAAATTAGCATTTTTTTCATTTATTACAGTATTATAGCACAAATTCGACCTGAAGGTATTGGAGCGCTGTAAATTTGCACAAGCTACATTACATATTTCATTATCTCTTTAGAGGTTCGGGGGAGATTAATTTGCCCAAAATCACAGGGTGTTGAGCCGACACCAGGACTCGAACCTGGCTCCCCAGTTGTACTATCGGCAGTTCTGGCCGTTACCCACATATTCTCCCCGAAAGTTAAGGGCACAGATCGCCTGCTCACTATTTCCATTTGCCAGTAAATACCTATGGATTCTTCCGTAGTTGCGTGTGATTCTAAACGTACAGCCAGTGCGTCTATCGGTTCAGGATACAACAGCATTCACACGTTGGGTTGTGCCATTGGAGGGGTCCGGGGGTTTGGGGGCCTTCATAGCCCATTCCAAGACTGACATTTGCAATACTTGGGGATCTGTAGCGCCTGTGAATGTAATGCAACTGATGCTCATGCAAAGCGATCTGATACCTTCGGGTCGAGTTTGTGCTATATAAAGTTCCCCCTCAAAAATGTGTACAGGATCGCAAAGTGGCTTTCTCTCGTTAATCTCACAGATGCTCACTGGCAGGGGTGCCGACAAAAGCATGAAAGGCATCAACGCGCGGTAAGTGGTATAGGGACGGCGAGTGCGCTGGAGCAAAACAAAAAGTAGTGCGCCAAACGTGCAGAATTGGTGAAAAGTGACCTGATCCATGTAACTGGGTCAGTCACCAGGGCAAGAACAAACAGTCAAAAGGTGGGACAAATACATCAAAACGACAATAGAAGAGGAAGATTTTACGAGGAGCAAGCACTACAAGGAGCCAATTACAAGTGGTGGGAGTGACTTAAGCCCACAGAGAGACTACACCATGCCTCACAGAGCAGCGCATGCGCAATGCTAGGCTCGACCTAAAAACGGAGGCGAGTCTGCGAGTCAGTCGTGTAGCCACTCAGCAAATTATAAACACTGTGTGCTCTCAGGTTATTTCTAGCCCCATCATCTTAGTGGCCAGGTCCGCTTTCATCATACCTAAGGGCAGTGCTTTAAATGGGAAATTAGAAGTGCCGGTACTCACTAATTAGACTGGGTAGGTATTTAGGGGCGTGTCTAGGGGCGTGTCTGGGGGGCGTGTCTGTGAGCCAGGAATTTAATAATAGCCACATAAGTAAGCTTTAACGCAAATGCTCCGATTGTCATGTAAAGAGCTTAAATGCCCCTGGGCCAAATTCGCGCAAAATCAAACTGCCTCCTTACATAAGAGACATGGCAAGCATCAGCTTCTATGTCATACGTGCAGAGCCTAATTTTTGGCAGTTTGATATTGCGCGAATTTGGGCCATGGGCATTTAAGCGATTTACATACAATCAGAACATCTGCATTAAAGCTTACTTTTTAAGACCCCTGGTTATGGGAGTTGTCCAGAACCACAGGATGATGAGCGGACATCGGGATTCGACCCTGGTTCTTCAGTTCCACTCTCGGCACCTCTGACCATATCCTCATTCTTGTTGCGATGCCAATGAGAACCAGAGCCGCAACTAGAGTCAAATTTCAGGGGGGGGTGGCAATTATTTCAGCAATAGGCAGCAGAGATGCAGGGGCTCTAAGAAGGGGTGAGAAACAACAAAGCCTCATTAAAAAGCAATTGGTCTTTTAAAGACCTGTGAAGTACTCGGGTGCGGCTGTGTGCGCGCCCGGTAAGCTGTCTCATCCCGGGCTGCCACACGACGGGGGAGGGAAGGGTGGGGTGTCTGAAGCCCTTTGCTCGCCTGATGAGAACCTAACACTGAAGGAGCACCCCAGCACAGAAAACACAGGCTGTTGCCAGCCAGAGCAGCACCTCAACACGCACCATCTGTTGCACGTACCCGTACTTCAGGGCCTGAGCCCTGCTGCTTCATGGAGTACCGGTACTCTCCTTGCCCAAAAATAAGTTCCGGTACTCAGGGGGAGAAAACTGAGAAGTGCCGGTACTCAGTACCGGTGAGTACCGGCCCATTTAAAGCACTGCCTAAGGGTCAACTCTACAACGTCCAAGCAGGTTAGTGATGACGTCAACGCGTGGCGTGCGGTGCGCCGGTGAAGATAGTCTGTCATTCCTAGGAACAGGTGGCGCAGTATGTAGTAGCTTGCCACATTAGTTCCTTCTCAAAGCCAAACTGCCTGAAGTAAATCTGCATTTTTCTGTAGTGTGCCCGCCAAGCCACTACAAAGTGAACGTTTTGCTCACAGGGGTAGAACTAAAATAACCCCAAAAGACATAAATAAATGACACACGTTGGCTCCAGGAGTAGCACGGGTGAAGAGCCAATTCTGACACGTTATGCTGTTTCTCTTTCTTCCCGGAGAAAGGTGGATTCCCGTATCACAGTCAGAGAGGGAACTTTGTCCTTCAGGTTCATACATTTCTTTCACAGGCCTCTGAGGACATGCCGGGCAGCCAGGGAAGTGACGCAAGAGCCGGCTAGACGCGATGCCTGCGGCCGAGGCGAGCTCAGAGGCAGCGGAGGGAAGAAAAATGTTTCCTTGGAATGCTGAGGGCCAAGTCTCAGGATCAGTGCACTTCTGCTCGGGTTTCACTCGTTAATGATCAGTCACCACCGCTTTATGTGGCTTCAATGGGCGCTGAGATCTTCCTTATTTGGTGGTAAATTAGCCTGCGCCCGAACCCACTGAGTTACTTTTATCCAACCTAGATGGCACCTAACTGGTGAACAGTGTGCTTGCACAAGACGTGCAATAGGATTCTTGTGTACCGTTGTATCTGTGTAACACTCATAATCATAGGAAATTAGGCCGGCTGTGATATATATACTTTTATGTTTTATTGTTCAGGTTATAGGTGACAGCAGAACAACGTAGAACCCCCTTCCCCCAAGTCCCCCACTCGACACCTACTCCTGTCATGCCAAGTCACTGGTATGAACTCACACAGCATAACATCCCATGAGGGTGCTGTCTTGGGGTTTGCTTTTTTACAGATGATGCCAAAGGGAGCATCACTGACCGTTCTGGCCACCAGATGTACCAAAAAACAACCTCAGATATAATTGTGGATGACGCTTGGCACTTGCTTGGGCACTGATCGCTGGTCACGGTGATCAGGCCTTGCTCTATGTCATTTAAGATACTTCACACCACCACTGGTTGTTGACTATAACTTAGGACCCTGGCTGCATCACATGGTGTTGGACATGTAGGTAAGTGCTGCCCTGTGCCACTAGAAGGGCATAGTAGTAGCAGGCATAGGGTGTGTTATTGACGGTGACTGTGTGTGCACAGGCTCTGTTGCAAAGGGTGGTAGGTTTACCACTCAGACTTCTTGTGAATATACCCGTGGATGTTGACACTTCTCCGGGTTCCCATGCCGCTGAAGCTCAAACACCTGGTACCTTGGCTCCTGGTGGAAAGGTAGTGAGGTGTGTTGTGGTGCCACTATCTTCTAGGGTAGCCAGTGAAGGTCTAGAGAACTCAACATCATGCCATGGCGTTGGTGCCAGTTTGAAGTCCATCTTCTGATGGTGGACCTGGTAAAGGTAGGAGTCAGTATTAAGGTACGTTAGAGATGTGAGATCCCATCACTTTTCACTAAGTGTTGTGGTTGTGTGCACTGCATCATTCCTGGTGATAGCTGTTGTGCAGAAAAGTGCCGATGACTACCAACATATTCACTTACACAGCGTTCATGTGGCCCCAGGTACAAGGGCAGCATATCTTGGTATGACTGTCATCTCTCAGCCCTTCAGTGGGTTTGTTTCAAGGTGTTTACAAGTTGTGAGTTTTATGTTCACTTTGCATCCTTGGAGGGGTGTGAATCTTTCTGGGCATCATCTACCTGTGAAGGTCCCTTCATTATGGTTCAATGCACCACAGCTCCCTGGATGCAGGTTTGTCCATGTCCCACAACAGACACCTGTAGTCTAGTGCTACATTAAGGCCCAAATGGCAAACAAGTATTTTGGCCGGGACTCTGGACATCCTTGCACCAGTGCTGTCTTTGGTGAATTACAACAGTTTAGCAGCAACGGAAGTGCACTGATTTACTACAGTGCACTACTAGAATGCACTGGGTCTGCCCACTATGGTATTCAGAAAGAATAGATAGCAATCAGAAAGTGCTTCTCTAGTCCAGGAATATTGTGGGACAACCTCTGTTAATGCCAATTTTACTTTTCTTCTTTTTGTACTGACGCATACATTGGCAAATGTGATTATTAGCCGCTAAAATGGGCGCTAGTTATGAATAGGTATCCTGGCAAAACCATCTTAGCCTTCCATCCTTCTGAGCTCGGGACGTTTAGCACAATTACATTGAGTGACATACCACCTACTGTTCACAGCGCTTAGAAATGCCAGAAGTGCAATATGAACCTTTGCTTACAACAATCTATTCTTATCAGTTATATCCTGCATAACTTGCAGATGCTAACATTACTGGGACCACTTTCCAGTGGCGGCCGCCATTAACAAAGGGTGGGGGGGCAGGTGGAGGAGGTGCGGAGGGGGTAGAGCGAACGCAGGGGGAAGGGGGTTAATAATAATTTTAAAAACGTACCTGACGCAGCCGGACGCCTCCCACTTTGCGTCGTTGCTCTTGCTGGCCTCTTCCTGGGTCCCAGCCAATCCCTGTGCTGCAGAGCAGTGCATGGATTGGTCTGAGCGGACTGAAAAGATGCCCTGCTCAGACCAGGAAGTCTGTAGGGGTTTCTCCAGACCAGCTGCTGAATGCAGCTGGGCTGGAGAAACCTAAGTGCGCATGTGTGTTTTGGTCGGCCTGAGATGGCTGGCTAAACACACATGAGCACTTAGGGAGTGCACATGCACTCCTCTTCCACCCTCCCATGCACAGCCTCACCATGCACAAGCGTGCAAACAAAAATTAAAATGATGCTAGAGCATCGTTTTATTTTTCGCTTGCTGGCTCTGTGCCAGGCAGTGGGGCGATGCTCCTCCGCCATTGCAGAGTAGCCACCACTGCTACTTTCTAATGTAATGTAATTTGGCATATGTACAGGACCCATGCACAGGGCACAAGCGACACCTTTGCTTCACATGGTCACACTCAGCAAGTGTGTTCATGGGCAAAGGTCTTTCTGAAGACAGCATTTAATAACTAGGTTGCACCTTCATGAAAAGACCTAAACCTTTGAGCATAGCATTGACAAGAGGCCTGAATGTGACGTATTCACAGGGCACCAGTTACCTGTTATAGCCTACTTTATAACTTGGGCAGTGGTTAAATATCCTTCTTCCATTGTAGCAGACTTTCTTCCTTCTCTGGAGCAGTGAGGAAAATCCTTCAAATGTAACTTTTTACGTCAGGGTAACGGTGGGCGGTTGTGATGGTGGTTTTAAACAAAATGGCTGAAACTGCCATTGGATGAGTTCATGAAGGAGAACATTCTGGCAAAGATTTCCCAAATGGCTGTCTTTACTGGCGGATTTTCCTCCAATATTTGGGGTTCTCTGTCCTCATTCTCTCCCTGAGAGGTGGTGGTAGGGAGTGCTCAAGAGATGGTGGCTGATTAGGGTAATGCGCGATGAGCATGGGTGTACCTGTTAGACCTGGCTTTTTCAACGGGTTTGTCCCCAGACTTTTTGGCCTCCAGTTTTTGACCCTGTTTTTGTTGGTTTTAGGACTCAGGGCACTTTACCACTGCTGATCACCAATGTTAAAGTGCATATGCTCTCCGTGTAAATTGTGTTTATGGATTGGTGTTTCCATGATTGGCTTATTTGACTTACTTTAAGCCCCTAGTACAGTGCACTGTGTGTGCCCAGGGCCTGGAAGTCAAATGCTGCTAGTGGGCTTGCAGCACTAATTGTGCCACCCAAACAAGCAGCCTTTTAAAAGGGTCTCAGACCTGCCACTGCCACTGCTACTGCCATGTCGATCTGGCAAGTGCACCCTCTTGCCAGGCCCTAACCTTCCCTTTTATTACATATGAGTCATCCCTAAGTTAGGCCCAAGGTACCCCTGTGGGTAGGGTGCAGTGTATGTGAAAGGTAAGACATGTACTGATGCGTGTGACATGTCCTGATCATGAAGTACAATGTATTTCGTTTTTTTCACTATTGAAAGGCCAACTGTCCCATAGGATAGAATGGGGAATACTTTGTAACATGTTACAAGTAAAACTTCCCATTGGGACAAGGTAGAAAGATGGAGTTTAGAATGCCTCAACTCAGAATATAAAAATGCATATTTTAGTAAAGATGTTTTTTATATTGTGTGTTTGAAAATGCCACCTCTTAGAAAGTGGGTATTTTCTTGCTTAGCCATCCTGTGTGCCTCTGTTGGTTTGTGGATTGACTGTCCGGCTTTGGAGTGACAGGGGCTGGGGATGTGCATTCACTGTAGACAGCCACTGGGGGGGGGGGGGGTTGAGGTGTGGCCTGCCTTTCCTGGATGAGTCAGGGCTGGGCTGAATAGACCTGGGCTGCATTTAGAGTAGTGGGAGGAGATTTCCTTGCTCCTGCATGGGCCTGGTCTGCCTTACACAATGCTGTCTCCACCTCCTGCCGGGAAGCTGGAACAAGGAGGACAGAACTGGTTTTGACTGAGCACAGAGCCTCTCTGCCACAAGAGAACAAAGAGAAATTGAGTATAAATATTGGGGTCCAGTCCCCAGAACTTTAGAATACTTCTGGACTCAAGAGGAACCTCTGCCAAGGAGAAGAGGTGGGAAAGCTGAAGGAAAGGTACTGCCCCTTTGCAGTGTGCTGTCTGGGGTTGGCCTGCAGAGGCTGTTTCTGCCAAGGAGAGGACAAATACTTTGCTGTGTATCCTGCTTGAAGAAGATCTCCAAGGGCTTGAAGTAGAGCTTGCCTCCCGTTCTGAAGTTTCAGGGACACAAAGACTTCACCACCAGCTACCCTGAACTTCCTTGCTGGGAGTTCTGACCTACCAAGAGGTGCCTGTTCCTGTGTTGGGCCTCAGGAGGTTGTTCCTGCTGCTGGGAGCAGGGGAAAGAGAAGCAACTAAAGAAGCATGACGCATCCGTAGCCATTTCCGACGCAACACCACTGTGCAGGAAGAATTCCCACGCATCGCCATTGTCCTGCTGAAGAATCCGACACAGCGCCTGCCCACGTCTGGAGAAATCGCCGCATGAAGAGTCCCGTGCTCCGATCTTCGAAGCCTGAGATCACCGCACCGACTCCGACGCAGGCCCTGCTGTGTGACTGCAAGAACCGACGCATCGGGGGACTGCGGCTGGAGAGATCAATGCAGCGCCGCTGCCGCCGCATAGAGATCTGACGCATCCCCGAATCTGCACGTATCGCAGCGGGACACCAAGTCTACAACAACGCCGGGGCTGCAGTAAGAAACCGATGCATCACCTCCCCCCACAGTAAGAAACCGACGCATCACCTCCTCTTCAGTAAGGAACTGACGCATCACTTCCCCTGCATGCCAGTAAGGAACCGACGCATCACCTCCCCTGGAGCAAGGAACCGACACATCACATTCCCTGTGCGTAAGGAACCGATGCATCACCTTCCCTGCGGCTGTTTTTGCTTATGATTTTGACGCATCCAAGGTACTTTGTGTTGAAAGTCTCGCATCTATAGTTTGCTATGGACAGAACTGTTTTTACCCTTTTAAAAACCATATCTTGATAACTGTATGTTGGATTTTTGTTGTTTTGGTCTTGTTTGGTTTAGATAAAGATTACTTATTTTTCTGAACTGGTGTGGTGTCCATTTGTAGTGATTTCACTGTATTACTGTACGTGTGCACAAATGCTTTACACACAGCCTCTGAGATAAGCCTGTCTGCTCGTGCCAAGCTACCAAGGGGGTGAGCAGGGGTTGTCTAAGGGCATAACTCCCTTACCCTGACTAGAAGCAAGGGTCCCTAATTGGACAAAGGTGCAAACCATTGCCTTTGAGAGACCCTCATTTCTAACATTGGTGGGCAGTGGTGAGTATTTGGACTTGCATTTGTGCATAACATATAGTGATTGGTGTACACTACTAGTATAGTGCAGACCATTACGCAACCACATACTATTTTCCCATCGGAATTTGGTTGTTGGAACTCTGGTTAGTTGTGGCACCTGTGGGGCCTTGTCAAAGTGGAAATTAGCTTTTGGCACCTGCACATCTACAAGATGAGGGAACTAAAATTATTTTGTAAGGAGAGGGGGCGACCTGTGAAGAGGAGCTCCACAAGGCAGGATCTTGAGGCAGCCCTGCATAGCTATGAGGTACTACGTTGGGAAGCAACACTATCAGATGACTCTGAGGAGGAATCTGAGGGGGAGGGGCCCCAGTCAGAATACCAAGAGGGCAGTGGCCGTGAGGAGGAAACATTATGGGAAAGATTGGCTCATGAGGAGAGGAATCGGATTTGCACTTGTGACCGGAGGCTGAGGCAAGTAGACCGGGAGTGCGAGGAGATAGAGCGAGCCTTAGCTGAAAAAGAAATGTGTGTAGCTCAGGAAGTGAGCTTAGCTGAGCTGGAGGTGGAGTCCAGCTCAGATGGTGGCAGCAAAAAGGTGTTATCTAGTGCTGAGGGAGAAGTACACACACCCAGAGATGTGGCGCCTGACTTGAAGGAGTAGGTTAACATACACCAGGGGGTTCAGGTTTATGAGGTGGCTCCAGTTGTGCGCAGTGTCCCTGAGGTGGATTGGGGAACTGGCACAGGGGATCATAATCCTAGCGGTGGGAGGGACACTCTACTGACTCTAGATGAGAGGTGCAGGGAGAGGGGTTCCCCCATGGTAGAAGTTATGGTATGTGAGTGTGGAGACCGCCCAGAAGAGTGTGAGTTGAGTGACAGAGACAGTCAGACACTGTCTTGCCAGTCTCAGGAGAGTGATGTGGGGTACTTGTGCGAGGCACTGGATGGTGAGGCAAAGAGTAGCTTGGTTAACACCTGTGTGGGGCTGTGTGATTCAATTGTTGGAAAGCATATTTTAAGTCCCTGTTTTCCAGAGCTATGCCAACACCTGGTGGAGTGTGAGTTCTCTGACCCCAGGGATCTCGCACCGGAGGCAGACCTTTTGGTGGATTCCAGAGGGTCTGAGGAAGCATCTGGGGGTGATCCTGAAGGAGGTGGCTCAGGTTTTCCCCAACCAAGTGAGGTAGGGGAGGGTTGCGGTAGCCAAGATAGGCCCCATAGGAGTGGGAGGGGTGTAGGGTCCCATGTCCTGACTCAGAAGAGAAGGAGTGAGAGCAGGCTGTGTCCCGAGGTGCCCGAAACCCAGTCTCAAGGCCTGGTTGGTTCCATGAAGGAACACCAGGAGGGGGACCTGGTCTATAATGGGAGGCAATCCCCTAAGGGGGATTCCAAGGTGTCAGGTGAGCTTGGGGGGCTGCTGTAACAATCGTCCCACCAGTTCTGGTGTCTGACAGCACCTCTCCAGTTGGGAGGGTGCATGAATTCAGAGAGAGGGGTGAGGGGGGACACAGTCCCCAGTGGAAGGACCAGTGGTAAGTGGTTGCCAGCTCTGAGGGCAGAACACCCCAGGACTGACCCTGGTGAGGCCACTTCTGGCCTGGGCGGTCTTCATGCTCTGTCAGGTGAATAGGAGGCTGAAGACCTGCACCAGGCAGACTCTTGCACAACTCCTGAGGAGTGTGTTTCCCTTGGGGGGGGAAAGGGGGGTTGGTTTGGTGTGCTCCCCCGGATGTCCTGGGTTGTCAGGCACAGGTCCAGCCTAAAGCTGCAGACCCTGGGTTGGAGGGCCAGGTTGAGGGTGTCCCCCCTGACCTGGAGGAAGGGACGACTGCTAACAGTGCCTCTACCGGTTTGTCTTCTGGGGGCACCGCTCCAGGTGGGAGGGTGCGGGGAGAGGGCAGCCTCACCCCTGACCCCTGTCCAACCTAAGGGTACAGACCCAAGCTGGGATACTAGTTGCAGGATAACACACCTGAACTGGGAGGTGAATTGTGCAGGACACCTGCCACATGTGCCCTGACAACTCTAGAGTCTGGGGGTACCACTCCAGGTGGGAGGGTGCAGGGCCCCAGGGAGGAAGACCGGGTGTGGGAGATCCCACCCTAGTCTCCTGTCCAGCTGCCGGGTACAGACCCTGGGCTGGTGGGCTAGTGTCAGGATACGATACCTGGCCTGGCAGGAGAGAGAGTGGACAATGGGTGCCAGGCACCAGGGGTCCCCCACTCTCTGACGCCACAGAGGTTGAAGAGCACTGAGAGGCATAAGGCCTGGGTCTTGTCACTGACAACTGTCAGTGGCCACTGTGGCTTCCTATCCTGGTGGACAGAGTTGGCGTGGGGGCGGGATTCACACCCCGGGGGTGGATTGGGCCACACCACTGTGTTGGCCATGTGGGTACTGTCTGCCTAGTGGGACACATCTGTGAGCAAAGTGAATTTAGGTGCTGCCCAGATGGTGTCACCAGGTAAGAAGCAGGGTTCCCCATGGGTTAGCTTAGTGGGCCCTGCGAGTATGGACAGGGGGATCCAACTGGGTTCAGCAAGGAGTGGATTCGGAACGTGCCCCCGCTGATGTGAGCCAGGTCTAGGTTCTATCGCCCCAAGCAGGGAAGTACAGCAAGGGATTGATTAGTCTATCCTGGCTTTAGCCTGAAATGGGGTTATGTTAGACCTGGCTATTTCAGCAGGTTTATCCCCAGACTTCTTGCTTTTTGGCCTCCTGTTTTTGACCCTGTTTTGTTGGTTTTAGGACTCTGGGCACTTTACCACTGCTGATCACCAATGTTAAAGTGCAAATGCTCTCTGTGTAAATTGCGTTTATGTATTGTGTTTTCATGATTGGCTTATTTGACTTACAACTAAGCCCCTAGTACAGTGCACTGTGTGTGTCCAGGGCCTGTAAGTTAAATGCTGCTAGTGGGCCTGCAGCAGTGATCGTGCCACTCACTCAAGCAGCCTTTTAAAAGGGTCTTAGACCTGCCACTACAGTGTCTGTGTGCAGTCTCTACTGCCATGTCAACCTGGCAAGTGCACCAACTTGCCAGGCCCTAAACTTCCCTTTTATTACATGTGAATCACCCCTAAGGTAGGCCCAAGGTACCCCTGTGGGCAGGGTGCAGTGTATGTGAAAGGTAGGACATGTACTGATGCGTGTGACATGTCCTGAAAGTGAAATACAGTGTATTTCGTTTTTCACTATTGAAAGGCTATCTGTTCCATAGGATAGAATGGGGAATACTTTGTAACATCTTACAAATATAACTTCCCATTGGAACAAGATGGAAAGATGGAGTTTAGTATGCCTGAACGCAGAATATAAAAATGCATCTTTTAGTAAAGATGATTTTTATATTGTGTGTTTGAAAATACCACCTTTTAGAAAGTGGGTATTTTCTTGCTTAGCCATCCTTTGTGCCTCTGCTGGTATGTGGATTGACTGTCTGGGTTAGGAGTGACAGGGGAGGGGATGTTCATTCACTGTAGACAGCCACTGGGGGGTTGAAGTATGTCCTGCCTTTCCTGGATGAGTCAGGGCTGGGCTGAATAGACCTGGGATGCATTTAGAGTCGTGGGAGGAGATTTCCTTGCACCTGAATGGGCCTGGTCTGCCTTACACAATGCTGAGTCCACCTCCTGCCAGGAAGCTGGACCAGGGAGGACAGAACTGGTTTTGACTGTGCACAGAGCCTCTCTGCTACAAGAGAACAAAGAGAAATTGAGTATAAATATTGGGGCCCAGAACTTTAGAATACTTCTGGACTCAAGAGGAACCTCTGCCAAGGAGAAGAGCTGGGAAAGCTGAAGGAGAAGTACTGCCCCTTTGCTGTGTGCTGTCTGGGTTGGCCTGCAGTGGCTGTTTCTGCCAAGGAGAGGACAAAGACTTTGCTGTGTGCTGTGTATCTTGTTTGAAGAAGATCTCCAAGGGCTTGAAGTAGAGCTTGCCCCCTGTTCTGAAGTCTCAGGGACACAAAGACTTCACCAGCAGCTCCCCTGAAATTCCTTGCTGGGAGTTCTGACCTGCCAAGATGTGCCTGTTCTTCTGTTGGGCCTCTGGAGGTTGTTCCTGCTGCTGGGAGCTGGGAAAAGAGAGACAACTAAGGAAGCATGACACTTCCACACCCGGTTCCGACGCAACACCGCCGTGCGGGAAGAATTTCCACGCATCGCCATCGTGCCACTGCAGAAACCGATGCAGTGCCTGCCCGCGGCTGGAGATATCGCACGCATGCCGAGTCTCGTGCACCGATCTTCGAAGTCCGAGATCACAGCACCGATTCGATGCAGGCCCTGCTGTGCGACTGCAAGAACCGACGCACCGGGAGACCGCGGCTGGAGAGATCAACGCAGCGCCATTGCCGCCGCTGCATCAAGAACCGATGCCTCCCCGAATCCGCACGCAACGCACCAGGCGCCAAGTCGACAACAACGCCGGGGCCGCAGTGAGAAACCGACGCATCACCTCCCTGCACAGTAAGAAACCGATGCATCATCTCCTCTTCAGTAAGGAACCGACGCATCACTTTTCAGGATGCTGCGGTGGCGATAGGGGCTTCGCCTTATTTACAAGGCAGTGTTAAGCCACTTAACATGGCTTAACACTGCCTTGTAAATAAGGCACCCTTTCACGCTATACTTAGTGTGAAAGGGTAGGGCAATGGGTGTTGATGTGGGCGTAAATATGGGGCAGCGCCAAAATTAAGACCAGGGAAAACCTGGTCTCACCCTGGTGCAACGAGGAGAAATGAAAAAGAAATGTTTCATTTCTCTTCGTTTTTGCTGTTTCCATGTGTGCTGCGTTGTGCAGCACACATGGAAACAGCAAAATGCCAATGATTGTTTATGTGGAGGAAGTGGCACCTTCCTGCACATAAACAAACATAAACAATCATTTGAAAAATGACGTTTTGCAACTTCTATGTGTGCTGCATTAAGCAGCACACATAGAAGTTACAAAACGCCATTTAAAGATTGTTTATGTGCAGGAAGGGAGACCTTCCTGCACATAAACAATCTTCCCCTCAACGCAGGCACCCTTGCACTATGGTGCAAGGGTGCCTGTGTTGGCGCTAGGCAGCTAAATTTAGCGCCAGCACAGGGGGAAACACCGAGCTGCACCATATTCTTGTAAATATGGTGCAGACCTGCGTTTCTAAAGTGACGGAGCGTGTTAGCCTTCTTGGCTTAACGGCACGCTTCGCCACTTTCTTGTAAATATGCCCCTCAAACTTATGTGGTTAATGCGTGTTTCATTAGAAAAGTGTGGGAACGCAAGTGGAATGACGTATCCCATATGTTACTCTCAATTCCAACCCTAAAACGTGCTATGGGGGGCGAGGCCAGGGAGCTGAACATGGCGGACGCGACTCCGTAGAGCTCCGCAGTTCACTCCCTCTATGGGCCGTAATCCGCCAAAGATCCTTGACCCTGTGCCTGAATCGGAGGGGTCCCTGGTTGCGGTGCCTGTCGGGACCCGGCAGTCGAGTTTTGCCGACTGCGGCGGGTCCGGTCCGCGCTGAGAGGCTTCCCGGCCGGCGGCCGCCGTGCCCGGGGTGGAGGACGAGACACTCGAGGCCGCGGCTGCAGAGGGCCTTGTAATTGGAGAGGCGGCTGCCAATCCTGCCTCCATTGGACGCTGCAGCGGAGTGGTGTCGTCGTGGTGGTGCGGGCCCGCGGGACGATCAGCGGGAGACGAGGAGCCGGGAGATCCCACGGCGACGATACAGCAGGCGCCCCTCCCCCATTGCCTGCATCGCTGCCTGGTGCGACCTGACGCGGATCCTACGGCCCCGGGACGAGGCGCGGGTGAGTCCTGCCATCGGGAGTCCGCGGGAGTGCGGCGGACCTCCGGCTTGGTGGCCCACCCTCTGGACGCTCTGGGATTGCTTGCTTGGGTGCAGATGTGACGGGGCGGCACCGCCGGGGATCCCACCATTGACGCTGCGGGGTGCCCAGTGTCCACTGGACTCAGGTGAAGGGTGCCAGGGAACCGGCGAATTATTTTTCCAGACTTGATCTGAGGAGTGGCCCCGGCTCATGTAACTACCCGGTCCTGGAGCCTTGGTGTGGAGCTGGGCTGTGACATTGGGGGTCTCCGTCCCTATCTGGCAACTGCCCCATAGTGCATGGCTGCTCCTGTGAGGGGCCCCCCGCATAGAAGACGCGGCTGCTAGTGAGCCCCTACAAGATTGTCTACTGTGGGGGTGCTCAGAGCTGCAACGCCGCCCTGCTTTGGAGTCTGGCTTGGGCTGCCCCCTTGTCTGTGTATGCTGCCCCTTGCAGTTGCCTACTACATCGCCGGCCAGGCTGTTCCTGGTAGCCATGGGCAAGGATAAACAGGGTGCGGCGGCCCCCAAGCAGCATACTATGGACCGCTTTACCACCTCTGCCAACCCTCCCGGGGGGGAGTCCGCGGAAGGGTTATCCTCAGATGCGACGAAGCTGCTGGAGGCGATCACACAATCGCGGACAGCCCTCGAGGCCCAGATCGGGGCCGTGGGCGCGGAGGTGTCTTTCCTTCGCCAAGATTTGCGGAAGGCGGTCGACCGCATCACGGAAGCAGAGACCAGGGTCTCTACCGTCGAGGACTCTGTCGCGGGACTACAGCGCAAAGTGGACAAATTGACCAAGCAATCGCAGGAGCTGGCGGCGCGGGTCGAGGATGCGGAGGGGCGGGCCCGCTGCCATAATCTGCGCCTGGTGGGCTTTCCGGAGGGTTGCGAGGGGGCCTCCATGGACAAGTTCATATCAGATTGGCTAAAGTCACTGTTGCCCCAGGAAGACATGTCCTCCTGTTTCGTGGTTGAGAGGGCCCACCGTGCACTGGTTAAGAAACCGCCACCGGGGGAACGCCCGAGGCCAGTGATAGCCCGAATCCTTAATTACGCGGATCGAGACGCCGTACTTCGATATGCCAGGCTCCATAAAGATAAAATGGTCTTCGACTCGCGCCCCATCATGGCTTTCCCTGATTACACCAAGCTGGTGCAGCAACAGCGTCAATCTTTTGCGGCTGCCAAGAGAAGGCTACGTGAACTTGATCTATCCTATGCCTTGCTGTTTCCGGCCCGGATGAAGGTGATGTTCAATGCAAAAACATTTTTCTTTGAAACCCCGGAGGAAGTCTTCGCGTGGACGGACGAGAGACAGATTCTTAAACCTCACACACCGCCTCCGGCGGACTCTGATTCCTCCCAGGGCTCGCATCGGAGTGGTCGGCGGGGTGGGGGTGCGACATCTCGGCGGCATCGATCCCGCTCCAATTGGCGTGCCCCGGAACCGACGGGCTCTGGAGACTGAACTGTATTGGGTTACTTTCCCTTGTTTTCCCTATATTCCCTTCGGGGGCGAGTTTGCCTGGGGGTGGTGGCCGCTCACTAATATGACTGGGTCATAGAGATGGGGTCTTCTACAGGCCCTGGAGGGATCTGAACATGGCTCGCCCTGGACGTTTTGGGTGATGTTGGGTAAGTTGGGGGGGATCCATTGGAGGGACCGCTTGGGTCATCCTGTTGGGGGCCTGGGGTGGGTTTCTACCGCGACAGATACTCCGTGTTGCAGGAAGTATGGGGGTTGGGGGCAGGGGGGATGAGGGCCAGTTTCTTAAGGGGGGGTTTTCTTTATTGAATGTTTCCGCACCATGCACTAATCACATTGCTTCGCCTTGCACGCCTCAGTTGCAGTTATCTTGTTGGACACCTAGGGATGGCTCACACGACTGGTGACACACCTCCGGGGAGCTTAACGTTCTTGCCTGGAATGTGCGAGGCTTGCTAAGTAAAGTTAATCGAGGGGCAGTGCTCCACCAGGCAAAGCGGTATGCAGCAGATGTCCTACTGCTCCAGGAAACTCATCTCCTGGGCATGAAGGCCCCATGTCTCGCCCGTTACGGTTACTCCACAGTATATCATTCTGGCTTCACGCGGGGGGCCCGGGGTACAGCCATACTCATTCACCGTAGGGTGCCCCTTCAGATCACATGACATTGGCTGGATCCAGGGGGTCGATACACTGTGGTCTCGGGTACCTTGGCCGGCGAACACATCACACTGGGTAGCGTATACGCCCCTCCGCCTCTCGGTCAGACGTTTATTGATAAAATAACGCAGTTGTGGGGGGATCTCCCGGGTGGCCTTGTGGTGTTGGGGGCGATTGGAACGATACTATGGGCCCATTAGATAGGTGGCGAGCCCGACAGTCTGCTACACCCCCCACTACATCCAAATTGAATGTACTTGCACATACACTGGGTTGGGGGGACACGTGGCGTGCCTTACACCCGGCGGACGCAGGATTCTCATACGCGTCATCGGTTCATCCCACTCTCTCACGTCTTGATTATTTATTCCTTCCACATAGCTATATGCACAGGGTGGCACATGCATCCATTCTGCCCCGTGGCTTGTCGGACCACTCGCCGATCCAACTTAAATTGCGACTGCTAACTAACAGGGCCCCCTATCGGTGCCGCATGTCCCCCTGGCTGCTCCGTGATGAGGCATACAGGGAGATGCTTAGTCAAGCAATCACTGACTACTTGAGATACAATGCCGGCACTTGCCAGTCCCCAGTTATATTATGGGAAGCGTTTAAGCCCACACTTCGGGGTGCAGATATAAGCTATCGCACCGGGAAAAGCGTCGCCGCCTGGCCCAGGTACATGACCTGGAGAATAGGCAGGAAGAACTTCAATCCCTAGTGGTGGGAGGCTCAGACCCCGTGGCCCGCCGGAATCTGCTGCACGTGCAACAAATGCTTCATCAAACCCACATAGACTACGCCAAAGATGCTTGGCTGGCCACCCAGCATAGAATTTACCAGTGGGGCGATAAGTCTAGCCAAATGCTTCATAGACTCTGCCAGGCTAGGGTGGCCCCGACACAGGTACCCCTTCTGCGGTCCCCCGCGGGGTTGCCTGTACATCCCCTGAGGCGGTGGTACAGGCCTTCGCTGATTTTTACGCGGCGTTGTACGACAAACGGGAGGTCATCTCCGAATCCCTCATAGATGCCTTCTTAGTGGATATCCCTCCCCGCCGCCTATCGGATGAGCGGCGTGATGCCCTGGAGGAGCCAATTTCAATGGAGGAACTGCGGTCGGCCCTCTCCAACATCCACCCTGGCCGCGCGCCGGGCCCGAACGGGTTCCCATGTGACTTCCTGAGGCCTCATCTGGAGACTCTGGGACCGCATTTGCTCGAGGTGATTCATGACGCCTCGGAGCAGCAAATTCTCCCTTCGGACTGGAGACACGCGGAGGTCATGGTATTTCTCAAACCGGGACACCCACCGGACGACCCGGGGTCCTACCGCCCCATCTCATTAATAAATTTTGAGCCCAAACTGCTGGGAAAGATCCTGGCGGATCGCCTCCGTACCTGTATAGAGGAGCTGGTACATCCGGACCAGTCGGGCTTCATGCCACAACGCTCTACCAGACATAATATCAGACGAGCTCACAACGCGGTGGCGGAGGCTCACCGTCTGGGACGTCCCGCGGCAGTCCTGTTGGCTGATATTGACAAGGCGTTCGATTCCTTAAGCTGGACGTACCTCTTTAAGTTGTTGGAAGCGGTTAACTTGGGCCCCCAATTCCGGGCCTATGCGAAATTGCTTTATACAGACCTCACTGCATCGGTTCGAGTAGCTGGCCGATGCTCAGCTCCCTTCCCCATTCGAAGGGGCACTCGACAGGGTTGCCCGCTCTCCCCACTGCTGTTCGCACTGGCCATTGAGCCCCTGGCGGCGTGGGTCCGTCGGGACTCTTGCCTGCGGGGTTTAGATTGGTCTCCGGAATGCTCGGATAGGATAGCGCTTTACGCGGATGACGCCCTGTTTTTTATGTCGGATCCGTGGGTCTCTGGGCCCCGGGTGCTGCAGATTCTGAGGGTCTTCGGGGAGACCTCTGGCCTCTGCGCTAACCCATCCAAATCCATATTGTTTCCGATCTGCGGAGACCAGCGGTCCCAAATTTGGGCCTCCCAGTTGGTGATTGCGGAGTCAGGCTTCCGATACCTTGGGGTGGTTCTTACACGGTGCCAAACTGAAGCATGGTCACGGAATATTGCGCCGCTACTGACTACAGTTCGAGATGAGACGACGGTATGGTCCCAACTCCCCCTTTCGTTATATGGTAGATCGGCCATTTTTAAAATGGTGTCTCTGCCTCGCCTGCTCTATAGGCTGCAGAATTACCCCTTCCCAATCCCCCCGTCCTGGTTCTGTCAAATTAATACATTACTCAATAGATTCCTCTGGGGGGGAGGAGTGGTTCGGGTGGCGCTTGCGACCTGCATCCAATCCACTTATTGCGGTGGGATAGCGGCGCCGGATGTACAGGCGTATTACCAGGCATCGCATCTCCTGGTGATAAATGACTGGTGGTACTGCTCACAATCGGACCCAGCCTACGCTGTGGAACGACTCTTCATGGCCGAAACCCCATTACTCCACTTTCTGTATAGCTCCTCGTCTCTGACGGAACTCCCCCCGGCATGTAGGACGGCCATTCAGATATGGAGGCGAGCGGTCCGACAGATGGGCTGGTGGGGCAAACTCACTGGTGCTACGCCTCTCTGGCGCGGCACATATCTTCGGCCAGTCGCAGCTCTGGCGGGCTTCCGTAGGTGGGATGACATCGGGATTTCTGTGTTGGGGGATGTGATACGGGGGTCCACACTCAAATCCTTTCAGCAGCTCCAAGCTGACTTCGGCCTCCATAAAACGCAATTCCACAGATATTTGCAGCTACGACACGCTATATCCCCTTTGATACGGGGCCTCACGGGTCTCCCGGAGTTCCACCCGTTGGAAGGCCGGTTGCTCATGGGGGACCTGGGTGCCCACAAGATTCGTCAAATCTACCAAACACTGATTACACATTCCACAACCACTATACACCGGACCCGGGTGGCGTGGGAGGCAGATGTGCCCACACTGACAGATGATGACTGGGCGGAGGCACTGGCTAGCCCCCGGTACTCTGCGGTCTCCACCCGATACCGATTGATCCAGTTTAAATATCTCCATAGGATTTACTTTACACGTCTGCGCCTTTGCAAGATGGGGGCCATTCAGTCACCTATGTGTCTCCGATGTGATTCGGAGGAGGGGTCGTTCCTCCACACTGTGTGGACCTGTGCGGCGCTGCAACATTTCTGGTCGGGCATAAGGTCCTGCTTGGGGCAAGTGCTGGCTTGGCGCATTCCTGCAGACCCTCGATTGATATTCCTGCACAGCACCGAGGACATTGGGGGGAACAGATATAAAAGGCATTTATTGTTCCTAGGGCTTGCACTAGCTAAGCGCGACATTGCTCAACATTGGAAGGCGACACTCCCACCCAGTATAGGTCCCTGGAAGAAAGCAATGGATAGGTGCATGTCCGCTGAAGTGGCAGTATTTCAGGCTCGGGGATGTCCGCACAAACATAGAAAGATTTGGGCCCGATGTGCTACGTACCGTGGCATAGACTTGTCACTCCTGGAGTCAGAGGCTCCCCGAGATCCAATTGATAGGCTGGTGGTGAGCAGCTCACCGATATAGGTTAATGGGGTCGTGTAGAGGTCTAGAAGCAAGATTACACTACGTTTGTATAATGTGTATAAGGGATGTATGGTGCGTGGTTGGGGGGCGGGGGTGGGGGTGTGGGTTTGCAGTTTTGCAGTCGCCATAGGGATGTTATATGGTGCCTTGCTAGTGTACTTTGTATATATATATGCCTCGAAGCTCGCTGGGCTTGCCCATTGGGTACCTTGAAAATCAATAAAGTTTGTTGTTAAAAAAAAAAAAAACGTGCTATGGTCGGTAACTGGACTGGAGATACCTGTCGGATTCGGTAATTCTGACCAGGTATTACCACCTCCAGTGATCATCCATCTTGTTTATGGGGTCCTAAATCTGTGGTTTTCCTGGCGGGTCCGTCAATGAGGTTAAAATTACCTTGAGAAAATTGTGCTGTAGTTAACCTTATCTTTTGGCATCATTTTTACTTTCCTGCATGTTTTTCTCTGTTGAAGTGTTGCTGATTCTTCACCCCTGTGATCATACTCCGTGTGTCTGTTTGTACACAGGTTAAACATGTTATTTTGTTTAATTTGTTAAAGTATAATTAACAATATTTTGTGTCTGACTGCAACCTATGTAACAAACAAAAAACAGCATGTCACATCATTCACTGTGGAAATGTTATTATTGAGACTGAGCTCAGAAAAGATCAACTCTCAGTGAGATGAAAACCGGGACAGTGATCCCCAGAAAACCTAGATTGTATTTTTCTCTACTTTTCTACGTGGAGAAACTTCTTCCCCAACGAATTTTGGGGGTTTTGCTGGACCATTACCAATCAGGATACAGATTTTTCTAATCCTTCTCAGAAACAATTTATCTAGCTTTATTCAGAATGGATGTGCTTAAAAAACGTTAATACCCACAAACTCAGACGTCTGTGGATGTTCACCAAGTTTCCAGAGTATTTCCGCCCTGGAAAACTGCTCTCATCAGCTCCGTTGCATGGATTTTCTTACAAGTAATTGCAAAACATACTGATGTAATATTACGTGCAAGCAAATCACATTGAGTGTTTACATTTATGCACGGTGATTACCAGATGTGAATTTACACTCTATTTATACTCTTAACAGAAAACATTTAAGCAGCTAAATTCAACCTAGGTGTGCAAATGGCTTTGTGAAACTGGTCATCTGACAGCAAACACTCCAAACGCAAACAAGTAAAATAATGGTGCATCCAACCCAGACAACCTGGGATATACTGCCACCACTGGGAAGAGAACCGCAGCAGGGGCATGCAGGACAGAAGAAAGATAGCTACCTGCATTGTCCATGACTGTCTTTAGTGGCAACCCTGTAGTTTGGAACTGCACACTCACCCGGGGACCAACAGGCAGGGTTACCTCAACACCTCCTCTAATCCCAACATGGTAACCACATACATGGTGCTCAGCACTTATTACCTGTATACAATCAATACAGACAAAGGGAATAATTGGCATTGTCTGTTTACTCTGGCACAGTTGGACCACTGCTGGAATACAGTCAGCCGAGTAGAAGATCACTGACCGAAGCTCAAATGAGTGGTCAAAAACAGTGGAGGAGGAGAAGACAAAGGTTCTTGATCTGGGGCTGAGGATCCAGCCCCCCGCCCAGCCCTGGGGCCCTTGAGGTCCCACCAGCCATGCCTCGCCAAAGAATTGATCTCAGGAGAGATGCTCCAAATGGTTTTATACTGGTGATGGAGCCGTCAATCAACAGAATGGGGTGAAATGAAAGACAACTAAGAGAGGCATGGTTGACGTAGATGCTACAGGACTCCTCAGTATCTTTGATGCAAAATGTAGGTGCGAATATCCACTGTTGCTCCAGACAAGAATGTGGTTGTAAAATTCATTTTATTGTCCGAAAGTTTGATAGCAGAATACAGCCACTACGTCTTTTGCTGTGTGAGTTACACCTAGAACTTTTTCTGTGCAGTTTTTAAGTCAGGATCAGTGGTGGAGAAAGCGTCCCTTCGGCTTAGAGTGGAGCAAAGTCATTGTCTCATCACTGGTCAGAGAAGCAACAGTTTGCATGGCAGGATCAAGGGGTTCAAGGTGCTCTGGACTGCAGTCACTTATTTATTGGTAAACTTCATCCAAAGGGGTGGCCTCGGCCAGTGTAGGTTCTAGTATCAGGTTCTCTGTGGGGAACACATGACTCCAATTCACGACTGGCATCATCAGATGTTCAAGAACCTGATATTGTCTATTGTTGATGACGGGTGATACCCCGAAACGGGTCCCAGGATGCTCGTTTCCGGTCCAGGGAGGACCTGGCTTGGCAGTTCGGGCTGGACTGTTCCCATACGGAGCAGGGTCAAGTCTGGTTTGCATATGGCTGGGTCCAAACTGGGGTGAGGTGGTGGGCAAAAAAATGATGGATTACTCCCAGATTCTGTCATTGTTCAGCATTCTGTCCATCATCTGTTCTTTTTGCAGTTACAACAATGAAACTGGCATAAAAGGAATTTACGGGACATTTCCAGCCTGGGCTCTTGAGGGGGCTTGAAATCGCACACACATCTAGATAGGTAAAATACAACTCAACTGTGAGTCCACAAGTCTCCCCTATGATGCTTTTCAGCGACTTGCTTAGCTTTTAGTTTGTTCTGATTTTTCCCGCTTCTCTCGCAGGCCGACATTTGTCTGCGCTTCCATTTAATGGTGGCTCTTCGTTATTGTTGACATGAGAATGCAATATGAATTGAAAAAGAGTATTGTAATGTATGAGGAAGAATTAAGTGAGCTTGGAAAGTCTAGTTAAAGTTTGTAGCTGGGTTGTGTCTCCCAGACGAGAGCCAGTGAGTTTTGACATCTTGCATACCTGAAGAGAGGGCTTCCAGGGTGAGGCTTTGTGGATCTTAAGTTGAAAAACGGTTGTCTTTGAAAATTTGTCTTTGTGGTAGTATGTCTGGCTGGGACAGACACCTCCACTACCATCCATCTTTTAAGCTCAGAATAAGAAAACGATTGTTGTATTCCGAGTAAGGTTTTGATATTAAGAAAGAGTTTGAAGCTCAGGTTTGAGTCTGCTGGTCTTTTTCCAGCCCTAGATATATCTTATTTTCATGGGACTGTTGGGAATAAGATAAATCTGTAAAACATACTCAGACAAAACTAACACTTTCCTCATGCATTATTGTGTCCAGGCTGGTTTCTCATCTGTATCTCTAAAAGGCTTAGGGACCTGTAGGGGGCCAGAGGAGCAAGGGGGTGCTGAGAAAAGGACTGAAAAGTGTTTGCATGCTTGGAATGTATTTGGGATGTATAAAGATTAACCTTTCATACTGCTTTTCATATAATTATTCACACATCACATACCCTCCCAAAATTGTGGTGGGTCTCATGGCTCAGTGGACAAACGCATCCTCTTCAGGAAGCTGTTTTTGACATCATGGACACAGACTACAATCCTGGTCGCTTCACTCCGCCTTTCATCCTTCCAAGGTCAATAAAATAAGTACCATTTAATTGGGTAATGTTGGGATGGGAATATCCCCACCCCAAAACTGGTTCTACAGTTTCAGATGGTGGATGTACATCTCCTTTCTAGAAGTTGTGTCTAAAGGTTGGACCCAAACCGCCCGCTTTGTTGTACTTCCAAGTCCTTTAAGACCAAGGATGGTAGTGCTCCACAGAGTATTAATGGGCTGCTTTTCTATGAGAGCTGGTGTCTGCCCTACAGCCAGTCTCATAGGGCAGAGGGGGCATCACCTGAAGTCTTACCTTTCAACTGGAGGAGCTGGGTGCCCGCCCTGAAGTCCCCAGAAGCCTTCCTACCTGCAGAGAGAAAGAAGGAGCCTGTCTGGCCATGCAGGAAGAGAGACTGTCCAGGAAGAGTAAGGTCCAGAATGTCCCCAGCAGCTGTGGGACATTTAGGAAGATGCTGACCACTCGGAGAGCAATCTCGGGAGGACCCGGGTGATTGTGGACTCCCTTAGTTTCTTGCCTCTGTTTCTGTCTGGAACTGCAAACCTGCAACTGCGTGATTGTTGAAGGTCCAGTTGTTCTGGAGTTGTGTGAGTGCCCAAAGCCCAGTCGGGTCTGCAAAAATGTAATTGCTGACAAATTAGTCGGGCTGAATCTGCTTGATTGCTGTAGGCCCAGATCGGGGTTTCAAGTGCCTCAGTGTTGTGGGCCGAATCAAGGATGCATCTGCCTGATTGCTGTAGGGCCAGGGTGGGTCTGTACCTGTGTGTTCACTGTCATCCCACCTGGGCCTGCTCCTACCTTCGGGTCGTTCAGGACTGCAACCTTCACAGTCTAATGATCACTAAAGGCCAGATGAATCAAAGGGTTTTACCCATTCTGTGTATATTGAAAAATGTGTTCATACATCTGGCCCTAAACCCACAGGCTGCACCCAATCTGGTTCAGCCACATCTCCAAAGATCACTGTGGCTAGACCCGCAACTGCACCAACATAGGGCCTGGTGCCATAAACTTCACAGCCGGGGCTAGTCACGTGTGCTGTTGAATGCAACCTGCACCAGGCACCTCCAGTGAATGCTAGAGAATTGCATGTTCTCCCTGGCTCTTCTTGCGTCCGCAGAAGTGCTTCCTCGATACAAGGCAGTGTTGGAAGGACTCAAAAGATATCCCCTATCCCAAAGAAGGGGTAAGATAACTCGAACACTGAGTGCATTTGAACTGTGAGCACCCAATGACTGCACCCAAACCTAATTCACCCAATTCCGGATTACGCATGAAAAGGGGGTACTGAGATCCAGGAAGAACACATGGGAGCTCTACAAAAAATGAAAGGGAGACATTATGAGCAGGGAGATAAGACGGGTAGACTTTTAGCAGCACAATTGAGACAAAGAGAAGTTGCCATGGCTATCCCTGCCTTAAAATCATCTGCAGGTAACATGCTGACTCGCCCTCAGGACATAGTTAATGAATTTGCTACTTACTATAAATCTCTTTACACCCCAGGTACCCAAGTAGACCATGATAAAATTACATCCTTTCTTGCAGGAATTGATTTACCTCTCCTTTCTGCAGAAGACAGAGCACTTTTAAATACAGAAATTAGTAAAGAGGAGATTTCACAAGCTATAGCCAAACTTCCATATCATAAAGCCCCAGGGGAGGATGGATTCCCTGCAGGATTTTATCGTTGGTCAGGCGACAGCGTAGTAGATTGTTTACATGCTGCATTTCAAGAGGCTGAACACACATCTTCCCTAGGAAGTCTTTCTAATAAAGCTGTAATTGCAGTCCTACCTAAACCAGGGAAAGACCCATTGTTCTCTAGCAGTTATCGTCCTATATCACTTCTCAATTGTGACATAAAAATCTTAGCCAGTATTCTTGCCTCTCGTCTCCGCAGAGTTATTCCCTCCCTAATTCATCATACCCAAGTGGGATTTATACCTGGGCGCTCTTCTCGAAATCATTTGCGTTCCTTAACTCACACCCTTCATGCTGCTAAAGTTCTTCAAGACGATGCCATAGCATTATCGCTTGATGCCGAAAAGGCATTTGATCGAGTAGAATGGACATACCTATTTAAAATCTTAAAACAATTTGGATTGGGAGATCAGTTTATAAATAAAGTACAATTGCTATATGAACAACCCACTGCATCAGTTAACTGTGGGGGTTTCGTTTCTGATGCATTTCCAATCCGTAGAGGAACTCGCCAGGGTTGCCCCTTGTCGCCTCTTTTGTTCTTATTGGCTATTGAACCTTTGGCAGCTGCAATACGCCAATCACCCTCGATTGTTGGTATTCCTCTTCCGCTGGGAGAATCTAAACTTTATCTCTATGCAGATGACATCCTACTCACCATTACTGATTTATCAAGATCATTACCATCACTACTTCAAATCATAGAGAATTTTTCCTCTTTTTCTGGGTATAAAATTAATTGGGATAAGAGTGAAGTGCTTCCTATATCTGATGGCACCTCAAAACATGTGATACAAGGTTACCCCTTCCATTGGCAACCTTCTCGTTTAAAATATTTAGGTATTCTTGTGAATAAGGGAACGGAAGCCATGGTTACGGATAATATAAGTCCCCTACTTATCCAACTGCAACGTGATTTCGACAAGTGGAAAATCTTGGGTTTATCTTTGTGGGGTAGAGTCCAAGCTGTAAAAATGGTCACTCTCCCACGTTTTCTTTACACACTAGGAATGCTTCCTCTTCATATTCCGTTATCCACACTACGTCTCATAGATTCTTTGATAAAATCCTTTATATAAGGCTCCATAAAGCCCCGTTTAGTCATAAATAAACTTATTGCCCGTCATTCTAATGGTGGTCTGAGTCTTCCCTCGATTGAACACTATTCAATTGCATTACAATTATCCCAACTTACATACATGCTCCAAGATAACTCTAACACACCACAATGGGTACATACTGAAAGATTTCTCTTATCCTCTGAATCGGGTCTTTCTGCCTTATATGGGTCAGGTACCAGCCGTCTTGATCCCCGTAATCCTATGTTATCTGCAATGCGCAAAACTTGGCAAAGGTCACACCGTATTTTAGGCTTTAATCCACGTCTACATGTAAAAGCCCCAATATGTAATAACTCTGGAATACGCATTAAAGGGAAAACTCTCTTCTGGCCCTCATGGAAATCGGCGGGTATCCTTACCTTAGATCAGATTCTTCATAATGGAGACCTCAAATCCTTTTCACAATTGGTGGAGGAGTTTAATCTTCCCCTATTACAAAAAGATAATTATTTACAGCTACATAACTCTCTTCTTAAGGCTTTAGGCTCGAAACCCTGGATACTGCAAATTTCACCAATAACATTTTATCTCCACACTTGGGGGAGACATAAAGGGGTTATCTCTGGTTTGTATAAAACGCTCACAACACAATTATTTTCTCATCCTTTATCTCATGATCTTCGTTCTAAGTGGCAATCACACCTGGGACTTTCCTATGAAATTGAACAATGGACAACTTTACTGGAAAACTTAGTTAAAGGTGCCCGGGAGGCTCGTTTAAAATTTTGTATATTTAAAATACTTCATGACTGGAACTGGTCACCGGTGAAATTACATAAAGCAGGCCTACTATCGCATACTAACTGTTGGAGATGTAATGCCTCTGGTTGTGACATTGTCCATATCATATGTAAATGTCCCATGGTTAAACATTACTGGTTATATATAGGTCGGTTTTTGCGTAATACCGTTCCCTTATATCTACCACTTTCGCCAGCAACAATTTTACTGCATGATTTACAAGATTCCCCTACCCTCTCCAAACCGCAATGTCGTCTAGTCCACACTGCATTAGCTACTGCTAAAATTTGTATATTAAGACAATGGAAATCCTCATCTCCGCCATCACAGGAGAATTGGTTAGCATCAATGATCCAAACTGCCTCACATGAGAGAGTCATATATAACATTCAAGATCAAACTGAATTGTTTTTACAGGTATGGGATCCTTTCTTACATGTAAAAGATATATCTGTTACTACCTTCACTTCTTAGGTTACTTTGATCATCTCACTGAATTGATACTTAAGCACTTATAGTTTATTGACTTATGCCCTTACTGAATTGTATTTAATTAGTCAATATATTATATATATTATATATATATTATATTTATACATACTACTGGTGTGATCCTGTATTTTCTATAATGCATTCCCTCTTAATATTTCAAATGAGCTCTTTTAATGAAATATGTAATTTATGTTTTACTAACTTAACATTTTATTATTTTCAGCTTTTAATGATTTGCTGTCAAATTAATGGTTTAATGCTTTAATATTTCATATTCGCTACTTAATATTTAATGATGTCTGTATTACTTTTAATTGATATAATATGTTTTGCCCCTAATTACCTCTTTTTTCTGCTATCCTATGGATTTTGATACATTTGCTTTTATATTTATAACTGTATTCATTATTATTTCTCTATTACAACATATTTTAGTATATGCAATGTTATCATATATTTCTTGTACTGTATTTATGAAATGCTAATAAAAAATTATAACACAAAAAAAGAACACATGGGAGGAGGCAGAAAGGGAGTGGGTCAAATATAGCGCCTACAGAGGATTGCGCTAGGAATCACTAACTTGTGTGAGTTCTTTGATGTGCGTAGTATTTAGTACAACTGAGTGATCAAAGTAGTTTCTTTCTTGAATTACAAGCATGGGGCTGGAAATTAAACTTATTGTATCTGTTGGTTATTTGTTGAGTGCTGAGCTTGGGTACTTCCCTGGGAAGCCTGTGAAAATTCGCCCCGACTGCCACTGCCGGCAGGTGTGGAAGGGGCGGTACTTGGCCCAGTTTGCAGAGCCCTTGAAGGACGGGCCTGGGACATCAGTGGCAAACAGCCTCAACCCCCACAGCTGAGTCCCAGTAGCTCAATCCTGCCCCTTGGCTCGCTGAACGGTATTCACAGGAAAGACAGCAGCAGAAAGCAGTGATGGGCAGGGCACTTTAAATTTAAAGTGCACATGTCTCTTTGGCCGGCCGTCTTGCAACGGCCAGCCAGACATGCACATTTTAAACCTCTCTAACCCAGCTGTCTTAGACAGCTGGGTTACAGAAAGCATAGGGCTCCAGTGTCCTCGAGAGCGCCAAAGGAGGCTGCTCCCTCCAATCCTGGCACTGCTTTCATGCTGCATGAGAGCAGCACCAGGATTGGTTACTGCAGTTTCCTGGGTCCTGCATCGGAGCCTGCCTGCCTGGAGAAAACCGGAACGAAGAAGATGTTGTGCCAGGAAGGTCAGTGCAGTTATTTTTTACTTTTTTAATTTATTTTTCTACCACTCGCCTCACCACCCTCCGTACATGCCAGCTGCCACTGATTTCAAAGATATTAATGGTTTGTCCCTGCTTCCGGTCATTTATTTTACTTTTTATTTTATTGTACTTGTAAAGCGCACCGCTACCCAACAGGGTTTCCCGGCGCTAAGAGCATGTGGAGGCAAACAACCAAAACTTAGGCAACAGGCATAGAGGAGCATACAGAGATCAAGCTGAGTTACTGAACAGAAACGTCTTTAAACCTTTACGAAAAGGTAGCAAGGATTGACAGTTCCTAAGGGCAATTGGAAGGGAATTCCAAAGCTTAGGGCCAAGACAGGCAAATGAGCGACCTCTCATACGAGCAAGTCGGAGTCTTGGAACTGAAAACAGTGAGAGGCTAGAGGATCTCAAGTGTCGAGCCGGAACATAAGGTGTAACCAGACTTTGAATATAAGAAGGGGCAAGGCCCCATTTAGCATGAAACATATAACATAAGGCCTTGAACTCAATACACTTGTTAACACCAAGCCAGTGGAGTTGATGGAGCAGAGGGGATGCAGAAGCATATGTAGGTAGATGGAAAATAAGGCGTGCAGCAGCATTTTGAATGACCTGTAAGCGATGTATGGAGGCTTTGTCAGCGCCCAGGTACAGCACATTGCCGTAGTCCAGCCTAGATATCACCAAAGCCTGCAGGACCGTTCTCTGAGCTGGGGGCGGAATTAGCCATAGGATTTGTTTGATCCACTTTAGAGTAGCAAAGCAAGATGCCGCAACCCTGGAACCCTGAGGCTTGAAGGAGAGCTTTTTAGCAATGATAAAACCCAGGTTTTTGACTTTGGGGACAGAGGCAGGTACTGGGCCCAAATTATCAGGCCAATGTTTAATTCCCCAAAGCTCCGGGTTATTACCCAGAATGAGCACCTCTGTTTTGGTGCTATTAAGCTTGAGAGCATTACTAGACAGCCAAGAAGAGACATTCCTCAAGCCAAGTTGCAACAAGGAAGGATCTTGGTGCTGGGCAGCAGAAAGGGAGAAAACAATCTGGGTATCGTCGGCTTAGGAAAATATAGTCAAACCCGACTTCTCAGCAATGCCGGCCAGAGGGCGGACATATATATTGAAAAGTAACGGGCTCAAGATGGAGCCTTGAGGAACTACGGAGGTTAGGGCTAGAGTGTTAGACCTCACTTCGTTCGAGAAGACCTGAAAAGTACGGTCCTTTAAGAAGGAGGTCAGCCACCTCAGAGCCAGACCCATAATGCCAGAGGCTTCGAGACGGTCTAACAGAATGGATTGAGACACAGTATCGAAAGCCGCACTCAAATCTAGCAGGATGAGGGCAGAGGTACCTCCGGAGTCAAGTTGTAACCTGAGGTGTTCATTAACCCCTTGAAGAGCAGACTTTGTACTATAGCCGGATCTGAAGCCAGACTGAGAAGGGTGCAGCAAATTGTGAGAAGCAACAAGGAAGAGAGTAGAGTATTAATGTGTTGCTCCAGTATTTTAGAAAACACAGGCAAAAGAGAGATGGGACGAAAATTAGACCAGCAGAGGGGGTCAAGACCTTCCTTTTTTAAAAGAGGGAGAACAAGTGCATGTTTCCACTCCTGGGGAACAAGACCTGTGCTAAGCGAAGAATTGAGAAGGTTAAGAATCACATTGATGAATCCCCTCTGTTTCACACCATGTGCTTTTCCACATGCTCATACAAAGATGTACAGTTCCAGAAATTTGCGTTCTCAATCACCACCAGTAATCACAGAGGAGTTTTGCCCTTTTGGGGGTAGCTCACATTGACAATATGAAAGGTATTAAATATAAGGGCCCGTTTTCCTATGTATCGCATCCTACCGGTACATAGACTGTTCCTGAGTGAATACAGTTTTCTATGACACAATGACATGAGATGGTGGTGACCAGACCAGGTCTTGAGAAGTCGAGAACTGATAGGTACCTTGACAAAATAAGGGTAACCCCCTCCCAGATGTATACTCAAAATTGGGAATCTGAAGAAGCAAACCCAGCATAAAAAAAAAAAAGGGGTTGGTTGTTAGACAAATTTTGACACACAAATAAAAATAGCTGCAGGTGTCTGAAATGACTAGGCAAGGACACAAATCTCGTCATCACAGTTGACCACTTAGCCAACCGACCTATTGTTTTACATACTGATAAAACTCTATGGGGCAGATTTACAAGAAACTGACGCATCTCTGCATTATAGCAGAGATGCTTCAGTTTCCTTGCGTCATGCAAAAAACCCTTGCGCCAACATGGATGCGTCGCATTTACAATGCGGCGCACTATGGCGCAAGAATTGACAGATGCGTCAAGCATCTGTTGGCGTAAAGCTCACCCATTGCTGGAGTCGTGTCGCAAGCACAACGCAACTCCAGCAATGCTCAGGAAGGCCTATACCTATTGTGCTGCGTCACTCCTTACACTGCATCACTTTTACGAGGCTTTCCTGCGTCGGAATGCCCACCCTGCATACATTATACCTGACGCAGGTATAATGTGGCGCAGGGCTTTACAACGTGACACATCTCCCTAGATGCGTCACGTTGTAAATGTGTCGCAATGTGGCACATTGGTTACGCTGCCTCTGCATCACAAAAGTGAGCAACAGCGGCACAAAAGTGTCGCAAGGGGCTTGTAAATCTGCCCCTATATTTCTTGTATTTCCACACGCTTCAATGATTTTCCAAGAATGTTTACCACTGGAATGTGACCACAGACATAAAACAAACATCTTAGGGGCCGATTCCGATCTCGTAAGGAAGGCCTCCAAACGGGACTCGTAAAGAGCAAATACGATTCGGAGCCTATCTTTCCGTCCACATCGTCCCCCATTACAAACGACCAAGTACGATGCGAAGATCACGTCCACCCCGACCGAATCGTTTACGAACCCGAATCTATCCGTCCGACTCGTACGAAGCCATATCGTGCCGCGCAATGGAGCCAGATTCCGGAACGGGCGAGTGCGATGCACGATTCGGACAGCTGTATCGACTCGGTCTCAGCGAGTGTAAGCAGCTGTCAGAATCAGACTTCGGTGGGGCCAGAGCAGGCCCCCCTTCACCCGGAGCACTCCAAATCGGAGACGGGGGGGGGGTGCGCATGGGTCCCCCCGATCCAAGCATGCACAGTGTGGCGGGCAAAATGCGGTGCCTGCCACGGTGTGTACGCTTTTTCCCACCCACCCCTTTTTTGCTATGGGAGCCTGTGTACACGTCCGTACACAAGCTCCCATAGAGTGCTATGGGAGTCCGGCCAAACTGAGTCTGTAACCATGCGGTTGCATCGTACTCGCTCGGATGGACTCGCACAGCGCGCCTCGCTTGAATAGCCCTCCAGGTCCGATTCGTAGGGAGGGCTTACCAAGCGAGATCGGAAATGGCCCCTTAGCCATTTATTAAGGTTCATATTGAGAAATGTTTAAGCTGCCTTTTGTTTTGAACACAACATTACACCTCACTCTGGTACACACAAAAAGCTCTCTTTAAGACAGATCGCTACACAGTAAGCAAGATACAACAGGGCACTAGAAAATGACCCACCCCACCTGCTTCCTGGCGGACATCTTTGAAGTGTGAGAAATCAGTGCAATTCGTGTTCAAGAATGTTGGCTACGCTCAGGACATCATGGAGACTGTGAGATGTTGAGAGCCCATCCAGATATATTTTGGGGGTCCCTGTTCTTAACACTCATACATGAGTTGGTAAAGCTATTACTCACCGTTGTTGGCTGAAGCACCAATCTTTCCTCTCACACTGATAAATGTAAGGTGCCAGGCGAGAGGGCTGCTGTGTGGAAATCACATGTGGGATACAACTTACACAAGCTTCCTGCTCTCTCAGTGCAGAGCAACACAACTGGAAACACGCACACCTCAGGAAACACTTACAGTGCTCAGAGCATATTTCTAAAGTGCCCATTCTACAAGGAAATTGTTGGTGCTACATTACAATTATTTGTGTTACCTATCTCACTACTCTGCTGTTACCATCCTTGGGAAGATGAAAGACTGAGCGAACCCATCGTGCCTTGAATCTGCGATCACAGAGACACACAGAACTCTCCAGGGGTCGCGTTAGCCCACTGTTTCGTTTTTTTTCTTCTTGTTTTGTAGTTTTTATACAGCTTGAACTCGACCCGAAGCTATGGAGCGCTTTACATGAGCCTGTCCATTACACAAGGATGCATTTATTTTTTACAGTCAGGAGGGGATTAAGGGCCCTATTTATGAGAAACTAACGCAGTGTGGTGCAGCAAGTCATTTTGCTGCACTGCGTTAGTTCCGAGGCACAGGGATGCGACATATTTACAACAATATGTCTCATCTCTGTGCTTTTTCCTCCGCTGGTGCACAAACTGCTGACATGCGCCGGCGCAGGCACCCTTGCACCAGGGTGCAAGGGGCACCTTCCTGCACAAAAACAATCAATTGAGGTGATTTCCTCTTCCAATGCGTGCTGTAGAATGCAGCACGCATTGAAAGAGGAAAAAAACAAGGAGAAATGAAAACATTTCTCCTCGTTGCGTCTCGCTACGCCACCCATTTGGGTGGCGTAGTATTCTGACGCATTTCCAGGTTTACAATTGCTCGTAAACCTGGAAATGCATCAGTGGACATGGGTGTTGCGTAGGAAAACCCACAGCAACACCCATGTCACGCCCCTAACACGCCAAGTGTTGCGTGAAAGGGGGCGATATTTACAAGCACACGTAAAGCCACGCAGGGTGGCGTTACGTGTGCTTGTAAATATAATGCAGCAGTTTGCGCCGCCAGTGCGTCACGCAACCTGATGCACCAATGGCGCAAGGGGATCATAAATAAGACCCTAAGTGCCCTGTTCAGAATTTACGCCGATGCCAAGACTCGAACCTGGTTCAGCAACTTCAAAGTCGGCAGCTCTCGCCGTTACGCCACATCATCTCCCCAGAAAGTGAGGGCAGTCCTTATAGTTGAGCTAATCGTTGGTATAGCACGTATTCTCCAGCAGCTGTCTTGACAGAGGAGAGGCGTGAGAATGGGGAAATTCCACCAGTGGCATCCGCAGATTTTAGCATCCCCTGTAGAATATTTTGGGTGGGTGAGGGGCGGCGGATTACCTCTCCACCCAGCTCCCAGTCAGGTTGGGATGGAGCTCTGAAGCCAGGCTTCACCGCAAGATGCACTCCATGCTGCAGCATCCTGTCATGTCACAATATGGCCGCCGGGGTTGCTGGGAACCTGGAGGTGAGAAGGAGGGATGGGGGGACTTCATCTCACTTAAGAGGAGTGAGACCAGCCCTTGGTCAGAGCTTGCCGGGAATGCAGTGGAATGATAAATGTGTTTCTACACAAGAGCAGGATTCCTCGCCCCATTATAGGTCTCATATTGAGGCTCTGTTCCCAGAGAGATGCTAAACACCTTGAAACTTACTTACAAGCCCATTGCGCCGATGGTGCCTCACTTTTTTTGATGCACTGGGGACGCAGTGTGCCTGCCCATGTTTACAAGGCCATATAATGTCACCGGGCATGACTTTTTATGGCCTTGTAAATAGGTTTCCCTTTCACACATAACTCTGCATGAAAGGGGCGTTCCATGGGTGTTCCTGTGGGTGTTTCCACACAACATTCATGGAACTTTATGCATTCCCAGATTTACAACATTTTTTAAACCTGGGAAAGCATCAGAATACTACGCCTCCCCAGGGGAGGCGCAAGGAGGAGAAATAATTTTATTTCTCCTTGTTTTTTCCTTTTTCTATGCGTGCTGCATGCAGCATGCATGGAAAGAGGAAAATGCCTATAATGATTGTTTTTGTGCAGGAAGATGTCCCTTCCTGCACAAAAACAATCATCCCCTCAGCGCAGGATCCTTGCAAAATGTTTGTGCGCTGGCGCAGGGGAGAAGGACAGGAATGTGCAGTATCTTGAAGATAGGGCGCATTCATGCTCTTTTATTTTGACGCAGAGCAAGGCAGCAGGAAGGCTTGCTGAGCTCTCGTGCATCAAAATATTGTAAATGAGGCCCCATGGATTTAGCATCATGTATTTTAAAAACGTAAATTTCGGGCAGGCTGTACATGCTGTGCTTGTGCGCCATCGGACCTCATCACACCACTCTCTGAAGCACAGCAGATAATGGAGGGCAGGTTTTGCCAGCTTCAAACAGCCCTAATAGCTTCTGTCTTTGCTGCTCCTGGCACAATAGTGCTATTCTATCTTCAGCTCCCTCCAGTACTTTTTACCGATTTCTAACAGTGGATTAGTGTGTAGTCAGAGATGGAGCTCAGAGCTTTCTCATATCTATTAATGTCCAGGCGCCATTATTACGGGATAATCACATGCTATTTACTCAGCTTAGAAGCTACAAGGCTGTGACTGTAAGCACTATATAAACAGTGCAAGAAAGTGGGTTGTTGGCTGAGGTGGTGAAACCCTACTCAAGCCACAGTCAGAATCCTTGTCAGGGTGAACCACAGAAAGTCATTAAATTAACCTGTACTTGACCGTCTGGTAGCTTTGCACAAAAGCAGTCAGGCTTAATTTACACACAATGTGTAAAGTGTTTATGTAGCACTTAAACAGTAATAAAGTGAAAACACAACACATGAAAAATCCCACTCTATTTTAGAAAAATAGACAAGTACACATATGCATAAACAAATAGATTAAAAACAAGTACATACTATAAATACAATCATGGTATTAAATATATTGCAACATCCCTTTAGATCAGTCCATCCTCCAACTAGCAATCAAAAACCTACACCCCTATCTAAAGTTGCCCCTTGTCAAGCTGCCAAATAAAGGACACCCTAATGGCCAGTATTTCAATATACACCACAGTAGCCCAAAATCCCCCAATGTTCATCTCAGTATTACAAAGTCCCACCCCTGACAACACATGCAAGGACAGTTAATTCTATCCTCAAAATCTTTCTGCGATATCAGAGATCTAGCAGCTATTCGATGTATCTAAGTCTGAGTCTGGGGTCAGCAAACAGTCCACAAGGCGTGCCCATGCTCGTGCACTTTCAATCTCCCTCCCTTCTCTTTAATTTCCGAAACAACACAGCTCTCTCCAGTCCAGTCCATTGAACCAGTTCCTTCCTCCATCTAATGAATCGAGGTCCACGCACAGACTTCCAATGCATTGTCAATTCAATTTAGCCAGAATCAATGCCAAGTCGGTTAATCTAGTAGTGATTTTCTTCTTTTAAGCATTCACACCTAGTCATGTGACCCAGGGGCAGGCTGCAGGCACCAAATGGTTAGGACAAGAGAATTCTAACTTTCTAAAAGTGGTATTTTCAGAATTGTGACTTAAAATCCGACTTTACCATTAAGGAGGGTTTTAACCTACAATTCTTTAGAGACCAAACTCGAAATTCCTACCTACTCCCAATCAAAAGTTATCACTTTTATAAGGTAACCCAATGTTATCCAATGGGAGAGGTAAGCCTTGCAGTTGTGAAAAACAAATGTAAGAGTTTTTCACTACCAGGACATGCAAAACTTAAAAGTATTCGTCTCAACTTTTTAGATACACTGCACCCAGCTATATAGGCTGTTTACCTACTCTAGGTGTGACTTATATGTATTTGTTAGAACTCTTCTCAGCAGGCAATGCGGCACGCAAGGGCTACTGGGCCCAACCGTGGTGGTTGAGACCTTTTACTCCTGATGTCCCAGGGCTTAACCTACTATAGGTTCTGAGCAACTGGGCCAAGTACCTCTTCTGCCCTTGACTCTCAATGGTAACTGTGGTTGAGCAATCAAGGCTCTGGGGGGATGCGGGAGGTTGTAGATAGAGTTCATTAAACACGACTCATAACTCAAAGTGCAAACAGTATGAACAATAAAATGAAGAAAAAATAACATACCCCCTCACAGCGCCTCTCCTCCGTCGTCCCGCCGTCATCTCTCTTGGCTGGTGTTCCAGGAACAGGAAGCACCCAGACTGAGGCTCCCCTGAGCCAATCACAACGCTGCAATGCAGCGTTGTGATTGGTCTGAGCGCCGTGGTTCAGTGCTCAGCCAGGGAATGGGAGCCTGGGCATGTTCTCCACCCAGGCTATAGTGCAGCCTGGGTGGAGAGCATGCAAAGTGCGCATGAAAGTTCGGCCGGCCCAAGACGGCCGGCCAAACACTCATGCGCACTTAGGGAGTGCAAACCATTCATCCCCATCTCTGTCAGCAGAGCAGCCCCGCCCTGCCAGCAAAGCTGCCGCAGCAGGGAAGAAATAAAATGATAATAAACTTGAGTTATTATAATTTTATTTTTCCTTTATTTCACTGCTGCAAAGTAGTGGGGCAACGCTCCTCTGCCTTAGCGGAGGAGCCGCCACTGGTTGTCAGGCGAATCCCTGTCTCACCCTCCTTCGTGTAACGTATTCAGGGTTATTCCCCATTCACTGGTGGCTGCATCAGGCTATCCAAACTATTAGGATACAAGACAAGAGTTCCCTTGTGACTCTTCAGTCAAAAATGTCTATGGTCCTGCAGCACCTTCAGCAGTAAATCCCCCGCTGGGCATACCATGAGATCAGATCCTGCTCGGAGAGGTCCAGCTGCTTGAGGTGCATGCAGCAGCGCCAGGCAGATGCAGGCTCACTCTCCAGCAGCTGGAGCAGTTTCCAGCTCCCAGTCGTAAGTCAAGTTTTCCTCGGTGGGGGAATTAAGGGGCATATTAGCAAGACCGGCGATAAAATTATCGCCGTTTTAGCGGCAGGAAACTGCCGCTAAAGCGGCGATAATGGGCTTGCTAATATGCGTTGTAGAATTCAATAGAAGCCCAGGTTAGATGTCCTGCACATCTAACCTGGGCTTCTATTGGAATTCCATAACGCATATTACCAAGCCCATTATCGCCGGTCTTGCTAATATGCCCCTAAGTTCTTTGGCTCCTGACTGGAGTACCGTGAGTGCCAGTCGTCCTTCTTGGTGTCCTCCTGTACCATGGGGGACAGTCAAGGCAGATCCTTCAGTGCGGCTAGATCCCGCTGGTCACAGCCTCACTTCAGTCCCGGGCAACGGCTTGAAGTTTTGGATGATGTTGGCAGCCCATCCTGACCCATAGGGTTGCCACAGTACCTTCTGGACGCAATGCAGAATCCTCAGATGCAGTCGCCTGCACCACAGTGGCCTCTCCTGGCACATGGGGTTCAGGCATTCACTAGTCATGGCACGCTGGTCACACAACTTCTTCATCAGTAACCCCCTCTGGCATACCGGGTCATCTGAACGAGGCTGATTGGGCTTGGCGCCCTTCATCCAGTGGTTAATACTTGGCACATTCTACGGTGGCCCTATCCTGGTATACAGGTGTTGCCGAAAACAGTTTTGCATACTGGCTACGGCCCAATTGGTGCTCAGCCGAATCCTCACACCTCTCACTGGGAGTCCTCACGGTAGGGCTCCCCACTGGACCTCGCTCCTTCCAAAGCTCTCTTCTTCCCCACAGGGGACACTGGTCTTGACAAGCTGGCAGGTGCTGATGCTCCAGGGCAGGTGGTCTTGGTTTCCCTGGGTGATGTCCCTTCACCCAGCAGGGAGACTAGCAGGTTTTGGCCCCCAGTCCTGCTCACAGACACAAGTGTTGCAGTTTCCCCTTCTCACACAGCCTGTCTGGCTGCTTGGCAGGCGACCATTTTTGGGGATACAACCTCTCCTTCTTATAGTCTTTTGCCATACACCAAAAGGGATTTAGAGTCTGGGTCTTTGAAGTTTTATGTTGGGGTTCTGCTTCTTTTGAAATGGGCACTTCTCCTTTTCATCTTCCTTCATGGAAGAGGTCTACCACATCAGATACGATTCCGAAGCTGACTGTCCACAACATAATTCATAGAAGTGACAAGAGTTTACACCCTGTCAGCCACAGTGATATGTGCATCAACTGCTTAATTCCAGTCCCCCAGCCCTACTCTTTATGATTCTCTTATCAACACCATCTCCCTTCCTGAGGTATGTCCAGGCCACTTTCTTGTGATCTATTATGGAATCAAAGAGCATTCGTTAAATTGTAAAGGGAGTCTCTTCCCTACAGGGTGTCCCCACCCAGCTCACAGGAATGCAGCAATCCACAAATCTGTCTGGGGGAATTCCTCTCCCCCTCATGTCTTCACCAGGTAGGCCTGAGTTTCCCAAAATGGAGCCCAGGGTACTCCAAACAAGGTACCCTTGCAGGTTCATTTACTCAGTGTACACTATCAGCACACTTTGCAGTCCAGCACTAGTACCTCTACGCATTGTATCTTTACATGCACACATGCATTCAGCACACACACTCAGTCTGCATGCACTGATCAGCACTGAAGTTGTTCTATCTTTAACCAGGGTGTGTCATTTCAAAACACACGCACAGCCAGCACACACATTCACTATGTGCGCACTTCACCACAATTCACCCTTCAGGTATGGTACTCTATGCAAGCACACATACGCTCAGCACATTTGATCTACACATGCACTGCACCGCACTACATTTCTCATGTAATGAATTCCTCTCAGGCATACATATCCCTGGTACATGTACTAACCACACATGCACTGAATGGTACTGCTCCATCCTTGTACTGTACCCTTCCCAGGCACACATACAACTAAAGTAGTCACTACTTCTGCACTGCGCAGCACTCCACATATACCTGATGTAGGCCAGGGGAGAGTTAAGCACACAGTAGCAGAACATTTTAAAAAGGTGAGTGAGCCTGTAGGCCTCACTCCAGTGACACAGGGTTGAAAGGTCCTGTTCACTCCTACTGATCACTACACGGTATGCAGCCACCACTATGAAGGTAGCGCTTTGGATGCCCATCCCGTCCAACAAGACCGCAATCCGTGAGACAGGCCTATTTCATGGCGCACATGCATGATCCGTGTTCGCCTAGAACAAAAATTAGCATTAGGGATCCAGGCAACAGTATAGTTGGGCACTCCCAGCAGTATTAAAAAGGAAGGTTTAGGCCTGGCAAAAGGTTTATTTTGCCAGGGCGAAATGGTAGTTTAAAACTGCCCACAGGCTGCAATGGCAGGCCTGAAGCAGGTTTTTAAAGGCTATCGAAGTGGGTGGCACAATCAGTGTGGCAGGCCCAGTAGTAGCATTTAATTTACAGGCTTTGGGTGTCTGTAGTTCTACTTTACTAGGGACTTACAAGTAAATTAAATGTGACAATTGGGTGTAATTCAATTTCACCATGAGAGAGCACAAGCACCTCCCTACTTTTATTCCCTTTCTAATCTACGTGTGATCTGCAGAATGCCACGTGGATCTGTGTCCTTTTCCACTTTGACTTCTTACTCTATTCAGTTCAGGCTATATGCTTCCTGCAGGTTTTCCAATCTCCACAATAGCAGTGGCAGTGGTTCTCATTTCAGCTCCAAAGACTAAAGCAAAAATAACACTGCTACATTGCGATGGAAATGTTATTTTTCTGTAGTGTCAGCAAAAGATTCATGCTCAGAGTGGTCTTTGTTTTAGTGGTTATTGGTGTGAAGCCTAGAGGAGTCTGCTGCAGATGTATCAGTTTCTTCTGTGGTTTGGCAATGCTTGTTCCTTCTCAGCCATGGCTCCCGCTCCTTGGCTGCAATACTTGGGGAGAAGCAGTCTGCGGATCTGTAGATCTCAAGCAAATACATCCCAGATTCACGCGATGCGGAGCTTCAGTGGAATCTCATGCTACAGCCAATGCAAGCGTGGCACAAAGAGAGGAAGGAATGTGCCAAGTGTGCAGAGTAGTGGAACCCGGACTAGATCACACCACTCTCAGCTCCAAAGCTGACTTATTCACCATTATGTGCTGTGCCGCAATCCCTCCCCCCCAGCAGCTGTGAATGTGTTGATAGCGCTTGATCCTTATGTTAAGCTTCTCTTGTTTACTGAAGCAGTCAGACTCCTCACTCACCACTGTAGCGCTGGGTCATGCTTCTTCTTTTTCTATTGGGGTCTATCATGAGTCCATCGCTAGAGTGCTGGGGTCCATCTATGTGTAAATCTTTGCCACATCTCGTCAGAAACATAGACTGCTATGCTGAGGAAATTTTCCAAGCATGCCTAAGGCTAGCAAGGCCAGCCAAGGTGACTCATACTCTCTAAATATTTCTCAAGATGCCTCTTCTAGTTGGTAGGTTTTTCTAGGCGCATATATGACTCAGCACTCTAGTTCTGAAGGCGAACAGGGTGTGGAAAACTTTGGCTAGGCGAAACCAGTCAAATAGCACCCAGTGGTCTGAACCAAAGCTGAATAACCTCATTTATTGCAGACCAGTTGCCTCACACAAGTGTCCCAACTTGTCCACATTCATTCTATGGCAGAGGCAACACTATCACACATACAAAAAATAACTATCATGTGACAAAAAACCCACTTATTCCCTCACTAGGTTACCTGCTCCCCCGTCTGTCATTTTTTTCACACCTTTTGGCTCTCTCTCTTTTGCTAGGCCGGACTCTTGCAGCCAGTTGCTACCATTGCTCTTAGCGCCGGGACGCCCCTTTGCCGGGGCAGCTGAGTGCGCTACAAAACTGCTTAACATAACATAACTCAACTTTATAATCGGTCAGTATTTCATGAAAATGTTCTTTGACCAGTGAAATCAGGTGTGCAAGTCATGAGTGCTGTTTAGGTAGAACATCACATTTAAACCTACTGTTACAGGCATTGTAAAAACAGACACTACAGGATCCGAGTGAATACTGACAGAGTAAGATCACTTTTCAGAGTCCACCACCTTTAGATATGCTGTGTAGCACATCAGTGTAGATGTTGCTACAAGGACAGAGTGCATGTCCAAGCTGCAATCTATTGAACTTATGAGGCTGGACCGTGAGGTCTTTATTAGCTCAGTAAGGACTGGCGAGAATACTGATCTCTCCAAATCCTATGACATTTCCTTGTTTATCATCAAGACCTTGATCTAACAGAACAACCGAGCAAGAGCCTCTTCTTGCCCCTACCACTCTCTACCACTATTCCTCCCTCGGATGATCTCTGTAATTCTCTATCAACGTTCTATGAGGAACAATTATGGAAATCTATCATACCTATGACTCAACTGTCGCTAGCTTTTTTCCTCTTTCGTTAGATACCATTACTTCTTATGCTCTTTCCATCAAATCTGGGTCTGTTCTATGAGTTGAGCAATGATTTCTACAAATAGTTCACTAAAGCTGAAAATTCTAGAGCACCATCCTTAGGACACTTTGATGTGTGTATGTTCACTATACTAAACCACCGTCACTAGCACAAAATGCATGGGGGCCACCCTCATAAAAATGGTGAGTTGTAAAGAAAGAATTGTTGCATTCACTTCCCATGCAATGTTAAGAAAGGAATTACTGTGTAGTTGAGAGAGAGGCTCTCGCCTGTTTTTGGGCAATCATCTACTTTGTGGGGAATGTCTTTTTGTGGTTTGAACAGACGGCAAACACCCTTTCATGTCTTGACTTCCACAGGAATAAAATATACTACCCCCAAAATAGCATGATAGATCCTTAGCCTAGAAGCGTAAACTTTCAAAGTTGAGTACCTACTAGGGAATAACAAAATAGAAGACTACGTGGTCAGGGGAAATCAGGTTGTGTTAGCTGTAGATACGGAGTGGCTAGAATGAGTTGAATGGGATCATTCGGAGGAAGATTATAGTCAACATATGCAAGTCAAAGAGATGATATTGCTAGGGTGGCCGAGTAGATGTGAGGATACATCAGAGGAATTGGAGCTTTATGGGAAGTTAGGGATGGACTATGTTTCTTAGTTAGTAAAGGGCTCAAAGCAGAAAAGCTAGTTCTGAAGGCCATTTTCGAGGAAGTTTAAAGAAGATTAAAGTCAGGTCACGGTAAGGGTAATGGTGGCCTGGGCCAGATTCCACGGTGGAATCTAAAGTCAGAAATTATTTCAGCTATTTGTCACCTGTCTAATTTATACCTAACCATAAGATTGTTGTTAGACATTATTGGACCTGTGAATCATTTGGGTTTTGAGGGAAGGTTTGTTTTATTCATTGACTGTTATCACTCTGAATTGGAGACTGCAGAAACAGTATAACCCATCTACACAAATATACTCATTGATTTCCTTAGAGGAGGTTTTATAATTGAAGGGACCAGAGGTCCTTGGGACTAATAATGGAGCGCAGTGGAGTGCAGATTGCATGAAGCGTTTCCGGCGAGAAATGTCCTGCTCTGCTGCCCAAGCGAGAATGGCTTAGTAGAGAGGATAAATCAAATGATTAAAGAGTGTCTTCAACTATCTTGTTCACCTGGAGTGAAGGTAGAAAAGCACTTTCTGATATGGTTTGGTCCTAATAGTGTGACAGGAGTTTCCATATTTGTATCCCTCAAGGGCAGACACCCTGGCACTAGACGGCCTCTTTGAATGGTAGAGTCGAGGTAACCCTGTTTGGGTTGAGAGAGAATCATGCATAAAGAGCTTGGGTACCAGCCAGGAAAACCACAAAAGATATATAATTAGTTCCAAGGCATAAAAAACATGAAGTGGCAGGTGGGTTCTTGTCAAGAGACCAGAATCTCAATGAGGGAAAATGTATCTTTTTAGGACCCCCAAAAGATTGGATGTGTGAGGTGTTATGTGGAATAACTGGAGAAATCGACACCCTCTGGGCATGCATAGGTTGTGTACTGTATCTCTTTTAATGCATTTGTACATTTTTTGCACAAGATGTGATTTCATGTTACTTGCACAAGCCTCCTTTCAGAAGCCCTCTCGTCCTTTCCTTCCCTTGTCCTTGCCCCTCGTATAGCCCCTGTCTCCTTCACAATGCTCTATGTCTTTGAATATGAAATAATACCTCAGCTGCTCTGACCCAGTCCCGTGACAAGGGGTTGGTGACTCTTATTCCTACAATAAACCCGATGCTTCTGCTTTTTCTGGGCCCATTTATCTTCTGAAGATAATTACAGCAGCAGGAGCATGTTACAAATGCCAAAGAAATAAAGAACCCAGGTTCTGTCAGAAATTACAGCACGAGTTAGTATCATGCGCTAGTAATATTGCTCAGTGAGCTAAACGCATGCAAATGTCAGTGCTTTGAAGACGACACTTTGAATATGCACCTTTCTCATATCGAGAGTAAAACAACCTTTCTGCTGCACTGACGCAGAACCTACTACTATTTGAGTGGGTTTTATTAAATTACCAGATGTTGTGCAGCTGCTACAATAAGGGCGGTCTTGTCCTGTGGTACGTTATATTTAATTACTTCTATTTTAAAAAAAAAATGAGTCTTGCCTCCTGTTGGCTGCCTCAGTCGCAAGCATATGTCTTTATGCCTGCTTCCATAATAATAATAATAATTAGTATTATTACAAGAATAGCTTGCTTTTTTGTAGTGCTTCAACCCGCCCTACAGCCATTTCTAAGCGCTGTAAATACATGATGTTATGATGCACAATTAAAGCAGGGTGTCAGATGCGGTTTGTTTAGAAGCTATTTTGGAGCAGCTGAGTTTTAGTTTAGTCACTTTGCATTGCATTGTACACATCAGCATGTATAAAATACTCTTACATGCCTTGCATTAAACAAGGAGAAAATTCCTCCTGGCATCAGGCCCCCTAAGTAAAGGAATATTAGTAGTTAGCGGGCTTGATGCATGACCTGAGCCTAACTTCAGAGGAGCGCACTGAGCAGTAAACATCCAGATGATCTTGGCACCCTTTTACAGTGTGCATCCTCTCATTCCCCAAGCTACTACACGGCGTAGTGGCCTAAAGGCATGCACTGCAGTCCAGTACTGACCAAGACCACAGTAGGAGGGTGCCGCCTGCCTGCTTGCATATTAGTTCAGTACGTTGTGTGCACCTACTGGCACCTAAAGGCCTTGCCCACGCTGCACCCGTGGACAGTCTGACACTCTAGAGCACACTATGACCTGGGAGCAGAGAAGGAGATAACGGTGTGAGGGGACCACTCATCTAACACCTAGTAAGACTATATAGTTTGAGTGTGGACCAAGGCCGGTGTTGTCCCAGAGTTCATGAGTGGCAGCTGCTGGGATTCCCCTTGCAGCGTGCAAAGATAGCCCTGTTGGCGCTATGGGGAAAACAGACCACAGCCAAACCCGCCTGAACTTTGACACACGGCGCTCTGCTAAAACACCACAAGATTACCAAATGGACCAGGACCAAGATCTGGGCTCACGGGGTGTGATGGCTGTGATGGCGTTGGAGCCCACGCTGATAGCGATGCAACACAGTCTCCAGTGTATCAATGGGAAAATCGACTCCCTGAATTTACGAATGGACCACATGTCAGCAAAACTAGATAAACAGTCGATGCACCTCAATGCAGCTGAACAGAGGATCTCAACAGCTGAGGACGATCTACAATCTGAACGCCCAAAGTGCTTGAACATGGGAAAAGTCCTTGCGGTAGTTGAAGCTAAAAATGAAGACCTTGAGGACTGTTTGGGTGACGCAATAATTTGCACATCACCGGAGCCCTAGAATCAACTAACATGGGCAAGATGGAGACTTATGTAGAATCAGTGCTCACCGTGCTCTTTGGCTCAGAAAACCTGTCCCACCTAGTTAGTTGCAGTAGAAAGAGCACGCCACTCCCTCTTGGCGAGGCCACCCCCTGGAACGCCACCGCACCAAATTATAGAAAAATTGTTAAACTACCAAAACTGTGACAGAAACACAGTACTCAGAATGGCGCAAGAGAAAAAAGACCTTAGATATCAAGGCAACCAAGTAGCTTTCTACCTGGAGTTCACAATGGCAGTATAAGCGGCCCGTCGAGAATTTCTCCCCATCAAACGCCAACTGCAAAAGGCTGAGAAATCGTATGCCATGCTATACCCGGCGCAACTCCAAAATGATTATGGCGGAACCCAAGAGATTTTTGCTAACTGCAAAGGACTTCCTCAAAACATTGAATCTATGCCAACAAGTGCGATACATGGAGGACAATGACAAGGAAGGCATCGTGAGCTGTGAGGCCCTCACATTACCTACAATTTTGAGAGGAGAAGAACTTGGAATCTTGACGGTCCTCATAAGGGTGCACCCCGATGGTTACCTTAAGTAGTACTGTTGAATATGATTTGTTGAGCACTGTTATGCTTTTGTTTTTGGAACTTATTGGTGAAAGGGATGCCTTTAGCAAAGTTGGGATGCTGAAGCGGGTGGGATGTTTGCTAATTATGTTACACAACATAAGAGTACTGCCCACGACATCACTTACACGGTGCACTGCACATTGATCCTACAGCTGTATCATACTACAATCACGCTCATAATAACGATCTGACCCAAACACTGGGTCATGTAACCCTACTGACATGGAATGTCCGGGGACTAAACAACCCATGAGAAACCAGACTGGTGCTTGCCTATTTAGACCGACACAAAATACAGATAACCCTATTATAAGAGACACATCTGACCCGTAGCACAGCATGTGCTATTGAAAACCGCTGGGCAGTATACAGGCTGTCATCGTCCTATTTCTCACAGGCTAGAGGAATTATGATACCATTCACAGTTACCCACACCATAGTAGATGAAAAGGGGCACTTGGCGATAGCACAGGGCAGCTAACGTGGATCTCCTGTCATATTAGTAAATACTTATGGCCTCAACACAGACGACCCGGGCTTCCTTAGCATCATTTGGCGATATATACACAAATTGACACCAAAGAATATTGTATAGGGAGGGGACCTCAACTTTAATTAGACCCCCACGTGGACCGATCAGTGGCGACGGACTGATATGGCAAGCAGTCCACCAAGGTGATATCAGGCAGGCCTAGTGGACATTTGGTACTTGTGACACTCGACATCACGCGAGGGAACATATACATCTTCCGTACATGGATACTGGTCACAGCTCGATTACTGGTTAGTGTGTCTTGAGAAGCTGCGCGTATGGGTAGAAGAGGTCATACACATGCTGAAGACACTATCAGACCATGTGCCAGTGAAGTTGAGCATAGCAATTCCTGCTTTGATTCCTGCCCCATCAGGCTGGACCCTGTGTTCCGGGATAGACTCCATACCGCAATAGCTGAATACTTCAATAAGAATCTCGGCTTTGTGGACGAGAAGATTACAAAATGGGAGCCATTCAAGGTCGCCATTAGGGGAGTATGCATAAGTACGCAGGTAAGAATGTTTAAGGCAATTCACACGCAATAAAAAAAAAAACTGAAGACACTTTGCCCTCCTTAGAACGTGACTATGAATGCACCCCCAGACATGCCACCCTTGCCGCTATCAGAGAACACATCACCACATTTAATCACTTAGCAACACAAAAGCTGCAGTACCGATCCAAACGACACATAGCTCGGAGATATGGAGAGGGAGGTAGACCCAGACAGAGTCTGGCTGCAAAACTGCGAGCACCACAAGGCTGCGAACATATAGTGAAGATAGTCACCCAGGAGGCTACAGAGCATTATGACATGCCCTCCATCCTCACTGACTTCACATGCTTTTACATCGGCTTGTACAATACCCGCTCACCAGCCACGGTGGACGAAATAGGTGCCTATCTACAAGACGTGGCACTTGCATGGCTGTCCTCTGGACACAATGAATATCTAGAGCAACCAGTGACGCTAGATGAGTTCAAGGAAGCTATACGTTAACTTTCAAATGGAAAGGCCCCAGGACTTTATGGGCTACTGGGGAATTTTACAAGGAGTATACTGATCTCCTGGCACCACATCTACATGCGATGTACTAGGAGGCATATCAGAAGCAGAAATTGCCCTCCTCCCTGCGTGAAGCGTTATATTATTGGTGGCTCTACTTAAACCAAAGCACCAGAATTTTGTGAGTCGTACAGACCACTATTGTTAATTAATATTGACACAAAAATCTTAGCCAAGGTAATGGCGACACGCCTACAATCCTTATTCCCTAACTTGATCTTGCCTGACCAGTTTGGGTTTATACCGGCTAGATCCACTGCGCATAACTTGTGCACCATCTTCGACTTGTTGTAGCAGGCAATGGTGGTCCTACTGAACGCCGCCAAAGCCTTTGACTCTATCGAATGGCATTATATGTTCACCGTCATGGCCAGGATGGGGATTCCGGCTGCATATCTGTGCTGGGTATGATAACTACACAGGGCCGGTAGTCCAGTTGTGCATTAATGGTCACACCTCAGAGGAGTCCCCTATACGCAGGGGCACGCGACAGGGGTGCCACTTGTCACCATTATTATTTGCGATAATGCTGGAACCGCCAGCCTGCGTCATCTGGCAGAGATATGCTGCATCTGCATTGAACTTTCAGCCACGTCCCCTTAGTATGTCCCTCTACGTGGATGATATGGTACTGTACGCCAAGGACCCCGAGCAAATTTGTCGCATGTAATTCGGGAATACATCAGATTCGGCAGATACTCAGGGCTAAGTATCAATGGGACGAAACCAGTTATATTCCTGGTAACACTTAGAACTCTGGAGTACTCCCTAGAGTTCCATTTAGTGTGAAGCCCGGACCTAGTTCAATACCTTGGCATATGGATACACAGCGATCCAGAGTTGGTACTTAAATACAATTATGGAAGGGCTATCTCAAAATTTAAAGAGCAGGTTTACAGGTGGTCCCGACTACCATTATCTTTTGCTGATAGAATAGTCATTATGAAACTGGTGGTCCTACCCAAGTAAGTTTTTATACCTGTTTTTTAATGTGCACATTGTTTTACAGCTACATTTTTTCAACAGACTGAGGGCACACTTGCTGACACTAACATGGGCTGGGAAACAGCCGAGAATCAGTTGGAATACAATCACAATGCCCTACTCATCCGGAGGTTTCAATGCGCCTGACCTCCATTTATATGATCTATGTGCACAGGCTCAATTTGCATACTATTGGTACGTGCCACATGAGTATATGCCACACCTTGCGGTGGAGCATGATGATGCCATCCCATACCACTCCATGTTATTCTGCCACATAAGAGAGAGGGAATAACACACACCGCAATCAGCACAGTACACTCTAGCACGAGGGTATGGCGAGCACTGGGAGGGCGAGTAGGGAAACTTCCCCTATAGGCAGCGGTGCTACTGCTAAAATACCACCCTGCAGTCTCGATCTCTAGGGAAAGTACTGCGCGTTGAATGCTTGAGCAAGCAGGCCTAAAAACTATGGGAGATGCCTATCTTAGTGGTACCTTTGTGACACTAGAGGAAATATCTCATACACAACGGCAAACCCTGTTGCTGACATTTTCCTACCACCATCTTTTATAGGCACTACAAGAATATTACCCACAATTCCCACAAGAACCCTCCCACTCAATGCACTGCAGACACTTCTTATTAGCAACACACTGCGACATTTGATCACAAAATCATACAATGCAGCACACACGGACCGACCATAGGCACTTGACAAGGAACTAGAGAGTTAAAATGCTGTGCTTGATAGACCACTATAGGTGACAGACTGGAAATTCTGCTGCACACAGCTACACATCCTCACCTCTAATTGCAACCTGTGCATTGTACACTTCAAAAATGTACATCAAATGTACTATACACCTGCTATATTATGTAAAATTGGTTTGAGAGAGGATGCGAACTGTGTGCGTTGTAGATCGGCAGATGCTGATTTTCTGCATTTGGCCTGGCCTCTGACTCAATAAGACAGTACTGGACTGAAGTCATAGAGGCATTATCAGCCATGGTGCTAGAGCCAGTGGGCTGTGAACTTCAAGTGTGCCTACTGGGGTGGGTAAACCGTAAATTTGTGGTTGTAGCTTTGCTGTTAGCAAAGAGGAGAGTAGCAATGGACTGGGGTAAACGTGCTGTCCCCACCAAGAAAAAATGGCTGTCGCACTTGGCCTACTGTAGGTCCCAATTGGAACTGTACGCTGAAGAGTTTCCACATGCCTTAAGACCTAAAGACATTTGGGACTCACTTATGTCATACTTGTTGACTATCCCGGATGAGCCACAAGGGGAGATGACCCTTGGGTTCTGGGTGCATTTACGCATTGTTGGAAATGGCCCTTTTTGCAGGGTTATCCCCAAACTTTTTGCTTCTTCCTCCTACTTTTTCCTGACCTGTTTGTGTTGGTTTTAGGACTCTGGGCACTTTACCACTGCTAATCAGTGCTAAAGTGCATATGCTCTCTGTGTAAATTGTGTTATGGATTGGTGTTTCCATGATTGGATATTTGATTTACTTGTTAGTCCCTAGTAAAGTGCACTGAGTGTGCCAGGCCCTGTAAATCAAATGCTACTAGTGGGCCTGCAGCACTGATTGTGCCACCCACGTGAGTAGCCCTGAAAAGGTAACTCAGACCTGCCATTGCAGAGTCTGCGCGCAGTTTGTAACTGCCATGTCGACTTGGCCAGTGCACACACTTGCCAGTCTCTAACCTTCCCTTTTCTTACATGTCAGCCACCCCTAAGGTAGGCCCAAGATACCCCTGTGGGCAGGGTGCAGTGTATGTGAAAGGTAGGACATGCCCTGGTGTGTGTGGTATGTCCCGATAGTGAATTACTGCCAATTTCGTTTTTCACTATTGCAAGGCTACCTGTTCCCCATAGGACAGAATGGGAAGTTTGTTTATAACATCTTATAAACATAACTGGCCCTGGGAACTAGGTAGGAAAATAAAGTTTAGTATGCCTGAACTCAGAATCTAAAGATGCATCTTTTAGTGAAGGTGATTTTTACATTCTGTGTTTGAAAATACCACTTTTAGAAAGTAGGTATTTTCTTGCTCAGTCATCCTGTGTGCCTCTGTTGGAATGTGAATTGCCTGTCTGGGTTTTGGATGACAGAAGGCTGGGGAGCAGGAGTGGCTCCAGATAGTCTAGGTAGGTCAGGAAAGGGCTGAATAGACCTGGGCTGCAACTGGGGAAGGGGGAGGAGATTTCCTTGCACCTCAAAGGGCCTGGTCTGCCTCTGACAATGCCGTCTCCACCTCCTGCCAGGAAGTAACACCAGAGGAGGCAGAACTGGTTCTGGCTGGGCACAGACACTCTCTGCCTAAGAGATCAAAGGATTTTGGGATATAAATATTGGGGCCCAGACCCCTGAACTTTAGAAATCTTTTGGATCAAGAAGACTGCCAAGAAGAAGAGCTGGAGAAGCTGTGAGGAGGAACTACCACTTTGCTGCGTGCTTTGCTGTGTTGGCCTGCAGTGGCTGCTTCTGTCTTGGGCAGTGAAAGGCCTGGACTGGACTTTCTGCAATCTACTTTTGTGAGTTTCTCCAAGGGCTTGAGGTAGAGCTTGCCCCCTGTTCAAGAAGTCTCAGGAACAGCAAAGACTTCAAGTTCTTCTGCCCTCAGCACTGGGGACTGTGTGTTTTGTGCTGCAACAGAAGAAAAGCAACCCGATGACGTCTACAACGCCGCTGCCGACTCCGTGTCCTGAAGGCACCGCAGAGGGCACCGCCGCAATGCCGCACCGCGACCCTGGTCTCACCAACGATGCCTGCTGACGCTGCCACCGAGCCGCTGCTCGCACCGCGACCTGTGGGCACCGCACTCCGCACCGCTTTGCTTCACGGCGACGCCTTGGCACCGCAGAGGGCACCGCCGCAACGCCGCACCGCGACCCTGGTCTCACCGACAACGCCTGCTGATGCCGCCACCGAGCCGCTGCTCGCACCGCGACCTGTGGGCACCACACTCTGCCCCGCCTCGCTTCATGACGACGCCTTGGTATCCCCACGACGACGCTCCACACCGAAATCTACGCCGCTGCTTGCACCGTGGTTCGAGGGCACCGCTCGTTAAGTTACATGACGCACCGCCCTCATCCCGCACCACAGCCTTGGCCTACCGACGCCGGCGCCATCGACTCCAGTTCGTCAGCCGACGACAGTGCTTCCGCAACGACGACACCGCTGCTTGCACCGTGACCTGCCAGCACCGTGACGAGCACCGCCTTCATCTCGCACCACGACCCTGGTCTCACTGACGACGCCATCCTACGCCGCCACCGAGCCGCTGCTCGCACCGCGACCTGAGGGCACCGCACGCCGCACCGCTGCACTTCGCACCGCAGCACCCGGCGCCTGCCGACGCCAGCGCTCCTGACTTCAACAGAGAGGAGATCGATCTGCAACGCCTGTGACTTCGAGGGCCCCGATGGCTCCTGCACCGACCTCCGGAACCGACGCCTGCGGACGCCGTGCTTTCGGAAGCTCAACGAGAGGTCGCCGACGCCCTTCATTTCTAAAAGGTACTGTTTGCGGGTCTTCCCGACACCGCAGCTGGCCCGCGACGCCGCTGTCAGCCAGAACTGTTTGAATTTGTTTGCTCACGACGCCGTGATAGCCCCGGACGGAGCTATCGACATCAAGGAACTGTTTTTAAAGCATATTTTGATAACTGAAGATTTTTAAGTACTGTATTGTGGATTTTTATCGTTTTTGGGTCTTGTCTTAAGTATATAAAAATATTGGATATTTTTCTAAACTGGTGTGGTGCCCTTTTGTAGTGCTTACACTGTATTACTGTTGGTTATGTGCAAATGCTTTACACACTGCCTCTAAGATAAGCCTGACTGCTCGTGCCAAGCTACCAAGGGAGTGAGCAGGGGTTATTTTAGGAGTGTAACTCCCTTATCCTGACTAGAGTGGTGGTTTCCTCCTGGCTTTGGCACATGCCCTAGCCTACCAAAAACCCCATTTCTAACATTGGTTGTCAGCGGTGAGGATAGGACTTGCGTTTGCACTCGACTTACAGTGATTGGTGTGCACTACTACCATATCGCAGACCATTACGTGCCACATACTGGTTCTTTTTGGCCTATTTTTGATCTTGCCAGTTTGAACTTGCTACTTCATCATGCCTGAATCATTTGCATCATCTGTTGCATCCTTGGAAGTGGCCTTTGAGGAGGAGAGGTTAGAAACCTTCAATGTGAAGGAATTGAAGGCGATCTGCAAAAACCTCAAAATCCAAATCAGGGGCCTCACCAGAAAAGAGGAGCTACAAAAGGCGCTGAGGGCCTGGGTAGCAGCCAGACATGCTAGTGAGCTGTCTGGAGATCTTGGCATGGAGGCAGAGGAGCCTATTCCAAGGGTGGATGTGCTTTTGGGAGGGGGGGGGGGCACCCTCTAAACCAGAAAGCAGCAGTCTGTCCCCAGAGGAGCTGGAGGACAGACAGGAAGCGAGGAAGTTTGAGTTGGAGAAACTCAGGATAGAAAGTGAGAGGGAAGACAAAAGAATAGCCATGGAGGAAAGGAAGATGATGTTAGACCATGAGTTTAAAATGAGAGAGCTGGACTGGGAAGCCAGTAGGGCTAGGCCCATTCAGATGGTGGCAGCAAAAGTGTTAGGTCCAGTACTGAGGATGAGGTACACACACACACAGATTTGGGGCCCTGCTTCAAAGAGGGGGTTGACATACACCAGGGGGTTCAGGATTGTGAGGGTACTCCAGTGGTGCGCAGTGTCCCTGAGCTGGATTGGGGAACTGGCACAGGGGATCATTTTCCTGGTAGTGGGAGGGACACTCTACTGACTCTAGATGAGAGGTGCAGGGAGAGGGGTTCCCCCATGATAGAAGCCCTGGTAAGTGAGTATGGAGACCAGCCAGAAGAGTATGGGTTGAGGGACAGCAACAGTCAGACACTGTCTCACCAGTCTTGTGAGAATGATGTGGGGTACTTGTCTGAGGCACTGGATGGATGGGTGAAGGTTAGTTTGGTCAACACGTGTGGGGCTGTGTGATTCAATTGTGGGAGAGCATATTTTAAGTTCCTGTTTTCCAGAGCTATGCCAACACCAAGTGGAGTGTGAGTTCTCTGACCCCAGGGAGCTTGCACTGGAGGCAGACCTTTTGGTGGATTCCCGAGGGTCTGGAGAAGCATCTGGGGGTGACCCGGATGGAAGTGGCTTAGGTATTTCCCAACCAAGGGGGGTGGGAAAGGTTTGTGATAGCCCAGATAGGTCCCGGTGTCATGGGAAGGGTGTGGGGACTCACGTCCTGTCTCCGCGGAGAAAGAGTGGGAATGAGCTGCAGCCCAAGGTGCCCAAAACCCGGTCCCAGAGACTGGGTGGTTCCAGGGGGGAACACCAGGTGGGGAGCCTAGGCTGTACTGGTAGGCCGTCCGTTGAGGGGGATCTCCTACTGTCAGGAGAACGTGGAGTGTCTGTAAACAGAGCTCCAGCGGTTCTGGTGTCTGGCGGTGCCGCTCCCAAGTGGAGGGTGCAGAAGTCCAGATTGAGGGGTGAGAGGGGGATGCGTTCCACAGTGGGAAAACCAGTGGGTCAGGGGCCAGCCAGATGGGCTGAGCCTCCTAGGAGTGACCAGGGTGACACCACTTCTGTCCTGGGGGTTCTTTGCGCACTGTCAGATGGACAGGGGTCGGGAGATCTGCGCCAAGCAGACTGTCACACAACACATGAGTCATGTGTTACCCTCAGGGGGGGCATGCGTGCTCCCAAGGAAGTCCTGGTGCGCTGGGCAGGTGCTCAGCCGCAGGGTTTAGTCCCTGGGTTGGGAGGCCAGGTTCAGGGTGTCCCCCCTGACCTGGGGGAAGGGGCGACTGCTAACAGTGCCCCTACCAGTTTGTCTTCTGGGGGTGCCGCTCTAGGTGGGAGGGTACAGAGCCCCAGGGGGGAGGACCGGGTGTGGGAGAGCCCACCCCAGCCCCTGGTTCAGCCTCAGGGTACAGACCCTGGGCTGGTGTACCAGTTGCAAGATAGCACCCCTGAACTGGTGGGCGAATTGTGCAGGACACCTACCACAGGTGCCCTGACAATTCTGGAAGGGGGTACTGCTCCAGGTGGGAGGGTACAGAGCCCCAGGGAGAAGGAGGGGGTGTGGGAGAGCCCACCCCAGTCTCCTGTCCAGCCGCAGGGTACAGACCCTGGGCTGGTGGGCCAGTGTCAGGATGCCATACCTGACTTGGCAGGGGGGAGAGTGGAGAAAGGATGCCAGGCATCTGGGGCTACCGCCCCCCAATTTCTGACGCCACCGTGGTTGGAGTGGCCGGAAAGGCATAAGGCCTGGCTCTCCTCACTGACAATTGTCAGTGGCCACTGTGGCTGGCTGTCCCGGTGGACAGAGTTGTCCCTGGGAGGGGGGACAGGAGTCACACAGCCGGGGGGTGGACTGGGCCACACCATTGTGTTGGCCATGTGGGTACTGACTGCCTGTTGGGACACATCTGTGAGCAAAGTAAGTTTAGGTGCTGCGCAGATGGGGTCCACAGGTGAGGAGAAGGGTTCCCCATGGGTCAGCTTAGTGGGCCCTGAGAGTATGGATAGAGGGATCCAACTAGGTTCAGGAAGGCGTAGAACGGGAAGAAAACCCTGCTGTTGTGGGCCAGGTTCCTTGCTCTATCGCCCCAAGCAGGGAAGCCCATCGAGGTATGGATTGGTCTACCCTGGCTTTAGGCTGGAAGGGGGTTGTGTTGGAAATGACCCTTTTTGCAGGGTTATCCCCAAACTTTTGCTTCTTCCTCCTACTTTTTCCTGACCTGTTTGTGTTGGTTTTAGGACTCTGGGCACTTTACCACTGCTAATCAGTGCTAACGTGCATATGCTCTCTGTGTAAATTGTGTTATGGATTGGTGTTTCCATGATTGGATATTTGATTTACTTGTTAGTCCCTAGTAAAGTGCACTGAGTGTGCCAGGGCCTGTAAATCAAATGCTACTAGTGGGCCTGCAGCACCGATTGTGCCACCCACGTGAGTAGCCCTGAAAAGGTAACTCAGACCTGCCATTGCAGAGTCTGCGCGCAGTTTGTAACTGCCATGTCGACTTGGCCAGTGCACACACTTGCCAGTCTCTAACCTTCCCTTTTCTTACATGTCAGCCACCCCTAAGGTAGGCCCAAGATACCCCTGTGGGCAGGGTGCAGTGTATGTGAAAGGTAGGACATGCCCTGGTGTGTGTGGTATGTCCCGATAGTGAATTACTGCCAATTTCGTTTTTCACTATTGCAAGGCTACCTGTTCCCCATAGGACAGAATGGGAAGTTTGTTTATAACATCTTATAAACATAACTGGCCCTGGGAACTAGGTAGGAAAATAAAGTTTAGTATGCCTGAACTCAGAATCTAAAGATGCATCTTTTAGTGAAGGTGATTTTTACATTCTGTGTTTGAAAATACCACTTTTAGAAAGTAGGTATTTTCTTGCTCAGTCATCCTGTGTGCCTCTGTTGGAATGTGAATTGCCTGTCTGGGTTTTGGATGACAGAAGGCTGGGGAGCAGGAGTGGCTCCAGATAGTCTAGGTGGGTCAGGAAAGGGCTGAATAGACCTGGGCTGCAACTGGGGAAGGGGGAGGAGATTTCCTTGCACCTCAAAGGGCCTGGTCTGCCTCTGACAATGCCGTCTCCACCTCCTGCCAGGAAGTAACACCAGAGGAGGCAGAACTGGTTCTGGCTGGGCACAGACACTCTCTGCCTAAGAGATCAAAGGATTTTGGGATATAAATATTGGGGCCCAGACCCCTGAACTTTAGAACTCTTTTGGATCAAGAAGACTGCCAAGAAGAAGAGCTGGAGAAGCTGTGAGGAAGAACTACCACTTTGCTGCGTGCTTTGCTGTGTTGGCCTGCAGTGGCTGCTTCTGTCTTGGGCAGTGAAAGGCCTGGACTGGACTTTCTGCAATCTACTTTTGTGAGTTTCTCCAAGGGCTTGAGGTAGAGCTTGCCCCCTGTTCAAGAAGTCTCAGGAACAGCAAAGACTTCAAGTTCTTCTGCCCTCAGCACTGGGGACTGTGTGTTTTGTGCTGCAACAGAAGAAAAGCAACCTGACGACGTCTGCGATGCCGCTGCTGACTCCGTGTCCTGAAGGCACCGCAGAGGGCACTGCCGCAACGCCGCAACGCCGCACCGCGACCCTGGTCTCACCGACGACGCCTGCTGACACCGCCACCGAGCCGCTGCTTGCACCGCGACCTGTGGGCACCGCACTCCGCACCGCTTCGCGACGACGCCTTGGCACCGCAGAGGGCACCGCCGACGACGCCGCTCCACGCCGAAATCTACGCCGCTGCTTGCACCGTGGTTCGAGGGCACCGCTCGTAAAGTTACACGACGCACCGCCCTCATCCCGCACCGCAGCCTTGGCATACCGACACCTCCGCCATCGACTCCAATTCGTCAGCCGACGACAGCGCTTCCGCAACAACGACACCGCTGCTTGCACCGTGACCTGCCAGCGACCCTGGTCTCACCGACGACGCCATCTGACGCCGCCACCGAGCCGCTGCTCGCACCGTGACCTGAGGGCACAGCACGCCGCTCCGCTGCACTTCGCACTGCAGCACCCGGTGCCTGCCGACGCCAGCGCTCCTGACTTCAACAGAGAGGAGATTGATCTGCAACGCGTGTGACTTCGAGGGCCCCGACAGCTCCTGCATCGACCTCCGGAACCGACGCCTGCGGACGCCGTGCTTTCGGAAGCTCAACGAGAGGTCGCCGACGCCCTGCATTTCTAAAAGGTACTGTTTGCGGGTCTTCCCGACACCGTAGCTGGCCCGCGACGCCGCGGTCAGCCAGAACTGTTTGGATTTGTTTGCTCACGATGCCGTGATAGCCCCGGATGGAGCTATCGACATCAAGGAACTGTTTTTAAAGCATATTTTGATAACTGAAGATTTTTAAGTACTGTATTGTGGATTTTTATCATTTTTGGGTCTTGTCTTAGGTATATAAAAATATTGGATATTTTTCTAAACTGGTGTGGTTTCCTTTTGTAGTGCTTGCACTGTATTACTGTTGGTTATGTGCAAATGCTTTACACACTGCCTCTAAGATAAGCCTGACTGCTCGTGCCAAGCTACCAAGGGGGTGAGCAGGGATTATTTTAGGAGTGTAACTCCCTTATCCTGACTAGAGTGGTGGTTTCTGCCTGGCTTTGGCACATGCCCTAGCCTACCAAAAATCCCATTTCTAACACGCATGCATACACCTTACTGTGGATGTATTAGTGTCATGCCTAAAAAGGCACTGGTGAGTGCTATGTTAATGTATTGCCTCTGAAGGTTATATATCAATAAAATAAAAAAAAAGTATGGCCTGAAAGTTTGGGAACCCATGTAAACATACTGTTTTAGGGGTTATTCAGAAACATTTTCTCTGCCCTTTCACATACTCAAAATCGTCTATGGCAGGAGTAAATATATTTTCAATCTAGAAATGGCCAGTAACCACCGCCTAATTTGGTGGGGGTGGTGAGGATGATTGAGGAAGAGATCATTCACTATGGATCAATATTTTACCAATGGAGCAAAGACGTATGCTGGGCACTTTTCTCATGCGTAATTGCACACCCTGTAACAAAATAGGATTTTACAAACGTTTTCCAGGATTACCTCGGGGCACCTTCAACTGTCGCATCTTTTCAGATGTACTCTAGGAAACCTTTGTAAATTCCACAAACTTCTATTTTTCCATTTCAAGCACTGGTGCAGATAATAATCTATTCTAACGTGGCTGACTCACCCAAGATGGCGATGAGACCAACAACGCTAAGCAAAAAGAAATCTACCCCAAGGTAGATGGACAATAATGTTTAAGAAGGTTGATGATACAGCCACGCAGGCAAAGATGTTGACAAAGGGCATCACTGGTTGTGTTCAACATCAAGAAGGATGTTATGATGGAATCCTACCTGGAATCTTACCTGTGTGTTCATGCTAGAATGTTAGGCTGACGGCACTCGAGGTTTGTCAGTTGCTGCTGACTTCCCGAGGTGGTCGGATGCCAGGTTGTGCTTCTTACTAAACGCTTACTTCTACCCACCGTATTGTTTTGGACGATCCATCACAACATTTTGGCGACGATCTTCTCCAGCCATACCGGATCCTGGGAAGCACAACCTGGCGGTATTTGCAGTGTGTCGACTGCATTGTGCCCGTTTCCTCCTGAAATCCAGACGTCTTCCATCTGCTTATGTGATTCCGAGGTCGAGGCATCGAAACGCTGATGTGCCGCTCCCTTGCGTGAAAAAGGTACTGTTTTATTGGGCAAATTGGCTCCCGTGCTTCCAGTGGCAGTTGAAGCCTCGCGCAGGAGCTCGTGGAGGAGTCCACACCAAAGTTCGAAGCATCTTGCTGTGACGTCTTGGTGCATTATCACTGGAGCGCACAGTAACGGCGTGCGTACGTCATCAGGTAACGCCACCTACGTGCCTCCATTTTGGATTCCCCTCAAGTGGTGTGATTTATCGGCGGCTTCACGCACGAAGCTAAGTGTCTTTGCCGGTCAACAACAGGTGATCGGCACACCATTCGCAAGGTACAATTTTATTCTTTCACGATTGTGCAAACACATTCACGGTGATTTGCACATCTTTTGCCTATTCCTGTTATTAAAATTGGAAAGCTTCGAAGCCGGGCATTCAGGAACAGTTCACGTTTTGCACAAATAAAGATTACCGCAAGTAAAGATATCTAAGCCAGTTAAGCTGTACTTCGTGGCAAATACTTGTGCAGGCATATTTACGGTGATCTGCACACCCATACTTAATTTATCAGTACTTCTGTGCAGATGCCCTCACGGTGATTTGCACACCTTAAACTACTTCTCCATTTCAAACAACATTGTAGTGGGCATTAATTTCTGCACAACAAATAAGGCATTGTATTTTAAATAGGGCAGTGCAGTCTAACGTCATCATGCCTCCTATGTTTCTTCCTCATGCCGGCACACCCACGATAGTCTGGAAGGATTGGGTGGAAATGTTAGAGAACTACATTACCGCCTTAGATGGTCCAATTTCTCCCCTGCAAGGAAGAAAGCTTTGTTACTTAGTGCTCTTGGCAGTGAAGGACAACGTGTTTTCAAGTACTTACCTGTGGCCATCGGTCCCAATGGTCAGCCTAAGGATGATGTGTATAAAGAGGCCATCAAAAGATTAGAAACTAGGTTTGCTAAAGAAGTGAATCTCGTAATGGCTAGATATAAATTCTACACACAACCTCAATCTGACAATGAATCCATAGACAAATTTGTTGCAAGGCTGCGTGAACTTTCTGTGAAATGTCATTTTGGGGTAATGACTGATGAATTCATTCGAGATCAATTAATTGTACAGTGTCGCGAAAGGAAAATTCAAGAAAGACTGTGGGCTGCAAAAGACCCCTCGTTGAAGGAAGCTGTAGATATGGCTAAAGTAATTGAGGAATCTCAGAAGTGTATCAAGGAGCTCGGAAAAAGGGATAGGAGCACAAATGATGTTGCTAGTCTTGAATGCAATTACAAAGAAGATGATACAGGGATTAATGCTATCTCCCAAAAAAATACTAAGAGTACACCTCCTTTTAGTTCAATACCCAAAAGCAAAGGGAGAGAATGTATGCGGTGTGGGAGTCAATACCACTTAGCTGATTCCAAGAGATGTTTCGCTATAGACCAAGTGTGCAGGAAATGTGGTCGTAAGTGATATTATGCACGGGTATGTAGACAGAGTGGTAGTGTTGATAAGTACAAACCCAAAGTCAATGTGGTACAACAGTGCTCTGAGGCTATAAAAAGTACGGATAGAGTGTTAGTGATTGAAGAAACTCTTGAGAACACAATTTCAGAAGTATGTGAAGACTCAAGAAGGCTGACAAGGCCCAAGGCAGTGTTTAATGTGTGTGGCCAAGAGATTAGTCTCATGGTCGATTCAGGATTGATGTTCACGATTATTCCTGAGGCATTGTTTAGGACATTGTGGGGTAATGTTTAGTTAACTGACAAAGACATCAATCCTGTTGGTTACTAAGGTCAAACTATTGACATTCTAGGATACATGTTTGGTGTCATTCGCTTTGGCACTAGGAGTACGAAGGGCAAAGTTTATATTGCCAAAGAAGGTCCTCCCATTCTTGGTTGGATGCATCAATATGGCCTTCATATTGTAATAGATCCAAGGTCCCTTAGTCTGGTTATGGTAGTGGATGATGGTGTACAAATTAAAGATGTTTTGCATGAAGCACGCAGAGTGTTTGAAGATAGGTTAGGATGTGTGAAAGGTTACACTCACAAAATTATCCTGAAACCCGAAGCCTGTCCTGTTCAGCTTAGGAGAGTGCCATTGTCGGTTAGACAGGGTCTCAAAGAATTGCTGCAAGACTTGTTGAAGGGAGGAGTCATAGAACCAGTGGAAGCATCCTCATGGATTTCTCCGGTCGTCATAACTCAAAAAGCTGATGGCCGTTTGAGATTTTGCATTGACTTGAGGTCTCTGAATAGGGATATTGTCACTGACACATTTCCTTTGCCTAATATCAATGAGTTGTTACAATCAGTAGGCAGTGGTAAGTACTTCTCAAAGATAGAACTGAGATGTGGTTATCATCAGATCAAACTGCATCCTGACTCCAAACCACTAACTGCCTTCATCACTACGGAGGGCACATTCCAATTCACTCGCATGCCGTTCGGCCTAGCGTCGGCAGCGAGTGGGTTTTAAAAGTTGATGAAGAGCATTTTTGAAGGTGTGAGTGGCGTGGTTTATTTCCAGGATGATATTTTGGTCTCTGGTAAGACAGTGGAGCAGCACAATGCCATTTTGAGACGAGTCTTGTGGAAATTGGAGGAGGTGGGTTTGACAGTAAACAAGGACAAATGCAAATTGTTAACTGAACAGGTGGAGTATCTGGGATATACCATTTCCAGTGGAGGGATAGCACCCAAACGTAATCTTTTGGAAGCAATAAAACATGCACCCTGTCCTAAAGACAAAGATCAGTTAAGATCCTTTTTAGGGCTTGCGGAATATTATTCAAAGTTCGTAAGGGTATTTGCTGACATAACTGAATCCTTAAGGAATCTTATTCGCAAAGGTAATAAGTACATTTGGGAGGAGGAACAACAAAAATCTTTTGAAAGAGTCAAAAATGAGATTTGTAATGCAGGTATCTCAGCTTCATTTAATACTACATGTAAGTCTTTTCTCATGGTTGATGCCAGCATTACTGGTATTGGTGTGGTGTTATCTCAACATCAGAATGGGACTGAAAGAACAATAGCTTTTGCTTCTCGGACCCTCACACAAGCTGAAAGGAACTATTCCGTCATTGAACGGGAAGCTTTAGCTGCGGCGTGGGGTATGGAATACTTCAGAGTGTATTTGTGGGGTACCAGATTTGTGTTGAGAACAGACCACAAACCGCTGATCAAACTTTTATCTGCAGGCGGTGCCGGAAAAGGGTCTGCACACTTAGCTAGGTTCGCAGCCAGGTTACAGGAGTATTTGTACGATGTGGAATTCATTCATGGCTGGAAAAATTCAATGTTGATAAGAGTGTTGTGGAGAGGCTGGAGTCTGAGGAAGCTGTAGCGTTTGTTTGTGATGTGCTTGAATGTCATTTCGGTGCGTTTTCCAGGTTGTAGTGGGAGGATGGTATGCGTTCTGACTCTACTTTGAAGGAAGTGATCAATATGATCAAGATGGGAGCACGCAGAGAGAGTATGGTGTCTGTAGCAGCTAGACCTTTTTGGAAAATTATCAATGAACTGTGGGTGAGCGGTCTGGATGTGATCATGAGAGGGTATCGTTTTGTGCCTCCTGTAGGTTTGAGATTTCATATTTTCAAACTAGCTCATGATTGACATTTGGGGCAAGGCGTGACCATCAGGAGAGTCAAGGAAGACTTTTGGTGCCAGGGATGGATGACCAAATCAGAAGGTGGGTGGAAGAGTGTGGTCTTTGCAAGGAGAGTGAAAAGAGATTGAGGGTGAGTAGTCAGTGTACCATGGGGCAGATAAGTGATCCGGGTAAACCTTGGAGTACTATTTGTCTGGATTTTATAGGCCTACTATCTGATTTGTCTGCTGATATGCGCTTTGCAGCAGTAATTGTGGATGTCCATTCCAGGTGGTTAATCGTTAAATTCTTGAGAGACATTACTACCACTTCAACTATTAAAGTTTTGGAGAAAGTTTTTTTTGAGGAAGGTGTGCCTCATACTTTGCTGACGGACAATGGGACACAGTTGGTTTCTTGTGAGATGCGACGTTTTCTGGAAAAATGTGGGGTTAAGCATTCTTGTACTTCTCCTTATAATCCCATGGGCAATGGAATGGTTGAGAGGGCCAACAGGTTGGTGAAAGGGACCATTCAACTGGCGTTATCCAGTGGTCGATCTCCTAGACAACTTGTGGATGAAATGTTGTGGGCCTACCATTCACAGTGTCACTCACAAATGCCTTTTTCTACTTATGAGGGGGCGTTTGCCTGGTTCTAGATTGGTTCCTTCTTGGTTGCAAGATTGGATAATTGGCGGAGGTGAGCAAGTCCATAAGAATGCTCTTTCCAAATTCAAGGTGGGAGAGTGGGTCAAGTTGAGATCTGGCAGGGTGAGAGGCAGTTTGAGTAAATTTAAGGGACCTTTTCATGTGGTTAAGGTTGGTAAGTTCTATGTAGTCATTGGAGGGGGAGATAGGTGGAATGTACGTAGAGTAGCGTTGTATCAGAGAGGTGGTTCATGTCCTAAACAAGGTAGTGATGATGAAGGTTGTTCTGGAGCCATGTTCATGCCGGATAATGATGGTTCCTCCAGTGCACGTTTGAGGGATCCCAGTGCTGTGTCTGATTTCCGGTTGGATGAGAGTGGTGGGGGTCCGGACTTTGAGGGTGGTCCCATGGTAAGAGGCGATTTGGGTGTTAGAGTTTGTAGACCACCTTCTTATTTACAAGATTATGTTAGAATGTAATTTGCTTTTGTTTTACTTTTTAGCTGCTTTTATGTTAGTTCTAATTTCTTTTATATTGTTCTTGTTTTATTTCGTTTGTTTCATTGCAAAGGAGAAGGATGTGTTATGATGGAATCCTACCTGGAATCTTACCTGTGTGTTTGTGCTAGAATGTTAGGCTGACGGCACTCGAGGTTTGTCAGTTGCTGCTGACTTCCCGAGGTGGTCGGATGCCAGGTTGTGCTTCTTACTAAACGCTTACTTCTACCCACCGAGTCTCCTGTATTCTTTTGGAAGATCCATCACAACAAAGGACAGAGTGTAAAATCTGTCACCGTTGAATTTTGTTGTCCTGTAGTGGTATACTGCTGCACACAATACATCTAATATGACTGAGTGAAAGACCATTGTCTTACACTTTTCTCCTATAAAAGCTGTTACTTTTTTTGCCCCCATAGATGAGGTATGTTGATCCTACAAGGGCTAGATAAAAACATTTTCTGAGGCTTAACAGGCTAGAAAGCTACAACAACTTCAAAATTACACTACCAAGGAATAACACAACATAATTAAGGATGTTATTTTTCTACATTTGCTGAGATTTACATTTAAATAGATTTCTTTGTATTTTTAAAAACTGAAAATATCGAATTTGGGACTTTCCTAGTCTAAAGCTCAGCGCTGTCAGTTATGACTGTCAGTGCAACAGCTGTACAGACTGACAACATGAACATACAGTTAAAAATGTGAACAACATTTTCTGATGAAGCTCAAATAGCTGTAAATGTGCACATCTATTGTGTACTACATTGTTAATGTTTAAATGTCTATGTATTGTTATTTACACACGCCTATTTATAGCACTAAAATCTTACAGTCATGCAAGTCTGAGCAAACATTTATTATTTAAATATATGTGGAAATGTTACATATGCGTTTTTCTCTATTCCCTGAATAAATAATTAATAGATAATAAATACAAATAAAATGAGTGAAAATAAATACGGATTAATACAGACAAATATGTGAAAACGAAAACTATTAAACGTGCATCATTCAATTTAAAGGAAATGTGATTATTATTTGGGGTGGATGAGTACCACTTTAAGGAACTCTTGCATGGGTGAACCCTCAAAGTCAACATAGTTACCTGAATTCAATCTGAAGTGTTTTGCATTTTGACTTTATTACTGTTTGAAGTGATGCATAAATACTTTAAACATTGCCCTAAGTTAAGCTTGTCTGCACTGTGGCATAGCTACCCCTGTTGCCCCCTGGTAACTATGGGCAACATGTAAAAGATTTATGGAGTAACAAAACAGTAATAAAGTCAAAACCCAAAACAATGAAAATCCTAAACTGATTTAGAAAAATAGAGTCAACTTTAATAAACTACATGACACCACAATGACAAAAATGCAATAAGGGGAACCAGAGATATGGATTTCTAAAGATTTACGGAAAATACCACCAAAAAGCACCAATGATAATCAATAGACCAGGACCTAGGCACTACTTGAGCCTGACCATGATGGAGCACGGGTCAGATATACCAACCAGGTTCGTCCTGTTCAAAGATTTTACATTTCAACTCAATCATTTAAGTACCAACCAACCAACCACAGGAGTATACCCATAATGCCCCCAGAACCTCAGGGAGGCACTTAGAGACTCACAGAGTGTCAAGCAGAGGCCAAAGACAAAGTCTAGTCCAGCTCCAGTTGCCACTGGTGAGCTGGGTACTTCCAGGAAAAGGCCTCTTGCAGCTTGTTGTGTCCCTGTACCCACACAGGAAGTCAGCCTTATAACCTTTGGAGTCCACGTCCTTATCCTGGGTATAAGAGGGAGCAGCTCCCAGTCCTTCAGGGCTTCTTTGTAGGTCCAGTCCTATTCTGATCTTCTGCAGGGCCAGAAAGTGTTCTGAAGTTAGTGCCTGCAGGTGTCACATTTATGCTTGTCATTAGCTGGTGGGTGGGAATGAATCCTGGGCATGTCCTAACCAATAGGGTAAAAACTCCCTGCAGCAGTTCCCTTCTTCCCTGACTGAAAAAAGGCCCAAAATGCACAATGTCATGGCATTTTTAAGATGGCGAACATCTTCGGCCACAATAAACTTGGGCTCCGAGGACTGGGCTGTGTGTGGGGAGTGCACTATAGTAATCCTAGTGTCCGCTCACATTGAACACTAACACTAATCTGTTTGAGGCAGGCAATCTACCACAACAAACCCAGAGACAGAAGTCTGGTAGGGCAAAACCAGGGTGCTCCAGCAACTAGACAGTGGATATACAATAAATGTCTCAGCACCCTGCTCTCGCCCTTTCAATTGTGCCCCCAAGAGTTATATGTGACTCAACAGACCTGTCAAGCAGTATTTGACACTGTAGTGTAAAATATTATGCCCACAGCCCCCACACTGCATATACTGTGTTAAAGGATAACTTTCTAAGTTACCTTTCCTTAATATTTATTAAAATTCCAACTTCACCATTGAATTGGATTTTAATCATTATTAAAAATGGTGGTTTAATATTTTTTTAGCTAGCCCTATTCCCAAGATACAGTATTAATATTTTAATCTGTTTTACGGGGTTCTACATAGGACAGTTAGGCCTTCCACTGTGAGAATAGCTTTTAGGGCCTTCTACCTGTAGGGACAGAGTAATATTCCGTTTTTACGTGTGACACTTTTAAATACCATGCACCCTACCTGTGGTCTACAAAACTCACATAGTGACTTATTCATATTTAAAAGGAAGGTATTACCTGTCAAAAGGGTTTATTTTGACAGATCGCAGTGCATGTTTCCCACTGTTACAGTCAGGCTACAACGGTAGGCTGGAAGCCATGTTTGCACTACCAATATAGTGGAGCGCACAAAAAGTGTTGCAGTCCACTAGTGGTATTTAACTTCCAGGCCCTAGGTACATTTTGTACCTACCATTTGCTAGGTACTTAAACATAAGTTAAGCATACCAATTAGGAGTATGCCAATTAGACTATGTTTAAGGGGGAGCACATGCACTTTCCTACTGGTTAGCAGGGGGTAACGTGCACAGAGTTCCAAGGCCGGCAAAACTATAGGGTCCAGCAAAAGGCAAAAAATCTGGGGTGACCATGCAGAAAAAGGAGGATTTCCTACACAAATATTTTAATATTTTCCTTTATCAGATTAATATGTCAAACATGCTTGAAGGGGCTATATGAGCATGTTTTACTGCTCCATCATGATTTTTAGAAGAAACAGGCATTTTATTAGAATGGCTCGATAAAATATCACTGGAAATATACATAACTGGTAATATATTCACAGTGGTGGATCCTCAATAAAGATATTTTATAGCTTGTCTTTCACAGCAGGAATGTTCTTTGTAGAGTTTGTTGAAATTGACAGTGCAATCAGAGGCATTTATCTTGCAGGCACAGACAGTCAAAGCATTTTCTGATCTGCAGATCAGGATGTGAACATGTCATGGAGATGGAATGTATGCATTTTCAGGCATGCGTTTATGCACATTTGTGTATTCTTGCAAGGTTTCTTGATGAAACAGACCATTTTCACTGATGCATACCTTATTTAAAGACTACAGACAAGGGAGCAGCCAGAAAATAAAAATACCCCCCACTTTGAACCAAACCTCTAATGATACCGTGTAAGTAGAGTAAGTATGCCAAACTCCTCCTAGAATATTTTACTTGACCCTTACATCCACCCATCTAGCCATCCACCTTACACTTTCACCTTTTTATTCTTCTATCAATTCCTTCATCCATCCTTTCATCTCGCCCTCCATTCTTTCCCATTTCTATCCATCCAGTGACCATCCATCTATCTGTTCCTACATTCATCCACCCATCTTTCACCTTTCCATCCTTCTATCCTCCATCCTTCCATCCACCCATTTTTCAGTATTCCATACATCCAGTGACCAATCCGTTCACCCACTAATCCATCCTTTCACTCATCCATCCATCTTTCAATCTATCCATCCTCCCATCCATTCACCCATCCACCCTTTCTACCATTTATCATTTCACCAATGAAATCTTTCACCTTTCCATCCATCATTCAACTTTGCACCCTTTCTTCCTTTCTTCTTTTTACTCTTCCTTCCTTTCACCTTTCGCTGTTTCTTCCTTTCACTGCTGCTTCCTACCTACTTCCTCATTTTCCTAGTTCACAGCATTGACCTATCATTCATTCTTTGCTCACTTTTTTCTTTCTCACACTAGTCGCTCACAATCGCTCTTTTGATGCTCTCTGTCATGTTTTCCATCTTTCATCATTCCTTTGTCAGTGAGCTTGATTTACTTTGCAGCCCCTGACCTCCGCCCCTCGGGCTGCCTCTGGATTCCCTTTGATCATTCTTATTAGCCTTTTGACTGCAGAAAGAATAGACTGATATACACATAACAGATGTTTAGTGGGGCCCAGATGATCGGATCATTGTTCCAGTGGTAACTTTCACTTTAGCTGCTAAAGTGGGGGTTTTCACGACGGAACTGACCACAGGGCCCGCCCTTGCACTTCCTATAAGGTTTTTTGGGGAGTTCTATTGTTGCTTAGATGGTATACAACGTATCTTGCATAGTCATTACTCCAGCATGGGAATTCTGCAGAACATGCCAGGTGGCCGCCTCAATGGTCTCCTCTGGGACCTGCACTGCAGGAGAAAAACTGTGATATTCTGATTGCTGATTAGTTCTAGTTTTAACCATAGTTAGTCAAGCTGGTCTCTTGTTATCGGAGAGATTTCTTCGGAACGTCTTGCCTCTTTAGCATTCTTCTCCTTGCAAAGTAGTTACTCAGGCCTTCATTACACTTGGGTTGTATTGGGCAAGTTGGTTTACATTGGCTTCCCTAGCTACCTCCAGGGGTTAATTTGTAAAAAAATCATAAGTGCCGGGGCTCTCGTCAGGAGGCAGCTTGCCCCAGCCCATTTCTCCTGTAAGCGCCGCCTAAAACAGAACCAACTACTAACTATGAAAGTGGGTAGAGAATGTGCCATAATGGCCAGAACTGGCGACGTTGGAACTGGAGAACCAGGTTCCAGTCTCAGCATCGGCTCAACATCCTGTGATTCTGGGTAAATCACTTAATCTTCCCGTGCCTACCATAAATGAATGTGTCTTTAACTAGTGCTCATGAAAAGCGCTGGTGTTGATGATCAAGTGCTGGTGCTGAGCACTGGAAACCACTAGCTCAAATTAAGCACTCGGCCCTCCTTCATTGAATGCAGGTAATTGAGGGCCCTATTTAGAGTTTCACGACGGGATACTCCACCGCAAACTGGCGGATGCCCTGTCCACCATATCACAAGTGGATTATGGTCTATGGCACTTGTAATACGACAGACGGGATAGCCCTCATGTTTTGATTGAGTATCCCACCCTCCAAGCTCTAAATAGGGCTCCAGGAATCCAGAAGCATGTTTAGTTTTTGGATTTCCTCCTGGGCTCATATTTCAGAGCTCCTTGCTGCTTTCCTCTCGCTGCCTGTACGTAAATGTGCTCTTTTCAAGACCCAGAAAGTCAGGCTTTGCTCGGGTCCTAAATGTCATTGTCCCGTTCTTCATTATTCTCCTTCTCGACCCTTATGGGGAAGTTCTGGTGATCTGCCAGCCGTCCCAAGCTAAGGGCACATAGGGCTGGGTGGTCGTTCCTTCTAATGACCAGTAGCAAATAGATGCAACACACAAAAATCCTTCTAAATTCTGCAAACTGTTGAAGAGCAGGATATTATCTCGGACTAGTTCTTCTCCCAGAGATGACCCCCACAATCACCCAGCGCCAGGGTATCTCACAGAGGTTGTTGCATGCTTTATACTTTTATCTTTATTCATTCATTCATTCATTCGTGGCAGACTGACACAAGAATATGAGACTGCATTAATACAGGGTCATCCTTGATGTCCAGCTTCAGCATAGCGTCACTGCAGGCATAGGGTGCCACGCGCAGCCCCGAGGTCTATCTTTAGCCAAAATGCAGCGCAGTAGTGAATATTCAGAGTAGGTGGAGGGCATGAACGTCATTTAGGGGTCGCTGCGACCCCTGGCTTGCCTCTTGAGACCCCTGGCACTACCTTTGCAACCCCTGGCCTCAGAGGTGGCAAAATCTGTGACAAGAATTCAGGGGCAGATCGTCTTATGGACGTCAGTTGGGGCTCCACTTTCCTTATTTACTGCCATTTTTATTACACTAATAGTGAATAATATATTATTCATCATTTGTGTAATAAAAAATGATGTACAGTTAGCTGGGAGATGACTCTCCCTGTCAGGTGAAGTAAGCAAAACATTATGCAGGTGAGAATGTGTTTATATATGAGACAGTGTGTTATGTATGAATGTGTGTGTACGTGTAAGCATGTGTGTGTGTGAGTGAAAGTAATCGTCAAATGGCATGTGATGTCGAGTCCGCTACCCCTGGCATTTTGGTGATTTGACGTCCATGGTGGAGGGTGCAGAGAAGCAGCACAACTGCAGCTCATGTGCAGGGTGCGGGAGACATCCATTACAACGCGGGCATCGCATCGCAATGCCTTTACATCACGGTCATTACAACGCAAGTCGTTACAACGACTTGCCCTGGATGGCGCTCTAACCTAAGGAACAGTATGATTTACTATTCCAACACCTTCCCTACTGTACGTAGACTGGAGTTGGAATAGTAAATCATACTATTCCTAACTCCAGCGCAAGTCGTTGTAACGACTTGCGTTGTAACGAACGCAATGTAAAATACCGCGTTGTGAATGTATGCGATGTAACGTCATACATTCGCAGGGCACAGATAAGAAGCAAAGCTTCAGCCCATGTGCAGGGTTCAGAGAAGTAGCAAAACCTCAGCCTAGATGAAGGGTACAGATCAGAAACAAATCACCCGTCCACGTGAAGGGCGCAGGGAAAATAGCAAATCTTCATTCAGCCTTGATGCAAGGCACAGATCAGAAACAAAGTTCAGTCCAGATGTAGGGGCTGCACAAAAACAAATCATGAGTTTATGTGCAGGGCACATAGAAGTAGCAAATCCTCAGCCCATGTGCAGGGCACAGAGAAGTGGCAAATCTTTAGTTAGCCCAGGTGCAGGGCAAAAATCAGAAGCAAATCATCAGTCCATGTGAAAGGCGCAGAGAAATAGCAAATCTTCAGACTAGGTGCAGGGAACAGATCAGAAGCAAAACTTTAGCCCATGTAGAGGGCGTGGATGAGAAGCAAAGCCTCAGCCTAGGTGCAGGGCACGGATCAGAAGCAAAGCTTCAGCCTAGGTGCAGGGCACGGATCAGAAGCAAAGCTTCAGCCTAGGTGCAGGGCACGGATCAGAAGCAAAGCTTCAGCCTACGTGCAGGGCACGGATCAGAAGCAAAGCTTCAGTCTAGGTGCAGGGCACGGATCAGAAGCAAAGCTTCAGCCTACGTGCAGGGCACGGATCAGAAGCAAAGCTTCAGCCCAAGTGCAGGGCACGGATCAGAAGCAAAGCTTCAGCCCAAGTGCAGGGCACGGATCAGAAGCAAAGCTTCAGCCCAAGTGCAGGGCACGGATCAGAAGCAAAGCTTCAGCCTAGGTGCAGGGCACGGATCAGAAGCAAAGCTTCAGCCTAGGTGCAGGGCACGGATCAGAAGCAAAGCTTCAGCCTACGTGCAGGGCACGGATCAGAAGCAAAGCTTCAGCCTAGGTGCAGGGCACGGATCAGAAGCAAAGCTTCAGCCCAAGTGCAGGGCACGGATCAGAAGCAAAGCTTCAGCCTAGGTGCAGGACATGGATCAGAAGCAAAGCTTCAGCCAAGGTGTAGGGCACGGATCAGAAGCAAAGCTTCAGCCTAGCTGCACGGATCAGAAGCAAAGCTTCAGCCTAGCTGCAGGGCACGGATCAGAAGCAAAGCTTCAGCCTAGGTGCAGGGCATGCATCAGAAGCATAGCTTCAGCCTAGCTGCACGGATCAGAAGCAAAGCTTCAGCCTAGGCGCAGGGCACGGATCAGAAGCAAAGCTTCAGCCTAGGTGCAGGGCACGGATCAGAAGCAAAGCTTCAGCCTAGGTGCAGGGCATGGATTGGAGGCAAAGCTTCAGCCTAGGTGCAGGGCATGGATCGGAAGCAATACTTCAGCATAGGTGCAGGGCACGGATCGGAAGCAAAGCTTCAGCCTAGCCCCACGGATCAGAAGCAAAGCTTCAGCCTAGGTGCAGGGCATGGATCAGAAGCAAAGCTTCAGCCTAGGTGCAGGGCATGGATCGGAAGCAAAGCTTCAGCCTAGGTGCAGGTCACGGATCAGAAGCAAAGCTTCAGCCTAGGTGCAGGGCATGGATCAGAAGCAAAGCTTCAGCCTAGGTGCAGGGCATGGATCGGAAGCAAAGCTTCAGACTAGGTGCAGGTCACGGATCAGAAGCAAAGCTTCAGCCTAGCTGCAGGGCACGGATCAGAGGCAAAGCTTCAGCCTAGCTGCAGGGCACGGATCAGAAGCAAAGCTTCAGCCTAGGTGCAGGGCACGGATCAGAAGCAAAGCTTCAGCCTAGGCGCAGGGCACGGATCAGAAGCAAAGCTTCAGTCTAAGCCAGGGCACGGATCAGAAGCAAAGTTTCAGCCTAGGTGCAGGGCATGGATCAGAAGCAAAGCTTCAGCCTAGGTGCAGGGCACGGATCAGAAGCTAAGCTTCAGCTCAGGCACAGGGCACGGAGCAGAAGCAAAGCTTCAGCCTAGGCGCAGGGCACAGATCAGAAGCAAAGCTGCAGCCTAGGTGCAGGGCACGGATCAGAAGCAAAGGTTCAGTCTAAGCGCAGGGCACGGATCAGAAGCAAAGCTTCAGCCTAGGTGCAGGGCACGGATCAAAAGCAAAGCTTCAGCCTAGGCGCAGGGCACGGATCAGAAGCAAAGCTTCAGCCTAGGTGCAGGGCACGGATCAGAAGCAAAGCTTCAGCCTAGGTGCAGGGCACGGATCTGAAGCAAAGTTTCATCTCAGGTGCAGGGCACGGATCAGAAGCAAAGCTTCAGTCTAGATGCAGGGCGTGGATCAGAAGCAAAGCTTCAGTCTAGATGCAGGGCGTGGATCAGAAGCAAAGCTTCAGTCTAGATGCAGGGCGTGGATCAGAAGCAAAGCTTCAGTCTAGGTGCAGGGCACGGATCAGAAGCAAAGCTTCAGCCTCGGTGAAGGGCACGGATCAGAAGCAAAGCTTCAGCCTAGGCCCGGGCGTGGATCAGAGGCAAAGTTTCAGCCTAGGTGCAGGGCACGGATCAGAAGCAAAGCTTCAGCCTAGGTGCAGGGCACGGATCAGTGGCAAAGCTTCAGCCTAGGTGCAGGGCACAGGTCAGAGGCAAAGCTTCAGCCTAGGTGCAGGGCACGCATCAGAAGCAAAGTTTCAGCCTAGGTGCAGGGCACATATCAGAAGCAAAGCTTTAGCCCAGGCGCAGGGCACGGATCAGAAGCAAAGCTTCAGCCTAGGCGCAGGGCACGGATCAGAAGCAAAGCTTCAGCCTATCCGCAGGGCACAGATCAGAAGCAAAGCTTCAGCCTAGGCGCAGGGCACAGATCAGAAGCAAAGCTTCAGCCTAGCTGCACGGATCAGAAGCAAAGCTTCAGCCTAGGTGCAGGGCACGGATCGGAAGCAAAGCTTCAGCCTAGCTGCACGGATCAGAAGCAAAGCTTCAGCCTAGGTGCAGGGCACGGATAAGAAGCAAAGCTTCAGCCTAGGTGCAGGACACGGATCAGAAGCAAAGCTTCAGCCTAAGTGCAGGGCACGGATCGGAAGCAAAGCTTCAGTCTAGGTGCAGGGTACGGATCAGAAGCAAAGCTTCAGCCTAGCTCCACGGATCCGAAGCAAAGCTTCAGCCTAGGTGCAGGGCATGGATCAGAAGCAAAGCTTCAGCATAGGTGCAGGGCACGGATCAGAAGCAAAGCTTCAGCCTAGGTGCAGGGCATGGATCAGAAGCAAAGCTTCAGCCTAGTTGCAGGGCACGGATCGGAAGCAAAGCTTCAGCCTAGGTGCAGGGCACGGATCAGAAGCAAAGCTTCAGCCTAGCTGCAGGGCACGGATCGGAAGCAAAGCTTCAGCCTAGGTGCAGGGCACGGATCAGAAGCAAAGCTTCAGCCTAGCTGCAGGGCACGGATCAGAAGCAAAGCTTCAGCCTAGGTGCAGGGCATGGATCAGAAGCAAAGCTTCAGCCTAGGTGCAGGGCACGGATCAGAAGCAAAGCTTCAGCCTAGGTGCAGGGCATGGATCAGAAGCAAAGCTTCAGCCTAGGTGCAGGGCATGGATCAGAAGCAAAGCTTCAGCCTAGCTGCACGGATCAGAAGCAAAGCTTCAGCCCAGGTGCAGGGCACGGATCAGAAGCAATGCTTCAGCCTAGGTGCAGGGCACGGATCGGAAGCAAAGCCTCAGTCTAGGTGCAGGGCACGGATCGGAAGCAAAGCTTCAGTCTAGGTGCAGGGCACGGATCAGAAGCAAAGCTTCAGCCTAGGTGCAGGGCACGGATCGGAAGCAAAGCTTCAGTCTAGGTGCAGGGCATGGATCGGAGGCAAAGCTTCAGCCTATGTGCAGGGCACAGATCAGAAGCAACGCCTCAGTCTAGGTGCAGGGCATGGATCGGAGGCAAAGCTTCAGCCTAGGTGCAGGGCACGGATCGGAAGCAAAGCCTCAGTCTAGGTGCAGGGCATGGATCGGAGGCAAAGCTTCAGCCTAGGTGCAGAGCACGGATCGGAAACAAAGCCTCAGTCTAGGTGCAGGGCATGGATCGGAGGCAAAGCTTCAGCCTATGTGCAGGGCACAGATCAGAAGCAAAGCTTCAGCCTAGGTGCAGGGCACGGATCAGATGCAAAGCTTCAGCCTAGGTGCAGGGCACGGATCAGAAGCAAAGCTTCAGCCTAGGTGCAGGGCACAGATCAGAAGCAAAGCTTCAGCCTAGGCGCAGGGCACGGATCAGAAGCAAAGCTTCAGCCTAGGCGCAGGGCACGGATCAGAAGCAAAGCTTCAGCCTATGCGCAGGGCACAGATCAGAAGCAAAGCTTCAGCCTAGGCGCAGGGCACGGATCAGAAGCAAAGCTTCAGCCTAGGCGCAGGGCACAGATCAGAAGCAAAGCTTTAGCATAGGCGCAGGGCACGGATCAGAAGCAAAGCTTCAGCCTAGCTGCACGGATCAGAAGCAAAGCTTCAGCCTAGCTGCACGGATCAGAAGCAAAGCTTCAGCCTAGGCGCAGGGCACGGATCAGAAGCAAAGCTTCAGCCTAGGCGCAGGGCACAGATCAGAAGCAAAGCTTTAGCATAGGCGCAGGGCACGGATCAGAAGCAAAGCTTCAGCCTAGGCGCAGGGCACAGATCAGAAGCAAAGCTTTAGCATAGGCGCAGGGCACGGATCAAAAGCAAAGCTTCAGCCTAGGCGCAGGGCACAGATCAGAAGCAAAGCTTTAGCATAGGTGCAGGGCACGCATCAGAAGCAAAGCTTCAGCCTACGTGCAGGGCATGGATCGGAGGCAAAGCTTCAGCCTAGGCGCAGGGCATGGATCAGAAGCAAAGCTTCAGCCTAGGTGCAGGGCACGGATCAGAAGCAAAGCTTCAGCCTAGGCGCAGGGCATGGATCAGAAGCAAAGCTTCAGCCTAGGTGCAGGGCACGGATCAGAAGCAAAGCTTCAGCCCAAGTGCAGGGCACGGATCAGAAGCAAAGCTTCAGCCTAGGCGCAGGGCATGGATCAGAAGCAAAGCTTCAGCCTAGGCGCAGGGCATGGATCAGAAGCAAAGCTTCAGCCTAGGCGCAGGGCATGGATCAGAAGCAAAGCTTCAGCCTAGGTGCAGGGCATGGATCAGAAGCAAAGCTTCAGCCTAGGCGCAGGGCATGGATCAGAAGCAAAGCTTCAGACTAGCTGCAGGGCATGGATCAGAAGCAAAACTTCAGCCTAGCTGCACGGATCAGAAGCAAAGTTTCATCCCAGGTGCAGGGCACGGATTAGAAGCAAAGCTTCAGCCTAGGTGCAGTGCACGGATCAGAAGCACAGCTTCAGTCTAGGTGCAGGGCACGGATCAGAAGCAAAGCTTCAGCCTAGGTGCAGGGCACAGATCAGAAGCAAAGCTTCAGCCTAAGTGCAGGGCACAGATCAGAAGCAAACCTTCAGCCTAGCTGCAGGGCACGGATCAGAAGCAAAGCTTCAGCCTAAGTGCAGGGCACGGATGAGAAGCAAAGCTTCAGCCTAAGTCCAGGGCACTGATCGGAGGCAAAGCTTCAGCCCAAGTGCAGGGCCCGGATCGGAGGCAAAGCTTCAGCCTAAGTGCAGGGCACGGATCGGAGGCAAAGCTTCAGCCTAAGTGCAGGGCACGGATCAGAAGCAAAGCTTCAGCCTAGCTGCAGGGCACGGATCGGAAGCAAAGCTTCAGTCTAGGTGCAGGGCACGGATCAGAAGCAAAGCTTCAGCCTAAGTGCAGGGCACGGATCAGAAGCAAAGCTTCAGCCTAGGCGCAGGGCACGAATCAAGGGCAAAGCTTCAATTTAGGTGCAGGGCGCGGATCAGAAGCAAAGCTGCAGCCTAGGCGCAAGGCGCGGATCAGAAGCAAAGCTGCAGCCTAGGCGCAGGGCACGGATCAGAAGCAAAGCTTCAGCCTATGCGCAGGGCACGCATCAGAAGCAAAGCTTCAGCCTAATGCAGGGCACGGATCAGAAGCAACGCTTCAGCCTAGCTGCACGGATCAGAAGCAAAGCTTCAGCCTAGGCGCAGGGCATGGATCAGAAGCAAAGCTTCAGCCTAGGCGCAGGGCACGGATCAGAAGCAAAGCTTCATCCTAGGCGCAAAGCTTCAGCCTATGCGCAGGGCACGGATCAAGGGCAAAGCTTCAATTTAGGTGCAGGGCACGGATCAAGGGCAAAGCTTCAGTCTAGCTGCAGGGCACGGATCAGAAGCAAAGCTTCAGCCTAAGTGCAGGGCATGGATCTGAGGCAAAGCTTCAGCCTAGTGCAGGGCACCGAGAAGTGGCAAAGCTTCAGTCTAGGTGCAGGGCAAGGATCAGAGGCAAAGCTTCAGTCTAGGCGCAGGGCACGGATCAGAAGCAAAGCTTCAGCCTAGCTGCAGGGCACGGATCAGAAGCAAAGCTTCAGCCTAGGTGCAGGGCACGGATCAGAAGCAAAGCTTCAGTCTAGGCGCAGGGCACGGATCAGAAGCAAAGCTTCAGCCTATGCGCAGGGCACGGATCAAGGGCAAAGCTTCAATTTAGGTGCAGGGCACGGATCAGAAGCAAAGCTTCAGCCTAGGTGCAGGACACGGATCAGAAGCAAAGCTTCAGCCTAGGTGCAGGGCACGGATCAGAGGCAAAGCTTCAGCCTAGCTGCATGGATCAGAAGCAAAGCTTCAGCCTAGGTGCAGGGCACGGATCAGAAGCAGAGCTTCAGCCTAGGTGCAGGGCATGGATCAGAAGCAAAGCTTCAGCCTAGGTGCAGGGTGTAGATCAGAAGCAAAGCTTCAGCCTAGGTGCAGGGCATGGATCGGAGGCAAAGCTTCAGCCTAGGTGCAGGGCACAGATCAGAAGCAAAGCTTCAGCCTATGTGCAGGGCACGAATCAAGGGCAAAGCTTCAATTTAGGTGCAGGGCGCGGATCAGAAGCAAAGCTTCAGTCTAAGCGCAGGGCACGGATCAGAAACAAAGCTTCAGCCTAGGTGCAGGGCACGGATCAGAAGCAAAGCTTCAGCCTAGGTGCTGGGCACGGATCAGAAGTAAAGCTTCAGCCTAGGTGCAGGACATGGATCAGAAGCAAAGCTTCAGCCTAGCTCCACGGATCCGAAGCAAAGCTTCAGCCTAGGTGCAGGGCACGGATCAGAAGCAAAGCTTCAGCATAGGTGCAGGACATGGATCAGAAGCAAAGCTTCAGCCTAGCTACACGGATCAGAAGCAAAGCTTCAGCCTAGGTGCAGGGCACGGATCAGAAGCAAAGCTTCAGCCTAGGTGCAGGGCACGGATCAGAAGCAAAGCTTCAGCCTAGGTGCAGGTCACGGATCGGAAGCAAAGGTTCAGCCTAGGTGCAGGGCACGGATCAGAAGCAAAGCTTCAGCCTAGGTGCAGGGCACGGATCAGAAGCAAAGCTTCAGCCTAGGTGCAGGGCACGGATCAGAAGCAAAGCTTCAGCCTAGCTGCAGGGAACGGATCGGAAGCAAAGCTTCAATCTAGGTGCAGGATATGGATCAGAAGCAAAGCTTCAGCCTAGGTGCAGGGCACGGATCAGAAGCAAAGCTTCAGCCCAAGTGCAGGGCACGGATCAGAAGCAAAGCTTCAGCCTAGGTGCAGGAGATGGATCAGAAGCAAAGCTTCAGCCTAGCTCCACGGATCCGAAGCAAAGCTTCAGCGTAGGTGCAGGGCACGGATCAGAAGCAAAGCTTCAGCATAGGTGCAGGACATGGATCAGAAGCAAAGCTTCAGCCTAGCTGCATGGATCAGAAGCAAAGCATCAGCCTAGGTGCAGGGCACGGATCAGAAGCAAAGCTTCAGCCTAGGTGCAGGGCACAGATCAGAAGCAAAGCTTCAGCCTAGGCGCAGGGCACGGATCAGAAGCAAAGCTTCAGCCTAGGCGCAGGGCACGGATCAGAAGCAAAGCTTCAGCCTATGCGCAGGGCACAGATCAGAAGCAAAGCTTCAGCCTAGGCGCAGGGCACGGATCAGAAGCAAAGCTTCAGCGTAGGCGCAGGGCACAGATCAGAAGCAAAGCTTTAGCATAGGCGCAGGGCACGGATCAGAAGCAAAGCTTCAGCCTAGCTGCACGGATCAGAAGCAAAGCTTCAGCCTAGCTGCACGGATCAGAAGCAAAGCTTCAGCCTAGGCGCAGGGCACGGATCAGAAGCAAAGCTTCAGCCTAGGCGCAGGGCACAGATCAGAAGCAAAGCTTTAGCATAGGCGCAGGGCACGGATCAGAAGCAAAGCTTCAGCCTAGGCGCAGGGCACAGATCAGAAGCAAAGCTTTAGCATAGGCGCAGGGCACGGATCAAAAGCAAAGCTTCAGCCTAGGCGCAGGGCACAGATCAGAAGCAAAGCTTTAGCATAGGTGCAGGGCACGCATCAGAAGCAAAGCTTCAGCCTACGTGCAGGGCATGGATCGGAGGCAAAGCTTCAGCCTAGGCGCAGGGCATGGATCAGAAGCAAAGCTTCAGCCTAGGTGCAGGGCACGGATCAGAAGCAAAGCTTCAGCCTAGGCGCAGGGCATGGATCAGAAGCAAAGCTTCAGCCTAGGTGCAGGGCACGGATCAGAAGCAAAGCTTCAGCCCAAGTGCAGGGCACGGATCAGAAGCAAAGCTTCAGCCTAGGCGCAGGGCATGGATCAGAAGCAAAGCTTCAGCCTAGGCGCAGGGCATGGATCAGAAGCAAAGCTTCAGCCTAGGCGCAGGGCATGGATCAGAAGCAAAGCTTCAGCCTAGGTGCAGGGCATGGATCAGAAGCAAAGCTTCAGCCTAGGCGCAGGGCATGGATCAGAAGCAAAGCTTCAGACTAGCTGCAGGGCACGGATCAGAAGCAAAACTTCAGCCTAGCTGCACGGATCAGAAGCAAAGTTTCATCCCAGGTGCAGGGCACGGATTAGAAGCAAAGCTTCAGCCTAGGTGCAGTGCACGGATCAGAAGCACAGCTTCAGTCTAGGTGCAGGGCACGGATCAGAAGCAAAGCTTCAGCCTAGGTGCAGGGCACGGATCAGAAGCAAAGCTTCAGCCTAAGTGCAGGGCACAGATCAGAAGCAAACCTTCAGCCTAGCTGCAGGGCACGGATCAGAAGCAAAGCTTCAGCCTAAGTGCAGGGCACGGATGAGAAGCAAAGCTTCAGCCTAAGTCCAGGGCACTGATCGGAGGCAAAGCTTCAGCCCAAGTGCAGGGCCCGGATCGGAGGCAAAGCTTCAGCCTAAGTGCAGGGCACGGATCGGAGGCAAAGCTTCAGCCTAAGTGCAGGGCACGGATCAGAAGCAAAGCTTCAGCCTAGCTGCAGGGCACGGATCGGAAGCAAAGCTTCAGTCTAGGTGCAGGGCACGGATCAGAAGCAAAGCTTCAGCCTAAGTGCAGGGCACGGATCAGAAGCAAAGCTTCAGCCTAGGCGCAGGGCACGAATCAAGGGCAAAGCTTCAATTTAGGTGCAGGGCGCGGATCAGAAGCAAAGCTGCAGCCTAGGCGCAAGGCGCGGATCAGAAGCAAAGCTGCAGCCTAGGCGCAGGGCACGGATCAGAAGCAAAGCTTCAGCCTATGCGCAGGGCACGCATCAGAAGCAAAGCTTCAGCCTAATGCAGGGCACGGATCAGAAGCAACGCTTCAGCCTAGCTGCACGGATCAGAAGCAAAGCTTCAGCCTAGGCGCAGGGCATGGATCAGAAGCAAAGCTTCAGCCTAGGCGCAGGGCACGGATCAGAAGCAAAGCTTCATCCTAGGCGCAAAGCTTCAGCCTATGCGCAGGGCACGGATCAAGGGCAAAGCTTCAATTTAGGTGCAGGGCACGGATCAAGGGCAAAGCTTCAGTCTAGCTGCAGGGCACGGATCAGAAGCAAAGCTTCAGCCTAAGTGCAGGGCATGGATCTGAGGCAAAGCTTCAGCCTAGTGCAGGGCACCGAGAAGTGGCAAAGCTTCAGTCTAGGTGCAGGGCAAGGATCAGAGGCAAAGCTTCAGTCTAGGCGCAGGGCACGGATCAGAAGCAAAGCTTCAGCCTAGCTGCAGGGCACGGATCAGAAGCAAAGCTTCAGCCTAGGTGCAGGGCACGGATCAGAAGCAAAGCTTCAGTCTAGGCGCAGGGCACGGATCAGAAGCAAAGCTTCAGCCTATGCGCAGGGCACGGATCAAGGGCAAAGCTTCAATTTAGGTGCAGGGCACGGATCAGAAGCAAAGCTTCAGCCTAGGTGCAGGACACGGATCAGAAGCAAAGCTTCAGCCTAGGTGCAGGGCACGGATCAGAGGCAAAGCTTCAGCCTAGCTGCATGGATCAGAAGCAAAGCTTCAGCCTAGGTGCAGGGCACGGATCAGAAGCAGAGCTTCAGCCTAGGTGCAGGGCATGGATCAGAAGCAAAGCTTCAGCCTAGGTGCAGGGTGTAGATCAGAAGCAAAGCTTCAGCCTAGGTGCAGGGCATGGATCGGAGGCAAAGCTTCAGCCTAGGTGCAGGGCACAGATCAGAAGCAAAGCTTCAGCCTATGTGCAGGGCACGAATCAAGGGCAAAGCTTCAATTTAGGTGCAGGGCGCGGATCAGAAGCAAAGCTTCAGTCTAAGCGCAGGGCACGGATCAGAAACAAAGCTTCAGCCTAGGTGCAGGGCACGGATCAGAAGCAAAGCTTCAGCCTAGGTGCTGGGCACGGATCAGAAGTAAAGCTTCAGCCTAGGTGCAGGACATGGATCAGAAGCAAAGCTTCAGCCTAGCTCCACGGATCCGAAGCAAAGCTTCAGCCTAGGTGCAGGGCACGGATCAGAAGCAAAGCTTCAGCATAGGTGCAGGGCATGGATCAGAAGCAAAGCTTCAGCCTAGCTACACGGATCAGAAGCAAAGCTTCAGCCTAGGTGCAGGGCACGGATCAGAAGCAAAGCTTCAGCCTAGGTGCAGGGCACGGATCAGAAGCAAAGCTTCAGCCTAGGTGCAGGTCACGGATCGGAAGCAAAGGTTCAGCCTAGGTGCAGGGCACGGATCAGAAGCAAAGCTTCAGCCTAGGTGCAGGGCACGGATCAGAAGCAAAGCTTCAGCCTAGGTGCAGGGCACGGATCAGAAGCAAAGCTTCAGCCTAGCTGCAGGGAACGGATCGGAAGCAAAGCTTCAATCTAGGTGCAGGATATGGATCAGAAGCAAAGCTTCAGCCTAGGTGCAGGGCACGGATCAGAAGCAAAGCTTCAGCCCAAGTGCAGGGCACGGATCAGAAGCAAAGCTTCAGCCTAGGTGCAGGAGATGGATCAGAAGCAAAGCTTCAGCCTAGCTCCACGGATCCGAAGCAAAGCTTCAGCGTAGGTGCAGGGCACGGATCAGAAGCAAAGCTTCAGCATAGGTGCAGGACATGGATCAGAAGCAAAGCTTCAGCCTAGCTGCATGGATCAGAAGCAAAGCATCAGCCTAGGTGCAGGGCACGGATCAGAAGCAAAGCTTCAGCCTAGGTGCAGGGCACGGATCAGAAGCAAAGGTTCAGCCTAGGTGCAGTGCACGGATCAGAAGCAAAGCTTCAGCCTAGGTGCAGGGCACGGATCAGAAGCAAAGCTTCAGCCTAGGTGCAGGGCACGGATCAGAAGCAAAGCTTCAGCCTAGATGCAGGGCACGGATCAAAAGCAAAGCTTCAGCCTAGGCGCAGGGCACGGATCAGAAGCAAAGCTTCAGCCTAGGTGCAGGGCACGGATCAGAAGCAAAGCTTCAGCCTAGGTGCAGGGCACGGATCTGAAGCAAAGTTTCATCTCAGGTGCAGGGCACGGATCAGAAGCAAAGCTTCAGTCTAGATGCAGGGCGTGGATCAGAAGCAAAGCTTCAGTCTAGATGCAGGGCGTGGATCAGAAGCAAAGCTTCAGTCTAGATGCAGGGCGTGGATCAGAAGCAAAGCTTCAGTCTAGGTGCAGGGCACGGATCAGAAGCAAAGCTTCAGCCTCGGTGAAGGGCACGGATCAGAAGCAAAGCTTCAGCCTAGGCCCGGGCGTGGATCAGAGGCAAAGTTTCAGCCTAGGTGCAGGGCACGGATCAGAAGCAAAGCTTCAGCCTAGGTGCAGGGCACGGATCAGTGGCAAAGCTTCAGCCTAGGTGCAGGGCACAGGTCAGAGGCAAAGCTTCAGCCTAGGTGCAGGGCACGCATCAGAAGCAAAGTTTCAGCCTAGGTGCAGGGCACATATCAGAAGCAAAGCTTTAGCCCAGGCGCAGGGCACGGATCAGAAGCAAAGCTTCAGCCTAGGCGCAGGGCACGGATCAGAAGCAAAGCTTCAGCCTATCCGCAGGGCACAGATCAGAAGCAAAGCTTCAGCCTAGGCGCAGGGCACAGATCAGAAGCAAAGCTTCAGCCTAGCTGCACGGATCAGAAGCAAAGCTTCAGCCTAGGTGCAGGGCACGGATCGGAAGCAAAGCTTCAGCCTAGCTGCACGGATCAGAAGCAAAGCTTCAGCCTAGGTGCAGGGCACGGATAAGAAGCAAAGCTTCAGCCTAGGTGCAGGACACGGATCAGAAGCAAAGCTTCAGCCTAAGTGCAGGGCACGGATCGGAAGCAAAGCTTCAGTCTAGGTGCAGGGTACGGATCAGAAGCAAAGCTTCAGCCTAGCTCCACGGATCCGAAGCAAAGCTTCAGCCTAGGTGCAGGGCATGGATCAGAAGCAAAGCTTCAGCATAGGTGCAGGGCACGGATCAGAAGCAAAGCTTCAGCCTAGGTGCAGGGCATGGATCAGAAGCAAAGCTTCAGCCTAGTTGCAGGGCACGGATCGGAAGCAAAGCTTCAGCCTAGGTGCAGGGCACGGATCAGAAGCAAAGCTTCAGCCTAGCTGCAGGGCACGGATCGGAAGCAAAGCTTCAGCCTAGGTGCAGGGCACGGATCAGAAGCAAAGCTTCAGCCTAGCTGCAGGGCACGGATCAGAAGCAAAGCTTCAGCCTAGGTGCAGGGCATGGATCAGAAGCAAAGCTTCAGCCTAGGTGCAGGGCACGGATCAGAAGCAAAGCTTCAGCCTAGGTGCAGGGCATGGATCAGAAGCAAAGCTTCAGCCTAGGTGCAGGGCATGGATCAGAAGCAAAGCTTCAGCCTAGCTGCACGGATCAGAAGCAAAGCTTCAGCCCAGGTGCAGGGCACGGATCAGAAGCAATGCTTCAGCCTAGGTGCAGGGCACGGATCGGAAGCAAAGCCTCAGTCTAGGTGCAGGGCACGGATCGGAAGCAAAGCTTCAGTCTAGGTGCAGGGCACGGATCAGAAGCAAAGCTTCAGCCTAGGTGCAGGGCACGGATCGGAAGCAAAGCTTCAGTCTAGGTGCAGGGCATGGATCGGAGGCAAAGCTTCAGCCTATGTGCAGGGCACAGATCAGAAGCAACGCCTCAGTCTAGGTGCAGGGCATGGATCGGAGGCAAAGCTTCAGCCTAGGTGCAGGGCACGGATCGGAAGCAAAGCCTCAGTCTAGGTGCAGGGCATGGATCGGAGGCAAAGCTTCAGCCTAGGTGCAGAGCACGGATCGGAAACAAAGCCTCAGTCTAGGTGCAGGGCATGGATCGGAGGCAAAGCTTCAGCCTATGTGCAGGGCACAGATCAGAAGCAAAGCTTCAGCCTAGGTGCAGGGCACGGATCAGATGCAAAGCTTCAGCCTAGGTGCAGGGCACGGATCAGAAGCAAAGCTTCAGCCTAGGTGCAGGGCACAGATCAGAAGCAAAGCTTCAGCCTAGGCGCAGGGCACGGATCAGAAGCAAAGCTTCAGCCTAGGCGCAGGGCACGGATCAGAAGCAAAGCTTCAGCCTATGCGCAGGGCACAGATCAGAAGCAAAGCTTCAGCCTAGGCGCAGGGCACGGATCAGAAGCAAAGCTTCAGCCTAGGCGCAGGGCACAGATCAGAAGCAAAGCTTTAGCATAGGCGCAGGGCACGGATCAGAAGCAAAGCTTCAGCCTAGCTGCACGGATCAGAAGCAAAGCTTCAGCCTAGCTGCACGGATCAGAAGCAAAGCTTCAGCCTAGGCGCAGGGCACGGATCAGAAGCAAAGCTTCAGCCTAGGCGCAGGGCACAGATCAGAAGCAAAGCTTTAGCATAGGCGCAGGGCACGGATCAGAAGCAAAGCTTCAGCCTAGGCGCAGGGCACAGATCAGAAGCAAAGCTTTAGCATAGGCGCAGGGCACGGATCAAAAGCAAAGCTTCAGCCTAGGCGCAGGGCACAGATCAGAAGCAAAGCTTTAGCATAGGTGCAGGGCACGCATCAGAAGCAAAGCTTCAGCCTACGTGCAGGGCATGGATCGGAGGCAAAGCTTCAGCCTAGGCGCAGGGCATGGATCAGAAGCAAAGCTTCAGCCTAGGTGCAGGGCACGGATCAGAAGCAAAGCTTCAGCCTAGGCGCAGGGCATGGATCAGAAGCAAAGCTTCAGCCTAGGTGCAGGGCACGGATCAGAAGCAAAGCTTCAGCCCAAGTGCAGGGCACGGATCAGAAGCAAAGCTTCAGCCTAGGCGCAGGGCATGGATCAGAAGCAAAGCTTCAGCCTAGGCGCAGGGCATGGATCAGAAGCAAAGCTTCAGCCTAGGCGCAGGGCATGGATCAGAAGCAAAGCTTCAGCCTAGGTGCAGGGCATGGATCAGAAGCAAAGCTTCAGCCTAGGCGCAGGGCATGGATCAGAAGCAAAGCTTCAGACTAGCTGCAGGGCACGGATCAGAAGCAAAACTTCAGCCTAGCTGCACGGATCAGAAGCAAAGTTTCATCCCAGGTGCAGGGCACGGATTAGAAGCAAAGCTTCAGCCTAGGTGCAGTGCACGGATCAGAAGCACAGCTTCAGTCTAGGTGCAGGGCACGGATCAGAAGCAAAGCTTCAGCCTAGGTGCAGGGCACAGATCAGAAGCAAAGCTTCAGCCTAAGTGCAGGGCACAGATCAGAAGCAAACCTTCAGCCTAGCTGCAGGGCACGGATCAGAAGCAAAGCTTCAGCCTAAGTGCAGGGCACGGATGAGAAGCAAAGCTTCAGCCTAAGTCCAGGGCACTGATCGGAGGCAAAGCTTCAGCCCAAGTGCAGGGCCCGGATCGGAGGCAAAGCTTCAGCCTAAGTGCAGGGCACGGATCGGAGGCAAAGCTTCAGCCTAAGTGCAGGGCACGGATCAGAAGCAAAGCTTCAGCCTAGCTGCAGGGCACGGATCGGAAGCAAAGCTTCAGTCTAGGTGCAGGGCACGGATCAGAAGCAAAGCTTCAGCCTAAGTGCAGGGCACGGATCAGAAGCAAAGCTTCAGCCTAGGCGCAGGGCACGAATCAAGGGCAAAGCTTCAATTTAGGTGCAGGGCGCGGATCAGAAGCAAAGCTGCAGCCTAGGCGCAAGGCGCGGATCAGAAGCAAAGCTGCAGCCTAGGCGCAGGGCACGGATCAGAAGCAAAGCTTCAGCCTATGCGCAGGGCACGCATCAGAAGCAAAGCTTCAGCCTAATGCAGGGCACGGATCAGAAGCAACGCTTCAGCCTAGCTGCACGGATCAGAAGCAAAGCTTCAGCCTAGGCGCAGGGCATGGATCAGAAGCAAAGCTTCAGCCTAGGCGCAGGGCACGGATCAGAAGCAAAGCTTCATCCTAGGCGCAAAGCTTCAGCCTATGCGCAGGGCACGGATCAAGGGCAAAGCTTCAATTTAGGTGCAGGGCACGGATCAAGGGCAAAGCTTCAGTCTAGCTGCAGGGCACGGATCAGAAGCAAAGCTTCAGCCTAGGTGCAGGGCACGGATCAGAAGCAAAGCTTCAGCCTAGGTGCAGGGCACGGATCAGAAGCAAAGCTTCAGCCTAGGTGCAGGTCACGGATCGGAAGCAAAGGTTCAGCCTAGGTGCAGGGCACGGATCAGAAGCAAAGCTTCAGCCTAGGTGCAGGGCACGGATCAGAAGCAAAGCTTCAGCCTAGGTGCAGGGCACGGATCAGAAGCAAAGCTTCAGCCTAGCTGCAGGGAACGGATCGGAAGCAAAGCTTCAATCTAGGTGCAGGATATGGATCAGAAGCAAAGCTTCAGCCTAGGTGCAGGGCACGGATCAGAAGCAAAGCTTCAGCCCAAGTGCAGGGCACGGATCAGAAGCAAAGCTTCAGCCTAGGTGCAGGAGATGGATCAGAAGCAAAGCTTCAGCCTAGCTCCACGGATCCGAAGCAAAGCTTCAGCGTAGGTGCAGGGCACGGATCAGAAGCAAAGCTTCAGCATAGGTGCAGGACATGGATCAGAAGCAAAGCTTCAGCCTAGCTGCATGGATCAGAAGCAAAGCATCAGCCTAGGTGCAGGGCACGGATCAGAAGCAAAGCTTCAGCCTAGGTGCAGGGCACAGATCAGAAGCAAAGCTTCAGCCTAGGCGCAGGGCACGGATCAGAAGCAAAGCTTCAGCCTAGGCGCAGGGCACGGATCAGAAGCAAAGCTTCAGCCTATGCGCAGGGCACAGATCAGAAGCAAAGCTTCAGCCTAGGCGCAGGGCACGGATCAGAAGCAAAGCTTCAGCGTAGGCGCAGGGCACAGATCAGAAGCAAAGCTTTAGCATAGGCGCAGGGCACGGATCAGAAGCAAAGCTTCAGCCTAGCTGCACGGATCAGAAGCAAAGCTTCAGCCTAGCTGCACGGATCAGAAGCAAAGCTTCAGCCTAGGCGCAGGGCACGGATCAGAAGCAAAGCTTCAGCCTAGGCGCAGGGCACAGATCAGAAGCAAAGCTTTAGCATAGGCGCAGGGCACGGATCAGAAGCAAAGCTTCAGCCTAGGCGCAGGGCACAGATCAGAAGCAAAGCTTTAGCATAGGCGCAGGGCACGGATCAAAAGCAAAGCTTCAGCCTAGGCGCAGGGCACAGATCAGAAGCAAAGCTTTAGCATAGGTGCAGGGCACGCATCAGAAGCAAAGCTTCAGCCTACGTGCAGGGCATGGATCGGAGGCAAAGCTTCAGCCTAGGCGCAGGGCATGGATCAGAAGCAAAGCTTCAGCCTAGGTGCAGGGCACGGATCAGAAGCAAAGCTTCAGCCTAGGCGCAGGGCATGGATCAGAAGCAAAGCTTCAGCCTAGGTGCAGGGCACGGATCAGAAGCAAAGCTTCAGCCCAAGTGCAGGGCACGGATCAGAAGCAAAGCTTCAGCCTAGGCGCAGGGCATGGATCAGAAGCAAAGCTTCAGCCTAGGCGCAGGGCATGGATCAGAAGCAAAGCTTCAGCCTAGGCGCAGGGCATGGATCAGAAGCAAAGCTTCAGCCTAGGTGCAGGGCATGGATCAGAAGCAAAGCTTCAGCCTAGGCGCAGGGCATGGATCAGAAGCAAAGCTTCAGACTAGCTGCAGGGCACGGATCAGAAGCAAAACTTCAGCCTAGCTGCACGGATCAGAAGCAAAGTTTCATCCCAGGTGCAGGGCACGGATTAGAAGCAAAGCTTCAGCCTAGGTGCAGTGCACGGATCAGAAGCACAGCTTCAGTCTAGGTGCAGGGCACGGATCAGAAGCAAAGCTTCAGCCTAGGTGCAGGGCACGGATCAGAAGCAAAGCTTCAGCCTAAGTGCAGGGCACAGATCAGAAGCAAACCTTCAGCCTAGCTGCAGGGCACGGATCAGAAGCAAAGCTTCAGCCTAAGTGCAGGGCACGGATGAGAAGCAAAGCTTCAGCCTAAGTCCAGGGCACTGATCGGAGGCAAAGCTTCAGCCCAAGTGCAGGGCCCGGATCGGAGGCAAAGCTTCAGCCTAAGTGCAGGGCACGGATCGGAGGCAAAGCTTCAGCCTAAGTGCAGGGCACGGATCAGAAGCAAAGCTTCAGCCTAGCTGCAGGGCACGGATCGGAAGCAAAGCTTCAGTCTAGGTGCAGGGCACGGATCAGAAGCAAAGCTTCAGCCTAAGTGCAGGGCACGGATCAGAAGCAAAGCTTCAGCCTAGGCGCAGGGCACGAATCAAGGGCAAAGCTTCAATTTAGGTGCAGGGCGCGGATCAGAAGCAAAGCTGCAGCCTAGGCGCAAGGCGCGGATCAGAAGCAAAGCTGCAGCCTAGGCGCAGGGCACGGATCAGAAGCAAAGCTTCAGCCTATGCGCAGGGCACGCATCAGAAGCAAAGCTTCAGCCTAATGCAGGGCACGGATCAGAAGCAACGCTTCAGCCTAGCTGCACGGATCAGAAGCAAAGCTTCAGCCTAGGCGCAGGGCATGGATCAGAAGCAAAGCTTCAGCCTAGGCGCAGGGCACGGATCAGAAGCAAAGCTTCATCCTAGGCGCAAAGCTTCAGCCTATGCGCAGGGCACGGATCAAGGGCAAAGCTTCAATTTAGGTGCAGGGCACGGATCAAGGGCAAAGCTTCAGTCTAGCTGCAGGGCACGGATCAGAAGCAAAGCTTCAGCCTAAGTGCAGGGCATGGATCTGAGGCAAAGCTTCAGCCTAGTGCAGGGCACCGAGAAGTGGCAAAGCTTCAGTCTAGGTGCAGGGCAAGGATCAGAGGCAAAGCTTCAGTCTAGGCGCAGGGCACGGATCAGAAGCAAAGCTTCAGCCTAGCTGCAGGGCACGGATCAGAAGCAAAGCTTCAGCCTAGGTGCAGGGCACGGATCAGAAGCAAAGCTTCAGTCTAGGCGCAGGGCACGGATCAGAAGCAAAGCTTCAGCCTATGCGCAGGGCACGGATCAAGGGCAAAGCTTCAATTTAGGTGCAGGGCACGGATCAGAAGCAAAGCTTCAGCCTAGGTGCAGGACACGGATCAGAAGCAAAGCTTCAGCCTAGGTGCAGGGCACGGATCAGAGGCAAAGCTTCAGCCTAGCTGCATGGATCAGAAGCAAAGCTTCAGCCTAGGTGCAGGGCACGGATCAGAAGCAGAGCTTCAGCCTAGGTGCAGGGCATGGATCAGAAGCAAAGCTTCAGCCTAGGTGCAGGGTGTAGATCAGAAGCAAAGCTTCAGCCTAGGTGCAGGGCATGGATCGGAGGCAAAGCTTCAGCCTAGGTGCAGGGCACAGATCAGAAGCAAAGCTTCAGCCTATGTGCAGGGCACGAATCAAGGGCAAAGCTTCAATTTAGGTGCAGGGCGCGGATCAGAAGCAAAGCTTCAGTCTAAGCGCAGGGCACGGATCAGAAACAAAGCTTCAGCCTAGGTGCAGGGCACGGATCAGAAGCAAAGCTTCAGCCTAGGTGCTGGGCACGGATCAGAAGTAAAGCTTCAGCCTAGGTGCAGGACATGGATCAGAAGCAAAGCTTCAGCCTAGCTCCACGGATCCGAAGCAAAGCTTCAGCCTAGGTGCAGGGCACGGATCAGAAGCAAAGCTTCAGCATAGGTGCAGGACATGGATCAGAAGCAAAGCTTCAGCCTAGCTACACGGATCAGAAGCAAAGCTTCAGCCTAGGTGCAGGGCACGGATCAGAAGCAAAGCTTCAGCCTAGGTGCAGGGCACGGATCAGAAGCAAAGCTTCAGCCTAGGTGCAGGTCACGGATCGGAAGCAAAGGTTCAGCCTAGGTGCAGGGCACGGATCAGAAGCAAAGCTTCAGCCTAGGTGCAGGGCACGGATCAGAAGCAAAGCTTCAGCCTAGGTGCAGGGCACGGATCAGAAGCAAAGCTTCAGCCTAGCTGCAGGGAACGGATCGGAAGCAAAGCTTCAATCTAGGTGCAGGATATGGATCAGAAGCAAAGCTTCAGCCTAGGTGCAGGGCACGGATCAGAAGCAAAGCTTCAGCCCAAGTGCAGGGCACGGATCAGAAGCAAAGCTTCAGCCTAGGTGCAGGAGATGGATCAGAAGCAAAGCTTCAGCCTAGCTCCACGGATCCGAAGCAAAGCTTCAGCGTAGGTGCAGGGCACGGATCAGAAGCAAAGCTTCAGCATAGGTGCAGGACATGGATCAGAAGCAAAGCTTCAGCCTAGCTGCATGGATCAGAAGCAAAGCATCAGCCTAGGTGCAGGGCACGGATCAGAAGCAAAGCTTCAGCCTAGGTGCAGGGCACAGATCAGAAGCAAAGCTTCAGCCTAGGCGCAGGGCACGGATCAGAAGCAAAGCTTCAGCCTAGGCGCAGGGCACGGATCAGAAGCAAAGCTTCAGCCTATGCGCAGGGCACAGATCAGAAGCAAAGCTTCAGCCTAGGCGCAGGGCACGGATCAGAAGCAAAGCTTCAGCGTAGGCGCAGGGCACAGATCAGAAGCAAAGCTTTAGCATAGGCGCAGGGCACGGATCAGAAGCAAAGCTTCAGCCTAGCTGCACGGATCAGAAGCAAAGCTTCAGCCTAGCTGCACGGATCAGAAGCAAAGCTTCAGCCTAGGCGCAGGGCACGGATCAGAAGCAAAGCTTCAGCCTAGGCGCAGGGCACAGATCAGAAGCAAAGCTTTAGCATAGGCGCAGGGCACGGATCAGAAGCAAAGCTTCAGCCTAGGCGCAGGGCACAGATCAGAAGCAAAGCTTTAGCATAGGCGCAGGGCACGGATCAAAAGCAAAGCTTCAGCCTAGGCGCAGGGCACAGATCAGAAGCAAAGCTTTAGCATAGGTGCAGGGCACGCATCAGAAGCAAAGCTTCAGCCTACGTGCAGGGCATGGATCGGAGGCAAAGCTTCAGCCTAGGCGCAGGGCATGGATCAGAAGCAAAGCTTCAGCCTAGGTGCAGGGCACGGATCAGAAGCAAAGCTTCAGCCTAGGCGCAGGGCATGGATCAGAAGCAAAGCTTCAGCCTAGGTGCAGGGCACGGATCAGAAGCAAAGCTTCAGCCCAAGTGCAGGGCACGGATCAGAAGCAAAGCTTCAGCCTAGGCGCAGGGCATGGATCAGAAGCAAAGCTTCAGCCTAGGCGCAGGGCATGGATCAGAAGCAAAGCTTCAGCCTAGGCGCAGGGCATGGATCAGAAGCAAAGCTTCAGCCTAGGTGCAGGGCATGGATCAGAAGCAAAGCTTCAGCCTAGGCGCAGGGCATGGATCAGAAGCAAAGCTTCAGACTAGCTGCAGGGCACGGATCAGAAGCAAAACTTCAGCCTAGCTGCACGGATCAGAAGCAAAGTTTCATCCCAGGTGCAGGGCACGGATTAGAAGCAAAGCTTCAGCCTAGGTGCAGTGCACGGATCAGAAGCACAGCTTCAGTCTAGGTGCAGGGCACGGATCAGAAGCAAAGCTTCAGCCTAGGTGCAGGGCACGGATCAGAAGCAAAGCTTCAGCCTAAGTGCAGGGCACAGATCAGAAGCAAACCTTCAGCCTAGCTGCAGGGCACGGATCAGAAGCAAAGCTTCAGCCTAAGTGCAGGGCACGGATGAGAAGCAAAGCTTCAGCCTAAGTCCAGGGCACTGATCGGAGGCAAAGCTTCAGCCCAAGTGCAGGGCCCGGATCGGAGGCAAAGCTTCAGCCTAAGTGCAGGGCACGGATCGGAGGCAAAGCTTCAGCCTAAGTGCAGGGCACGGATCAGAAGCAAAGCTTCAGCCTAGCTGCAGGGCACGGATCGGAAGCAAAGCTTCAGTCTAGGTGCAGGGCACGGATCAGAAGCAAAGCTTCAGCCTAAGTGCAGGGCACGGATCAGAAGCAAAGCTTCAGCCTAGGCGCAGGGCACGAATCAAGGGCAAAGCTTCAATTTAGGTGCAGGGCGCGGATCAGAAGCAAAGCTGCAGCCTAGGCGCAAGGCGCGGATCAGAAGCAAAGCTGCAGCCTAGGCGCAGGGCACGGATCAGAAGCAAAGCTTCAGCCTATGCGCAGGGCACGCATCAGAAGCAAAGCTTCAGCCTAATGCAGGGCACGGATCAGAAGCAACGCTTCAGCCTAGCTGCACGGATCAGAAGCAAAGCTTCAGCCTAGGCGCAGGGCATGGATCAGAAGCAAAGCTTCAGCCTAGGCGCAGGGCACGGATCAGAAGCAAAGCTTCATCCTAGGCGCAAAGCTTCAGCCTATGCGCAGGGCACGGATCAAGGGCAAAGCTTCAATTTAGGTGCAGGGCACGGATCAAGGGCAAAGCTTCAGTCTAGCTGCAGGGCACGGATCAGAAGCAAAGCTTCAGCCTAAGTGCAGGGCATGGATCTGAGGCAAAGCTTCAGCCTAGTGCAGGGCACCGAGAAGTGGCAAAGCTTCAGTCTAGGTGCAGGGCAAGGATCAGAGGCAAAGCTTCAGTCTAGGCGCAGGGCACGGATCAGAAGCAAAGCTTCAGCCTAGCTGCAGGGCACGGATCAGAAGCAAAGCTTCAGCCTAGGTGCAGGGCACGGATCAGAAGCAAAGCTTCAGTCTAGGCGCAGGGCACGGATCAGAAGCAAAGCTTCAGCCTATGCGCAGGGCACGGATCAAGGGCAAAGCTTCAATTTAGGTGCAGGGCACGGATCAGAAGCAAAGCTTCAGCCTAGGTGCAGGACACGGATCAGAAGCAAAGCTTCAGCCTAGGTGCAGGGCACGGATCAGAGGCAAAGCTTCAGCCTAGCTGCATGGATCAGAAGCAAAGCTTCAGCCTAGGTGCAGGGCACGGATCAGAAGCAGAGCTTCAGCCTAGGTGCAGGGCATGGATCAGAAGCAAAGCTTCAGCCTAGGTGCAGGGTGTAGATCAGAAGCAAAGCTTCAGCCTAGGTGCAGGGCATGGATCGGAGGCAAAGCTTCAGCCTAGGTGCAGGGCACAGATCAGAAGCAAAGCTTCAGCCTATGTGCAGGGCACGAATCAAGGGCAAAGCTTCAATTTAGGTGCAGGGCGCGGATCAGAAGCAAAGCTTCAGTCTAAGCGCAGGGCACGGATCAGAAACAAAGCTTCAGCCTAGGTGCAGGGCACGGATCAGAAGCAAAGCTTCAGCCTAGGTGCTGGGCACGGATCAGAAGTAAAGCTTCAGCCTAGGTGCAGGACATGGATCAGAAGCAAAGCTTCAGCCTAGCTCCACGGATCCGAAGCAAAGCTTCAGCCTAGGTGCAGGGCACGGATCAGAAGCAAAGCTTCAGCATAGGTGCAGGGCATGGATCAGAAGCAAAGCTTCAGCCTAGCTACACGGATCAGAAGCAAAGCTTCAGCCTAGGTGCAGGGCACGGATCAGAAGCAAAGCTTCAGCCTAGGTGCAGGGCACGGATCAGAAGCAAAGCTTCAGCCTAGGTGCAGGTCACGGATCGGAAGCAAAGGTTCAGCCTAGGTGCAGGGCACGGATCAGAAGCAAAGCTTCAGCCTAGGTGCAGGGCACGGATCAGAAGCAAAGCTTCAGCCTAGGTGCAGGGCACGGATCAGAAGCAAAGCTTCAGCCTAGCTGCAGGGAACGGATCGGAAGCAAAGCTTCAATCTAGGTGCAGGATATGGATCAGAAGCAAAGCTTCAGCCTAGGTGCAGGGCACGGATCAGAAGCAAAGCTTCAGCCCAAGTGCAGGGCACGGATCAGAAGCAAAGCTTCAGCCTAGGTGCAGGAGATGGATCAGAAGCAAAGCTTCAGCCTAGCTCCACGGATCCGAAGCAAAGCTTCAGCGTAGGTGCAGGGCACGGATCAGAAGCAAAGCTTCAGCATAGGTGCAGGACATGGATCAGAAGCAAAGCTTCAGCCTAGCTGCATGGATCAGAAGCAAAGCATCAGCCTAGGTGCAGGGCACGGATCAGAAGCAAAGCTTCAGCCTAGGTGCAGGGCACGGATCAGAAGCAAAGGTTCAGCCTAGGTGCAGTGCACGGATCAGAAGCAAAGCTTCAGCCTAGGTGCAGGGCACGGATCAGAAGCAAAGCTTCAGCCTAGGTGCAGGGCACGGATCAGAAGCAAAGCTTCAGCCTAGATGCAGGGCACGGATCAAAAGCAAAGCTTCAGCCTAGGCGCAGGGCACGGATCAGAAGCAAAGCTTCAGCCTAGGTGCAGGGCACGGATCAGAAGCAAAGCTTCAGCCTAGGTGCAGGGCACGGATCTGAAGCAAAGTTTCATCTCAGGTGCAGGGCACGGATCAGAAGCAAAGCTTCAGTCTAGATGCAGGGCGTGGATCAGAAGCAAAGCTTCAGTCTAGATGCAGGGCGTGGATCAGAAGCAAAGCTTCAGTCTAGATGCAGGGCGTGGATCAGAAGCAAAGCTTCAGTCTAGGTGCAGGGCACGGATCAGAAGCAAAGCTTCAGCCTCGGTGAAGGGCACGGATCAGAAGCAAAGCTTCAGCCTAGGCCCGGGCGTGGATCAGAGGCAAAGTTTCAGCCTAGGTGCAGGGCACGGATCAGAAGCAAAGCTTCAGCCTAGGTGCAGGGCACGGATCAGTGGCAAAGCTTCAGCCTAGGTGCAGGGCACAGGTCAGAGGCAAAGCTTCAGCCTAGGTGCAGGGCACGCATCAGAAGCAAAGTTTCAGCCTAGGTGCAGGGCACATATCAGAAGCAAAGCTTTAGCCCAGGCGCAGGGCACGGATCAGAAGCAAAGCTTCAGCCTAGGCGCAGGGCACGGATCAGAAGCAAAGCTTCAGCCTATCCGCAGGGCACAGATCAGAAGCAAAGCTTCAGCCTAGGCGCAGGGCACAGATCAGAAGCAAAGCTTCAGCCTAGCTGCACGGATCAGAAGCAAAGCTTCAGCCTAGGTGCAGGGCACGGATCGGAAGCAAAGCTTCAGCCTAGCTGCACGGATCAGAAGCAAAGCTTCAGCCTAGGTGCAGGGCACGGATAAGAAGCAAAGCTTCAGCCTAGGTGCAGGACACGGATCAGAAGCAAAGCTTCAGCCTAAGTGCAGGGCACGGATCGGAAGCAAAGCTTCAGTCTAGGTGCAGGGTACGGATCAGAAGCAAAGCTTCAGCCTAGCTCCACGGATCCGAAGCAAAGCTTCAGCCTAGGTGCAGGGCATGGATCAGAAGCAAAGCTTCAGCATAGGTGCAGGGCACGGATCAGAAGCAAAGCTTCAGCCTAGGTGCAGGGCATGGATCAGAAGCAAAGCTTCAGCCTAGTTGCAGGGCACGGATCGGAAGCAAAGCTTCAGCCTAGGTGCAGGGCACGGATCAGAAGCAAAGCTTCAGCCTAGCTGCAGGGCACGGATCGGAAGCAAAGCTTCAGCCTAGGTGCAGGGCACGGATCAGAAGCAAAGCTTCAGCCTAGCTGCAGGGCACGGATCAGAAGCAAAGCTTCAGCCTAGGTGCAGGGCATGGATCAGAAGCAAAGCTTCAGCCTAGGTGCAGGGCACGGATCAGAAGCAAAGCTTCAGCCTAGGTGCAGGGCATGGATCAGAAGCAAAGCTTCAGCCTAGGTGCAGGGCATGGATCAGAAGCAAAGCTTCAGCCTAGCTGCACGGATCAGAAGCAAAGCTTCAGCCCAGGTGCAGGGCACGGATCAGAAGCAATGCTTCAGCCTAGGTGCAGGGCACGGATCGGAAGCAAAGCCTCAGTCTAGGTGCAGGGCACGGATCGGAAGCAAAGCTTCAGTCTAGGTGCAGGGCACGGATCAGAAGCAAAGCTTCAGCCTAGGTGCAGGGCACGGATCGGAAGCAAAGCTTCAGTCTAGGTGCAGGGCATGGATCGGAGGCAAAGCTTCAGCCTATGTGCAGGGCACAGATCAGAAGCAACGCCTCAGTCTAGGTGCAGGGCATGGATCGGAGGCAAAGCTTCAGCCTAGGTGCAGGGCACGGATCGGAAGCAAAGCCTCAGTCTAGGTGCAGGGCATGGATCGGAGGCAAAGCTTCAGCCTAGGTGCAGAGCACGGATCGGAAACAAAGCCTCAGTCTAGGTGCAGGGCATGGATCGGAGGCAAAGCTTCAGCCTATGTGCAGGGCACAGATCAGAAGCAAAGCTTCAGCCTAGGTGCAGGGCACGGATCAGATGCAAAGCTTCAGCCTAGGTGCAGGGCACGGATCAGAAGCAAAGCTTCAGCCTAGGTGCAGGGCACAGATCAGAAGCAAAGCTTCAGCCTAGGCGCAGGGCACGGATCAGAAGCAAAGCTTCAGCCTAGGCGCAGGGCACGGATCAGAAGCAAAGCTTCAGCCTATGCGCAGGGCACAGATCAGAAGCAAAGCTTCAGCCTAGGCGCAGGGCACGGATCAGAAGCAAAGCTTCAGCCTAGGCGCAGGGCACAGATCAGAAGCAAAGCTTTAGCATAGGCGCAGGGCACGGATCAGAAGCAAAGCTTCAGCCTAGCTGCACGGATCAGAAGCAAAGCTTCAGCCTAGCTGCACGGATCAGAAGCAAAGCTTCAGCCTAGGCGCAGGGCACGGATCAGAAGCAAAGCTTCAGCCTAGGCGCAGGGCACAGATCAGAAGCAAAGCTTTAGCATAGGCGCAGGGCACGGATCAGAAGCAAAGCTTCAGCCTAGGCGCAGGGCACAGATCAGAAGCAAAGCTTTAGCATAGGCGCAGGGCACGGATCAAAAGCAAAGCTTCAGCCTAGGCGCAGGGCACAGATCAGAAGCAAAGCTTTAGCATAGGTGCAGGGCACGCATCAGAAGCAAAGCTTCAGCCTACGTGCAGGGCATGGATCGGAGGCAAAGCTTCAGCCTAGGCGCAGGGCATGGATCAGAAGCAAAGCTTCAGCCTAGGTGCAGGGCACGGATCAGAAGCAAAGCTTCAGCCTAGGCGCAGGGCATGGATCAGAAGCAAAGCTTCAGCCTAGGTGCAGGGCACGGATCAGAAGCAAAGCTTCAGCCCAAGTGCAGGGCACGGATCAGAAGCAAAGCTTCAGCCTAGGCGCAGGGCATGGATCAGAAGCAAAGCTTCAGCCTAGGCGCAGGGCATGGATCAGAAGCAAAGCTTCAGCCTAGGCGCAGGGCATGGATCAGAAGCAAAGCTTCAGCCTAGGTGCAGGGCATGGATCAGAAGCAAAGCTTCAGCCTAGGCGCAGGGCATGGATCAGAAGCAAAGCTTCAGACTAGCTGCAGGGCACGGATCAGAAGCAAAACTTCAGCCTAGCTGCACGGATCAGAAGCAAAGTTTCATCCCAGGTGCAGGGCACGGATTAGAAGCAAAGCTTCAGCCTAGGTGCAGTGCACGGATCAGAAGCACAGCTTCAGTCTAGGTGCAGGGCACGGATCAGAAGCAAAGCTTCAGCCTAGGTGCAGGGCACAGATCAGAAGCAAAGCTTCAGCCTAAGTGCAGGGCACAGATCAGAAGCAAACCTTCAGCCTAGCTGCAGGGCACGGATCAGAAGCAAAGCTTCAGCCTAAGTGCAGGGCACGGATGAGAAGCAAAGCTTCAGCCTAAGTCCAGGGCACTGATCGGAGGCAAAGCTTCAGCCCAAGTGCAGGGCCCGGATCGGAGGCAAAGCTTCAGCCTAAGTGCAGGGCACGGATCGGAGGCAAAGCTTCAGCCTAAGTGCAGGGCACGGATCAGAAGCAAAGCTTCAGCCTAGCTGCAGGGCACGGATCGGAAGCAAAGCTTCAGTCTAGGTGCAGGGCACGGATCAGAAGCAAAGCTTCAGCCTAAGTGCAGGGCACGGATCAGAAGCAAAGCTTCAGCCTAGGCGCAGGGCACGAATCAAGGGCAAAGCTTCAATTTAGGTGCAGGGCGCGGATCAGAAGCAAAGCTGCAGCCTAGGCGCAAGGCGCGGATCAGAAGCAAAGCTGCAGCCTAGGCGCAGGGCACGGATCAGAAGCAAAGCTTCAGCCTATGCGCAGGGCACGCATCAGAAGCAAAGCTTCAGCCTAATGCAGGGCACGGATCAGAAGCAACGCTTCAGCCTAGCTGCACGGATCAGAAGCAAAGCTTCAGCCTAGGCGCAGGGCATGGATCAGAAGCAAAGCTTCAGCCTAGGCGCAGGGCACGGATCAGAAGCAAAGCTTCATCCTAGGCGCAAAGCTTCAGCCTATGCGCAGGGCACGGATCAAGGGCAAAGCTTCAATTTAGGTGCAGGGCACGGATCAAGGGCAAAGCTTCAGTCTAGCTGCAGGGCACGGATCAGAAGCAAAGCTTCAGCCTAAGTGCAGGGCATGGATCTGAGGCAAAGCTTCAGCCTAGTGCAGGGCACCGAGAAGTGGCAAAGCTTCAGTCTAGGTGCAGGGCAAGGATCAGAGGCAAAGCTTCAGTCTAGGCGCAGGGCACGGATCAGAAGCAAAGCTTCAGCCTAGCTGCAGGGCACGGATCAGAAGCAAAGCTTCAGCCTAGGTGCAGGGCACGGATCAGAAGCAAAGCTTCAGTCTAGGCGCAGGGCACGGATCAGAAGCAAAGCTTCAGCCTATGCGCAGGGCACGGATCAAGGGCAAAGCTTCAATTTAGGTGCAGGGCACGGATCAGAAGCAAAGCTTCAGCCTAGGTGCAGGACACGGATCAGAAGCAAAGCTTCAGCCTAGGTGCAGGGCACGGATCAGAGGCAAAGCTTCAGCCTAGCTGCATGGATCAGAAGCAAAGCTTCAGCCTAGGTGCAGGGCACGGATCAGAAGCAGAGCTTCAGCCTAGGTGCAGGGCATGGATCAGAAGCAAAGCTTCAGCCTAGGTGCAGGGTGTAGATCAGAAGCAAAGCTTCAGCCTAGGTGCAGGGCATGGATCGGAGGCAAAGCTTCAGCCTAGGTGCAGGGCACAGATCAGAAGCAAAGCTTCAGCCTATGTGCAGGGCACGAATCAAGGGCAAAGCTTCAATTTAGGTGCAGGGCGCGGATCAGAAGCAAAGCTTCAGTCTAAGCGCAGGGCACGGATCAGAAACAAAGCTTCAGCCTAGGTGCAGGGCACGGATCAGAAGCAAAGCTTCAGCCTAGGTGCTGGGCACGGATCAGAAGTAAAGCTTCAGCCTAGGTGCAGGACATGGATCAGAAGCAAAGCTTCAGCCTAGCTCCACGGATCCGAAGCAAAGCTTCAGCCTAGGTGCAGGGCACGGATCAGAAGCAAAGCTTCAGCATAGGTGCAGGACATGGATCAGAAGCAAAGCTTCAGCCTAGCTACACGGATCAGAAGCAAAGCTTCAGCCTAGGTGCAGGGCACGGATCAGAAGCAAAGCTTCAGCCTAGGTGCAGGGCACGGATCAGAAGCAAAGCTTCAGCCTAGGTGCAGGTCACGGATCGGAAGCAAAGGTTCAGCCTAGGTGCAGGGCACGGATCAGAAGCAAAGCTTCAGCCTAGGTGCAGGGCACGGATCAGAAGCAAAGCTTCAGCCTAGGTGCAGGGCACGGATCAGAAGCAAAGCTTCAGCCTAGCTGCAGGGAACGGATCGGAAGCAAAGCTTCAATCTAGGTGCAGGATATGGATCAGAAGCAAAGCTTCAGCCTAGGTGCAGGGCACGGATCAGAAGCAAAGCTTCAGCCCAAGTGCAGGGCACGGATCAGAAGCAAAGCTTCAGCCTAGGTGCAGGAGATGGATCAGAAGCAAAGCTTCAGCCTAGCTCCACGGATCCGAAGCAAAGCTTCAGCGTAGGTGCAGGGCACGGATCAGAAGCAAAGCTTCAGCATAGGTGCAGGACATGGATCAGAAGCAAAGCTTCAGCCTAGCTGCATGGATCAGAAGCAAAGCATCAGCCTAGGTGCAGGGCACGGATCAGAAGCAAAGCTTCAGCCTAGGTGCAGGGCACAGATCAGAAGCAAAGCTTCAGCCTAGGCGCAGGGCACGGATCAGAAGCAAAGCTTCAGCCTAGGCGCAGGGCACGGATCAGAAGCAAAGCTTCAGCCTATGCGCAGGGCACAGATCAGAAGCAAAGCTTCAGCCTAGGCGCAGGGCACGGATCAGAAGCAAAGCTTCAGCGTAGGCGCAGGGCACAGATCAGAAGCAAAGCTTTAGCATAGGCGCAGGGCACGGATCAGAAGCAAAGCTTCAGCCTAGCTGCACGGATCAGAAGCAAAGCTTCAGCCTAGCTGCACGGATCAGAAGCAAAGCTTCAGCCTAGGCGCAGGGCACGGATCAGAAGCAAAGCTTCAGCCTAGGCGCAGGGCACAGATCAGAAGCAAAGCTTTAGCATAGGCGCAGGGCACGGATCAGAAGCAAAGCTTCAGCCTAGGCGCAGGGCACAGATCAGAAGCAAAGCTTTAGCATAGGCGCAGGGCACGGATCAAAAGCAAAGCTTCAGCCTAGGCGCAGGGCACAGATCAGAAGCAAAGCTTTAGCATAGGTGCAGGGCACGCATCAGAAGCAAAGCTTCAGCCTACGTGCAGGGCATGGATCGGAGGCAAAGCTTCAGCCTAGGCGCAGGGCATGGATCAGAAGCAAAGCTTCAGCCTAGGTGCAGGGCACGGATCAGAAGCAAAGCTTCAGCCTAGGCGCAGGGCATGGATCAGAAGCAAAGCTTCAGCCTAGGTGCAGGGCACGGATCAGAAGCAAAGCTTCAGCCCAAGTGCAGGGCACGGATCAGAAGCAAAGCTTCAGCCTAGGCGCAGGGCATGGATCAGAAGCAAAGCTTCAGCCTAGGCGCAGGGCATGGATCAGAAGCAAAGCTTCAGCCTAGGCGCAGGGCATGGATCAGAAGCAAAGCTTCAGCCTAGGTGCAGGGCATGGATCAGAAGCAAAGCTTCAGCCTAGGCGCAGGGCATGGATCAGAAGCAAAGCTTCAGACTAGCTGCAGGGCACGGATCAGAAGCAAAACTTCAGCCTAGCTGCACGGATCAGAAGCAAAGTTTCATCCCAGGTGCAGGGCACGGATTAGAAGCAAAGCTTCAGCCTAGGTGCAGTGCACGGATCAGAAGCACAGCTTCAGTCTAGGTGCAGGGCACGGATCAGAAGCAAAGCTTCAGCCTAGGTGCAGGGCACGGATCAGAAGCAAAGCTTCAGCCTAAGTGCAGGGCACAGATCAGAAGCAAACCTTCAGCCTAGCTGCAGGGCACGGATCAGAAGCAAAGCTTCAGCCTAAGTGCAGGGCACGGATGAGAAGCAAAGCTTCAGCCTAAGTCCAGGGCACTGATCGGAGGCAAAGCTTCAGCCCAAGTGCAGGGCCCGGATCGGAGGCAAAGCTTCAGCCTAAGTGCAGGGCACGGATCGGAGGCAAAGCTTCAGCCTAAGTGCAGGGCACGGATCAGAAGCAAAGCTTCAGCCTAGCTGCAGGGCACGGATCGGAAGCAAAGCTTCAGTCTAGGTGCAGGGCACGGATCAGAAGCAAAGCTTCAGCCTAAGTGCAGGGCACGGATCAGAAGCAAAGCTTCAGCCTAGGCGCAGGGCACGAATCAAGGGCAAAGCTTCAATTTAGGTGCAGGGCGCGGATCAGAAGCAAAGCTGCAGCCTAGGCGCAAGGCGCGGATCAGAAGCAAAGCTGCAGCCTAGGCGCAGGGCACGGATCAGAAGCAAAGCTTCAGCCTATGCGCAGGGCACGCATCAGAAGCAAAGCTTCAGCCTAATGCAGGGCACGGATCAGAAGCAACGCTTCAGCCTAGCTGCACGGATCAGAAGCAAAGCTTCAGCCTAGGCGCAGGGCATGGATCAGAAGCAAAGCTTCAGCCTAGGCGCAGGGCACGGATCAGAAGCAAAGCTTCATCCTAGGCGCAAAGCTTCAGCCTATGCGCAGGGCACGGATCAAGGGCAAAGCTTCAATTTAGGTGCAGGGCACGGATCAAGGGCAAAGCTTCAGTCTAGCTGCAGGGCACGGATCAGAAGCAAAGCTTCAGCCTAAGTGCAGGGCATGGATCTGAGGCAAAGCTTCAGCCTAGTGCAGGGCACCGAGAAGTGGCAAAGCTTCAGTCTAGGTGCAGGGCAAGGATCAGAGGCAAAGCTTCAGTCTAGGCGCAGGGCACGGATCAGAAGCAAAGCTTCAGCCTAGCTGCAGGGCACGGATCAGAAGCAAAGCTTCAGCCTAGGTGCAGGGCACGGATCAGAAGCAAAGCTTCAGTCTAGGCGCAGGGCACGGATCAGAAGCAAAGCTTCAGCCTATGCGCAGGGCACGGATCAAGGGCAAAGCTTCAATTTAGGTGCAGGGCACGGATCAGAAGCAAAGCTTCAGCCTAGGTGCAGGACACGGATCAGAAGCAAAGCTTCAGCCTAGGTGCAGGGCACGGATCAGAGGCAAAGCTTCAGCCTAGCTGCATGGATCAGAAGCAAAGCTTCAGCCTAGGTGCAGGGCACGGATCAGAAGCAGAGCTTCAGCCTAGGTGCAGGGCATGGATCAGAAGCAAAGCTTCAGCCTAGGTGCAGGGTGTAGATCAGAAGCAAAGCTTCAGCCTAGGTGCAGGGCATGGATCGGAGGCAAAGCTTCAGCCTAGGTGCAGGGCACAGATCAGAAGCAAAGCTTCAGCCTATGTGCAGGGCACGAATCAAGGGCAAAGCTTCAATTTAGGTGCAGGGCGCGGATCAGAAGCAAAGCTTCAGTCTAAGCGCAGGGCACGGATCAGAAACAAAGCTTCAGCCTAGGTGCAGGGCACGGATCAGAAGCAAAGCTTCAGCCTAGGTGCTGGGCACGGATCAGAAGTAAAGCTTCAGCCTAGGTGCAGGACATGGATCAGAAGCAAAGCTTCAGCCTAGCTCCACGGATCCGAAGCAAAGCTTCAGCCTAGGTGCAGGGCACGGATCAGAAGCAAAGCTTCAGCATAGGTGCAGGGCATGGATCAGAAGCAAAGCTTCAGCCTAGCTACACGGATCAGAAGCAAAGCTTCAGCCTAGGTGCAGGGCACGGATCAGAAGCAAAGCTTCAGCCTAGGTGCAGGGCACGGATCAGAAGCAAAGCTTCAGCCTAGGTGCAGGTCACGGATCGGAAGCAAAGGTTCAGCCTAGGTGCAGGGCACGGATCAGAAGCAAAGCTTCAGCCTAGGTGCAGGGCACGGATCAGAAGCAAAGCTTCAGCCTAGGTGCAGGGCACGGATCAGAAGCAAAGCTTCAGCCTAGCTGCAGGGAACGGATCGGAAGCAAAGCTTCAATCTAGGTGCAGGATATGGATCAGAAGCAAAGCTTCAGCCTAGGTGCAGGGCACGGATCAGAAGCAAAGCTTCAGCCCAAGTGCAGGGCACGGATCAGAAGCAAAGCTTCAGCCTAGGTGCAGGAGATGGATCAGAAGCAAAGCTTCAGCCTAGCTCCACGGATCCGAAGCAAAGCTTCAGCGTAGGTGCAGGGCACGGATCAGAAGCAAAGCTTCAGCATAGGTGCAGGACATGGATCAGAAGCAAAGCTTCAGCCTAGCTGCATGGATCAGAAGCAAAGCATCAGCCTAGGTGCAGGGCACGGATCAGAAGCAAAGCTTCAGCCTAGGTGCAGGGCACGGATCAGAAGCAAAGGTTCAGCCTAGGTGCAGTGCACGGATCAGAAGCAAAGCTTCAGCCTAGGTGCAGGGCACGGATCAGAAGCAAAGCTTCAGCCTAGGTGCAGGGCACGGATCAGAAGCAAAGCTTCAGCCTAGATGCAGGGCATGGATCAGAAGCAAAGCTTCAGCCTAGCTGCAGGACATGGATCAGAAGCAAAGCTGCAGCCTAGGTGCAGGGCACGGATCAGAAGCAAAGGTTCAGCCTAGCTGCACGGATCAGAAGCAAAGCTTCAGCCTAGGTGCAGGGCATGGATCAGAAGCAAAGCTTCAGCCTAGGTGCAGGGCATGGATCAGAAGCAAAGCTTCAGCCTAGGTGCAGGACACGGATCAGAAGCAAAGCTTCAGCCTAGGTGTAGGGCATGGATCAGAAGCAAAGCTTCAGCCTTGGTGCAGGGCATGGATCAGAAGCAAAGCTTCAGCCTAGGTGCAGGACACGGATCAGAAGCAAAGCTTCAGCCTAGGTGTAGGGCATGGATCAGAAGCAAAGCTTCAGCCTAGCTGCACGGATCAGAAGCAAAGCTTCAGCCTAGCTGCAGGCCACGGATCAGATGCAAAGTTTCAATTTAGGTGCAGGGCACGGATCGGAGGCAAAGCTTCAGCCTAAGTGCAGGGCACGGATCAGAAGCAAAGCTTCAGCCTAGCTGCAGGGCACGGATCGGAAGCAAAGTTTCAGTCTAGGTGCAGGGCACGGATCAGAAGCAAAGCTTCAGCCTAAGTGCAGGGCACGGATCAGAAGCAAAGCTTCAGCCTAGGCGCAGGGCACGAATCAAGGGCAAAGCTTCAATTTAGGTGCAGGGCGCGGATCAGAAGCAAAGCTGCAGCCTAGGCGCAGGGCGCGGATCAGAAGCAAAGCTGCAGCCTAGGCGCAGGGCACGGATCAGAAGCAAAGCTTCAGCCTATGCGCAGGGCACGCATCAGAAGCAAAGCTTCAGCCTAATGCAGGGCACGGATCAGAAGCAACGCTTCAGCCTAGCTGCACGGATCAGAAGCAAAGCTTCTGCCTAGGCGCAGGGCACGGATCTGAAGCAAAGCTTCATCCTAGGCGCAAAGCTTCAGCCTATGCGCAGGGCACGGATCAAGGGCAAAGCTTCAATTTAGGTGCAGGGCATGGATCAAGGGCAAAGCTTCAGTCTAGGTGCAGGGCACGGATCAGAAGCAAAGCTTCAGCCTAAGTGCAGGGCATGGATCTGAGGCAAAGCTTCAGCCTAGTGCAGGGCACCGAGAAGTGGCAAAGCTTCAGTCTAGGTGCAGGGCAAGGATCAGAGGCAAAGCTTCAGTCTAGGCGCAGGGCACGGATCAGAAGCAAAGCTTCAGCCTAGCTGCAGGGCACGGATCCGAAGCAAAGCTTCAGCCTAGGTGCAGGGCACGGATCAGAAGCAAAGCTTCAGTCTAGGCGCAGGGCACGGATCAGAAGCAAAGCTTCACCCTATGCGCAGGGCACGGATCAAGGGCAAAGCTTCAATTTAGGTGCAGGGCACGGATCAGAAGCAAAGCTTCAGCCTAGGTGCAGGACACGGATCAGAAGCAAAGCTTCAGCCTAGGTGCAGGGCACGGATCGGAGGCAAAGCTTCAGCCTAGCTGCACGGATCAGAAGCAAAGCTTCAGCCTAGGTGCAGGGCACGGATCAGAAGCAGAGCTTCAGCCTAGGTGCAGGGCATGGATCAGAAGCAAAGCTTCAGCCTAGGTGCAGGGTGTAGATCAGAAGCAAAGCTTCAGGCTATGTGCAGGGCATGGATCGGAGGCAAAGCTTCAGCCTAGGTGCAGGGCACGGATCAGAAGCAAAGCTTCAGCCTATGTGCAGGGCACGAATCAAGGGCAAAGCTTCAATTTAGGTGCAGGGCGCGGATCAGAAGCAAAGCTTCAGTCTAAGCGCAGGGCACAGATCAGAAGCAAAGCTTTAGCATAGGCGCAGGGCACGGATCAGAAGCAAAGCTTCAGCCTAGCTGCACGGATCAGAAGCAAAGCTTCAGCCTAGCTGCACGGATCAGAAGCAAAGCTTCAGCCTAGGCGCAGGGCACGGATCAGAAGCAAAGCTTCAGCCTAGGCGCAGGGCACAGATCAGAAGCAAAGCTTTAGCATAGGCGCAGGGCACGGATCAGAAGCAAAGCTTCAGCCTAGGCGCAGGGCACAGATCAGAAGCAAAGCTTTAGCATAGGCGCAGGGCACGGATCAAAAGCAAAGCTTCAGCCTAGGCGCAGGGCACAGATCAGAAGCAAAGCTTTAGCATAGGTGCAGGGCACGCATCAGAAGCAAAGCTTCAGCCTACGTGCAGGGCATGGATCGGAGGCAAAGCTTCAGCCTAGGCGCAGGGCATGGATCAGAAGCAAAGCTTCAGCCTAGGTGCAGGGCACGGATCAGAAGCAAAGCTTCAGCCTAGGCGCAGGGCATGGATCAGAAGCAAAGCTTCAGCCTAGGTGCAGGGCACGGATCAGAAGCAAAGCTTCAGCCCAAGTGCAGGGCACGGATCAGAAGCAAAGCTTCAGCCTAGGCGCAGGGCATGGATCAGAAGCAAAGCTTCAGCCTAGGCGCAGGGCATAGATCAGAAGCAAAGCTTCAGCCTAGGCGCAGGGCATGGATCAGAAGCAAAGCTTCAGCCTAGGTGCAGGGCATGGATCAGAAGCAAAGCTTCAGCCTAGGCGCAGGGCATGGATCAGAAGCAAAGCTTCAGACTAGCTGCAGGGCACGGATCAGAAGCAAAACTTCAGCCTAGCTGCACGGATCAGAAGCAAAGTTTCATCCCAGGTGCAGGGCACGGATTAGAAGCAAAGCTTCAGCCTAGGTGCAGTGCACGGATCAGAAGCACAGCTTCAGTCTAGGTGCAGGGCACGGATCAGAAGCAAAGCTTCAGCCTAGGTGCAGGGCACGGATCAGAAGCAAAGCTTCAGCCTAAGTGCAGGGCACAGATCAGAAGCAAACCTTCAGCCTAGCTGCAGGGCACGGATCAGAAGCAAAGCTTCAGCCTAAGTGCAGGGCACGGATGAGAAGCAAAGCTTCAGCCTAAGTCCAGGGCACTGATCGGAGGCAAAGCTTCAGCCCAAGTGCAGGGCCCGGATCGGAGGCAAAGCTTCAGCCTAAGTGCAGGGCACGGATCGGAGGCAAAGCTTCAGCCTAAGTGCAGGGCACGGATCAGAAGCAAAGCTTCAGCCTAGCTGCAGGGCACGGATCGGAAGCAAAGCTTCAGTCTAGGTGCAGGGCACGGATCAGAAGCAAAGCTTCAGCCTAAGTGCAGGGCACGGATCAGAAGCAAAGCTTCAGCCTAGGCGCAGGGCACGAATCAAGGGCAAAGCTTCAATTTAGGTGCAGGGCGCGGATCAGAAGCAAAGCTGCAGCCTAGGCGCAAGGCGCGGATCAGAAGCAAAGCTGCAGCCTAGGCGCAGGGCACGGATCAGAAGCAAAGCTTCAGCCTATGCGCAGGGCACGCATCAGAAGCAAAGCTTCAGCCTAATGCAGGGCACGGATCAGAAGCAACGCTTCAGCCTAGCTGCACGGATCAGAAGCAAAGCTTCAGCCTAGGCGCAGGGCATGGATCAGAAGCAAAGCTTCAGCCTAGGCGCAGGGCACGGATCAGAAGCAAAGCTTCATCCTAGGCGCAAAGCTTCAGCCTATGCGCAGGGCACGGATCAAGGGCAAAGCTTCAATTTAGGTGCAGGGCACGGATCAAGGGCAAAGCTTCAGTCTAGCTGCAGGGCACGGATCAGAAGCAAAGCTTCAGCCTAAGTGCAGGGCATGGATCTGAGGCAAAGCTTCAGCCTAGTGCAGGGCACCGAGAAGTGGCAAAGCTTCAGTCTAGGTGCAGGGCAAGGATCAGAGGCAAAGCTTCAGTCTAGGCGCAGGGCACGGATCAGAAGCAAAGCTTCAGCCTAGCTGCAGGGCACGGATCAGAAGCAAAGCTTCAGCCTAGGTGCAGGGCACGGATCAGAAGCAAAGCTTCAGTCTAGGCGCAGGGCACAGATCAGAAGCAAAGCTTCAGCCTATGCGCAGGGCACGGATCAAGGGCAAAGCTTCAATTTAGGTGCAGGGCACGAATCAGAAGCAAAGCTTCAGCCTAGGTGCAGGACACGGATCAGAAGCAAAGCTTCAGCCTAGGTGCAGGGCACGGATCAGAGGCAAAGCTTCAGCCTAGCTGCATGGATCAGAAGCAAAGCTTCAGCCTAGGTGCAGGGCACGGATCAGAAGCAGAGCTTCAGCCTAGGTGCAGGGCATGGATCAGAAGCAAAGCTTCAGCCTAGGTGCAGGGTGTAGATCAGAAGCAAAGCTTCAGCCTAGGTGCAGGGCATGGATCGGAGGCAAAGCTTCAGCCTAGGTGCAGGGCACGGATCAGAAGCAAAGCTTCAGCCTATGTGCAGGGCACGAATCAAGGGCAAAGCTTCAATTTAGGTGCAGGGCGCGGATCAGAAGCAAAGCTTCAGTCTAAGCGCAGGGCACGGATCAGAAACAAAGCTTCAGCCTAGGTGCAGGGCACGGATCAGAAGCAAAGCTTCAGCCTAGGTGCTGGGCACGGATCAGAAGTAAAGCTTCAGCCTAGGTGCAGGACATGGATCAGAAGCAAAGCTTCAGCCTAGCTCCACGGATCCGAAGCAAAGCTTCAGCCTAGGTGCAGGGCACGGATCAGAAGCAAAGCTTCAGCATAGGTGCAGGGCATGGATCAGAAGCAAAGCTTCAGCCTAGCTACACGGATCAGAAGCAAAGCTTCAGCCTAGGTGCAGGGCACGGATCAGAAGCAAAGCTTCAGCCTAGGTGCAGGGCACGGATCAGAAGCAAAGCTTCAGCCTAGGTGCAGGTCACGGATCGGAAGCAAAGGTTCAGCCTAGGTGCAGGGCACGGATCAGAAGCAAAGCTTCAGCCTAGGTGCAGGGCACGGATCAGAAGCAAAGCTTCAGCCTAGGTGCAGGGCACGGATCAGAAGCAAAGCTTCAGCCTAGCTGCAGGGAACGGATCGGAAGCAAAGCTTCAATCTAGGTGCAGGATATGGATCAGAAGCAAAGCTTCAGCCTAGGTGCAGGGCACGGATCAGAAGCAAAGCTTCAGCCCAAGTGCAGGGCACGGATCAGAAGCAAAGCTTCAGCCTAGGTGCAGGAGATGGATCAGAAGCAAAGCTTCAGCCTAGCTCCACGGATCCGAAGCAAAGCTTCAGCGTAGGTGCAGGGCACGGATCAGAAGCAAAGCTTCAGCATAGGTGCAGGACATGGATCAGAAGCAAAGCTTCAGCCTAGCTGCATGGATCAGAAGCAAAGCATCAGCCTAGGTGCAGGGCAAGGATCAGAAGCAAAGCTTCAGCCTAGGTGCAGGGCACGGATCAGAAGCAAAGGTTCAGCCTAGGTGCAGTGCACGGATCAGAAGCAAAGCTTCAGCCTAGGTGCAGGGCACGGATCAGAAGCAAAGCTTCAGCCTAGGTGCAGGGCACGGATCAGAAGCAAAGCTTCAGCCTAGATGCAGGGCATGGATCAGAAGCAAAGCTTCAGCCTAGCTGCAGGACACGGATCAGAAGCAAAGCTGCAGCCTAGGTGCAGGGCACGGATCAGAAGCAAAGGTTCAGCCTAGCTGCACGGATCAGAAGCAAAGCTTCAGCCTAGGTGCAGGGCATGGATCAGAAGCAAAGCTTCAGCCTAGGTGCAGGGCATGGATCAGAAGCAAAGCTTCAGCCTAGGTGCAGGACACGGATCAGAAGCAAAGCTTCAGCCTAGGTGTAGGGCATGGATCAGAAGCAAAGCTTCAGCCTTGGTGCAGGGCATGGATCAGAAGCAAAGCTTCAGCCTAGGTGCAGGACACGGATTAGAAGCAAAGCTTCAGCCTAGGTGTAGGGCATGGATCAGAAGCAAAGCTTCAGCCTAGCTGCACGGATCAGAAGCAAAGCTTCAGCCTAGCTGCAGGCCACGGATCAGATGCAAAGTTTCAATTTAGGTGCAGGGCACGGATCGGAGGCAAAGCTTCAGCCTAAGTGCAGGGCACGGATCAGAAGCAAAGCTTCAGCCTAGCTGCAGGGCACGGATCGGAAGCAAAGCTTCAGTCTAGGCGCAGGGCACGAATCAAGGGCAAAGCTTCAATTTAGGTGCAGGGCGCGGATCAGAAGCAAAGCTGCAGCCTAGGCGCAGGGCACGGATCAGAAGCAAAGCTTCAGCCTATGCGCAGGGCACGCATCAGAAGCAAAGCTTCAGCCTAATGCAGGGCACGGATCAGAAGCAACGCTTCAGCCTAGCTGCAAGGATCAGAGGCAAAGCTTCAGTCTAGGCGCAGGGCACGGATCAGAAGCAAAGCTTCAGCCTAGCTGCAGGGCACGGATCAGAAGCAAAGCTTCAGCCTAGGTGCAGGGCACGGATCAGAAGCAAAGCTTCAGCCTAAGTGCAGGGCACGGATCAGAAGCAAAGCTTCAGCCTAGGCGCAGGGCACGAATCAAGGGCAAAGCTTCAATTTAGGTGCAGGGCGCGGATCAGAAGCAAAGCTGCAGCCTAGGCGCAGGGCACGGATCAGAAGCAAAGCTTCAGCCTATGCGCAGGGCACGCATCAGAAGCAAAGCTTCAGCCTAATGCAGGGCACGGATCAGAAGCAACGCTTCAGCCTAGCTGCAAGGATCAGAGGCAAAGCTTCAGTCTAGGCGCAGGGCACGGATCAGAAGCAAAGCTTCAGCCTAGCTGCAGGGCACGGATCAGAAGCAAAGCTTCAGCCTAGGTGCAGGGCACGGATCAGAAGCAAAGCTTCAGTCTAGGCGCAGGGCACGGATCAGAAGCAAAGCTTCAGCCTATGCGCAGGGCACGGATCAAGGGCAAAGCTTCAATTTAGGTGCAGGGCACGAATCAGAAGCAAAGCTTCAGCCTAGGTGCAGGACACGGATCAGAAGCAAAGCTTCAGCCTAGGTGCAGGGCACGGATCAGAGGCAAAGCTTCAGCCTAGCTGCATGGATCAGAAGCAAAGCTTCAGCCTAGGTGCAGGGCACGGATCAGAAGCAGAGCTTCAGCCTAGGTGCAGGGCATGGATCAGAAGCAAAGCTTCAGCCTAGGTGCAGGGTGTAGATCAGAAGCAAAGCTTCAGCCTAGGTGCAGGGCATGGATCGGAGGCAAAGCTTCAGCCTAGGTGCAGGGCACGGATCAGAAGCAAAGCTTCAGCCTATGTGCAGGGCACGAATCAAGGGCAAAGCTTCAATTTAGGTGCAGGGCGCGGATCAGAAGCAAAGCTTCAGTCTAAGCGCAGGGCACGGATCAGAAACAAAGCTTCAGCCTAGGTGCAGGGCACGGATCAGAAGCAAAGCTTCAGCCTAGGTGCTGGGCACGGATCAGAAGTAAAGCTTCAGCCTAGGTGCAGGACATGGATCAGAAGCAAAGCTTCAGCCTAGCTCCACGGATCCGAAGCAAAGCTTCAGCCTAGGTGCAGGGCACGGATCAGAAGCAAAGCTTCAGCATAGGTGCAGGGCATGGATCAGAAGCAAAGCTTCAGCCTAGCTACACGGATCAGAAGCAAAGCTTCAGCCTAGGTGCAGGGCACGGATCAGAAGCAAAGCTTCAGCCTAGGTGCAGGGCACGGATCAGAAGCAAAGCTTCAGCCTAGGTGCAGGTCACGGATCGGAAGCAAAGGTTCAGCCTAGGTGCAGGGCACGGATCAGAAGCAAAGCTTCAGCCTAGGTGCAGGGCACGGATCAGAAGCAAAGCTTCAGCCTAGGTGCAGGGCACGGATCAGAAGCAAAGCTTCAGCCTAGCTGCAGGGAACGGATCGGAAGCAAAGCTTCAATCTAGGTGCAGGATATGGATCAGAAGCAAAGCTTCAGCCTAGGTGCAGGGCACGGATCAGAAGCAAAGCTTCAGCCCAAGTGCAGGGCACGGATCAGAAGCAAAGCTTCAGCCTAGGTGCAGGAGATGGATCAGAAGCAAAGCTTCAGCCTAGCTCCACGGATCCGAAGCAAAGCTTCAGCGTAGGTGCAGGGCACGGATCAGAAGCAAAGCTTCAGCATAGGTGCAGGACATGGATCAGAAGCAAAGCTTCAGCCTAGCTGCATGGATCAGAAGCAAAGCATCAGCCTAGGTGCAGGGCAAGGATCAGAAGCAAAGCTTCAGCCTAGGTGCAGGGCACGGATCAGAAGCAAAGGTTCAGCCTAGGTGCAGTGCACGGATCAGAAGCAAAGCTTCAGCCTAGGTGCAGGGCACGGATCAGAAGCAAAGCTTCAGCCTAGGTGCAGGGCACGGATCAGAAGCAAAGCTTCAGCCTAGATGCAGGGCATGGATCAGAAGCAAAGCTTCAGCCTAGCTGCAGGACACGGATCAGAAGCAAAGCTGCAGCCTAGGTGCAGGGCACGGATCAGAAGCAAAGGTTCAGCCTAGCTGCACGGATCAGAAGCAAAGCTTCAGCCTAGGTGCAGGGCATGGATCAGAAGCAAAGCTTCAGCCTAGGTGCAGGGCATGGATCAGAAGCAAAGCTTCAGCCTAGGTGCAGGACACGGATCAGAAGCAAAGCTTCAGCCTAGGTGTAGGGCATGGATCAGAAGCAAAGCTTCAGCCTTGGTGCAGGGCATGGATCAGAAGCAAAGCTTCAGCCTAGGTGCAGGACACGGATCAGAAGCAAAGCTTCAGCCTAGGTGTAGGGCATGGATCAGAAGCAAAGCTTCAGCCTAGCTGCACGGATCAGAAGCAAAGCTTCAGCCTAGCTGCAGGCCACGGATCAGATGCAAAGTTTCAATTTAGGTGCAGGGCACGGATCGGAGGCAAAGCTTCAGCCTAAGTGCAGGGCACGGATCAGAAGCAAAGCTTCAGCCTAGCTGCAGGGCACGGATCGGAAGCAAAGCTTCAGTCTAGGTGCAGGGCACGGATCAGAAGCAAAGCTTCAGCCTAAGTGCAGGGCACGGATCAGAAGCAAAGCTTCAGCCTAGGCGCAGGGCACGAATCAAGGGCAAAGCTTCAATTTAGGTGCAGGGCGCGGATCAGAAGCAAAGCTGCAGCCTAGGCGCAGGGCGCGGATCAGAAGCAAAGCTGCAGCCTAGGCGCAGGGCACGGATCAGAAGCAAAGCTTCAGCCTATGCGCAGGGCACGCATCAGAAGCAAAGCTTCAGCCTAATGCAGGGCACGGATCAGAAGCAACGCTTCAGCCTAGCTGCACGGATCAGAAGCAAAGCTTCTGCCTAGGCGCAGGGCACGGATCTGAAGCAAAGCTTCATCCTAGGCGCAAAGCTTCAGCCTATGCGCAGGGCACGGATCAAGGGCAAAGCTTCAATTTAGGTGCAGGGCATGGATCAAGGGCAAAGCTTCAGTCTAGGTGCAGGGCACGGATCAGAAGCAAAGCTTCAGCCTATGTGCAGGGCATGGATCTGAGGCAAAGCTTCAGCCTAGTGCAGGGCACCGAGAAGTGGCAAAGCTTCAGTCTAGGTGCAGGGCAAGGATCAGAGGCAAAGCTTCAGTCTAGGCGCAGGGCACGGATCAGAAGCAAAGCTTCAGCCTAGCTGCAGGGCACGGATCCGAAGCAAAGCTTCAGCCTAGGTGCAGGGCACGGATCAGAAGCAAAGCTTCAGTCTAGGCGCAGGGCACGGATCAGAAGCAAAGCTTCACCCTATGCGCAGGGCACGGATCAAGGGCAAAGCTTCAATTTAGGTGCAGGGCACGGATCAGAAGCAAAGCTTCAGCCTAGGTGCAGGACACGGATCAGAAGCAAAGCTTCAGCCTAGGTGCAGGGCACGGATCGGAGGCAAAGCTTCAGCCTAGCTGCACGGATCAGAAGCAAAGCTTCAGCCTAGGTGCAGGGCACGGATCAGAAGCAGAGCTTCAGCCTAGGTGCAGGGCATGGATCAGAAGCAAAGCTTCAGCCTAGGTGCAGGGTGTAGATCAGAAGCAAAGCTTCAGGCTATGTGCAGGGCATGGATCGGAGGCAAAGCTTCAGCCTAGGTGCAGGGCACGGATCAGAAGCAAAGCTTCAGCCTATGTGCAGGGCACGAATCAAGGGCAAAGCTTCAATTTAGGTGCAGGGCGCGGATCAGAAGCAAAGCTTCAGTCTAAGCGCAGGGCACGGATCAGAAACAAAGCTTCAGCCTAGGTGCAGGGCACGGATCAGAAGCAAAGCTTCAGCCTAGGTGCTGGGCACGGATCAGAAGTAAAGCTTCAGCCTAGGTGCAGGACATGGATCAGAAGCAAAGCTTCAGCCTAGCTCCACGGATCCGAAGCAAAGCTTCAGCCTAGGTGCAGGGCACGGATCAGAAGCAAAGCTTCAGCATAGGTGCAGGGCATGGATCAGAAGCAAAGCTTCAGCCTAGCTACACGGATCAGAAGCAAAGCTTCAGCCTAGGTGCAGGGCACGGATCAGAAGCAAAGCTTCAGCCTAGGTGCAGGGCACGGATCAGAAGCAAAGCTTCAGCCTAGGTGCAGGTCACGGATCGGAAGCAAAGGTTCAGCCTAGGTGCAGGGCACGGATCAGAAGCAAAGCTTCAGCCTAGGTACAGGGCACGGATCAGAAGCAAAGCTTCAGCCTAGCTGCAGGGAACGGATCGGAAGCAAAGCTTCAATCTAGGTGCAGGATATGGATCAGAAGCAAAGCTTCAGCCTAGGTGCAGGGCACGGATCAGAAGCAAAGCTTCAGCCCAAGTGCAGGGCACGGATCAGAAGCAAAGCTTCAGCCTAGGTGCAGGAGATGGATCAGAAGCAAAGCTTCAGCCTAGCTCCACGGATCCGAAGCAAAGCTTCAGCGTAGGTGCAGGGCACGGATCAGAAGCAAAGCTTCAGCATAGGTGCAGGACATGGATCAGAAGCAAAGCTTCAGCCTAGCTGCATGGATCAGAAGCAAAGCATCAGCCTAGGTGCAGTGCACGGATCAGAAGCAAAGCTTCAGCCTATGCGCAGGGCACAGATCAGAAGCAAAGCTTCAGCCTAGGCGCAGGGCACGGATCAGAAGCAAAGCTTCAGCCTAGGCGCAGGGCACAGATCAGAAGCAAAGCTTTAGCATAGGCGCAGGGCAAGGACAGAAGCAAAGCTTCAGCCTAGCTGCACGGATCAGAAGCAAAGCTTCAGCCTAGCTGCACGGATCAGAAGCAAAGCTTCAGCCTAGGCGCAGGGCACGGATCAGAAGCAAAGCTTCAGCCTAGGCGCAGGGCACAGATCAGAAGCAAAGCTTTAGCATAGGCGCAGGGCACGGATCAGAAGCAAAGCTTCAGCCTAGGCGCAGGGCACAGATCAGAAGCAAAGCTTTAGCATAGGCGCAGGGCACGGATCAAAAGCAAAGCTTCAGCCTAGGCGCAGGGCACAGATCAGAAGCAAAGCTTTAGCATAGGTGCAGGGCACGCATCAGAAGCAAAGCTTCAGCCTACGTGCAGGGCATAGATCGGAGGCAAAGCTTCAGCCTAGGCGCAGGGCATGGATCAGAAGCAAAGCTTCAGCCTAGGTGCAGGGCACGGATCAGAAGCAAAGCTTCAGCCTAGGCGCAGGGCATGGATCAGAAGCAAAGCTTCAGCCTAGGTGCAGGGCACGGATCAGAAGCAAAGCTTCAGCCAAAGTGCAGGGCACGGATCAGAAGCAAAGCTTCAGCCTAGGCGCAGGGCATGGATCAGAAGCAAAGCTTCAGCCTAGGCGCAGGGCATGGATCAGAAGCAAAGCTTCAGCCTAGGCGCAGGGCATGGATCAGAAGCAAAGCTTCAGCCTAGGTGCAGGGCATGGATCAGAAGCAAAGCTTCAGCCTAGGCGCAGGCCATGGATCAGAAGCAAAGCTTCAGACTAGCTGCAGGGCATGGATCAGAAGCAAAACTTCAGCCTAGCTGCACGGATCAGAAGCAAAGTTTCATCCCAGGTGCAGGGCACGGATTAGAAGCAAAGCTTCAGCCTAGGTGCAGTGCACGGATCAGAAGCACAGCTTCAGTCTAGGTGCAGGGCACGGATCAGAAGCAAAGCTTCAGCCTAGGTGCAGGGCACGGATCAGAAGCAAAGCTTCAGCCTAAGTGCAGGGCACAGATCAGAAGCAAACCTTCAGCCTAGCTGCAGGGCACGGATCAGAAGCAAAGCTTCAGCCTAAGTGCAGGGCACGGATGAGAAGCAAAGCTTCAGCCTAAGTCCAAGGCACTGATCGGAGGCAAAGCTTCAGCCCAAGTGCAGGGCACGGATCGGAGGCAAAGCTTCAGCCTAAGTGCAGGGCACGGATCGGAGGCAAAGCTTCAGCCTAAGTGCAGGGCACGGATCAGAAGCAAAGCTTCAGCCTAGCTGCAGGGCACGGATCGGAAGCAAAGCTTCAGTCTAGGTGCAGGGCTCGGATCAGAAGCAAAGCTTCAGCCTAAGTGCAGGGCACGGATCAGAAGCAAAGCTTCAGCCTAGGCGCAGGGCACGAATCAAGGGCAAAGCTTCAATTTAGGTGCAGGGCGCGGATCAGAAGCAAAGCTGCAGCCTAGGCGCAGGGCGCGGATCAGAAGCAAAGCTGCAGCCTAGGCGCAGGGCACGGATCAGAAGCAAAGCTTCAGCCTATGCGCAGGGCACGCATCAGAAGCAAAGCTTCAGCCTAATGCAGGGCACGGATCAGAAGCAACGCTTCAGCCTAGCTGCACGGATCAGAAGCAAAGCTTCAGCCTAGGCGCAGGGCACGGATCAGAAGCAAAGCTTCAGCCTAGGCGCAGGGCACGGATCAGAAGCAAAGCTTCATCCTAGGCGCAAAGCTTCAGCCTATGCGCAGGGCACGGATCAAGGGCAAAGCTTCAATTTAGGTGCAGGGCACGGATCAAGGGCAAAGCTTCAGTCTAGGTGCAGGGCACGGATCAGAAGCAAAGCTTCAGCCTAGGCGCAGGGCATGGATCTGAGGCAAAGCTTCAGCCTAGTGCAGGGCACCGAGAAGTGGCAAAGCTTCAGTCTAGGTGCAGGGCAAGGATCAGAGGCAAAGCTTCAGTCTAGGCGCAGGGCACGGATCAGAAGCAAAGCTTCAGCCTAGCTGCAGGGCACGGATCAGAAGCAAAGCTTCAGCCTAGGTGCAGGGCACGGATCAGAAGCAAAGCTTCAGTCTAGGCGCAGGGCACGGATCAGAAGCAAAGCTTCAGCCTATGCGCAGGGCACGGATCAAGGGCAAAGCTTCAATTTAGGTGCAGGGCACGGATCAGAAGCAAAGCTTCAGCCTAGGTGCAGGACACGGATCAGAAGCAAAGCTTCAGCCTAGGTGCAGGGCACGGATCAGAGGCAAAGCTTCAGCCTAGCTGCATGGATCAGAAGCAAAGCTTCAGCCTAGGTGCAGGGCACGGATCAGAAGCAGAGCTTCAGCCTAGGTGCAGGGCATGGATCAGAAGCAAAGCTTCAGCCTAGGTGCAGGGTGTAGATCAGAAGCAAAGCTTCAGCCTAGGTGCAGGGCATGGATCGGAGGCAAAGCTTCAGCCTAGGTGCAGGGCACGGATCAGAAGCAAAGCTTCAGCCTATGTGCAGGGCACGAATCAAGGGCAAAGCTTCAATTTAGGTGCAGGGCGCGGATCAGAAGCAAAGCTTCAGTCTAAGCGCAGGGCACGGATCAGAAACAAAGCTTCAGCCTAGGTGCAGGGCACGGATCAGAAGCAAAGCTTCAGCCTAGGTGCTGGGCACGGATCAGAAGTAAAGCTTCAGCCTAGGTGCAGGACATGGATCAGAAGCAAAGCTTCAGCCTAGCTCCACGGATCCGAAGCAAAGCTTCAGCCTAGGTGCAGGGCACGGATCAGAAGCAAAGCTTCAGCATAGGTGCAGGGCATGGATCAGAAGCAAAGCTTCAGCCTAGCTACACGGATCAGAAGCAAAGCTTCAGCCTAGGTGCAGAGCACGGATCAGAAGCAAAGCTTCAGCCTAGGTGCAGGGCACGGATCAGAAGCAAAGCTTCAGCCTAGGTGCAGGTCACGGATCGGAAGCAAAGATTCAGCCTAGGTGCAGGGCACGGATCAGAAGCAAAGCTTCAGCCTAGGTGCAGGGCACGGATCAGAAGCAAAGCTTCAGCCTAGGTGCAGGGCACGGATCAGAAGCAAAGCTTCAGCCTAGCTGCAGGGAACGGATCGGAAGCAAAGCTTCAATCTAGGTGCAGGATATGGATCAGAAGCAAAGCTTCAGCCTAGGTGCAGGGCACAGATCAGAAGCAAAGCTTCAGCCCAAGTGCAGGGCACGGATCAGAAGCAAAGCTTCAGCCTAGGTGCAGAAGATGGATCAGAAGCAAAGCTTCAGCCTAGCTCCACGGATCCGAAGCAAAGCTTCAGCGTAGGTGCAGGGCACGGATCAGAAGCAAAGCTTCAGCATAGGTGCAGGACATGGATCAGAAGCAAAGCTTCAGCCTAGCTGCATGGATCAGAAGCAAAGCATCAGCCTAGGTGCAGGGCACGGATCAGAAGCAAAGCTTCAGCCTAGGTGCAGGGCACGGATCAGAAGCAAAGGTTCAGCCTAGGTGCAGTGCACGGATCAGAAGCAAAGCTTCAGCCTAGGTGCAGGGCACGGATCAGAAGCAAAGCTTCAGCCTAGGTGCAGGGCACGGATCAGAAGCAAAGCTTCAGCCTAGGTGCAGGGCATGGATCAGAAGCAAAGCTTCAGCCTAGCTGCAGGACACGGATCAGAAGCAAAGCTGCAGCCTAGGTGCAGGGCACGGATCAGAAGCAAAGGTTCAGCCTAGCTGCACGGATCAGAAGCAAAGCTTCAGCCTAGGTGCAGGGCATGGATCAGAAGCAAAGCTTCAGCCTAGGTGCAGGGCATGGATCAGAAGCAAAGCTTCAGCCTAGGTGCAGGACACGGATCAGAAGCAAAGCTTCAGCCTAGGTGTAGGGCATGGATCAGAAGCAAAGCTTCAGCCTAGGTGCAGGGCATGGATCAGAAGCAAAGCTTCAGCCTAGGTGCAGGACACGGATCAGAAGCAAAGCTTCAGCCTAGCTGCACGGATCAGAAGCAAAGCTTCAGCCTAGCTGCACGGATCAGATGCAAAGTTTCAATTTAGGTGCAGGGCACGGATCGGAGGCAAAGCTTCAATTTAGGTGCAGGGCACGGATCGGAGGCAAAGCTTCAGCCTAAGTGCAGGGCACGGATCAGAAGCAAAGCTTCAGTCTAGGTGCAGGGCACGGATCAGAAGCAAAGCTTCAGCCTAAGTGCAGGGCACGGATCAGAAGCAAAGCTTCAGCCTAAGTGCAGGGCACGGATCAGAAGCAAAGCTTCAGCCTAGGCGCAGGGCACGAATCGAGGGCAAAGCTTCAATTTAGGTGCAGGGCGCGGATCAGAAGCAAAGCTGCAGCCTAGGCGCAGGGCGCGGATCAGAAGCAAAGCTGCAGCCTAGGCGCAGGGCACGGATCAGAAGCAAAGCTTCAGCCTATGCGCAGGGCACGCATCAGAAGCAAAGCTTCAGCCTAATGCAGGGCACGGATCAGAAGCAACGCTTCAGCCTAGCTGCACGGATCAGAAGCAAAGCTTCAGCCTAGGCACAGGGCACGGATCAGAAGCAAAGCTTCATCCTAGGCGCAAAGCTTCAGCCTATGCGTAGGGCACGGATCAAGGGCAAAGCTTCAATTTAGGTGCAGGGCATGGATCAAGGGCAAAGCTTCAGTCTAGGTGCAGGGCACGGATCAGAAGCAAAGCTTCAGCCTAAGTGCAGGGCATGGATCTGAGGCAAAGCTTCAGCCTAGTGCAGGGCACCGAGAAGTGGCAAAGCTTCAGTCTAGGTGCAGGGCAAGGATCAGAGGCAAAGCTTCAGTCTAGGCGCAGGGCACGGATCAGAAGCAAAGCTTCAGCCTAGCTGCAGCGCACGGATCAGAAGCAAAGCTTCAGCCTAGGTGCAGGGCACGGATCAGAAGCAAAGCTTCAGTCTAGGCGCAGGGCACGGATCAGAAGCAAAGCTTCACCCTATGCGCAGGGCACGGATCAAGGGCAAAGCTTCAATTTAGGTGCAGGGCACGGATCAGAAGCAAAGCTTCAGCCTAGGTGCAGGACACGGATCAGAAGCAAAGCTTCAGCCTAGGTGCAGGGCACGGATCGGAGGCAAAGCTTCAGCCTAGCTGCACGGATCAGAAGCAAAGCTTCAGCCTAGGTGCAGGGCACGGATCAGAAGCAGAGCTTCAGCCTAGGTGCAGGGCATGGATCAGAAGCAAAGCTTCAGCCTAGGTGCAGGGTGTAGATCAGAAGCAAAGCTTCAGCCTATGTGCAGGGCATGGATCGGAGGCAAAGCTTCAGCCTAGGTGCAGGGCACGGATCAGAAGCAAAGCTTCAGCCTATGTGCAGGGCACGAATCAAGGGCAAAGCTTCAATTTAGGTGCAGGGCGCGGATCAGAAGCAAAGCTTCAGTCTAAGCGCAGGGCACGGATCAGAAACAAAGCTTCAGCCTAGGTGCAGGGCACGGATCAGAAGCAAAGCTTCAGCCTAGGTGCTGGGCACGGATCAGAAGTAAAGCTTCAGCCTAGGTGCAGGACATGGATCAGAAGCAAAGCTTCAGCCTAGCTCCACGGATCCGAAGCAAAGCTTCAGCCTAGGTGCAGGGCACGGATCAGAAGCAAAGCTTCAGCCTAGGTGCTGGGCACGGATCAGAAGTAAAGCTTCAGCCTAGGTGCAGGACATGGATCAGAAGCAAAGCTTCAGCCTAGCTCCACGGATCCGAAGCAAAGCTTCAGCCTAGGTGCAGGGCACGGATCAGAAGCAAAGCTTCAGCATAGGTGCAGGGCATGGATCAGAAGCAAAGCTTCAGCCTAGCTACACGGATCAGAAGCAAAGCTTCAGCCTAGGTGCAGGGCACGGATCAGAAGCAAAGCTTCAGCCTAGGTGCAGGGCACGGATCAGAAGCAAAGCTGCAGCCTAGGTGCAGGTCACGGATCGGAAGCAAAGATTCAGCCTAGGTGCAGGGCACGGATCAGAAGCAAAGCTTCAGCCTAGGTGCAGGGCACGGATCAGAAGCAAAGCTTCAGCCTAGGTGCAGGGCACGGATCAGAAGCAAAGCTTCAGCCTAGCTGCAGGGAATGGATCGGAAGCAAAGCTTCAATCTAGGTGCAGGATATGGATCAGAAGCAAAGCTTCAGCCTAGGTGCAGGGCACGGATCAGAAGCAAAGCTTCAGCCCAAGTGCAGGGCACGGATCAGAAGCAAAGCTTCAGCCTAGGTGCAGGAGATGGATCAGAAGCAAAGCTTCAGCCTAGCTCCACGGATCCGAAGCAAAGCTTCAGCGTAGGTGCAGGGCACGGATCAGAAGCAAAGCTTCAGCATAGGTGCAGGACATGGATCAGAAGCAAAGCTTCAGCCTAGCTGCATGGATCAGAAGCAAAGCATCAGCCTAGGTGCAGGGCACGGATCAGAAGCAAAGCTTCAGCCTAGGTGCAGGGCACGGATCAGAAGCAAAGGTTCAGCCTAGGTGCAGTGCACGGATCAGAAGCAAAGCTTCAGCCTAGGTGCAGGGCACGGATCAGAAGCAAAGCTTCAGCCTAGGTGCAGGGCACGGATCAGAAGCAAAGCTTCAGCCTAGGTGCAGGGCATGGATCAGAAGCAAAGCTTCAGCCTAGCTGCAGGACACGGATCAGAAGCAAAGCTGCAGCCTAGGTGCAGGGCACGGATCAGAAGCAAAGGTTCAGCCTAGCTGCACGGATCAGAAGCAAAGCTTCAGCCTAGGTGCAGGGCATGGATCAGAAGCAAAGCTTCAGCCTAGGTGCAGGGCATGGATCAGAAGCAAAGCTTCAGCCTAGGTGCAGGACACGGATTAGAAGCAAAGCTTCAGCCTAGGTGTAGGGCATGGATCAGAAGCAAAGCTTCAGCCTAGGTGCAGGGCATGGATCAGAAGCAAAGCTTCAGCCTAGGTGCAGGACACGGATCAGAAGCAAAGCTTCAGCCTAGGTGTAGGGCATGGATCAGAAGCAAAGCTTCAGCCTAGCTGCACGGATCAGAAGCAAAGCTTCAGCTTAGCTGCAGGCCACGGATCAGATGCAAAGTTTCAATTTAGGTGCAGGGCACGGATCGGAGGCAAAGCTTCAGCCTAAGTGCAGGGCACGGATCAGAAGCAAAGCTTCAGCCTAGCTGCAGGGCACGGATCGGAAGCAAAGCTTCAGTCTAGGTGCAGGGCACGGATCAGAAGCAAAGCTTCAGCCTAAGTGCAGGGCACGGATCAGAAGCAAAGCTTCAGCCTAGGCGCAGGGCACGAATCGAGGGCAAAGCTTCAATTTAGGTGCAGGGCGCGGATCAGAAGCAAAGCTGCAGCCTAGGCGCAGGGCGCGGATCAGAAGCAAAGCTGCAGCCTAGGCGCAGGGCACGGATCAGAAGCAAAGCTTCAGCCTATGCGCAGGGCACGCATCAGAAGCAAAGCTTCAGCCTAATGCAGGGCACGGATCAGAAGCAACGCTTCAGCCTAGCTGCACGGATCAGAAGCAAAGCTTCAGCCTAGGCGCAGGGCACGGATCAGAAGCAAAGCTTCATCCTAGGTGCAAAGCTTCAGCCTATGCGTAGGGCACGGATCAAGGGCAAAGCTTCAATTTAGGTGCAGGGCATGGATCAAGGGCAAAGCTTCAGTCTAGGTGCAGGGCACGGATCAGAAGCAAAGCTTCAGCCTAAGTGCAGGGCATGGATCTGAGGCAAAGCTTCAGCCTAGTGCAGGGCACCGAGAAGTGGCAAAGCTTCAGTCTAGGTGCAGGGCAAGGATCAGAGGCAAAGCTTCAGTCTAGGCGCAGGGCACGGATCAGAAGCAAAGCTTCAGCCTAGCTGCAGGGCACGGATCAGAAGCAAAGCTTCAGCCTAGGTGCAGGGCACGGATCAGAAGCAAAGCTTCAGTCTAGGCGCAGGGCACGGATCAGAAGCAAAGCTTCACCCTATGCGCAGGGCACGGATCAAGGGCAAAGCTTCAATTTAGGTGCAGGGCACGGATCAGAAGCAAAGCTTCAGCCTAGGTGCAGGACACGGATCAGAAGCAAAGCTTCACCCTAGGTGCAGGGCACGGATCGGAGGCAAAGCTTCAGCCTAGCTGCACGGATCAGAAGCAAAGCTTCAGCCTAGGTGCAGGGCACGGATCAGAAGCAGAGCTTCAGCCTAGGTGCAGGGCATGGATCAGAAGCAAAGCTTCAGCCTAGGTGCAGGGTGTAGATCAGAAGCAAAGCTTCAGCCTATGTGCAGGGCATGGATCGGAGGCAAAGCTTCAGCCTAGGTGCAGGGCACGGATCAGAAGCAAAGCTTCAGCCTATGTGCAGGGCACGAATCAAGGGCAAAGCTTCAATTTAGGTGCAGGGCGCGGATCAGAAGCAAAGCTTCAGTCTAAGCGCAGGGCACGGATCAGAAACAAAGCTTCAGCCTAGGTGCAGGGCACGGATCAGAAGCAAAGCTTCAGCCTAGGTGCTGGGCACGGATCAGAAGTAAAGCTTCAGCCTAGGTGCAGGACATGGATCAGAAGCAAAGCTTCAGCCTAGCTCCACGGATCCGAAGCAAAGCTTCAGCCTAGGTGCAGGGCACGGATCAGAAGCAAAGCTTCAGCATAGGTGCAGGGCATGGATCAGAAGCAAAGCTTCAGCCTAGCTACACGGATCAGAAGCAAAGCTTCAGCCTAGGTGCAGGGCACGGATCAGAAGCAAAGCTTCAGCCTAGGTGCAGGGCACGGATCAGAAGCAAAGCTTCAGCCTAGGTGCAGGTCACGGATCGGAAGCAAAGGTTCAGCCTAGGTGCAGGGCACGGATCAGAAGCAAAGCTTCAGCCTAGGTGCAGGGCACGGATCAGAAGCAAAGCTTCAGCCTAGGTGCAGGGCACGGATCAGAAGCAAAGCTTCAGCCTAGGTGCAGGTCACGGATCGGAAGCAAAGGTTCAGCCTAGGTGCAGGGCACGGATCAGAAGCAAAGCTTCAGCCTAGGTGCAGGGCACGGATCAGAAGCAAAGCTTCAGCCTAGCTGCAGGGAACGGATCGGAAGCAAAGCTTCAATCTAGGTGCAGGATATGGATCAGAAGCAAAGCTTCAGCCTAGGTGCAGGGCACGGATCAGAAGCAAAGCTTCAGCCCAAGTGCAGGGCACGGATCAGAAGCAAAGCTTCAGCCTAGGTGCAGGAGATGGATCAGAAGCAAAGCTTCAGCCTAGCTCCACGGATCCGAAGCAAAGCTTCAGCGTAGGTGCAGGGCACGGATCAGAAGCAAAGCTTCAGCATAGGTGCAGGACATGGATCAGAAGCAAAGCTTCAGCCTAGCTGCATGGATCAGAAGCAAAGCATCAGCCTAGGTGCAGGGCACGGATCAGAAGCAAAGCTTCAGCCTAGGTGCAGGGCACGGATCAGAAGCAAAGCTTCAGCCTAGGTGCAGTGCACGGATCAGAAGCAAAGCTTCAGCCTAGGTGCAGGGCACGGATCAGAAGCAAAGCTTCAGCCTAGGTGCAGGGCACGGATCAGAAGCAAAACTTCAGCCTAGGTGCAGGGCATGGATCAGAAGCAAAGCTTCAGCCTAGCTGCAGGACACGGATCAGAAGCAAAGCTGCAGCCTAGGTGCAGGGCACGGATCAGAAGCAAAGGTTCAGCCTAGCTGCACGGATCAGAAGCAAAGCTTCAGCCTAGGTGCAGGGCATGGATCAGAAGCAAAGCTTCAGCCTAGGTGCAGGGCATGGATCAGAAGCAAAGCTTCAGCCTAGGTGCAGGACACGGATCAGAAGCAAAGCTTCAGCCTAGGTGTAGGGCATGGATCAGAAGCAAAGCTTCAGCCTAGGTGCAGGGCATGGATCAGAAGCAAAGCTTCAGCCTAGGTGCAGGACACGGATCAGAAGCAAAGCTTCAGCCTAGGTGTAGGGCATGGATCAGAAGCAAAGCTTCAGCCTAGCTGCACGGATCAGAAGCAAAGCTTCAGCCTAGCTGCAGGCCACGGATCAGATGCAAAGTTTCAATTTAGGTGCAGGGCGTGGATCAGAAGCAAAACTTCAGCCTAGGTGCAGGGCACGGATCAGAAGCAAAGCTTCAGCCTAGGTGCAGGGCACGGATCAGAAGCAAAGCTTCAGCCTAGCTGCAGGGCACGGATCAGAAGCAAAGCTTCAGCCTAGGTGCAGGGCATGGATCAGAAGCAAAGCTTCAGCCTAGGCGCAGGGTGCAGAGCAGCTTGAAATATTCAGTCCAGATGAAGGCTCTAGAACAATAGGAATTCCTCTGCCCAGGAATAGAGAACAAAACAGTAGCAAATCCTCCGCCAGCGTGCAGGATTCAGAGCACAAGCTAATTAAAAGCATGTGCTGTGCACAAATCAGTATCATATTTTTGTCTAGATTCATGGTGCAGTACAGCAGTAAATATTCAGTCGAAGCGGAGGACAAAGATATATAGCAAATCATTAGCTTTAGTGCATGGAGCAGCGGAATAGCAAATTTTCAGGCCATGTGCAGGGCTCAGAGCAGAAGCAAATCTGCGGTCCAGGTGAAAGGCATAGAGCAGAGCAAGTCTTATCCATGTGCAGCAGGGCACAGAGAGGGCTAATTCCGCATGTGCAGCGCAGAGGAGCAGAACATATCTAAACCCTGTGCAGGGCACAGAGAAGTGCAAATCCTCAGGTGAGGAGCAGAGCATATCTAAACCAGGTGCAGACACCAGAGCAGTGCAAATCCCCAAGTGAGGAGCAGAGTATATCTAAGGTACAGACGCAGAGCAGTGCAAATCCTCAAGTGTGGTGCAGAGGAGGAGAGCTTGTCTAAGTCAAGTGCAGACACCAGAGCAGTGCAAATCCTCCGGTGTGGTGAAGAGGAGCAGAGCTTGTCTAAACCAGGTGCAGACACCAGAGCAGTGCAAATCCTCAGGTGAGGAGCAGAGTTTGTCTACACCATGTGCAGAACCCAGAGCAGTACAAACCCTCAGATGTGGTGTGGAGGAGCAGAGCTTGTCTAAATCAGGTGCAGACGCCAGAGCAGTGCAAATCCTCAGGTGAGGAGCAGAGCATATCTAAACCAGGTGCAGAAACCAGAGCAGTGCAAATCCTCAGGCATGGTGCAGAGGAGCAGAGCTTGTCTAAACCAGGTGCAGACACCAGAGCAGTGCGAGTCCTCAGGTGAGGAGCAGAGCACATCTAAACCAGGTACAGACACTAGAGCAGTGCAAATCCTCAGGTGAGGAGCAGAGCATATCAAAACCAGGTGCAGGCTCCAGAGCAGTGCAAATCCTCAGTTGAAGAGCAGACCATATAAACCAGGTGCAGGCTCCAGAGCAGTACAGATCCTCAGTTGAAGAGCAGACCATATATAAACCAGGTGCAGACGCAGAGCAGTGCAAATCCTCAAGTGTGGTGATGCGGAGCAGAGCTTGTCTAAACCAGATGCAGGCACCAGAGCAGTGCAAATCCTCTGGAGTTGTGAAGAGGATCAGAGCTTGTCTAAACCAGGTGCAGACACCAGAGCAGTGCAAACCCTCAGATGAGAAGCAGAGCATATCTCAACCAGGTGCAGACACCAGAGCAGTGCAAATCCCCAAGTGAGGAGCAGAATATATCTAAGGTACTGACGCAGAGCAGTGCAAATCCTCAAGTGTAGTGCAGATGAGGAGAGCTTTTCTAAATCAAGTGCAGACACCAGAGCAGTGCAAATCCTCCGTTGTGGTGAAGAGAAGCAGAGCTTGTCTACACCAGGTGCAGACACCAGAGCAGTGCAAATCCTCAGGTGTGGTGATGAAGAGCAGAGCTTGTCTAAACCAGATGCGACACCAGAGAAGTGCAAATCCTCTGGTGTGGTGAACAGGATCAGAGCTTGTCTAAACCAGGTGCAGACACCAGACCAGTGCAAATCCCCAAGTGAGGAGCAGAGTATATCTAAGGTACAGATGCAGAGCAGTGCAAATCCTCAAGTGTGGTGCAGAGGAGGAGAGCTTGCCTAAATCAAGTGCAGACACCAGAGCAGTGCAAATCCTCCAGTGTGGTGAAGAGGAGCAGAGCTTGTCTAAACCAGGTGCAGACACCAGAGCAGTGCAAATCCTCAGGTGAGGAGCAGAACATATCTAAACCGGGTACAGACACCAGAGCAGTGCAAATCCTCCGGTGTGGTAAAGAGAAGCAGAGCTTGTCTAAACCAGGTGCAGTGCAAACACCAGAGCAGTGCAAATCCTCAGGTGAGGAGCAGAACATATCTAAACCAGGTACAGACACTAGAGCAGTGCAAATCCTCAGGCGTGCTGCAGAGGAGCAGAGCTTGTCTAAACCAGGTGCAGACACCAGAGCAGTGCAAATCATCAGGTGAGGAGCAGAACACATCGAAACCAGGTACAGACACCAGAGCAGTGCAAATCCTCAGGTGAGGAGCAGAGCATATCTAAACCAGGTGCAGGCTCCAGAGCAGTGCAGATCCTCAGTTGAAGAGCAGACCATATCTAAACCAGGTACAGACGCATAGCAGTGCAAAACCTAAAGTGTGGTGCAGAGGAGAAGAGCTTGTCTAAATCAAGTGCAGAAACCAGAGCAGTGCAAATCCTCAGGTGTGGTGAAGAGGAGCAGAGCTTGTCTAAACCAGGTGCAGACACTAGAGCAGTGCAAATCCTCAAGTGTGGTGCAGAGGAGCAGAGCTTGTCTACACCAGGTGCAGACACCAGAGCAGTGAAAATCGTCAGCTGTGGTGATGAGGAGCAGAGCTTGTCTAAACCAGATGTAGACACCAGAGAAGTGCAAATCTTTCTGTGTGGTGAAGAGGATCAGAGCTTGTCTAAACCAGGTGCAGACACCAGAGCCGTGCAAATCCTCAGATGAGAAGCAGAGCATATCTAAATCAGGTGCTGGCACCAGAGCAGTGAAAATCCCCAGGTGAGGAGCAGAGCATATCTAAACCAGGCGCAGGCACCAGAGCAGTGCAAATCCCCAGGTGAAGAGCAGAGCACATCTAAACCAGTGCAAATCCTGAGGTGAGGAGCACAACATATCTAAACCAGGTGCAGACACCAGAGCAGTGCAAATCTTTAGATGAGCAGCAAAGCATATCTAAACCAGGTGCAGACACCAGAGTAGTGCAAAACCTCAGGTGAGGAGCAGAGCATATCTAAACCAGGTGCATGCACCAGAGCAGTGCAAATCCTCAGCATAGCTAAACCAGGTGCAGACACTAGAGCAGTGCAAATCCTCAGGTGAGGAGCAAAGCATATCTAAACCAGGTGCAGACACCAGAGCAGTGAAAATCCTCAGTTGAAGAGCAGAGCATATCTAAACCAGGTACAGACGCAGAGCAGCGCAAATCCTCAAGTGTGGTGCAGAGGAGCAGAGCTTGTCTACACCAGGTGCAGACACCAGAGCAGTGCAAATCCTGAGGTGAGGAGCAGAACATATCTAAACCAGGTGCAGACACAAGAGCAGTGCAAACACTCAGTTGTGGTGTGGAGGAGCAGAGCTTGCCTAAATCAGGTGCAGACACCAGAGCAGTGCAAATCCTCAGGTGAAGAGCAGAGCATATCTAAACCAGGTACAGACACCGGAGCAGTTCAAATCCTCAGGCATGGTGCAGAGGAGCAGAGCTTGTCTAAACGAGGTGCAGACACCAGAGCAGTGCAAATCCTCAGTTGAAGAGCAGAGCATATCTAAACCAGGTACAGATGCAGAGCAGTGCAAATCCTCAGGTGTGGTGAAGAGGAGCAGAGTTTGTCTAAACCAGGTGCAGACACCAGAGCAATGCAAATCCTCCGGTGTGGTGAAGAGGAGCAGAGCTTGTCTAAACCAGCTGCAGACACCAGAACAGTGCAAATGCTCAGGTGAGAAGCAGAGCATATCTAAATCAGGTGCAGACACCAGAGCAGTGCAAATCCTCAGGTGAGAAGCAGAGCATATCTAAATCAGGTGCTGGCACCAGAGCAGTGCAAATCTCCAGGTGAGTAGCAGAGCATATCTAAACTAGGCGCAGGCACCAGAGCAGTGCAAATCCCCAGGTGAAGAGCAGAGCATATCTAAACCAGTGCAAATCCTCAGGTGAGGAGCAGAGCATATCTAAACCAGGTGCAGACACCAGAGCAGTGCAAATCTTTAGATGAGGAGCAAAGCATATCTAAACCAGGTGCAGACACCAGAGTAGTGCAAAACCTCAGGTGAGGAGCAGAGCATATCTAAACCAGGTACAGACACTGGAGCAGTTCAAATCCTCAGGCATGGTGCAGAGGAGCAGAGCTTGTCTAAACGAGGCGCAGACACCAGAGCAGTGCAAATCCTCAGTTGAAGAGCAGAGCATATCTAAACCAGGTACAGACGCAGAGCAGTGCAAATCCTCAGGTGTGGTGAAGAGGAGCAGAGTTTATCTAAACCAGGTGCAGACACCAGAGCAATGCAAATCGTCCGGTGTGGTGAAGAGGAACAGAGCTTGTCTAAACCAGCTGCAGACAACAGAACAGTGCAAATCCTCAGGTGAGAAGCAGAGCATATCTAAATCAGGTGCTGGCACCAGAGCAGTGCAAATCTCCAGGTGAGTAGCAGAGCATATCTAAACTAGGCGCAGGCACCAGAGCAGTGCAAATCCCCAGGTGAAGAGCAGAGCATATCTAAACCAGTGCAAATCCTCAGGTGAGGAGCAGAGCATATCTAAACCAGGTGCAGACACCAGAGCAGTGCAAATCTTTAGATGAGGAGCAAAGCATATCTAAACCAGGTGCAGACACCAGAGTAGTGCAAAACCTCAGGTGAGGAGCAGAGCATATCTAAACCAGGTGCATACACCAGAGCAGTGCAAATCCTAAGGTGAAGACAGAGCATGTCTAAACCAGACACAGAGCAGTGCAAATCTTTAAGTATGGTGTAGAGGAGCAGAGCTTGTCTAAATTAAGTGCAGGCACCAGAGCAGTACAAATCCTCATGTTCGTTGCAGAGGAGCTGAGCATATCTAAACCAGCCACAGACACCAGAGCATTGCAAATCATCAGGTATGGTGTAGAGCACTTCTGTGAAAATCACTGCCCAGTAGGTGCTCAGAAAAGTTGCAGCGCCAAGTAGGAAAACTGCAGAAGCAAATCCCGTAGATGCAGGGTACGCTTGTATCAATACATTGGTGCAATGGCACTGGGGCCCAGAGGCCTGAAGAGCCCACTGAACCCTGATTATTGCTGTATTTCACAGTTCAAACAGCGGGCGAGGGACCAGTTCCTTCCTTGTACTAGGGCCCATGACACACTGTCTACGCCACTGTCAATACTGTGCCAGTTATGACATAGGAGAGTGGCAAGTCGTGTGGCCAGGAGGCACCTCTTCAGTTATGGTGCATTTAATCTAATTATTTAAATGATGACTGCCTCATTTCTACATCCTCTTCCCTCCCGGAAAAAGTTCTTCCTTGCACACACAGGGTTTAAAACGTCTGTTATTACTCCATGTAAATAATGTATGTTGGGCATTTCTTAGCATGTTGGACACAGTGGTTTCTGATGGACACATACATGTATCCGAACAACCTTGGCCGATGCTCGGTGGAGCTGTCCTATGCAGCTATAGAGGAGTCTGGCTAGGGTTCACCCCCTCGGCCGTCACCTACCCAGCCGGACATAGTTTTTAACGGTGCTTCACGGTCTTGTCTATCTTTCACTTTGACTGCTTGTTTCCCCTGAAGTCCCTTCCCCCCTCTGGTCTGCCTGACGCTATCTGCATTCCTTTCTCTTCCCTATCCCCAGTTCCCCTCAGTTTTCCACAACTCAGCCCACAGCTTTTATTTGGTGGAGAGTGGCGGACTCGCATTGAAGCCCATTCCCTTCACATTTTAGGTGACCCTCCTGGATCGTGACAGAGGAAAATGAAGAAGTGATGGGTGAATTGCCTGAATGAATCTCAGCCACTGGTAATTAGTCTGGGCTGCAATCCAGTCCTTTGTTTTTTTTTTCCACGATGGCACCTCAGAGAGGAACCAGTGGACTGGAATGTTCCTCGAGTGATTGTCAGTGGCTGAGATTAATTTAAGCCTTCCATCAACTTGTTACGCTTTCATCAACTTGTTGCTTGTTACTGTACACACCCATGAAGAAAAGGCCTGCATGCCCAACTCTCTGATGATGAAAGGGGTCCTCGCGTATCCTCCAACACGCCAGTAGGACTCATGGACGCCCATTGGTAGCCTGGATGTAACACCCATAGGCAGACCAGGAAAGAAATGGCCTAAAAGCAAAAAATACAGGACCTCTCAGTACTGGCTCCAGAATATTCCACAAGAATCGTGGAGAGGTGGGGTCCTGATTTCCATGGATACTCTCTCAGGTAGACCAGTCCCCACTGTCCAACAGCGGAGCTTGGTGGGAATTCTGGTAGGCTCTGGATCCCTGCCGGTAAGGGCCTCCTTCAATTATGAATGCACTTTCTGTAAAAACAAACTTTCTGGTTGCTGTTTAAGGGAGGCTTCTGCTTAGCAGAAGGTTCCACTTTTTTCATAATGAGAGACTAGTGATGGAGGAGAAGACTTTATGGGAGCAGTGGAAGTATCTATGAGGATAGAAGGCGACTCCAGGAAAAGAGCATGTCACCGCCTTTTTACAGCTGGAGCCTTTCCCATTCCCAAATACACTCATGTAAGGTGAAAGGTTACTTGCGTATCTTACTAGACTGAGTAGCTTTTGCTCTTTCCATTGACCATGGCCTTCACTCTTCATAGTTTCTCCTCATCCCCTTCCTCTGGCCTGATCTTCTTTCCCTTTCTTCTGTTTTTGTTTAGTAGGCTGGCCTTCACTGAGGTCCAGGAATCGTGAGTCTCAGGACCAAGATCAAACAGTACTAATGTGCAGCGTATCATTTTTAAGTTTTAGCAAAGCCAAACTCTTTTGTTCAATACACAGAGTGTGTGCTTTGGGTCATCACCATAGATTTGCTTCAGTGCTCTTCAGACATTGTCAATAACACCTTGATTCAGCTCAGAGGAACTTTTTAGTCTCGCTATCATGCTATTGGCTCTTTATGTATAATCTTCCACTTCCCAGGAAGGGCTTCCATTAGTATATACGAGAACTATTTTACATCTGAAAAGTAGACCATTTCACAAATAGCAAACAACAAGACTTTGGGCCAGACTTATATTCTGGCAGACAGAGTATTCACCATTCGCCTGGCGGACAACTTCACGTTCACCAGGCCATGAATACTCCGCCCGCCGGATTGATAAATGACCGCCAATAAGGCGGTCATTTATAAAGGCATTGGCAGGAACCTCTGTCAAGGGGGTTCCTGCATTTTACTGTTTGTTACAGGGCTGCGTCAGAAGGATGCAGTTATGTAACAAACAGTATTCCTTTTTCTTTTCAAAAACAAAATCTGAAACAGGATTTATTTTTTGTAAAGACAAAGTAATGCTCCCCTCACCATGGAAAACTTCTCCAATGGCGGGGGAGCATTAAAATGTTTTTACTGTTCCATACCGCCAGGTTTTACCTGGAGGTAAGAAACAGGAAAAAATAAGTGATTTTTCTGATGGCCCTTCTCCCCAGGGCTGTCAGGGGGTACTGCCCGAGAAATGCATTCAAATATATGCATGTGTGTTCCAAATGTGGGGGCAAGCACATAGTCCTGCAGTGTTTTGAGAAACAAGCACATTTTGGGGGCCACGGGCAAGGCAGGAATTGGAATGGGGTTTTAGAGAAGGTTTTAGACTTGGCTTTCAGGGCCCTAGGTCACAGAGGTTTGCAGAGAATTTAAAGTCAGCAAAAGAACATCACCAGGTGGTGAGACAAAAGCTGGATAAAGAGTTAGCGGAAGGAAGAATGGCCTTTGCTGGATCTTATGATTTCTCTGCTTGGGGAGTACCTAAGAAAGCTGCAGGAGAATTTCTCATGATTCACCATCTCTCATGGCCTCAAGGTTTGTCCAGGGAGGACACAGCAGTGCAGTTTGCTTCAGTAGATGTAGCCATAGCTCTAGTGAGATCAGTGGGTCCAGGAGCTGAGTTGGCAAAATGTGACATCAAGTCAGCTTCGCAATTACTTCCCGTTCATCCTGTGGACTTTTCTCATTTTGAAAACCAGTTGTATGTTGATAAAGTTTTTCCAATGGGCTACGCCATCTCTTGCAGTTTTTTTGAGTCATTTGGTACCTTTTTGCAGTGATGCTTCACATTCAGGACAGGTTATGAATTGATTACCCATTATTTGGATGATTTCCTGTTTGTGTATTCTGGAAGGCACATAGGCCTGTGCTGATGCTTTACAACAGTTTCAGGATATGGCTGATGAATTGGGTGTACCTCTGGCTCCTGAGAAAACCGAGGGTCCTAGTACATGTCTAGTTTTTCTTGGTATTGAATTGGACACAGTTAAAATGGAGACGAGGCTACCTGAGCAGAAAGTTAGAGAGATTGCTGCTCTGCTTGAAGAAGCAATGGCAGCTTCTACACTGCAACTGAGACAAATTCAACGTTTGATAGGGCATCCCAATTTTGATTTTGTGAGAGCAGATAGGACGTTTTGTCATCGGTTTCTCGCTCAATAAAGTAAACATATTAGGAAGTTGGTCATCTGATTGCTGTCTATTCTATATCAGGGAGATAGAGGATGCTTAACTTGTATTTTGTTGTTAACACTTCTTTCTCTTTTCAGGTTGTGCGGCAGGACCGGCGGTGGCTTTCTTTTCTATTTGGATTGTCGGACACTCGTTCATTCAATGGGCTGCGAGCAGGCGGAGTCTCGTCCTTTTGGGAAGAACCTGGGTTTTCATAGTGATGAAATTAAGATTGAATGGTGGGGGAGGGGCGGCATGAAATGGGGCCAACTTTTACCGTGCTTGTCTAAACTGGTTTCCGTGAGAGTGTGACCAGACGTTTTACTTTTGCATTTAGGTGAAAATGAGCTTGTGCAGTTGTCAGGTTTGGGTTTGATAAAGGAGATAAAGAAAGAGCTGGATATAATTGGGAAATTTTGGTCAGGGACAAAGATTTTGTTGACCGCTTTAGTGCCTAGGAAAGTTTAGCGAGGTGGGGTGAAATTTACAGCTGTGGAAAGAGCGAGAAGAAAAGTCAACCGGGAAATGCAGCGTTTTTTAAGAATAGGGGAGTGGGTTGGTTGGAGCACACTGATATCAAAAAAGAGGATTTCCAGTTTTTTAGGCAGGATGGCATTCACCTTTTGTTTGTGAGCCATGAATTGTATTTATTTGAAATGAGGGGAAAATGGGCCTTCACATTGGCTCTTAAACGCTGGTGTTAACAATTATCAGGCTGTTCTGGCGACAGCCAGTTGTTTCTAGCTCTGAAATCAATTATTGGTGCTAGCTGCTGTGGCGACAGTTTTTGTAGGTGATGATGGTCTTTTTTCCTCTAAGTAAGTAATTGGGGGGTGGGGGCCGGGTGGGCAGGGAAAATGTCTTGACAGGGTTTTTTCCTGGTGACAGAAATGGAGGAGCTCCCGACAGGCCGGAAGGGTTGGGGGCATTGCAGAGTAGGATTTGGCAGAGGGAACACAGGTGAGCGAGGGTTGAGTCATGCGTGAAGGTCAGTGGATGAAAGAAAGGGGATGGTGAAGATTGAAAGTTTTAAGAATGGTTTGGGGATTTTTCTTGTTGGGGGAGGAGGTTTAATAGTGGGGGGGTTATGATTCGTTTATTGTATTAGTGAGGCGATAAATTTCAAGTATTGTAAAATGTTTTAATGATTTTCAGAACAGCATACCTGTCCGAATAAAGTGGCCTTTTATTCTCACTTGGCCTGATTTATTACGCTGATTCACCCGATGGGGGCTGCTGGAGGTGGTGTCCGCAGGACATCCACCCCCAGGTGGCTTCAGGCAAATGATGTAGCCCAGGCCCCATGGTCGTTTTTTATTGGTCCCCTTTTGTGCACGGGGCAGGCTGATAATGTCCGTTGTTTTTTTCCTCACCTTCTGCATCATTGCGACGCTGTGGTCCTGGTAGGCGGGAGGGGTTTTTGTCCTTGTCCCTCACTCCCTCCCTAAATATTTTGGTTATTTCTAGATTTGCTTTTGGGGGGGTCTGCTGTTCGGGGGCTTTAGGTTGTTGCTTTAGGACAGGTGGCAGAAATGGAGGAGCTCGTGGCATGCCGGAAGGGTTGGGGGCATTGCAGAGTAGGCTATGGCAGAGGGAACACTGGGAAGTAAGGGTTGAGTCACAAGTGAAGGTCAGTGGATGAAAGAAAGGGGATGGTGAAGATTGACAGTTTTAAGAATGGTTTGGGGATTTTTCTTGTTGGGGGAGGTTTAAGGGTGAGGGGTTAAGATTTGTTTACTGTATTAGTGAGGCGATGAATTTCAAGTATTGTAAAATGGTTTAATAACTTTCAGAACAGCATATCTGTCCTAATAAAGCGGCCTTTTATTCTCACTTGTCCTGGTTTATTATGTTGTTTCACCCGATGGGGGCTCCTAGGGGTGGTGTCCGCAGGACATCCACCCCCAGGAGACTTCAGATAAATGGTGTAGCCCAGGCCTCGTGGTAGATTTTTAATGGTCCCCTTTTATGCGCAGGAGGGGTGATAATGTTGGTTAGTTTATTCCTCACCTTCTGCGTCATTGCGATGCTGTGGTCCTGGTAGGTGTTTTTGTCCTTGTCACTCGCTCCTTCCCTCCCTAAATATGTTGGTTATTTCTATTTTTGCTTTTGGGGGGGTCTGCAGCTCTGGAGCTTTAGATTGTTGCTTTAGGACAGGTGGCAGAAATGGGGGAGCTTGTGACAGGCCGGAAGGGTTGGGGGCATTGCAGAGTAGGCTTTGGCAGAGGAAACACAGTGGAGCGAGGGTTGAGTCACATGTGAAGGTCAGCGGATGAAAGAAAGGGGCTGGTGAAGATTGAAAGTTTTAATGGGTTGGGGATTTCTCTTGTGGGTGAGATTTAAGGGTTTAGAATTTGTTTATTATATTAGTGAGGTGATTCATTTCAAGTATTATAAAATGTTTTAATGAGTTTCAGAACTGCATACCTGTCCTAAGGAAGCAGCAATTTACTCTCACTTGGCCTGGTTTATTAAGCCATTTAGACTGAACAGCCCGATCAATATTAACACGTGGGCATCAGCCCTTACTATATATGCCATCATCATATGCAAAAGAGCCCTGCAGCACCGCATGGTGCCGTGAAAGTATATGAGTGTGATAAGGGCAAATACAACCAGCTTTGGGGGTTTGGCATGGCTTCGGTATGACGACCCAGGAAAAGTGTGTCAACCACTAAATTGTGGGGGGGAATGTGTCAACCACTAAATTGTGGGGAGATATAGATATTGAATTGTGGTTAAAATGCATGACCCCTACCTGGCCATTACAAACAGCCCATACAGTGAGCTGGTTGTCTCTGCCTTATGTGCCATTTCACTGGCATTTGACTCCAGGAGGCTGGGAGAGGGGTGTCTGGTGCGAACAGGCAAGGCTTAGTGAGCGTTTCCCTACCATAGGCTCCCTTGCCAATTTAAAGATGATTGCTCCAAATGTGTGGGGAGTCATTGGGTTGTGCAATGTACTGGGAACATGGGTCAGCCAATGGGTGGGAGGGGCAGGGTTTGACAACAGAGGAGTTGTGGAGAAAGGCAGTTACTTCGGTTAAACTGAAAGACATGATATCCTGGCTGTAGAAGTACCCAGATGGGTCGGTGGTTAGATTGTTGTGGGAGGGATTTATTAAAGGCTTCTGAATACCCTACAACTACAAGGGACCGCGCACAGGCAGGTGAGCAGAGAATTTAGGATCATGCAAGGCAGGCCCCTCGATGGTGGCTGACAAATTGGACAAGGAAGTGGCAAGTGGCAGAATAGCAGGCCCGTTAACCGACCCCTCATTATGAAATTTGATTATCTCACCACTAGGATTAGTTCTGAAGAACATGATGGGTAAGCTGCAGTTAATCCATCACCTCTCGGGATGTTAAGATTCCACAGTGAACGACTTTATAGACTAGTTAGAATGCACAGTGACTTCCTCTAACATTGATTCAGCCATTGCCTTGGTGAGACAATGTGGTAGGGGCACGAAGATGGGCAAGGCAGACATCAAATCAGTGTTTCTGCTGTTGCCAGTACAACCTGGGGATTTCCATCATCTGGGAATCCAGTTCCAAGGAGTGTATACGCAGACAAAGTGATGCCCAGGGGGTATTCAGTGACTTATCTATTGTTTGAAACGTTTAGCACCTTTTTGGTGGAGTGGGTGGTATGGCAGGTGGCAAGGTCTGAGTAGGTGCTGCACTAGCTTGATGATTTGTAATGGTTGGCTGGAAAGATGTGACTGCTGAATGCCATGCCTGATGAAGACATTGGAGAGGTTGGCAGATGCATTTGGCGTAGCGCTGGCTGCTGAAAAGACCGAATGACTGGCCACTAAACTGACATTCCTGGGAACAGAGCTGGACTCTGTTGTGAAGGTGTCACAGCTGTCAGATGAGAAACTCAATGCTTTGGGGTTCATACTAGCGGACACAATGAGGAGGAAAAAATGCAAGCTGCGCCAGCTGCAATAAGTGTTGGGTCACTTGACCTTTGCGTGCAGGGTGGTGGCACTGGGTAAGTGGTGTTTGTAATGAGAGGAGTCATGAAACCACACCATAAAGTGCAAATAACGGGAAGAATAAAGCAGGATTTAAGGAATGTTGATGCAGTTTTTGGACCACTGCAATGGTATGACGTTATGGTTTGATGATGACCCATTGACATGGTCGTTAAAGAGGTTTTCAGATGCTTCTGTATGTATTAGAGGGGGTACTGGTGCACTGAAAGATTGCTCAAAGAGTGGTTAATGAAGCACCATTGCATTGCCTTCTTAAAGGTTTTCCCGGTCCTGCTTGCGGTGCGGCTGTGGGGCCACGACTTGCACAACAAGAATGGGGCCTTTGTGATCAATAACCAAACTGTGGTGCATGTGCAGAAAAGAATGACAACCAAGAATTTATACATTTTTGCAAAGATGAGGTCTGTAAATTCTGTCAAAATGTACTTTTAATTGAAGATTCACAGATACACATCTCTAGCTGCCCTTCCTATCGTCCTGCCAGCTCCTCAGCTTCTCTCATGCTCCCCCTTCTTCTCTGATGTCACATTCTACTCTCCACATTCTACATTCCCTCCACCTTCTTCTTATGATATCTCCACACATATCCCCCTTATATCCTCTTGAACATAAATAATTGGGCACATACATTATAATTTATCACAAACAGTAATTGGCATATACAACCATCACATATAATAACTAAACCCATACATAAAATACAAGACATCCTATCTTATCTATTTCTTAGCAATTAATTATATACAGTGCTGTCACAGTATAACTATTTTCTCATCAACCTGCATGCTTCCTCTCCAACATATTAACTTTACACACATCTCCCACACTCCAGTAGATCCATCCTCCAAAATTACCACACTACTTTTGACTTGTTTTATTCTGCACGGAATGGAGTACTTGCTGTCACCCTTTTGGACAATCTCCACTTTCCACACAATACCTCTTCACTCCCCGCCTCTTGGTGTAGTACTGTTAATTTTTCTCTTGTGATTTCTTGACTCTTTTCTTCATTCCTTCACGATCAACCCATACATTCACTTTTCCACTCAACCACACGGGGAATTCCTTCCTGGCTGTCTCCCTTTCCTTCAGGGATACAAACAGGGGGAACACCTTGTGAGAAGTTGGCCTGGTATATGCTGTCCACTAGTTATAGTGGGCACCTTGCACCAGTCCAAACGACCTTTATTGATGATAGGTTTAAAGACAACCTTTATTGAAAGCTATCCTAGTGGTAGCTATGGAGAGCAGCCTTCAGGCTAAGTCTTGAAGGAGTGTAAGCTGTTTGTTTTACCAGTCTATAATCTCATGAATGACCAAATGAAAGGAGAACCACACCAGGTATATATATATAAAATATATGTATTTATTACTAAACACTACCCACTAGTCTCTTTATGAGGCTAGAGGTCGAAATACACAAGTTACAAGTAAATTAGCACAATATACGATTAGCCCTAGGGGCGTACCAAACCATATATTAAGAAAGTGGTATAAGAACCACGACTTGACTAGACACAAGGCCTAGAGCCTGTAAAATCGCTGGGACCCCAAGTAACCACCCAAGGTAGTGACACAGGGGACCCACGGGGGACGTGTGCAGTGTGTGAACACAGCCGCGAGCTCCGTTAGCGTCTATGGGGAAAGTCGCAGTTAGAGTTTTAAAGTTTAGGGACACTTCGGAGTGGACTAGGAACAAACCCTTTTGGACTTAGAGGGTTCTAGGGCCAACACCCACGGGAGCACCGAAGTACTCATGTTACCTCACCCAGGGAAGCCGGGTGCACAGGTGTCAAATGGTGTCGGGCCGCGCCGTCCTTTTCAATGGCCGCTGGCTGGAAAGTGCTGCTGCCGGGAAGCTGCGAAGTGTCCGAAGAGATCCAAGCCTGGATCAAGGATGAGAAGAACCTGAAAGCAGAGGGGACAGAGTCTAGGTCACTAGCCAGTGACCAGGGGCATGATAGTCGAATGCCCACCGATGTCGGGTGCTTCAAGTTCGAAGAGGTGAAGATTGTCTCTGCAGCCACGAGGACCAGGAGGCGTCGACGACAACCAGGAGCTGGAATCGAGCTGTCCCACAAAGGTAGAAGCTGACTGCGGTGTCGGTGCCTGGATTGGACCCAACAAGCCTTGGTAACAGCAACCCACGCAGAAAGAGAACAAAGGCTTCGGAGCGGACCAGCGAGGTCCGAGGGACTCCCCAAGCAAGGGAGAGTCAGGGCAGGCCTGGAGCAACCAGGGAGGCCTGTTGAAATTAGAGTTGTCCTTCTGAGGGACCCACGAGTCGACGGATCAGGGATCGCGAAGGGACCTCAAGCGGAATCACAAAATGGCGGCCCACGGGTCACTCGGAGTGGCCAGGCCGGGAATCTTTGGTGGATTCACTGCTCGGGGTCGTGGCTACAAATAACCCAAAGCACAGCCCCTAGGATCGACCAAAAGCTTATGCACTTGCAAATGTGCACGGTGTCCAGGGGATCCGGTTCCACGGTACCCACGAGGGCTACGGGTCTCAGCTTTGCTGGGGACTCGGGTCAGCCTCTGGGAAGTCTGGAAATCTACCTCCTGGGTTGCAGGGTTGTCGGCGTCCGGCCGGAGCTTCGGCGATGCAGACCGGACAGATGTGTCTTTGGTGCCTGCCAAGCAGGGGAGTAACTCCTTTACTCCAAGGGAGATTCTTCAGTCATCTGGCGTTTAACAGATCATCGAAGGTCCAGGATTCAGTTTCAGAGTTTCGTCCAGGGATATCTAAAATCCTGTTGCCAGTGGTTCCTATCTTATACCCAAGGAAGGGGTTGGACTAACTCAGAGGACCCACCTATGGGAGGGTTTGGAAAGAGGGGTGGCTACACCCATTTCCTTTGTCCAGTTTCACGCCAGAGCAGGGGGTTGCAGTCCTGTGGTGTCATTTTGGAAGGCTTCCCAGGGGTGGCATAATACATGCTGCAGCCCCTGGTAGGCCTCTGGGGTACCTATGCCCTGGGTACATAGTATACCATATACTAGGGACTTATAAGGGCACCCCAGAATCCAATCTGAAGTGTACCTAAGGTACATGGAATCCATTTTAGAGAGGAAGCAGCTAGGCTGGGGTCCTGGATAGCAGGGCCCCAGCCAGACTAAAGTCGAAAAACAGTGAAACATCAGCAAAAAGTGGGGGTAACCATAAGAAGGAGATCCTACTCTCCTACACACCTGCCACAGAATGCGGAGCTTTCCTATGCTCCCAAATCATCCTCCTCAACTCTTTTCTCCAGGGAAGACGATTGGCCAAAGCCAACTGGGTGCTTTCCATTATTATATGATTTACCCTCTCCACCAAACCATTGGCCTGTGGTCTGAATAGAGCTACCCTCTTGTGGACTATTCTCATCCTGGAAAGAGAACTGGTAATTTCTTTAGAAACAAATTGCGCCCCATTGTCAGATACAATGGTTCTTGGTATCCTTTCTACCATAAAAACTTCCTCTAGAAACTTAATGACACCTGTACTGTTCACTTGCTCCAAGGTTTTTATGACAAACTATTTTGTGTGATAATCCACCAGTACCAAAATGTACTTATCTCTTGATTCCAACCTTGCTACAGGACCAAGGAAATCAATAGCCAACCTTTCTCATGGTTTTTCAGGAAAAACCGTACACTTCAATGGAGGCTGTCTCATTACTTTGGTTTTATCACTGTTGGCACACGCAACACAATTCCTCACCTTCTCCTCAATATCACTATCCATACCAGGCCACCAGAATAGCTGTCTTACTTTTCTTTTCAGCACTCCACGCCCCAGATGTCCCTCATGCGCAATATTAATAATGTGTCTGCGGAGCCCACTAGGAGGGACAAGTTGATTCCTCCTTGTTAACCTTCCCCTGTTATGCTTAACTCATCTCTGACATTGAATTATTCACTCAGCTCTTTACCCAGAGGACTCTTGCCACCCCATCCTCTTACAACTGTTACTTCCACCTCTTCATCAGCAAATCACTCTCCTTTGCAACATTCCACTCTTCCATATTCAGTGCTTTCTCTTCCTCAGTTCCCCATTCCTCCACATCAAAAACCTCAAAAAAACAAGAGACAAGAGCCGTTTGTCAAAACAGGAACAATTTGTTTAATTAAACAGTGCAGCCAGGGAACAGTTACAGGCATAGGGTCTGAGGACTGTCTCAATTTACAATTGGTGTAACATGGACCTTTATACTGTGCATCAGGTGTTATAAAATGGTTCCGTAAGTCCTTTTTTGGACAGGAATGTGGACCGCTGTCTTTGGAGTCATAAATTAATGTTTAGATGAAGAATCCAGTTGGGACTTGACCTTGCATGGACACAATGCGGCCAGTAGATAATGTGTCCAGATGTCCAGCATGGGGAGCACGTGATCACTGCGTGTGCTGTGTGCAGTATCCCGAGTGGCTGAATTTTCCTAACTTTATGTGGCATCTAACTTTATGGTATTTTGGGAACGAGCGCACCCTCCAACAATGTGTGCTTCATTGAGGCCAATCTCTCTGGACCATTGTGGTTTTGCTGCACCTATCTGTGGGTTTGAGCTTCGATTTCCTGTTCAAGCGTTTGTCTGCTGGCTGTGTGCTACTCCACCTGTGATCTGTCAGTCAGTGACCTCGGGTCTGGGTCTCAGAGCCTGCCTAACTATGTATTTCTGAGTTGGGGTTGCTATGGAGTTCACAATGGACGATTTTGTCAATAAGGATGCAATTTAATTTCTGTATGTAAATGTATCATTATCACATTGACATCAACTTTATCAATATTAACATTCCCTCCTCTAGTGGAATTTTCGACTACGCTATCAGACCGATAGATTATTGAGGGACAGTTGTTCTTCGGTTTTGATAATTACTATTTTCCTAGCTACTTGCATAACACCCAATTTGAGGACTGCGTTTTTACAGCAGGAAATCCCCATATGTAGGGAATCACACACAAATAAGAATGCTATGAAAACTGGTTGCAGCGACGTGCTCAGTCCGGAAAGCCACCGGAGGAGCCATGAGAACCTATTTGAGAACCACTCCTGTTCAGTGGCACCTCCCTCCTCATGTATAGCTCTTTGTAAACAGTGCAGTGGTTGGATGGCAAGAGTCAGTGTCCTGTTATCCAGGTCATTCCCCGGAATAAATGTGCAGCAGGACGCACCAATCTTGGCATACACCCCTCCCTCCATCGTGGTCCTTAAGTCTAACACATAACGATGCTGCATCATCATGAGGGGGATTGCTTCCTTGATCGAATTAAGGCCGAGCTCAGTGCTGTTCATCATTTTAAGCAGCTCCTACCTGGTGATTTGTAACCAGTGGGCATTAGCTTTTATCTGCTGATACTTGTGTGTCCGAGAACAGTCTGAATTCTCCTGGAATGTTCTTATACTGAGCCCAGCCAAGATACTCTGCAGTTCTTTTTTTATGAGCCTAATGCAGCAATGTTGTCTTCTTCATTAGTGGGTGGGTGCTGGTACAGATCCAATAGTTCTTCTCCGGGAATGACCAGGGTCGAGGTGTGTATGGTGACAATGGAACAAAGTCTGTGCCCTCCAGGGACGAACTGAGTGTAGGCAAACCCGCCACACTGCCAGTAGGTGTCCATCAGCATGGAGGAGCCCCATTGCATATCCCGAATGTACAGTATCGTGCTACAGTTTTCGCTTGTGCTCAATGGAAGCGTTCCTTTACCTCTGAAACACAAGGAATACAGTGTAAGTTTACGGACAATTACGTGCTGCCCCTTCCCATTTAGCCAAGTGTATCCACCCACCTTAGTATCCCAGATTTCCTGACATGGGTTCTCTATGCTTGTGTTCAACCCTTCCCCACAAGACTCATTTCCGTTCGTATCATGGAGATGGACAGCCCTACACAGGAATTCTATGCCTTTTGTCCACTTGTTGTTAAAGAAGACTGCCCCAGATACACTAAGGGCCACCCTTGGACCACAAATGGAGGCAGGAGCGGATGTGTTTGTGCATTCAGTTGGGGGTTTTGCTACCTCCAAGAATCTCTTCTCTGGGAAGTCTTTTTTTAAAATTGCATTTCAGTTAAATGTAACATAACAAACCAGTTAAGAGCGATTGCCTACTTTTGTTAATATATTCGCAAATGACATGCCATATAGTAATACATTGTACACATAGAGCCAATATTGTTATCACATTATAACACAGTCTTTGAGCAGCCGGGGGTCACTCCGGTAGTGCAAGGAGGTATGTAGTCATTGGTGCCCAAAAGTCTTTCGGTCTGGAGGCTCTCTGCAATTCCTCCGCATAAGTTTTCAGTCGGTCTCTGCAGTATGCTATGTCCTGATACCAACCCTCAAGCTTAGGATATGCTCTTTGACCCCAGTGTTTTGCAACCCCTCTCTTAGCCAGCAGCAGACTGACCACCACAAGCTTACGACAAGCCAGTTTCAATGCTTTCACGTACCCAAGCAGACATACTTTAGGAGTACAATGAACTGTTTCAGACACCACCTCGGTAAGGACGTCTGTAACCTGCTCCCAGTAGTGAAGTATCCAAGAGCAACCCCAAGCTAAATGTAGAAAATCAGCCCCTGGGGAACCACATCTACTGCAATTATCATCCTCCCTAAGGCCATATCTCCAAAATCTGAGTGATGTGTAGTACATCTGATGGAGGAACTTAAAGTGAATAATGCCCAAGTTCCCATTTGAGGTGAGTTCCCCTGTTTGTGCGCAGCAGAACGTCCATTCTGCTGTGGTGAGAGGTGAATCTAGCACGTCATTCCATTTGTCCCCTATGGAGTTACTGGACTGAACTTCGTCCAGATGTGATGCGTTATATAGCCAAGTGACGAGTTTCTGTCTAGATGAAATGTTCAGAAGTAACTGGAGTGCTGACAATGCCGGGGGCTCCTACGGGAACTGTGGGTACAGTTCACGCATGGATGCATGCAGCCGCAGGTACGTGAAATGTAGTAGTGGAGAGCCATGTGCTCCTTGGGACATGGCTGTCCATTCGATACATTTCTCCTCCGGGAACACGTCACCCATTGTATGCAGCTTTACCTTAGCTAGGAAGCTTAGCTCCTTGGGTTCCGCCATGTCTGACATTGCTGGGAGGTGAGTTAATGGTAGTGCCTTCGCGTACAGCGGAATTCTGCGAGCTCTGTGTCCCAGCTTCTGCCATGCCCCAGTGGTGCAGTGGATAGTGGAGATTTCTGTGGATCGATCAATCTCATAACGTATGGGATCAAGGCTCTGAGTGGCACTGGGTGTGCAGCATCGTGTTCAATTCCTAGGTGTGGTGTAAAGGCTGGGGGAGAGACCCAATAATGTCCTTACTGAGCCTGAGTGCATAAGTAGTATAACCACATATCCAGGGCTGCGAAGCCCCCCTGCTCAAATGGGAGGGTGAGTAACCTCATGCAATCCTTGGCTGTTTACCTGACCAGGTCAATGATGTCAAAAGGGAGTTGAGCGTTTTGCAGAACCTCTGTGTAAGTGTAATTGGAATCGTATTGAATAAATCGAGACATTTTGGCAATACTATCACTTTTGTGATGGCAACTCGATCATCAAGGGAGAGTGGCAGATGCAACCATCTATGGACCCGTTCCTCTAGTTGGGAGATCGCTCTACCGTAGTTATAGCTAACCACCACTTCAGGGTCCCTGTGAATCCAGACCCCCAGATACTTTACTGAATCGCTGTGCCACACCAGAGGGAACTCCAGCTCGCAAGGTATCGTGCAAGTGGTGAGATGGCACATCAAAGGACTTCAACCAGGTTATGCTCAGGCCTGACATCTGCTCTAAACAAATGTTTTCCCGAATGATCGGGTCCAGATAAATCTTCGGTTCCTGAACGTAAATGGCCATGTCGTCTGCGCATATCAAAATTGCTAGTGGTAGGAGTCTAAAACATAATGCAGCCGCCGCATGTTTCTGGCCTATAACACACGCCAGAGGTTCCAGTGACAGAGTGAAGAGGATCGGTGACAGTGGGCAGCCCTGTCTCATACTCCTGTGTATGTGTATTGGCTCAAATGTAACCCCATTCACCCAGAGACAAGCCACAGGTGCGGTATATAGTAAGCGGACCCAGCGGAGAAAGCCTGGGGGCACACCCATCCGGAGTAAGATAGTGAACATGTAAGACCATTCAATTGGATCAAATGCTTTCGTGCCGTCTAGAAAGACTGCTGCAGCTTTCAAAGAGGGGTCGAGCTGATGAAATAGTGCAAAGATGGTGCTTTGGTACTGCACTATTGAGCGGGTAGGGATGAAACCAGACTGGTCCGGTAGAATGATGTTGGTGAGCAGTGGCTGCAGTCTGGTCCCTAATATTTTGGCCATTATTTTCGTGTCTATGTTAATTAATGACAACGGTCGATATGAGGAGCATTGGTCCGGGGGCTTATCGGGCTTCCCTAAGTGACGGGGTAGCATTTGCTTATCATATGCTTCTTCAAACATCTTAAGCAAGTTCGGGGCCAGGAGATCCGCATATTCCTTATAGAATTCACCTGACAGGCCATCCAGGCCTGGGGCCTTGTTGTTAGGCAGCGTACCTATAATTTCCTTAATTTCCTCCACCGTAAAGGGTTAAGTATTCTCTCTGGCCCCTTGATAACCACACCAGGGCAATATCTTCCAGATATCCTGAGATCTCTGACGCTCCCTCGCAGGAACTATATAAGTGGGCGTAAAAAGCAGAGAATTCCGAATCAATGGAAGGGGTGTTGAAGCAGGATGTACCATTGGGTCTGTCAATCTCGCCTACATGTGACTGTGCCCACGGGGCTCTCAATGACATGGCCAGGTGGCGCCCTGGTCTGCCAGCTTCCCCATATGCTCGTGCCACATGCCTTCAGGAGAGGTGGTGCGACTCCTATCTGCTACAGTCTCATACTCAGAGATTTTGTCCCTTACGTGTGCCAGGATGCTTGCCTTTGGATCGCTCTCATACTCCCGCTTCAACTTCTGCAAGTTGTCCTCCAGTTTCTGTAACTGGGTGCGGATGTCCCTTAATATTCCTGTGTGCGTTCCCATGAATACCCCCCGGAATGGTGGCTTTGAATGCTTCCCAGAGGACCCCATGAATCTCATGATCCTAATATGTACATTATATACAGAGATTTTGTGAGCTCCACAGACCAACAAAAAAGAAACAATTGGTTACATACATCAAAAAAACACAAAGTGCTACAGTGACACGTGAAAAAATAAACACTCATACACAAACATACTTCACACCAAGTGCAAATCAAGACATGAACATGACAAATCAAAAACAATCTCATGTAATTCAATAGTTATTCATTAAAACAAGAATTTTGAAACAGAATTATTCTAACAAGGACAGTACAATATATATATATTTAGAGACAGAAGTTCTGTCTATATATATATTGTACTAATACCAGTTAAATCCAAATACACCTCCTTCAACTCGTGCAGGCATGAGATTCTCCTCAGATTTTAACTCACCCCCTTGCTATGTGTTTTGTGTGACTCCCAGCGCAAATGGTCCTGCAGGAGTGCTGGACACCAGCAACCAGGTATGGGGGGAGTACAGATAACTATGCAGATTCCGGCAAGGCCAGGCCACCAGGCCCCTTGGCTCAAACCGGCCAGTCTCAGGTCCCGATCACGGTGGTCGGGCGGGCGGGCCTCCAGCTCCACCAGCCGGCCTCACCAGGCCTCACCATCGATGCCCTGCATACTTTTGCAAAATGTCCTCTTCTTCCGCAGTTCCTACAAATTGCATTTTTGGCTGCACACATTGTGCTGGATGTAATATGGCCAGGAGCACCACAGCGAAAACATCTCACCTCCCTAAAATTGGTACCTCTTTGCTTCACCTCTCCGTCGGTTTTTGTTTTGGGCATCTCTATTTTTTTAATATCACTTCTCTTATTGCTTTCTCTATTATCATCATACACATTTATTCTTTTGTTTATTGCATTTTCCCCTTTAGTATTATTTGTCAGATCCCTCTCCTTTAACCATATCGCAGTGTGTTCCAAACCCATAGCTATTTGAATGGCTTTTTCTAAATTAGGGTCTTAAATCAGAAGTTTTTCTTTTATCTTCTTGTTATTGGTACAGATTACTTGCTCAGTAGCTTCCTTTGTGAACCGGGGTGGAGATGCCAAAAGTCTGTACCCTGCACAGACAATTCTCCTTGTCGCCAATGTAAAGATGAGGTCTGCACACTCTCTGATATACATCTCCAGCTGTTCCTTCCTGTCGTCCTCCCAGCGCCTCAGCTTCTCTCCTTCTCCCCCTTCTTCTCTGTTACATTCTACTTCCCGCACTCTACATTCCCTCCACCTTCTTCTTATGCTAGCTTCACAGTTTTGCGACGGCTGAGTGAGCTAGTTCTGATGTGTTTGGAAGGCAACATGTGGTTCAGAGCCAGGCATATTGCAGGTTTGAAGAGGGTGGCTGATGCTTTGTGCCAGTTGCAGTGAGTGAGATTCTATGGTTTAACATCTAAAGGGGACACAAGCGTCTTGTGAGGGGCAGAGGAGTTGTGGAGATTGGAATGTGAGAGCAATGCATCTGGTGGAGCACTCATTGACTGATTTGAAGAGGTAGATATAGAGAATGGAATGGATGGAGATTTTGCAATCAGGATCTTTGAGAAGGCAAAAGTGTTGAAGGGACTTAGAAGACAGAAGGAACAACATCATCAGTTTTGTAATTGCTGTGATATGTGGGTGGAAAATGGCCAGGATTGCTTTCTATGGGAAGTTGTTAGGGGGTTATGATCCGTGTGGGGGACAGTCGGGAAAGAGGATTCTGGAGGGATTGTCCAGGTGGAAGGTTAGGGCAGTTTGGTTGAGGTTTCCGGTGACGGTTGAAATGCTGATATGAATCCACCTGGGAGAAGCTGATGTTTGGGGCCCTGTTCACTTTCATGTTTTTTGGTGGGAAGGGGACAGGAACAAGTCTGGAAATGGGGGATGTTGCAAGGACAACGAAGAGAGTGGGCTTCGGTTGAGAAGGAGCAAGACAGACCAGAAAGGTAGAGGTAGTGTACTCTGGCTACAGAAGGTAGGGGAGCAAAGGGTGTACCCAGTGTCATGGTTGGGCCAGTGTTTTGGGGGTAAGTGTTCAGGGTAAGAGCTGGTATCTGGGCATGAAAAGCAGACTAGTGTAAAAAGCAGACAGGTAAGGCGCCACCTGAGACAGGCTGGGTTTAAGGATGGGGAGTTTGGGACTCATTCGTTCCAGACTTGGGCAGCTACTGAAGGTTACCGATTAAGGATGAGTGTTGACAGGCTGACAGGACTGGGAAGATGGAGGCCTGCGTATTTGGGGGTATGTGCAGGATGCTAATGAAGGATTTACAGGGCAGGCATAACTGGTTGAGCTTTATCCTACAGGTACAGAGGAAGAGTCGGGTAAAAGGAAATGAGTATGGATTTGTGGGCATTCACGTGTGAAGTGGGCAAGAAACAGATTGGGAAACAATTCTTTGGACTTCTACTCATAAAAGGTGTACTCAATTACATCTTTTAGTCTGGTCTTGGGGGATGTGATGGGTACAGCTGATGCCCTCACTGTGGGAGCTGAGGGGGAAGTGGCCCCATCCAGATGAAGTTGTGTTACACATGGGGGAGAATAGTTTGCTCCAGTCGACTGGACTGGAACTGATTAAGATGATGAAGAGGGCTGGGACTTGGTTGTACTCAATTGTTGCCGAGTAGAGTGTGGGAGTGTCCAGAAGCTAGGGGTAATTAAAAGGGGATGGAAAGAGGTTAACAGTGAAATGGAAGTTTTTTGCAAGGCAAAAATGACTGAGGTGGTCAGGCACAGGGTATAGTATGTGTGTGCCCAGCATGTCAGGTTACAGGTTTCTGTCCTCTGCAACGCGTTGTATTTGGAGACACTGATGGAGTTTGCGGAGAGGTGGATATAGGAATTTGATGACATTGAGGAGAGACACAAATAACAACTCAATGGAGAGTTTACCTTATGGCAGTTTGAGGGGATAAAGACAGACATGCTTCAGCTGGAGAGAGGGGGGACAGACAAAGTAGTGGAAGAGAGTGACGAGGAAAGAGGAAGGAAGGAAGGAATGAGGTGGAGCCTGGTTGAAGGGCAGGCAGGCGAAACAAAGAAGGAAATGGATGGGCAGAAAGGAGCACACATGGCATTCTTATGGCACAGGCTGTCGTCATTGTTGAGGGGAACAAGGGGAGGGAAATATTGGGGAGGGAGTTGTTTAGGGGTGGAGGGTAGGTTAGTAGCAAATTGTTAGTTATGTGGTTTAGGGTATGTTAGTATGTTTGGCTCACCCGAAGGAGTTAGGATTGCTCTGCTCACTCTCAATAAAAGCAACCTTTTGCACACATAACATAATGAAGTAGGGTACTGATTGCTTCCCAAGGTGGGCTGCAGTTGGAGGCATAAAACGTCATCTCTGCCGGGGTGTTTGGGATACAGATTAGAGCAGCATAATGACATGGGTGGCAGCACGACCAACCATACTCGTGATTATGCTACGACGTGCGGGGAACCAGTTTCCCAGCATCACTGCGGCATGAGCCCACCCGGGTGTATGGGAGAATTGGGAGCGGGCTGTCTTGGTAGTTTGAATGGCAAGCATTGTCAGCTGGGGCAAGCAGTTTGAGGGTGTAAACATGGAGAGATAGTTAAGCAGTACAAAATGTTGACAGACAAAGTAGGGGAAGAGAGTGGAGGAAAGAGGAAGCAAACAGGTGGGGCCTGGTCCAAGGGCAGATAAGCGAACCAAAGGAAGAAATGGATGGGCAGAAAGGAGAACTCATGAGATTCTTTGGACATAATATTGTGGCTATTATTATTGTTGAGGGGAGCAAGAGGGGGAAATGTCAAAGAGGGAGTGTTAGACCTGGCATCTTTTGGGTGTGGTTTCCCCTGACTTTTTGCCCTCTGACCTCTTGTTTTGACTGTGTGCTGAACTTGGTTTTGCTGGCTTTAGGACTCTGTACATGTTTTCACTGCTCACCAGTGCTAAAGTGCACGTGTTCTGTGTCTAAAATGTAATGGCATTTGGTTTCTCCATGATTGGCATATTTGATTTACTGATATGTCCCTAGTACAGTGCACTATCTGTGCCCAGGGCCTGTAAATTAAATGCTACTAGTGGGCCTGCAGTAATGATTGTGCCATCTACATAAGTAGCTCTTTAAAACATGTCTCAGGCCTGCCACTGCAGAGCCTGTGTATGTTGTTTTACACTGCCATTTCGACCTGGCAAGTTCACCTACTTTTATTACATAAAAGTCACCCCTAAGGTAGGTCTTAGGTAGCCCCATGGGCAGGGTGTAGTGTATTTAAAAGGTGGAACATGTACTTTGGAGTTTTACATGTCTTGGGAGTGAAAAACTGCTAAATTTGGTTTTCACTACTGCAAGACCTATCTCTCCCAAAGGTTGGCATTAGAGTTGCCTTGTAACACTTTACAAGAGTAACTTCCAATTGGGAAAAGATAGGAAGAATACGTTTGGTGTCTCTGGACTCACAATTTAAATACACATATTTCAGCGAAGTTGGTTTTTAAATTGCAAGTCTGAAAATGTCACTTTTAGAAAGTTGGCATTTTCTTAGTTTAACCATTCTGTGCCTCTGAAATACATGTCTGGGCTGGGAGACAGCTGGGTTTTGTGTATTCCCTCTAAACAGTCCCACACAAAGGGAGCTGAGGTGTGCCCTGCATATCCTGAAGGCCCATCACCAGGTGGATAGGTCTTCCTGAGCTAGAGCGAGAGGAAGGAGCTGATACTTCCACCTGAATAGGGCTGTGCCTGTCCACACACAAAGAGTTGTATACATTCCTGTAGCGTGTCTGGAGCCAGGGAAAGGAAGGACAGGGCCTTGTGCACTACAAAGAACTTTCTTTGAAGTGTCCCTACTTCAAAGGCTAAAATGGGTAGAAGTACTGGACCTCTGACACCATATATTCAGAACACTTCTGGAACTAAGAACATTCTACCAGGAAAAAGAGCTGTTGTGCTGCCAGGAGGGACTGCCACTTTGCTGCTTGCTTTGCTGTGTTGGCCTGCTGTCTGCTGCTTCTTGCCAGGGAGTGAGAAGCCTGGACTTGAGTCTCTACATCCTGCATTTCTAAAGGTTCTCCAAAAGGCTTGTTGGGCTTGCCTCCAGTTTCTAAAGTCTGTTGGGTTATCAAAGACTGCACTTGCATCTTGCTACTAGCACCTGGGCTCCTCTGCTGCGAGTCCTGCTCTTCCTAGTGGTGTCAAAGCTTGTCCTGGGTGTTTGGTGCTGCAACCCAAGACACCCACGCATCAACACCAAAGTGTCATTTGGAACTGGTGCATTCCCTGCGATATTGATGCATTGCTGCTGCCTGCACCGACGTCGTGGACACCGCTTGCCAACTGCGCAACGCAACGACCTCGACTTACAATGCAGCCCCAACTTTGCCAACGCAGCACCTCCGAATCATCTCTGCTGCGTGAGTCTCTGACACCACATCGCTGACGTATGCAACGCACTGTCCCCAACTCCGATGCATTCCCGGCTCTGCGCGGCTTAGCGCCAACTCATCGCCTGCAGCCCAGTGGTTCGATATCAACACCTTGGCCCGATGCACGGCGGTTTTGACATCGACGCATCAATGACGTTGCCTGGCTTTGGAACAGACGCATCGCCTTTGACAGTGACGCATCCCTTCCATTTTTCAACACAACGTCCCCGAGCTTTGACGCATCGAAGGTACTGTCAGCGGGTCTGAGTGACTCCTGAGTTCTAAGCACTGCAGTTTGATTTAATCTTACAAAATTCATAACTGGACTTTTGTATGTTGGAATTTTGTCATTTTGGTCTTGTTTTACTAAGTGTGTGGTGTGTGTGTGAGTGGTGTGTGTGGTGTGTGTATGGGTGGTGTGTGTGTGTGGGGTGTGGTTTGTGGTGTGTGTGTCTACACAAATACTTTACACATTGCCTCTTTAGTATGACCTGACTGCTCTGTGCCAAGTTACCAGAGGGTGAGCACAGGTAAACTTTTAGTATGTACAACACTTACCCTGACTAGGATTGTGGTTCCTGCTTGGACAGGGTGCATACCTCTGCCAACCAGAAACCTAATTTCTAACAGGGAGTTGCTTAGGGGTCGGGGATTTTTTAGCGGCACATTGTTGGTAATGTTATTTGGGGCATGTTAGTATGTGCATTGCCTCCCAACGAAAGGGTACATGTGTTGTGTATACTTGTGTCTTCTTGCCTGAACCACCCATTCCCTAGCTCAAATGTGCAAAACACTAGTTGACAGAAGGAGCGCGTGCTTTAAGATCAGGTTAAGGCTGGTGCATACTTACTCATTTCAGTCTTAAAAATCAAGGTTCCTTCCCTTACTGTAGGCCGCAGATTACTTCTTTCCTAATATGCAATTAAAGCTTTATTGTTGCACACTCGGCTCTTCGGTGTCAACTGCACCCGCTTTCAAGGAACTTCGCACAACATAAAAGAAACAAATGTAATGTTGCAGCAGATAATGCTGTTGTTGATTACATATATTCTTTTATATGAACTCCAGGCCTCCGATTAATGTTTTTTCCTTATGGGGCCAGAGTCATGGTTTATGGTATTCGCACGTTCCACAGCATTTGTCCTATCGCTTGTGGCCTGTCCCAGCAGGGCTTTAACATTACAAAGAAAGCCATATTTCCTCTCTTAAACCTCCCCTGCAATGTGCCACTGCTCCCAGAAGCCTCGTTCGGAAGCAGTATAATGTGCAGCTGCGAGCAGAGAAAATGGCGTCTTCCATCAGCACGAACAGGGCAGGGAGTTTCAGTGCGCCAGGCAAAAACACATTTGGAAGATGGAGAGCTGCCCCTGCGCTTACGTGGTAATTTACTGTCTGTTTTGCTGTAATTTCAGAACACTACAAGCGTGTGCGCCAAGTACATTTTCTGATAGAAAGCTCCAGCGTGCAGGGTCGGTTCTATATATAGAAAGGTGGCTACTAGAGGTGGGAGAGCCAACAATTAACAGGGAGAGCCGACCCAAGGCTCTGGCTCCAACCTCAGAGCCCCGTGCATGAGCCGAGCCGAGCCCAGAAAATGTTTTCTATGTAAATCATACAGCAAACATCACATACAACATGATAATGTCTCTTCAAATTTATTTTTAAAAAAGTACCCAATAATGAAGACAAGAGTTTTGGTGAAAGAAAATATTTGCCTAAAATAACGCCATTTACGTGGGGAAAGCCGCTATTTACCCAGGTTTTTCTGGTTTCCATTTGTCAGCCACTAAATGTGTATCTATTTGTTGTGCCTTTTGTTTTTGCCCGTTTGTGCATTTTTATGCAGTCTTTGTGTAGCGCAAACTCGACCCTAAGCACCCGTTACATTACCAAAGGTCACCGTTCATGGTTTGTAGGCACGGGGATACAAAGTGATGCCCAGAATCGCAGGAGACGACGCCAAGACTCAGACCTGGTTCCCTAGTACCAAAGTTGACACCTCTGGCCGTAAGGCCACATCCAGGGTACAGGGAAGTATACAGGCAGGCAGAAGCCTCATGAAAGCTCGGCTCGTTATGGGCTCGAGGTTCCAACAGGACCTCAAGCTGGGCCAGAGCCAGGCTTCAGGCTCGAGCCTGGCTGGAGCTTTCAGCGGCTCGCCCACCTCTAGGTTGCATCTCAATGGTTCAAATATAAACAGGGCACAAGTTGGGGGTACACGTGGGTGGACGGCGTCTACCCACTCACTATTTTTTCAGGGTGGACGCTGTCCAACTTGTCAAGAAGTTGGGCCCCACTGTAAAACGGTGAACTCGTCCCGGAGTCGTTTTCAGACACCAGGACACATTCAGCAGCCCCTGCACCTTGTCTGCATTGGGTCCAAGCAACACCGTGCAGACCATGAGGCTTATCAGAATCCAGCTAGGCCCAGAACTGCTCCTTTTATTGCAGTATCTTTGGCTGGAAGCCATCTGGAGACTCACACCTAGATGCAAATGCAGTGGAGGGGAAACAAAGGCACACAGCCTGTTAGCACTTCATACTTAAGAGAGGCACACTTTTGACTTTGTTCAGTCCTTTCATACAAGAGATATGCATGCACTTTAAGAATGTCAAAGGTGTTAATCTGTCCCAGTGGTTACACAAAATAACAATTTAAATCCTACTCTCTTTCTAATTCTGTTGTGGTGCTACTCATCAAAATGCACACTCATTACATTGAAAATAAATCATACCAGTTTGTACATCAATGTCAAGATATGTTACATAAGACAGTGAGGGTTACAAAGGGTAGGAGTCACACATCGTCCTTCACAGCTCACTGCACTATATTAGAAGGATTACAATTTATGAAATGCAAGTAATAAAAGTATCTCTGTGTTAAAAGCACTAACCCACTTACCTATCTACATAAAAATTAAAATCTGTCATCTGCATGTTCTATGATGTGCTTTGCAGGAGACACATTAACCTTCTATGTTTCTTTGAGTCAAAACCGGCACTAGACAAAACACAGATCTTTCCAGTAAATGTGTTAACCACCAAAGTTATCTTATCATTATTATTCCCTCAGATTTAGTGGGAACCCAAAGATCCCTGCAGCAGGTGCCTTAACCCCATAAGATATTTTAAAATTCAGACTTTACAACCAATTAAGCAGAACAGATTTACTGTCATGCTTCTCCTTGTTGCCAATTTGTTTGTGGCAGAGGTTTTTAAAAACAAATGTAAAAGTTGAGGCCCAGATTTTGTGTCAGGGTTGCGTCACTTTTCTGGCACTGCCCTGAGCAAAATCTATTTTGGGATTTACAGTGCCACACAAATTGTGTTGCGTTGATTTGTTTAAATAATTTTTTTTTTTTTAAAAACAGGAACGCAATGCAGCACATTGCCCTGCCTTGTATAGAAACATGCTGCATATGAACTATTATGCCTGGCAGAGATAGTTTGTTCAGTACTTTGGTAAAGGAAGCTATATGCTGCTAAAAGGCAACATTATTTTATGTGTAGCCTACAAAAATGTGAGTTTTTGGTCTAAATCAGGAGTGTTTGCATGTATACACATAATGCACTCATGATAGACCTGTTAAACATATCTGTGAGCTCTTAAGATCTGATGTAACTTCTTGTGATGCCATTTCCTGTAAATTCTGGGTTGTGAGGTCACTTCCTATAATGCCACATGCGATTTCATGCACCATGATGTCACTTGCATATTGCTGAACTTAGTTAGTCCCGCCCACTTCTTTATTTAGGACGTGTGCCCCGGATATAAATAAATGTCAGCGGGGTCAGCAAACCCCCACTTTACTAAAAGGTGCGGGTAAGCCTTGAATCAGCTCTGTAATTGTAATTGCATCTGTATTTTTTTTTTCTTCTTTTAATGCAGATTTATATAGCGCGAACTCGACCGAAGGTATTGGAGCGCTTTACATGAGCACCGGTTACGTTACACAAGGACACATTCAGGCAAGAGGAGATTAAATGATTTGCCCAGAATCACAGGATGTTGGACGCGACCCCGAGGCTCGAACCTTGGTTTCCAGAAAAAAGTCGGCAATCTAGCCGACGGACCACATCCCCTGCACTTCATACCCTGTGCGTGGTGCTGAAGCGCATTATCAGGCACTACACAGTGTGGCATTGCTTAGTTGGAAGACTGTTATGTTTGTAGTGAGGTCTAAATGGGAAGCGTCTTGACACCATACGTGAATGAACAGAGCCATGCTCTTATCCTATTTTGATTTGTAATAGCTCTTTATTAACATGTTTGAGATGTTATAGTTACATTGCTGCTAAATATTATGTTTTGGTCATTCAGCAGTATCGTTAATAACAGCGATATGGCTAGTAAATTACAGGTATCTGATCACTTGTTCATTGTAGCACGACATGTGCTGCACACTGTATTATATCCGCGAATAATTTGATTATGATGGAAAAAACAGAACAAGAACCGGTATAGAAAATTACACTTTCCCAGTCAGCCAAGCCACATAGACCTTCCATCCCCACGTGAAACGAGAATTTGCCCAAAGTTGTAACCCTAGCCAACTTATAGTCATATATACATGTGGGTATTTTGGCTATGGGAGTGATGTTATAACATGATGTAGGGGATCCCCTTAATATCAACAATGTTGTATCCCAATCATCAGTAGCTACTTGTTACACCCTTATCCTCATTGTTTCTGAAGTGTAGTCAGTTCAGTTCTAGACTGTTTCTTTACATCAGGACTCTGCACTATGAAGATGCCTAGTATTTTGGGACGTGGGAATACAACCCAATAGACAAGCCAGAGGACAGAGTTCTGTAAGTTTACCTGAAACATCTACGATCAAATCTAATATCGTTGTCCAGAACTGTTCGATCATGTGGCATTCCATAAAATATGATAAAAGTCAGCTTGTGTCCCTTGACACCTTGGAAAAGCAGCTCATACACCCTGATACATGCACGCAATTCTGCTAGGAAACAGGTAAGTTTGGTGCAAATAATTGAACTGTGTGTATTAAAATCAGAGCTTTTTTTTACGCACTCTCTTTGTGTAGCCCTAGATTCCTTCCCATTGTTTGTTGTTAAGCGCCCTACCTGTTGTTTCCTCCCATCATCCTTTTGCCACCAAAATATCCATGTACATAGCTGGGCTAGCTTGGAGTATAATATTGTAACTGTGGGCCCTATTCACAAAGGGACTTACGACTCGTAAAGTTACGAGTGCGGAGTCTCTGCACTCGTGGTGGAGTCTCCGCACTTGGGGGATCATTATGATAGTGGCCGGATCGCCCCCGCCGGGCCGGCGGTAGTCACCGCCGGCCCGGCGGGGGCGATCCGCCCGCCATCCACACAGCAAAGACCCCCCACCATATTATGATGGCTGGGGGGTCCGCGGCGGACGGAAAGACCGTCCGCCGCGAGTCGACCGGCGGAAAACAAGATTAATATGGTGGCTGTGTCTGCAAGACACCGCCATCCATATTACAATGCCTGCGGTGATCAGCCTTTCCATGGCGGCATTGCCGCCATGGAAAGGCATGTGGTCTTTGCCTTCGGGGGCCTGTAGCGGGCCCCCAGGAAGTTGGGGGGTGGAGGGGTGCACATGGGGGGTACCTATAGTACCCCCCTGCATTTGCATGCACAAGGTGGCAGGCACCGCGCGGTGCCTGTCATGTTGTGAATGCAAATACACGACGTGCATTCCCAGCATTGTGGCGGGCGGTGCTGTGAGCACCGCCCGCCACAATGCTGGGAATAGGGTTTCCCACCGCCACGGTGGCGGTGGCATCCTAAGGTCAGGTGCGGGACCGCCGCACCCCTTGCAGACGTTCCCGCATTCCGTTACGGTGGCGGGCGGACTTTGTCCGCCCGCCATCGTAATGGGCCCCTTGGTGCAGAATCCCAGCACTGCAGTGCTCAGTGTGGAGATTCCGCCTCGAGTGCAGAGACTTCGCACTCGTAACTTTACGAGCCATAAGTCCCTTTGTGAATCGGACACTGTGTTTACATGCTCCATAAGCCAATATGACAACCAGCAGCTTGGAGTGGGGGTGGTTTGTGGTTTATTTTATTTATTTTTGCAACTTTATACAGCGTGCTTTACAACAGTAGCAGGATACATGGGTTACACAGAGTTCCAGTTAAAGCAATTAAACTCGGACGTTTACATTGGATGATGCATGCAGGAGTTACCACATGAGACAATTACAGCAGTTGGTCAGAGGTTGTTCACAGCTAAAGCATTGATTTAGATTGTGGGGGCACTTAACAAAGGTAGTTCAGATCCTGGTGGAGTACTTAAGTATGGTCTAGAGTGATTAACCAAGGTGTCTGTTAAATAGGAAGAGCTTGAGGTCCTTTTTGAAGATGACTAGGCAGGTGGTTAGGCAGAGGGAGGGATGCAGAGAGTTTCCGATTCTTGTGGCACAACCAGAGAATGACTGGCTCATGTGTCATTTTCGACTGAAGGTGGGGGATTCCAGGAGCAGGAATTGGTCATTTCTGGAACCTCTATTTGCACCACAGACTTTCAGTTTCTCGTTTAGATAGGAGGGTGAAGGAGAGTGCAGCTCCTTGTGAGTAATGCAGGCGGTTTTGAATGGGGCCCGCGCTTCAATGGGAAGCCACTGGAGGGCTATCAGGGCAGAGGAAATGTGGTCACATTTCTTGAGACCAATACGAAGCACACTGCGGCATGTAGTGTTGCTCTCAGTTGGCCTAAGTGAACTTTGCGGGTGCCTGAGAGAAGGGCAATTCCATAATCTACTCTGGAGAGATCGAGAGACTGCACCACTGTTTTAAGGTCTTGTTCCAGGATCCATTGTCTGATGTCCCTAAGCTGCCTAAGATGGTTTTGTGCGCTTTTGGCCATAGCAGCAATGTGGCGGTGAAGGATGAGATGATTGCCATGGGTGATACCAAGTGATCTGGCACTCTAGACAATGGCTGAGCAGCCACACAGGGCGGGAAAGTTAGCCATCCATTTCTGTACTGGAGTTTTTGCTTTCACAGGTGAAATCAACAGAAATTCTGTTTTAGTTGGGTTGCGTTTTAAATGGTGGTTAGACATCCAGTTTTGAATCTTTAAGAGCGTGATTGCAAGCAGGACAACTTCTTCTGGGGATGAGATTTTCATGTATATTTGGGTGTCGTTGGCGTAAAGGTGGAAGAGAATCTCAGAGTTTCTGAGAATCACACATAGTGGTTCTAGGTAGAGGTTAAAGAGGGTTGAAGAGAGGATCGAGCCTTGAGGGACCCCTCGATGTATGCCGACTGGTCTCAAGAACAAGTTACCCATTTTCATAATTTGGGAGTGGTTGGTTAGGTATGAGGAGAACCAGTTGAGGACTGTGCCTCCACATCCCTTGCGTTGTTCTAGAGTGTGAAAGAGGTCCAGATGGTTGACAGTGTCGAATGCAGCAGATAAATCCAGGAGGACCAGGAGGTAGGAGTTACCGGAGTCGAGGATTCTAACTGAGTCATCGACTATTTGGAGGGTCACAGTTTCTGTACTGTGGCCATGGAAGTGTGGAGACTGGGCAGTATTTGCTCATGTTCTCTGGATCGAGAGGTTGTTTTTTCAAGAGAGGAGAGATCGGACCCATTTTTTGTTATTCTGGAAATAGGCTCTGTTTGAGAGAGGAGCTGACCATGTTGCTCCATATCGGGAGTAGTTGTGTTGCAAGAGATTTGCTAATAGAACCTGGAATGGCATCCTGAAGGTGGTTCGAGGGTTTTACTTTGGAACATTTTTGCTGTAGGCCCCATTTGGACAGAGCGTCCTCCCCCCCCCCCAAATGGGGGAAGTGACGCAACACTTAGGATCCGAGCCCCCATGGACCGGGCCTCGTGCAATCCGGCGGGATGCCAGTCACGGGCAGCCTAAGCCAGATCCGGCCTTACGCCTTCCGGCACCGTGCCACTGGATTGGCGTGCGGCCAGAAGCGCATCACTGCTGCACGCCGCCACCGGGGTGGCCAAGGTGGCGTATAAAGACTCCTTGCCCTTTGCCTCTTCCTCACCTGGCCATCGCGGGGACGGAGCGGACTGGCGGCAGCTTCTCCCTCCTACCTGACCCTAATTTTAGGCGTAGTAGAGGTCAGCGGCGGTGTCTAGAATACATACGTCATCCCCTAGTTAGAAGAGGGGGGCAGGAGGGTCCTTCAGAAGCAGCCCCCCCTCCTCAGGACAGCACCAAGGGGTAAGGTTCGGCAGTCCTGGGCCAACCAGAGGATGTACACCAGCTTGCGGGCTAGGGCGCACAGTTAGTTAATGGGGGTCGGCACGGGGTGCCCTGCTCCTGCCCACCTTTGTCGCAGCCCCTGGGGAGCTTGGTGTTCAGGGGGCGGTGCCTATTGAGAGGACAAGGGTACAGGGGCATGGGACCGTCCCTCGCGGATGCAGGTGGTTGCACCTGTGTGGTCCAATGGTGCTCAGGATTGCGAGGTGACCCCTTGGGGCGGAAGGGGGCTTCAAGGTATCTGTCAAATGTTCTTCATTTTTTCACCCGAATGTATTGTGTTGATAGTTTGTTTTGCACATGATTTTGTCACTTCGTATATGATTAGTGTACATATAATTTTATGATTTTTCTCGCACCTTTTCTTGTATTTGTGTTGAATTTATCACATTTGCACACATTTTGCTATGCTAATGATGAATAAAATGATCCACAAACTAAGCCTGTTTCAAATCCTGTTGGTAACTCGTTTGGGTAGTGTTGGGGTCTGGTCCAATCGGGGGGTTCCAGGTCCTATGGAAATTGGGGAGAAAGATGGCCATGATTGCAGCGCTTAGCATGGTAACATTTCAACCATTTCTAGGGAGTCGCTGATGGGTAGCGAGATATGGATGTCTCCAACTTTTTTATCAAACTAATCCATGAAGTTGTTGCAGGGGGCCACTGATCACTTAGGAGCTGAAGCGGTGGAGGGGTTTGTAGACTGAGCAATATCCTCGAAAAGGCACTCCGGTCTGTTCTTTGCAGAATTCACAATGGCTCTGATATGGGAGGATTTGGCTCTGAGGATTTTGTCTGTGTATTGTTTTCTCGCTTTGCAAAGCATAATCATACTCAGGTGAGAGGGCGCTAGTTTCCATTCTTTCTCACATTTTCTGATAAGCTTTCTTTCTTTGTTAAGTTCTTCAGAGAACCAAGGACTAGAGGGTTTTGGTCTGGATAATTTGCACTTCAGGTGTGTTCTTTTCCCAGGCCAGTTTACCTTCACTGATATGATCTGATTGATTCCAAATCTATTTTTAATAAAGCCAGTGGGTCTTTTTGCACCAATTCATAAATTACTAAACTGAGCCTAAATGCCAATATTTAAGTAAGTAGCTTTGCATCCAAATTAATTAAGAATATGTAACTGTCACAATCAAAGGCATGTGTGCCAGGTTTTGGAAGCAAAATTATGCGTGATTTTTTCAGTGAACTTGGAAATATATTGCTGGAAATGATAAAGATGAAAACTTTGGCAAATGCAGCTGTAATTTCTTCTGCAAACATCTACTGCGAGGGATTAAACAATCTTAAAATCTGAAATGGTTTGCGGTACTTCTGTATAGGAAATCATTTCATTAATCAATTCACACATTTCTTCACTCAAGTTAGGGGAAATGATCTATGAATTCACAAATCACTTCTTTAGAATATAATTTTATAAAAATAGCGCAAATAATATTTTAATAGACTTTACACCAGAGTTATGGAATTTGTTATTCTTCAGTTGTTTCAGTATATATGGCAAAAATGTATAATTTCACCCTGTGGTCATTATTTAGATTGAGGGCCTTGTTTAAAGTATGATGGGCGCAAGAAATCTGGCAAAAAGTGACTGATGTTCCGCTCACCATTTTAGGAGCGCATTGATGTCGATGGCATTACAAATATGGCAGATGGAAAATCCACCACTTGTTTTCAGTTGTTCTGCTCCTCTCTAAATAAGGTGTTTAGCCTGTAACAGAGAAAATTCAACTTTCTTGGTGTAGATCTTGTTCAATTCATATTTATGCTTAATTATGTGGAGTCTTAATGCATTCAAAAGTCCATTATCCTTTGCTCCTTTTTCAAAATTAAGAAGTTTGTAGTACAGTGTATTAAGCTGAGACTGAGACTACTGATTTGTGTGCCTAAATTATCTATTGTGGAAAGCATATGCTTTATGGGTGGATTTTTGCACTGCGTGGATGCCGATAGACAAGTATTTTCTAACACGGATTCCTAAAGATTACCGAAGTGGCAAAGTTTTTGTTTAGAATTGATTGTTTTTTAGGTCTGGCTTGACAGTGCAGCTGTCTGTGAGGGCTTATGCGATCATTCGAAAAAGTATTAAGTAGGATTAGGAGAGGGACTGTGGCTTCACCCACCTTGGCCTACTTCTCTGAAAGCATTTGATTGAAAAATAGTTGTGTTAGCCCACCAAAGAAGTAATTCCATTGCTCATAACTGATAGAGACCTTGTTAATGCAGACACCAGGTCAAATTACAGTAGGAAGAGGGCTCACATTTTTAACTCTCTGACAAATATAAGAGGGAGTTGTTTTACATTGACTGCTTTCCAAAAACCATAAAAGCTGGCTGAACATTGTGATCTCTGACAAATGCAATAGGAAGGGGTTTTAGATTGTGAAGTTCACAGGAAGAGGCTTTACATTTTGAAATATTTGACAAACACAATACGATATCACTTCAACAAATGAAACAGGAAGGGGTTTGATACATACATCTATTTTTATATCTAGCCACAGTAACTCTTTGGTGTCTCCAGAATAGGAGTTAATGTTCATGCCAATATATGCTTTGGCTGTGCCTACATTGTTTGATGGGTGTGAGAAATTGGGTTACTGGTTGAGGATGGTGAAACCCTACTCAAGCAACAACCACAATCCGTGTCAGGGTGAGGCACAAGCAACCCCAAATTAACCTATCCTCAATCATCTGGTAGCTTGGCACAGAGCAGTCAGGCTTAACTTAGAGGCAATGTGTAAAGTAATTATGCAGCATTTCAAACAGTAATGAAGCGAAAATGCAACAGAAGAAAACTCCCACACCAATCTAGACAAAAAGGGTAAATTGTAATAAATAAAGAAGACCAAAACAACAACATTCCCATCAGTAGAACCGGATATATGCAAATCTAAAGATTTTAGTGAAAATAGTGCCAAAATGCGCAAAGCACCAATTGTGGGTATCACAAGGTTAGGCCAACCATGATGGAGTGTGGGTTGGATACAGGGGCCCAGTTAGGCCCACTCAATGAGAGAACCGTAAGTCCTGGCTGATGAGCGTTGCGAGGCTACACACCAAGGATGGGTTGTGCAGCTGAGGCGATGCATCGGTTCGGAGGTGCTGCGGAGCTGTGATGCGAGGTCCTGCGTTGTCATCCAGGAACCGGTTGAAGAGGGCTTGTGAAGCGAATTTTGGTATTGAGGATGTGTTGCACGTTCGAGGGATGCTTCTTTCCGAGGAGCTGTGAGGCTGCAATGCAAGAACCTGCATCGTCGTTAAGGCTGCTGTCAACGAGAGATTTGAGATGTCAGGACCTGCATCTGAAAAGCTTCGCACAGGTGACGGTTCCTATATGGCCTGCGAGGTTGAAGCGGAGTTCTTGCGTCAGGTGAATTCTTGCAGCAGAGGCATTGCATCAGTTTTGCCCAGGGTTGCAGAGCAGAGGAAATGAGTTGCTTCAGCTGGAACCACAGATGGGCTGGCAAATCATCATCAGGCCCACTTCCAAGGGTCCTGGACTGGGGTGGCACCACTTCGCAGGGTAGGACTCGCAGATGGCAGAGTCCAGGTGCTGCGTCTATGGTTGTTGGAGCCTTCTGTCCATGTCTAGTCAGGAGGCCAGCCAACTATCCCTTGGAGTCACTTTGGGGTCCTGGGTTAAACAGATGCAGATCCAGTGCTTCTCACCCAGGCAAGAGGGCAGCAGGTCAGCACAGCAAGGAAGCAGTCCTTCAGAGCAGCAGTCCAGCAGAGTGGCAGTCCTTCCAGCCCCACGGCAGTCCTTCTTCCTGAAAGAGTGTCCACAGGTTCAGAAGTGTACTGAAGAGATAGTGTCTTAGGTCCAACATTTATACCTGGGCCTTCCTTTGCAATGGGAGAAACTTCCAGAAGAATCCTGCCTTCCCAGTCCTGGCTACAGACTAAATAAAGGGTGTATGCAGCCCTTTGTGTGGAGGCAGTGTAAATAGGGCTGTGCCCATCTCCACCCTCCCATCCTGCCAGTGATGGCCCATTCAGACACACCCAAGCTCTCTATTGTGTGTGGTTGTCTAGGAGGAATACACCAAGCTCAACTGGCAGCTACACCCAGTTATGTGTCCAAGAGACAGGCTGCAGGCACTCAACGGCTAAGGCAGTTAAATACCAACTTTCTAAAAGTGGCATTTTCAAAATTGTAATTTAAAATCCAACTTCACCATGAGAGAGGATTTTTCATTAAAATTTCAATGACACCAAACATTGACTGGTACCTGCTACCTTTTGGAAATTATCACTAAATGTATAAGGTAACTCTGATGTTATCAATATGGGAGTGGTAGGCCTTGCAGTAGTGACAAACACATTTAAGAGTTTTCACTACCAGGACATGTAAAACTTAAAAGTACATGCCCCACTTTTTAAATAAATTGTACTCTGCCATCTGGGCTGTTTAGGGCCTACCCTAGGGGTGACCTATATATAGTAAAAAGGAAGGTTATGGCCTGGCAAAAAGTGTATCTTGACAAGACAGAAGTGTCCTGAAGCACACCCATTACTTTTCTTCGTTTAAGTTCATGTTACCTTATTTTTTTCAAGTTTGGCGTGCAGCACCCGTAATTGGTGCGCCGTTCCTTTCGCACCTGAACATAATTCATTCAAAAGTAGTGGCCCGCTGGTTTAGCAGGTCACGCGGGTTGCACAGCCATATACGCATTGGTATCCCAAAGTAATACTCATCCACCATAGTAATCAAATTTTGTTCAATTTTATTTTCTCATTGTTTGTCCTCATTATTCCACATTTTATCCATCACGTCAAAAGATATAAAATTCGTTGATTTTTTTGCATTTAATTGTTCGATGTATTGCCCATCCAGGCCTATGCATGAACATATAGCGAATTTCAAGTCCTCCACAAGATTCGATTCACATCCTACTCAATGCATTTCGGTTTAAAAACCTTCGTCAGGAGTATCTATAAAGTATAAAAATATATGTTTCAGTCACATTGCATGTACACCTCATAGTGTAAATATTAACTAACAAGTTTCCCTTCTTATTTAGTGCCAAACGATTTGAACCTCAAATGCCAATTAATCACAATCCCGTACCCCCGTGACATAAGTCCAAACATCAACTAAAAAATACAAATCATATTGTGTGCTCCTCAATCTAACCCCAAGTTTTAAACACTTCATCCTGATTTACAAAAGTGTATCTTGCCAGGTCAACATGCCAGTTCAAAACTGCACACAGCAGGCAGACCTGAGACAAGTGCTAATTAAGTGGGTGGCACAATCAGTGCTGCAAGCCCACTAGTGGGCCTAGTGGACACAATGGCTAGGACAAATATTTTGACATCACCTGTAGAATTAAATTCAGAACAATTTCGAGATAAATTCAGTACATTTATTCATATGGAACACGGATTCTCATGTTCACTGAGAATGCAACAAAAGTACATATTCAAAAAATTTTTACAAAAGAGGTGCCCCACTGGGTAAGGTAAGTGCAGCGTCGTGCAAAAGTGAGGGTAAGTGGGAGAGGGAAGGCAGTGAGCATGTATCTAAATCCCAAGTATCTAGAATGAGAATAAGAGACAACGAACTTGAACGTGCCCAGCGTAGGTTCATTGTGCCACTGTTATCAGGGTGGTGACTCTAGAAGCGAGGGATTCCCTCTACCAAATATACCGGGCTTCGCTGCTTCTGCCGAGCAGCTACCGGCTCTGACGAAATCTCTGACACGTTGGCTCCATGCGAGCAGCACTCTGCTGCTGCTCGCTGGAGCGTAACGCAGTCTGGCCCTGTGAGCCGGTACTTAAGAAACTGCCGGCTCAGTGCTCCGTCTTCAGTACAGCGAGACGGAAGCGAGTCATTCTTTAAGGTATGCGCTCCACACGGAGTCCAAGGGACGCAATTATTAACTTTTTAAGAATTATCACATCCTACTTTCGGTGGTGGAGACCAACAATTTGTTGTCTCTTATTCTCATTCTAGATACTTGGGAATTAGATACATTCAAGCCCATGATCTTTAATATACTGCTTTAACAAGTAAGTGAATATTCTCTGTGTCTGGGGACCTTTGATATTCAGTCCAGGTTTGACTTTTTGTAGCCCCAAACGTTAAGTGTTCTGATTTGTACCTATATGTTTTTTCAGCCACAATTCAACATCCTTTCCTGACATCAGAGCCTGAGGGCCCATCTTCTTTCTACTTACCATCATATGCTTCTGGTGGTTCCAGGGTAATTTTTCCTTACCCATACCTCTAACAGTGATTAATTTCATTTAATGTTTCATCACCTGTACCTAATGGAGGTCCCTTAACTATTCCTAGGTGTCCCATGGTTGGTCCTGATGAAGACCCTACTGTAAGAACTCCAGTTATCCACATTCATCCCCCAGGGTCGAAATGTCGACGGCTATACATTGCATTTACCATTGTGGACAACAGGGATAGGTTCTCCATGTGTCCATATACTATGGTGTTGTAGATAGATTGGCCATGTACTATAGGCCCGATTGGCACTTTATATGATTTAGATGTATATATTGCTCACTGCCCTCCCTCTCCCACTTACCCTCACTTTTGCACGACGCTGCACTTTCCTTTCCTTTCCAAGTGGGGCACCTCTTTTGAATTTTGTAAAAAGTTTTGAATATGTACTTTTGTTGCATTCTCAGTGAACATGAGATTCCCTGTTCAATATGAATAAATGTACTGAATTTATCTAGAAATTGTTTTGAAATTAATTATACAGGTGATGTCAAAATATTTGTCCTAAACATTGTGTCCACTAGGGCCATTTGTTCTATGTACCGTACTTTACCCAGGTCCTAGTGATTTGTCTGGGTTTACCCCCTTGCGTAATAACGCAAGCCCACTAGTAGCATTTAATTTACAGGCCCCTGGCACATGTAGTACCACTTTACTAGGGAATACCAAGTAAATTAAATATGCCATGTGGATATAAGCCGATTGTACTATGTTCTAAGGAGAGAGCACAAACACTTTAGCACTGGCTAGCAGTGGCAAAGTGCACAGATTTCTAAGGCCTGCAAAAACGAAGTCAGCAAAACAGGAGGGTTGAAGGTAAAATGTTCGGGGGAAACCACGCCAAGGATGGCAGGTCTAACAATGGGTCTCTATGGTGATATCAAGGTCATTTTTACGTTCAAGTTATAGCCAACAGGTTTGTTTAATTGATTATTAAATGTGGCGACAAATATAGAGGACTCTCATTTTACGTTGCGAAAGACTGTTGACTCAACCTTTTTGATTGTGAAAAGTGTTATATGTTCCAATAGACCTATATATGGGCATTGATGTTTTTAGTGTTAGAATCTGTTGGTGCACAAACTATCCATGGTACCAAACAGATAACAGGAACAGACTAGGGGTCTATTTACGAAGATTTAACGCCGTGATTGCATTGCAAAAGTGATGCAAAACGACGGCAAATCTTTTTTTACTATTTTACTTTCCAGCGCTAAATTTGTTTAGAGCTGGAAAACACTCAAATGTAGCGCAAAGCAGTGCACAGCGCTCGCTGCTTGTATTACTTAGCGCTAAGGGGGCGTACCATGGTTGGTGCATAGGTGCTCCTATGCAACCACCCAAGGTTTCTGACGCTAAATCCTATTTCCTTAAAAAAGTAGACCGGGTTTAGCATGAGAAAATAGCACCCATTTCAAACAGGCGCTATGAAGGAGAAATGCTTTCATTTCTCCTTTCTTTTCCGACTTTGTATGTGTGCTGCACTGCACAGCATACATACAAAGTGGGAAACGGTTTCAAGTTAGTCTAAGCATCGTATTTTGTACTGGAAGGGTTCCCTTGCAGTACAGAACCTATGCTAGCCTCACGGAGACACCCTTGCACTGTAGTGGAGCACAGCAGCATATTTCTGCACCGGCGCTAGGATGACGGGAGGAAAGTGCCATGTTTCTGTAGATATGGCACTCTCCTGCTCTCTCCTTCTCACACAGCGCAATGTGGCATTTGCGGTTGCCGCACTGCGCTGCGTGAGAAACTAGTAAATCTGCCCCTAGATGTTCTGGATTATTTGGTCCTTGTGATTTTTCTCTGTGGTACATGATTTGTACCCTAATTTTGTGCCTATTATTTAGTTCTCTATTAATTACATTACTTTTCCTTCTTGATTTATCTTCATTTGTGTGCATTAATGAGTGTTCATTTTCTAGCCCACACCACCTCACTGAGTCAGCCTTGGACTGCTTTGCTTCTCAACCTGATATTCAAGTGCTAAAAGACGTTCCTGGTCCCCAGTTTGAGGGCGTAAGGTAGGGAAGCTCCAGGACATCAAAGGAGAGACCCCATTGACACACTTATGGTCCAGTGACTACAGACTGCCCTAATACATCCTGAACTGGATTTCTAAAATAGGAAGGGGTTTGGTATAGGGAGCTCTTTGATAAATACAAGTGGAAAGGAGTTTCCTTTTGTGAACTCCTTAACACGCACCCTAGGAAATAATTTTATTTTGTGCCATCTGTGACAAATACATTAGGAAGGGCTGACAAATGTAATAGGAAGGCTCAACTCTTCTCTGACAAATAAAACAAGCATTTGCAATGCAATCGGTCTCGCCTTTGGGACCTTATATGTATTTAGCTATGCAGCACATTAGCCTGGGTGCTGAAACATCTACTGTTCTTTAACATGGAGGGAAAGTAAGCACCAAACTGCGTGACACGCCAGGTATGGGAACACATGGAGAGAACTATTGTCTTTCAGCGGGAAATTGTATAGTCCAAAGCTCTGTTTTTAATATAAAATCAGGGCCTTCGGCGGTCATATCACTGAAAAAACAAGATTTGAAAAAAATATTATTGTCTACGGGTGCTCGTGGAAGACAATTTCTATGGACTGGAATCTAGAGAATGCTAAAGAAATTCTGGTATTTTACTGACCTCTGCTGGTCGTTTTCTATCAAGAGAGTTAAATAGAGGCAGTTGCCAGAAAAATTAATAAAAGAAAGTCTCTCAGCAGAAAGCAATTCTGGTATTTTACTGACCTCTGCTGGTCGTTTTCTATCAAGACAGTTAAATAGAGGCAGTTGAACAGAAAAAAAAGTCCCTAAGCGGAAGCAGACAAGTCCTAGGGCTGATCTCCCGAGCCCACAAAGTACATACACATAAGTATATAATACGTATATACTAAAGTATATACAAGAGGTCTCGAATGCTCGACCTAATAAAAAGTGAACTCTCTGACAGTTTCAGTAGTAAGGGAATTTATATTGTGAACTCTCTGATAAGTAAAACAGGAACAGGTTTTATATTGTGATTTCTGGCAAATGGAACAGAAAGTGCTTTTATATGGTGAACTTTCTGGTAACTACTACAAAGTAGTTTTGCATTGTGAACTCCAGGGCTAACACCACGAGATGACGTTTTTCATTTGTAAATATCTGACAAATATAATAGCAAGGGGTTTTACATTGTGATCGCTCTGATTAATGCAATAAAAAGGTGTTTATGTAATTATTCGTGGCCTATGCCCATCTGTATGTACTCCTGTGGTTCCGCGATCAAACTTCAAATCCTTGGTAACGTGGGGCCGTTCAAGCTTCATCCAGTGAAGCTTGCATGGTCCAGTGGTACAACCCCGCTGATTTACTATGGTACCTCACAGGCGGACTGCGCTGGGTCCCGTGGTACAATTTTAATTTTTTGGCCCCTGGAGGTTCCACCTGGCCCCCCCCCCCATGAGTGCAAAGGGGGGTGGGTGTCTCTACCTGGCCCCTTATATATGTTTTTTTCTTCACAAGTTCAGGACAAGGGGACCAAGTCCCCGTTTCTTGTAATGGTGGCTGCAACATTTTTCTTCAGGTTGCAACCAGCCATTTATACTGAAAAGGCCAATGGGAGAACTCTTATTTTTTAATTTACGGTACCAGATGACTCCCACTGGACTCCCGCGGGACCAATCTTTCGGATATACCTATTTTTTTATAAGCCTTTCAAGCCCACACTGAGCACCTCTTTAAACATCAATTTCTTGAAAATGATTAATACGACGTGCACCAAATTATGAAAAACATGCTTCCTGAGTAAAGTTTTAACATGCTGCCAAATTTGGTGTAATTCTGTCCAGCTGTTTTTTTCTGTATCACTTCCCAGAAATTCCTATCAGAATTAACATGGGAAAATGTTTTAGGATCCACCTCTAATTTTCTCGGCCCCCGCTTGTTGGATCACCCCAAAACTTTCCAGGAAGGAACTGAGGAGGACAAACATTTTTTGGGAAAGTTTTATGAAGATATGTCAAACAGCGCTAAAGTTATTAGCAAAACAAAAAACACTCTTCCTATTGAATCTCAGCTAATACCACTGCATAGATGGGTCAAGGCATGCATGTAGAGTCCTATGTGGTATTACAAAGCGTTTTGAAGGTCAATGTGTCAATGCCCATGGCGTAAAGGCCTGTGTGGTAAGGGCATGCAAGGTGACATCTGATATTCATTCATCCCAGACTACATCTACCATCATCGTCATCCATACAACTGGGAGAATCTATTACCGGAGGCCGAGGAGACATTCTCTCCCATTTCCTGACAATGAATTTTCAAAAATGTCCATCTTCATGAATACACAGCATTCGCCGTTCAATGGGTATGTATTCTGCCTCTGCCTCTCTCCCAAGACATAAAATGGACAGTCCTTAAACATATAACAGGAAGATGCTCGGATGCCTTACTCTCCAGGTTTGAAGCCAAAACTATTTTACGCCTGGGGACAACTGGTAATGGCCTCAATAAGATGAGTGAAATCATGCACTGCACTTGAGCAGGCAACTCACACCTTGCTCCCCGATATGACAAAGATTCAACCATGTTCACCACATGAAGCAGCCCCATGTAAGTCAGCCCGTGTCTAAACCAATATCCCCCAGCCAGTGGCATTCTAACATATCGCCACCACCAGTGCAAGGATAATGCCACCCACAATCGGTGAGAACATCCCTATCAACTAAATAGAGATCTCCAAAATGAAAGAAGATGCCAGGGACTATCCAAACTTGCATGATCACCGCCGCAATCCAGGTTTATTCGAGTACCATGCTTAAAGCCCATAACACTCACAGCAGTCTCAAAACTCTTTGAACATTGTCCTTATGCGGCCAACTCAGGACGTGCCAATATTACCAGTTTGCACCCGCATAATTTTCTCAGCCTGAATCCGAACACAGAAATGCCTAATCACCAAGGCAACTAAGACGCCTTCCATTAACAGGAAGTCAGGCAAGGGCCAGGCACTGCACGCCAAGCTGGTAGCCATGCCAATCGCGTCACTATGACGCTCCCAGCCCGCGGAAACGCGTAAGCGAGGAACAAAAAAAGGCACCCGGCTTCACTGAAAGGACCGGAACGTGAGGCAGACGCCCCCGAGCGAAAGGATCTGGACGTCGCAATCGGAAGACAGCCGCCGAAATTCCTGGAAAAGAAGAAAACACGGACGCCGCCTCTAGAGAGCCATCACCGAATTCCAAGTAAGGCTTGCTCTGACGGGAGGAACAAGCACGGGGCAGCAAGCATGGGGGGCGCAAGTATTGTGAATACCGCGCTGCTACAACTGACATCACGGTAAAATCGAGAAAAAACACTATAAAGACCGGAGCATGCGAGACACATTGGGCACTATTACAGCATGCTCACTGAAGCATTCCTGAATGAATGGAGGAAACAGGAATGCTGGTTTAAAGATGTTTATTCCAAGAGAAGGATCCCATCCATCAGCAAGCCTCCAACGTAGAGTTCTGCCCGCTTCAACCGCCACCTAATACATTCTATCTCAGAACCCCGTAACATCATAGGGTTCTGAACACAGTACACGTCATGTCATACCATAAAGAATGCCACACATCTCCCCCTTCAACAAAAAAACTAACAGCATAATGTACTAACAGGAACAAAAATATAACCAAAACAAAGCATCATATAAAGTCATTGAGATGTGCTGGACGTTTTGGGAATCTAGATGACCGTCGTGGATTCCTTATGCATTTTTCAGCACCGTTAGAACTGTCAGTACAGAGATCATCATTAGATGAACCACCCACAAGTTTTCCTCTGACTGCTACCACTCTGTTTAAGTTCCAAATGCGATGGTCTTGAGTTTGAATGGCATTATTAAACATTTTTATGACCTTTATAGGTTTCATGAACTTTGATGATGAACTTCCAAGAAGACCAGGACGCTTTATCATCACCCAATCACCAACTTTTACAATTGTTTTTTTACAGACTTCTTTTCATCAAAATACTTCTTCCTCAGTATAGCTTTCTCTTCATCCTTCTTTTGCATCATCAAACCATCACACACACACTCCTTTCCTTTACTCAACTCATATCTATTGACCCACGGTGGCTCAACTGTAGTGTTCGGTATTCTACCCTTGAACAACAAAAATGGTGTTTTCCCTGTGGTGGCGTGAGGAGAAAGTCTATATTCCTCCACCTTCTTAATCACCTCTTTCTTCCAATCCAATGATTGAGATTTGGCTAAGTGAATGGTTTCCTTAATAACTCTATTAAATCTCTCAATCATGCCATTTGCCTCTGGATGATAAAGAGAACATGTTTTGTGCAAAATTCCTTTAGACATCAGAAAATTTTCCATTTCCTTTGAAATCAATTGCACTCCGTTATCTGTTAAAAGCGATAAAGTGCAAATGATGTGTGGCATGGTTAGGAAAGTTTCCCTTAAGTTCAGTCGGGGAAAGCTCCAATTAATTCTCCCTCTGCTAGTTTGTCACTCCGACTCCGAAAGGACAACGGAGAAGCGATAACGATCAAATAGGTAGCAATTGGAGATAAGTAGCGATCATATGACTGCGAAGAAAGCTGTACATGCGCTGGGCTTGCAGACGCTAAAGTCGCTAGTCAATGAATGTCGCCGGTTTTAAGGACGGATCAGGGAAGTGCCAACTTGCATGTAGAGAGAGCTTGACAGTTAATGAGAGTAGAAAGGTTTTCTCTCACCAATCTCCTGAGTTGGGATCTTCTCTTGGTGATCCTGCCGACTACGCCAATGAAGCATTCCTGAATGAATGGAGGAAACAGGAATGCTGGTTTAAAGATGTTTATTCCAAGAGAAGGATCCCATCCATCAGCAAGCCTCCAACGTAGAGTTCTGCCCGCTTCAACCGCCACCTAATACATTCTATCTCAGAACCCCGTAACATCATAGGGTTCTGAACACAGTACACGTCATGTCATACCATAAAGAATGCCACACTCACCTCCACGTTTAAGCGAGTCTATCACCCAGCATGTCCATATTAACATGGAACCAATGTTCTCCACCAACAAACCAGTTCCAACACAGAAGGGGGTAACTAAGACACACCTCCAAGGACAGGTTAACAGCACATAATCCCTGACAAAGTAAAGCCACTTTTTTAAAAACAGGCTCAACAGCATGAACGCCACCTTTTAGCAAATGCAAAGGCAATAACACCAAACCTGAACAGAACCACCTTGCATGCCAGGAACCCCACAACACATCAGGTAAGGCATGCAGAGCACACAGCCTGTGTTTCAAATAAGAACAGGAAACGATACACCTATGTTTTTCCCTCCTCTGTCACCCTCAGGCACAAGAACAAAGGAACTAAAGGCACCACGCCTATACCTCCCTCCATGGAAGAACCCCTTCCATGCAGGGCCATGAACAATACTTAAGAAACCCGTTGGTTTCCAAAAGACAAACTACGGTATGTAGGATACATTGGAATGACAACAGTACCCATTTAGAAACAAGTACCAGTGACAACAACTAATTTCACCCTGTCCCTTAATATACCCACAGTGTCCCACAAGAACATATACTGCCCTGAAGAAGACCTTCAAGCCAATCTACACCTAGGTCCAACCCAGAAGGTCGAAACACGTCGGCACATTTCAACCTGAGGCCAAGAGCCACCATGAACTATTGATTGGAGCACAAAAGGCTCCATAAACTAAAGCGCAATTAAGTTTGCCTAGACAGGATTTCACATATTCATACTCTGACCTCTACAGGACCACACACTACCACAAAAGTGCACGAGGACACAAGGGCAACAGGTCCCAATATCAAATTGAAGCTGGACACTAAAGTATTTATATATGAAATAGCACACAAGATTTGTAATTACTGTGTTGGATGCGTACAATGTAGTAAGTCACGGCTCATTGCACAAGAAATGCTTATATGTAAAAAGTATTGTCACTTTATGTTTTAACCATTATCTCATTCACTTTTGTATTTATAACCTGTCAGTATTGTCACTTTATGTTTTAATCATTATTTCATTCACTTTTGTATTTACAACTTGTCGTTATTGAGTTATGTGTAAATATGTATGTTACTGTTATATTCAAGTTTAAAAAGATGAGATGAAATCTAAGAAACAAAAAAGATAAATATCTAATCTAAGTTAATAACCTGGCACATGAGTTTTCATTTGACTAAACCAGTTGGGCTTTAGATCAAAAGTAAGATATGGGAAACACCAGTTTCTTCAAAAAGCTATTCCAAGTAAGGACCGTTCATTGGTTGAACAACGATAGAGAGACTCCTTTAGCTCTCCATCGATGAAATAAACACATTTGTTGGTCTGGGAGGCACCATTTTGCAGAGATTTAATTTTGATTTCAGCCTCCACAGTCCGTAACTGAATCTCTCCCCATTAGGAGACCCACAATGTAAATGAGGGCTGCGGGTATCAGCGGAGAATACAAGCGAAAGAAGCGGCTTTCAAAAAGGAAATTCCGACATTGAAGCAATGTGAATGGAGGGACGGATTTATATTGTCCCTCGCAGGCCTCCATCTCTGTATACATTGGCATTTATGGGGGTACTGCGAAATGCCTCCTGCCTCATTGATATTAATGAGGTAGGAGGTTTTGCAAACTTGTGCGAATGTGCATTTTTTGGTGCGACTTATTAGTACATCAATCACATTGCAAAATGAATCCCAGGTTGAAAACGAGTTTGTGTGCAAAATACACCGCCTGGTTTGTGACTTAATTTGATACATATGCACATAATCATTGCACGACAAAGAAAGACTATTCAACTGGCGAAGCACAAATTCAGTTTGTTTTGTGGCAATCTCAGTCTGATGTGGGTTGAGCATTGAGGCAGACTACAAATCTAACAGATGTAGGTACATTATTTGACTCTACCAATATATAGCCTTGTCTGCTGCAACCTGATTCCAGCAAACTAGGCTTAAATGATTCTTCCATGGTCCTCAATGCAGATCCCATTCACTGCCAGCTCTTACAGAGCTGCTGGTTGAACTCCAGCCCTAACACCTTGGGCTCTGCGCTCAGCACCTTTGCATCAATACTTTTATCTCCAGGGAGGCATTCAAGGATCCAAATATCACACATTGACCTAATCACAGGCATTACCGTAGTACCCCTAGGACCGCCAAATTGTGCGATGGCCCTGTCCATCTTCCTGGTCCATCTCCTTTCTGGTGCTCTGACGAGGCAGACATGACACATGCAGCACTTTACAGAGAACCCTGTGCTAGGGAGCATCAGTTGTGCAAAAGCGCTAAAACTGCTTAGGCGGGATGGCTGCACAAGGTGTAGGCGTTCTGCCTTAGTACAAAGCAAGGATCATTTGGCAAGCTGGGTCCACAAGGCGGTCTTCACCGACAGCCATGAGAAAATCAGATTTTGCTGCCTGTCGTCAATAAATGATGAGCTTCGGCACAGGTGCTCAAGATACAGAATCCAATATTAGTCAGTAGAAGCAGACGGATATTCCACTCCCCTCTGAGCTCCATAAATAATAAAGGACTATCCGAGTGATATCCACAGCTGGATTGCCTGCACTGCGGCGTGACTTACCGCAATCACAAATATCCGCCCTCCCCCATCAAAGATGCTCCACAGGTGACCTGTGTGGTTTGAAGATCTTAACTCCTGATCATTTATGTGACTGCAGCTTCCAACATGTTGCCAGTACGATTTCATTGAAGTGTAAATGGATGGGAATTTAAAAGGAACACGCTGTACTCTTTGTGTTATCTACTCTAACCTTTAATCTCCTCCACATAGTCTGATAATGAAATAGTATATTCATGTGTGCGAACAAATGTCTAATTCATAAGACCAGCCTTGAATATTATTATAAAGAAGAATAACAATAGAACATTATGTTCAATTATATTGAAACATGCTGTACGCCGTTACATGTGGGGGTGGGGGGTGATCAACTTAGTTACAGCTAACAGAGAATGGTAGTATGTTATTTAAACAACTTGATGGCTTTTCTTGATCCTGATGGTAGAAGGTTCTAGAATCTAGACCGAGGGCTGCTGGGATGGCATTTCAAGGGCTTTGTGTCCCTATCTTGAAGTCGACAATATCGACCTACAAAAATGGACATCTACTTCCCTTGGGATGTTGCGGCTAAGCCAATGTAGAAGAGGTGATATTTTGGTCGTGGGGTATTTTGATAGCAGTACAGTGAGGGTGTATCTTCTTCCAACCCTCCAGATGAGTAGGAATGATGTTGGCCAGAGCAGACAGAAGCCTGAGGACATTAAAGTACTACTAACATGTTTATCCCTTAAAAAGAATGGGATGAAGTCTGGGTGTTGCAATGTTATTCTGTACTCAGCCAATAGCGGTGAAGCTTCTTTCTCTAGTATCTTATTTGATCAGAGTTCTTGGGTCCTAGTGCTACCCAAATATGAGCACTTGTACAACCTGTAGTATATGAAGTAGTTTAGAACTGTACCCATATTATAATATGTTAGGTTGTCTAGCCTGAAACAGACTACCGCTCCAATCCCAGTGCCTCTCGGAGCAGCATGAATGAGGTGGAATATGTATGTTAGTGATGATACAAAGACAAAGATGCTCTTAAGGACTTGCAATGCCCTGCATTGTGGGGTACTAAAATGCAACATTGCATCGCTACTGTTACCCCAATCAAAAATCCCTAAAACTGCTATTAGTCTTTGTATAAATATAGCACAGAACAAGTACAACGATCAATCATCTCAGTATGATGAATGTCTCCTAAACAGACTGCTTCCTAAGTCAGATTAAAAAAACAATAGTGATCAAATGGGCCCACCAGAGCTCTACCCTGATTATAAAAAGCTAGAACATGCCAGGCCAAAACATCCGTCTCAGGCTAACTGAACAGGAAATAGAGGGATGTAGGAAATTGGGTTTTGAGGGAGGGGATTGAAGACCCTTCTCAAGCAACAGCCACAATCCCTGTCAGGGTGAACCACAACAGACACTAAATTAACCTGTGCTTAACCCTCTGGTACCTTGGCACAAAAGCAGACAGGCTTAACTTAGGGGCAATGTGCAAAGTATTTTTGCAGCACTTCAAACAATAATAAAGTGAAAACACAACACAAGAAAAATCCCACATCAATTTAGAAAAGTAGAGGAAACTGTAATTAACTATTTGAGAACAAAACAATACAAATCCATTCAATAGAACCAGAGTTGTGCATTTTTTAAGATTTGAGGACAAACAGTGCTTAGAAGTGCAAAGCACCAGCTGTGCTAACCTGTTCGCACCAGACTGGTACAAAGTCACATGTTCAGGCCGACTGCGATGAAGCGCAGGATGCATACAGGTACCAAGTGAGTCCCTCTGAACAAAGTTCCCAAAATCCGAGCGGTATGAGAGGTCCTGCATTTCAGATCCGTTGCACAGCGCGGGTTTTGATAAAGCCATCAGCAGGGCTTACAATGCGAAGTCCTGCATTGGGGATGTGTCACGCAGCAGCCATTCTGATGCGAAGCTACCTCAGTTCTGCCCAAGAGACCACAGCTGGGCAGACAGAGCACCTTTAGGCCCACTTCCAAGGGTCCAGGACTAGGGTGCCAGCACTTGGGGGGAAAGACTTACAGCAGAGTCCAGGTGCGGAGTGCAAGTAGTTTGGGGTCTTTTCTGTCCCTGAGGCTCTGATCAGGAGGCCAACCATCTAGCCCTTGGAGTCACTCTGGTGGTCCTGGATCCAAGATGCAGGTCCAGTCCTTTTCACTGAGGCAGCAGGGCACCAGAGTAGCAGTCCTTCTTGTAGCAGAGTAGCACAGAAGTTGTCCGGAGCCTTCCACAGGTGTACTGAAGAGTTGACCCAATATTTATACTTGTTTACAGCTTTGAAGTAGGAAAAGGTTCTGGAGACTTTCCCCTCAGAGGTGTATGGAATTTACTTCCTCTCTGCCCTGGTGCCAAGCTTGTCTGGGGTAGCAAAAGACTAGTGTGAAACCCTTTGTGAGTGTTCTGAGGCAGAGTCTTTGTGATGTGCAATTGTGGTAGGTGACAGCTCCACCCCCCCTATCAAGTCAGAGATGGCCTATTCTGCCAACACCTATTCCCCCTTTGTCTCACTGTGTGGGAGCAATACACAAAGCCCAACTGGCAGTTATACCTCGTTATGTGATCCAAGATACTGGTTGTAGGCACCAAATGGGACATTTTCAGAACTGTGACTTAAAATCTGACTTTACCATTAAAGAGGGTTTTAAATTGCAATTCTGTAGACACCAAACGTGATATCTCTATCTGCTCCCAATTGAAAGTTATCTCTTATTAAATGAAATAAGGTTACCCAATGTTATCCTAATGGAGCTGTAGTCCTTGCAGTAGAGGAGGAAAAACAAATGTAAGAGTTTTGCACTAACCCTGGGCGGTGAACTCCGCTCCGCTCGCGGAGTTTGCAGAGTTTCCTGCACTCCGCGTCACGCGGAGATCGCGGAGTTCCGTAAAAACTCCGCTTCGCGTTGCGTAGTTTTTTTCCTTGCTCGCGATCGTCAACATCAAGTTGACGAGCGCGAGCGTGGAAAATCAACATCCCGGTATGATTTCTCAACGCGAGGGTGGGGGGGGTCAGGTTTCTCATTGCGAGTGGTCACGTATGCTCGCGACAGCTCGCAATGAGAAACTGCCCGTTCTCGTTGAGAAAGCTGCTGCTCGAGTAAAAATCTAATCAGGCGGCAGAAAAGGAAAGCAGGGACCGCTTGCACTATGCATGGTGCCGTTCGCAATGATTGCACAGTGCGGACAAGCATCCAGCACTGTGCAATCACCGCGAACAGCATTTTTCGATCGAACTCCGCCGCTCACGTAGCTCTGCGTAGTGCGGCGGAGTTGTTTTTGCACTTCGCATAGTGCTGCGTAGTGCAACTCCGCGAAGTACACCCAGGGTTATTTTTCACTACCAGGACATGTAAAAGTTAAGAGTACATGTCCAACTTTTTAAATACACTGCATCCTGCCCATGGGCAGTTTAGGACCTACCCTCGGGGTGACTTGTATGCATGCATTAAAAAGGAAGGTTTAGGCCCGGCAACAGGTTTATTTTGCCACGTTAAAATGGCAGTTTAAAACTGCACTCGCGGACTACAGTGGCAGGCTTGGGACATATTTGACAGGCTACTTAATTGATAGGATACTTAAGTGGGTGGCACAATTAGTGTTGCAGGCCCACTAGTAGCATTTAATTCACAGACACTGGGTACAGGTAGTACCACTTTACTGGGGACTTAAAAAGTAAATTAAATGTGCCAATTGGGTGTAAGTATTCAAAGACAGGAGCGGGTCCCTGAACAAACCAATAGGTATGGAGAAGATTCCAGAGAAAGGTACTAGCAACAAAACAGAAGATAATCTTCTCCAATTAACTTAATATAAGAACAGTACATTTACCAAATAGAAAATCATAAATCAGATCAATTCATATCATAGTTTATTTTTCATCAGTAAAAATATTTGTTTTTTACATTAGAGTATATTTGTTTCATATCAAAAATATGTACATAGATTTTTGTGAGCTCCTGGCCATTGACTGAATGTGACTGTGCACGCCATAAGATCCTCCTGCATTTTATCCAATTTCCAGGATTATGCTCGAAGTTATGAGAAGGAAGGTACCCCTTCTACACCTTGATTAATTCATCTGAATTGAAATTTACAGCAGTGCCCCACGTTTTCTCCCTCCCTTATCGTCTACTCATCCTATATTTTGTGTGGAAACCCTTCACCTCAAAACCTCAATACATCATGTCCTCTTAGGATACTAGACGGCTATAATTTTACATATTGCAATAAACCAGCATCTGCTTTTTGTTGTGAGCCGCTTGTGCCTGATCAAATACTTCGAACCTAGCCAGACTAGATGGCAGCTGCAACTGATCTTTGAATACAGAGAACACCCTGATGAAGGTTGTACCAACTTCCACCATCGGCCTTTAACAACCGAAATGCATGTCGGCGCAACTCTGTCCAATTTGATTCTTGCTTTATAAATTAAGACATAAGAATATACACAATGATGAATTGTCTTACTTGTGTTCAATGTCTTGATATTCCTTTTGTAGAGTATGACTGGGTGTGATTGTTCTTTCAAATATATCATGTATTTTCGTTTTTTGCCGTGTTCTTGTTTATGAATGTTTTGAACCTTATGGAGCTCACAAAAATCTATGTATATATTTTTTTATATAAAACAAATACACTAATGTAAAAAAACAAATATTTTTACTGATGAAAAATAAGCTATGAAATGAATTGGTCTGATTTATGATTTTCTATATTGTAAATGTACTGTTCTTATAGGTAATTGGAGAAGCTTATCTTCTGTTTTGTTCCAATTGAGCGTAAGTCAATGTTATCATGTTTTACGGAGTGAGCACACACACTTTAGCATTGGCTAGCAGTGATAAAGTGCACAGAGTCCTATGGCCAACAAAAACGAGATCTGCATAAAATGGAGCAGTTAGGCAAAAAGCTTGGGGGAAGACCACCCTAAGGCTGACCGGTCTAACAGAGAGAATCAAGGAGTTGGGGCGTAATGCTTACTGGGGATAATAACCAGGATTACAACCCTGTATTTGCATTCCAAAAGAACTGTGCAGTATGTAGTTTTGCTGTGTGATTAACATACTTTCTTTTTACATAAAAGATAAGCACAGGGCTAGACATTGTGTTATAGTGTCTGTTGGTTACGGAGTTCTGAGGTTTTTCCCCATCACACTTCCACCCTGAGAAGCCTGTAACTGCTCATCCTCGCTAAAGAGCATAGTGTTCAAGACTATGTTCAGAGACAATGTTTTCCCTTTGGATTGCATTGCCATAGAAAATCTGATAAAATGCTGTGTCCATGCTGATCAGTACTGAATGCTTCACAAGATCCCATTTGGGAATATGCATCCTCGCATGTTTTTAAAGTCAGCTGTCCCAATCATGTTTGGCTTCACCTTGGCCGTGAGACATGCCGGTAATTTGTTCTTCAAAGCCTCTTCTAGTTCATGTTTTCTCACCTTGGGGCACATGTTATAATCAGGCCTGGGCGTAGTTCGCTGACTTTTGCTACGCGGAACTCCACGAAGTGACAAAAAACTCTGCGGAGTTCCGCAAGTGGCGGAGTACTGTGTGAACTGCCGTTTGCGCTGGTCTTCCTGCCGCACGGGTAGAAATTCTACCAGAGCGGCAGCTCGCGCTCACGAACTTACAGTTCGCGGCGGAGCAGAGTTTTCTGCACTCTGCGAACTCTGCAGAGCACGGCCTAGTTATAATTAAATTCCTTCTATACTCCGGAATCTCATACATCCTCTTAGTTTTAGTTTTTTGCTGGTCTTATTTTGTTCTCCTGAGCGATCCAATTGGAATTTGGGTACAACTGTGAAACATTTGTATTCACTGTTCTGGAAAGGCCTATGGTCAAATTTAACTTTATGATAATAGGTTATAACAACCGAACAGATTTTAAGGGTGTGGGCTTCTTTATGGTCAGTGTGGGATCTATGTGTGCCACCATTATACTTGTGGAGGAAATCATTGATGTTGCTTTATGTCCTATTCCTATTTGTTTTTTTGACAAATGATTTGTATGCATTCTCTTCAATGAATGGACTTGTGAAGTCATTTCGTATATTTTTAGATATTTAGAGATCTTCTTTGAGACGGTGGGTCTCCTCTTTTTGAGTTTTGTTGCAGCTCCTAGAAAGTGGGATTGAGGCATCGTCCATAACTGGTGTGTGCAGATTACAGATGCAGGTGAGTTACTGATGTAAAATCTGGAGACTATCATTCAAGGTTGTCACCCTTCTAGGACTGCAGAGGGTTATAGACGATTAAACTATCCCGTTATGCCCTCATTACCCGAGATCTAGTATTCCCAATGGACCCTGTAGTTTTATTACCAAATTCTCTGGGACATATGAGGTCTTCAAAGTTACAGTGCACTGATCATGTTTCCCTTGTTCATTTCGCTTACTGAAAGTCCATGGTTGGTGCTTGTAGGATTACAGATGTAGGAGTGCTAGTGATGGACAATCTGGATACTGTGCCTTCCAAGATTGCCAAGGCCATGGGTGTTATAGATGATTCAACTATTTAAATGTATGAGGAAACTTATGGCGGACCGGTGTGGGAGCCTACAATAATCATCTGAACCCCAAAATTTTAAACTCCTTGAATTTTACTCAATTAATTTGCTCCAGACCCTCCAATAGATCTAGCAGTTAGAGACTACACTCCTAATTAAAAAATATACATTCAACAGAGTAAAATAAAATAAATTAGGTTAAATAGGTTCAAAACAGGGTTGTTACAGAATGTTAGAAAATGCAGGAACAGAGGGCAATGCATGAAATGGCATGAAGACTCAATCACAGAAGTACAGAATCATTAAACGTTACCACAACTAAACAAGTTTAAGCAAAGGTCGAACTTATAAAGAGTACTGACAACATCCCCATAAGAAAATCTAAGTCAAAGGGGCATAAAAAAACTGAAAACTAAATCTCACAGCAGCCCTAGAAACAGCTGTATATTGGAATGAAGTCCGCGGTTCTAGAGCCCAAGAGTTTTTATACACAAATCACACATTCTATTAATAGATTTTGCAAAATCAGCATAGTGTGATCATGGTTAGGGTCACGTTGACAAATTATAAACAGCAACATAGTTTTAAAAATGTTTAGCAATACCGCATTACTTAAGATAAGAGAAATCGTTCTTCTTAAAGTGGTCTAAACACGGTTTGCTGTTAATAAGCATGAGTGTGGGCACAAGAAATTAAAAGACCATTGCTACGTGCTACACATAACTCATTTTTAGTACTTTTTTCTGTTGAGTAAGAATCTCTCCTCCCTGTAGGAGGACCCAGGGAGGATTTCCTTGAGATGTGTCACATACACAATAGGGTTCTATAGATAACACACAACATCCTTCTGATCCTGTTCGGATGTTGGTTCTTCCGTATATTTATAGTAAAGTTGCAGATGATGACGAAGTAAGCAAATTGGTGAGAACCTACCAATTGGCTCGATGGTGGTTGCTTTCGTGAGGCACTTCCTATAATTTTGTATGTACATCTTTACACTTATTTGTTGTACATCTTCACACTTACTTTTTGCACATATGGTTTTTCCTTGTCGCAGGACCGGTCTTTTAAAATATAGCACATTTACTAGGGATGTTTCTAGATAGTTACTAGAACCTGCTCTCCACTCTAATGAGACAAAGGGGGATCCCATGTACTAAAAACAAAGGGCCATATTTACAACGAAGTAATGCAGCGCAATGCTGCAAGCCATTTGGATGCACCATGATGTGTTACTTTTGGAGCAAAGGGATACACCATATTGACAACAATATGACGTATCCTGAGCTCTCCCCTGTGCTGGCGCACAATTGGCTGCCATGCACCAAAACAGGCACCCTTGCACCGTGGTGCAAGGCTGCCTGCATTGCGGGGGGTGATTGTTTTTGTGCAGGAAGGGACACCTTCCTGCACATAAACAATCACAAGAGGTGTTTTCCTCTTTCTATGCGTGCTGCAGAATGCAGCACGCATAGAAAGAGGAAAAAACGAGGAGAAATAAAAGTATTTCTCCTTGTTGCGCCTCCTTACACCTCCCGTGGGGAGGATTAGGATTCCGCCGCATTCCCAGGTTTATGAAACGTTGTAAATCTGGGAAAGGGGCAGAATCCATGGGTGTTGCATGGGAACACCCACAGCAATACTCATAGAACACCCCTTTCACGCAAAGTGCTGTGTGAAAAGGGGCCTTATTTACAAGGACACCAAAACCCACCCAAAGTGGCTTTATGTGTCCTTGTAAATTTGGAACACCACACTGTGCCGCTGGTGCGTCACGAAAAGTGACGCACTGGCAGTGCAAGGGGCTTGTAAATATGCCCCCTAGTGTATGAGACGCACCAGGAGCTTAATGTATGATTTAATGGTTTGAGTGGAGGGCGCCCCTGATGCATTTCCTTCTGTCGCTCCCCTTTTGTATACAAAGAGAAATCTTCCGCCTCCTCTCCCAGCAACTGCACTCCAGAGATGATCAGCACAAAATGAAACATTTCTCAAACAATGGCTCATAGAAAAACCATGCCATAAGCTGACCTTTCAACAGAAGTACATAAATATTA